>PUFA01000110.1:1241666-2483333 GCA_003508835.1 Eonycteris spelaea
TTATGTTTATCTTGCAGGGGAGGTTGGAGTACTTGGGAGATAAGTAGAAAAAGAATTGTTCTTTAGTTGACAAAAAAAAACAAAACAAAACCTGCTGTGATTGTATTTATTCATTAGCTGTAAAATTGTATACATGTGTATGTTTAAAGATAGTAAACAAAAGTAAAAAAAAAAGGATACTTAAAATAAAATGAACTATTTCTTTTTAAAATGATGATATTTTACAAATACATGAGTGTGTCCATGTGAAGCCATAGAAGATTTTAGGAGCAAAAAAATGTCATAGCCATACACTTTTTGAGCCAAGAGAGCCTAAAAAAATCAAGGAAGAGCATGCGCGCGCACGCGTGCGCGGACACACACACACACACACACACACAACACAGTAGCCAGTGGGAAATTTACTCATAAAATGTGTGGTCTCTGTGGTTGGTTGCTGTTGATCTTCAGAGACCTTTGCCTTCTTTTATGTCATTCTTGGTGTTGGATTTGTGTTCAGTTTGTAGCATGATGGCTACAGTACTTCAGGTTGTAAAATCCAACCATAGCAAAGTCCAGAGGGAGAAGGATGGTCTAGAGTCTGTTGTAGCTTGGGTTTTTGGAAGCATTTGCTGAAATGGAATTTGGGATACAAGTTGATTATAACATCTGGAGTAGGAAGGAGCTGGAAGCAGAACTGAGCAAAGGAAGAAGTGGAGCTTCAGTGCAGACCTGACCAAGGGGAGCTCCGCAGCATTGCCAGTCATAGTTGTTTCACGTTGGATTGAAATGCCTCCGCCTTTTTTACGCCTCTGGTATGGGCTGCCCTGGGAAGGTGGCTCCTGAAGGAACTGACAGCTGGTGGCTGTCTGATGACCACACCCTGCTGCAGCAGGCATCAGGTCCTTTCTCGATGGAGAGATCTAGGTGGCACATCTCTCTGTCTACCACACTGTCTTTAAGAATGAAATATCTCCTAAAGGCCTTCCATCAGACTTTCCCTCACATCTATGTAATAGATTATGTGCTGTGACAGAGACTAATAATGACCCTTCATAGCCTTTCTCCACTTCTCAAGAAAGTCCTGGTTTTCAGTGGGTACATGGTCATTTGGGATAATGGCTACATTTCTCAGCCCATATGTTTAGATATGTTTAACTTTTGCCTAACGAGTACGTTGAATTTTCATGTTTGACTTGGAGGGGATGTGCCTTCATTTTCTTTTCCTCCTCCCTGCTGAGTAGAATGTGTGAGTGATAGCTAGAGTTTGAGCACCATCTTGAGTATGAGGTGCAAGCCACTTGTTGAAGGGGCAGAGCAACATGATAGAAAGACATTTGGTGCTTGATGATTATGGAAATCAATACCTATGTGCTCTGGATTGCTTACCTTTGGGCTTTATATCTCAAGCCATTATTACTTAGGTTTTTCTGTCAGGTGCATTGGAACCTAATTTTAACTCAACGCATTTCTAATCATTTATCGGCAAAGGGCATAGGAAATCATGATTGGCTCAGACTAACATTTTTGGGGTGGAATAGATGTTGGGGACTAAGACATGGAGATATTTGTGTCAATTAAGTATAGCAGAGGGACAGAAGGGCAAAGAAATCAAGAGCTTTCATGGCATGATAATTGTGATGGACCATAAAATCCTAAATAGGTAAGTGGGAAAAAATGTGTGGGTGGTAGGGGGTGAACCTAAAGAAGTGTTATTTCAGTGGATTAGAGGTCCCTATGGGCTGATGACTCACTAAAAAGGAGGAACTAGGCTAAATGAACTGGAGAGGTAGAGATGGTAGTCAGAATATAGGATGCCTAAAATGAAGATTTTGGTGGTAGTGCTATTACTGGTAATAGTAAGGCCTAGAGGAGTGGGTGACTAAAATGGGGGAGGGAGAGATTATTAATGGTGAAATTAAGAAATGGAGAGCCTGGGTTCGGACGGAACATCTTGGGTGTTGATTTCGTTGCATGGAAAGCAGTGAACTAGATGGTAATGTCTTCAGTGGGTAAGAAGTAACTGGAATCTCAGTAGATATCTTAAAAAGTAAGAGAGGCTGATCCAGAGGAGAACATCTGTTTCAGAGAGGCTGCATTGTTGATAATGGAAGAGGGAGGAAAATGATCTGGAAATAGCAGTGAGGAAGGAAATAGCATTCTTCTTAATAAAAATTTCAATATAACAAAACATACTAGACACAAAATATAAAGAAAAAAGTAAACTGAGAAAATATATTTATTGTACATTTAACATACAAATGGGAGTTCTTTAATATAAAAAAAGCTCCTAAACATTACTTTGAGAAAGATAACTTGGCCACAAAGTGGGCAAAGAACATGGAATCTTTTTTTAAAAAAAAATTTTTAATTAAGTTTATTGGGGTAACATTGGTTAATACAATTATGTAATTTTTAGGTGTACATTATCATTTGACATCTGTATATTCTATTGTGTGTTTACCACCCAAAGTCCAGTTTCCTTCAGCTACCATATGTTTGATCCCCTTTACCCATTTCACTCTCCCCCTAAACCCTGTATTTGACTCCCTTTACCCCATCTACCTTCCCCTCCTCCCCCACCTTACTAGTAACCATTAGTCTATAGTCCTCTGGTAACCACTAGCCTATAGTCCATGTCCATGAGTCTCTGTTTGTTTGGCCTGCTCATTTGTTGCGCTTAGTTTATATCCCACATAAAAGTATTATCATGTGAATTTCAACCTTTCTGTCTGGCTTATTTTGCTTATAGCATGATTATCTCGAGGTCCATCCATGTTGTTGCAAGTGGTAGTATTTCATCTCTTCTTATGGCTGAATAATATTCCATTGTATATATCTACCACAGCTTCTTTAGCCAGTCATCTATCATAGGACACTTGGTTGCTTTCATGTCCTGGCCACTGTGAATAATGCTGCTTTGAACATTGGTGTGCAAATATCTTTTTGGTTATGGGTTTTCAAGTCTCTGTGGTAAATACCCAGTAGAAGGATTGCTGAATCATATAGTAGATCAGTTCTTAGTTTTTGAGGACCCTCCATACAGTTTTCCATAGTGGCTGTACCAGTTTGCAGTCCCACCAGTAGTGTATGTGGGTTCCTTTTTCTCCACATCCTTTCCAACATTTGTTATTATTTGTCCTGTTGATTATAGCCATTCTAACAGGTGTGAGATGGTATCTCATTGTGGTTTTGATTTGCATTTCCCTAATAGCTAGCGATGTTGAGCATCTTTTCATATATTAGTTGGCCATTTGTAAGAACGTGGAATCTTAATTCACAAAGGAAGAAATGCAAATGAACAAAACATATGAGAAATTAGTCAAACATTAGGGTTAGTACCAGTCAAAACATTAACGAAATACTGGAAATGCTGTTTATTGGCAAGACCTAAAAATATTGCTAAACTTCAGGCTTGGCATGAGTGTGGTAAGATAGATACTGATGTACATTGCTCATGGAGTGCCGTAGATTGCCACTTCTGAAGCCGCAGATAAACGGCTCTGGTGGGTCTGTTGTGTGTTGGGGTTTAATGTGCTTGCCCATCACAGTTATGCTGTCTATAGTGTTATTGTATTAAAAACTTGTAACTGTTACTGTGTGATCTCATTTTTAAAAAACCAACTCATATTTAAATTCTTTGGCCATTTTTATGGTACAAAATATGATTTCCCCATCTCAGAAGGATTTAGATTTCTTTTTTTTTGCTCACTCCTGTTGGTTTAGTATATTTTTTATCTTCTTAAGTGTTTATCTATGTTTGTGTAATTGAATATAACTATCCAGTTCCTTTTTCTGGTTAAATAGTATGCATTAATGTATTCACTGTACATAACTTAGAGTGTATTGAAAATTAAGAAAGATATTAATATAGATATTTTGATGGATTTAAGTTTTATTTTTTTAAATTACAGACTAACTGGATCTTCTGGGTTTGTAACAGATGGACCTGGAAATTATAAATATAAAACGAAGTGCACGTGCTCATTGAAGGACAGTAAGTACTAATGGCTAATTTAATTTTTTTTTTTGGGATAGAGCTCAGTGTGGCATTACTCTTTTCCTACAAGTAAAATTAATAGTCTGAGCATAAGGTACTTAAAATATTTTTACTTGATAACTTTTATTTTGTAAGTGAATTTTATTTTCTTATTTTTCTTGTCATTGTTACTTAATGAATTGTACACATCAAAAATGTGTATATTTTCCAATTTAGTAAACTGTTGAGTATTTTAAATGGTTTATTTAAAACGTTAGAAAATTGTAAGTGTGTCATTATCCTAATTACCTATTTTTACTGTGGGCAGGAAAGTCAGAAAAACTATTATTGCCCAAACAGCTCCTTCTCTGGCCTCCTGTGCTCCTCAGCTGGTTCCTTCTTTATCTTCCCTTCATAGAAAACCTTTAAAACAGTGTTTCTCAAGCTTTTTGTTCTCCGGATCTCTTTATACTCTTAAATTTTTAGAATTCCAAATAAGTTTTGTTTATGTGAGTTATGTGTGTTTTTACCATATTAAAAATTAAATTAAGAAATATTTAATTCAGTTTAAACCCAGGAATAATAAACTTACTATGTATTAGCACAAATGACATATTTTTATGAAAAAGAAACCCTGTATTTAAAAAAAGTTAGTGAAAAGAATGACATTGCTTTACATTGTAAATCTCTTCTGGCTTAATAGAAGACAGCTGGATTATTATATTTTCTTCAGCATTCACTTTGTTACAATATGATATTGTAGGTGAAATATGAAGAAAATTAGGCTTCACTTGAATTTGTAGTAGTAAAAGGGAGGGGATTTTAATAGACCTTTTAAATAATTGTGGATTTTCCTCTTTGATACTATAGTAAAACTTGACAAGTGATAATTTCTTAAAAATAAATTGCAGGGTGGAATCTGAAACAATGTGAATGAACTTTTGGAACTTGTTAAATTAATATCCATTGGTTTTCTTGTACTTTGAATGGGTCTTTAACCTATGCATGGTTTTATAACATGGCATATATGGGTCATTTGGAAAATATTGGTTCACTGAATTATGCAGATCTCCCAAATGTTGATAGATTTCTTTATATAGTATTTAAAAATCACATCAGTTAATATCACCATCATTCTCATCAGAAAGTTTTAATTATTGGTAAGTTGTATCTGGGGGACAGATATAAATTTCCCAAAACTCTAGTTATCGCTTGAAAGCTTAGTAAATGCCAACATCGTGATAAAGGCACATGATAGCTTAGTTTTATTGTGACCACAGTTTTGACCTCTTGGACCCCTCTAAAAGGGTCTCAGAGCTCCTGGCATTCTATGGACCACACTTTGGGAACTGCTGCTCTTAGAGTAGTCTGCCCTTGCCCTTTCTACCAGTTTCCTTCTGTCTGATGTCCTTCTCTACTGTTGCTCTGAATGTGTTTTCAGTGGTTGCTCCTCCTAAGCCTAAGCAGAGAACTTTAATCTCTCCTTTCTCTTATTCCCACGTTTAGCCTGTCAGTAAGTTCTGTCAGTTTTCCCTCTAGAATATCTCCCAAATCCATCTACATTGTCCTTTTCATATTTATTCCTATAATTATTGTAAGAACCACCATCCTCACTTTCCTGGGCCCCTGTAATGGCCTTGAAATTGGCCTCCAGATTTTTGCTTTTGCCCCTTGCCTACCTCTCATTTCTTATCTCATGTGGTTCCCTCTGTTTGCTGTGTTTCAGACACGTTGATTTTCTTCATATTGTTCTGACACATCAACTTCTTTCTCCCTAATACTTTAAGACCGTGCCATTCCCTCTGCCTGAAGCGTTGTCACCAAGCTTCTCACATGGTTTATCTCTCATCATTCTAATCTCCAAAGCTTTGTGGGGCATTCCCCTACACCTGTTGTACACCATATCACATTCCTTTAATTTTTTCACAGTACTCATCTCTGAGTTAACTTGATTATGTATTTATTTAGTTGTTTGCTTAGAGATGTTAGACAAATAAGTGTGAGGTAGAGGAAAAGTCTAGGCTGGAGACATGTAATTAGGTATCACCAGGAAATAAATGGTGTTGCTCTTACCAGGAGCTTTTTAAGTGGAGTGTTTGGGCTGAAGCCAGGTGTAGCGTGAAGGGGTTAGTGGGATATGAGGAAATGGAGAAAACAAAGTCTTCTGTAGCATTTCACTGTATTAAGAGGAGAACGGGATAGGGTGGGTAATAGCTGGAAGGAGAGAGTGCTGAGATTTGAAGCTTTTTATGTTTTCTTGCATTATTGTAAAGTATGTTATACTTAAGGACATTTAAATGTGGGCGTAGAAGTTCCAGATGAGAGAGAGAGATGTTAAATATTTGAGAGGTGGAAGGAGGAGTAGGTAGGTGTTATTTATTTTGGAAAATGGTACTTTGAAGGATTTTTGTCTGGATGCTGAACATAAGCAGGGACGTGGGGCTGAATGGTTATAAATAGTAATTGAGTTATTGAGCAATTGCAGAGAGGGGAAGAGAGGGTTTGTATAGGCTGCGGGCAGAATTACAGTGTCACTTGAAGTTGGTGAGCAGTAACTGATACTGGGACCAGCCTACCCAATGGTGTGACTTTCTCTGGCATGGCTTAGTTTTCTTTGGATTCAGTCTAAGCCAGAGCAGATAACTGGTTTCATCTAGACTAGGGCTTTTACCAGGCAGTTCCATGAAAAGGCAGAGGGGCAGACCAGTTTAGAGAATTGGCAGGTGTGTTGTTAAATGATCTAGTGTGCAATCTTAAGTTGAATAAGGAAGTACAGAAATGTGAGGGTTAACAGGTTGGTTTAGAGACTGTTAAAGAATGGCTGCTGTGTCAGCTTAAGGCCCAAAGAAGCATAGACCATGTCTATTTTGTTTACTATTGCATGTTCATGGTCTCTTGCACATAGCAAGTACTAAGTAAATCTTTGACAAATGAATACTGTTTGCTAAAATTCTTATCCCTGTAAAATCTTTAAAAATCTATTTATTTTTTCAAATGTTTGATAGTTACAAGGGTTATTATAAATTACTTTTTTTTATTGTTTTTTTTTTTTCAGGCCAAATAGAATAATGAGACTCCGTTTCAATCATTTTGCTACAGAGTGTAGTTGGGACCATTTGTATGTTTATGATGGGGACTCAATTTATGCACCACTTGTTGCTGCCTTTAGGTAAGCTCGGTCGTATAAGTACTGGATAATCGCTATGTGATTTCTGAATTCAGACGAATCTCCTAGATTGTATTCTTACTGAACTCACCTTTATTGTCACTTAAGACATTTATTTCATGGGAGGTTTACTAGTTTTGGTGTCTAATCTCTTGTGTACTAGGCCTGACTTGGTTTCCTGTATCTGTTGGGTAAGTTTCTGGGCGGAGTTCTTGACCTTTCTTGTTAGTTTCTTGTGGTATAAAATTGTGATAGTAATATCAAGTTTACCTGCTTCTCATGGTGGTGGTGAAGTTTCCTTTTAAAAATGTTTTGTAAATACTATATTGAACAATAATATTTTTATGAAAAATTTAAATTAAGAACCACATTCATCTAGATTTTGTGTTCCTCATTGCATAGGCCCTCAGAAGTTATTTGTTGAATACAAATATTGTGTGTGTGTTTATGTTTATGTGTATGCTTTTAATATGGAAACTTTTTGGAAGAATACACAAAATGAGCAGTGGTTACCCGTGAATGAGGAGAATGAGAAACTATACAGTTCTTATTTTGATTTTTTTTCAACTATATTTTGTATTAGTAGTTAAAAGAGCTTAACACTAAAATGTACAGGGTGTTCTGAAGTGTTTTGGAATTTTAGTTTTTATTAACAATAAGTAGCTGTGTTGTTTATTATCTTTTTTGACCACATGAGAATTCAAGACCATCCTATTTTTCTTCCTTTTACGTGATAGAGGATTTATAAAATTACATATTTTTAAATATTTTTAAAAATATTATTTTAAAACACACATTTCCTTGGGGAGCCATAGTTGTCTATTTTTCATTTGCAGCTGACTTTCTAGATTTCTTTCCCTTGAACATTTTATTTTTCTGACTTTAAAAAGAAATCAATTCAACAAATATTTTTTGTATTTCTCACCTGGGGCTAGTCTGCCTAATGTGTGGGAGGAGGTAAGAGAGAGTAAACTGTATACAAGTTGCCAAAGGACAAAGGAGACCAGGGGACTGATGTGCCCTTGTAGTTCTCCCCTCCCTTTGGCTTAGAAATCTATTAACCTATCTGTTAATTAAGAACCAGTGCCAGAGAACAGGATGGATAGGCCATGCTAAGCATTAAAATACCATTGGCTAAGTGTTGGACATGTATATCTTTATGCCAGAATTTGAAGCATACTTTGTATTATATGCAAAGGCACCTCAAATTTTAACATAAGCACAAAATCTACCTATAGTATAATGTTAGCATGATAGGACTTATTTGGGGTTCACTTGATACTAGATTGTTAATCCAAATTCATGGAGTCTCTATTATGTGCCCAGGCACTTTGAATCTGCTTGCCAATAGCCTGTGGGAACATCAGCCAAGCAAGTGTGCATAACCCTGTGGTTCACCTGGACTGGGCATTTGTGGGCAGACTTATGAATCAACAGCAACAACAAAACAAGCAGAAGGCTATATATAATTGTTCTAATTAATAACTTTTAGGAGAAGCCAAAGTATATGTACATATAACAGGGGAATTTTTAGGTTTCTATTAAAAAATTGACCAACTGATAATAGAAATGAATGCACTGATTATGTTTAAATTTTATTTATGATGTAATATTTGAGTATGAATTTTCTAAAATTACAGTAAGAAAAATGTTTTAAAATCGAAATTTACCTGAAACACAAAACCTCTAAAGCATTGATAAGCAGAACAATTTGAAAATGATTGTTTAGGCCATGGGGCACTGTCACAAATGGGGAGCCGAGGAGTGCTGTTGGGTCAGGAGGACTTTGGATAGAGGAATCAACCCACTGGTGACATGCTGGGGGCCCAGAGTAGAGAGAGCCCGGCAGCAGGTAGTTTAGCCAACAAAGAAAAGAAGAACCACACAGGATTCAGAAGACGTGGACTTTTAATCTGAGTTCAGCCCTAGACTGTGTGTGAACTGAGCAGGTCATTTAAGTGCTCAAGTCTTTAGCTTCTAAAACCTAAAATGAAGGTATTGTACTGTGTTTTCTCTAGATGTTTAATTTGACTTCAAACTGGTTGATCACATTTATCTTTTACATTTGAAGTTCTGAGTAAAATTCGTTTAATAAACAGTTCTATTACTAGACAAATTTGAGAACCACTAGAGCAAGTCTTTTCTAGTTCTACAGCAATTATTTTTGGTGCATTCAGTTCAGCAAATGCATAAATGTAGCACCTTTGTGGAGCAGCTGTTCTGCTAGGACCTGTTGGTAGGGAAATGCAGAGGTGTTAGTGATGATAGTTTTCCTCTCCTTTTAGACTTTTTTTTTTAGAAAGTCATATGTTAATAGACAGTCGTTTAGACTGTCAGGAAGAGCTGTTAGGAAGTCTCATGAAAGTGGGAGTCAGTCTGTCCATCACTGAGTTGAAACCGTGGTCAGACCATGGCACAGTTTGAGAAAGCCGTCAAAAGCAGGCACATCTCTTGTGTTCTTGGACCCTCCTTTGCCGGTCAGAAGTATAGACCTTGCCTGCCTCCGCCCCTCTGGGCTTCTATCCCCAACTTTCCAGATCTTACTTTCCTTCCGTATCTCCCTGCCCTGGAGTAGCGAATGGTGTTGTAAGGAGACAGGTGTGTCAAACTGAGGAGCCCCAGGTATTTTCAGAGAGCCCATGGGATAGTTATGGAGAATTAAGAAATTATTTTAGTTCAGTGATTTTCAAAAATGTTCTAAACAGTTAAAAACTGTATTTAAAATATAAGATGAGAACCCCAAGGCAAGCAGTTCTTGATTTGCTCAAGTTGAAAAACTGTCTGCAGCCTAAGCTTTGCCTGCATTTATCTATTTATTTAGAGGGAAGGGATAGGGAGATGGGAGGTGGCTCAGGTTGACAGTTGGATGTCACGCCTACAGCATCACTTTCTCACCCACACATTTTCCATTGCCTTGCACTCTGGGTTGAGGCTGTGTTCGTGTTCATTTACTCTGTAATAGTTTATTTTTGTCATAAACCAATTGTTTTATTTTTACACTAGGAGAAAACAGCACATTCCAAAGGTGTCACAATTTCAAGTTTTTGAAGTAAAAAGAAACAAGCACAGAAGCTCCTCTGACAGTGGAGAAGCTGACCCCTTTCTCTGGCATTGTGGTCATCTAGTACAGATGGCCCTTTCACCCCTTCTGTGACTCCATTCTTTTCCCTCTACCCATTCTCCCATTCATCTTCTACACTGAAGTGTCCCCACCATATAAATAAGAAATACTATTAGCTACCACTTAATGAGCTCCTCCTGGTGTAGGCCATTGTTTAAGCACTTCACGTGCTTTAGCAGTTTGATTCTCATATCACTATGAGGTAGATAGGATTTCTCTCATAGTGTATTTGAGGAAACTGAGGCTCAGAGGTGTTAGCCTGTGCCCAGGCATGTGGAGCAAAAATCAGAGTACATATCTCTGATTCTGAAGCTCATGCCAGCATAACAGACTGCACGGTCTCCCACATGTGACTGAAACTGTGCTAGGATTTCTTTATGTGAAAGTTGCTTTTGACATAGCCATTTCGAGGTGGCCCTGTTTTTACTTACCCTTTCAGCATTTCAAGGGGTTCTAGTGTATAAAACTGATGAAAGCATGATGATGGTTGAAATCTTCATTTAGGTCTCTGATCAAATGTCACCTCTTTCAGGAGAGGCCTTTTCTAACTGCTCTTTCTAAAGTAACACCTTTTTGTTCTTTTACTTTGTTCTATTTCCCTTTATAGCATTTATCTCTGCCTGGCATTATATACACACATTGGGGACACAGTGTGTGTGTATCTATTCTTATTTATTGTTTTTCTAATATGAACTTTGTGAGGGCAGGGACTTCTTCACTGTTGTGTTCCTGGTACCTAGAAACATGACTCACAGGTAGTAAGGGCTTAGTAAATATTTGCTAGTTGATTATATAGTAGAAAATGCTTCACTGTTTTGTAACCCCTGGAGCACCTTCAGAGTCCTAGGGTTCCTAAAGTTCTGTCTTCATATTAAACTCTCATTGAATGAAAGTCCTGGCCCCTCTTCCACCTCATACACTGCTTGTGTATTCGTTCAGTCATTTGTTATATGCACTTATATAAATACATGCAAATGTATACTTATTAGCATTTTGATGTATTTTCTTCACCTGATATCATATAACATCTCATATTCTCTTTTACAAATATTATACCATAAGCATTTCCTGTGTCACTAAAAGTTCCCTCAGAGCTTTTAGGAGCTCACTTTTAGGCCCACTGTTTTGCAGCTTGTTTTTTTTTTTCCCTGCTTATCAGAATGCTTAATGGCTTCCTTGTTAGTCCTGCAGACCTGCATATATGTCACGATTCATTCAACCAGCTTACTGTGGATAAGCATTTAGGTATTTTTCAACTTGTTGCCATACTGGGTAGTGCTGCAGTGAGGATTTTTGTATGTTTGTCTTTGTGCACATAAGCAAGTGTTTCTTCTACAAATAAATAGAATTGCTAGGTCATAGTGGATGAGCTTTTAAGATTGTTATAGGTCCTGAGCTTTCCTGATGTGTGCCCTCAGAAAGCAAAGAGGCCAGTGTGGCTGGGGTCGAATGAGTGAAGGGAAGCAAGTAATAGATGAGATAGATATCTGTTCATGGGATGGCGTCGTGTGTGGGGCAGACTGCACAGGGCCTGGTAAAGAGTTAGGCTTTTACAGAATGAGTTGATTGTGTTGGTGATGATAATAGTGCATCGATAATTGGTCTAAAGATGTAAGCATAATAAATAAATGCAGAAGGTAAATAAACATAGGAAAAATGATTAATCTTAGGATTATAAAAGAAACTCAAAATCACAATTAAAAAATACTTTTCACCTGTTAAATTAGCTAAACTAAAATAGGACTGGAAATTCTTCTTGGTGGCAGGGTAAGGCGAGATGGCCTTTTTTTATTTGATGGGATTTTAAGTTGGCATATCTGTTTTGGAAAGCAAATTGGTATTATGGATCACGAGTCTTAAAGCCATCATTTAGGCCCTTTAACTTAGTAGTAATTTTTTCCCTCTCCATGCCCCCAACAAATACTATTGTGTGCTGGGCTCTGAGTGAGATCCTAAAAGCTCTGAGGGAACTTTTAGTGACAAAGGAAATGCTTATGGTATATTTGTAAAAGTGAATATAAGATGTATGTAATATGATACCAGTTAGGTGAAGAAAATAGATCAGGCTAATAAGTGTTGGGATTATGGATGTTTGTTTACTGAGCTTATTTATATCTTTACTTTTTGTCTTTCAATAGTGTATATTCAGCATTCATCAACTCCAAGTTTGTTGCTTTCTATGATCGTTAGAGGTTTACTCAGTTTTTCAAAGAAGCGTTATGAAAAGTTTTATTTAAAAAAAATAATAGGGCCATCGATTTCAAATCTCAGTCGAAATACAACCCAGAATAAAAGATAGCTTAACAAAAGATTCAGAACTGTTCCGCAGAGGATCCAGAACTAATAGGATAGCACCATACACTTATTACACATGGGTCACAGGAATTTCCCCTTCCTGGAAGTGGCTTTTTAAATGAGAAGGATGAATTCCAGCTTTGAATTTGTGTCCGCCACCATGTGATGTGTCTGCGATTGTGCTTCCCTTTATAAGAAATGTGTTTCCGTTGCAGCGGCCTCATCGTTCCCGAGAGAGACGGCAACGAGACGGTCCCCGAGGTTGTTGCCACCTCAGGTTATGCCCTGCTGCATTTTTTTAGTGATGCTGCTTACAATTTGACTGGATTTAATATAACTTACAAGTAAGATCTTTACGTCTAATATTTGTGATTTTATACAGAAGACCATACACTTTGTTTTAACAATAATAATGACTAACATACATTGAGGGCTTACAGTGTGCCAGGCATTGTGCTAAGCAGTTTGCATGGATTTTTCTCTTTAAAGGTTTTTAAAAACTCAGGTATGGGCACTATTTTTCTACTTGTTTTATAAATGAGGAAACTGGCGGGAAATGATAAATTGTCCAGGTGGTGGGACCACAGTGTCACCTCAGGTCTTGCTGCTGTTGAGCTTCTTCTGGAATAGAGGCATTTTTTTTGCTATTGGATAAAAACAATGGATTTTTGCTAAGTATGGTTTGAAAAATAGTAGTTTTCATGTACTCAGTAGTTGGTCCATTGACGACACTTAGTTGCAGTTACAAAGAAAATCTGGACAGAGTTAGGCAGCTTTTGGAATTTGTTGCGATAGGAGAGAGGCTAACGTGTGTGTGTGTGTGTGTGTGTGTGTGTGTGTGTGTGTGTGTGTTGTCTTAAGAAATGTACCTTTTCATAAATAGTTGAATTCATAAAATGCCATAAGCAAGTGGTTTGCGATGAAGAGCTTCTGTGGCTCACAAAGCCTAAAATACTGTTTGGCCTTTTACAGAATAAGTTTGCCAGCTCCTGGCATAGGCAATAACTTCCGCTTGTAACCTTTATAATGTATTCTTTTTCAGCCCATTTTTTCAGGATTCCAGTATTCATTCAGGCCAATGTAAAGCTGTCTCTATCTTGATTGGTATGGTGTTCAGTCTTTCAGGCACCCAGGGTTTGTGACTTGGCACCCTGGACAGCTTAGCACAGTACTAGCAAGGTGATTTTTAGTGACAGAAGCAGACATAAAAGCTGGGTTGAGGGGAGAGGCTGATGAGTTTGGTTGGGTCCATGTGAGATGTCTAAGCAGGACATTGATATTCGGATCTAGAACTCAGAATTGCTGTCAAGGATGGGGATGTCATCTGGGAGTCATTGGACAGTGACTGAGTGGCCTGTAGGGCATGTGCACAGTGAGGAGAGGAACAGCTGAGGCAACTAAAGGACAGAGGAATGCCAGTGGCCTTTGTTGTTATAGAAGCCCAGAGAAGAAAGAAGCCCAGAGAAGAAAGCCCAGAGAAGGAGGAGGAAACTGGCAGCTGTGAGGCTGAGTAAGCAAAGGAGGCTCTAGGTCACCTTAGCTGAGGAGAGTAGTCCCAGGGCCTGGGGGAAACAACGGTTCAAAAAGGAAGGCTAAAAAGTCATGGCATTGAGAGTAGGACATTCTATGAAGACGTTCCTTTCTGACGGGGATGAGAGAGAGGGGAGGTGTTGGTTTATGACAGGGCTTCTCAAATTTCACATGCACAGGGATCTTCTGAAGGACTTATTAAGGCACAGATTCCTGGGTCCTACCCAGAGATTATAGTTCAGTGGAGCTGGGGCCTGAGAATCTGTATTTCTGATAAGCTTTTAGGTGATGCTGCCACTCCCTGTGGTCCACATTCTGAGTAACATTGTGCTGGCCATTCATCCAGACCCCATTCTGGGTTCCCTGTAGGTACCTAGGTCATGGGCTACAAGGCACTTCACTGTTACATGGCCCCTCACTGTAGCAGTCTTGAGGGAGAAGAGAAACTTCAGGGAGGGTGCCCCCTAAGAGAGAAGGCGATTTAAGCATTCCTCAACATTGGAAGCCCTTTGCCCTTCATCACTGGAGAGCTCTTCTCCTAGCTCTGTAGCCATATCTTCCCCAGGAATGCATGTTTTTCTTACCCTGGTTGGTGCAGGAGGAAGCCTTGATCTCCTCTAGAGAACAGAATTAGTATTTGTTAAATGAAGGAATGACGACATTATTTTAAGTTTTATTAGCTTCTTGGTTCCAAGATCTCTATTTTTAAAGAAGGAGTCCTAAATTCTTTTAGGGGTCCCAGACTCTATGAAAAGCCAAATAAAATGATGTTTTTTTATTCCCAGAAAAATTCCCTGAAGCATATGCTAAAACACTGTCACTCATATTCCTGTCGTCCTTGGGTTATACTGAATCCTAGCTTTGGGCTGACATCAGTTGGGGTCCCTTGAGACTTGTACCCACAGCTACTCAGGTGTTCATTAATTTTCTTTTAAAAGAAGAAAAAACAAATAGTAATGTTTTATTTTCATAGAAATTGGCACTCCATCTTATTTCTCATTCTGAGTCATATTTAAGCACAGAAAATTAATTAGACTAATTTTCTCATTACTTCAATTTAGACAGATATACAAGGAGATGTTTTGATGTATTACCTGCCATTTTCACATTTTAGAGATTTAAAAATAAATTTTGTGTTTGGAGATGTTATGTAACTCACTGCTCTAAAGAGTGCTCAGTATTAATTTTGGCACTTGAAGTAAACCTATGCCTAAAGACATTGAATGGAGAGGTTGAGGGTTTAAGGGGAAGTTGAAGTTATACTTTCCCTCCTTTAGTTTAAAAGGTGCTATGGATTACCTCTTCCTTTTTGCATTTCAATAACATTAAGTTTTGGTTATGTTCTACTCCCTTACGTATGGTTAATAAATGTGTCTGTAGGAAATTATTTGACATATGGTTGTAAAGCCTAAGTTTGAACACATAATGGACATGCTGTACCTCAATTTTCTTTAAGGCCTTTTATAACAATGAAGTGTGATTGTTGTAGTTATTTCAGCATAATAAGAGCAATCTGAAATTAGACTGTCTTTTTTAAACTTTTGCCTTACAAGGCCTTTTCTTGATAAAAGATGAAATTGACGGTTATTGAAGCTTTACTTATATGTATGTACTACTATATAGAAACAATAGGCACCACTTACTAGAGGCCTCCAAGAATGCCATTCAGCTTTTTTACTGAATATTTTATTTTTTTTACTGGAGCTTGAAAAGTAGGCATACAGATTATAAAGTATATATACAAATATTTATAAATTTTTATGATAAATAAATATATCATAAACTGATATTTGGGTTCAGGCATGAACACGAATTAGCTATTTTTGTAACTGGTTGCTGATTTTCTAACATGCTTTGCTACCAGATTTCTTTTTGATTTTCTTTACAGGCCTTAGAAGAAATCTGTACTCTTAAAGTATCTTGATAATTCAGTTATCCTCCCCCTTTTCAAAATCTGAATTATGTCTTTTCAAAGTGCCGTCAATGTAATTATCTTAAGTCATATTATTATGAGACACATTATAGTTAAACTCCTATATTAAGCTGGTTTTCCCTTTTCTTTCATCTCAAATGAGTAGGTAAACTTATTAAGGAGTTTTAGATACACAAACCTGAGCAATAATCTTTCTTAAAATTCTGTAAACTTTCAGAGACTCTCCAGAGGATACATACACCATGAAGCTGGTAGTATACTGTGGGCAGTTTGTTATACCCTTTTCCTTTCCATACTTTAAGCATGCACTTGGCAGTTCTGTAATGCTCATCATTTGGGGGCTACCAAGAATAGAATTGTCATCCCACCTTCGAGAAGCTAAGCCTGGATATTTGCAAGAATCTCTCTTTGTAATTTCTTATTTCTTCTTAAGAGAATCAATGAGGTTGATTTGATTAGCCATGCAGTGTTGTGTGACCCCATTTAGGCCAAATGGTAAGTACTGCAGTTATGCTTGTGAATGAATTGGAGAGACAGTGTGATTCTTAAACCTTATGTAGGAGGACATTCTGCTAAATTATTCCAAATTTTGTTTTGTGTTGATTGCATTTTCTCCCACTGTTTTTATAGTTTTGACATGTGTCCAAATAATTGCTCAGGCCGAGGTGAATGTAAGATCAGTAATAGCAGCAACATCGTTCAATGTGAATGTTCTGAAAACTGGAAAGGTGAAGCATGTGACATTCCACACTGTGTAAATAACTGTGGTTTTCCTCATCGAGGCATCTGCAATGCAAGTGATCTCAGAGGATGTTCCTGCTTCCCAGAGTGGCAGGGTAGGAGCTTCTTTCATTTTTCTTCCAATTTACAGTATATTCCTAGTTTAATAAATTGTAGATTAGTCCTAGTATCTATACCATTTATGTTAGTCAAAGATCAGGTAGTGTGTAGATTTTCACATCTTTTTATTGGGCTTCTTACAAATCTTTGAATTTCATAGATGTGTGATTGTGGTCTCTCTAGAATTGTGGAGGGGTTTGCCATTCTTTGCAATTCATTCATGAAAGTTGGAGAACTTGGTCTCAGCCATAAGAAGACATAGCAGAAATCAAAGGCTGGGAGGTGGGACAAGAGCTGACAATAATGTTATCCCCTCAGAGGCTTTAGTAAATTCAGAGGAAATTGGTGTCAGTTATATAGTAGAATTCTAAAGCAGTCAGATAGCTAATGGGATTATCTGCATATAAAAATTATTAAAGAAGTTTTAGCAAATTCTTTAAGGGGTGGGTGATAATAGCTGTTACTGATTTTCTTTATATATTTATCCCTTCCTCAGACTACTTTTATTTTGAAAGGAAATGTGCTTGTTTAAATGCTTTAGTTAGTTCAGTTTAGCTGACATCTAGGGTTAAATAATTAAACTGTTTGAGTACCTACCACTGTGCAAATGTTGCAGCAGAAGCCAAACCTCCCAAGAATGGTGTTTCTTGATTTTCCAGGAAATGGATAGTTTCAATTTTAACTCCAGGGACTAGTTTTTACATTTTAGCTCTGAAGTTTTTCATTGGAATTAATAATTCTTTTATCCACTCTTTCCTCTGAAGGCTACTTAAACAAACAAACAAAAATACTAAAAAACTCTAACCTGGATGTGGTTAGGTGATCATTAGAAAGTATGCGATTGTGATTTTTATAAGAGATTACCATTGGTCACTAACTTTGAGTAAATTAAAAGCACAAATTAAAGGGATTTGCCTGATATTTAG
This sequence comes from Eonycteris spelaea, assembly GCA_003508835.1. NCBI lineage: Eukaryota > Metazoa > Chordata > Mammalia > Chiroptera > Pteropodidae > Eonycteris > Eonycteris spelaea. The sequence goes on from PUFA01000110.1 coordinate 1,259,436, forward strand.
ACACTAAAAGAAAGACTAATTATTCTTTAGATATTTGTTACATTTAGATGATTAAAATTTGAAATACAGTAATTTTAAAGCTGCATTTTATGAAGCTAATTTGTTTTTTTAAGGTCCTGGATGTTCAGTTCTTGTACCAGCTGACCAGTCATTTTGGACTCGAGAAGAATATTCTAACCTAAAGCTCCCCAGAGCCTCTCACAAAGCTGTGGTCAATGGAAATATAATGTGGGTCGTTGGAGGATATATGTTCAACCACTCAGATTACAGCATGGTTCTAGCGTAAGTTATTTTAAACACTTTTCCAAGATGCCTAGTTTTCCATTTTGAAAATTCATGAAGTAGAGATAAGCAAAAAGAAATTACCTGGGAAAATGGAAGGTAAGGGAATTACCTGTTAATATTTTGGTAGTAGTCCAGACTTTTTGACATATTCTTAGTTTTCGAAATTGGGGACACAAAGAATTCATTATGATAGGCAAGAACTCATCTTTTCCAGATACTGTCTCTCATATTTTGCTTTTGGTACATACAGTAGGTTTCCTGTAACTAGATTACTTTATCTCTTTTTTTAATTAATATATCTATAGGTCAAATGGTTTGAATTTATAGTTTGCTAGTGGAAATAATACCATCGTCTGATATTTCCCAGCTTTCAAGGTCTAGTTGCTGGTACCATGCCACTCATCTATGTTGTCCCAATGAAATTAGCAGTGTAGATTGATTTCGGGGAGAAATTTACCAACACTTGCTCATGCTGATTTTGTGCCCTGGCAATATTTTCTAGGTATTATTTTTTATTAATGAAGGTTGTCAAAACCCAGCACTTGTTCTTTAAATGATTATGGATAGAGTAGTGGTGGCATAGTTTCTGAAACCCTCCAAATATAATCAGTAAAACACACAGAACAACTAAGATAGCAAAATCAGAAACACATGAGTCACACCTGTAACAAAACTTCAGTCAGATGGGTGGGGCTAAACCACCCATGATAGCTGCAAGATCTGTGTAGTATCAGCATCTGTGCAGGAGTAAGCAAAGGGGAGCGATGGGCCCACCAACAGGCTCTAGTATTCCCGAAAGAGACTCGCTCAAAAGCTCAGCCAGCTGTTTTGAGAACAACAGCTGGAATTGGAAAGATTTTCTGTATTCTAGAAATGGGGTGAGTTCAAGGGATGTGTAGTAGGATCTGAAGGGAGTGGAGCAATTTGTGCCTTATTAACTTTGGAAATGAACCAGCCATAGTCTTTTTGCAGGGGCTCCACATTGAGGAGGAACTGCTGGGAGTAGAACTCAGATTGAAGAGGATAAGAGCAGCAGAGACCAATTAAAAGAAAGTCCAGTTAACAGGGAAGGGAACAAAGTTAGGGAATCTCTGCAAGTAAGCTGCATATATTTGACACTGTACTGTAACAATAGAAGAGTGAGCTAGAGAGCTGAGAAATTAGAAAAACTATCCTAAACCAAGCCTTTCCTGTGAAAATTCAGGAAAAAGTAATTTTACTTAAAATTGAGCAACAGAAAAATATCAAGGTCAAATCTCATAAAAAGTTATTACATGAAAAAAGACTAAGGAGTAGAATAATACTCCTTCATACACATAGAAAAATATGCTCACCCAAATGATGAAAATTATAATAGTATTCCAAAACAAACTAAAATACAATTAGAAAACATGAAAGAATAATACATCAGAACTAGAAAAATTCAGAAACGAGATAATAGAAGTTAGGAAAGAATTTTAAAATAATTTTAGACTTACAGACAAACCTAGAAGGAACACACAGTGAATAAACACACATGTACTCCTTTAGAAATAGAATATGAAAAACAAAATTTTTTTAAATCATAAAGAAATGTAAGTCACTTTCCCCTGTTCTTTGTGGTAAGTACAATTAAAAATGCTGGACATTATATATAAAACAAATATGAGAAAACTCTGAAAGGTAGAAAGAAGACAGTCCAGACCCAAAGAATGACATACTGGCAGATTCTAAGGGTTTTCTTTTTGTCTCATATGTCTGAGACTTGGTGTTTAAAAATCAGCAATCTGGAAATGCCAGTAGGCACAAGCCGAAGAAACCCCAGGGAAAACCTGTTCTGTCTAGCCCAAAGACCAGGAAAGGGGCAGCTTAGTAAGACAGAAACCTTTTAGACAATAACCACTTTATTCCAACCAAATTCCACAGAAAGAGCTGTGACCTCACCCCAACCCCTGCCGGCAAAGTCTGCATTGGAGAGTCTAAGTTTCCACCATTGCCAAGATGTGGTGGTACTGTAACCTGCCCCCTGCCAGGGTAGTGTTAGAGAAGGCCAGTTAGGGAGCTGAGACTTTTTTCTCTACCAGGCGGTAATGAGGCTTCCTCCATCCCTGCAATATCAGTGGAGATCTTGTGGGAAGCCTGGATTTCTGCCCCCACTTGGCAGTAACAACAGTAATGATTCAAACTTCTTCTTCCCCACTGGGGTAGTGTCAGAGGAGGCCTTCTGCGACAGATTTAAATAAGATCCAGCGTCTCATGTTGTGATACCCAAAATGTTTAGATTTTAACTGAAAATCATTTGTCATGGTAAGAGCAAGGAAAATCTAAACTTGAATGAGAAAAGGCACTCAAGAGAGGCTGACACCAAGATGGCGCAGTTATTAGAATTGTCTGACAGGGAATTTAAAGCAACCGTTATAAAAATGCTTCAAGGAGCACTTAGAGAAACACTCATAACAAATGAAAACTAGAAAGTCTCACCAAAGAAATAGAAGATATAAAAAAAAATTGGGGAACTGAAAAATAACCAAAATAAAAACCTCAATGGATAGGCTGAACAGCAGAATGGAGAAGACAGAGAAAAGAATCAGTGAACGTGAAGACAGAACAGTAGAGATTCTTCAGTTTGAACAACAGAGAAAATGGAGGATTAAAAAATGGACAGAACCTCAGAAACCTGTGGACTGTAACAAAAAAATCTTAACATTTCTGTTACCAGAGGAATTCATTAAGAAGAGAAAGAGGGTGTGTCTGAAAAAGTATTTGGAGAAATAATGGCCAAAATTTGCCCAAATTTGGAAAGAGACGTGCATGTATGGATTTAAGAAGCCAAGTGAACTCTAGCAATCCTTTGACTGCCACGGGGCTTTACGGGTTTACAATCCACTGATTCTTTTTCATTTCTTTCATTCTCCTGCTCAGGCATCATACGTTCTTTTCATTTTTTGAATCTCCACCACATTTTTTCTGATTTTCATTCTTAGCTAAGGGCCTTGCTTCCTGTTTCTAGCTTGACGATAAAGGATATCAGAGAGGACTTGCACAACTCCCACCACCACATTTAGCCTTGATGTACATCTATGCTCTTTTATTCTGTTTTCTGTTTCTGTACATCAGAGCTGTCCAGTAGACAGTTTCTGTTTTGGTCATGATGGAATTGCTCTGTATACTGTCATGTCACACTGTCATGTCACTAGCCATATGTGGTTATTGAGCACTTGAAATGTGGCTAGTTTGAGGAGCTGAATATTAAATTTTCAATTCTTAGTCGTCCCTTATTTGATCTTTCACTAACACGTGATATAGCCAGTCCTTTCCCCCTCTTTTAAACACTTTCTTCCCTTGGCTTCCATGACACCACATTGTCTTGATATTTTTTCTAACTGTTTATTCCTTCTTAGCCTCCTTAACTGATTCCTTTTCAACTGATTGACTTCTGAATGGTGATGTGCCCCACGGTTCAGCATTCGGTCCTCTTCTGTGAGAGTGTGTACTCACTCCCTTGGTGATCTCATGTAATATCTTGGCCTTTGTGCTAGTGGCTCCCAAATTTATGTCTGCAACCTGGACTTTTTACCTGAACCCATATTTGCACCTCTTTATTTGACATCTCAATCTCTTGGCCATCTAATAGACATCTCAAACTCAGTGTGTCCAAAACATCTTTCCTTCAAGACTGCTTTTGCCCAGATGTCCCTCAGTTAATGACCACTCCATCCTTCTGTTTGCTTAAGCCAAAAATTTTAGAGTCATCCTTGACTTCTTGTTTTTTCACACCCTGTATCAGCATATGTATTAGTTACCTCTTGCTGCGCAACAAAATACCACAAACTTAACTTAAAACAATATAAATTAATCACCTCATAGTTTCTTCTGGTCAAGAGTCTAGGCACAGATTACCTGGGTCCTCTATAGTTACAGTTTCACCTGGCCTGTGTTCTTCTCTAGATGTTCAACTGGTGAAGTATCCACTTCCAATTTCACTCAGATTGTTGGCACACTCCATCTCTTGGTGGTTGTGGGACTAGTGGCCCCTGCTTCTTGCTGGCTATTGACTAGAGGCCACCCTCAACTCCTAGAGGCTATCCACAGTTCCTTATCACTTGAGCTTCTCCCAAATGGCTTTTTACTTCATAAGGCCACAAAGAGAATCTCTAGATTGAGTCTGCTAGCAGGATGGATATCACAGAAGTGACCTCTCATCATCTCTACCATATTCTCTTGTCAGAAGTGCATACTTAAGGGGAGGGTACTATACATGGGTATGAACATCAGGAGGCAGGGATCATAAGGACCACCCTACTGTCTGTCTGTCACAGTATGTCAGTGAATCTTGTTAGTTCTGCCTTTAAAATCTATCCCACTTTTCGCTACTAATGCCGCAACCCTGAGAAGTAAAGGTAAAATTAAAGGTGTAAAGGTGATTGTTCCGTCCACTGTTTTGGTAGATATTATGAAAGTCATATGTTCTACCATGTATGTAATTTTACCCTTGCACCTGGCATCATCTTCCTCTCTCAAAGCAGGAAATCTAGGAGTCATTTTGATATTTCCTCTCCTTCACCTTCCCATATTATAATCTCATATCAAGCTGTCACCAAGTGCACGGTATATTCATTCTTTTCTCTCAATGACCAGCCTACCATTATCTCTCACCTAGGCTTCAATAGTAGATACCTATCAAGGCTATTTCCTTTCATTTCTCTTAATCTAGTTTCTAAATATTAACTGGGATGATGTTTTTAAAGTATAAAGAATAGCATTTACTACCTTTTAAAAACCCATTGGACTTAATGGGCCTACATGATCTGACTACTGCTTACCTTTCCAGACTCAGTTTGTTCCCTTCCTGCCTTCATCCATTGCACTGCTGCTATCCTGCTAGCCTTCTTTCTTGACCTGAAATTCACCATGTGCACCCTAATTTTTAGGGCCTTTGAGCTTGCAGTTCCCTCTGCCTAGAGTGTTCCTGCTGTTGCACCTCAGGGCAATGTCTTATCCTTTAAGTCTCAGTTTAACAGTCCACAGAGAGATCTTTTCTGACCATTCAGTCCTTTTTCATAGTTCTCATGTCTTTAGAGCAGTGTTAATAATTCTTTATTCTATCTGTGTCCATTGTTGTGCTTGTTCATTTTCTGCCTTTTCTACTATAAGTTCTCCAAGATTAAAGAACTTGTTGACTTAGGTCACAGCTTAGCTCATAGAACATGTGTAAGTATTTATCAAACGAATAGGAGAGTAAATGAATTATGGTTGACCAACATGTTCAGCCCTCAGGTTGAACAACATGAGGGTTAGGGGCTGACCCCCCATGCAGTCAAAAATCCCCATATAACTACAGTTAGCCCTCTGCATGAAGGGTTCCCAACCTTCGAGTTGACTCTTGAACAATATGGATTTGAACTACACTGGCCAGTGGAACCGCACAGGTCAAATGAACTGTGGTCAGCTGAAAAAAAAATGTGCTTATAAGCGGACTCTGCAGTTCAAACCTGTGTTGTTCAAAGGTCAACTGTGTTTATTTCCTTCTCAAATACTTGTTCCTGGAAATATTAATGTCACCTGCTTATTTGGTATACCTCATGAGCCACATTTGTTTTATAGACTAACATTCTTTTCCACTTGTGCTTGATCAAAACATGTTTGTAGCTTTGTATGTCATGTAAATATTAATATAGTTTCAAAGAAATTTTTCTCAACTCATGAAAAGTAAATGTAGTGACTCTTTTTAGAAGAAACGTTTCTGGAACTTTATCTATACGCATATTAACATATTTCAAGATTTGCTCTTACTCTCTTTCCTCCACAACCTTGTTAACCCCAAACTTGTAAGTTACATTATACAGCAGTTCCCATTTTATGGCACCCAAGGGTCCTCTTGCAAAACAAATGGTCTTTGTCTTCCACGTTAAAATTTTTAGTTGAAACTTCATCACTGAATTGTCTTCCCTTGAGCAAAAGAGAGTTTTCTAAAAGGTTTTTAAAAATAGTAAGAAATTGAGCAACAGGGAACCAAATAAGGAAAGGATAATAATCCAGTAAACTTTAAAACAGACTCACAGGAAGAGCAAGATCAACCCTTTCTCTGCCCTACAGAAACCATTTGGTGAGATTCTGAGAGTTCTCAGTAGCCCCAAATCTGGAAAAAAGCAAACTGAGTGGGTATCATTACCTTTTCACTCTTTTGACTGAAGAGTAGGAGAAATAGTTGCTGGAGGGGATCAGATGAAGGGTTCGGGGGGTGGATGTGCTTTGAACACTGATGTGTAGGACACTTACACAAAATCTCGAGGAGAGGAGATTCTGGGTAATGTATTCCAATAGGCCTGAGCCCCAGCGTTTCCTCAGACTTTAGGAAAGTGGATAGAATATAAAATATCAGCCCACGCTTGTATTAGGGTGGAAAGACAAACCTGTCTTAAAAGTAGTGGAAAAAGAATTATGAAATCACCCACATTGCAAATAAAATGTGTAGAGAACAGTGTCTAACCACAAGCAAGGTGAAAGAAGTGACATTGTTACTAATGGAAATATTCTATGATGAAAAAATAAAAAGGAAGAAAGAACATAACATGTAAAAGCTGACTAGAAAAAATAAATTCAAAGTTCCTTCCAAGTGCTTTGTACTATAGATCAACTTAATGAGAATTTGAATTAGGAAAACGAGCTGAAAGGCAAGAAAATAATAAAGAGAGATGAAATGATTACACACCTAAAGAAATACAATAAATTATATACAACAAAAACTAGAATGAAAATTGAATTACTGACAGCTTAATGGACACGAATCCAGTGAATACAGATAAGAGGTTAAATTAATTAAGAAAAAAGCAAAAAATACATGGAAGACAGAAGAGCCAAATAAAGATAATTGCTATCCATGAAGAAAAGAACCTAACACAGAGAACAAAAGGATTGGAATAGCACAAGATATTTCAGGAAAATTTTATAGTCATTCAATAAGACCTGATTTATCAAGTTACTGAACTTTTAGGATAAAGGACAAATTATTAACTGGGAAGTCTCAGAGAGTTCTGTACCTCCTGCTGGCTAGGGTCTTGTACAGTCTCTGCAGAGCCTTTGCCATGGTCTTGGATGGCTAGTTGCTGTGATTGGAATCCCAGGCCACTGTAGTGGCATCATGGTCATTGTGTTACCAGCCGTCAGGAGGAGTTTGTGAGAGTGATGGCTGCAGCTCTGTGGAAGACCCCTTTTTCAGAATTCCCAAAGTTCGTCTTTGCACATCTCCTTGTCAAGGTCTTAGAACTGCACAGTATTCCATTATCTTGGACTCAGCTTCTAGAAGAAGGAGCATTGATTTTCTGCTTGGAATTTCTTATATTTTATTGCATTAATATTGATCTTGTATTGTGTTTGCTTCTCTGTGTTGTGAAAAGAATGACAGCCTATGAATCCTTTGGCATTATATCTTAGCCAATTTATGGAGACCTGCCAGCCCCTTATTGTCCTTTGACAAGCTCTTGGGCCGACATGTTGACTGAGGAGGATACAGATTGGGTACCCCCTGTGTCACTTGAAAGAGATGTGGATTGGATCATTTGGAGTCTTGTTTCTGTGTTTCCTCTGTTTCTTTCAAGCTTGCAGAGACAGGCCTCTGGCTTGAATACTAGGTGTAAATGTGTTTTTAGAAGCCACTGTAGTCCTTCTCAGGAAACACCTTCCATACATAGTTAGAATTCCACAAAAGTGTTGCAGTGGTATGCAGTCAGCTTTCCTGGGTGGGTTTAAGTTATTTTAACCTTAAGTACAATATTGTGGGTTTAAAAAAAAATAAAGATAGATATAGAGAGAGAAAGAGGGAGAGAAGAGGGGGAAGGAGAAAAGGAGGTATGGTGCAGAAAGAATAAGGATGATTGAGACTTCTTCATGCTTCCAAGCAGAAAAGCAAACCCTATAAAAGGGAAAAAAAGACTGGCTTCAGATTTCTCCAAATCATCGTTCAATACCAGCATTCAAGGGAGCAGCATCTGCAGCGTTCTGAAGGGAAGAAAGGATGGTTCAAGAATCCTATACCTGGCCAAGGGGTCATTCAGCTGTAAAGCTAGCAAGCAGATGCTGTTCTTAAACACAACAGAATTTAGAGAAAGGAGTACATATGAGTTCAGCTAGAAAAAAAAAAAGGCTACTAGACAGTGAAACCCAAACCGATTTAGAAGTAAAGACTTAGGAAAAGTTGTAAGAGGACTGTGAGGCTATTGATTCATCTAAAATATAGACCCAAGGGGTGTGATCAGAGCAGGGAGTCTGAAGAATGGCTTCTCTGTTTACAACACATCCAACAGGAATATGGGTTTAGTCCTCACAGGTGGTAATGTACTATGACTTTCCTGTGACATTATGCCCCATACATGGAAAAGAAAAAAGGAAAACTATAGACCCTGTACTAAATAACTATGGAATTATAGTTATAGAATGGAATGTAACTGTTACGAATCTGGACAATGTAAAAATTACATAACAAAAATTGGGAGAAGTGGGAATATGAGTGCTAAGGTTTTCAACTTTCAAAGCAGAAAGTGAGTAGATCTGTCCAAAATTAAATTTATAATTTAAAAACGGAAATAAATTTGACCTCTAAATTTTTCATGTATTTTTTAGAACTTAGAATTTTCAAATAATACATAAAATAATAGGTGGCATTAACCTATGCACTATTCGTATTTAATAAAAGTCATAATTTTGTTAAATTTGTTTCAGAGCATGTATAAAATATTAAGACCAAGGGAAAAGTTTAGAGAATAATGAATACTAATGCATTTACCACCCAGGTTAGGAATAAAACATTGCTGATAAAGTTGAAGACCCTTGCATGGGCTTCTAAAATCTCAGAGATAATATCCTGATTTTTTCGGTGTCATTTGTCCACATGCATATTTTCACACTTTTAATATATATGAACATATATTAGAATTAATGAATTTTCTGTTTTTAACCTTTATAAAAATAGTATTCCGTAGTTCACTTTTTTAGCTTTTCATTGTTTTAAGATATGTGTTGATAATGGGTTGCTTGAGTTTATTTTTCACTTTGTATAATTATTATATAAATACACTAATCCATTTTCTATTAATAGAAATTAATAGAATATTAATGAATATTTGTTTCCTTTATTGCTATTGTGGTAAACTTTCTTACATCTTATTGACATAATATTTTTCATAATTAAAAACTTGTATTCAGGGAACTTATAGAAAATAAACATTTAAAGTATAACATTGGTTTCCCTTTGATTTGTTCTATTAAATTATATAAAAATTAAAATTAATATTTATTAAAAGTATCACCTATAGTATGATCCCCTTTATATATAGTGTCAGTCTGTTCTCTCTGTACATATGCATAGAAAAATGTCTGAAATGATGTTTACTTAATGATATTCATTTTTCAGTGATGAAATGTGGGATCATTTTAAAAGATTTTAGCTCTTCATATTTTTGCATTGGTTACCTTCTTCATAATGTGTGTTTAGATTTTAATGAGGACAATAGAGTGATGTTTTCCTTAAAGAAAAACTAAAAGTGAATATTCTAAGATACTGAATGTGTTTAAGCTACAGTGTAAGAGTGTAAATTATTTTCATTTTGGCTTTTATTTTTATAAAATGTATTCATAGTATAATTAAAATGGTATAATGGTATTCTAGCTTTCTTAAAAATATAGCTTTAAAAATGCATACCATCCTGAACAAGCCCAAGCCTGTCTGATCTCAGAAGCTAAGCAGGGTCGGGCCTGGTTAGTACTTGGTTAGGAGACCACCTAGGAAGACCAGGTGCTGCAGACAAATAAATAAGTAAGTAAGTAAGTTAAGTAAGTAAGTAAGTAAATTAAATCAATTAAATAAAGCAAAGGGAAAGTTAGCAATTTTCTTTTAGTATCATCTTTCTCAGTACCTAGCTTCAATTTCACATAATTAAATGAATGAAAAGTTAACAGTAATAAAAGCTTAATTTCCTTGTGTATAATGAAACCTTAGTGATTTAGACTGGGTTTAGAACAGGGTTTTCAGGAACCATTAGAAACTTTCAGTAGATTTATAGCTTTCTCATCCTGGGCTGTGTAGCCCAGTCCCCCTTCCTGATCTCATGTGCACAGTGGGCCCAGATGTTGGGTTCGTTTGCCCAGGTGCCTTCCCATGTGCATGGCAGATGTAATGAACATCTCCAAACTGGATTATAACATAAATTAAAGAGTGCGAGATATTCATTTTATCATTTGAGTGACAATATGATCTTTTTTGTTTGTTTTTTGGTCTTTTTGCAGGTATGACCTTGCTTCTAGGGAGTGGCTTGCACTGAACCGTTCTGTGAACAATGTGGTTGTTAGATATGGTCATTCTTTAGCATTATACAAGGTAAAATGTCTCCACTCTGTACTTAACCTAGAACCTCCACTCTTCTATGGTGACTTTATCCTATTATGTGATAGAAAAACTATTTAGTGTTATTGGGTTTTTTCCCTAATCTTTTTGATTGTGGTAAAATCCACATCGAATAAAATTTACCGTCTTAACCATTTTTAAGTGTATAGTTCAGTAGTATTAAATATATTCATAATGTTGTGCAAACATCACCACCATCTATCTCTGTAACTCTTTTTACATCATAAAACTGCAACTCTATGCCCACTAAACACTAAGTCCTTATTTCTTCCTTCCCCTAGTCCTTGACAAGCACCATTATACTTTTTGTCTATGGTTTTAACTTCTATATTGGTTTTTAATTAGGGGAAAACTTTCTGTCTTTGTAGGGGGCATGTAATTGGCTAACATACAAGTGGTAATTAAAGTTGAAGCTAATTTAACCCAAGAGATTTTAATGATTCAAATTGTACTGGGGTATTACAATTGTGGTATTAAGTGGTTAAAAATTAATATAGAGTAGATTAGTGTTTATGTTCATTAACAAGGTTAACCAAAAGTAGCCACATTGCAATATAACTGAACAATCATTTTTATTTTTGTGGTTTATGGTAGGATGAGGGACCTTTTCAACTATTTTTCCAAGTCATTTTATTCCCATGAAAGATCTTGTATGAGGAAATCCAAGAAACGTGGCAAGTGTTAGAGATATATGATATAATATGATTTATTTTATTTTGTTCTTTTTGCCATTCTTTTTCTAGTAATTCACTGAAAGGTGCATTTTATTAACACTTTTTAAACTAAGAATAATATTAAGGTTTTGAACTACTCCTTTTCTGTTGTCAGATTTGATCCTTTTGATGTTTTTTAGAATTTTGTTCACATTTTTTTCCCTAGGATAAAATTTACATGTATGGAGGAAAAATTGATTCAACAGGGAATGTGACCAATGAGTTGAGAGTGTTTCATATTCATAATGAATCATGGGTATTGCTGACCCCTAAAGCAAAGGAGCAGTATGCAGTGGTTGGGCACTCGGCACACATTGTCACATTGAAAACTGGCCGAGTAGTCATGCTGGTCATCTTTGGTCACTGCCCTCTGTATGGATATATAAGCAATGTACAGGAATATGACTTGGGTAGGTATATTTCTATTCCAGTGGATTCTTTTGAGTGTCAAATTTTAAACCCATACCCTATTATTATGTCTACTTAACAAGATTCAACCTAACCTAGACCCAGTACTTTATCTTTAAATGCAGCTAACATTGAGGTATTACTAGTGACATTCAGATTATCGATGCTGCTATGTAATATATATTTGTTACTATCAATTTGTGAAGGAGCCAAAGATGCACTATATGCTTTAGGTGTTGAAAATAAAACCAACCAACCAACAAACATGATTTAAATATATTTTGAAGAAAAAAGGTATTTGGATAGCCCTTTGGAGGCTGGTTTAGGGGAGTGTGATTTCCCCTTCCTATGTAATCTTTCCTTTGGCTAAATTTTATTATATCTGTTGTTGTGAAGTAGGAGTGAATACCAGCTATGATTGATATTTTGAGAAAGTAGGCCCATGAAGCACATCTGTGTATTGTTCACCTTAGTCACCTTAGATCATGGGGAATTAAGTATTCAGTTGAGGGGAATCGAGTCTTTTAAATTTAATGTGATTCTTTTCCTACGTGGCATATTCGAACATCAGAACATTTAACAGATTGAAATTTGACCACCTTGCTTTATTATGTTTTATGTGGCCTTCCTTTAAAAATAAACAGGTAAAAGGAAATTCTACATATCAAGTCTCCTGAAATCTCTTCTTTATCCTAAGTTATTTGGTAATTTTATGTATTAGAGAGGAAGAGCCTGCAACATTTGCCTTTAACTGTTTCCCTTTTCAGATAAGAACACATGGAGTATAATACATACCCAGGGTGCCCTTGTCCAGGGAGGCTATGGCCATAGCAGTGTCTTCGACCACAGGACCAGAGCCCTGTATGTTCATGGAGGCTACAAGGCTTTCAGTGCTAATAAATACCGGCTCGCAGATGATCTCTACAGATACGATGTGGACACCCAGATGTGGTGGGTTTTTTTTTTCTTGAGCTTTTACTCTAAAGGTATGAATTCTGGCAGTTGCTGGCAAAATACTGTGCTGTATTTTTGTTTTTAGGCCTAGCAGATAATTCTTTTCAGCATTGAAAATAGAAAAATTGGGAAGTAAGCAGAAGTAATACAGTAGCTAGTGTTTACTTTGTTGCATTATTATATAGGGTTTTTTTTTTTGTAGTAGGTTGATTAGAAAATGCTTGATATTTTTATCTGGTTTTCAATTTTAATACACTCAGGACCACTGTAAAATTTTAACTTCAGAATCCTAAGGAATAAATTATTCTACATAGCTTCAGTTTATGTACATTGTTGCAATTAAGTAGAATATATCCATTTTTTAACCTTTTCTTGATGACTAAGGTGTCAGTTATTGGCATCATTCCATGCAATCATCAAACAGAGATGGTCTCAGTACCTAAAAGATTAGTGCTCTCCTCACTCTGAACTATATATTGGTCTATATAAAATATGCTCATTGTAATGAATGCAAAGCAAATTTGAGTTATAAAATAATGTAATTATTAAGCAGTGGTTTTTCTTTTCATATTTCTCTCCATAATAGAGACCATGCTTGGGTACCATTTTACATTCTATTCTGCCATTAGATGTGTCATTTTTCCTGGCTGTTTAACACTATTATGTGAGTGTACTGAACCTGTACAATTGGAAGTTTTGGTTTCTAGTCTATATTTGATATAATTTCTACCCAGGAACTGGAATTATAGTTTCATAGGCATGAACATTTTTAAGGCTCTTAATATATTTTGTCAAAATTCTCATAGGTCTTTAAGATTTTACGTGTTTACTTATTGTTAAGAAATTATTCGTATAATAGGGAAAAATCCAGAAGTATTTGCACATTGGGATCTAAAAATAAGAAAATAGTTATGTTTGCATTAACAAATAGGTGATACATATTCTAAAAAACTAACCTTGTGTTTATTATTCTTAAATAAACTCAAAAGGACCATTCTTAAGGACAGCCGATTTTTCCGTTACTTGCACACAGCTGTGATAGTGAGTGGCACTATGCTGGTGTTTGGAGGAAACACACACAATGACACATCCATGAGCCATGGTGCCAAATGTTTTTCTTCAGATTTCATGGCTTATGACATTGGTAAGTTTCCCAAAGCCACTTTATCTTCCAGACTCTCTTTTGTCTATAAGTAACATTTTAAAGGAAACTAAAGATATCACTGGTTAAAAATGGTCAGGCCATTAAAAAAAAAAAAACAGAAAAGAAAAACTTTTTCAATTGTCAGGCCATTTAAAAGAGGTTCTGAATGGTATTTTTTAATGTTAGTTTTTACACTTCTTAAACAGCATTACTTCTATATTAGAAATTCTTTTTGAAGTCACTCCTTTAGTTCCATGTTAATTTTTAAGGATGAGTTGGAATAACTGGACTGGACTCTCCTGTTACAAGTGTTTTACATAGTAGTGTCATGTAGTTGTTGACCACCATTATTGTGTTGTTGGTTTAAGTATGTAGCTTTTATCTCATTCCCTAGAAACTGATTTCACATTCATTTAAAATTTTGGTGTGGTAATATATTTGACCAGAAGAGGGCAATATTTGTTCATATAAAACAAATGCTAGCCATTCTGTTGTATAAATATGATCAGATGTTCATTTTTTGTGCCAGCCACTGAGCTTCTACATTGGGGATTGTAAAATGGCCTTATAGTGGGGGAGGCAGAGGACTGAGCGTACAATGTATTTGCAATTCAGGGTGTTACTTGCTCTGAGATGAATGTAATGAGAATACCTATGAAAATCCCTTAACTCATAGGGTAAGGGTTATGGTCAGGAACAGCCTTCTTGAGAAGGGGCTTTTCATACCAGGCCCTGAGAACCACTGGGAACTCAGGTAGGACATCTCTAGTGAAAGAATCCCATGTGCAGAGACACAGAGGTGGAAAGAGACTATGCCAGCATACTTGGGGCCTGTGAATAGTCAGGTTGGGCTGTATCTTAGCGGTACATTGGGGAAGGGTGGAGAGAACCAAGCAGCTATCAGACTGGTCAGATCTTGAGGGATCTGTTATGTCATGCTGAGGAGTTTGGGCTTTTTGAAGAATCTTAAAGAAGAGATGACAGAGTTGTATTTGTGTTTTAGGCAGATCTCTTTGTGGCATTGTGATAAGGTGTTGGAAAGGGGCAGGATTTGAAACAAGGCTGTGGAAGTGGCAGTGAGGATAAAGAGATAGTTGGGTTTGAGAACTACCAGGAACTCAAAGATTGTCCAGGTTGTGTTTTGAGGGCTATGAAAGCATCTTTATTCCCAGGTATCTAGTGGTGACAGTGGTATATAGTGCTTTCTACCAAGGCCAGAAACAGAAATAAAGGGACAGGGTCTGGGGGGAGGTGAGTAAATTGAGTTTGGGGGCATGTTTAGCTGGAGATGACTGTGGGATGGAGCAATGCAGAGATCAGTGGGAAGTACCAGGAAGGGGTAGAATTTTGTAAGGAGCATGTGTTGTGGGCGGGGGGGGGGGGGGGCGAGCAAGGAACCAGAGGGATAAAGAAGAGAATGGAGACAATGAAAGCCTGTCAGAGGAGTAGTAGGGAAGTGAGGCAGGAGTGATGACCTGTGAGGGAGCAGTTAACAATGGCTACAGAGGGATTAAAATAAGGACTGATGAGTCTTTTACATTTGGCAACAAAGAAGTCATTTACCACTCTGTAGACATGGAGGAGTAATCCTGATTACAGGAGGCTGAAAAAGAATGTAATGTACACAGTAAATGTTGACTTTTAATTTAAAAGGGAAAACTTATCTGTGAAGGAAAGAAAAGGTATAAGTCGAGTGCCTCCTTGGGCATGCCGAATAAAGGATCAAGTGAAAGAACTTTTACTTGGTGAGTGTGAGGTTTGTGAGGTTTAGCAGCCAGCTGGTATTAAGGTCCGAAGGAGAAGTTGCTAGTGTGGATCAGAACAAAGGAAAATTAGTAGATCTAGGGGACCTAGGAAAGGACTTTTAAAAATTAGATAAATTTGAATTTTTTTTATTATTATTTGAGTCAAAAGGAAAGTTTATTAGGAAAACAATAACATTCCACAGATAGGTGGTCTCCTCTCAAAGGCAGAGAGTGAGAGGGACCCGATTTTTTTTTTTTTTTTTTTAGTTTTAGTTTTCTGCCTGTATTTCCTGTTTTAGCTACTGTTTGGGCAAGTCAATATAGAGTGAAAAATAATTACGGAAGCCACATGTTTTACATCCATAAGCTTTGAAAAAGTCTAATTTTCTTAATCTAAAAAACATTCTAGCGGGTAAAATGGATAAGCACCAGAGTGAGTGGTGTGGGTGTTAAGGGCGTTGGATGCATTCACTAATTTGAATTGCCATGTGGTCCTGCCTTTTTTCCATGCCTTGTCGCTCTGCTGCTGCTGCATTTTACCTTAGAAGTAATGGCTTGACTAAGAAAAGCGAGAAATACATTTTATATGTTTATATTTGTTGCAGTCTTCTTTCCAAAGAAAATGCCAGTTCCTATTGATTGTGAATGGCAGTTCCTTCTGAATTGTGTTCTTCTTGCTCCTAGCTTGTGACCGCTGGTCAGTGCTTCCCAGACCTGATCTCCACCATGATGTCAACAGATTTGGTCATTCAGCAGTCTTATACAACAGGTAATTGGAGAAGAAATGCTTGCTTCTTTTCTCTTGTGTTTAAAATGAAAATGAAGTGAAATCTGAAGTAGAATTGTAGAATTGGACCTAACATTTTATTCACAGAATTTCCTCATCCTGTTAGTTTATCATGGAATTACATAGGTATGAATTTCCTGATTTATATTTAAAATATTTTATTTGAATTTGAATTACTTCTAATGCCTTGTTTGTTGATGCGGTTTTGTTAGAATGCAGGAGCATGCTGTTTGGTGTTGTCTGAATGTGTGGGATGACAGAAGTTATGTGCAGTTACTGTCTTATGGCCTCTGCTGTTTGCTATCGTTTGTACTACTTAAGTTGTCAGGTTTCTTGTAGTTGTACCTGAACATGTTTAAATGGGATGCCTTACATTAAGTGGGAGTTTGAAACAGATGATTTCAAGGATCTCTTCCAACTCTGAGATCCCATGATTCGCCAGGAAGATTGGTACTAACCCACAATGAGGTATCGAGTAATTCATTTTCAATGTGCCTCAATTTCCCTTAAATCAACAGAGGGCTAACTAAAGCACAAAGATTTTGTGGCTCTCTGAGTATTTGTTACTATATCTGAAAACTGACACATTTCAATAACCAAAAAATGAACACCAGGTTTAATTTTTAACCTTACAACTACTGCCTTACTTAGTATCACATTAAGCAGTCTGCATTTAACTAGCCAATTTGTTGCTTAAATCAAATAAGCTCTATCATGCTCCTAGTAAAGTTGGTGTTCTCAGTGATTCTGAGCCCATGTGGTCATACTTCAGCTAAGCAAGGGTAAGCGGAGTCCTGCAAAGAGACTCGGAGCAGTAACTGAAAGGGACAGCTGCAGCTACCGCAGTCTCAGTGCCTCACAGCCCACTCCCTGCCTCCCTCAAAAACCACAAGGATAGGGAGGACCAGTCAAGATGGCGTAGAGGGGAGAGGCTTTGTACATCTCCTCTTGTGAACACACCAAAATTGTGATGAAACCACAGAGCAAACAACAAGCAGAGACACCAAGGATCTGGATGAAGAAAAGCCCTACAACTAGCGAGAGAAATAAGAAACCACTTTGGAACGGTAGGAGGGGGCGATGACGCAGGGCTTCCCAGTCCCACATGAACCGCGCGAGACAGAGGCTGTGGCAGCTGCAGCTGGCAGGTGCAGACTTTCCTCTTAAAGAGACCACAGACTCACTCACTCTGAGCTACAGCACTGGGGTGGCTGCTCAGGGGTCACCAGGGACATACGGTGGTGGGACACCGAATTGTTGAACTTTGAGGCAAAGGCCAGAGGGGAAGCTTTCTCCTGGGCAGAAATGCTGGTGCTATCCATTATTCCTTTTTTGAGCCTTCCCAGTGTGCAGAGGTAGGCACTGCCATAGCTGTGCTGTCATCAGACTGGATAACAGAGATCACACCACCCAGAGGGTTCTCTGAAATTCCATCCCTCCCAGCTTGCAGCCCTGCCCAAGCTACATGCAGTGGTGTCTTCCGCATGCCCTGTGCCCCTTGCTGAGCAGCTCCAAGCTCCGCACTGGGTACAGCCGGCTTAGGTTTCTGGAGTGGCCTCTTGAAGCAACTATAAGCACAGCACAGGTGGCAGCCATCTGTAGATTGCTTGCTGACTTATCAGGTGGCACTGGTGGGGCACAGGCTAGGGCTAAACTTGGCTTGTAGCTAGACCCCTCTCAGGACTGTGCCACTGGGCCCCACAGTACTTCTGCACAAAGCCATGCTACTAAGAGGGGAAGACTTAGGAGCTTTGCCTAGAATATAGAAACAGACATAGGGAGGCAGCCAAAGTGGAAAGACAGAGAAGCATGTTCCACATGAAAGGACAAAACAGAGCTCCAGAAAAAGATCTAAACAAAGTGGAGTCAAACAATCTAATAGGTGCAGAGTTCAAAACACTGGTTATGAGGATGCTTAATGAACTTAGGGGAAGAATAGATGAGCCTAGTGAGAACTGAAGAGTATGTTATACGGGAATCAACAGAGTGGATGAAGAGGAGGTTCGAATCACTAATATAGAGGTGGGATAATGGAGGACACCCAATCAGAACAGCAACAAGAAAAAAGAATTTTTAAAAAAGTGAAGATAATTTAAGAAGCCCATGGGACAAGATTCGCATCATAGGGGTACAAAAAGGAGAAGAGAGAAAACAAGAAGTTGAAAACCTATTTGAAGAAATAATGATAGAAAACTTCCTTAACCTGATGAAGGAAATAGACATAAAACCCCAGGAAGCTCAGAGAGTTCAATCAAAGTGAACTCAGAGAGGCCCACACCAAGACACATCATAATTAAAATGCCAAAGGTTAAATACAAAGAGAGAATCTTAAAAGCATCAAGAGAAAAGCACTTAGGTACCTACAAGGGAGCTCTCATAAGACTGCAGCTGATTTCTCAAAAGAAACTGCAGGCCAGAAGGGCTTGGCACAAAATATTCAAAGTAATGAAAAACCAGGATCTACAACCAAGGTTATTTTATCCAGCAAAGCCATAATTTAGAATCAAAGGACAGAAAGAACTTCCCAGACAAGAAAAAGCTGAAGGAGTTTATCACCACCAAGCCAGTATTACAGGAAATGTTAGAAGGGCTTTTTAAGAAAAGAAAGAAAATGTATCAAAAATATGAACAAAGAATGGCAGTAACTACAAGTACTTCAAATGAAAAATAATTAAGTACTTCAATCAAAAGATAGGATGGCTGAATGGATAAGAAAACAGGACTCTTACATATGCTGCCTACAAGAGACTCACTTCAGATTAAAAGACACACACAAACTAAATGTAAAGGAATGGAAAAATATATTACACAATGGACCTAGAGGGTAATTGTGCCAAATGGAATAAGTCAGTTATGTGCAGAAACTAAGATAGAGTTCAAAGTTAAATTGAGCTGCTTCAGCCTGTGGGAGTGTCCTCATGCATTTGAGGAAGCTGAGCTTTCAGCTGACTTTCCAGGCTAAAGGGACAGACACCAGAGATTTTTTGTACGTAGTACATGCTGAATAGATATTTCTGAGTGAATGAATAAATGGATAGGGTGGTTTGGATTTTGTTCTTTTTAGAGACAATTCTATGAATGATCACATTAAGATTTTTTCTTACCCTT
Organism: Eonycteris spelaea; assembly: GCA_003508835.1. NCBI lineage: Eukaryota > Metazoa > Chordata > Mammalia > Chiroptera > Pteropodidae > Eonycteris > Eonycteris spelaea. Next base: position 1,278,958 of record PUFA01000110.1, read on the forward strand.
AGACTAAAAACAAATTAACCTCATTAGTACATGTTAATATGTAAAAGATAATAGACCCATTTTAATATTAGTGCTAGAAATTTAATGTAGTTTTGAAATAAAAAAGAGATTTAGGCAAAATGCAGATAAATCATGTACTGTGGGTTTTTTCCCCAAAGGAAGTTAAAACTCTTTATTATGGAAATTTGAAACCCTAACCGGCTTCAGATTATTTTGAAGCAGCTCCCTGGCATATAATTTCATCAGAATATAGTTGAGTCTTAATATTTGTAGTATAGTTGTATTCTATAAAGTCACCACAAACATGAATTAGGGAATATTGAATTATACTGCTCCTAGAAGGAATACAGGCTTAGGTTCCTACAAGCCTCTAGTCACAACATTTTCATCAACTAAACGATTTATAATCTTGTTAATGTGTGTTTCTATTTAAAGACATCTTATTTAATATATATAGTTGATTCATTCACATTGAGCTCATATCATCAGCACTATAATTCATACCTGAAGTTTATCAGACACATATTTTCTCTATTATAGTAATACTAGACAGCACTTCAGCATTACACTTAGGGGTCATTTAAAATAGCAAAATTACCAACATAAAGCACAAAAATATAAACCATAAAAAGGACACTTGTTTATAATACGAGAACTAAAACAAGAAGACGGAATGTCACCTTGTTGACCTCAGCTGGGAATGCATATTGAGCAACTCCAATTTTCTGTGCATGCACATGTCTGCAAGTATTGATTTTGAAATTAGAAATAAATTTTAGCAAGTGGGCGTATTTGTAAATACAGAATCTACAAATAATGAGGATTGACTAGGTATCTTCTGAAGATAGACTTTTTGAAAAACACAACCACAATACAATTGTCCCCTTTTAAAAGTGAATAGTAATTCTTTCATATCACTCAATGTTCAATCAGTGTTCAAATTTCCTAGTTGCCTCATAATAATTTTTAAAATTTTAATTTGTTCAAATTATCTAAATAAAGTCCAAAAATTACAGTTTCTTGAAATGTTTTTAAGTTTCTGTTACCCCAGCATTCCCACCAGCCCTTATTTGTTAAAGAAACTGGTTGTTTGTCCTGTAGAGTTTCCTATAGTCTAGATTTTGATTATTGCATCCCTATGCTTTCAAATAACATAATGGTCTCTCCCGAACTTCTTGCAGATTAGCTCGATCACATTTACTTCTGTATTTTGGGGATCACATCATAATGTTGATTCCCTCCCTTTATCTACCAATTTTTAAAATGATGAACTGATTGCTTAGCATTCTCCAAAAATGAGAAATGAAGTTTCTTTTTGGGGAAGTGGTTGTGTATCGTTATGAACTCATGGATTTAAAAATATTTGTTGCATTTTCAATCCATTATAGTTTTTATTTTATTCTTATTAAATTCAAACATTTCCCAATTTTTGCCGCCAGCACCTTTTCATTATGGCTCTTGAGTCTCCCTGATACTACTGTCGTCTTCCTTTCTTTCCAGCATGCCAGGATCTTCCAAGCTCACCATGAGCATTTCTTGTTCCAGACATGAAATTAGATTTTTCTCTGAAGATTCCTAGTTTCTTTGAGGGGTGGGAGAGAGAATAGTTTTTAGGTACCCCAATATAAATACTAGTCGTATTCAGTGCTGCTGAGTTCATTGTTTCTAGGCCTTTGTTATTCTTTTCTTTTTAAGAGAAAAATGAATTCGTGTTGTGTGCTTGAGCTTCCTCTTCCCTCAATGTGTAAATGGTTGTACACTCTACATATACTTTTCTCTGCATTTCCTTTTTTTTTCACTAACAGTATATCCTGGAGATTACTCCATTGCAGTATGTGGAAGTCTTTCTCATTCCTTTTTAAATCTACTATTATTTTGTGTGTGGATGTATCATAGTTTATACATCACATCACCTCATTGATGAACATTTTGGGTTGTTTGTGTCTTTGCTGTTATCATCACTTTTGTGAATAGCCTACTTTTCTTGTACTTTTGCTATTATATGTTTGTGATGGACTTCTGGAAATGTGATTTCAGCTTCAAAAGATAGTTACATAGCTTGTTAGATATTGCCAAATTCCCCTCTAAGGCTGTGCCATCTGTAATGCCCAGCAGCTGTGTATGAGAGTGCTTGTTTTCCTTCTTCCTCACCAGTCCATATATTGTCAAACTTTTGTTTTTGGTGAGAAATAGTACTTCAGTGTAATTTTAATTTGCATTTCTCTATAATTAAGTTAATCATCTTTTCCTATGCTTGAGGTCATTTCCATTTTTCCCTTAAAAACTGGCTGAAGCTCTCTCTGTTAGGAATATTTCTTTTTTATAACATCTTGTAAATAATTTTTCACAGTTTATCATTTTTCTTTTACTTTACTTATAGCATTATTTTCTATGCAAAAGTCTTTATATAATCAATTTTTTTCAGTATTTTTTTATTACCTTCTGGATTTTAAGTCATGGGAATTTTTTTCCTTCTGTGTAGTGTATGTGTTGTTTCATTTTTTTTTCAAGCAATTTTCTGATTCAATAGAAATTTATCCTGATGTAGAGAATGAAAAATGAATTCAATTTTATCTTTTTCATTTGTTTATTTACTTATCTTGATACCACTTACTGGAAAGTCCATCTTTTATCCACTATCAAGATGCCACTTTAACTGTGTACTAAATTTGCATGTGCACTTTTATCTGTTTCTTATTGGTTTATGTTTTCATTACATGGTTTTAATTAGGCTTTATCTATGCTTTTAAAATTGTACATATTTATTTTTAATATTTAAAAACATGTTAAAAACATGTAGATGCAGAATTACGGTTCATTTTAAAAGACGTTAGCTTATCCTGACACTAAAATATTCCAGGGAATCTTGGTTAAAAGTCATCAATCAGGTTATCATGAGAACTTTTTAATATAGTTCTATAAAAAGAAGGTGGATTATTGGAACTATTCTGGGTGGACAGGCCAGGATGAAAGGTTGGAATTTGGGAAGGAAGGGTATAAGAATGTTTTCTGAGATCTTAAAAAATAATTTCTTACAGGATTTTGACAGGTAAGATTTGTATGAAGACTGTGTGTACATGCCTTGGTTTATTAAGGTTTCAGTAAAATGCTCTCTCTTTTTTTTTAGCACCATGTATGTATTTGGTGGTTTCAATAGTCTCCTCCTCAGTGACATCCTGGTATTCACCTCAGAACGGTGTGAAGCACACCAGAGTAAAGCTGCTTGTCTAGCAGCAGGACCGGCATCCGATGTGTGTGGGACACTGAGTCATCTCAGTGTATCTCCTGGGAGTTGGCAACTGAAACACAAGAAGAAACGTTAAAGTCAGAATGTTTTTCCAAAAGATGTATGTTTTTTCCTCTTCTTAAAATTTAATTAGAGATCTCATTTTACTTGAATATGTATAAACTAGCATATGTACACTTTTTAATTTTCATTTTTATTATCTGTAATTTCTCAGTAATAACTTATGCAGAGGCTTTATGGGTGTTTGAAAATTGGTTTGTAAGCGTCTTTACAATGAATGGGAGCATGGTATCTGGCTCCAAAGCTTCCTGTGGATCATGGAGACAGAAACATCCTTGGCATTGCATACACTTGGTATACCAACTCCAGAACCTGGCTGCAGTTAGAGGCAATGCAGTCCAATGATTCTTTCGTGTGTGTGATGACGGAAGTGTTTTTTATCTGCACCGTCCTAATAGGGTAGCTACTAGCCACATGTGGCTATAAAACACTTGAAATGAGGCTGATGTGACTGAAGAACTGAATTTTAAATTTTAATTAATTTAAATTAAAAACTACATGTTAACAATAGCTACTATATTGCATTATGTGGTTCTGACTTACGGATGAGATTAAGAGGGCCAGCCTAGAAAAGCTATGTGGGATTAGATTGTTCTTGTGGATAAAGGTAGAGTTGCTATCTTTGCAAAGAACTTTCTTTTCTAGCTTCTCTAATTGGGCACAGCCATGAGAGCAAAACAGAAAGTTGCTGCGGATGAGCACTGGTCCTTGCTTCCAGAACCACCCCTTATATTTTCCAAGCTTTCTTCAGCTTATCTACTTTACTTCTTACTGTTTTGCTCTGACATACAGCACAGTGCAATACCATGATGTAATATGTGAGAAAGCCCTTTAAAAGTAAGAAAAATGTCTCTGTAAAATACTTGTTTACTTTAATTAATTTAAAGTATGTTGACTGAATTTCTTTAACTATTAGAGTTGGCATAGCAGTTACCATGAGAGTTGGTGAATAGAGGCAGCTTTCACTCTTAAGCTGGACATAAGTCCTCAGTAAAAACACCCAGGCAACCTTCCAGGTTCCTTGGTGGGCTGGTCAGTGCTGCAGAACTGATAGGATTAGTCATTGTCTCTTAAAAGGGATAACATCAGTAAAATAGTTATTTTTTAACCAAATTTTACAAGTTCAAATTAAATATGCAGGTTTATAGGAAATAATATTCACTTACCTCAGATGATTCAGGATGAACCCATTTGCTGTTAACTCATCTCAGATGTCACCTCCCTGGTTTACTCTGCTTTCTGTTTGGGCCCAGTCCTTGGGCTAGTGACCAGGGCAGGAAGAGCTACCTAAGGAACAGGCAGCTGGGGTCTTTGTGAGAGTGGACCCTGCCTTTTCTTATCCATGGTTTCCATCATATGCCATGTTCACAAGTGATTCAACAGATGAGGCAATATGGTTGTGCAACCTCTCTTTCGTTGCTGACCATGACCTGTTTAGATTCGATAGGAGATGCAGCAGGTCTATAGTAGCCCAGAAGTTCTCCAACTTGCACCCTTGGATTTACATATAGGTGCATAAAATGCAGCTCAGTCTAGTGTCTCCTTTGTGGTTCTCTGGTGTTACCTACTTCCTATGCCCAGATCAGCCTAGCATCTCTAGCTGGAAGGAATGGCTTAGTCCCCATCGTACTTTATTTGGGAAGCTCTTGGCATTCGTTCTATTGCTAGTTGATTTTTTTCTTGCAAAGAAAAACATTTAAAGAACCAGACCTACTTTCATTATATCTTGTTGTTAAGTTAAATTAACTTATTTTCGTTTTTCACTTTCTCTGTACTTTTGTTGGGTGAGTGGGTACAAAATAGCATTTCTTGAGATTGTTTACTTATTTCTAAATACTATTTTAACCTGAACACACCAGTATATTTTCCTGTACATTGCATTCCTCAGTTTACTTCTCAACCCTTGTTACATTTTTTTTTACACTTAGTCTCAGATTGTGCTAAGTAGTAGCTGTAATGGCCTGTGACTTCTCTGAGGAGAAGGTGTCACAGTTGTTGACTTTTTTCTCTTCATAGCTCTCGACCATGACAGATGTGACCAGCACACAGATTGTTACAGCTGCACAGCCAACACCAATGACTGCCACTGGTGCAATGACCACTGTGTCCCTAGAAACCACAGCTGCACAGAAGGACAGGTGAGGGGCCATTTCTCAAAGATTTCAGAGGATGGAAAACTCCTGAATGGGATTGGGTGTAGATTATAGTGTGTATGATATAAATACTGTCCCAGAGTTATTTTTAAAACCTCCAGTGTAGATTTGGATTTTATCATTGCTTAGGTTTTCTTTTAGGAAGGGTTGCTCTGTATGTCCTAATTCCAGAGATCCCTTTTGCCACAGGACTGACATATGGTGTTTTAGAAAAAGGAAAGACTGATACTCCCTAGGCCTGGCTATGACTAAGTACTAGATCCTTGGTGTAAGGCTTGTAATGATGAAGCTTGTAACCTGTGCAAGGTCTTGGAAACAAGTTAGGACTTGATCGAAAGTGAGTCAGATGTGTAGTTTCCTCTCTGAATTGTGAAAATACTAGATTTTGTAAAATCTCCCTGTCTTGTATCTTGGCTTGGCATAATTAATGCTCACTATTTATAATTTTTTATTAAGATTATAAGGCAAAAAAGACAATGACTCAGCTTTATAGTTTACAACAGTTTATAAGAAATTCTTAATCAATCTGTAAAACAGTTCATAAAATATAAAACCTTAAGCCTGTTTGGGAGGCATTTGTAGAGCCTTACGTTCAACATCCTCACCTTACAGATGAGCAGGTTGAAGCATGGTGTTTAAGAATGCACTGTTCCTTGCCGGGTGAAGGTGTGTCCTTGAACAGAACATTTACTACAGTGTGTCCACTGCAGCGCTGCTTTATCTGCATCTTATTTGTTTATTTGTCTGTTTGCAGTTTGCTTCCTCAGTTAGATTTTGTCTTCATCGTGACTTCTCTCTGTGGATGTAAGAGAAAAGCTTTTGTCCACTGTGTTCTAGATCTCCATTTCCAGGTATGAGAATTGCCCCAAGGATAACCCCATGTACTACTGTAACAAGAAGACCAGCTGCAGGAGCTGTGCCCTGGACCAGAACTGCCAGTGGGAGCCCAGGAATCAGGAGTGCATCGCCCTACCCGGTAGGCCTTGCAGGGCATCTCGTGTGTGGGTCCAAAGACTTCACACGCATGCCACCAGTACTGTGCAGCCTAGATCAAACCCAGTGGAAGCGACAAGCGCATTTCATCCAGTCATCCTCCATGCCACTCTGTGGTTGTTACTTTCTAAAACAAAAATGCAGTTCTTGTTCTTACTGTCCTTTGAAATAAAGTGAAGCATCATCTGTTCTGGGCAGTTGAGTGACAGCTTGGCTCCATTTCATTGAGCCTACTCCATTGTCCTCATCCCATTTTGCTGTGGAAACCTGAGAATAGAATGCAGCAGTCTCAGCAGCCAATCTGCTGGGCACTTTGTGAAGAGTACTTCTTATTGACCACTTGGGTTAGATTGTCAGCACCTTCTGACAAGGAGAGGAGAGATTCCTGTGTCAGCATCACTTCCTGGGGTGATCTTCAGCCCCAAACACATCAATTTATGGCATTTCTGAGGTTTGGGATGATGAGTTGAGGACCTGAGTCCAGCAAGCCATGACTGAAACGCCATGATGTATTTGCTCACTCGAGATGTCCAGGAAGGAGGGCTTCTGTGGCTCCGTGTAACATCGAGGCGTGTGCAGGGCAGTTGTGCTCTATAGCCCATGTCGAATGTCCTCTGGGAATACTTGATTCAGCTTGTGTGAGTGGGCTTCTTGTTCTTTATCTCATGGCATCTCAGATTTTAATGCAGAGTAGAGTACCTGAAGATCTTGCTAGAAGTCAGATTCTGGTACAAATCTTGGTGAGACCTAGAATCTACATTTGTAAAAGCTGTGACACTGTTGCCACACTTTGAGAAGCAAGTCTTTATCTGCTCTTAAATGATCTCTGTCCCGTGGTATCTTTCATTTATCTCACTGACTGTTAGTGAACCTTGTTGATGGTGTCTCCAGGGTACTTTGGTTCTGGTGAAGTTGCTTTGCACATTCACTGGCTTCTAGGAAGCGCTCACAGCTTCTGTGCAGTTCTTTGGGTGGGTTCAGGGTGATGACAGTACCAGATTATAGGCTTACTTTGTGTGCTGTAGCCATATGACTTTGAGTTTTTTTCCCCTAAGAAGATCTTTCCATCTTCCTTTTGGGATGATTTTTCCACTTGATTTTAACTTCCACTTGATATGAAAAGTGCAGCTTTTGAAGACTATAGACTTTTTCATTTACCAGCCCATTTCCATTCTTGCAGTTTTATACCTACCTTTCCTAATTATTCTTCAAAAGGAGGTTTATAAAATCCAACACTGGCACCAAACAGGTGTTTTTCTGTAAGACACATGACGATCTTTTTGAGTCTAAAGTCCTAGGCTGTGGTCCTACCTTCAATTAAGTAGGTAATCATAGGACAGAGGTCTTTCAACAGAATATGTTTGTTGAGATTCAGAAAATATAACTGATAGTTCTTATATTCTGAATTTAGTGCTTAATAATGTGTCTGATGCCCTCACCACATCCACATCAAGTACGTGGAACTCAAATCACCAAAAAAAATTTAGGTTTTTAGTAATACGAACTGGTAACATGATAGTTTTGTGTAATTTCTAAAACTTTTTTTCTCTCTCTCTTCTTTATAAAAGAAAATATCTGTGGCATTGGCTGGCATTTGGTTGTAAACTCGTGTTTGAAAATTACTACTGCAAAGGAGAATTATGACAACGCTAAATTGTCCTGTAGGAACCACAATGCCTTTTTGGCTTCTCTTACATCCCCGAAGAAGGTAGAATTTGTCCTTAAACAGCTGCGAATAATGCAATCATCTCAGAGCATGGTGAGTTAATATCCTCAGAACTTAAATTTCTAGTATCCACCTTTCTACTGAGGGCATGAATGCAGCTCACTTGTGATGTGCTTGACCGGAGGAGGAATGTATGTGCAGTGTACTAGACAGTGGACCTGCACTGTCAGATTCTCTTCTTTTAACACTTACTTTCTTAAGATTTTTAACACTTTATTTTTATTGGTCTATCTATTAAATTATAAGATATTTGAATACTTACATGTGCATCGAATAGTAACATGTATACATATACACATCCTTGCGACATCAGTAGATAATTTCATATCCGTTTTATTCCTAGGTTCTGCTGTGGGGCGAGGGCAGTGTCCCTCCTAATTAACTAGGTTGAGTTAAGCCACCTGAGTCTCTCAGATCTCCAGCATTATTAGTGTGTAATATAATTTAATGGTCATCACCCTAAGAAATGTACATCCTATTGGGTCTTTTTAAGGCCTGGCCAGCCCCTGGTGAGGGTACTTATTAAGCCTTCGAGCACAGAAAGACCCTAAATTCTTTTCATGTCCACCCAGGGCTCTCAGGTAGCTTGTAGTTGACATTCTACAATCTCATTTGGTCTTTTTAAGTCCAAACTTCTTGACTGTGGTCCTACCCTCAATTAAGTAAGTACTCACAGGACAAAGCTCTTTTAATAGCGCTGGCTTTGGTACAGAGCAGTTCAGGGGAATGCTTTTCTAGTCAGGCAGGAGGAGGTGGGCAGCACTTCCTTGGGTACAGACTTCTTCAGGTGAGGACATGGAGTGTAGTCTCTGGATACCACCCAGAGGGCCATTCTGTGACTGGTAGGAGGTGCCCTGTATTTTACCTTTCTCCAGTTAGTCCTTTTTTTCCAGTGCAAATTTGGTATGGTGCGGACACTCACACATTAGTAATACCTTCTGAATGTGGTTGCCTTGGGCTGCACTGTGGCCACATTTGATATTTTATATTTTGAACTTTTTCAAATTTTATAATCTCTATTGGAAACTATCATGTTGTTTGTTTCTCTTGGCCTCACCCGAAATATAAGCCTCTCCCAGCATTCTGTCTTTGACTGTCATCTGGTCTTACCTGCAGTCTCTCACTCAGAAAATTGGTGGCTTATAACTTTGCTAGTTACCAGTAACTCCCAATTCCATGTGTCTGAAAGAATAGCTGATTAAAAGGGTTCAGCTATCCCAGCTGGCCATAGATGCCTTTTTTTGGTCCCTCTTATCTCCTGGTTCCTCAGATTTTGTAGCTCCAGAGGGTTCTGAGTAGTCTGATCTACTGAAACTACCTTTTTATAACAGGAATTCACAATCTTGTGATAAGACTGACAGATGAGAGACAACTAAAGAAACACAGCATCAGTCTAGACTTGGAGCCCAGGCTTACATGGATAAACAAAAAAGAGCACCCAACTTAGCCATTAGGGCAGAGAGGCTGGCTAATAGCCAGAAAGAGGTAACCCCCAGAGGTGAAAGGAGTGAGCTGCAAAAGTGAAAATGGAAGGGCTCTCTGTATTTTGGTAGAAGGATAAGGTGCAGGTAAGGATGCATGACTGGCTGCAGGCTAGGTGGAAGAGAATTTCTATAACTGGACCTCATGAGGGATCAAGGCCAAATCCTGAGAGGCCTTATCTACAATGCTAATTGCTTTGAAAGCAGAGAGAAGTGAATTTTTGAAGGACTTTTAAAAAACATTAATTCTTAACTTAAAAAAAAATGCACATTAAAAGGAAATTTAGAAAATACATTAAAATAAGTATTACTTATTACAACTAAAAATAACCACTTTTGGGTGTGTTCATTTCTTTTCGGTCTTTTAATAGGCATGTGTATTTTTTCCTCTCAAAAATGGAAATACATCGTATATTTTGTTTTGTAACTGCCGAAATTAGGAATCTCTTTCATTTCTGAGCTGAACTTTGTACTTTTATTATTTTTTGATGTTTTTTACTTTTTAATTTTTTAATGCAGTTGGTAGGAAATTTTAGTAGAGCAGGAGACAGACTTTCCGAGGGGTTTACTGTCCTATTATTTTCTATAATATTCAGTGCCAGCCAGTACCAGCCAGTACCCCCCAGCTGAAGGTGAGGCTCTTCATTCATCTGAACTGGCCACTGCCGCAGAACAGGCTTAGCCAGTGATTTGAGGATAGGCAGATAACCAGTACTTCATAAATATTGGCTAGATGGTTTCATGTGTGAATAGACATTTAAACCAAGTTTGAGGGTGACATCTCTTCATAGCATTTGTCATAGGCTGTAAAAATTTTAGACTTGATTATCGCTTTGCTATTCTGTGAAATTTTTGATATATTGTCTCTCTGAGCTGTATTTTTGTTCTTTATAAAATGGCACATTTAAGTGCCAAGAATGATATGTAACATAAAAACGATGATTTGTCCTAATCTGTCACAGCTGAGTTAGGATAGGGAAGTTTTCCCATATCTGGGATATATGTAACTTCATGGTTTTTATGTAGAAACCTATTTTAGTCAAGACATTGATTATAGTCATAGCTGTGTCTGTTTTTGCCTATAGTCCAAGCTTACCTTGACCCCGTGGGTTGGCCTTCGGAAGATCAATGTGTCCTACTGGTGTTGGGAAGATATGTCCCCATTCACAAATAGTTTGCTACAGTGGATGCCGTCTGAGCCCAGCGATGCTGGGTTCTGTGGAATCTTATCAGAACCCAGTATTCGGGGCTTGAAGGCTGCAACCTGCATCAACCCACTCAATGGTAGTGTCTGTGAAAGGCCTGGTAAGTATATGGGGAAATTATGTATTACTGGAAGTTCATTGAAAGAGAAACTGTGGAAGGCGTAGTTAAGTATTGAGATTTGTAAAATAATTATGAAAAATAGATGGAGTATTGGTTTCCAGCAAATGAAGCAGAATATAATCCAGAATTTTAGAAGCAGAAGAAAGTAGTCTCTGGCTCGATAGTATAACCATACACTGAAACAAAAAATAACTAAGACTACTCAAAGAGCCTAATAGTCTAATTAACAATGAAATTGTTGACCATGAAAAAGTATTAAGAATTGCTCTGAAAGGCAAATTTCTTGGTGTTGACAGAGAAATGCTGTGGAATAAAGAACCAAAAAAATGCAAAGAAAAGCAAAGAAGAGATCAGAACAGACTAGAGGACAGATGGGACAGTGAACGGAAAGATAGTGGGGAAAAACGAAGAGAGCAGTTCTGTGACAGAAAACAAACAAACCTGATATGCTAAAGCTATGGGAGAGTACTAAAGAATGAACACTTGAGTGAGTAGCTTCACAGATTTGAATCTGTCCTCTGGGCTACATTTAGGCTTCTTAAAGGCAAGCACAGGGGCAGCACCTGCAGCCTGCAGACAAGCTGGAAACAAGCATCCTCCTCCTGCAGAGGGACTCAAAGCAATAGGTAGTATGTGCAGGTACTTTTGGAGACTGGGCTCCATTGACCTCATGTCTCATTTAGGAAGCACTGTAGTTGTTGGAATACAGAGGTGAGGTAGGAAGAAATTTATAGCACCACGTAAAATGTGGTTTCTGAACTTCCTGTAGGGAGCTTTTAGCCATTTTGGATCCTGCGTGCTTTAGTGTATTAATTAATGCTGTAATTCTGTGGTACTTTCCCTAAGATATACAAGGATACAATTTGCATGTTGCAGGTGGGTTGTAAAACCCCTGACGTTTGCTCCGGGTCCCCTATAAGGAACTTTAGAACCCCTGCTCATATGGAAAGCTTAGCTTGTTTCTTCGTGTCTGTCTTTAATGCTCCTTGAAAAGAAAAAGTTTTTTTCCCCAAGTATATAAATATACTTGACTATATATTTATAAATATAAATGAACTTTACATGGTGACTCTAATGTTTTCTATTTTCTCTTTCATTTAGTGTAGCCCAGTGAATTGATTTCATGATACACTAGTGGGTCTCAACCCACACTGCAAAGCCTTTGGCCTTACCCAACATGGTGGGGGCTCTAAGTGTCTCTCTCGGGTTTACTTCCCAGCGAACCACAGTGCCAAGCAGTGCCGGACACCTTGTGCCTTGCGGACGGCGTGTGGAGAGTGCACCAGCGGCAGCTCCGAGTGCATGTGGTGCAGCAATATGAAGCAGTGTGTAGACTCCAATGCCTATGTTGCCTCGTTCCCTTTTGGCCAGTGTATGGAGTGGTATACCATGAGCAGCTGCCCCCGTAAGTGAAAATGAGCTCTAGGCACACATGAGTGCCCTGTGTATGAGCGACAACGCCTGCCGTGGGGCAGTGCTGTCAGCCTTTGAACATTATGGGGACAAGACTGGACTTGACCTTCTCCTCTGGTCTGTCCAGAAACTGCCTGATGAGAATCTTCATACAGAATGAAGCACAAAGACACAAGTAAATAGATACAGGAGAGATCACAGTCCAGAAATAACAAGCCCAACTTCAGTATCATATTGCTCAATCCATGTAAGGTTGCCACATCTTAATCTTAATTCATAAAGTGCTTTCTAATAGGTGACCACTAAGATCCCTTCTGCCTCCAGTGTTCTGGGATAGGGAGAGGAGGAAGGAGTCCCTATTGCATGTTGGATAAGGTATTGGGCTCTTCAAGTTTACTGTTGTTTAAATAATTACCATAGAATAAGAATTTTGACTCACAGAAGTTGAATAGTCTATTAAAAAGGTAATTCAAAGGCAATGAATTCAAATTTACATGTGATAATGAATTGAAACCTCTGTTTTTTTTAACAGCCGAAAATTGTTCAGGCTACTGTACCTGCAGTCATTGCTTGGAGCAACCAGGCTGTGGCTGGTGTACTGATCCCAGCAACACTGGCAAAGGGAAATGCATGGAGGGCTCCTATAAGGGACCAGTGAAGATGCCTTCTCAGGCCCCTACAGGAAATTTCTATCCACAGCCTCTTCTCAATTCCAGCATGTGTCTGGAGGACAGCAGATATAACTGGTCTTTCATTCATTGTCCAGGTAAGATGTCTGTCTTGTGTATCTAAATCAAGTGTTTCACTCCTATTTACAAAGAATAAAACCTTGAAGTCTACATTATTTCTATGGATTTTCTTTAAGAATAAAAATAACACAATTTTAGGAAAAATAGTTTTACATGAAAGTATTTTTACTGTCAGTGAATGAAAATACTGAGAATTTCAAATGAGTTGTTTTGCTTTCATTATGAAAGTAATAAAATAAGTTCCCTATAAAAAATTAAATATTACAGATGTAGATAAAATAAAAACTGGAAATTCTCTTTTCATTTCCAGTTCTTCAGAGAGGTAAAAACTTTTAACAATTTGATATAGATATCTCAAGACATACCAATTTATATTTTTAAAAATAAAAAATACTATGCTATATGTTATGCATATGACATATGTTCTACAGTTTGCTTTTTAGTTAAAAACATATCTCAGCATCTGTTAGGGGAAAAATTTAAAATAAAATCTGCTAACTCAGAAATTCCTCTCCATAAATGTAGAAAAGAACGATTCAGTTTTATTATTGCATAAGTATTAACCAAACTGTGATGCACATCACAGGCAATCCACTAATGAGAATGCGAAGACAAAGTGAAATCTCAACCTTTTAAATAAATAACCAAGTAGATACAGTCCATTATATACATTCTCAAGCTGAACTATACTTTGTCCTCATGTGAGAGGACTGGGCAACATGGTTTGCCTACATTCTTTCATAGTTTATTCTGCATTTACCTGGTAATTGGGGTGGCCACCTGTTTTAAATGCCTTTATCCAGAGAAAACAATAAAAATCTTGCACCTTTATGGCAAGGGGGTGATTGCAGCTTGGCACAAAGCATCTAGGCTAAATCCCAAAAGTGACTGGGAATAGGATGCTATCTTCCTTGATGTTTCCATTTCAAAGGGATGAGTTCTAGGCCCTTAAGAAAAGCATTCCTGGATTATGGTGCTGACAAGAGGCTTATTTAGGTTTAAAATAGATTTACATACTTATACATATCAAAGGAACAGAGGAAGGATTTATAAATAAAGTGTTTCTTAATGAAAGACTCTAAGAGAAGGGGAGAAGGGAAAAAGATCTCTTTCCTTTTGGCAAGAGGAAGAATCCAGCCTCCCCCCCTCACTTTTTCCTGCCCTCCCTCTAGCCCCACTTCCCTCTTCCCCATCCTTTCTTCCCTTTCTTCTCTATCCCTTCCACTGGTGGGTGCAAGAACGAATAGATGATTGAGCTGGCCTACAGGCTGGGCCTCGGAGGCCTGCTGGGGAGGCTGCCCTGAGAAACCAGCCTCAAGAAATTGGCCCTTTGTTCAGACTTTCAGTAAATACTCAGGAATCTGCCATGGGCCTCCAGAACAATTGGGAGATGCTAGGCAGGTGCGAAGACTTCCAGGAAGTTAGTGGGAGAGAATTTCTCCTAGAGCCTGTCAGACAGTGCCACTGACTACAGGGCTCTCTGTGAGGACTTCTGTAGGTAAAGACCACTGTAAACAAAAATAAAAGCCAAACAGACTGGGAGAAAATATCTGCAGTGTATATATCAAATGATTATCATCCAGAGTATGTAAACCTCCTCCCTCCAGGGAAAAAACAGCTAAATGTCAACTCAAACAGAAAAGTAAGCAAAGGATGTAAAGAAATAGCCGCACCGTTTTTCATTCTCATTTATCAATGTAAAAAGGCTCAGCTCTCTCCACATGCTCATCAACACTTGTGTTCATCTTTTTTATTGTAACTGTTCTAGTGTATGAGAAATGGTATCTCTCTGTGGTTTTGATTTGTATTTCCCTAATGACTAATGAAGTTGAGCATCTTATTGGCCATTTGTATGCCTTCTTTGGAAAAATGTCCAATTCAAATTCTTTACCCATTTTTAAATTACATTATTTGTCTTTTTATTATTGACCTATAAGAGTTCTTTATGAATCCGAGGTACAAATCCCATATTGAATATACAACTTGCATTTTTTCTCTCATTCTGGGGTTTTTTTTGTCGATGGTATCTTTTAAAATACAAAAATTTTACATTTTGTAATCCTAATGTATCAATATCTTCTTTTATCCTTTAGTGCTTTTGTATTATATCTAAGAAATCAGTGCCTTAACTAATCCACAATCAGAAAGATTTACTCCTTTTTTTTTTTTTTAAGTTTTAAAATGTCTCTTATATTTAGGTCCATAATCCACTTTGAGTTAATTTTTACCTATGGCGTGAGGTAAGGGTCCCAATTCATCTTTTTGCATGTGGTTATCCGCTTGTTCCTGCACCATTTGTTGAAAAGGATATTTTTTACCATTTAATATAAGGGACACATTTGTTGAAAATCAGTTGACTGTAAATGTAAGAACTTATTCCCAGGCTCTCATTTTGTTCCATTGACCTCTATGTCTGTCCTTATGCCAGTATCGTACTGTTTTGACTACCGTAGCTTTGTAGTAAGTTTTGAAATTGAGACGTTTAAGTCTTCCAACCTTTTTCTTATTTTTCTAGATTGTCATGGCTATCCTGGGTTTCTTGCATTTCCATGTGCATTTTAGTATGAACTGTCATTTTTGAAAACAGCAACAAAAAGCCAGTTGATATTTGGTTGAGATCAATTGTAGCTATAGACCACTTTGATGTATTGCCATCTTAAAAATATTAAGCCTTTCAATTTATGAATGTGGAATGTCTATCTCTTTAGTTCTTTATTTCAGCAATGTTTTATAGTTTTCAGTGTACATATCCTGCACTTATTTTGTTAAATTTACTGTACAAAGTATTTTCATCTTTATGTATTATGAATGGAATTATCTTTTTTTCCTGATTCTTCATTGCTAGTGTGTAAAAATACAATTGATTTTTGTATATGGATTTTGTATCATGCAACCTTGCTGAACTCATTATTTCTATTAGTGTTTTTAGTAGATTTCTTAGTGTTTTCTGCATACAAAGTCATGTTGTCTGCTAAGAAAGAAAGTTTACTTTCTCCTTTACAATTTGGATACCCTTCTTAAATTCGTTTTTGGGGCTTAGTGGGCTGGCTAGAAACTCCAATTTAATGTTTAATAAAAGTGGAGAGAATGGACATTATTGTCATTTCTGATCTTGGGAAAGAATTTAGTCTTTCTCTGTTAAGTTTGATGTTGGCTTTAGATTTTTTCATACATATTTTCATTCTCTCTCTAGCTTTTGAGGGTTTTTCTCATGAATGGGCGCTAGATTTTGTCAAATGTTTTTTTCCGTATCATAATCATGTGATTTTTGTTCTTTCATCTATTCATACTTTGTGTTACATTAACTGATTTAAAGATATTTAAACAGCCGTGTATTTCTGGGATAATGCCATTTGCTTATGACATATAATCCTTTTCAGTGTGTTGCTGCATTCAATTTGCTACTTAGGGATTTTGTGTCTGTATTCATGAGAGAGTTCTTTTTTGTGTGATGACTGTCTGGCTTTGGTTTCAGGGTATTACTGGCTTCATAGAGTGAGTTGGGAGGTATTCCCTCCTTTATTTACTGGAGAGTTTACAAAGGATTGGCATTGATTCTTCTTTTAGTGTTGATGCAATTCACCAGTGAAGCTTTCTGGGCTTGGACTTTTTGTTGTAAGAAGATTTTTGATTATTTATTAAATCTCTTATAGGTCTATTCAGATAGGTATTTCTGCTTGAGTCGGTTTTGGTAATCTGTGTGTTTCTGGGATTCATCGAAGATCAAATTTGTTGGCATGCAGTTATATTTTCTTACAGATAGCTTTTTGGCCATGTGTGTTCTATTTAACCTATTGAGGGGTTTTGTTTTGCCTCTGATTTGTTTTATCCTTTTTCATTTTGCACGATATCTCTAAAGATTGTGAGGTTCTTTTTCAGAGGTTGTTTTTTATTTTATGGTTGCAATAATCTCTCAAGCCTCTTTGAATATACTAAATTAGTATTTTTCATTCTCTTAAGTTTCTTACATGAACCCTTACTTCAGAGTTAGTTGCTCTGCATGTTTATCCAGGTGGTGTTTAAATTGAAGATTTTCTCATACTTGTAGCTTCTCAAGATTCATTTGTATTTAAAACTGAATATCGAGATTTATCCGTATTATATATTTAGAGCTGTTGTGAAGGTGTGATGTGATGTCCTAAGAAGGAGGCTGGCTAGCCAGCCATAGGGAGGTCTCCAGCTCTGGTCTGCTCTGACTGTTATGACTGGTCTGCGTTCATCCTTTAGTGGAGGATGGAGGAAGCAACAGGCCCAGTGCCTGCATCTATTTGGCATGTCCATACTTGTGTCAAGAGCTCCTTCACCATGGGTGTTATGGCAACCTGAAGATAGCTGGGGCATTGCCTTGGTATTTCTTTATGACCTCAACCTCCCTTCCCCTGCCTACCCTACAGAACTGACCTTTCCTCCTGCAGTCCCTGGACAGATGCCTCAGGCAGTTGGTGCACAGGCATAGAGCAGGTTATGAGGCACTTCTGCTGTCCATCACTCTCCTGAGGCCTGCTCTGGCTCCCAGCCTCTGCTGGCTTATTCAGATGTCAATTGGTAAAGTGCATCTCGTCACTTTGGCAGTCCCCTTCTCCTGCTTCCTACCTTAGGATACAGGTGTCATTGTCGGTTGGCCATATCTGCTATATAATTTCTAGAAATTCCTCAATACTTCAGAAGAATCTCCAGTACTTCTGATAGCACTTTTTCCTCTTATCCCCTACTCCTATTGATTTATTATTGTTTTTACATTTCTTCTGTGATTTCAGTGGGATTTTCTAGGGGAAGAATCATTTTTTAAAATCTTTTTATCTTGAACCAGAATACAGAGATTTTTCACAGATAATTTTAGGTATTACATTTTGTGTATGTGTTGTGCATTGCTGTTTTGCTGTATCTGTGGGTCCTCTGTATCTGCGGGTTCTGCACCCACAGATACAGAGGGCCAACTGAGGGACTTGAACATCCATGGATATGGAGGGATGACTGTGTATATAGTTCCCCATCTTCACAAGAACAATGTATACATCCATACATTTTAAGTAATTTCGATGCAATCGTAACTGATGTAGTTATTTTTAAGTTTTTCAGCTACAGTCTATAGAACAACTCAGATACCTACAGGGCTGGGATCAAAAACAGGTGGTAAACAGAATAAGTGCAAGGCTGAGATGTTAAAAAACATTATTACGTTGATCAACTAGGACAGATCTGCAAAAATTGCTTTAAGAGTAGATCTTAGATAATTAGAATGAAAAAGAAAATTATGATGTGATTCAAGTATTAGCTAATTCTATGGTGATAATCACTTGGCAATATATAAGTATATCAAATCAACACATGTAAACCTTAAACTTACACAATATTATATGTCAGTTATATCTTAATAAAGTGGGCTTGGGGTGGGGGCGGTAAAAGCTGCAGAATAAGAGGTTCTGTTTCCAGTAGTATAGGTTGTGTGCTGTGTGAACAGTACCCTCTGGAGTCTGCAGTGCGAAGCCTGCACAGCTGTCCTGAGCAGTCCTGCGAGGTCCAGGCTTCTGTGCCTTCCTAATAAAGTCCTGTATGCATTGGGGATCTTACTATTTCAACTTATGGAAATTTTATATATAAAGATGGTTATTTTTCTAAAAATAAAAAATTGAAACCAAACTAAATATCCTAATGTAAACAAATGGTTAAATAACTTATTTCATAGAAATCATTATGCCACTTAAAGTTTTGTTTATGATGATACACAAAATAGTGTGGTAAAATAATTGCGACCTAAGTAAAAAAAATAGAATTGAATATTAACATGAACAGAAATGTGTAAAACTCTATAGAAACAATACTAGAAGGAAACATTCCAGATGTGAGCAGTCATCTCTGGATGGTGGAATTATGTATGATTTTCTCCCCTTATATTTTTCAAATTTATTATCATGAGCATATGTTATTTTTACAATAACAGTTATTTTTAATGGCTGTGACTTTTTCACCTTGCTGTGGTATATTTCTGGTTTTTCTGGACTACGTCTTTTTTGATGTTTTATTTCTCAAACTAGTTTTTAGTGGGTTGGTTTTGATGATTTTGTATTTAGAAGCAATAAGGGGCTTAAAGAGATAGTTGCAAATAAATCTTGTAGAACTTACTGAACCCAGTTCTACCATGGGACATGCCCCTGAAAATTCTTTTTTTTCAGCTTGCCAGTGCAATGGGCACAGCAAATGCATTAATCAGAGTATCTGTGAGAAGTGTGAGAACTTGACCACGGGCAAACACTGTGAGACCTGCATATCTGGCTTCTATGGTGATCCCACCAACGGGGGAAAATGTCAGCGTAAGTCAGATCTGTCTATCAGGGTTACTACTGATTGCAACCCAGGCGGAACACAGTGCTTCTTTGTGACTCAAATATCTAGGAGGAAAGTAGCCACTTGGTTTTGGATACTGTATTTCTTAAGTCATACTCTTCAAGAGCTCAGCTAAGCCTGGGAGAAAATGAGCAGAGCTGCCAAGTGTCAGAGTAGCCAGTTAAAGCAACAAACCAAAAATGAAAGAATTAAGCCTTTAATCACTTACTGTGATGATATAAGCAAAAGGCTTAAACGGAGAAAGCTTTGAATCTCCTTGGTCTCCTAGAATCGGAGTTGGTTGAAGGTCAGGCGGATGAGCACAGACCTGGCAGCTAGGGGCAGGTGTCTCACTGTTGAGGGAACCCAAACAAAAGACTCAGCAAAAGCCTCTTATAGACCCTGGCGTGGGTAAGGGAGGGTAAAGGGGAAGAGCTTGGAGTGGAAAAGCACTGAGGACTGAGAGTGGGGAAAGTGTCTTCAAGGTTTCCTCTTCCTTATGAGGAGGCTCAGCAGAGGTTCCTGAAGATCTCTGCCCAAGGCTCAGACAGACCTAGGAATGAAGGCCCCTGAGCTAGGAAAGCAAATATGGGAAAGAGGTGGCCAGCCAGGGGGTCCTGGGACCTTGGCCGCAACTCCTCTCTTAAACTTCCACCCAGGCTCTTGTGAACTGGACAGCTCTCCCTGTAAGGGAAGACAGCTCTCCCCTGGCAGGGAAAGCCTGTGGTTGGAAAAAAATCGCACCTAGGTTTTTAATCAGGAACTAGAGTCCTCAGTACTTGTAGTAGAATCTAAAGATTTAAATAGTCCCATGTTTCCCCATACATGTCAAATAGATTTCTGCAAGCAGTAGGACATTCTATTGTTAGGATATAAATTGTGTTTTTCCTAAATGACCAGTAATACCAATGAACCACTTTTGGGGTTGTTCTGGTTTCCAATGGAAATACCCTTGAGGTTCTGAGCGGAAAATATGAAAAGAAAATCTCTAGCTACTCCCCAAATTCCACCTCCAAACTTCTTAGTATGGCCCTTGAGAATCTGATTTCATCCCAGAGCAACCAGGAGAGAGCTGTGTTCCAGTGGTATATCCCTTAACCTCTCTGGGGTTCAGTTTCCTTGTCTGTAAAATGGGGATCTTAGGGTGGTTGTTGAAATGAAAGCAGTCAGAGCAGCACATGCCACGTAGTCAGCGCTCAGTAGACATGAGCAATTATTATTACTTTTCTAATGTCATTTCCTACCACTCTTAAATAAAATTTCTTGCTCAGATTAAAAAATATTCAGTAAAAATATTTTCCCATTCCTTGTAAATAGACTGCATTCAATAATAATCAGAATTGATAAATATGTATAAGGCATTGTACGGGCAGCCACCTGAGACAGAGGTGCTTTTATTATCCCCGTGATCAAGCACTGCTCAGCTTCTCGCTCTGAGATATGGCCATGGTGGGAACCACATCCAGGATGTGTGACTTTACCTGCTGGGCGTGGTTGTGCCTCCAGGTGCCTAAACTGACAGCCAGGTCAGCTGAGTCTGTGCCTTGTTGCTGTCATCCTGTATCTGTAGCTGCCATTTAGAAAAATTACATCCTCCTCTGTGGCATTTGTGGATACTGAATGCAGTTGTCCAGACCTGAGAGCTGGCTGTATTTTTCAGAGTTACAGTCCACAATAGAAAACATGATTTAGTGGAAATATATATATGTCTTACTGTTAAAGTATACAACTAAAACTTACTGGATTTCATTAGTCAATGTCAACAAAGAAAAATTAATTAAAAAAAATAGTATGTATAAATGGTACCAAATCCTCTTAAAATTGTATAATCCTTATGCTAAGGCTAATACCCATGATTTATTGCATTCTTACTGTGTTTCATTTATGTATTATCTCATTTAATCCTCACAACAATCTATGAAATAGGTACGTTTTTATCCCATCATATAGATGAGGAAACGGAAACTTAAAGGGTCAGACAGCATGCCCAGAATTACAAAGGAGTTAAGTGGAGGGGATTGAATTCACACCCAGGCAAACTGGCTTTGGGCCTTTGCTTTTTATTAATATACTGCACCCCCTTTCCATACTCAACTGAGCCAAGAGTTGAACACTCATATTTTGACTCGAGCATCCATTCTATTAAAGACTATACCCTTCTATTTCACAGGTTTTTTTGGGTAATACTTTTCTCCGCAGTATTTCTTTTAAAAGTATATCTGTCTCCGGCCTAATGCCTTTAATTTATTCACAGAAAAACAAGGTGTAAAGTGCAAAGGTATTGACTATATTGGAGTATTAAGTTTATCCTAGCTTACACTTATGTGTTGGAGAAAAGGTGGATAGGTGTTGATGGATAGAGAAGGAAGATGACAAGTTATTTTCTACGAAGGCTGAGGAGAAGACAAGGAAGGGTGGTGAGTTCTGAAGGGTCTCCGAAATGCAGACCTGCTGTTAGAATCCCACCCTAGTTCTGAGCCCTGGTGCGACTTGAAAAGTGACCATCATAGAGAAGGCTCCCTAGCTGAGGTGGAGCACAGCCTAACCAACCTTCCCCTCAGGGTAGTCATCGCCCAAAGCATCTCCATGGGGGCAGGGACTGTGTCTGTGTTTCCACACCCAGCAGCTGGTACACTGGAGTTGCTTCATAAATGTTTATTAAACAAATGAAAGAATCATAATAGTGAAAAACAGTCGATTGAAAAGATCAAAATAGTGGTTCCTTCAGATGGAGCAGAAATAACATCTTTCCTCCTGTCCTTTGACTTTCGTTCTTTTAATGCTGTCTTTGCATTATTTGAGATAAATTATTAGCTGAAAAACAAGAACCTTATAACCATTAAATACTCTTAATCTGTCTTTCCTATCAAATCCAATTTCGATAAAATGATTTTTTTAGGAAAAGTCTCTGATAGTAATCTTTAAAGCCAGTTGTGACCTCTGTTCCTTTTCCTCCTCCCCAGCATGCAAGTGCAATGGGCACGCCTCGCTGTGCAATACCAACACAGGCAAGTGCTTCTGCACCACCAAGGGCGTCAAGGGAGACGAGTGCCAGCTGTGAGTACCACACCCCCAGGGTTCTGCCACAGGCCACGCCTGGGTTTAGTGACTGACAACCAGCTCAGCGGGGTCCGTGCCTTTTGCATGGGCTCTAAGAGATCCTCGAGTTAATTGAATTTTGCCCTTTCCAGTTCAGACAGGTATAGCCTAGCCAATCTCCATCTGAGGAGGTTGGCAAGTTAGCAGCAGTTCCTTAATGGCTCTCTATATGTGAATGCCACTGACATTTCCTGGATTGCTGACTTGGATTAGGCTTTTAACTTCAACCACTACACAGTTTTTGTCTCATCAGGAGGGTGCATTTGTTTTTTATTTGGCATTTTGGTTTGTAGTAGTGGCGATGATTCTCTTGCCTTTGACACATCCCTCCTTCCTTGGTGAAGTGTGTCCCTGTCCATAAGGATGCAGCATCAGGCACAGGGGGTGTTTCAACCCTGGATGTACCTCCATTGAGTAGGGTCCTCTTATGAGTCATATCACTCAACTGTGCTGAACTCTGTTTTCTCATCCATCACAAGTGGGATAGTGACGATTTTGGTGTCCTGGTGAATTAAAAGAAAGATTGTTCCTGTCTGCCTCACCAGAAAACACATGCTCCAGGTTTACTTATTCTCTCAAGAGGAGACTGAAGAGAAAAATGTTTAGTAGTATCAAAATATTGAACCAATATAAGCAGATATGTCATTGGCAAACTTTGTTTCTCTTAAGGAACACTAGTAATTATGTCACCAGTGATGAAGGCCTTGGTAATAGCATTCAGGAGGGTGTTGCTCTGTCTGCATTTTATAATTTACACCACTGTCTGTGTTTACTGGTTTCGTGCTGTCCTAAAGCCAATATGTGAAGAAAAGTCCAGTCAAGTTTAAATTTAAGTTTTGAATCTAGGTTTCTTTAAACAGAAAAATGTCATACAGCAAAATTAATCACTCTTGTCCTCAGTTTTGGTATACAACAAAGGAGTGAGGTGTAGATTTTCTTTTCAAGAGATTTAGATAAGCAAGTTCTGATAATTGCTCTGAATAAAAGGACACAGTATCCCTGTGTCATGTATGTGGGGAAAGTGCTCGACACAAACTTTCCCCTGCTTTCCTCGTAGTTCCTAGCATTGCGCCTGCCTAAATAGTTTTGCTGGTGTTCATAGATGATATCTCTGTGGGAGAAATTAATACTTTTTTTGACTAGAACTTACTTTTCTTTCCAGACTGGTGAACCATGTCCAAGGTTTAAAAAAAAAAAAAAAAAAAAAGATTCCTTTCGTTTAGCCTTCTCTCATTTGTATTTAAAGAACAGTATTAGTTCATCCAGGGAGAATCTTTCATGAATGTATGAAAAATGTTTTAACTGTTTTTATAAGAATGTTTAGTCCACAACAAAAGTGAAAATGTGTTTTTCATGATTATAAGTAGGGTCTAGATTTATTATATTTGGATTCATCTCATGTGTTTTAGCAAAAGTTTATCATTTGGTCATGGTGTGAACTGCTGGGCAGTCAGCATTAAAGATGAAGGCAAACTCTTATTAGTTCATCTGATTTGAGTAACAATGAAGAATTTAATTATACTATACTGACTCAAAAACTGCAGTTTATATTAAAGAATTTGCTTGATTTTGAAATGAATATATATTCTCTTTTAAATAACAATTAGAAAATAATCATCATTTTTCCCCCCTCTAGATGTGAGGTAGAAAATCGATACCAGGGAAATCCTCTCAAAGGAACATGTTATTGTAAGTGTTTTTGTAATTCATATTTGTCTAGAAGCAAAGTAGTTCAGTAAAACTTCATTATTGTCTTTAACCTGGTTTGAGAATGGTAAGTGCTGTAGGAATATAGCAACCACTCATGGAAGTGTCCCTTCATTTGATGTGTCTGCATCTATTAAGTTTAATACATATATGGATACTATGGTAAGCTGCTTTAATTGTGATTGTGGTTTATGCTCATATGTCAGTAGCAGACAAAGAGAAAAGTACAGAGATACGTATCTCCCGTTTCCTTACATACTCTTGAGACTTTATTTCATTTGTCATTACCAGGTTGAGGGGTCACCGTATTTCATATTTTAGGGTATAGATTAAAAAAATTCTTAAAATATAATTGAAGTTATCATTCTCTCTGAAACTGATTTTTGTTAACCACCTCTTTAGGAACTAATACATAAAATAAAATAAAATATGTAATGATTAACTTACAGTGATAGGTAAAGCTATCTGGGGAGGTGAGCAAGTCCTTATGGGTTAATGCATCTTCTTCCACTAGGAGAATCAACACAGTAGGTCAGATTATGGAAGCAGAGAAAAAGGAGTTAATGTTTTTGCTTATCCACTGTAATTATATACCTGTTTTCATGAGTTGAATAGTGTCCCCTTAAAATTGATATTCAATTGGAACCTATTAATGTGAAAATATATACTCTTGTAGAAGAAAACAAGAGAAAAACTTTATGACCCTGTGTAGGGGAAACAGTTCTTAAATATGATTGCAAAAGCACAATGTATAAAGAGGAAGTTTATTCGGAGTTATCAAATTTAAAACTTTTATTTTAAAAAACACCATTATAAAAATAAAAAACAAGCCACAGACTAGAGAAAATGTTTGCAAAACATATATTTATTTGATAAATTGCTTATATTCAGAGTATATAAAAGAACTCTTACAATTGAATAAGGAGACATTTCTAGTTAAAAACAGGCAAAAATTTGAATTAGACATTTCACTAAAGAATATATTTGAATGGTCAATAAGCCAATTAAAAAAATGGGTAACATCATTAGGCATTTGGGTACGTGTATTAAAACCACAATGAGATATAACCCTAGAATAACTAGAATCAAAGGCCAGTACTGTGGCTTAATTGACTACAACTGGATTTTCACATCTGCTTCTGCATTCTGTTGCAACACATCTCTTTGGTAAAAGTACGTTAAGAAAAACTGGCCTCACCAAACATATAGTTGGAAAAAGGTGGAGTATTTTAATGACCTTTTCAGATAATTATGACTATTATCCTTTGAGACCATACCAAAACCGGAAAACTGGCCATTTTTTAGTTTAGTTACCATGTGGAATCCGAAAGCACATCAATAAATTTTTTGCGATCTGATACAGTATAATCTGTTTATCTATTTTGAAAAATAAAAGCCAATGCCAGGTTTTAACAATGATGTGGAGAAACTTCATATGTTCTTTGTGGGAACGCAAAATAGTACTCTTTGGAAAACCATTTGGTAGTTTCTTAAACAGTTAAAATAAAATTACCAACAACTCCCCATTGATAGCATTGTATCCTTAAGCAAAACTTAGCATGTGATAGATATTCAATTAATATTTGTGGGTGAGTTAGGTTGGAGCTTAAATCTCAGTGAGAGTCTTGATATCAGGAGAGTTGGGTGGGTTAACCCCAACAAAGTAATACTGCTCACAGACTTGATTTCCTTTGACAAACCCACAGTCCCTGGGTATAAGTGAGCCAAAAGTGCTTTCCTGGCTATTAAATATTTATGAGAAAATCAAGCTGTATCTTTAGAGACCTGTTCTGTTTGTTTTATTTCAGTTTTTAAATATACATTTTTCTTTCTATAGATACTCTTCTTATTGACTATCAGTTCACCTTTAGCCTGTCACAGGAGGATGACCGCTATTACACAGCCATCAATTTTGTGGCTACACCTGATGAAGTAAGGTTAAAAGTCTTCTTACTTTGTTTTGAATTTGTATTGATCTTTTTCTTGGTCATTATGTATAGAAGCACTGCCTTAGCAGTGGTCTCTAGAGTGGAGCACACAGGATGATGTTTAGAGGTATAGGAAAGAAATGTTAGACTCTACAATTTTATCTCCTTTCTGTCTAAAAGGCAAGAACAGTGTTATTAAGATTTACCAGAATCTGATACACAGACTGACTCAACACATATTTGCTGATTAGCCCATTGCATCCTCATACAGAAAATGAGAAGAGACTGCAAGGGGCGATCTTTTCATCAGAGTGGCAGATTGCAGAGCCCAGATTTACTCAGGTGGATCAGAGGCTTAAAAAAGCACCCAGAAAGAAACTGGATTGAAATTAATTCCAGTGATACAAGGAAGGTGGCAGAGGTGACACTCCTGCTCCTAGAATAAGTTGTTAGCCTCATTACAAGATAAAAACAGTAAAGGTTTAGTTGGGTCCAACAAGAAATCAACCAGAAATAGTTAAGAAATAATTGAAATTGTTAAGATGACTATTAAAAATGTGGATTTATATTTACTTTTGTTAATGATGAACCCCAGCTTGCAGTAAGGTACTACCTAGTAGTAGAAGGGAGCCAACACAACATGACATTCAAAAGTGAAGTTTCTAGAACATGAAGACACACCTATACAATTTCTTCAATGAAATATAAAGTCATTTAATACTCCAGGATATAATGAAATTTTTCTAAACTTGATAAATTATTTAGGAGCCTCCTTGGAACTTTCTTATTTTTCATCAATGTATACAAAACCATTTACCATTACAAAATTTCTGTCACATTAAGTGTGGCAAATAATACATGGAAAACAGAATGCTAATAAGCCAAAGTATATTTCTTAATTAACAATTTTTATCAACAAACATTGCTAAATTTTAAAAAAATGAATAAATCAGTAGCATAATAAAGTCCACAGTATGGGATGTTTTACTATACAATTAAATGCAAGTAAGATTTGTTTTTTGTATTCTGTTTCAATGATAAAATTAAGAAGAGAGGAATATTAGAGAAGATGCATTCATTCTCAGGAGTGAATAGGTTTTGAAGTAGAAATAATACATGACTTTAAATGAAAATATTTTACGGAAAAACTATAGGCCATATTATTTGAGTGGCTGTGTTAAGTTTAAGAAAATTTAGGAAAAATTTTAGGATAAGATTTTAGCATCACATGAAAATTATTTGCTACCTAATTCATGAGCAAGTGGTTGAGATGCTCAGTCTTTTAGGAAGTAACTGATGTTGTTAATTTTATTTTAAATAAATGTAGTAGACTCTTGGTAATACTTCATGAGGTGGGAGTGACCATGAAAATCTTTGGCCCTCTCTGTTTATCTTATGACATAATATTTAATATGATATAATATTTAATAGAGTTATCCAGTGTACGTGTGTTCTGTCTTTTGCTAAAGCACTGGGATTTCAAGTTTATCTTTTCTATGGAAAGAAGTAATTGTTAGTAGTGTGCTGCCAGCAAATATTAAAAATAAACACTTGAGCTATCTCTTCAAGAGGAAGGTGAGAGTATATCAATAAATGAGGTGGTAACTGCTCTGTGAAGCTCCTGGTTTGAAATCATATTTTTAAAATGGCTGTTTGGAACTGTTACCATTGTTTAATTTTGTCCTTTAAAAACTATCAAAACAATACCCTTAAAAATCTTAATTTTCTAACTTGTTTTATGATCTTACAAAATGAAGAATTTCAGCAGGATTGGATTCATTTATGAACTATAAAAATACAACATCTGATTCATTTGCAAAAATAATTCGTTAACCCCAAGAAAGCGATTTATTTGCTAAATTTCAGTGAAAACTAAAAACGATTATTATAATTTCCTCAACATGGCCAATAGTGTACTTCTTCCAGTTGGCTCAACTCGTTTCTCAGAGATATCTTTTTCAGCTGTTAAAACCAAGAATCAAATTAAACTAGCTCTTCAAATTGCTGTATCTCTAAGTGGTAAACAAGGTTTTCAAAGCTAACAACACACATTTAGTCGTCTTTGAAATAATACTTTTAGTGAGAGAAAAATTTTATTTAGATCATAAAAACAGTCTAATTATTTTTTATTTAGTTTATTTCAGCTTTATATACTTTTTTAAAAAACCATTTACATTTTGGAGAACTTTACACTGTATGTAATCTATCAGATCAGAAGTACATAGGTTGAATTTATAAATACATGTACTTTGGGGCACTTGATCAAGTGTTTTACTGTCTGCACATTTGGAAATGGCTTCCCAGAGGATCTTTAGGAGGCTAATTCCCCTAATGTAGATCACAAGGTGTTAAGTCATTGTGCTCTGGCGAGGGTCTTTTTGAAAGATACTTTTTTGTCTGTGGCCATGCTACCCTGAACAAGCCCGATCCCATATGATCTCAGAAGCTAAGCAGGGTCAGGCCTGGTTAGTACTTGGATGGGAGACCACCTAGGAATACCAAGTGCTGTAGGCGTAAAAAATAAAAAATAAGGGATTGTAAGCTGACAGGGTCCTTTCAATCTGTGAGGTCAACCAAGGGTTACCTCACCTAAAAAAATAAATTAAATAAAATAACAGTTTTTTCATGGGGTTAGACATTTGATAAAGCGTTAAATTCCATATACTTTTATGGAAAAAAAAACAAAATATGTGTTTGGGGTATATTGCTTATATTGGTTAGAAATTTTGCTAATTCTTCTGTAAGTATGAATTTCTCTTAAGACTTTGTCGAATATCTGCTCTGAAATTAAGAAAACTGAAAGTAGTAAAATTTTATTACTGCTTCATTTTAAAACCTGAAACTGTTATAATTAATTTTCTAATTATCTGTACCTCTCATCAGCAAAATAGGGATTTGGACATGTTCATCAATGCCTCTAAAAACTTCAACCTCAATATCACGTGGGCTGCCAGCTTCTCAGGTAAAAACCTTCAAGGTGGAGGTAAGTACATTGAAAAAGTGATGTGGGAGTTGAGAAAGGGGCTCTGGAGACAGACAGATGTGTTTGAAACCCCTCTTTGCCACTTATCTGCTGAGGGACCTTGAGCAAATATCTAAACCCCTCTCAGACCTTAGGGTTCATCATTAAGAGAAGATAACAATACTTATCTTCTAGAATTGTTGCATGAATTAAATTAGATTATATATACCAGTGCTGACCACGGTGTCAGGCTCAGCACATGCTCCCGACCCCTGCCCCACTACCACCACTAGCATTGCTGCAGCCGCTGTTCTGGCACTACCATCATCATCCCCGTCCGTGCTTCAGAAGTGAAAATGCAAATGACTCATAGTTTCAAGAAATGGAAATATTTAAAACAGAATGAGATTTTAGAAGGCATGCGGAATATACGTGGGAATTAAATCATGCTCTAAGAGCACAGCTTTTGCTGTCTTTTTTTTCTTTTTTTTTTTACCTTACTGTGATTCACTAATGAAGATATGCTAGGCAAAAAATCCAAAAATGTAAAGGGTAGGACTTATGTCAAAGTTAAGAACATTGCTTGACATACCTGGGTGTTTGAATTCTGTTACTTACTATACTGTGCCGTGCTATTGCTCAAATTACCTAAGCTTTCTGAACCCTTATAAAAATAGCAAGTAGCCATGTAAAGTAAGAATTAAATGAGATAATAAAGTATTCAATTTAGTGCTTGAAATGTAACTTTTCACTAAAGTGGTAACTACGTTTCATCATCATTACTATACAGTACTTTTGGTCAAAACACAACCAATTTGAAGCAAAATAAAATCATTAGTGTTGCATATCACTTTGTTTATCAAACAAAGTGAATAGAATTCAGAATCAGAAAATTGCAGTGAGGAGAGGCTTTTTTAAAAAAAAAAGTCTGAATTCTTAGAGCATTTGTCTTGAGAAAGGCATCTATTGAGCATGTGAATGATGATTTGCAGTAACTGTCTCAGTGAGGACCTAACTAACGGTCATGGCTTCAATTGTGGGAAAAATCTATTTCATGAATCTTTATAGATGCTACAATTCCTGGGTGGGCAAAGGGAGAATATGGAATATTGAAGGACCCTTTAGGACTAGGATGAGTCTATACTAGATTGGGGGGACTTAAATACAGTGATAGCTGTATTGCAGAAGGAGCTGAGTGATCCCTCTCTGCTACTGTTGGGACCTGAGGTCACTGCTAATTAGGAAGTGAGGGATGAATCAGTGTCCCTAGTAGGGAGCATCTGGGGTACTGCCAAATAGTGTAAAGGGGAAATGTGGAGCAATTGAAGTGTTGTGGAAATACCACTTCTTGTTAATAGGATTCTAGAGGTATCTGTATTTTCACGGCCACGTGCAGCCTATTTCAGTGGAGGAGAATAGCAGGAATTCCTGGTAAAACCATTCTAGTTAAGGGCACAGGTTTCTGTGTCAGCCTTCCCAGCTTCAAATCCCAGCAGCACTTCTTGCTGGCTGTATGACCCGAACCAAGCTACTTAGTTTCTCTGAACCTCAGTTTCCTTATCTGTAAGTGAAGATAATAGAGTTGTTGTTAGGGTTAAATGAGCTTGAGCTCTTAAAGGCTGTTCCTGGGACATAGTAAGTATTTACCAAATGCAGTTATCCTTATTAATGAGAGTAGAGTCTGCCTTCTCAAAAAAGGGTCTTCTGTTTCATTTTAACAGCTGGAACCCAGGCTGGAGAAGAGATGCCTGTTGTTTCAAAAACCAACATTAAGGAGTACAAAGATAGCTTCTCTAATGAAAAGTTTGATTTTCGAAACCACCCAAATATCACTTTCTTTGTTTATGTCAGTAATTTCACCTGGCCCATCAAAATTCAGGTAAGATATGCTTTTCGGTCTCACCTGCAGACATGGTGAAATCCCTTCAGTAGAGACCAAATTCTCTAATTTGGAACTTGCGGTAAATGATATATACAGTATTGCTTTGCCTCTCTAGTATCTATGGCAAAGGAGTGCTGAGCACATGAATACAGTAAAGAAGATTGTAATGGAGATGGTGTAAATCATATAAAGGAAAATTGTCAGTGCTTTTGAAAACAGCTTGACACAAACAAATTTGATAATTGCAACTGTAATTTCATTGAGCACTTGCCATGTAATGCCCAAAGCACTGCACAAAGAGCTTTAATTCTGGAGTTAATAAGGTGGGTATCAAGGAAACAAACACACATATAATCTGTGAAAGCCAGAGTGTGGAGTGCCACATGAAAAAATCTCCAAATGCTTTCTGAGTTTAAAGGAGAGTAGAGTAGGATGGAGTGTCATAGAAGGCAGCTCAAGGTCGTGTTAAAGAGCCTAAGCCCTTGCAGTTGGACAGACATGGGTTTGAGTTCCAGCTTGCTCCTATACAGTTCATGTAGCCTCTTTATATCTCAGATTTTTTGTACGTGTGCCCTAAAAGAGTAGGTCTAAAGGCTCATGTGACCTGCTGCATCCATCTGCTGTTATCCATCTGCTTATTTTCTCTGTCCTTAAGGAACCAGTGGACTCCCTCTTATCTAAGAGCTATGGCCCTATTCGTACTTTTAATGATCGTCCACCACTGTATCTTTCAGGCCTTGACTCAATATTTTCTGCTTTTACCCACTTCATTTTGGTAAATGTGGAATTTAAGGATGGGTGGACTTTCAGGGACTGGTTTACCTTTAGCCACGGAAGCATGGTCACCGGGCTGGGGCAGTTTGCTGACTCAGAAACGTGACCAATTGAAGCAAGCTGTCATTGATCAATTAGGATTGGGGTTGCATTCTAGTTCTAGTGGTTTTGTGTTCACGCCTTTGGACTGTGACTAAAGAACAGTCTTTTTCCTTTCTGGAATGTGGAAGGCAGGCTCTGTCAGCACCCTCTTTTCTTTCCTTGTTCTAGATGGTCTACAAATTTGTTCACCCTCTAATCTGCTTCTCCCTTTGCTCTTGTATACACTACGCTTCTCTCCTCAGCCAGCCTTCTTGTAAGCATTGACTATACTCCTTATTTTTATTTCCTTTATGCAGTCACCCATCAACCCACAATAGTCTGCCTCATTCCCTCACCACATCCTGAAATTGCCCTGTCTTAATGGACTCCAGTGACTAAATTCTACACTCCCCGCTCCTTCTCGTAAAGTGATTTAAGTCACTGTCTTTCTTGCCTTCCTGGTCCTCTCTTTCCCTGATTCTCTGGCCAGTCTTTAGGGAATCTTTTTCCTTAAACATTGAGGTTGTCTAGGATTCGGGTATTGGTTCTCTTCTGTCTTCATCCCAGTTTCCCTGGGTAATTCCATCCCACTGGTAGGACTTTTGGTACTACTTCTGTACTGGTGATTCTCAGTGCTGTGACTCCAGCCCAGCTGATACTTGAGCTCCAGACCAGTACTCTTGGTTGCTGCCTAGACGTCTCTATTTGGATATTCACAAGCTTCCAGCACTCAGTACATCACCATTCTCATGGACTTAGCTCCAAACACTGTGCTGCTTTCGTCAGTGAACGGCTCCACCATTGATCTTGTTGCACAAGCCAGGACACTGGAAATCATTTGCATTCCTGGGATAAACCTGACTTGGGCATGACATATTATTTTCTTTCTTTATGCATTGCTAGATTCAATTTGCTAATGTTTGAGTTAGAACGTTGTATCTCTTTCATGAATGAGAATATCCAATAATATTCCTTTGCTGTCTTTGTTATGGTTTTTATTTCAAGGTTAAACTGACCTTTAATAATTAAAAATGGAGGCATTTTATTTCTTATATCTGGAAGAGATTATATAAGTATAGAGTTGTATGAACCTTGAATACTTGATAATCTCTTATAAAATCATTTTATTCTGGTATTTTATTTGAGGAGTTTTTTTTTTAATGCTGATTCAACTTTAATAGCTATAGGATATTGGATTTTATCTTCTTGTTTGAGTCACTTAAGATAATTTTTTTTGAGTTAATTTCATAAATTTTCTTTTTTAAATTGTGAATGATACTTTAGTCATTTTTGTTTACAACTCTGGGGATTCTAAAGTTAACATCCTTGCCCATGAGCTTCTTATAGAAAAGTTTCTACCTTGTGTCCCACATTATTCTGCTGTGCTTTATCCAAATAAACCTTTATGAGTCAGCTGCCATCCAGTTTCACGCAAAGTTTTTTGCCCACAATTTCACTTGGGAAAACCAAGTCCTCCAGGATCGCATTGTACACGGCTCTCAGGATGCCTTTGCTCATTTTTTGGTACGGCTTTTTCAAGTTGGCTTAGGCAGAATTTTCTGAGCAGTGAAGACAACATGCTTCCCACTGAACTTTTTCTCTAATTCATGTACTAGCGGGACTTGAATTTTCTGGAAAGATTTCAGTTGAGGAAAGGAACAAAGATTATAACAGCTTTTGGACTGCCGCCAACTTTAGTTTCCTCGGCTGCTGCTATATTCAGCTCCCTTAGCTGGGCCTTGAGGTTTTGAGTTCATCTCCAGCTTAAGGAGAGATTGGGAGGTGCCAGGCTCAAACTCGTCCAGGTTCTGGCTCTTGGGCTTCACGATCTTCATGTTCGAACTGAGCATGGCCTTCGCCTTGGTGAGTAGGTGTCAGCCTGGGGAGAGCTATTTCATGCATTTTCAAATGTGTTGACACAAAGTTCTTTACGTTGTCCTCTTACCTAATTTTTGCAGCATCTTTGTTTTAGTGTACTGAATCATACACTTAAAAATGCTTAAAACGATAATGTTTATCTCATATACATTTCACTCCAGCAAAAAAAAAAAGTCTTAAAAATTGCATCAACTTTTTTTTGTGGATATAGACTTATTTTAAATTTGTATGAAAAAGCAAAGATTCTAGACAAGCTATACAGTTTTGAAAAAGAGGAATAACGTGGGAGGAATCAGTATATGCAGTGTTAAGGCTTACTGTTTATCAACAGTAACCAATACACTGTGGTTATTGGTGGAGGAATACACACAAATCAGCGGAATAGAATTAAGAAGCCTGAAATAGAACTACATAAATATGTCCAATTGATTTTTGACAGAGATATGAAGACAATTCAGTAGAGGAAGGATAGCCTTTTCAACAAATGGTGCTGGAACAATTGGACACTAGAAGCAAATAAATGAGCTTCAACCTAAACCTCATAGCTTACACAAAAATTAACTCAGTGTGGATCACAGATTTTAATGTATGACTCAAAACTATAAAACTTTTAAGAAAAAGAAATAGAAAATCTTCATATCCTAAGGCTAGGTAAAAGGTTTTTAGACTTGACAACAAGAATATAACCCATAAAAAAATTTGATAAATTGGACTTTCATCAAAACAAAAAGCTTTTTCTCTGCGAGAGACTCTGGTAAGAGTATGAATAAATAAGCTACATATTGGGAGAAAGTATTTACAAACCACAGGTCTGACAAAGCACTTCTATCTGGACTATAAGATGAATTCTCAAAATTCAACATTAAAACAGTTTAGAAAATGGACAAAAGATGTGAAAAGACATTTCACCAAAGAGGATATACATATATCAAATAACCACAACAGCTATTAAAGAAATGCAAATTAAAATCAATGAAATATCACTGCACACTTATAAAAATGGCAAAAATTGAGAATAGTAATAACACCAAATGCTAGAGAGGATGCCATGAAATTGAATCATGTGTACATTGCTGGTGTGAAAGTAAGATGGTACAGCCACTCTGGAAAACAGTTTGTCATTTTTTTAATAAAATTAAACTTGCACTTAGTATACAACCCAGCAATTGCATTCCCGAGTATTTATTCCAGAGGAATGTTCATACAAACACCTGTACACCAGCACTTACAGCACCTGTAAAGTAATCTTTAGCAGCTTTATTCATAATAACTCCAAACTGGAAACAACCCAAGTATTCTTCAGCAGGTGAATGGTTCAATAAACTGTGCAACATACATATCATGGATTAATACTCAGCAATAAAAAGAAACAAACTGTTGATGCAACAACTTGAATAAAGGAAATTTTGCTGAGTGGGGAAAAATTTTTTTAAAGAAATTTACGTACTGCACAGTTCCGTTTCTATAACATTTGAAAATAAAAATTTTAGACTGAAAATAGATATAGATATAATCTGACTGTCCTTGACCTGTAGACACACCTTTTTTTAAAGGGGTCATCTGATTAGGTCAGGCCCACCCACACACAAGGGCAGGGGATTATACAAGGTATACATGCCAACTTAGTGGGGGCCAATTAGGGATTTAGGTTATTTGAGCACAAGGAGCTTGAGCTGTAGGCTCCAGTCAGTACAATTTCGATTTAGTAAAATCTCCTAACACTATCAAAGTGTAGATCAAGTACATTTGCTAAAAGTTGATTTGGGCTCTAGTAAATATTTTTTGGCTTGTTCTAAGTTGAGATTGTTTTCATACTGACATACCTCATGATATTCTGAATCCAATCAAACTTCATGCTTTGTTCCTTATAGCTAAAAAATGATTAATATTTTTAAGATTCTTAGTAAAAATCTTGACTTATGCTGCTGACGCATTTCCCATCTGGAAAGAGGGCTCTGTGCACATAAACAGGCTTTTGTGCTTGAGATAGCCGTGCTGTTGCCAGTGCAGAGTTCTTAGTTTTTTTCCTCCCAATGCCCTGTTGCTCCACCCTCTGAAAGTCACTGACATGGTTTCAGAGCATTTCCATCTAGAGGGATCTCTTCCCCACACTTATTTTAAAAGTACTAATTTTAAGTTTAAGCATCAAAGAGATGTCGATTTTGTACCTGATTTTTTGGTGCTCTTTACCTGGGCTGGATCACTCACTTGGATAAGATCCCCTTATGAAAGCTGCATTCAGGAGCACTTCTGAAAATAAACGATGGCGTGCTCACCATTTAGTTTGCCAAGCTTTCCTTGAAAAAGCAGGTAAGTTCTATTGAAAATGCGTCTTTCTGCTCTTTGGTATAACTAACTGCAGTGTTTACAGTGTAACTAGACCTGTAGCATCGTGTGTTCTCAGTGTCTTCACGTGACGCTGATTCTCTCTGCACTCGAGACTGTATCTGTGTGTGCACTGTGCGGAGTGCTGAGCTTGCGTCTTCCTAGGCAGATGCAGTCATGTTCTCAACAAAGGGAGCTCTAAGTTTCTTTATGGCTCTGTTTTCCTCCGAGTCTTAGCCTTTCTAAGTATAATTAGCTCTTAAACACATGCATGCACACTTAGAGACTGTGTACACGTTTAGTATAAATGTAGAGACTTATTTAAGGAAGAGAAGAGGGAAATGTCTGAATGGTGCAATGTAGGCCATTCAGTTAAATTTCAGCGTAGCTTTCAGTGCAGGCGAAATAACTTTCGTCTTTCTCCTTCTTTAAAGCAAAATAACTGAGGAAATCTAATTCTCTCCCAGAAACTCATGTAAACATTGGTGCTTTAAAAATGGTAACGCTAAACTCAAGTTTCTTCACTCTGAACCAATCCCAGGATTCTTTTCCATAATTAGGAACAGATTAAAACCTGTAACCGCTAACTGAGGGAATTTGAAACTGACTGTAAAAATCTTTGTAGATGCTGTTTTTTAAAAACCCACCCAGACTGAAAAGACCTGTGTGTAGTCGGGTAGTGGGTGTGTTGGGGCCAGTTGGGCCCGATTTGGGTCAGTTGCTCCTGTGGGTGAGCGCCGCTCCCTCAGCCCGGCTTCCTGAAAGGGGTCCTAGTTGTTCTTCCCAGCGAGCAGGGACTCAGCTGGTTTATCCAGGCCCATTGTTTTAGAGGGTAAGTATTTAGGATAGAGAATGGATAGGTTAGGCGGCCATCATGTGAGTTGGGAAGGTGGGTAGTAAAGCTGAGATTCTGGCTTGTTACTGGCTCTGCAACAGAGGTTGTTATTGTAATGTGGAACGAATATTGAAGCCCTCTCCATGCTGGGTGTTTCATCCGCTGCTTGATGTAAGAGGCTAGTGTTCACAAGTGAAGGCAACAGAATTTGTACTGAGAACTGAGCATTCATTTAGAGTTCAGAGTTATGTTTGTGGGTGCTAACAGGATTGCTATACTGAGCAAAGGATGTATGAAACTTTTGTTGACTCGGATATACTTTTTTTAGTAAAAGTTTTATTGAGATATGATTCAAATACCATACAATTCACCCATTTAAAGCATACAATTTAGTGGTTTTTAATATATTCACAGAGTTGTGCAACCATGACCACAAGCAACTTTAGAATATTTTCATCACCCTAAAAAAGAAATCCTGTACCCATTAGCAGTCATTTCCTGTTCCTTCCTCTCCCTAGCCCCTGGCAACCACCAGTCTACTTTCCTTCTCTATGAATTTGTCTATTCTGACATTTCATATAAATTGAATCACATAGTATGTGGTCCTTTGTGACTGGCTTCTTCACTTAACACAGTGTTTTCAAAGTTCATCCATATTTAGTATGTTTCAGTGTTTTATTCCTTTTTAAGATTGAATAATGTTCCCTTGTATGGATATACCATATTGTTTATCCATTCATCTGTTGATGGATATTTGGGTTATTTCCACTCTTTGTTATGAATAATATCAATATAACAATGTATGTATTTGTTGTATAATAATAATGATGTATACACAAACCTCCTGGTATTAGATATCTGTACCTTAAGAGTTTTAAGAATTAAAGAGCCTTGAAATACATTTAGAAGTAAACTAAAAGTATGAGTTTTTATTTGCTTCAAGTAGCATTTAAGATTCTTGTACTACCTCATGATTTTCATCCTGATCATTATTTATTATTCCTTCTTCTTAAAGTCTCCTTTCCTGCTTTTCACATGCAGCTTTGGCTGCTGCTTCTCAGCTCTTCAATGACATCATTCCCTTGGGTTTCCTCTGGACCCTTTCTCCCTGGATAGTCTCATTTACATCCTCTATAAACACCACCTTTGGCTAGGATGCAGAAATCTTCGTCTCTAGCAGACCTCTTTCCTGAGATCTCCATAGCCAGGACCCACGAGGCTTTCTTTAACATCCATTCACTCAACAGACTTTCTGGCTCAGAAAGAACAGCAGCCATGAACGGACAGCAGGAGCAATGTCAGATGCTAGCTGGTGGGGCTGTGCCCCCATGCTCTTGAGGAGAGTATCCCACGTCGCCTGAGTCTGAATGAGGAGGGAGGGGAAACATCAGAGCTGAGTCCTAAGGAACATGAAGTTAGGAGGTGGTCATGTTTGGAGTGGGAAACGGGTGTGTGTCCAATCACTCTCAAGAACTACCAGTTTAGTAGAGCTGAAGTGATAGCCCTGTGAGTAAGATGCTAGAGAGCTAAGCAGCAGCTATTATGGATTGAAAGTTTTAGCTGAGGAGTTTAGCCTGAAAACCACTGAGTCACTGAAATGCTTAAAGCCAAAAAGTGACCAGAGTTTTATGTTTTTGAAAGGCCCTCTGGCAGCAGTTGGGAGAATGGATTGGAAGGAGCCAGGCCCAAGTTGGGGAGTCCAGGGGGAATTCGTGTGTAGAAACCCAGGGGAGGAGTCTATCTGATGAGCCCTTAGACATATCCCATAGCAACTTCCTTTCCTCGCCTGTGCCTCCAGAGCCAAAGACTTGTCTGGTTTCTCACTCTGCAAAGATTTCCTTAAGGGCAAGGACTGTGTTTCATATTTCTGTGTCCTGGGTGTCGTAGCATAGTGTTAATCAGTTGTAGACACTATAAACATGCGATAGGTTCATGCATAGTTGTAGGTACAAGAGCTTTAGGGTTGGTACCAGAACGTTGTTCTTTTTTGAAGCTTTTTAACTTTATAAAGGTAGTGACAGCTTTTTCTGATGTTGTCAGAATGATTGCTGACCAGTGGTAAGTAACAAGCTGGGGTCGGAGACCAAGAATTTGTCATCCCAGTCTACACAGTGTGGTATTAAGAGGACCGAATTGTTCTAGGTTGGAATTTTGTTGAAAGAGTTGAGAGGCAGAAGAAAAGAAAGGGAGGAAGACACAAGCATCCTTGATTTTACAGAGAGGGTAGTGAGAGATCCTGCATATATTGAAATATTTAAGAATGAAGTGACAGGATTTGCTTCAAAATACTGTCATCATGAGGGAAATGGGTAGAGTATAGATGAAACAAGATTAGTTGTGAGTTGGTAATTATTAAAGCTGAGTTCATGATGCTAGTCTCTCTACTTTTTACATAGTTTAATATTTTCCATTATAAAAAATGAAAAAAAGATAACATGGATGATAGAATAAGACATAAAGGTCCAAGTATATTTCTTCACCTTCCTAAAGGTAGTTTCCTAAAGGTAGCCTCATCTGGGCCTGCCACCGAGGCCAGCTGGGACATGGTACAACTAGGCCAACTGGGAAGTATCTCAGAACTGACCTTCTGTTTTACTTTTCAGGAAGCACACAGCATCGTACTAAGGTTTTACCAGTTATTGGCCACTGTTGGGCAATCTCTAGGACAGTCAGGGATCAGGAGCAAAACTTCTGTAGCCCAGCACACCTGAAAATGGCAGAGGGAGCTACCGAGAGCTATTGACTTCACCCCAAACAGAGGTGCATCAGAGGCCCAAGGACTTCTTCCCATGCGCTGTAAGGCCTGGGAAGCTACTGCCCAGTGGGCCGTGACTGTACTGTCTCCTGCAGCTGCTGTGGATAATAGGCACATTCTCTGCCTGTATCCATTTCCTGTCTCTGTTGGCATCTTTCTGTCACCATCACCCTCAGGAAAACGATACAGAACCCACCAGAGGCACAGAGGACAGTGATTTAACTATACTGGAAGATGGGAGAGAAGATGTTGACCTAAATCACCTTTGTTACAGAGGTGATAAAAAAAGTTACCCCCATAAGAACTAAAAAGAATTTAAATTAAAGATGGAGACCTCTGGAGAAATGAGGAGGGGAGGGCAGGAATCAGTTAGCCCTTTGGTACTTGTTGATATTTTAACAAAGTGTGTGTAGTTCTATGTTTTTTAAATTATTAGTGAACATGATAAAATGAAGAGGAATTCTGGAGGGTGGTGAAAAGGAATGGCTGAAAGGGAACTTGGGGAAGAAAGCACAGAGCAGTATTGAGGTGGGAGGTTGGGAGTGGATAGATGGCGAGTGTTAGCTTGCATGTCAGGAATTAGTGGCTCAGTGGTATTCACCGGCCCGGAGGCTCTGACCAGAGCTTGGGTATGCAGTTTCTGTGCCAGCACAAACCAGCATTAGGTGGGTGGTGTGTGAGGCCAGGTGATGGGCACTAGGATCCAGTCCAGGGCCTGTGGTCCAATGTAGAGTTTCATATAGAACTTTGGGTTTTTTGTTTATTTGTTTTGTTTTAAAGTTATTTTGTGTCATAGCAAAACTCAAGGAGGTGTCAGCACTAGACCTAGGTTAGAATATGCTCCGCCAGTTGTCACAGAATCTTCTGTCCTTGGCATAGCTGGGGCCTGAGTGGAAAGCCTAAATTCTTAAGAGAGGAGTCTTTCCTCTTCTGGCTTCCAGCCTTGCAGTTTCCAAGACTGCGTGGCAAATTGACATGGTGAAGCCAGGAGCCCGGATGGCAGCCATGGCCACTTAGGCCCTTTCTGGTCCTGATGTGAGATCTTCAGCATCTGCAGAGCCTGGCTCTTGAGGAGAATTGAGGAGCAAAGAGGTCATGGGCTCCCAGACCAGGTGGAGCTGAGCCCTGGTGGAGCTGCTGATCTCAGGGGGCCATGGGAGCAGCCTACAGAGATTCTCCCAGGCACACACAGATCTTGGGTTTTCTCAGAGCCTGATGGATGTTGCCTCAAAGCCAGGAAGCTTCACCTCACAAGGTGGCCAACTGTCCTTTCCCATCATTTCCCTGTCTTGCATGCTCATAGCAATGAAGATCGTTCTTGTAGAGAAGATAAAGGCAAATGTCCTCTTTCATACCTTTATATTAAACTGTGGTCTGATCCTAGTCATTTCAATATTCATCCATTCATTCACTTGAGTTTTTGGGTACCTACTTTGTGAGTTGCCCATACTGGATGCAAAATACAAATGTTGAAAAAATTTGTTCTGTGGTAGTTAAGTAAGAAATGTCTTATTTTTCTTATTTTTAGAGTATACTTGGACTCAGCCTCTACTCACCATAGTTGATGAGAAATTCATTCTTAGCCTGTTTTTACAGAGCCCTATCTCCTCTCAAGGACATGTAGAAATCTTAGGACTTAACTGAGCCCAGAGATATGGGGAAGGCCCTCCAGTCTGCATTCACTGACTGCTGCCTCCCAGTGCCCTGGCCCATGGCCATGAGGTTTGTTTAAGGCACCTGTCCTCACTCCTACGTGTGAGTGGCTTGGGCACAGAAGAATCACAAGAGGCTCCAAGGACCCCTCCCCTCCCACAGGAGATCAATGTACAAATGGAGTCCTCACTTCAGATTTTTCTTCTCAGCATGATTTAAAAATACTCAAAAACCTCATCAGTTTTCCCAAGATCCTCTTGTAATCCTATTCAGAGTATTTTGAAGGACTTAAGTCTTTATCCTCATCTCTCTTCAGTTTATAATCCTCCCAAGTCTTCATTTGTCAATGGTTTTGTGTGATCAGTTCTCCAACAGCATTTTCACTAAAATGTTGTCTTTTACAAAATTGATTTTGCATTTGGTTTGCATCATCTGACAGTTGTGAGTAGGGACCACCCATTTCATGCTTGTTGGTCCAGTGTAATTTTTATTAGCACTCCCCTTCACTCAGCATTCTTAGTTTGAACAGTAAGTTCATCACCCTATCAACTGAACATTAATCCACGAAGACTGATACAGCAGGTGGGGTGTTAAGCAGGGCTAAGTGTTACTTAGTCGTCAGTCTATTCATAAACATTTAGTCTATTCATAAACATTTTTACGTCATGACTTTTGCTTGCTTCCCTAGGAAACATTGTAACTGTGGGGACTTAGATGATTAACATGCAACAAAAGAGGACCCTTTTTAGAGTAATGTGAGCCCTGGGGACCAACCACACTGGCAGCCAGTTTATGTAGGTTTGTTATGATTTTAAATTGAACATGAATGTGGTGTGGCCCAAGAAGCCATGCTAATGGTTGGCATCCCAACGTTGGGGGAGCTGCCTTGAGGAGTGTTATGTGGCTCAGGTCATAGAGACACTTGATAGGTCCTCAGAAGGTGCCACTGGCATTCAAACTTTTTGGCATCTCAAAATAAGTAAAAGCATCTCATGGATTTCTTCAAGTCTCAACACTGAGGACATCCTAATGTTTTAAAAGGTTAAACTCTATAAACAGTTGAGTGGACTAGAGCCCGTTTCTTTCTCCTCCTTTATGTGTTGTAACCTGGAGCCTTCATTCCTCAAGATTGAATAACTTTGTTTATTGTCCTCCAGTCTTTTTAAAAAGTTTTTGAGGGGAGGGGGGTTAGGAGGCTGGGAGAATAGGGTGAAGGGTTAAAGAAGTACCAATTAGTAGTTGATAGTTGGACACGGGGAACATGGAAGAGGGAATGTAGTTAACAGTAATATGATGGCTAAGTGGAGGGCCAGGGGAGGGAGAGAGCAATTGGGATCGTTTTGACATTATAGATGTCTAACCAATTTACTATATACTTGAAACTAATTTAAATAAATTTAATTTTTACAAAAAAGCTTTTATGTGAGGACTGTAGCCAATTCTCAGGAGCCTCCTTATTTAGGACTAGTTACTGTAATAAATGAAGGAAAAGCAAAGAATGTGAATTACTTATCTGTGATAAAATGTTATCTTTGTATTTCTAAGTATAAATGGTGGCTAAAGGGAGGACACAAAATCTTCTAATGATATGATCTAAAT
The DNA here is from genome assembly GCA_003508835.1 of Eonycteris spelaea. Classification (NCBI taxonomy): domain Eukaryota; kingdom Metazoa; phylum Chordata; class Mammalia; order Chiroptera; family Pteropodidae; genus Eonycteris; species Eonycteris spelaea. The sequence goes on from PUFA01000110.1 coordinate 1,321,908, forward strand.
ATTCTGTGGCCTGAAGAGGTTAGTATGGTACTTTATTTATGGAGTATCAAAAAGAAAAGACCATCAAAAAGGCAAACAGTGGAAACTACTTATGTCTCTCTGAGTCTGGCTGTAAAGAGAATGCAAAGCATTGGATTGTTAGGATGCTGGGGCCTGGGCGTAGCACTTTTACCACAGGATGGGAGTTGCTGCCTGACAAATATAGGCGGGTGGGCGGGTGGGGTTAGGAAAAGATGCTAATCATTTGCTTCTCTTATTCTTGTCATACTTATTGTCTGTACTGGAACAGTTGTCACCTTATTCAATAATTGTTGCATGCATAGTATCATTATCTCTCCAAGGAGGGCTGTGTTTTCTTTTTTCTTTTTTTTTTTTAAAGATTTTAAAAGATTTTAAAAAAAGGAATACACCATAACATCTGGCTAAGACTACATGTATAGTAAGTAGATAATAATTATAAGGACACAGTTGTCATACTTAGTAATAAATCCTGCAAGTTTTTTATATCTCATATCTTTAAATCAAGATGCATCTTACAGTCAGTTTTAAAAGCATTTAGGAATTTTTTATATTCTTGATATAAAACTACTAATTGTACAATGAAGTTGTTTAAGTTCTAGCTTATGTTACATTGAATGTCAGGTGATATTCAGTTTAGTACAGTGAGACGCAGTTAAACAGAAGGACAATATCTTGAAGTGAGTACCGTTGAGCACATAAATGTCCAAGTAATGAAGGACACAAGGCGAAGCTGCCCACCTTGTCATAGACCAAGAATTGGAATTTGAAGCAAACTAGGAGAGTATTTTGTCTGAACGAAAGCACAAAGAGGTAGCAGGCAAACTGGCTTGCCTGTCATTAGGATTTTCACATAGGAGTCTGACATCAGGCTCTTCAAGGTCAGGCTCTACGAACTTAGATATGGTGGCATGCATGAGCAGAGGGGCACTGGAGGAGGTGGTTGAAGCCTCATTGAACGTCATTGATGAATTCTGTACTTGAAGCAAAATAAGGTATAACAAAACCAATTTCACCATAGGTTAATTGATGTATAAACAAGAGTTAAGTTCTTACGGCTATACGGAAATAACGTTGACATAATAACGTATGACATTATTTGAGGACCTGCTGTATGCTTTTTGGTTGGCAGTTAACCAAGAAAAAAAACTAAAGGAATGAGATACTTTTCCTAAAATGAAAAAAGTTTTGTTAATCTTCTCTTTAAAATTAAAATATGTCTTTCAGCTTAACTCTTGAACCAAGAAGGCTGAGTTAATCTATTTTGTAACCCACCTAACCTCACTGCCTGTTTTTCTACCACAGATTGCCTTCTCCCAGCACAGCAATTTTATGGATCTGGTACAGTTCTTCGTGACTTTCTTCAGGTAATTTCACTTATACAAACTATTTCTGTTCTTTAATTCAGGCACTTAATTCCATTAATTATCAGCTCATAAAAGATAAATGAATAATCCTGTATTTGCACAACAGAGCAAACTAATGGTATTTATATTCCTGAAAAGTTACATGTCAGTAATATAAATTCATTCTAATCTGATAAAATGAAAACGTGTACTTTGTATGTTCTGAATTTTTGAGGCAGCTTTTCATGTACCTATACTAAAACGTAAATAATTTGCTCTTCATGTGGGTCTGGGGTTGAAACAACAATTAATAATGATTACTGGTATGTGCTACATATATGCTTCCTCTTGTTCAAGAGATGATTCAGGTGATTATACAGAGTTTTAAAGCTATAATGACTTGTTAGGCCCGTAGGATTACTTTTATTATTACAGGATTTTTCCAGTTTTATTTTATTTTTGTGAAAATACTATATACACATAACTGGAGAACACAGGCGCTACAGTGCTTGTGAGAGGAAGCAGCAGCACCCTGCCCCCGCCTTCCCAACCCTCTCTTCCCCAATTTTAATTGTTTTAGCTGTGTTTTGTTTCTCCATGTTTACACTGTTTTTTTATTTTTCAATTCTGTTATCTTTTGATGTCCTACTGTAGAAAATGAGGATTTATTATCTTATGTACCTCACCCGACACCCCACACTCCAAACTAAAATCCCCTTCCTTCCCCTCATTTAATGTAGTTACATCACAATGCTTAGCTAAATCAGTCATCTTTGTTTATATAATTATGACCATAAAACTCCTATTCACAAATGAAGTGAACTCTGATTTATGAATCAGAGTTCACAAATGAAGTGAACTTTCCCATTTTTTGGGTGGGGATCACTCTTTGCTTATTCTAAATATAGTATTTGCCATAGTTTTTTTTTTTTTTAATGGTTTGCTATGTAGCAACCCTTGATTCATTATGTACTCCGACAGAACTGAAAAATCTCCCAGTTTGCTCAAACACAAGCAGATGCTCTCCATTTGAGTTTCCTTTGGAGCTGTCTCCCTAGAACCCTCCAGACTGCTGTTCCAAGTACACCAGTTCTTGAGAACTGCTGTACAGCTGTCATGTTGGGAGTTTCAGTGCCTTTGTCGCACATTGAAATTTCTGTTCCCAATTTTATGTCTTCATCTCCCTCTTTATTCCCTCCTTTTACTGATCCACATTCTCCAGTAGGTTTTTGAGAACAGTTCAGGGAAAACTTTTCTGTGACCTTCCTTGTCTGGAAACATCTTAATTTTACCCTCACGGTCAATTGAAAGATTGAATACAGAATTCTAGGTTGGAAATCATTTTCTCTTAGAATTTAGAAAGCATTATGCTGTTTCTTCTAGCTTCCAGTATTAATATTGAAAAGGCTAATACCATTATAATTCTCACTCCTTGTATGGAATCTATTTTCTCTTCTTGAAAAATTACATCAAAGAATAATATAAAATTACAGGAACAGTTAAAAATCATACGTGCCTACCCCAACAAATTATCACAAATTGAACATACTCATGTAACTAATACCTTAGAAGCTCCCCTGTATTTCCATCAAGTACAATCCCCTCCCTCTTCCCCAAAGGTAATTATTTACCTGACTTCTAAAACAAACCATATATTGCATTTGCCTGTATTAAAAATTTATATAAATTAAATCACTTAAAACAGAAATTTTAAAACAATTTAAACTGATAATGAAGAAAATATTATGAGCTTGTAGGATGATGTTAAAGTTGTACTTAGAGGGTGTAGCTTTAAATCTGTAATTCTGAATCTTAGCTGCCTGGTAGAAGTACTTGGGGAAACTTGATGCCCAAGCCATATCCCAGACCAGTTACATTGGAATCTCTGGGGATGGGACTCAGCATTTGAAAGCTTCCCAGCTGATTCCAACATGCAGCTGAGGTTGAGAATCACTGCTTTATAAAGATATATACTGCGAAGGAAAAAATACCCCATTCCGTAAATCAGAAAGAGAACTAATTAAACCTAAATAGAATAGAAGGAATGGCTATAAATAGAGCAAAATTGATGATTTAGGGGAAGAAGTACAATAGAGAGGATTGAAAGAACCACAAGTTAGATTTTTAATAAGAATAAGAATAATGTTGATAAGCCCTGGCAAGTTTGACCAAGAAAAAAAACGAGAAGGTGTAAATAATGTCAAAAATAAAGAAGGGCATTACTCCAAACCTGCAGACATTTTTTTCTTCAGATTTTCTTTTTTCAAAGAGTACTATATGAACAACTTCATGAGAATAAATTTGAAGATGGAACAGATGGTATGGAACAATTTTTTTAAAACTATACAACTTACCAAAACTGACACACAAGAAATAGGAAATCTAAATAGTCCTGTATCTGTTTTAAAACACAATACATAATTTAACATTTTCCCGCAAAGATAACTGTAGGCCCAGGTAGCTTCATTGGTAACTTATACCCTTTTAAGGAAGAAACAATATCGATATTAACCAAATCTTGTAGAGAATAGAAAAAGAAGTTATACTCCCCAACTCATTTTATGAATTTAGCACAACCTGACAAGAATATTATGAGAAATGAACTTATAATCCAGTCTCACTCATGAAGGAGGAAGCAAAAATCTACCAGTAATAAAAAGAATACTACATCATGACTCAGTTGGGTTTATTCCAGGAATTTCAAGGTTGATTTAGCATCAGAAAGTCAATCAATGTAATTGACATTAATTGCATAAATTGCATTAATTGCATGTTAATCAATGGGAGAAAACGTTCATAAGATTTAATATCATTCATTTAAAAATCTTAGGAAACTAGGACTAGAAAGAATCTTCTTTAAATCTGATAAAGGAACAATATGTAAAGCCAACCATATTATTAATGGTAAAATGTTTGAAGCTTTCCCTTTGAATTTGGGAACAAGACAAAGATGCCACTGTCACTTAATTTCATTCCACATTGTGATAGAGGTTCTAGCCAATATGATAAGATAGGAATAATAAATAAAATACATAAGAATTGGAAAAGGAAATCATCACTACAACATGATTATATTCATAGAAATTTAAAATAATCTAGAGGTAAAGTGTTAAAATTAATAGGTGAATTCAGCAAAGCTGCTAATTACAAGAGGAATATCTAAAACTCAGTTCCATGTTGTTTGGAGGCATACATCTTTTGCAGCTCTTATCAGTAAGGGCAGATGCTGGCATGAAAACCTTACAATTATATTTCCCCTAGAAGGCCATAAGGTACCCGCCTCTGCTCTCTGCCATGAAAGAAGAAATCACTTCCTTAGTAATGCTGGGGAATAGATAGCCTCATGTCAAGAATCCTCTACATCCTGACAGACTCACTTCTACCTGCCGTAAACTGATGAGATTGAGAAAGAGAATTGTCACACTACCAAATTGTACTTTTTGATTTAAAGCTCACTTGTAATAAGTTTTTTGTTTGTTTTGTTTTTACTTCAGTTGCTAGTATAGTTTGTTCCTCAACGTGTCGGAGACCCAGCATCCTGTATAGCCTTTAATTAGTTTCTGGATAGTGATATCTTCACCGAGAAGCAACTGGTTGCATCTCTTGCAATCTCAGAGGGAGATAACAAGAATTCTAATAAAAGTATACTTTAGAATTTCTAGGGGAGAAAATCAATTATATTTCTATATTTCACCAACAGAAATAAAATTTACATATGTTTTTGCTACTTTGGTAAATTGCCTAAAATTACCACACATCTAGATCAAGAAAGAATGACCAAGAAAAAATGGAAGGTGGGGAGACAGGTCACTAGCTCTCCCGGATGACAGCATTTTGTTGAGCTACAGTGATCAGTGTGGCACTGACACAAAAGAAACAAGGTTTAAAAAGGCTCAAATTTGTTTTAAGTGATAAAAAATTCAATGGAAACAAAAAGTAGATAGTAACAAACAAGAAGCTAAAAAATCAGTATAGACTTAATGGCCACTAGTCACATGTAACATTTGAGTGCTTGAAACGTAGCTAGTGCGACTGAGAAACTGAATTTTTCATTTTAGTGAATTTTAACTAACTTAAATATAATTTAAAAATTGATACTTGATTCAGTTAACAGAAAACTTTTAAGTATTTTAAGAACAACCTGGATTTGTGAATCTACTTTTTCAAATGTGAATTTTATGAAATCTAAATACAGATAAAATATTTCCTGATAAAAATCTAGTGTTCAAGTTGAAATGTGCTTATAAACATAAAATACACACTGGATTCTGATGACTTAGTAGAAAATAAGAATGTAAACTATCTCAGTAATTTTTATATTGGTCACATGTTCAAATGGTGTTTTGGCTATCTTGCATTAAATAAAACTTATTAAAGTTAATTTTACCTGTTTCTTTTTACTTTTTTAATGTGGCTACTAGAACATTTCAGATTACATATGAGGCTCACATTTAATGTCTATTAAACAATGATATAGATAATACAAAGGGGAAAAGTTTATAGAGACAACACACAAAGCAAAAATATTAAATCTTCATTCAGACTTTTTAAAGTGGAAAATTAGCATGAAGAAAAAAATTCTTATAAAATACTAAAAGTAATATATGTTCATAGTAAAACTTCAGACAACATAAAAAATAAAGTAAAAATTGAAACTTCCCCTAATTCTACTCTTCAGGAATTACCATTGTTAATATTTTGGTGTTTATGTTTCCATACTTTTTTCTGTGTGTATGCACTTCATATAAATTATGGTTTTTCTGATCCTTTGATTTATAAAATGGGCTATCTCCTTACATATTGTTCTGTAACTTGCTTTTTTCACTCAATATTCTGTGGTTTTTCCCATGTGGAAGTTTAAAACAGCTTTTCCCATAGTATGAGTACTATATTTTATTAAACCATGCATCTTTTGACTGACTTAAATTATCCTCAATTTTTGTTGCATATGTCTGCATTTTTCCATAAATATTCTCTCTGGGATTTTTTTAATTCTATAATTGCTATATCAAAATGTGAAAACACTGCCATATGGTCCCTCAGAATGTTGTAGCCGCCAGCCCCCGATAGACACACGGACCACCAGAAACCAGTGAGTTATAGGAAACACACTCTAACGCGACCCCAAATTAAGCTGCCCTGAAATGTAGAGGTACAGGATTTTTAAGCCCTAAACCCCATTCTTCATTCTGTCTGAACACAAAGGTCTATTTTTCTTCGGTTTACTGCCTATCAACCCACAGGTCAGTTGTGCAGTGGGGATACAAAAGCAGAAAGCTTCTTGTTAGAATGTTATGTTCCCATGGGCGATGGCCAAGCAGTAATTTCCAAACATTAATTTCTAGCCAGCACAAGAACAGTTGTATGAATTTGCACTTCTACAAGAATGTAATATCTCTTACTATTTCTGCCTCTCTCTTATTGCTACTGTTATTATTTCTCAGCAACCCTAGAATTGTTATTTTTAATTTTGCTAATCTGGAAGTTATCACTAGTATCTTGTTTTCATTTGGATTTCTTTCATTATGTTTACTGATCTCTATAGCCCTCATTTTGAATTACCTGTTTATATCCTATGTTTACATTTCTTTTGGTATATTTGACTTTTTCTTACTGAAATTTAGGACCTCATTATATTTTGTGACTATTTACGTATGTGTGGCTTTGTTTGTCTTTTCTGGTATTTTTCACCAAGCAGATCTGTTAGTCTTTTCCTATTTTCTTCATGAGTATTTTATCTCTTGTTTTTTCGTGTTTAAGTCTTCCTTTATCCATCTAAAATCTCTTTGAATATGGCTTTACTTTTTTCCCAAATGGATAGACTTCAGAAACTTGTCAATGAATCAAGGCAGACTGTTAATTACCTCAACTCCCAAGGCCACACCACCCATGGGAATTGACCCACAATTTTATTTCTTTTTCAGAGTATGCCTAGTTCAGCTCATTGGAGCTGAGTTGGGACCCAGAACCTCTGTCCCAAATGATACAATGCCAGCACTATGGAATGCTGGGAATTTGATACATCTTCCTATTTACAAGGAAATCGCTTCCTTCCACAGATAGGTAGATTTCAGAAGGAAACTACTCTCATGTGACCACAGAAAAATTGAAATCCTAAGATCTCTTTTTACTTTCCTAACACTTTTTTATTCTGCTTAGTGCCAAGCAGCCAGGACTCACTGACACCATTCATCCTTCAAGGTTCCTCCAGAGTTGGGCCAAAGATATCCTTATATTCTTGAAAATGTAGTATTTTATGAATCTTTGCCCTGTGACTTCTACAAATTATGAGTCCCTCTAAGATAATTGTCATTTCTTTCCTTTTTGGCCATGCAAGCAGCAGGGCCTGGAAGGGTGGTATCCTTTATCTAATTCTCCCCTGCATTTGCCTCAAGGGCACCTACCCACCCACTGACCTATCGTAGCTTCTTCAAAACCCAGCCTAATTGTCCACTAGGTGAATTCTTCTTCTGGCACATTTACCCCAGAGTCCACCCCTTCTTGGACTGTGCCCTCCTCATGTTTTTTATTATAGCACTTCATCACCCTTTAATGCAGTTATTTAATGATCTAGAGCTTAAGGGCAGACACCTTAAGACATAGACAAACCTACAATGTGACATGCAGAGATGAACAGGGCCAATTAGAGGCCGCTTCTACAAGTTTTAAATTGGGTTCTGAGAGCCTAAAACAATTAGTTCATGAATCTTAGCCCTGGCTATAACTTAGAACTACCTGGGAAGCTTAAAAAAGAGAAGCAACAACCTGAGTTCCAGCCCCCAGAGATGCTGATTTAATTGGTCTGGCATGAGACATGAATGTTGTGATATTTAAAGGCTCTCCAGTGATTCTTATTGTTAAACTGGCATTAAGAAACCCCAAGTTAGCCGAAAGTTGTGTGAATTCAGGGGCTGGACAGTATCGCATCCGTCCACATGTGAGCTGAAGTATAGGAGGTCAGTTGGGAAAGAAGATGGTGTATGGAAGGGATGTGATTATGGCCTCAGCTCCTGGCAGTTTCATGTTTCCAGTTCCTACAAGAGCTAGCTGCCTTAGGGCCCTGAGAATGCCTCATAATAATTATCCCACAACCATGCAATGAACTCCTACACAGTGGTTATCTGGGATTTAAATTATAGGTTGTAGTTATGTTATATAGAAACAGTTTTTATAAGTTTCACCTGTTTTTTTCTTGCACCATTTTGTGTCCTTTTCCTTTGTTGAATTTGTTATGCAGAACTGTATCCTAGAGTAATTCTCTCAGAAAAGATCTGAGAAATATTTAATACTTATTAGGGACCCTTTCAGTCTGGAGTCTAGAGTCTTGAGTTTTGCAACATTTTTTCTATTTCTTTGATTGTTTCCTCTAATTCTACTTGCTTGAATTCTGGAATTCTCTGTTAGATGAATGAGGAAAATTCTGGATCTGACCTCTATATTAACTGAACTTTCATTTTCTTTCTGGTTTTCCTTTTGCACTGCATTCTAGGTGAGCTCATTAATTTCCAGATCATTAATTTAATCCAAAATTAGTTTCATTTCTTTTGTTGACACCATCTAATGTTTTTTAAATGTTTTTTAAAATGTATATATTTTTTCATTTATAATTAGCATACAATATTATATTAGTTTCAGGTGTACAACATAGTGATTAGACAATGTTTCTAATGCATTTTATTTCCAATGCATTTTTTCTTAAAGCCTCTTTTGGTTTTGTGAATGTAGTGCCCTTTCATATTTATTTGTGAGATTAATAATATTTGTTTTACTCCAAAGTCTTGTTTTGAGCTATTAGTAACACTCCCCAGATGTTTGGGGTATATTATTTGTTGTTTGCAGCACCTCTTTTTTTTTTTCCACAGTGTTGGTTTTCCTCAAAATGTCTGGTTTTGGGTTGTGTTGAAGATTCCACATTTGCCTGTGTGTGGTTGCTGTTTCTGTCTGTCACAGCCTCCAGTGAGTGCTGGGCAGGGTATACTGTTAGTTTGTCTCCTGAATGGCCTCTCTGGCCTCAGGACCAGGACCAGAGCTCACTGCCTTAGCTGCTGTCTTCTACTGCTCAGCACAGGCAGACAGTGGAGAGGAAGCCATCCGGTGCTACTTCACCAACACACACACTGGCACTTCCTCAGAGCCTCCTCTCTCCTGGTACCCTCTTTTACTTTTTAGCCTTCTCCAATCTGTCTTCTGCCCCCACCCTCCAACTAAACCGTCGGTGTTTTTGAGGGCAACTAGCACACTTCTTTTGCCACATCCAAAGGTACCCAACTGACCACCCACCAGTGAGACTCTTCTTGCCTCTGTGCCTTCATACTGCCCCAAGGCCACATCTTCATGGCCTCCCTTGCAGAACAGCCATTTCTGTTCAACCTGGCACGGTTGACATTCTTCCAGAGCTTGACCCTGGCCGGCTTTTCACTCTGTGTTCTTGGATTGAACTCTGCCACCCCCACCTTCAGCATAACATGCCCAGAAGTGAACTTTTTAATCCTTCCTCACCAGTCCTCTCCACATCACTAATTGGCAGCATTGTGCTGCTAGGTGAAGTCACTTTTCTCCCTTTACATCCAACAGGCACGCCCTTACTGCATCCCAGCATTTACAACCTTGGTCTGCTCCACCTTCATTCCCACCCTAGTCCTAACCATCCCAGTCTTGCCTGGACTATTTTCAGTTGACTTTGGCCCCTCTACAATTCACAGACATCCAGAGGAGACCTTTAAAATTATGATTTCGTTTGGGCCTATCTACTTACACCGAGTGGCACCTCTGCTTACCTCTCCATCTTCGTCTTTTCTCTGCATTCCCGCTACACGGCTACCTTCTGTTTCCTCCAAAGCGCCGTGCTCTTTGCCATCTCAAAGCATTCGTGCACACCTTTCCTTCTTCCTAGAGCAGCCTTCTTCCTACCCTTCGCCAACTGGGTTCAATTCAGTTCTGACACTACCTGGAGTTAGCACAAGCCCTGTAGGTGAAGTGCTCACTCTGAAAAGATCGCCCCCATTTCAGACATCAGTCACAAATGGGTCCCCAGGCTACCCATACTTCTGGCTGACCAACTACAAATTTGGGGGTTCTCATTGATGCAGGACAGGGCAAATTCCCTGAGTGGGGGTGGGGGTGGGGGACGCTCAGGCCCTGCACTGAGAGGAAGTGAGAGTCCTTGGCTGAGTGCAAGAAAGAATTCAAACACATGCCAGAGTTAGAGTCAAACAGAAAGCTTATCAGAGACGGGGTATCGCTCCATAGACAGGAGTATGGTGTCCTTTCAGAGGCAGAGAGTGAGAGAGACGCAGAGGGACAACAGAGAGACAGCGACAGTGAGAAAAGACACAGAGGGGAATTCAGTTTATATATCATTCTTTAGTGTCTGTGAATTACAGTTTAAAGACTTTACTTACCCATTTTCCTTTGATGGTATGGGCATATAGTGGTCAAAGGATGAGTTTGCAACATGAAAAGGTAAGAGTATGTAGTGTAAAAGGGAATTCCCAGCCTTTGACCTGTAGGTTCCCCATGGTTTTAGCCATAGGGAATGCGTGTTTTTATTTTGTGTAGGGCTCACGCTTAAAGACTCTGACTTAAAGACTCTGTTTTCCTTCCACTGTATGGGTAGATGGTGGGTTAGCAGTCTCAGCGGAAATCTTCCTTTGTTCTGCAGGTTTCTTCATGGTCTGGCTTTAGGGCTGATCAGTACATTGCAGTCTCGGAATATAACTTGCTTTAACAGTTTCGTTCTCTTGCCTCCTCCCTCCATTATCATGAGCCCCCCTCAGATTCGATGGTTTGCTAAAGTCTGACAGAACTCAGGAAAGCACTATACTTAAAATTACAGTTTTAAAGAATGCAACTCAGAAGCAGCCAAATGGAAGAGATGTTAGGGCAAGGTACGGGGTGGGAGGAGAATGCAAAGCTTCCATGCCTCTCTGGGCATGACACCCTGCCACACGTCAGTGTGTTCCCCCATCCAGAAGGTCCCCAGACCTTCTAATTGCACATTTTTTTCAATGTTTCATTAACATAGGCATGATTGATGAACTCACTAGCCTTTCAAAATTGAACTCAGTCTCCAGAACCTTTCCCCTCCCCTAACCTCCAAATCACAAGATTGGTTTTACTGGCAACAAGCCCCCATCCCTCCCATGAGTCACTATTGGCATACAAAAGACACTACTGAACTACATCTCAATAAACCTGTAATAAAAAAGAATTAATTCAGACTCAGAAACCTGTCGTTTTTTTATGCCTTTCTGAATTGCACAGATACTTTGTACAAAAAAAAAAACTAGTAAAGATATATTTAAAATGTTTTTAAATCAAAATAAAAACGGTTCATTCCTTTTTAATGCTGAATATATTATGTGTAAAGATAAACCACAATTTGTTTATCCATTTACCTCTTGATAGGCATTTGGGTTTTTCCAGTTTTTGGCTATTAGAAGTAAAGCCATATTGAGCATTTATATTATTTAAAAGGGTTGGAGGGGCACTCTTCTCACTCAGGACAATGTCAGGGGTTTTTAGGAGCTCTGTGCCAGGAACTCAGAACAAAGACCAAATGCACATTTTTTATTATACTACACACATCCTTCAAATCTTGAGACAGTGTCACTTCTTCCAAGGTTCCATCCTGGAACCTGTAAACTAAGTCACCTCCCCTTGTTCTTCTCTCCCATAGAACCATATTGTTTTTCATCATGGTACTTATCATAGTTGTTGGTTTTTTTTAACTTGTTTAATGTGTGTCCTCATTTAAACTAAGCTTCAAGAGAACAGAGATACTGTCTCTTGATCACCCCTGTACACACACACGCGCACACACACACCTTTAGCATCTAACACATTGTCATGCTCAAATATATGAAGGAAACTGGACCTTCAGAAGAAGTGTAGAGTCATAAGGAACCATAGGTACCACCTCTGAGGGAAAAAGCCTAGTGGTGCTGGTTGATGGCTTGCTTTTAAGGGGATGCAGAGGCTGTATGCTAACTCAGTAGTTCCAATCAGCTGGTATGTTCTGTTCTTGAACATGTGTACCGGATGCAATGACCCTGCTACCAGGTACCAACCCAGTGAGAATTAGTCACTTCTGCTGGTTGGTGGAAGACTGACACCATTAGCTTTGATCAAGGGAGAGCATCTTTAGGGACCACAGAATCTTGTATAATAAACGAGGACAGATGATATTTTCATCACTTCTCCCTTTTGAAAGTGCAGCATTTGGAAAAGAATCCAGAACTTTGTTGTTGTTGTTTTTCTGGATTTTGTTTAAGAATTAGGAATGACGAACTTTTAGCTGAGAATAGAGTCCTTTTCATGAACATGGAGAAGAAAATATTTGCCCAGAACAAGTTAACCAGGTCCAAAAGGATTTACATGAAACATATAAGGGGAGGAGGAAGAATACAGATAATCCTCAGCACTCTGAAGAACAGCTCATGTAACACAGAAAAGAGAATTAGATTTGGGCAGAGGGTTCATTGATTCAAATGAGAAAATCAGTGTGAGGGGAGTTAGAAAATGTGCTTCACCCTCAAGCACAGTGATGTGTACTCTAGATCCTGACAAATCTGTTAAGCCTTGTTTGTGTCTTAATGAGATGCTTCTCCAGACTCCAGTAAGAGCCTTGTGTATAAAGAGGGAAGTACTAAGACCCAATCTCTTCCTTGCCCTGAGAATCAAATGGGTAATGTATAGGAAAGGACCTCGTTTCTGGGAGCAATGCACTAGTGTAGTAGGATTATAATGTATTAGAGGAGGAGAGAGAGAGACTAACACCCTGAAAGTCTGTGTGGTTGGAATTAGAGGTGCCTTGGAGGGTAGCATTTGAGTGAGGATCAAAAGGAGAAATGATGTCACACCATCTCGCCAATAGGAGGGAATGTAGTGAGTGTTCCTAACGTAGACAAGATATAACGCTGAGACTCTTGTCAGATTGACAGCAGACATTTGACAAATCCATGACTTGTTGACCATTCCATTTTCCGGAGGATAGAAGTGATAAGGGGTCCTGCCACTCTAGATCTAATTCTGACCAGAATGATGAAGTAAAAATTACAGGACCTTGGGAAGCAGCAACAGTGTCTTTGTTCAGGCTTGCTGAAAGGTCAAGACGAGGCCAAGAAATGTGTAGGTTTAGGAAGGCTAGACTTGTATGTGCAGAAAAAGAAGACCATTCTTTAATAGTCTCACCCTCTGGAAGGAATGTTGAGGACACTCAAAAAATTTTCTAGCTGCACAATTATAGTTAAGCTGGTGAGAAATGGACAGATTTGTCTGAGCTTTTAGACAAATTGTGAGTTTTCAAAAGACATATAAAAGATAGAAAGAACTAGAATCAAGGCATGGATTTTTGAGAAGCCTCAGGAAAATATAAGCCTCTGAAAGGCAAGGACAGGTTTAGGACAAAGGCCAAAGTATTCTTGATTTCTCCTTGGGTACAGAGCTGACAGAAAGTAAGGAACCTTTAGCCTTGGGTCAGTGTTCTAGTATTGAAAGAAATACACTTCTTTAAGAATGATCTTTGAATGACATTGGCAGATGTTAATAATTGTCAAGATTAATGGGCATGTAGGAATTCACCAGATTGTTCTCTCTGTGTATGTTTGAAATTTGTGTGCTGTTTCTTTCCATTTGTACTGAACACGGGTAAGAGAGACCATAGTAGGATGAACGTTGAGAGCTCCACCTGTACCAAATTAGTGGTAGGAAAAAAAGGGAGATAGCAGCAAGTTCCACCTTTTTTCGAAATAACTAGTAAATGCTTCATCGTTGTACTACCCTAGGAGGAATAATGCCTGTATCTATCAGCAGCATGGGGGGCAGTCACTGTGTCAGTGTGCTGTTTGTGTCCTGTCTTAATACTGAAACAGGTAGAAGGAGTGGGGTCGTTGATATTTTCAACAAGTCTGCATTGACGACGGAAGCCCCACCCAGGCCGGGGGTAAAGGGGCACAGACCGTGCTGTGGTGTTTTATGGCCCCGCATTGAGAGGGCAGTCCCAGGAGAAGCCTCTGAGTGACCGCTGGGTCTGCCTCTGAAACCAGCCTTGTACACAGCCGCATTTAGCAGTGTCTTGACCTGCTGTTCTCACTTGCTTCGTTTCTTTCCACGATGGTTTTGCTGCCTTGTGTTTATCTGTTAGAATAAAAATAACGAAAAGCAGGATTATGCATGGAAACCAAGAAAGGCTGAGGTTACTCGTCTCAGATTTCTTTACTACTTTCTGTTCTCCCCCAACTTCTCAATGTTGGGGTGCCCCCTAGGACATGGCCTCACCCAGATTGTTTACTTCAAACACCATATATATGTTAATGCTCCCAAATGCTATCTCCAGCCCAGACCTGTCACGCAGCCTCCATGCTCATATATCTGCCCATGACACCGTCCCTGGCTGTGGAGTAGATATCTCAGAATTCATCAGGTTCAGAACTAAACTACTAAGCTGCTATCTTGCACCTACTCACCCAGAGCCTCGCCCATCTAGGTTGACGGCAGGTCCCTCACTCTAGAAACCTCGATTTCTCTCGTTCTCCCATAACCTACATCCAGCCCATCAGGAAATCCTGTTGACTCACCCTTCAAATTATGGCCAGAATTCCAAAGAGCTTTTCACATGTCATAGCTGCCAACCCCTGAAAGACACACGGACCACCAGAACTCAGTGAGTTATAGGAAACACACTATTTAGCCAACTGGATCTGCCAGGGGATACGCACACCCCAAATTAAGTAGCCTGAAATGTAGAGGTGCAGGGTTTTTAAGCCCAAAACCCCATTCTTCATTCTGTCTGAACACAAAGGTCTATTTTTTTTTTTTATTTACTGTCGACCTATAGGTCAGGTGTACAAGTGGGGGTACAAAAACAAAAAGTTTATTATTAAAATGTTATGTTTTTATAGTTAATAACCTACATTTCCATAATGATGGCCAAACAGTAATTTCAAAAACAATAATTTGTAAACAGTAATTTCCTGCCAACACACACATCCTTGCTACCATCTCCCTGGTTTGAGCCACTATCATTTCTCACCTAGACTGCTGGTTTTCCTGTTTCTACCATTGCAACCCACAGCATAAGTTAAATCATGACACTTCTCTGTTCAGAAACCTGCATTGATTGGCTCCTCATCTCAGTAAATCCAACACCCTTACAATGCCTATAGGGTCCTCCGTGATCTAGCCTCCCCTTACACCTCCACTTCTATCTCTGGCCTAACTCGCCTTACTCCAGCCACACTGGCTTCCTTAGGTTCCTCAAGCAATCCTAGGCACTTCCAATCTCGGCCTTTGCACTGACTGGCCCCATCGCCCAGTGTATTTCTGTAGACATCCATGTCACCACCTCCCATACCTCCTCCAAGTCTTTGCTCACATGTCAACTTCTCAAGAAGTAAGCTCCATGTGACCATTATGCTTTAGAGTACCACTGGCACTCCGAAACCCAAACCCTTATCTTTTCTTTTCATACCACTTATACCTTCTGACGTGCTCTAGAATTTGCTTTTTTATATTGTTTTGTGTTGGTCTCCACCTGCTGGAATGTAAACTCCATGGGAACAGTGGTCTTTTGTTCAGTTAATCGATGTAGTCCATTAGCCTAGAACAAGACCTGGCCCAACAAGATATCGATAAAAAGGAAAATAGACACTGTCAGGGAGAAGGACAGGCCAGCAGTGTCAGGACAGCCGAGCAGCCCAGCAAGATAGAACTGAAGGCTTCCCACTTAGTGATGACCCTGGGGCCCCTTTCTGGTTTGTCAGGGTTCCCATTTGAGGGGTTTGTACTCTTGTGTATCTTGGAGAAGTTGTGGAATATGGGAGCCATGAGGTTTCTATTTCTGAAAGGGCAGAAATTCAGTCCTGTTAACATCATAAGAGTGCCTTTCTCCAGCCGGTCACCCTATTCTGCAAATGTGGAGGTCTTCAAGAGAATACCTTGACTGCAGGGGCCAACAGCCTCATGGAACAATACTCCATAGCAAACCTCTTTTACAAATTAATGAGTAAAAATGCCAGTTTTAAAATTAAGCAATTATCTAAGAGGTGTGTTTTATTAGGCTCATTAATTCTTTTAACCAGAATTCATTCTCTGCTGTCACAGTAACTTTTCTAACCATTCAGTACCTGGTTTATAATGAGAGAACGTTGAAATTGATGCAGGACAGGGCAGATTTCCCCGGGTAGGAGGTGCTGACCGAGCCTTGCACCAGGAGAAGAAGAGGGTCCTTTAGCAGAGTAAAGAAAGAATTCAAAACACACACCAAAGTTAGAGTCAAAAAGGAAGTTTATTAGAAAAGGAGTAACACACTCCACAGACAGAATGTGGTCTTCTCTCAGAGGCCGAGAGTGAGAGAGCACAGTTGAGAGACAGCATAAAGGCACTGAGAGGGACCACGAGGGACAGAGACAGTACAGACGGGGACAGTGAGAGAGAGTAAAGGCAGTGAGAGGGACCCTGAGTGTTCAGGGAATTCAGTTTAGATGTCATTCTTTAGTTCCTGAAAGTTACAGTTTAAAAGACTTTGTTAACCCATTTCCTTTGACACGGACATATAGTGAGGAAGGTGAAGAGGAAGAGTATGTAGTGTGAAAAGGTAAGAATACGTAGAATGAAAGGCCTGCTCACAGCCTCTAATCCATAGGTTCCCCATGATTTTAGCCATAGGGAATGACTCTGTTGTTCCTGTCTCCCTTCACTGCTGTAGCGAATGGGTTGTTAGCAATCCCAGCAGAAATCTTCATTGTTCTGCATTTGTCCTCCTGGCTGGGCTGAAGGGCTGACAGCATATTGCAGTTTCTGACTGTGGTTTGATTAACATTTTAATTCTCTTGCCTCTTCCCTATATTAAAATCACTTGCAGCTACATGACCACTGGGAGTTAGGCTCTCCTCATACTTTTAATAAAGTTGTTGGCTTGAGTTTGGTAGTTTGACTTTATTAAAAAAAGTATTTATTTTGTAAAAATATAATTGAATATATATTATTACACATAAATTTATTCTTTGTTAGCCTCTTTTAAGAAGTTGTTATTTAATTTATCTCATTTTTTTAGACTTTGCCAATCAATGAATGTTTACTAATTTTGATTATATAGCATGCTTGTTATTTAACATAATTATCTTAGAATAACTTTTCTTATTTGGGATAAGCCACGATGGGCCATTTCCATAAAGGTCAGAGTTCTTTCCCAGTACCTTATAGGAAAATACCTTTGAAAGGTCTGGTAAGAAAGCTCAGTTTATCAAAATCTTCCCACACTTTGCATCCTGTGAACCAGGACATGGTTGTGATGACTCATCGAGAGGATCTTGCAGGTGTTTTTTGGGGGAGTGTTTCCTGCCTGGCCTGAGGTGTGGATGACGGTGATGCTGATTCTGGGGGATGGGATAATAACTCAGTACTCTCCTTTCTCACAGTTGTTTCCTCTCTTTGCTCCTGGTGGCTGCTGTGGTTTGGAAGATCAAACAAAGTTGTTGGGCCTCCAGGCGTAGAGAGGTAAGCCTCAGTGTGCAAAGATTAACAATTTCTGGAAGCGGAAGCACTTTTTCTTTTCTACATATTTTTCTTAAGCAATTTAGGTAGCTACTTAGTAATAATTGATGGGCATATCCAAAGTGAGAAGAATGCTGCCCTTGCAACAGTAGATGATGGGTAGACTTCAGTTAGTGCTTCATGAAGTATAACTAATTCTGCCCCAAATGGCTTTTAACTTTCTAAAAGGAAACTCTAGTGTTAACTTACAGGTGCCTCTTTTCCCCTTCCTCCCAGAACCTTGGCCATAACTTAGGCTGGAGATGTGAGGGCTCAGGAGTTCAGCCTTTCATAATAACAGTGAGCACACAATCAGCCACTTAGGCATCTTAAAAATTTCTCATTAGGACGTAGTTCCATAGTGTAGTGGTTAGCGCATCTGCTTTACACGCAGAATGTCCTGGGTTTGCGCCCCCGTGGAACCATGGTCCGTGGTCTACAGCCATGCTACCTTGAACAAACCCATTGTCTAATCTCAGAAGCTAAGCAGGGTCGGGCCTGTTAGTACTTGGATGGGAGACCACCTAGGAAGACCAGGTGTTGTAGGTGTAAAAAATAAAAAAATAAGGGATTGTAAGCTGAAAGGTCTTGCAGTCTCTGAGATCAACCAAGGGTTGCCTCGCCTAAAAAGTATAAATATAAATAAATAAGCAAGCAAGCTTGTTATGCAGTTGGTCAACCAATAAATGAAGTTTTTACTGTAGTGATTTTAAATTTCTGTTACTATGAACCTGACTATTAGGAATATATTTTATCATTTCTAAACTGTCAGTCATGATCTATTCCTCTCACAGTTGTAGAAGAAATGATTTGCTGTTATAATAACAAAAACAATAGCAGTTAACACCGCTTCAGTGCCAAGCTCTGTTTTAAGTGCTCTTACACACCTTAGCTCCTGCTCTCTTCATACAGGAACTGTGGTGAGAACTGGCGGAGGGTAGGCACTTGGTCTTACTGTGACTCCAGCACTTAGAATAGCACACAACCCAGACTAGGTTGCTGCATGTGTTTGTTGAGTAAATATACCAACAGCTTTAATGAGATATAGGAATGTTGTTATTGGTATTTCAAGAAAAATATTTGACATAAAAAATGTCTTTCTAAAACAGAGCCATGATCTGTCAAGCCCAAGATTCTCACTCCTACAGTCGTTCCAAGGGAATGGTTTGAAGTAAAACTGGGTCATCTTCTGTGGCATGACCTCAGAACTTCAGTGACATGCCCAGATCCCTAATGTCCTTAATGATACAGTATTGACCACCCACCATGTGCCAGGCAGTGAGCTAATGATGTATCTCATTTGATCCAGCTGAAATAGTTATGGGTTTGAAAACCCATTTCAGAGGAAGGAACTGATGTCCGGAGACTTTGGACACCTTTTTTTAAGGTCACACCGCTGATGATGAGCGTTGGAGCAGGGATTCACATCCATGCCTCTCTAAATCCAGAGCCCCTGCTTGTCCCTCTGACTTTGCAAAACTTCACACTTGTTTATGTTTTTAGCTTACACCACCTCTCTGAATAAAGAGCTTTTTCAGTTCCTAAATACTGTGTAATGAGGGACAGGTTTTTGTTGCCATGTAAATACTTGGTTCAGATTTAAGCAGGAAGAAAGAAAGCCTGGCTTTAATCTAGTAATAAAAATATGAGGAGCTAGGGCTATATCATTTATTTTTATGTATTTAACAAGCAGGCATCATGGTGTTCTGTCAATACTAAAGTATACATAGCCAACAGATGAAGATTTTTTCTTTGCTATAATGACAATACCATTACCACATCCAACAAGATTTAATAATTTCTAATGTTACCTGGTTCATGTCCAACTTTCCCAGCCGTTTCAGAAATATCAATTTAGATTTGATTTATTTGAATCAGAGGAGAAGATGAGGTATTTTTAATATGTAGTATTCTCTAATAAAATCCCCTCAGTACTCATTGCATTAATATCTGCTTTATTGCTCATTAGCAACTTCTTCGAGAGATGCAGCAGATGGCCAGTCGTCCCTTTGCCTCTGTAAACGTTGCCTTAGAAACAGATGAAGAGCCTCCTGATCTTATTGGGGGAAGTATAAAGGTGAGAATGTGATTAAAAATTCCCTATAAGTTAATTTGTCAAAACTCATGCTTCTAGATCTGGAAAACCAGAGAGAGCAAGTGACTTAGTCTGTTGCCTCTTCGTTTACCTTCCTCTTTCTTTTTTATAAGAAGCCAACACATCAAAGTTGTCAGGTATTCTTTTGCTTTCATTTTTCAGTCTTTGGTTAATGTTGCTAAGCAGCGTCATCTTATAAGAATATCATCCCCTGATATTCTTATAAGTATTCTGTGGCTTTATACCCTAACTCTAAAACTTATTTCAGTAGTACATCAGATACAAGTAAGGGAGAGCTTTTGAACTGGAAGATGAATCTGAAGAAATTACATAGACCATAGAACAGAGAGACAAGGAGATGGAAAATATGATAGTTAATAAGAATATGGAGGATACAATGAGAAGACCACATATATATAATCAGAGTCCCAGAACAAATGGATGGAGGAGATGCAGTATTCAGAGATAATAACTGAGAATTTTCCAGAATTGATGGAAGTCGTGAATACACAGATCCCAGAAGCAAAACGTATCACAAGCAGAATTAAGGAAAGAAACAGAGGGAAACAGAAGAGAAAGAAAAGTACCGTTAGATTTATCGTAGTGGAACTATAGAACTCCAAAGATAAAGAGAACATCTTAAAATCAGCCAGAGGGGAAAAAAGATCACTACAATGTGGAGAAATTGGAACCCTGGGCACTGTAGTGAGAATATAAAAATGATGCAGCCACTGTGGAAAACAGTACTTTTTAATCAAAATAAAAATAGAATTATGTAATCCAGCAATCTACTTCTGAGTATATACCCCCTAGATTGAAAGCATGGTCTCAAAGATGTATTTGTACACCCACATTCATAGCAGCATTATTCACAGTGAGTAAAAGGTGGAAGCAACCCAAGTGACCACTGATGGATGGATGGACAAAACGGGGTGTGTACAAACATTGGAATATCATTCGGACTTAAAAAAGAGAAATTCTGATACATGCTATAACATAGATGAATCTTGAGGACAATATATGAGTGAAATAAGCCAGTCACAAAAAGACAGATATGATATGATTCCACTTATATGAAGTATCTCAATTCGTCAGATTCATAGAGACAAAAAGTAGAATGGTGGTTGCCAGGGGCTGGGGTGGGAGTAAGGAATGGGGAGATACTGCTGAATGGGTACAGGGTTTCAGTTTTATAAGATGAGGAGAGTTCTGGAGATGGTTAGTGGGATGGTTGCACAGCAGTATGAATGCACTTAATACCACTGAACTGTATACCTAAAAATAGTTAAGATGGTACATTTTATGTTGCATATATTTTACATTAAAAAATAACTAGGGGGAAAAATCACCAACGAAGGAATGACAGAGTGACAGCCGAGTTCTGATTAGTAACATCAGAAGCCAGACAGAGTTGAAGAATGTCTTCAAAATTCTGAAAGAGAACTGCCAACCTAGAATCATGAGCCCAGTAACTCTGTTCCAAGAACAAGAATAAAATAAAGATATCTTCTGATTAGAAGAAAAGCTGAGAGTGTGCAGCAGAACTGCACAAGAGAAATGGCTAAAGGATGTGCTAGGAAGAAGGAGAATGACCTCAGGAGGATGAAGTAAGAAGGAATAGTGAGTAAATTAAAGGGAAACATGCATAATTCTAAGCAAACATTGTTCTGATAAAATAGTAATAATCTGTGAGATTAAAAAGAATAAACAAACCTAACGTACCGAACGAGATCGTATGTCATGTCAGCAGCGTGTAGTACACAGTTGGTCACTCCTTAGAACACTTTCTTGACTTTCCTTTCAGGACACCGCACACTCACCTTCTGGCAGTTCTTGCTCGTTTAGCCCCCTTCATCTGACCACTGCGCACACCTCCTTCCTTCACAGTACCTACCACCTGGGTCTAGGCCACTGTCATCTCTCACCCGAATCATTGTCATTGTTTGTAACTGGTTTCCCCACTTCTGCCGTTTCATCCATCCTGTCATTTCTCTGTGGCACAGCCAGAGTGATTCTGGAAATTATTTTCTTTAACCACACTGAAGAGATGGCTGACATATTTGGGGATATGGTAGGCAGAATGCTAAAGATGGCCGCCAGGGGTTTTTTCCCATGGTTAGTCAGACTCCAGGTACTGCTCTGAAGGGATTTCACAGAAGTAATAAAGTCCCAAGACAGCTGACCTGAAGATACAGGGAGAGTTTTCTCTGGCTAGCGGCAGAAGAGGAAGCATGAGAAGGACTTGATGTGCCATTGCCGGGTCGAAGCTGGAGGACCCATAAGAGGAGGAATGCGAGCAGTCTCCAGGAGAAGAGAGTGGCCCTGGCTGACCTCTCGCGAGGACATGGGGACCTCAGGCCTACAGCCACGGTGAACCGGATTCTGCCAACAACCTGAATGAGATTCGAAGCAGATTCTTCCCCAGAGCCCTCAGTTAAGAGTGGAACCCAACTGGTGCTTGATTTCCCCCTTGTGAGATAAGAGCTAAGTATTTTACAGAACTGATGGAAGACATAAATAATCCTGTATCCCTAGCAGGGAACTCTACAGAGCTCGCCTGGACTTCTGACCCACAAAACTGAAATAATAAATAGGTTTTATTGTAAACAACTAAGTTTGTAATACGTTATACAGCAATAGAAACTAATACAGAGGGCATCTTTAAAAATCACATCTAAAGGCTGCAGTATTAAAGGTTGAGAAACACAGCTTTAGCTAATCCTTTGCTTTCTCCCACCAGACTGTTCCTAAACCCATTGCCCTGGAGCCATGTTTTGGCAACAAAGCTGCTGTCCTCTCTGTGTTTGTGAGGCTCCCTCGAGGCTTTGGTGGGATCCCTCCTCCAGGACAGTCAGGTGAGTCAATGAGCAGCAATGACAAACACAGCTTTCATTTTAGCATGTCAAGGATCCTTCACTTTCATAGAGAATTTGAGCATAAAGGCGATATTATATAGCGCCTGCCTCATGTCGTCGGAAGGATTTGGTGAAGTAACCCTTTTGTCACTGGTATTCCCTACCCAGCAGTCCCCAACCTTTTTGGCACCAGGGACTGGTGCTCCTCTGAGAATCTAATGCTTGATGATCTGAAGTGGAGCTGAGGCAGTGATGCTAGTGCTGAGGAGCGGCTGCAAATACAGATGAAGCTTTGCTTGTTCCCTCGCTTGCTTGCCTGCCACTCACCTCCTGTTGTGTGGCCCTGCTCCTAAGAGGCCACAGATCAGTACTGGTCTGTGGCCCAGGGGTTGGGGACCCCTGCCCTAACCTGTCTTTCCTGAGATCATCATTCCCTCCCATTTCATAGGCTCAGAGAGGTAGAGTAACAAGCTCCTGCAACATGACGCCTGAGGGCCTCAGCGGGACTGAGCCTGGGCTGGTCTGAGCCTTAGGCTTCCAGCTGCCCCAGAACTGTGCCTTCTCTAGCTAGTAATCATCGAGTTAATTGGTTACCAGGGCAAAAAGGAAAATGGAGCCTCCAGTCCCTGAGGCAAAGGTGGGGGCCGGGGTGATGAGCCAGGCAGCATTCTAAGACTCCTTCAGTTCACTCACTGATTCCTCACACAAGCCCTGTGCTGTTATTATCCCATTTTACAAATGAGGAAACTGAGGCACAGGGAGGTTAAAGAACCTTGCTTATTCCAAAGCCTGGCCCCAGAGTCTCTCCTAACCTGTAGATAGAAAAATCACTAGTGCTGGGTGGGTGATGTGGAATGAATCTGAATTTCGTTGTAAAAAGTGCTGCTTTTTCTTGGAGCCCTTTTGGAGGCAGGCGTGAGAAATTTATTGCTTAGAGTATGTCTGCAATCACATGTAAATGCTCCCACCACCAGGCAGAGCATTGTGCTTGGTTGATCTGCTGAAAAGCAAGCCACGCCTTTTGTATAAATGGTGGAGAGGGGGAGAATATAATCTGTATTTATAATATGTGCGCAACTAAACCCTGAAAGAATGTATACAACCAATGATAGCAGTCTCTTAGATGGGGAAAGGCAGAGGTGGAGAGAGGAAGAGTAGATAGTAAGACTTCTCCCTGTATACTTTATTGCTTTATTTATTGCACTGTGGGAATGTAAGGAGGAAAATTTTAAGTTATTTTTACAAACAAAAGCAAGCTGTTCCTTAACACGGTCTCCCTCTGGGGGTTCTCCCAAGGCCTCGCAGTAGCCAGCGCCCTGGTGGACATCTCCCAGCAGATGCCAATAGTGTACAAAGAGAAGTCAGGAGCGGTGAGAAACCGGAAGCAGCAGCCCCCTGCGCAGCCTGGAACCTGCATTTGATGCTGGGGCCAGGGACTCTCCGTGAGCAAAGGACGTGTGGCAAGACAGAGCCGTCTGCAGGGAGGGAGCAGGCAGGGAGATGCTGTGCTGAGCAGAGCAGGGCAGAAGACTGGAAACCCTCCGACTGGAAACATCTGACTCATCTGCATGTTCACAAGCTTTCTTTGACGGTTTCTCCCATCTGTGCTCCAGCATCTAACCTTTTACTTTTGCATAGGAAATAATTGATTTAATTACAGGTCCAGGGGTGATCCAGTTGCTGGAGGAGGCTGGTATGGAGCCAGTGAGAGAGCTAGGAATGACACTCAGGTTGCTTGTGGGAAACTGGTCTTGGGACTGTCTCAACTGTGCAAAAAAAACAAAGACGTAGTGTTTACAAGTAGACATTTGTTATCAGTTGTTCTAGAACATGGTCTTTTAAACATTAGTCAGATGAATTCACTTGTTTTCATCTGAAGCCTGCTATCTTTTTTAAAAGATGTGCTATTTATTCTTGCACGATTTAGGCAGATACCTCTCTTCTGGGGAGTAGTTTTTTTCTAGTTGAGAACTAATAATGGTCCATCTCTTTTGAGTCATATCAAACTAAGATAGAAGGGGGTTATTTTAAATGTCAAGGTCAGCAGTGTTACTTAGAATATAAACTGGTGTAATAGGTAGTTTTCTAGTGCAACTTGATTAATTTAGTCTTAATCCATTTGAAATTCTCTCTCTCTCTCTCTCACACACACACACAACACACACACATATACACACACACTAAGTGCCTAGACTTTAAATAGATCTAGCAGTTGGAAGTTAGTAAGCCTAAGTTTTTACATAAGTGCACTCCTACATTCTTATAAAATTTAAATAGCTACCATTAGCAATCTGTTTTTTTTTTTTAAACGTAATTTGCAACCAAGAAAGAATTCTTACCCCAGGCACCTTTTAACCCAGCAGTAAGGACTGAGAGGAAAGCAGAAATGACCTAACTGTAAAAGCTCCTGTTCATATTGTTGTCAAAAAAGACACTAAATACACAGGGTCCCCATATGCCTCCCTTCCCCTGCCCTAGGTCACTCCAGGCCTTCTGGCCTCCTACTGCCAGGGTACCACAGAGGAAGGGACTCGCTCATGTCACATTAAGAGTCTCCCTTGAGCAGAAAACAGAGTGACAGCACTTGGGACCCCTGGATCAAAGAGCAACTCTTTGTTCCTGTTGCTGCTCAGAGCCGTGGGTCATCCTCAGGTAGAATCACGAACCAGCAGAGGGACGGTCTCCCATAGTCGGCAGAACCAGCTGAAAGCCTGGAGAAGGGCCTGGAGCTGTTAGCCCTCTTTCCCCCAGGACGGGCTGGGCTCTTCAGACCTCCTCCCCAGACCCAGGTGCTGGCTGTGGGAAGGGCAGTGAACGCTATAAGGATGACAAGCACATGGAAAAAAGTGGACAAGAATGGTAAAAACTATGCCAAATGGAAAGTGACCAAATTTAAGTGTGTTGGGGCGGGGGGGCAGTCCTTGCTTTTCTCTCCAGGGCACTGCCTGGATGTCGTGTGGTCCTGTCTACGGTGCTCTGTATTCTGGCATTATGCAGCAGCCTCTCAAGACCTCTCTTCTGCTTCAAAACCTGGGCTTCTCCAGCGTTATCCTACTGGGATGGGCTTCTAGACAGCAATACTCAAGTTCATGAATTTGGAGAGATTAACACTCAAAAGAGCAGAAACTGCAGCATTTAAATGCAGTGCCTAGAGAGGGAGTATTGTTTCTTCCCCAACACTGACCCCACTTCCGTGAAGAATTGCCTGGAAAGATGTTTTCAAGGAAATTGAACCATAAAACACTGGTGCACAAAACACCTCTACTTTGAGACACCTCTCAAAAAGCTGCGTGTTCACATCACTGTTAAAGAACAGGTGGTTCTAAAAAAGATCTTCTCTACGAGCTCCCCACATTCCTACTCGAGATCACAGCACCCAAAGAGAGCGTGCCATGGATTGGCCCCACACCCCCATAACTACCACGAGGCCTCCTATCAGAGAGGCCTCTGGAGAGAGTCCTCCCACGGGGAAGCCCTTGTTTGTTCAAAGGACCAGTGTCCGTCCCCTTGGCCAAAGAAGTCTCTTCCCCACAGTAGTCCCAGGCCTTGAAAAAAATATGTACCGTGTCCCATAGCCACCTGGTTATTATTTTTTTTCCCTAAAAGATAATGTTTGTCTTCAAAAAGGAAGGAAGGAACAAGCGAAGTTTAATTCTGTTCCAACAGTGGAGAAACAGCTAAATCTACCTGCTTCTCCTTTGCAGCCAGTAGCAAACAGCTTCCTCCAGGCTCAGGCCAGAGGAAGGGAGTAAGAAAGAGACACTCAGCTTAGAGCCAGTTACGAAGGGATGTCATCTGGAACTTCAGAGGAATGTCTGCATGTCACAGGAGAGCCTGTATATAAATTAAAATAATCATGAAAAC
This sequence comes from Eonycteris spelaea, assembly GCA_003508835.1. Classification (NCBI taxonomy): domain Eukaryota; kingdom Metazoa; phylum Chordata; class Mammalia; order Chiroptera; family Pteropodidae; genus Eonycteris; species Eonycteris spelaea. The sequence continues at coordinate 1,348,619 of PUFA01000110.1, forward strand.
ATTGATATCGTACTTGTACATAACTATACAGTAGTGTCCAGAATGTTCAGACATTCGGAGTGTACATAAAACAAAAATATCTAAATGTATTTTTATTAAATGCAGCGGTGTCTGAGTTTCACCTAATGTTTTTGTGCCATATACTGGATATCCAAGTTCAGAGAAGTCCTCTCATTAGGCCCTGATACGTTGGTAACAGGGCCAAGAAGGGTGTCCCATTGTGCCAGTGTGTTCAAATGCACCTGGTACAAATTGGGTAACTCTTAAAACCTGAATCGTCTCTCAGCACATACTTGAGAACTTGGCAGTGAGGCCATTTAAACGGCAGTGTGTCAGGAGACTCAAGGCAGCAGGAGTCTCTGTGGCTGTCGTCGGCTCTGCAAGTGTGTCGTGAATCTGTCAGCCTGTTGGGGCTGTGGGTGGCCAGGGACAACTGATCTTGTGCTGAGAAATGTTTCACATCATCTTTAAGTTCAAAGACTATACCTGTAGAAATCAGATTTTCCAAAAAGGGGTTTTCCAGGCTGAGTTTTGCTGTGGCTTTGTCTATAAATTTTTAATGATCATTTCCCAGGAGCACAGTTTACTGTACTGGAAGCTGGGGGTGGGAGTGGGCTGGCCGATTTGTTGATCAGTAGCTCCTGTTTCCCCATGGAGAACCACAGATACCTTGGGCTCTTGCCTATCTCCTGCCTCCGCCTACACACCGTCTGGAGAGAAGGCAATTCCTTCTCCCCTGAGCTCACCCAGAGAAAAAGCAGCCCTGGACAGAAGGTTGGCGGCAGAAGGAAAACATGGGAATACCTGTGGGCGAGGCTCGAGGCGCAGTATGAGAGCTATACCGGGCAGTCTGGGGCACATGAAAAGACCGGAGCACTAAGGGCAGAAAAAGGCATTTTACCTTTCAGTACAAGTCTTACCCCTCAACCTAATAGAGTGTATTTGGGGAGGGGGTGGGAGGGATTCACTTCCTTGGGTCATGGTGTCCTTGTCATGAACACCTTTGATCCTTCAGTTTCATCCATTCATCCATTCATCCAACAAATACTCACTAAGCACTTACAACCTAAGCTAACACTAGGGCAGTGACCAAGATGAAAAAGCAGCTCTTTAGAATGAAAACGGAATCCAGCTCCCAAACCCATTGTCCCAGGAGATCTTTCCTTGTGGTTTCTGTGAGAATTGGCCATCCTGAGGACAGACCCAGGATGGCAGAGGGTCTGTCCTTGGGCCGTTCACTGGCTTTCAGTCTGAAACGTTTACCCAATTTACCAAACTCTGCTCAAACCACAAGTATCACCGTGACGGTTTGTAGATAGCCAGGCCGGGCTGAGAGATGTTTCCCCGAGTCCTTCAAACTAATAAACCGCTGCCTGCAGGGCAGTGATTTGGAGTGGAGAGGAAAGCTGGCGCCTTCGCTTTTAAAGGCAATAACAGAATCAACTCTCAGTAACTGAATTTGTGCACAAAACATTCTAAACACTAGTGAAGCCTGTTTCGTTGAACTAATTCTGGCTCTGGAAATGTTTCGTTCTATAGTTATTTACGGTTTTTTTTTTGTTGTTCGGATTCAAGCTTAGTTTGTTAATATGTATAATTTAGCATCTATTGCACTCATGTAAATATGGAGTAAGTATTGTAAACTATTCATTGCTGGGGATTATTGTGGGTGTTATACATACATTTAGGACTGCAATTTTTGGTATTTTTTGTATTGTAAAATAACAGCTAATTTAAGCAGGAACAAGAGAATTAAGGGGGGTCTGTGCATTTTTAAACACAAATGTGAAGAACTTGTATATAAACAAAAGTAAATACTATACTACAAACTTCCTTATGGAATAAAAGTAGATCTGGTAAAAATGTCTTTTTTCTTCTGAGTGTTTCTGATTCTGTTTCGTTTCACTTATTTTTACAATTTGGTCATTAAAACCTTAAGGAAAAGAATGTTTACAATGGTTCCCAGATTTCAGACTGCCTCAGAGGAAGCACTTGGCAGTCGTGAAAGTGTAAAAAAGGGGGCGGGGGGAGGGGTGAGGAGCCCCACGCTGCTGCTCGTGAGAGGACTTCCTGACGCCTTCACATACCTGTGTGCCCTGAAGCGACAGTGCTGGGGAAGAGGGACTGGTGTGCAGAGCAGCCCTGCCTGGCGCGGGGAAGGGCTGGGTGCAGTTCGGTCCGCGCCTGTGCCATGCCTCACCAGCTGCCCTTCGTCTTTCAGCATCTTGTCTCCTCACGGCCTCCTGAATGTCTCTCTAGGTTTTCCAAGCTGCTAAATCTCCGAAATGCTGATAGGTATTATCCCACATGGTCCCAGCATTGTCCTTGGTCTTGAGTTTTTGGTGACATGTCCATTCTCAAAGCCTCATCTGCTGGCCTTCTGTATGCCCAGCCCCGCTTTATACAGCACCTGCCCTCAGAGTGTGGCCAGAACAGTGTACTTCTGTGCCCTGGTGCGCAGTGCAAAAGGCCTAGAAGGGTGGGATAGGTGTGCTGGGCGTTAGAAAGTTGGAGGAAACACAGGGAAGAGCAGTTGTTCGTACAGGGGAGGTTGGCCAGGCCCCAGGCCCAAGGGGGCTGGAGCGGAGCCTGGAGGAGTCCTGCCTACCAGAGCTTGGCTCTGGGCCTGAGAGGGGAACTTGGACAGGTGACTGCTGTCAGGTTGAGGAGGACCTTCAAACTCTTCTGGGGAGGGCCACGGCACAGTCAGGTGTTCCTGACAGGATGAAAACCTGGGCTTTGGTAGTATCGGGGCAGAGGCTGCTGTGTATTCGCCAAACCTGTTAACGTTTTGCCTTTGGAATCCCAGGTCAATTGCTTCTCCCTTGGCAGTTGGGTTGACTCTATAAACCAAGCTCTGGCCAAAGAAATGTTGGAAGAAATGAGGTATTAAAGATGGATGGAACATGGTGCCACGTCCAGCAAATGGTAAATCCTGCTGTTGTAGCCGCCGGTCCCCAAAAGACACACGGACCACCAGAACTCAGTGAGTTATAGGAAACACATTCTTTATTCAGCCAGGTGGACCTGCCAGGGGTACAGAGACCCCAAATTAAGCATCCCGAAATGTAGAGGTACAGGGTTTTTAAGCCCAAAATCTCATTCTTCATTCTGTCTAAACACAAAGGGTTATCTTTCTTCTATTCACTACCTGACAACTTATAGGTCAGGTGCAGAAGCGGGGTTACAGAAGCAGCAAGCTTATTGTTAGAATGTTATGTTCCTACGGGTAACAGACCATGTTCCCATGGACATAGCCATGTTCCCATGGGTATAGCCAAGCAGTAATTTTCCTGCAAGTAATAAATTTCTAGCAGTCATTTTTCAGCCATTACACTGCCACATCCAGCACAGCTCTGAAAAATAAGCCTGAGTGGGAATGGTAGGAGATTGAGAAAAGAAAGAAGACAGAAAGCTGGGATCAGGAGGTCCACTGCCCTGATTTTGTCCACTGATGGTGGACCATGGTGTGGTTTTATTTTTGCAAAATGCTTTTATACAAGAACATACAAATACTGGCTAAAATAAGGTTATCCTCACCCACCCCACACCCTGCTATGATCTTTTGCAGTTCTCTCTGCTTGAGGCTATGAGCTGCCCCTTGCCTGGGAGCAGCACCACATTGTTACCCCACCCCCCAATCAGCTCCATACTTCCCTGTTCTTAGGAGAGTTCCTTGAGGCGAGGCAACCCTTGGTTGACCTCACAGGTTGCAAGGACCGGGTCAGCTCGCAATCTGTTCTCCAAACATGGGACCCTGAGTCACCACTTAAGAGGCGGGGCTGTCTGCTGGTCTTTGCATCACTGAAAAGTGAACTTTATTCTACTGAGCCACCGAGATTTGGGCCTTTATTACAACAGGTAGCTTTTCTTACACTAATATACAAATCGGTACCTTTAAGTGGAAGGACTCTGTAACCAAAATCTAAAACTTGTGGCATTGGCTCAGTGGCTAAGTGACAAACAGATGCAACAGGCAGATCTCTGCCAGGCCGTGACAAAACATCTGGTAAGGCTGTTATGTTTGATAACTTGGAAAGCAAACTATGTGTGTACTGAGTTTTTAGCTCAAGGGGAAGATATTGGAAAACAAAAAAACAAAGTAGTACGCGTTGACTCTTGGCTGCTTTTGGCAAGATGTCACAAGACTTGAGTTCCAGAAAGAATTAGCCAGTTTACAAGCAGAAGGGAAAGGGGGAGAATCCTGGTATCTGGGCTCTTCAGTGTTAGACAACAAGTCTGGCTTCTAGTCTCCCAATACTAGGAGGTACAATACTAAGAGGTGAAGCACAAAGACCCAGTGACACCAGCGGCTGCTTCACGGTGAGAATCAGATGGAGGGTGTGGTCTTCCCTCCGGAGCCTCATTACTTCCAGGCCTTTGTCTTGAGGGAGAGGCATTTGGTAAGGAAGCAAAGAAAGAAAGCCAACTTGAGAACTGTGGCCAAGAAAGAACCAGGGATGTTGTCACTTTCTCCTGCCTGGAAAGTAAAAGATAAAAAGCGTAGGTTTTTGAAGGAATTATGTTGCCAAAGAAACCATTAGCCTGACCTTTAAAAATGAAAATACACAACCTTGTGACCATTGAAGCTTAATTAGAACCATCCACTGGCAGGAGATGGTTGTGAAAGCTGTGTCCGAGGCGGGTACAACCCAATGCCACCTCATATGTGGCCCAGAGAGCAGACTTAGGCCTAGTCGGGAACTTCCCCTACCCCAAGGCAAGGCCCAGCAGGATGTTGAAATCACTGTATTCCAGTAATTGCTGTGTGTCTTGCCGTGCTCATCTTTCCTGTACACGTGGGTCATGAGGGTGTCCTGCCCGGCCAGGCATTGTGTAGGGACCAGGGATGTCACGGTGAACAAAACAGACAAAGATCCCTGACCTCGTGGAGTTGACAATGCAGTAGGGGAGACAATGAGTTCAGTGTCAGATAAGGTCCATGAAGAAAGGTAAAAATAAGGTTAGGGGAGGAAAGTGCTGCGGGGATTGCTACTTTTCATAGTGGGGCTGGGGAGAGATGGTCCGATAAGGTGATAGCTGAGCAGAGGCTAAAGGAGGGAGCTGGTGCGAAGGCCCAAAGGTGCTGCGTGCCTGGTGGGCCAAAGCAAAGTGGCTTACAACAGCAGTGCTGGGAGTTGGGGCAAGCAGGTCCCATAGGGCAATAGCTCTCAACTGGCACAGGATTGCCACCTCGGGGGCATTTTGGAAATAGGTGGGGGCGATTCGGACTCTTGCATTAAAGAGGGAGGTGCTGCTGGATGTAGTGGCTGGGCCTGAAGGTGGTCATCCTGTGACATGCAGGGCTGTCCCACCAAAGAACTGACCCACATCCCACTCGATTTTCAAACATCTTGCTGGATATTTCTGCAGATGAGAAAATCTGTCCCCAATTATTCTGGTAGAGAACTCGACCCTATTATAAACCCAACGGATTTGAGAGCTACTTTAATATATAGTCAGTTTTCCAGAAATGCAACTATTATGTAAACCAAGGGAAGACAGAACTTTGTTTTCTTCATAATTTTACCAAGGGTTGGTCATCATTTTGGAAAATTCTGTCACCAATGACAATGTCATTCCTGGTAACTGAGTCTCCAACCCCACATACCTGTGTGGGTTACATCTGAATGGACAAACCCTGCATTACTAGCTGTGTAACATGCCTGCAAGAATTCTCTTTCATCTTGTGTCCCCAATTAAAGGGACTAGACCAGATGATCCCTCTATGAATCCTGCTGCACAGGGAGCTGGGGATCAGCCCTGGTGGTTGGCCCATTTGCATGCCTGTAGGCCTTTCCTCTTCATTTGCTTAATCCTGGCCTCTTGAGGTCTCAGTTTGTGAAGTTGTTACTGTATTTTGTTCTCCTGTGTGTGTACTCATCTTAACTTTCCATCTTCTGGACTGGAGGCTCCTGTGGACATAAGGTGACATGTCCCTGGCAGAGGAGCTTCCCAAGACAGCCTTCCACCCAGGACTTCCCAGGCCTGCAGCCCAGTGCGGCGGGGCCGTGTCTCTGCCTCCCTCCACATGCTTGCAAGACTCACTGACAAGTTGCGGTCCAGCTAGGGAATGTCTCCTAAAGCCCTGCATAGACCCTGTCCTCCTGCTTCTCTGACATTTCACAGCCAACCTCCACACTTCCTGTAAAATTGAGCCAGTTCTATGAGTTTGGCCCCAGCTGATCCAGTTGGGAAGGTAGGGAAAGGGCAGTGGCAGGTGGGCAGTGAGCAGTTTCCACATCAACCTTGTACCCTAGAGAGCAGGCTCGAAGCCAGAGCAGACATTCATGAGCCGTGAAGTTTCCATCAATAAATCCACAGAAGCTTCCAACACCTGCCTTTCTGCCTTACCCTTCCTCCCCACACCCAGCCACCTGCCAGTTACAAGCGCAATATTTAAAACAGCTCACAGGGATGACGCAAGGGTCAGGACCAGTCTCCCAGAGTGCAGACTATCTAGCAGGACGTGGAGGCTGACGCTCAACTGTAAACAAGCAAGGCAGGACCCCTTCCTGGTTTGGGGGCCACAGCTAGACTTGGTCTTTAGGTGTTTGGTCAGACTTAACACTATGAATCAGGACCTTTTTAGGTAGAAGTAACAGAAATGAAATTCTGACAACTTAGACAACTCCACTGTTTCCCTTGGGCTGCTGTAACAAATTACCCAACCTTGGTGGCTTTAAACAACAGAATTTATTCTCACAGTTGCAGAGGCCAGAAGCCTGGAATCATGGTGTCGCAGGGCTGCACTCCCTCCAGAGGTTCTGTTCCTGGCCTCTTCTAGCATCTGGTGTTTGCTGGCATTCCTTGGCTGTGACTGCATCACCTATCTCTCCCCGTGTCTTATCTCCCTCTGCCTCTCTCATATAAGGATGCATGTGACTGCAGTTAGGGCCCACTCGAATAACCCTGAACAAGTGCTTCCTCTCAAGTCCTTAATCACATCTTTTGCCATCGAAGGTAACATTCACTCTTTTGCCTTCATACAAGATAACGTTCATAGGTTCCACAGATTAAGATGTGGGCGTTACCTCTGGGGCCACCATTCAACCCACTACAGCAGCAAAACCCTCAGAAAGTCAGCTGGCCCAGGAGTGGCCAGATAGTGGCCTCTGCAGGCCTCAACGCCTTGTCCCTCTTCTTGGCTTCTCTCTGCAGAGCTGGCTGGGGCCATGCCCTGGATGGCCTTGGGCCTCCCACATGAAATGCTAACTCTGGGGATAAACAGAGAACTAGGGAGCAGAGACCCTGTGACCTCCCATCCCTGCCCCGCCACCACCACACGCACACACATCCAATAAGGAAGCCTCTTTTCTGTTGCACAATGTTTCATGTTACAAAGGCTCCATTTGGTAAAAACCCTGAGTTTGCCTGCTTGGAGAGAAGTACTGAAGGTAGACAGCCAGCGGCCATGGAACAACTGTGCTACTTTCAACAAGGTTCTGCTCACTTTTATCCTCCCATCTTTTGAAAGGTATATGCCTATCTTTTACGCAAATTATTTAAGTAAAAAGCAGAGTAACAGAGTTTCACACACTCATATAGGCAAATTATTTAGCAGGTATTTAATTCCGCATTTGGCCCACTATGCCATCTTGCCCCCAACCTCCCTGCTCCGTATAGACACACACACCCTCTCGCCCCAGCTCACTTACAGGTGTCCATTCCTGTGCAGGTGTAAGTGGTTGAGAGCATTCCTTCTACAGGAAATGAGAACAGTTTGGACTCTGCCCAACACCCCTCCATTTTTCCACTGGAAAAGGGCCTTCCCATTCCATGTGACCTTGAAGGGCTGATGTCACTCCTCAGGCCACTGGAAGTCCATGAATGCTAGGAAAGAGAGGGGCCTGTCTCTGCTGAGAAGGCTAGGAGGAGAGATCAACTGATCCAGAGCTGCTGCCGGCATTCTGACCTACCCTACGGTGAGAGCCTGCCTAACCTCAGAGAGAGCCATGCACAGACCAGAGGGGGCAACACCAATTGGAACCCCTGGAGACAGCTGTGCCTGAAGCTTGGATTGCTCAGTCACATGCCAGGCCATTTTGATTTGTGTTTGGTTTCAATCAGGAGAGTACTGGCCGAAGCTGGGAGGCTGTTTGCCAGCTGCTACACACAGTGTCTTTGGGTTTGGCATGAGTTGCTAAGTACACAATCTGAGATGGTGGCTCTTTTTTCTGGTCAGAATAGCCCCAGGCCTGGGATTTGGTGTGTCTGTATCTAATCCCATTGTCATAGGTCAAGTTCTCCAGAGGCCAAGCCCAAGATAGGGATTCTTAGGCTCTGATTTATTGGAGGCAGTACCTTCAGAGTCAGAGGAATTCCTAAGTGAGGGAGGCAGGAGTGGGCAGGGGAAGGAAGTAAGATGTCGTCTCAACTGGGATCAGGCACAGGGCTCTGGAGCAAGACTGGCACACAGAATTGTGTCCCCTGAGGCAAGCAAGCTAGGCCTTTGTAGCCCACCTCAGACAGTCATTGCCTGCAGTCCATGTTAGGGAGCAGAGTCTAACCTTACAGGCATTTCTTCTAGAGAAGGGGGCAGCTGTGAACTGTGTTTGCAGCCAACATTCCAGAAGCTGAGGATGGTTTGCACTGGCCCAGAGAGGTCTTTGAGCAAGGCATCAGCAGCCTCCACTTCCACTGGCTTCGTGGCCCCTAACAAACCTCACCCAGGTTTGAGAAGGAACAGCCTGGAGACACAGGAATCCTTCACTCATCAGGAGTCTCCAAGCTTTTGAGGAAGAAAGAAGCGGGCAGAAGGCTTATACTTGGCTCCCATTGTTCTGCCCTCTCTTTCCTAAACCCCTTTGAAGAACTGTAGTTTAACACAATGCCCTTGGCATTTGCTGGGTCCACACCAGCTCCACACATGGAGTGTTCATAAAAACCTTTATGACAAATTTCTCTTGGCTCCAGGAAAGATTTTGACTCTCCACGTAAACAGAAGCAAATAGAAAATGCAAGAATAAAAAAACAATCACTGTTGCCCTTTCTTTCAAGTGTCTGTCAGGGCCAGGCGCTGAGGTCGGGCTCCCTTAGGTGACTATAATGGGTGATCCTGGGGCTCCCAGCCACCCAGGGGTGGGAGTGTATCATTCAGGGCCCATGTTTGGCTGCAAACAATAGATACCTAAAGATAAATTGCCTTAAACGAATTAGAGCATCATTTTTCTCACATAATAAAGAGTTCCGAGAGAGAAGGGCTGAGGCTAGTACTGTGGCTCCATTTTCAAGATAGTGACTGTGTCCCCAGGCATTGCCACCAAGGTCTGGGGAAGAAGAGGGGAGGGTTGAGGCGAGAGGCAGAGGGGGCCAGTCAGCAAGTCTGTTCCTGTTTAAAGAGCTCTCCTGGAATTCATCTCATTGGGCAGAACTGTGTCATATACCGCACCTAGCTGCAAGGGAAGCTGGGAAGTGTAGTTTCTTTATCTGAGTACTAGCAGAGAAGGAAAGAATAGACAATGGCAACCAAAATCCCTGCCACTAGGACCTAATAGTTGATTCCGTTTAGCATCTGTAGGTAAGGAGAGAGTTGAGAGGTCCTGAGGCCATCCAATGTCACACAGGCTAGCAGAGACACCCCCTGTTAGCTGGCCATGGGCTCCCAGGACACAGGTCATGTGGAAGAAAGGCCAGTCTCAGTGCACATGAATTTATTGAACTGTGGATGCCATTCCTAGTGCTAGGTTAAACCATGGGGAAGATGGCCATATGGCCAGTGCAATGCAGGGATCTGGATTCTCACTTACTCCAGGTGGTGCCCACCAAGCAGCACATCGTGGACAGGAAGCATTCTTCCAACATTTGTCATGGGGTGCAGGTGATTATCATCATGGGTGGTGACTAACTGAGAGGGTACCATAAAAGGCTATAGTGTTAGAGGGAGTTTTGCCTACAAGTCTGTACAGATATACTCCTTAAGGCATGATTCGTTTGGGGGCGGGAGGGCATTGATAAAAATCTCCTAGAATTCTGGGAATTTGGATGGTCTCTGACTTTCTCTGGAAAGAATAGACAATGGCAACCATTGTCTGGGGCTCCAGTGAGGCCTCGGCTACACAGGTGACACCCTCCCATGCCTACCCTGTGGGAGATTCCAACTCTTCCAAGGTCTGTGGACAAAGAGACCTTACAATCAATAAACCTACTGTAAGAGAAACCATAGCCTTTGCAGTCAGGCCCCCAGCCTACATGCCTCGTTCTAGGGGACAGGTACACAGGGTGTCCAGATCTGCAAATGGCAACAAGGAAAGAGCACTGGAGGTAAGCCAGTCCCTTTACAGTGGAACATAGGCCACAGAAGTGGCTGTGTACCCCAGGAGGTATGGGACAGTTGGATATGTTGTCCAAGGTCTGCTGTCCTAGTCAGAGCTGAGGCTGGAGAGCCAGGACAGGAGCAAGGTGAGCAGGGAGCACCCCTCCAGGGGCCTGTCTGCAGAGGACACCTTGGGGGATGAGAGCAGAGTGAGGACCTGAGCCAGAAGCCTGGCTCTGCTCTCTGCCTCCACCCCCATCCCAGGTCATTCATGTCCATCTAGGCCCACCTGGCATGGACAGGTGGAAGGAGGCAGTGCAAGGGCTGCCAGCTCACCATCCCCTACCTGCACCTACTTGCACCTACCTGCAGGAGGCTGTGCTCAAGGTCCTGGAGGGAGTCCGACTGATCCTGCAGGACTAGAGGCCACACGCTGTCAAAGGCCTGTATGGCACCATCTACAGAGGGAGGTGGTATCCAGGGTGGGTTTGCCTGGGAAACCTCAGCACAGGGGCCAGATCCTCAGGGACAAATTGAGAGACCCCTGGCATCCTACATAGTCTCTCTTCATGCAGGGACAGAAAGACAGAATGTCTACAAGGATTGGCTTCTGGAATGGAAGGCATAAGGCAAGGAATAACAAAATAAGGACAAACTATGCTGAGTTGTTAACCTTATAGTCTTCCATCCTCACAGGGGAGGGTGACAATTATCATCCCTATTTCACAGATGGACACAAAAAGGCTTAGAGGAGTTAACTCTCAGCTACTAAGTGGCAGAACTGGGCTTCAAACTCAGGCCCTTTAACTCCTAGATTGGGCAGGGGACCGCCAAGCTATTCGGACCCTTACGCAGAGATCATCAGTGGGCGGAGCTGGCAGTGCGGGATGGAAACACCTCAATAGAGGCAGAAGCAGGAATTTCGCCTAGTTCCATTCCAGGTCCTCGGAAACTTGTTTTAACTGACTCCCCCTCCCGCACGTAGGGGCACCAGCTTAAACACTCCCAGGATTCTATTTTAGTCTGTCACCTGGTCTCCGGAGACAGGTGCGCAAAGATTCCCAAAGGAGCAGGACAGTAAAGGGCCTACTTGGCCGCCGCAAAACGGGCTCCGCCGGCCAGGCAGCGTGGTAGGGCCCGTAAGCAGTAAGCGCAGACGGGACTCCCGCGCCGCCTGGCACCGCGCCGCCGCGCCCGCCCGAGCCTCTCACCCAAGCAGTGGTTCCTTGTGAAGAGGCCCCGGAAAGCTTCGCACTCTTCCCTCCGGTTTCCGCTGACTCCACAGTGGCACCAGGGCGCCACGCGCGCACTCACGTTGTCCACGTAGTTGGGGGTAATGTGGGTGCCTGCGGGGCCCCGAGGGAGGGGTAATGGGTCCACCGAGGCGCAGGCAGCCCGGGAGAGCCCCGCCCCCGCCGGGATCCCGGGGGCGCTTACCCACGAGGCCCGCGTAGGCGCGCAGGCATCGGGGGGCCTGGTCCCGCGAGCAGCCGTCGGGGGTGCTGGGAACCGGCGCGCAGGAGGCCTGAAAGGCCAGGAGACGGGGCCTGCGCCGTGCGGCAAGGGGGCGGCAGGCGGGTGGGCGAGGCGGCCTTGCCCAGGCCCGCGCGCCCGGCCAGCCGCGCCAGCCGCGCCCTCCTCGCCCCGCCCCCGCCCGCACCTGCAGACCCGACTGTGCTCGCAGGTGTCTAAGGGCGCCAGGCAGGAGGGCGGTGCTGAGCCGGGACCCGAGAAGGCACAGGCGGGCACGAAGGTCTGGCGCCGGCGCTCGGCGCACGCCGGGCTGGCGCACGGGCAGAAGAGCAGCGCGTGGGTGAGCCGCTGCGGCCCGCGGGCGAAGAAGCGGCGCAGGGCGCGGCGGCAGCGGACCCGGGGACAACCTCCGGACGCGGCCGGCCCCCAGGCACTGCGCCACGTACTGGGTGCGCAGCCGCTGGCACCGCGCGTCCGCCGTACATGCTTCGGCCGCGGCCCACGCATCGGTTCCGTGCGACCGAGCTCGGCGATCCTGGTGGAGGGGTGGGCAGCTGCAGTTCTCTCGGTGCGCCCCACAAGCACATTTCACCCCCTGCTCCGCCCTCCAAAGATGCAGGCGCTCAAAACTCGAGGGGACAGCGTGTGGTCCAAAGGTGTGAACAATTAACACTGACCGCTTGGCTTTCTGCTGAGAGGTTGGAGGGTGGGCTCTGGAGATTCCTGAAACACGTCAGGGATGGATGGGGCCAACCGAGACTCCCCGGCAGGGTGAGACCCATCCTCTGCAGACACCACCCCTTCTCCAGAACCGTAACACCCAGCCAAGGAGCGGTCCGCAGGGTTTCTCCCACCCTGACGTGGGAAACAAGGCTTTGGGGGACCTGGCTAATGGAAATGATCAGAAATGGCCTTGAGAACAGTGGCCACTCCTCATCCTCTCTCTTTGGCACGCTGAGTCTTTTTCCTTTTCTTTCCTCCCCCCTGCCCCTTGGAGACCTTTGGGTGGGTCTGTAAGTTCCCGGTTCTGCCTCCTTCCTAACGTCCTGAACGTTCTCCTGTCTCCTGCCACCAGCGTCTCGTCCCTCCATTCCTTCCTGGCCCCCCATTCTGGCCGCTCTAACCCTGCTGCCTCTTCCGGACTCTGGCTTCCCCTGATTCCTCCATCCTCCAACAGCCAGGGAAAGAGGGATTCTGGGCACTGGGGACCTTTTAGACCTTTAGGGTGTGGATAGGAGAGAAGCCCTCATGGCAGGCCGCAGGGTCAGAGCTGGGGGCAGAGAGTGCACCTGGCACAACAGAATCACACACCAGGGGATAGTGGGGCAGGTGACCTCTGTGCATAAGGGCCACGGAGACACATCGAAATCCAGCCAAGCCAGAGTCTCCAGAGGTGGAGGCTTGGCATTCCCTTCCTAGGATCTAGGTCACCAAAGCAGGCTACCACCCCTGCCCCTCATGCTCTCAGACCCCCTGGGAGCATCTCACTGAGGCAAGAAGCCTTTGGACAGGGCAGTCTGAGGGAAGGTTCCCAGCCTGGTGCCACACCCATTTCACTGTGTATTATTAGTGGAGGGGGTTGTCTCCTGCCTCAGGGGCTGGAAGCATGGCCCCTCTCTGGCACTGGCCTCCTTGTTTAGGGGCCATGGATTGGATGGTAGGGGGGATGGTGATTCTTGCAGTGGCTTCAGTGCCTTCTGGTCTGCAGGAAGGACAAATAGACACTAAGGACTTGGAATGAATATGTGAGTGGAAGGGACTGGCAGGAGAGAGAGGAGTCCTCATTTCCTCTCTCCTCTCTTCCCCACCCCTCCAGGACACAGAACAGCAGGTGAATTTTGCCCCTCTCTCCCAGCCAAGCCCCTCATGATCCCAGGCCTCAGTCACACACAACAGTTCTTAGTGTCCCCTACAGTCTTGGTCCCACCTCTGCTCATTTGCTTACCTGTCTCCCTCCACCAGGAGTACCCTTACCTCATCTTTGCTCTCAAAATGCACATCTCAGCTCCAAGAGTTCCTCTGCCTTAAACATTTGCCCAGTTCCATTCTCCCCATCCCATCCAGTAAAATTACCCCTCCCTCTGCGATGCTTCGGGTGTAGAAGGGGCAGTCTGAACAGGTGGCACAGAGAGAAGGCAAGATGCAGGGCAAGGAATCAGTATGAAGCACCAAGACTGAAGGTGGGGGGCTGGGGCTAGAGGAAGGGTACGAGAGGTAGGAGAGACACGACTTGGGCAGGACGGTGGCTCCCAGAACCTGAAGGCCAGAGGCAGGATGAGCAGCAAGCTGCAGAGTAAACTACCAGGTACCTCCACACCCCAAGCACAGGTCTCTTGCCGGTGCCCCCTCCTGCTTTCCAGCTTTTCCTGGTATCACGCTCTTGTCCTCCTACCCTGTCCCTAAAGATCCAGGACAGAAAGGCCAGGGTCCAGGGGTCCTGAGGAAGAGCGGCCACTCACTCAGAAGCAGTTGTAGCAGCAGCAGTATAAGGAGCCCCAAGCAGTGAGCCATGCTGGTCTGCAAACGGAGAAGACAGCGCCAGGCAGAACCCCAGTGGGACCGGTGCCTTCTCCACAGCGCTGCCTGAGCTGGAGCAGGTGGAAATCTAGGCATCTAGGCTGATAAGTGCACTCCCACCTGGGGGAGACTGCATGACTCCCCGCCCCACACCCAGTCCCCGCCCCAAGCTGCGCCTGAAGGTAGATCCAGGAGTCACTGAATCTAGAGCCTGAATGTGTCAGATGGACCCACTGCACCCTCCCCGATCAAAGCAACACCCATACAACCACCCCAGGAGACTCTGTCTCTCCCATGCTGAACTATTACCTTTATGAAACACTGTTCTTTTCATTCCCTGATTTTACTTTTTATTGTTTACTAATTTTAGACTCCCAGGAAATTTGCAAAAATGTTAGTATTCCCTTTATACTCTTCACCCAGCTTCCCCTGATGTTAACATCTTACAAAATCAGAGTGCAATTGTTAAAACTAGGAAACTAACATGGGTACAATACACTTAACTACAGACCATTTCGAACGTCCCATTTTTCTACTAATGTCCTTTTTCTGTTCCAAGATCCAACCCAGGACCCCACACTGCACTTAGTTGTCATATTGCCTTAGTTCCCTCCAATCTGTGGCAGTACCTCAGTCTTTCCTTACAAACCTGGTGCTTGCCCCTGTAGCCCTGCATGCCTCCTCCTCTCGGGGGCTGTAAGTGATCAAAAACACTTCTTTCGATGGCACGAGCCTCTCCATGTCATCACTCAGTCCTCTCTATAAATCAAAATCCCACAGGTGTAATGAACATGGGAGGGGGCTTTAGAAAAGTCTCATTCAGCCCCTTGGGGCTGGTCAACTGAAAGTAAGCCTGAGTCAGGGGCTGCCTCTGCTCAGCTGCCAATGGAGGGAGCCAGTGATTGCAAAAATTCCCCAACTCCACACCCTCTGAATTATGGTTTTGATGCTCTTATTAAAAGGTGGAGATTTTTCCCTAGTTCCCGGAAGCTGGGCTAACTCTGTGACTTGCCTGGGCCAATAGAGTGTTACGGAAATAAGGTGCCAGTCATGGAATCTCAAGAGGCCTTGCAAACTTCTACTTACTCTCTTATAGGATAAGGTAAGAGACAATTGCCTCAGGATCACAATTATTGACGTTTCCTTTTGCCTCTGGCTCCCACACGGCTAACATGGCACCCTTACTGATCACCTTTTTACTTAAAATTTTGATATTTTGTTCATCATGAATTTTTTTGCATTAATTTCAATCTTTTAAAATATTTAATTAAATTAGTTATCGTGATTACTTTTTTGTGTGTCCAAGGTAAGTGGGCACACTTACCTCATCCTAATCCTAGTTCTGCTCTCTTAGAACCCTCCCTGTCATGTGAACAAGTCTGGGCTAGCCTGCCAGAAAATGAGATATGCATCCTACTCACCCCCATAGCCCCAGTCAACAGCCAGCCAACCCCAGAAGCAGAGCTGCCTAGCTGACCATCGGTTGACTGCAAACGTATAAGTGAACTGAGCTGAGATCAATCGAACCATTAGCTGAGTTCAACCTAATTTGCCAATTCACAGACTTGGTGGTTGTTTTAACCTACGAAGTTTGGGGTGAGTTTTGTTATGCAGCAGCAGTTGACTGACACAGAATGTCACTCAGCAATACTCACATGAAGCAAAGAGAGAGTAAGTGGCTTCTGAGAATGTCCAAGGGAGTCAGGAGAGGTGAGACAAAGGGGTCATTCAAGCAAGGCAACAACATCCTTTGCCTGGGTCCATCTGGGACTCTGGCTCCATCTGAGGCTCCACCCACCAGCCATCACCCCTCAGGGAGCTCCATGAGGTTGAATTTACAAACAGAAAAGACTCACAGAGCCCCAAGGACAACATGTCTTTCTTCTTTGGTGCCCTTCCTAAAATGGCTCCCTGTGTCCCCTCCCAGAGAATGCAGAAGAGGCTCGGTAATGCCCAAAACGAGGGGGCTGCTGCATACTCCACACTCTTCTAAAACCTCAGGTGCAGGACTAGGAATGGGATGGGGCTTAGGAAGCATCTGAGGACAAGACAGGGCAGGGCAGGAAGAGGAAGGAAGGAAGGTCCCAAGAATTTTGTTTGCTTTGCAGGGCAAGGCTCCCGTCTGAGTCCAGGCTCTGGCTCAGCAGTCACTGCCCTCTGCAGAGCAGGGTCTGAGTGAAGGGCATGTAGCACACACCCCCAGGCTCCCCAGACAGTGTGACCCAGCCTCCCCTGATGACAGAAGGTCAGTGATTATGTGATCTTTGCCCCTTAGACTGATGGTACAGAGGAGAGGCTGTTCTATGAGGTGACCACTGCCTGAACTCTGACCTCTACCAGATCCTCTGGGTCAGAACAGAGATTGCTTCAGGTAAATCCCCTTGGAGACTGTCTGATCGATCCCCTGCCCTGGCATGCTGATTCTTGGAATGGGGCTCTGTCCTACTCTGGGCAAGCATGTAAGGCATTTTCCCCTTACCTAGGCAGGTCACACCCCCATACCCCTGTCCATCCTGCCCTGTCCTATGCAACCCTTTAGTACCTCCCACATGGCACAGAGGATATCCATTTGGTATTGTTGCTGCTCAAGACACACCTCTTACATAAGTTTTCTCAATAATGATGAGTTTTCAGCCTCTTTGGTCTCTCTGCCAGAGGAAGTTTAAGTAATGAAGTTTTACATAACAGGTGGATTCTTGGGCTGGTGTGTGTACCCTAGCAGGATCCCCAGCCCTAAGGAACAAGGTCATTGAGAAAATTCTGACGAGGCTCTGGGGTTCTGGAGTAGGTATGGCAGAGGTAACTTGGAGAAGAAACTTGCAAGCTGCCTGAAGGTGCAGGAGGTCAGCTTACTCGCTGGCTCTGCCCCTGGGGTTCAAGTGTCTGGAGTGGCTGTCAGTAGCCACCTGTCTTTAAGTGTCCTCCTCTCAGGATCTCCTTCTGACGAGAAACAGGATATTGGCTTCTGAACTTGACCTGCTGTGAACAGAGTGGGGACCTCAGGCTGCAAGTCATGTGGCAGAGGTGACAGATGAGGACAGAAGACAAGAAGAGCCACTTCTCCCGCCCCCACTGCAGAGGCTACTAGCATCTGGCCTCCATGACAACAGCTTGTCCATGTGGTCATACCTCATCCCATAATAACCCAAGCTCAGAAACCCCAGAGTAGGGGACAGTGAGCTGAGAAGCAAGAGAGGTGGGTGGATAAGCAATGGCGGTAGAGGGCCCCACATCGGGGTACCCACCTACCTTGGGGTCCAGGCAGGGCCATGGAGCACAGGCTTCTCAAGGTGGCTGTTGGGCCCTGGCAGAGATCTCAAGGTCTGGGAGCAATGGGTAGAGAACAAGTGCTGTGAACACGGTTGGCAGGTGTCCTTGGGGCAGGCAGGGCGCTGGGAACTCAAGGTGGCTGGGTGCTAAGTGGAGAGGAGAGGGCCCGAGAGTCCATCCCCTCACTTTCCTCCCCCATCTCCCCCTTGTGCCTCACTCACCCAGGGGCCGGGGCTCTCCAGTGGTCATCTGGCCCAACTCAATGGGTTGAACGCTGCTCAGGACTTGGTCCCTACATGGACCACCTTTGGGCCTGAGCAGTGGGATAAGAGGCCAGAACGTTGGAACAGAGATGTTGAGCAGGGCACCCCGGGCTGCTTCCCTGCAGCCAGCAGCATGTGCCCAGCCTGAGTTTCATGTCCTGCTCTGCTTTCTGTGTTGCCTGAGTCTCCACCCTTCTGCTCCAGGTCACTCTCTAGCTCCCTTCCTGCTCCCTCCTGAAAGGAACCCTTGGGGTCCAGCCTCCAGTGGAAACTCAGGCCGTCCCAGAGCTGCAGGCACTTTCTCTCTCCAGCCCTGCCATTTCTCTCATGTTCTGACACCACCCCAGCATTCCAGCACCCTCTCAATGTTGATATCACTTAGGTCCCAAAGAGGAGTGGACTTCCCCAATGGCAGCTGTGCCTGCACTCCTTGCCATTAGGTGGCCCTGCTGCCCTTGATGACTCCAAGCTAATGCTTGGCTGCTCATGCCCCATCTCCAAGGGCCTGCCACTTCCTTCCATGTCTCCAATGCCCTCAAGACTCCGCCCTGGCAATGACATGCAGTCAATGCCCCCATGAAGGCCCCCTCATGTTGACATACCAAGTCCTAACCACCTTGTATCTCTGCCCACACACCCAAAATCACTGCTCATTAGTCAAGACCCTCTCAGCTGGCACCTGGGACGTGACTTGTGCCTTGCCCCTGTCGAGGATGCCCTCTGCTCAAACCCTGCCCAAACCCTGCCCTCTCCCTCAGCCTGCCCAGAGCACTCCCAAGACCAGGCTGTCAGATACAACTATAAGGTACCTGCCTTGCCCAGTGCCCAGTGAAAGGGCAGCCCTAGGTCAACTGTGTTTGGTATTATGGAAACCTCCTCCCGTGTCATAAAGAATTGGGTTGGAGTTGGCCCTTGGCACAAGGGCCACCAGTACCATAGCTGACCAGTGGTATGGAGTAAAAAGATGTGCTGGGCCCAGGATTTGGGAACTTGAAGAGGGTAACAGCAGAGATTTAGGCAAAGGAAGTGGGAGAAGGCTGAAAGCTCACGAGAGGCTGGAGAGGCCTCAAAAGGCACAGTGGAGCAGAAACCGCATTAATAGCTGGTGGAACACAAGGCAAAGTCGAGGGTGAGGCAGCCACTTGGTGGGAGAAACATGGGAATGGACAAAAGGGGCTGAACCATAGCAATGGGGAGGATAGAGGGTCCTGCTGGGATCCACACCCTCAGCTTGACTGGGAGGCCATTGCTGTCTCCTGCTCAAGGCTTCTTTCTACTGTCTCTGCTGCCTCTCTGCACCTAGAGGCGAGGCTAAGGGCCCTGCCCCAGCGGCACCAGGCCCAGCAGGGCTCTGAGGAGTAGGAGTCCCAGGAGTGGGCTCAGGGGGCATGGACCTGAGCCCTCAGAGCCTACCCACTGCACACGGGGTCCCTCCTTGAGCCGCAGAAGCGTTGCTGGAGCCAGGATCCTGGCTGCTGGTAGTAGCACCAGGCCAGGCCGGCCCCAGGGAACAGAGGCAACAGGAAGCTAAAGATCACCGCCAGCAGGAAGCTGTCCTGGTCTGGGAGGACAGGGTGGGGCTGAGTCCTGAGCAGGTGCACCATGCAGCCCCTCCCCATTGCCCCCCATGGGCGCACTTTCAAGCTGCACAGGGCCGCTGTCCATGCTACCACCCAACCCTGGCTTGTCACAGGAGGGCGGAGCCCAGCCCGGATCACAGTGGCAGTTGTGGTTACTGTTGCAAACCTGCACAGGAAAAGAGAGGAGGGTCCCATGGCATCAGGGACCTCAGGGTCAGTCCCCCCACCTTTCAGGCCACTCACCCCATGGCCATGGCAGGTGACCAGGCAACGCTCCAGCTCCCAGAAGGTAGCATTCTGGCAGCGCCTCTCCTGGCACACCTATGGGCAGTGGTGTTCACCGGGTGGTGAGGGGGAGTGACGCTTTGGTCTGTAGGATTCAAGTGGCAGGGAGGGGTCAGGTGGCAGAGCTCACCATTCCAGATCCACACTGGGTGCCTGGCTCTACCAGGCCCAAGTCACGCAGGTCCAGCTGGGCACCAGGTAGCAAGAAGGCTCCCCTGCAGGTCACCTCGTGGCTGCCTAGGCTGAAGGTAGAGTCCACCGGCATCGTGTGTGGTGCCAGTGGGCTCTGTTGCCCACCCTGGCACTGCAGCTTCCCGCACTGTGCATCCCTGGGGACCAAACAGAAGGTGGTCGAACAGCATGGAATGTCTCCTGCCCCCAACCCGCTCCCCAGCTTCCGCGACCTCCGCTCCTCTCTCTACCTTTGAGCACAAGGCAGGAAGCTGCCCTCGGAGTCCTGGCCGCAGTTCCCGTGGGCGTCTCCCGCAGAGTTCACCACCTGGAAACAGGCCTCTGGGGCTGGGTGCGAGCCTGGGGAAGCATGGGTAAGGCTGGGGGCAGCCCGCATGCGGGCCGCGGTCCTCCCTCTCAGATCCCCCCTCCTATCTTCCCTGGAGTAGAAAATTGCTCAGCGCCCGAAGGTGAGGTGGGGTGCAAGGGCGCGCGCGTCTTCTCACCAGGCCCCCAGAGCTGCTGGCACTGCTGCTCGAGCGTGGGACACTCGCCGTCCCTGCAGTAGCCGCGGCCGCCGGCGCAGGGGGAGCCGTCCAGTAAGTACATGTCTGGGGGCAGTAGGAGAGGAGCCCGTGCAGAACTCAGGGAGGTCACAGTCACCAACAGCCCGGCGGCAAGGCGCGCCCGCCGACTTCAACTACGCAGATGACCCGGGTGACGGCGGCCGAGGCACAGAGAGAAAATGGATAGTGAGAGATCCACAGAGAGCGAGGCTCAGAGGAGCGAGAGCCCAGCGGGAGAGCCAGAGCTGAGGACTGACGGACGCGGACTAGCCAAGACCGACAAGCCGGCTCCCAGTGCCCCTCCACCCTCGCCTGCGAGCCTCCCATGCCCTCACCAGGCAGCGCGCGCAGCAGTCCCCTTGGGAGCACTGGGCCCCCGCGCGCAGAGAGCAGTTGTGGGCAGAGCAGCAGGTGTCCCGGCACTCCTGGAGCCGGGAAGGCAAGGAGGGACCAGGTGAGGGAGCGGCGCGCCGGACCTTGGGGCCAGCGGGAGGTGGGCCAGCTTTGGCCTCGGGGGGCCGGGCGCGCGGCCCTGACCTGGCCCGCGCCGCAGTCGCACTCCTCGCCCTCCTCCACGAAGCTGTTGCCGCAGTGCGCGGGCCGCACCAGGAGCCCGGAGCCCGGCGCGGTAGACAGGCACGCTCCGCCCCCCTTGCGGAAGAAGGCGCGCAGCTGTCTGCGGCTGCAGGCGCTGAACGCTCGCGGGAACGGGTGCCTACGCGCGGGAAAAGGCGTCGGACGTGCGGGGACCCCCCCCTCAACCCCCTGCTCACCTCCGATCCCCTCCCACCACGACCCCACCCCTCGCGGGTTACGGACACTGCCTGAGCGCGGGCAGCCAATCCTTTAGAGGTAGAGCCCAGAGTGGGAAGCGACCCGTGCAAAGTCGCATAGAGAGCCCGAGACGGGAGGAGTGTGACGTCAGGAGCTGGCAGCCCAGGACTCAGGGTCGAATCCCGACCTAGGGCTGCTGTTCCTGGGGATGGAGTAACCGTTCGGCTGTTCATACTCTTGAGAATTCACTTTCCCTGCGTTTCTTCCATTTAAGCCTCATAACTCTCAACGGGGGTACTATGATCATATCCCCATTTTACAGAAGAGGAAACAGGGATAACCATTCCCCCAAAGGAATGCAGCCGAGGAAGGGACCCGATCTAGCAAGGCCTGCCGGACGAAGCCTACCCCGCGGCCCCTAACCCTGCCCGGGCGCCGGTACCCAGTGGCCTCTGCCATGACGCAGCCGCCCTGCTCCGCCTCGGCCTCCATGCAGCAGCCCTCAGGGTCATGGCTGAGACCCAGGCTGTGGCCTATCTCATGGGCCATGGTGACTGCAGCGCCGATGGGGAGCTCCGAGTGGTCCTGGGAGGGCGCGGGTCAGTCACTACGGCTTCGGGGACCCCCCAACCGCCACCACCTGCACCTCTCCTCCGGTCTGATCTCAGGGCAGCTCACCGTGCTCACGCCCCCAGAGCTCTCAGCGTGGCACATACCCTCGACCGGCGCTAGGCCCACCGTGTTGCCCTGAAAGACATGGCCCCTGAGGGCAGAGAGCAGCGTGACTGGCGAGGCGGAAGTCACACATGCCTGGCGCTATGGCGCGTGGGGAGGGGGCACCTACGTGAGCAGCTGCGTTGAGTCGTGTGGCAGCCGCGCCCACACCCCGACGCCACTGCAGGAAGGCCCAAAGCGTGGCATTCGCATCCGTTGTGACAGGGCTCTGGTCCTTCTCAGTCCACACTTCTAGGCCGGTCAGCGCCACCTGAATGTCCAGAGTCCTGAGAATCTGCAGTCAGGACGGGACAGGCCTGAAGAAGGGACCAGAGGCGCCACTGTGCCCCTGCTTTTCTGTGGGGGCACCCCTCATCCCCTCACCTCATCTCCAAGCCTGCCACATCCCATTAGGACCTGACTGCCCCTTGTTGCTGTCACCCCCATTAGGGCTATCTCCCTACCGCCCCTGACCTTGTCCACATAGTTGGCCACTTCCAAGAGACGCTGTTTGGTATGGTTCAAGTTCCGGTGCTGGGTCAAGAACTGGAAAGGCACAGCAAGGTGGTGTGAGGGGCTGAGCTGGTCCCATCTGGGTTGCCAACCCCCAGGTCTCCTCTCACCAGGGTATGGTCAGCCACTATGTACAGCTCCAGGTACCTTCTGTTCCTGCCGGCCTCCCGCCTCTTCTGGGGAGAGGCAACAGTGACCCTGAGTGACAGGCTGCTGGCTTGAGAGCCCTGACCACCAACCTCACACAGAAACAGTTAACTTTAATTTTTGCTAGAATTTGTTTCTCCAGCTTCCAAATAAAATATAAGGACAGGAGGCCCTGAACTGTCACTGTGCATCCCTGTCTCTTCTGATTTGGGGGGTTATGGACACTGCATTCCCACTCCCACCCCTGTCTGTGCCCCTGACCCTGATCTGGGTGGCATGAGAAAAGCTAGCCACGTCTCCTTTGTCCCCAGAGTCCCTATGGCCACATGCTCCTTTCCAGCTGAGCAACTGCTTGGTCCGGAAAATCTTGTGAGTTGAGACGTCCTTGGTGTCCCCAGATGGCCAGGGACGCACATAATAGCTGGCGTTGCTGCTGAGCTTGATCAGGCCCCTGGGGTGCAGAGGGGGCTGTGAGGGAACTCTTATCCCAGCCCCAGGCCCCGACTCTTCCCCCAGAATGCCTCACCTCATCCCAAAACAAGTGCTGAGAATGACCCAGGAGTCCGGGAAGCCTCTCACACGCCCATGGTAGTGACAATGATCCTGGAGACCCAAGAACACAGCCCAAATCTCAGCCAAGGTTGAGAGCATGGTGCAGGGGCTGGCTCCTGCCTCTCCTTAGGATCAGGAGGAGAATGGAGGAGGAATTGTGGGTAGGCCCTTAGGGAGTGCATCCTCCACCAAGCACCCTTACCATGTCCTCAGAACCGTGGAATTATCTCACCGTGTGGTTGGGAACCAGTACCACTGGCTGCCCATCTGGTCTGTAGTGGGTTTCTCTGTATCCGGGGCCAGCAGCCTGCTGGGAGAGAGTGTTATAGGAATCACCTAATGCCTTCCTCCCTGAATACTAATTGAGCAGTTCTATGAGTAAGGCGCAGGCCTAGCACTTAAGAAGCACCCCAAGTATGCCTTAGGGAAGGGACAGGCATGACTGTGTGTTGCTTCACTCAGAGAAGAGTTGGACTAGAGGGAGGAGAAAGGCGAAGGGCAGGGAGGGGCCTTGGTGATGGCTTAGAGGTGGGAAGTGAGAGTGTGGGAGGCACCAGGGAGGAGCAGGAATAAAGGAAAGGTTGGTGGTCCCATGGATCTGGTTCCGCAGCTCTGGGGCTGGGCTGGAGGGGAAGACTCAGGAGATACGCCAAGGAAGTGGGACTGGGAGCCAAGCTGGTATGGTGAACTCCCTAGGTGGCCCTGCCTGCTGCCTACCCTCCTTAGGCATCTGGTCAGCCCACTCTCTAGTCCACCTCCCTGCCTCAAGCATTCTTCACATCTTTTCCTTTGGCCCAGACCCCGCCTATCTCCCCACCTGTTCTTCAGGGGTGCTTATTCCCTGCTTCTAGAAGAAACAGAATCCCCACCTGCCCCTACCTTCTCCTGCCCTGCCTGTCTTAGCAAGGGTTCCCACTCCCACCTTCTGTAGACTCCACGTCAGTAATGATTCCATTTTCAGGCTTCATCTCACCAGGGTCCTTCCCACCAAGATGGATCACCCATAAGTCAGTCTCTCTTTTTTTAAGAAAATCCTCGAGCCATACCTCACCTTGACCTCTTTACCACCACACTGCCCCCAAAGACCTGTGATGCCTGCTTCTCCACCTCCTAGTCTTTCCTCCACCTTCTCCAGCTTTGTTCCCCACTCAACCCTAGGAGGTAGGTGATGTGACCACTTCATTTAACGTGTGGGACATGAAACCCCAGAGAAACTGGTCCAGCATGGTGGAGCTAGAGTTTTGTTCCCAGTTCATCTGACTCCATAAGGGAGAATAAAACATGTGTAGAGTGCTTAGAACAGTGCCTGCAGTGAAACAAGCACTCAACAAATAGCTGTTGATAATATAGTCTGAAAGATTTTAAGATCCCACACTCCATCTTGGACACCCACACCATCCAGCCTAGCTCTGCCTGCTCCTTCACCAACTCCAAATCTTTGGCTCTGAACCGTCCAGGACACTCAGCACTAAAATGGCCCCAAATTCATTTCCCACTGCTTTTTTTCTTGCAGATGGAGACCCTCTGGGAAGGCTGGACAAATTGCTGCCACCTGAATGTGCCTTAATCTTTGTAGCTGCTGCACCTCCATCCCTGTCATTTCATCAGCCCACTCATCTTTGGAATCCATCTTGGATTTTTTGAGTCTGCATACTCTTCAAGCACCCACTAGGTGATGCTCACTCATTTCCAGCAGGGAGATGGCAAGAAGCTTCTGGGGCCTGGATGAGGGATGTGACCCACAGCAGGACAGACCCAGCCCCAACAGTCCACTTCAGCCTCAAGGGAGCCAGTCATAGAATGGTGTGACTCTGTCACCTGAGCCTCCTTGGGGCCCTC
This sequence comes from Eonycteris spelaea, assembly GCA_003508835.1. Classification (NCBI taxonomy): domain Eukaryota; kingdom Metazoa; phylum Chordata; class Mammalia; order Chiroptera; family Pteropodidae; genus Eonycteris; species Eonycteris spelaea. The sequence continues at coordinate 1,373,538 of PUFA01000110.1, forward strand.
ACCCCTCTAGCCTCCCTCCTTGGTTCCCACCAGTCCCTGCCCCCAGCACTAGTTCCCCCAGAGAGAGGAGCAGTCTTGACTCCCAGCACATTCCCTGGCCTGGTACTTACTGATTCTTCTCCAGCTCCAGCAGGAGCTCTTGGCCTTCAGCCTTCAAGGCCACCAGCCCCGTGTCTAGCTTTAAGACCTGGACAAGAAGGAGTATAGGGCTGAGATGGCCGGCAGCCCGGCCTCCTGCCTGGCAGGGAGCAGGTGGGATGTGCAGTCAGCTCATGAGGGATTTCTTTGGGGAGAGAATGGAGGCAGAGGACAGCAGGCTCTCTCCACTTGCCCTGGTGGGCATGGATGGATGTGAGGGTGAGAACATGTAGACAAAGGTATTCCCAAACTCAAGATGTTTGTTGTTCTGAAATAGCCATTTGATATGGCCTGCTATGTGCACACCACTTCCTCCCTAGGGAGATAAGAGGTCCCAGAAAAGTGCCCTGCCTTGCCCAAGATTACTGGGCCCTTCCTCTGTCCCTCCTTCCTCTTACATGCCCAGGCTTCCTCTAGGCAGGGAGGACAGTGGAGTCCTGAAGACAGTGTAGGGTCAAGGGAACAGGCAGCAAGCATCAGGCAGCTGTGGCTTGGGCCTCTTTACAAACTCTTATTCTATATTTTGCTTCTCCCTACTCTGTAGGATTCAGACTTTACTCTTCCATCTCTAACTCTGACAACTGCTCCCACCCTGAAATTGTCCTTGGCCTCCAGCAAGCCCGCCCCACACCTACTTCACTGATCTCAAAAAGTAAACACAGACCCCTGATCCAGGCCAAGAAAAAAACACTGGCTTTCTCAGCCAGATGTCAGGAGGGGGCCTGGGCTAGCCTGCCATCCTCTCCTTCCCTACCCTCTTTGCCTTTTCCACCCTTTGGGAAGACCTCATCTTCCTCCCTTGTCCACTCAGGCTGGCTGGGGGCCCAGAGCCGGAGCTGGTCCAGGAATCTCCCAGAGAGCTGCTCTGTCTTTGGAATGCTGGCCTTCCTTTTTATCCCATAATGCACTGGGCTAGGCTGCAGGCCAAGGGGCTCACAGTCTTGGCGTGAGGACCCTTCCTCGGCAGGTGGAGAGCAGACAGCCGCCTGCTCCAGCCAAGAGCCCCATAAGGCCCCAAGCATGAGCTCATGTGGCCAGAATGTCACTTGTTTTATTGGAGAAAGGTTTGTACCAAGGAAAGGTGGCAGCCCAAATGGGAAGGCGCCTCCTGCCACCCCTACTCCAGAACCTCCTCTCTCTGTCCCTCTGCAGTCCTGCTGTCCTCACTCCTTACTATCCTTCTGACCTTGCCCCTCACTGTGCACCCCGTCCCTGGCCTGAAATCTGAGTGTGTTCTTCCTCTGGGACAGGACTCCTTGCCTCAACTCTGTCATCATTTTGGCAGGCTTCCTGGGAGCAGAGGCCCATAAGTGGGAAGAGGAAGGCCCCTCTGGGATTCCTCTTCTGGTCACAGCCCAGGCCAGACCGGGAGGGAGGTCCACAGTCAGGATAACCCCAGTGTGAGCTCAGCCTTTCCCTCTGCCAGTGATGTCCAGTGATCTCAAAGCTTGAGCTAGTGCGTGCTTGACCACTTGAATGGGGGCCCTGAGGGTCTGGAGGGCCAAGTGAGGGCTTTAGGTTGGGACCTGTTGGGCCTGTGGGAGCCCCCTAGCCTGCCTGCCCTCCTTCTTGCTGACTTGGACAGTGGGTTGTCCTTTCTTGCCTAAAAATTCAGGGCGAAGAGAGCTCTAAGTTAGGGGACATTGGCCAATGGTTTGAAGTCTTTCAGACCCTAGTGGGTCTCAAACTTCTAGACTAAAGAACTGTGTGACCTTGGGCTTTTTCTCCAATCTCTCCGGGCTTCAATTTGCCCCTCTGTACAGTGGGTATACCGAGGCTTCTGGCCTCCTGGTTTGCAGCACAGCTGTGTGGCATATGCAGAAGGGGGTGTGGTTATTCTGGTGTGTGATGGGTGGGTGTTGGGAGGAGGCTGGGGCCAAGCATTCTAGAGAAGGAAAATGGGCTGGGCTTTTAGCTGGGGGCCACCAAGAGAGTGACACTGCCCCCTGGACAGAAATGGATTCTGTATGAGTCAGTGAAGCTGAAGTTTCGGGATCCTCAATGGCAGAGTCCTGGAAGGGACAGCACTGTGTCCACTGGGTCACATATTCTGGTAAACTTTGCAAAAGAAAGATATTTTGTTGTTTTCCCTAAGAGATCCCTGAAAAGTTTCATGCCTCATAAATCAGGCCCCACCTCTGCCTAATGGCATGGGGGAGGGCAGATATTTCTGGGAAGGGAGAGAAAGAAGGAAGGAACCCTGAAAATGACTTCCATGTGTGCAGGCTCATGCAAGCTAGATGTTGCCCTGTCAGCCCTTTGGGGAGGGACCTAACGGACTGGGGCGGCAGGGAATCTAGGGACCCTAGCAAAACTGTCACGATGAAATTTGGGGAGGGGCAAAGAGCCTGGGAGACCCTGGGCTCCCACAGAGGAAGAGATGACACAGCACTGACCGGCTCCTCCAGGGTGACCGTGCGCCAGGGTTGTGCATCCAGGACCCAGTGAGGGGTGACCGGCTCTCCAGGGGTGTTTCCTGGGGTGGGAACAGAGCACAGGGTGAGGGGGACCTGAGGAACAGATGGGAGTGGGGACAACAGAGGATTAGGTTAGAAGATGCATCAGGGAGGAACATCCATCGTCAACACTCAAAGGTTGAGCCTGGAGGTGGGCATCCATGAGGCATTCTTGGAACTAAGGAGTATTCAGAGAGATGGCAGAAGAGGGACAGAGGAGCCTGAGATGGGCAGTTCAGCTGGGGATGCAGGAGCCCCACTGACCTTGGAGAGGGTTTGGCAGTCAAAGGTCACAAGGAAGAGACCAAATCCTCCAGTGAAGGGAAGAGAAGGGGGAGGCAGCCTCGGTTATTTTTAGACTGGGTGGCAGATGTCTTTAATGTGAGAGATTTGTGAAGAGGATGCCTGCATCCCTGCCACCCTTTGAGAAAAACAACAGCTAGATGTTGTCTTGGGAGCCCACCTTGCTCAGAGATCCCAATGGGGGCTTCTTGCTGGAGGTGGGGCTTCCAGAGACCCTGGCCCAGAAGCCCCTGGGAGACAGAGCCTGAGTGTCCCTGGACTAAGTGTGCTTAAGGGGGGAGCCAGGAGGAATACCAGAGCCAAGCATTACTTAGAGGTCGCTGGAATGTTCCCCTGGAATGCTCCCAGCCTCCCCACCATGGGCCCCAGTAACTCTCACTACACCATCCCTGTAGGAGCCAGGCCCCAGACAGCTCAGAGCCTGCAGGCAGCCATCCTACCTCTGGCACTCAGTCCCTGAGGAAGCTCAGCTCCCAGAGTAGACAACTCGGTAATCCCCACCCAGCCCTGACCCCAGTCCTGCCCAGGCTGAGATGGCTGCTTGTGGAGGTGGCTCAGCAACTGCTGGGCCACTGCTAACTCCTTTCCTCTCCTCCATCTCCTCCCCTAAGCACCATCTTCAAAGACCTGGAATAGCAATAGCTCCAGGGGTCCCCTTCCTGCAAGAAGCCCTCCCTGATTTGGATGAGTGAGTTGCCATGGGGGGTGGGGGAAGGGCATGGATTGGAGGCTGAGGGAGGAGTCTGAAAGCTTCTAGGAAGAGGGGAAAGGGGATGTTTCTCAGCCCAGAGAGGACCTAATGGGTGTGGAGAGCCAGGTCTTGCTGGGCCCGGGTCTCTTAGAGTGGAGAGGGGAGGGCCTGCCTGTGTGCATGTGTGGGTATGGATTGAAGGTTCTCCTCGTGGCCCTGTGCACACACACTGACCACCGGCACCTTGACAAAGGAGAGAGAGGCAGAGATGGAGTTGTGGCAACTAGGCAGATAGGAGTAGAAACTGGGGGAGCCAGTGTGTGTTAGGGAGCATAGAGCCCCTCTTTGCTCCTCCCAGGGGTCAAATCATCATCCCCTGACCCCAGGCTGAGGAGGAGTAGGAAGCTGCAGAATGCCTGGGACTATCCCTAAGGGCATGACAGCTGTCATCCTTTCCCTTGGGCCCCAGAACAGAGCAAGACCCTATCCTTGTGGGGTCCCCCCTCCACAGTGCTCTGGAACCCACCTCTAGGCTGCGAGCCCAGCCTTTCCTGCCTCCCCCTCCCTGTCGTCTTCCCTGTCCCCTCACCAGGCACAAGATATATAGGACTCTGCAAATCCTCCCACCCACATGGAGAGGTTGCTGTTGTCCTGGTCCCCAGAGGGTTGGAGAGGTTACACTGGGAAGAGCCGGAGTTCCGTCTTCCCCCACGGCCCTGCTGAACAGGCACCTTCAGTTTGGAGCCACCATGCTCTATCTAACCAACAAGGCAACAATATAAGCAATATACACACGCCCCAAGGTCCTGGGATGAAGGGATGAGCAAGGTGATTTGTGAGCATGGAAGCCAGAGTTCATTCCTTAGTCTGAGGACACAGCAGGGACTCCAGGGCACCAGTGCACTGGGGACTCCGGGGAGGAGGAAAGTCCCCTCAGCCCCAAGGGATGCAGGGGCAGGAACTTTCCCACTGAGGAATGGGGGCTGGGGATGATTTCAGCAGAGAATCCAAGCAGAGGGGATTTGAGGGGCTGGGCAGCTGCTCAGAGGGGAAGGATCCCTGCCACTCCGTTTTGTCGTGGGCACAGTGGCAACAGGGCAGAGTGTGTAAGTCTGGGCCCGAGCGAAGTGACAATCCCTGGACAAGTCCCACAGACGCCCTCCCAAACCCACCCTGTTCCCTGTCCTCCTGACTGCGCATTCCCAGGGTTTCAAATCTTCTATCCCCTGACACTAGTGTCCCTAGGGGCGCGCTCCCACTCACCGCGAAACGCCTCGGCCCCCCACACCGGCCACGGTAGCCGCAGTAGCAGCAGCAGCGGCAGCAGAAGCAAGGCAGCAACCCTAGAGCGCTCCTAGCCCCTCGGCCCATAGCTGGGAGCGCCTCGGCCTCTGAGCTGCCGCTCCGGCTCCAGGCTCCGGGCGCCCGGCCCCGCCCTGGCTGGATCGCCGCCGACTCACGCCCAGGGCAGCCCTCCCGCCGCCTCCCACGCCCCCTCCGGGGCCGCACCCCTCCCCACGCGACCCAGCACGCATCCCTAGCTGCCCGCGTCGTGACCGCGGCAGAGCCCGTCCCGACGCCGGACAGCAGGGCCCGAGCTCGCGTGCCTTTGAGGAGTCGGGGTGACCCTCCTGGCCAGAGCGGTCAGGGGTAGAGCTGGACCGCGCGGGGTGGGAACGGGAATCTGTGCAGGGGGAGACAGAGGCCAGGGCTCGTGGGCCACCTGTTGCTGCTCAGGTCTGCCTAGGGAGCGCCCTTCCCCCTCCTCCACCCCCGCCTCGGTGGTCTCCCGGGAGGACCTCTGTCCCCGCCTAGTCGCCAGTCCTGCCAAGAGGCGCCCTGGCGCGAACCCAGCAGAAGTGCTCCTAGGAGAAGGGAGACCGGGGCGACGGCTACAAGCAGGTTCGATTGCGCTTCTCAGCTTGTCTCTGCGTCCCAGCGGCCACTAGCCGCGTGTCTGAGGCGCGCGCAGCTGAGCGGGGGCGGGCGCGGGGCAGGGGCGGGAGCGGGGTGGGGGTGGGGGTGGAGGGGGTGAGCCAGTAGAGGCCGCAGTCCTTTGGATTCTGCGGCACAAAGGCGAGGCGGCCGGACCGTGCGCCGACGAAGGCGGGCGCAGCCCTTAGTCCCTAGCCATGACCACGGGGCAAATTTTACAAAAACGATAGATTCCCAGAAGTGGGGAATCTTTTTTCTTTTTTTAAAGGTTTGTTTTGTGTCCATTCAGACAGCGAGCAGCAAGTATTCCGATAGCGGAGGATGTTAACGTTTAAGCAACTCTATTTTTGAGAATTCAAAATGCGGCAATTCGATTAGTAAGAGGTCCAGCAGCCAGAGACATCTATGTTCGCGTGATTCGAACATCAAAAAAGTATGATAAGGTGTTTGGGGAACATCCTTCACTCTTCTGCCTCCATCCCGTCAGCCCACATCCCCCGATAGGAAGCCACTAATTAGCTTCTTGTATAGGCTTTGAGAGTATTTCATGCATATCCGAGACAACACAGACATTTTTTCTCTAAACATTCTTCTGGACTTTTTTTTTTTTCACTTTAATACACCTTGAAGAACCTTCGTTTGTGGTATCAGTGTATTTAGAGTGGTCTCATGAGCACTATTCTTATGATTATTACAATTACTCTATTATTGTTACTTTATTAGTATTAATATCGACTTTATTAAAGTATAATTTACATACAATAAAATCTATCTTATATAACAGGTTCAGTTAGTATGAGTTTTAATAAATTGTATACACCTGTGTTAATCAAAAACCACAGTCCACATACAACAGTCTCTCCCGCTCCCCACCCCAGGCAACCACTGATCTGCTTTTTGTCTATAGATGGTTTACCATATTCTAGAACTTCATAGGACCGAATTCATAAAACATGTATTTTTGCGTGTCTGGTTTTCCTTCCCTCTTTTTGTTTTTGAGATCTCATTTACATCGTTTCATGTATCACAGCAATCTCTGCTTCTTTTGTGTATCCATGTGTATGAGGAAAGCACTCTGTAGTTGTCTCCAGTTAGACAATTGGGTTCTTTTCCAGTTTGGGGCTCTTCGAAGTATAGCTGCTACAAAATTTCTGTAAAATCTTTGTATGACAGACATTTTCATTTACTCATCTGCAAATACCCACAAGTAGAATTGCCAGGTCATCATGGTAAAAACAATTTAATTTTTGCAAAGGGGCTGACATTCCCACTAGCAATGTATGAGAAGTTCTAGTTCCTCTACTTCCCACATTTAGTGTTGTCAATTCTCTTTAATTTCAGCCATTCTAATGGGTGTGCAACATCCTCGTCATTTTTTATAGTCGAATGCCACCATTTTATCGTCCCAGTTTCCTCTTGGGCATATAGTTTTTAATCCCTTTGCTATTACAAACAGTGCTATTGAGACAAGAGGGCAACTTACCATTGTTGAGTAGTCAGAAAGGTCAGCTGGCTGGAGCGTGCTACGTTTCACAAGAATATCCATACTAGGTCTAGTACCACCACCAACCAGCATCAAAGAGCTTTGGGAGGCAACATACTCGGCAACACGGGACTTTACCGCACCATGTGCAATAAGACCCAAGCATGTCCCTAAGGTGATTTTTTCCCTAATTCAAATACCAAAAAGCAAGCCCAGGGGCGGAGATTTACCACACTAATGACACATGTAACGCACGGAGAAGCATATAGTCTCACTGCGCAGGCGCCAAGGCACCTCCACCTTTACATGTCTAGACATAGCTTTTACCCACCTAGATCCCTTTAAAATGCCAACTTCTCTCCAGGAGCCACCCATGTTGGTTCCCTTCTGCACAAGCTTAATAAACCTTTGCCTTTTGGCTGAACTTTCCATTCTGGGAAATCGTGAGAACCCAGGGTGCAGGTAACACTGTGATAGATAATTTTATACACAAATTTATCTGTGAGATGATTTCCTACAAATGAGATTACTGGGTCAAAGGATATGGTGTTTATGATTTGTGTAGATACAGTTAAATTGCCCTCCAATCTGTGCCAATTTATAATTGCACCAGAAATATCTAGGGTGCTCATTTTCCCACGACCTTATTCAATATAGTTATCAAACAGATTTTTGCTAGTGTGAAAGTGAAAGTGTGGTCTTTATTTGCATTTTTCTCACAAGTGAGTTTGAACATTTGTTCAAACATTTAAGAACCATTCGTATTTCCTTTTCCCTGAATTGCCTGTTCATATCCACAACCCATTTTTAAAAATTTTGTTGGTCTCTCTTAACTTGAAGGAACTCTATATGCAAGGGTATTTAACTCTTTGTATACAGTATGAGTTGCAAATATTTTTCCCAGGTTGTGAGATGTATCAAGGCTTTAGTTCATTTATATTCTTTGCTGGGTAGTATTTAATTGTGTGAATATAACCACATTTTCCCCCATCGATTCTACTGTTGCTAGACAGTTGAGTGGTTCCTAGTTTTGAGATGTTACAAAAATTGCTGCTATGGACATTCAAATACATGTGTCCTTAACTTCTCTTTGCCTGTCCTGCTCCCTGTACTCCTGTACTGGTCTCCCCTGGAAGCATGTTCTTAATAAATCACTTGCACATGAATCTTGTCTTGGGAATAAAACCTAATACGGACATAGATGGCTTTAATCATGCTGAGAGCTCCAGTGTAGACAGGCTGAAGAGGCATTAACCCCTCTCCCTGTGGATGATTAAATGGGGTCACAATGGTGCTGACAGCAGCAGAGGCCACCCCTCCAGGACAGAATTCCCTGATCCTTCTGCTGGATGAGCCAGGGGGAAGAGAGCAAGGCAACCTGTTGTGGTCAGTGTCCATTTTTCTGTCTGTGCTTTTGTTTGGGGAGGATGTAGGGTAGAGCAGGGGCAAATGGAGAGACTCAGGTTTCTATCTTGAACCAGGAGCACATCTGGAGATTCCAGAAGAGAATATAAATCCTGAGAAAGGGGAAATTATGAAGATAGAATTTTCGACCATGGTAAAGAAAGCAGTCCTGAAGAGGAAGAAGAGAGGTGGCTAAGAAATCACAGGGACAGGACAACATCAAATATGAGTCCTGGTAGGGCCAGTGAGAACTTGAAGGTGTTTCGAGCCCCAAAAAGCTGGGGACCAGGAAAGCAGCACAGACCTCAGAGCCACCAGACTCTGAACATGGAGGAGGAGGCTTCAGTGTGGACATCAGGGAGAGAAGAAGACAGGACATCAGCATGGACTTCTCCTCTGGCAAGAATACAGCCAACTGGCGAACTCCTATTCATAGTGCAGGTGCAGACCGTGGCTTTATCTGTTGTCTCCTTGTCGAGGAGTCCTCCTGGACTCAAAGCCTGTTTACTGTTCCCTGAACTACACTTCTCACTGCACCACATTTCACACAGCATTATAGTTATCCGTTGTCTCTCTCCGCCGGACCCTGAGCTTCATGGGTCTAGAACTGTCTTTTGTTCACTGCCTGGCACAGGTCCTGGCACACAATTAGTGCTGATAAAATGAGGGAGCTATGTAGCCTAAGAGCTGTGTGGGGATTGGAGTCATCCTTGCCAAGTGGCTACTCTCAATCCCAGATGAGCTATGTCCAAGCACAGCGGAAGAATTTTCTGCTAAAAATCAGAGCAACTGTTTATTTACATTTGGAAGTTGCAAAGGAAGGGATGGGGCTGTTGGACCGAAGTTGAGGAAGATGAATCCTAGAAGTGCCACTGTTCATACCTGATAACAAGCCATGGGAAAGATGATTTATCAAATGCCTTGCTGGTGTCACTCTCCAGAGGAGTATCAGGAAGTGTTCTGGAAAGAAGGCAAACCAGTGAGAGTTAAATCTTTGAAGTGCTAATGTAATGGGCAACACCTACCATCTGTAAACAGGGCTCACCCTGAAGAGTGACCCAGAACAGGGTGTCCAAGGATGGCGCTGCCATCTCTGGCCCATGGAGATATTCCAGCTGGCCCCTAGCAGTCACAAGCCAATGCTTGGGTGCATCAGAAAAACTCACATGTATGAATGCAGGGCACCCAAGGTGTAGTCAAGGGTCTGGTGCATTTAACGGGGAAAATGATGTCCCTTTACAAAGTGAAGGGGGTGCTTTAAAAAATTGTATAATCAACTATAACTTGAGTAGAGTGTCCTGAACATCCAATATAATGGGTAGGGGATTTTTAAAAAATGTAATTAAGTGTATTTTTAGAAAAATGTGCATTTTCTAAGTATCCAGCTCAATGACATTTTACAAAGTGAACATACCCATAAAACTTGCACCCATACTAAGAACAGCATACACTCCACCCACTGAAGGTCCCTTTTGGTCCCTCCCAATCACAACCTACCCCATAAATAACCACTGTTTTGACTTGCATCACCATTGATTAGATTTGCCTGTCCTTAAACATCATGAGAATGGAATCACGCAGTCTACACTGTTTAGCGTCTGACTCCTTTCACTCAACATTATGTTTGGACCAATTGGCTACAATATGTGTAGTTGTAGCTCCTTCTCACTGCTGTATAATATTCCATTGTGTGAACGTAGCACAATTCATTTATCCATTTTATTGTTGATGTGCATTTGTTGTTTCCAGTTTGGGGCTATTATGAATAGCATTACTGTGAACATTCTAGTACAATCTCACATTGTACAGAAACCTTTAATCCTTTAGAGTAAATACCAAGGGGGAATTTCAGGGTCATAGGGCAGGAATATTTTAGCTTTAATAGATAATTAAAGTTTTCCCAAGTTGTCATATATTCTGTACGACTTGATTCCATTTGTATAAAGTTTAAAACCAAGCAAATCAAATCTATGGTGTGAGAAGTCAGGAAAGTAGTTACGTTTCGGAGGTTGTGACTGGGAGGGGTCACACGGGAGACTCTGGAGTGCTGATAATGGTCTGTTTCTTGATCTGGGAGCTGGTTACAGGGATGTGTTGGCTTTGAAAAGTCATTGAGCTCTACACTTCTAATGGGTGCAATTTTCTGTATGTGCGTTACACTTGAATTAAAAATTTATTTTTAAATTCTTGATATGCCTCAAACCAATAGGGGTAGACACAACAAACCCCTCTGAGAACCCTCTAATCCCAGATGGACCTACACCCCCTTGGAGATACACAGAAGCAGATAAAGACTCTCAAGTTGAATGTTCCCAGATCTCCCAGTTGCCAACTCTTCTGTGACCACCTGTGGTCTGCGTCTCAAGCTCTTTTCCCCAGACAGCTCCAAAACATTGGCTGCTTTGGGCTTGCTCTCTGTGTTCCACCTCTGAATTTAACCTACACTTTCCACCCTCCCACTTGACAGCAATATAGAAAAACCGGGGCTTACTAAATGCCCACCTACTGCATGCCAAGCATGGTGCTGGTCATGTGGGCAGAAGAGGTGAGCAGCCCCCAGACCCTCAAGGAGCAGGAAGGGGAACTAATTACTTGATCACAGGTAGTTTGTAGTAAATGCATATAATTTGCACTCACTGGCCACCTCTGCAGGCAGCCTCCCACTCGCTTTTGAATCTTCTGTGCTCCAGTCCAGCAGTTTGGATTGCAAGAAAGTGACTCACTCCAGTTATGTCATAGGGTGATCGTTTATTGGGAAGACATGCCAGACAGACTCCCAGGAAGAGTCTGGCAATCAGGCACTAAAAGGAATGGGACCTGAGACCAGGAAGGATCCCAGTCGTGGCTCCATGGAGCTCACCTGGCCTCGAATTTCTTCCTAACCTGTAAGCTCCTATATTCCTCATATTTCTCACCTAAATCCTAGAGTGGTGGGCTCCTCCCACCATCTGGCACCAGACCACTAGAGTATTCACTAGACTACCAAGAATTGGCTCCCCTCAGGCTCTGACTTCCTGGAAGTTAATTATTCCTCCTTGGTGACCCTCATTCATCTTAACAGCTCCTGATGTACAAGTCTCCAAGAAGAGGAACTGAACTCACTGCATCATGGAAAGAAATGTACCTGAGGCAGAAACAGGGCTACTGATGACGTTGTGTCTGCTCCCCACACTTTTCATTGGTGGGGGTGGCGTGGGGGTAGGAATGAGGGTACCTCTTCTTCCAGGGCAACCCCACTGCCTGGCATGCCCTTTCTCTAGGGACCACCAAACTTTCTTGATGTCCTCAGTCTTAATGTGTGAGAGGAACTACCTCCTCCAGCAAGCCCATGACCAGGGCATGCCCCCAGTGGATGAGCACTGAGACGGAACGTGTCCTTCTGGCTACATTCTCATCAATGTCAAATGTCTCAAGGATGAGTCCATAGTGGGGAGTTTTTTTGGAAATGGAATAAAAACTACATTTCCCAGAATCCCTTGCAGCTTTGGAGTGACCATGTGACTAAACTCTAGCCAATGGACAGTGGCTATGACATGTACACCTTCTGGATTGTGTCCACAATGGGAATGGGTGTACCTTCAACTTCCACTCTTCTTGCTGGAGAAAATGTGAACACGGTGGGGACATTGTGAACCTCATAATCAAAGGCAATATTTTAGGGATGGATAAAAATAAGATAAAAGGATCCAGAGCTCCAATACCTTAAACTACCCAGACTAATATGATAGAGAAAAATAAAATTTTCTTATGTTAAAGTTACTGTATTTGGTGTCTTGTTAGGCAGCCAACTTATATTCTGTCTAGTACAGAGTGCCTTGACCAGCCCGGGACAAAGTAGAAAGCTCATCTTCTAATTCGTCCAAAAAGTCCAGGGTTGGTTTGGAGGAGAAAGATGTGAAAGGCAGTGCATTGGAAGATAAATGGAGAGATGAGATCCAGAGAAAAGAGAAAGAGATCAACTTATTTCTCTTCAGCATCCCCCAGGGTCAATTCCCTCCTGGGTAGATTGAGATTCACCCCCTCCTCTCACCACACATTTTTCTTGGGGGCAAGAGGTTTGGAACGAGGTCACAGAAAGTCAGATGTCACAGAGCTGTTTTCACAGAGGCAGGCAGGATCCAGCACCGTCTTGTTTACGAGGCCCAAGTCATCACAGATTCCAGTAACCTCCTCCTCCTGAGGGCAGGCAATGCCACAGTCAGCTCAGGAGTGGAGCACAGGATGAGGTTCCAAATGTGGCTGTGTCAGGATCGGTGAGCTTCCCACAGAGAAAACCTTGGTCACAGGAGGATTGTGGGAGCAGACATCACCTGAACCCCAACTCTGGAGGGCAGTCCCCCAGGTTCCCAGCCCTGGGTAGGAGTCCCAAGGAGATTGGTGAGAATGTGCATGCCTGGTCCACCAAATGGATCATCTGCAGAAGGGGGCACATCACCAGGAAGGGAAACACGCTTTCACCCCTGCCCACATGATGGATAGACTCAGCAGTGGGAAGACGGACCCCTAAACATAGATGGGGTCCTGTGTTCTGAGATGTGTCTTGGAAATAGAGGTGTTGTGGCTAAGTTCAGAATCCAGCCAGCCACCTGGCAAACACATGGCTTCTCTCTGGTCCAGTCAGAATGTGGCTCCCCCTGTCTTCTCAAGGGGCCCTGGTTCTCTATATTCTCTCCCCAGTTTTTCCCTAGCCCGAGGTACCAGCCTATAAATGAGAGCAGCCTCTAAGGGCCAGCTCTGTGCTGCGGGGTAGCCTAGCATTATGTCTGCATGGGCCTGCATGGGGAATAGATACCTGCATGGTGTCCTTCTGGGCCGCCATCTCCACGGAAGTCTCACCCACACTCAGCTTATGAGAATGCCTCCTTCTACAAGGGCAAGAGTGGAGTGAGAGAGCCTCCCCCTCCCTGCCTGCCCCCATTCCCTTCCCCCACCCCACGTGCTCGTGCCCAGATTGCTCACTGCACTGAGCAGTGGGGAAGCACTGTGGGAAGTGGGGTACCTTACCTTGCTTCCTCCCCAGCTGTTTCTTCAGCATAAAAATGGTAGAGATGAGGAAAGAAAAAAAAACTACAGCAAGATGGATTTAGAGATGATTCTAGAAGGGATTCCCAAATTTGGAACGTGGGAGGGAGGGAGACAGGCTAGGAAGTATGGGGGCTGTGAATTTGGCAGGAGGGACATGGGGAATGTTGGGAAAAAGAGAGAAGGAAGAGGTGGCTCCATCTGCCCTCCAGCTCCTGACCCACCTCCAAGTGTAGCAGGCCCCCAGGCCCAACAGGAGGAAGAGAAGGCCTGCCACCAGCCCTAGGATCCAGAGTAGATTCTGGAACTGATGCAGGCGGCTCAGGGCTGGAACACAGAGTATAGATTAGGGAGCAGCTATGGCCCCAGGCCTTCAGTGCTCCTTCCCAAGGCGCCCGCCCGCCCAAGATGAAATATTTTTCTAGCTTTCACTTTATCTCAGGAGCTTCCCCATGCAGAGGAGCTTCAAGCAACCACTAGAGACTACACAGACAAACTAATTACCACTGAAGGGATTTAGGGAGGACCTCAGAAGAACCCCTTGGACCTGAGGGCAGGGCCTTGTGCAGAGCAGCCTGGGAGATGAAGTCCTTCCTCACCTCTGGTTCCAAAGTAGGTGGAGGCAGAGGCAGAGCCCAGGGCATTGGAGGCAGAGCACACGTATTCCCCCTGGTCGCTGGGCCTCAGCTCCAAAACGTCCATCCTCAAGGCATTGGGGGTGGCTGAGATGTGGATGTGCGGCTCAGCTGGAACACCCCGAGGCTGACTGGTGGCCAACAGCCGATTGCCAAGATGGAGGGTCAAGCTGGCTATGGGCTGGCTGTCCACTCGGCAGTCCAGGATGCCCTGGACGCCACCCTCAGGCTCCACAAAGACCGTCATGGTGGGCGTCTTGGGAGGGTCTGTAGGAAGACAAGAAGTATGGTAATTGTTGAAAACAACCACAAATTCCTCCCCTCCCTGTACCCATGTAATGTGACTTTGTAGCTCTTCCCATTAAGAGCCTATGTCCTCACTCCTTGAATCTGTGACTCTCTTTGACCACTAGAAGTCAGAAGAAGTGACATTGTGTAACTTCAGGGCTAGACCTCGAGAGTGCTCACAGCTTCTGCTCTCCTTGGCACACCATCATGTGGGAAGCCCAGGCCAGCCTGCTGGACACATGCGGCCCTGCCCCCACAACCAGTCATAAGGGCGAAGCCATCCTGGACTGTCTAGCTTCAGTTCAGTCGCTGGACAACTGTAGCCACATGAAGGGAGACCAACGGAAGAACTGCCCAGCTGATTCCAGCCCAAATTTCTGACTCACAGAATTAGGAGCAAATAAAATAGTTGTCATTTTAAGTATTAGTTTTGGGCTGACTTGTTATGCATCAATAGCTGGCTGACACAGCATTGGGCCCTGGTGAAAAATGGAGTAGGGGACCAAGACTGATGAAGACCTATTGTGTATCAGGCACTCTGTGTAACTTCATTTTCTATATGCCTCACAAGGTGAGGGGACTGATGCTTTGCAGGTGAAGAAACCAACCCGTCCATCAGTGGGGGTCTAGCAGCCCAAAACTCCATACCTGTGAAGTCCTGACTCTTTGCAGACAGAAGAAGAGGAAGACCTGAGGTGAGCATGTGAGATACGGGGAGACTAAGGTGGTGTCACTCACAGAGCACACGAAGCATGACTGGAGCCGAGGCGGTGGCCCCAGTGGGAAGCTCAGCCCGGCAGTGGTACATCCCAGCTTGGGCACGGGCCACGTGTGAGAAGGCAAGGGTGGGCACGGGCTCCCAATGTAGTTGCTGGCCATTCCAGAACCAGGCAAAGGTGGAGTTGTCCAAGGGCCTGGGGCCACCAGGAAGGTGACAACTCAGGTTCAGCGCCGCACCCTCTGGCACATCCAGGCCTGGCTCGGCCACCACACGCACACCTGCAGGCCGAGGACCAGGAGGTGGTGGGGAACCTGCAGGCCTTTGGGAGCCAGAGCCTCTGCGTAGAATCTGAGTGGGATCTGAGAGGCAACCCCCTGCAGTGGGAGCTGTTCCTCTTCCATCAGATTGTGCGGGGCTACATCTATCACTCCCGGCCAGCCAGCCCCCCTTGACATGGATTCCACCCCCACAGCCCCTGAGGCTCTTCTCCTCCCCCCTCACCTGCTCACCTTCTGCCTGTAGCTGTCCTGTGGTGCTGACTGAGCCCAGCAAGTTGTGGGCCGTGCAGACATAGGTGTCCTCATCACCTGAGGGCACATCTTGCACCTGCAGCCGCAGGGCGTTGCGGGCCACTTGGACATGGCCTGTCCCCAGTGCCAAGCCATGGACCCCGTGGCTCGTAGCCAGCACCTTGCCATCGTGGGACAGGGTCAGCTCGGCAGGTGGCTCACTGTCCACAGTGCACTGCACCACAGCCATGGGGCTGGCTCTCGAGTCCCAGAAGGAGGACAGAACAGCGTCCCGAGGGGCATCTGGGGTGGGGCAGGGCAAAGTTAAGGGCTTTGCTTGAAAACCCTATAGTGTCCATTGTCCACCCTCCTGGTAGTGGTGAGGCTGAAGCCCCTGGACAAATATCACTTCCTGGAAGTGCCACCCTCTCAGGAGTCCTGTGGGCAGATTCCTCCAGGCAGGGTTCCCAAGGACCCAGGGTCTCTTTCTTCAACACCTATGTCCTTCTTTCCCCACGTGCCCATTCCTCGGCCCCCTGTAGTCCTATGCCTGCCCCCACTAGGGCTCAGAAGGGCCCTCCACCACCCTGGATGCTCCCAGCCAGGGATCTCTGCTCACAGAGGATTTGCAGGGCTGCGGGCCGGGAGCTGCGTGTGCCCTGGGCATCCTGAACCTGGCATGAGTAGGCGCCTGCGTGAGCCCGCGTAGCCACTGGGAAAGAGAGGGAGGCGGCTGGCCCTTCCTGCAGCCAACGGCTGTTGTGATACCAGGTATAGAGGGTGGGTGGGCTGGCGGCAGGATCTTCACAGGTCACTGTGATGGAAGTCCCCTCAGGTACATCAGCTGACGGAGCCAGGATCACCTGCACACCTGTGCCAAGAAGGCCAGGGTCAACTGGATCCATCCAGACACCACAGCTGATCCCATACCTGGTGGCCTTGACTTGGGCCCCGCCTCACCCTCTAGCTGCAATTCCAGAGATGTGTTGGCCTGGCCTAGAGGACTACGGGCAGAGCAGCTATAGAGACCCTCATCACTGGGCCGAGGCTCCCACAGCTCCAGGCGCAGGGTGTTGGGTACAGAGGCTGCGGTTGAGGAGGCCAGAAGGCGGCCAGCATGGCGAAGGGCCAGCTGGGCAGGTGGGCGGCTGTCCACAGTGCACAGCAGCAGGGCCAGCCGCCCGCCGTGGCTTTCCAAGAGGTAGGTCAGGCGCAGGCTGCGGGGTGCATCTGCAGGAGCGCGAAAGGCATAGATGTTATTGAGAGACCACAGCCATGAGGAGGCCCGTTTGCAGGTGACATTTAAACCAGGAGGGGTCTGGCTCCCCACCCAAAGGACCTCCACTTGCCCAATCTGGGGCACGGCCGCTCTACCCAAAGAGGATGAATCCTCATAGCCCCCAAACTCCAATCCTCCGTGTAGTGCTCCATCAGCCAGAGGAGTTTGGGTACTAGGTTTCTGGGTTGGACACCTATGGGTTCTGACCATGCCCTGATCCCTGCAGGCTGCTGTCATGCCTTCCAGCTCCACCCTGCAGCCAACCACACTCACAGAGGACATCTAGGATGACAGGTCTGGAGAGGCGGGGTGCCTGGCCAGGGGCCACCACACCACAGTGGTAGGAGGCAGCATCCGTGACTGTAACATTGGGCAGGGAAATGGAGTGGGCGCCTGGGCGCTGCTTCCCATCCTGGTACCACATGTAGGTGAGCTGGGCTGGGTGGGTACTCCACGCAACACAGGTCAGATTCACCAGCTGCCCCTCCTGCACGGTGTCCTTGGGCCACACCTGCACACTCACGGCTGGGGAGAGAAGGATGACATGACGCTATGTAAAACAAGCCACCTTTCTCCATAAGGGAGGGAAGTTTCTCGGCCTCTGGGAGCTGGCCCGCCTGTAAATGGGGCTCAGAGGTAGAGTTTTGGAAAAGGCTCATCAACTCTCAGACGTTCCCAAACAGAGTTCTGCAGAACCCTCCCTGACCCTAGCTGGGGGCACACAGGAGGATACAGGCCTCCCCGGCCCTGTCGTGGTTTCTCCTTGAACACTCCCTTTCTGATCAGTTTTATCCACTGGGCAGCCATGCAAATTCTATTTTGAATAAAGGCTCTTCCATGAAACCCAAGTTTAGAGACTGCTGCCCTTAAGAAGGGTGGAAATGGGGACCATCCTTTTGTTCAGCCCTTTTGCCTGTACCTCAGGCTTCCAGAACCCTCTCAAACCTTCTTCCTCCTTAAAAGAGCCACCCACGCACACACTCACACACCCACACTGACCCTGGGCATCGAAACTGGCCGAGGCTGAGGTCTGGCCCAGGCTGTTGGTGGCCTCGCAGGTGTAGACGCCCTCGTCCTCCAGCACTGCATTGTGGATCTCCAGGCGCAGTATGTTGGGGGTCACAGTCACCTGTAGCCGGGGAGAACTGCCTGCAAGTTCTCCCTGACCTTGTAGAGTGGAGGCCACCAGGCGGTCCCCATGGAGCAGTCGTAGCTGGGCCGGAGGGTCACTGTTCACACGGCACAGGAGGAGGCCCAGTCGCCCGGGCCGGCGTCCATCAGGGTGGTGAACGTGGCCTGGCGTGGGGCATCTACACGAGCAGGGACTGGTCAGGGGCTGGCCAGGTGGTCCCTCATCTGCAGCTCTCTCATGGAGGCAGAGCCCAAGACCAGGGGCTCGGCATCCCCTCCCTCAGCCATGCTCTTGGCTCCATTACCCCCAAGAAACATGCACGGGATGAAAACACTTACAGGACACATGGAGGCTGACAGGGGCAGCCAGGCTTGTGCTGGCTGAGCCTGGGGCCTGGGCTTGGCAGTGGTAGGCCCCAGCCTGGTTCAAAGTTATGGCTGCAAAACGAAGTGTGGCCGAGGTCGAATCCTGGAGGGGTTGGCCATCCCTATACCAGCGATATGAGATGCCCTCTCCAGGGCCATTGTGGGTACCTCACACCTCAGGACCACGGCCTGGCCCTCCTGAAGCTCAGGCGATGGTGAGACCTGGACCCAGGCGCCTGCAGGGAGAAATCAAGAGGAAGTGAGGGCCCTCCGCCATACTCTCCCACATCGGGGGCTGGGCATGCATCCACACCAGAACGGCATGGCCCAAGCCCTGTGACCTGGAGCTACGGCTCCCCCACCAGACCACCGCCGAATTCACCTCCACGCCTCCACTTCTCCTGACCCTGACTACCTGGCATGGGTCTGTCCTGGCAGTCACCAACTGCCACCTTGAGTTATGGTTTTGTTCCGCCCATCACTTCTTGTCTACCAGAGGGCGAACCTCTTGAGGGCCTGGTTTGTATGATTTGCAGCCCAGTGCCAGGCGCAGCACCTGCATGTTAGCTCTTAACAAATGTTAGCTTGACCCTATAAAGCACTAAAATGGGAAGGATTTAGGTCATGCCAAGGGCCATTGTCCTGATTATGAGCTGGACTCGGCATGGGTAGCCAAGGGCTTGGAAGGGGAAGTTAGCAGCTGTGTGATCTTGAGTTCTCTCCAACCATTTCCAGTTCATCTCTGCACCCAGGCTTCAGGTCATGAGAGCCCAGGAACTGTGGACTGGGCAAAGGGCAGTCCCTAGTAGTTCCTCCTGGATCTGAGGCAAGAGGAGACCAGTGTGGAAGAAGTGAGAAGGAGGGACAGCCGGAGTGGTGATTGAGAACACAGGCTGTGTCTGGGACCAGGGCCACCTTCTAGTCATGTGATGTGATCATGAACAAGCTCCTAAAGCTTTGACCCTCAGTTTCTCTGCCTGTGGAATTGTTATGATAAATAAAAGATGTAAAGAACTGAGGTCCATGAAAATGTTCAAAAATGAATGTTATTGTGAGAGAAAAACTGTGCGCTTTTCTTTGGCCTTTGCAGCATTGTGGATATTCTTTCCCTTTTTCTGGCTTATTCACAGAGGGAGGATTTTTATAGATGAATACACACACACACACACACACACACACACACGTATATATATACATATATACATATATAAGCGTGTGTATGTATTAATGAAGAATATGAATATATTCTTATGTATGTATATATGTATATATGTGTGTACATACACACATTCGTATACATATATTACACGTGTATATGCATAATATACATATGTTAGGTTTAGTATGAGAATTCTTACTAATAAAATTATATTATTACCAAAAAAGTTATGTCAGAAATTGCTCCAACCGAGCAAGCTGCCTTGTACAAATGCTACTGCCTCCTAGTGGCTGCCACAGTTATTACAAGTGAAAATACCTAGCTGGAGACAAGGAGAGGCCTCCTGCTGGCTGGCTGGAAACTGTCCCCAAACCATGGCTGAAAAAGACCTCACATTTCCATACAACCCAGCCCCAAACCTGGCTAGAGTGGCCCACAAGGCATCTGGGTCTATCATATCTTTAGAGGGACCAATACTCACCTCGAACCTGGAAGAAAAGGGAGGCATTGGCTGATCCAAGGACATTTGTGGCCTCACAGCGGTAGCTGCCAGAGTCCCCAAGGCTCAGGTCTCGGACCTCTAGATGCAGAGAGTTGGCCGTGGCTTTGGCCCAAAGACGGCCATGGGATGGGAGCTGGGGCCCCATGCTGGTGGCCAGGAGGCGCTCCCCATGGAACAGGGCCAGCTGGGCCAGGGGGCTACTGTCCACAGTGCAGACGAACACAGCCATGTGTCCCTGGCCCACATCCAGGAGGGCTGACAGTTTTGGAGTGTCCGGGGGATCTGCAGGGATAGTAGGGAGCTCAGGCCACCCTGAGCCCAACTCACCACATCCCAGCTGCCACAGTATGTCCCACTGCCTGCTCCACCCACAGAGTCCAGGCCTACCCTTTTCCATGCCCAAGCCACAAACTTGTCTCCCGCAACCCAAACCCAGCCTGGTTCCTCCCAGACCACCCCCTCAGTCCCCTCAAGTGCCTAACACTGCCCTCGCCCGTCACCCACAGAGCACACTCAGGACCACAGGAGCGGATTGCTGGGCGCCGGCCTCGGAGAGCAGGCGGCAGGCATAGAGGGCAGCGTCCGTTCTGGCCACAGGTAGCAGCGTCACGGTTTCCAGGGGGCTCTGGGCCCACAGTGCCCCGTTCCGGAACCAGGAGAAGTTGGCAGGGCCACTGTCGACTTCCCGGCTCACGTTGCAAGTCAGGTTGGCTCCAGCGCCCTCGGGCAGCGTGTGTGATGGTGTGATGACCAGTACAGTGGCTGGAGAGCAGGCAGCACAGGCTCATTTGAGACAGGCCTCACCTTGACTGCTTTCCCCTAACCCAGGTCCAATGGTCCAGCCTCCCAGCCTGGAGGGGGCAGGAAAGTGACCCTCTGGAGCGCCCCCTGGGTAGGATCGGAAAGCGAACACCCACTGCTGAGCAAGGTGGTTTCATTGGATAGATTCTCTTAGAGCCAGGGGTTGCAAAGAAATAGGGTCCTGAGTAGTGGGCCCTGACCCTGTGCCAGCATTCCCTGCTCCGACTCACCATGGGCATTGAAGGTCACCGAGGAGGAGGCATTGCCCAGGGTGTTTCTGGCGTCACACAGGTACACACCCTCGTCCTCCAGCACCGGGTCTCTAATCACCACACGCAGCCAGTTGGGGGCTCTGTCGACTTTCATGCGCCGCGGACAGCCCCCACAGGTGCTGCAGCCAATGCCTGACGGCAGGGAAGAAGCGACCACACGGTCCCTGTGGAGCAGCTGCAGCTGGGCTGGTGGGTCACTGTCCACACGGCACTCGAGAAAGCCTCTACGGCCTGCCCCATCTGCAGCAGCAGGGTCCAGCCGAGCAGTGAGCGTGGGCTGGCGAGGGGCATCTGTAGGGAGGAAGAGCAGGCGCACTCATCCACAGCCTCTGCCGGGGCCTCAGAGGTTCACTCAAGGCTGGCCAGGCTCCCAGAACACATTGGACAAAGGCATGTGCCCAGAGCTGCTGCAAACAGCTGTGCAGGCTGTGCATTGCACAAGGACAGCCAGGCCAGAGTGGGAGGAATTCAGCCCATGCCCCTCGTGCTAAGCTATGCCCTAGTGCTGGACTGTTTTCCCAGAGGGAGGAGTGCCATTTTCTAGCTTGGATAAAGGCGCCATGTGGGCTAGCAGTCGCTTGCCTAACACCCATGTGCTCCTAAGCGGGGCGCTCACATAAGCAATCTTCACAAGTCTTGCTCTCTGCTCCCACTCCGCACCCCATCCCTTTCCCAAGATCCTCTCTGCCTCATATCTCTGATTTCCAAGCCAGCTCCCATGATGCCCTCTTTCTAGAGGCTTCTGGAGATGGATGGTCAAAGACATTCATCAGCCAAGGCCCCCATGTGATCTCTCCCTGACACTAGAAAACCCCTGAAAGGCGGTTGTTCTTCCTGACAGTCCCAAGACATTGCCCTTGCACACGTCAGGGGAGGCTTTCTGGAAGCTAAGTGTTCCCTGAACTTTGGTCGGCCCCTTGGGCTGATATGAAGCATCACCCATGAGAGGACGAAGTTCTTGTGTGGAGAGGTTCTACCTCTGTGTCTCCAGAGCCTGTGAGGGCATAGCCCATGGGGCATGTGTGCACACATATAGGACTGTGGTGTCTCAGGGTCCAGCTCAGAACAGAGCTTGGACATGGTGCCCATGGTGAGTTTGAGACGAGGGCCAGGAGGCCCTAAAGGGACTGGGATTAGAGGCTGAGGAGGTAGAGAAATCCTCAGCCTGTTCCCCAAATTTCAGCCCTGGGTAGAGCGATCCATGGTGCCCAGGTCTGCAGCAGCTCTCCTGATCTAGACCCTGGGCAGGACAGGGTCAGGTGGGCCTGGAGGAGGTAGGGATAGCTGGTGGACCCCAGTGGACTGAGCTTTCCCAAGGCAGGCAGGGGTCAGTGGGGAGGCTGCTCACAGAGCACAGTGAGGACGGTGGGTGAGGAGGGCCCGCTGGCCCTGTGGCCATCCTGGGCCCGACAGTGGTATGAACCGGCATCACTGCTGGTGGCTGCAGGGAGCAGGAGGCTGCTGCTGGGCCCCTCAAGAAGCAGAGCTCCATTCAGGTACCAGGAGAAGCGGATGTCAGGTGTTGGGCTCAGGCCGCTCCTACAGCTCAGCGTCACTGCCTGCCCTTCCACCACCTCTGCTGCTGGGCTGATGAGGAGGCGGGCAGCTGGCAGAAGAGGAAGAAAGAAAGGCTCAGCTCCCCCGCACGTTTGTGGCTCCATGCTACCCACCTCCAGCATCACGCTCTTCCTACACAATTGTCGGTAAGTCTGGGTTTCATGCCTTGAACTCTAATTCTGATCTATTCATAGTAGGTAGATATAGCATAGTTGAGGAGAATTTTGAGCTGGAACCAGGCTTCTGCCAAAAACCTGGCTTGATTGATTAACTACGGTTGCCACGGCCTCGGAATAAGAGAAGGGCAGCACATGCGCCAAGAGTTGGAAGACCCTCCTCCTCTGTTGTGCCTCCTGCGTCTGACTCCCAGCACAGAGCCTGCTCCAAATGCTTGAGAAATAAAAAGCAAATGAATGCATATGAAGAACCCTCCAAGTTCAGAGTCAGAATGTTTACAAAAGGAATGATACAACCTGCCATGTTTCGCTTTTTGCCTTGATTCCAGGGGCCTCCCGGCTTGGGATGACTGTATATAGCCCAGGTCTTAGATGTGATTTTTACTAACTGGCTAATTCGGCCCCTCAGTCAAGCCCTCGGGACTCCCAGGGGGAAGAGGCCAGAGCAGGCCTCCTCCTCGAGCTTCCTGCACCAGCCCCCAGTAGCCATCTTACCATTGGCATGGAAGTCCAGGGTGGAGGACACATTCCCATAGGAGTTGGTGGCTGTACAGGTGTATTCCCCACTGTCAGCTGCCCCTAGATCTCGGATCTCCAGGCGCAGGAAGTTGGGGGCAGAGAAGACACTGAAGCGTGGGTTGTGGTCGCCGTCGCCAGAGGTGGAGGCCAGGACAAGTCCTCCGTGTGACAACACCAGGGTGGCCACAGGCTCGCTGACCACGGAACAGTGGAGGATGCCCATCAGCCCTCCTTGTGTCTCCAGAAAGGCCGTTAGGTCTGGGGTGAGGGGCGGGTCTGTGTGGAGAAGGGCCTGTCACCCTCAGACAGGGACACTCTCCGGATCCCCATTTATAGCCTATGACCCCTGCACCCCCTTTGCAACCCTGCGAGTGGGGATCAAGGACCCTACTTTAAAGATGAGAAAACAGGCAAAGAGACCTGGGAGTGGATAGCACCTCAACCAAGTAATCAAAGCGAGCGCTATCAGCGATAGGACACTCGGACGCCACCCGCGTCCTGACGTGACGCAGCGAGACACACAGCAGCTCGTGTGTGTTGTTCCTGCCCAAGGCTCGGTCTCCTCGACTCAGAGAAACCAGGCGACACTCATGCAGGACACCTGGCCTGTAATCTTCAAGTTTCAATGTCAGAAAAGACAAGGAAAGACTGAGGAACTGTCCCGGATCAAAAAGTAGTAAAGAGACATGGCAACGGAATGCAAAGCAGGATCCGGATTAGATCCTGGACCAGAAAAACAATTGCCATAAAGGACATTACTGGGTCACTTAGTAAAACTTAAATATGGACTGTAGATTAGATAAGAGTCTTGTAGCAATGTTAAGTTTCCTGACTATGATCACTATGCTGTGGTTATATATGAAAACGACTTAGAAAATACATCTGAGGAACTAAGTGGTAAAAGGGCATCGTGTCTGCACCTTTAGGGCTATAAATGCATAGATAGATAGATAGATAGATAGATAGATAGATAGATAGATAGATAGATAGAGATGACATATATGTGTATACGTATACCAATAGAATGTATACGCTTATGTGTTTTCATGAAAAGAAAATGTGTGTACATACGTGCACATCTCTATGTGCACGTGTGTATACACACATGTATATGTGTGCATGCGTGTATATATACACACACACATAATATATATTTTAAAAGAGAAAAGGCGAATGTACCAAAATGTTAACAAATGGGGAATCCTAAGTTAAAGGCATGCGATAATTCTTTGTACTCTTCAAAATAAACTTTTAAAATAATACGGAACTGTGGCCCAGGGAAGTTAAAACCTTGCTCAGGTGTGCAGAGCTCAAGGCTACGTCGGCCCAGGACCCTAACTCTCCTGCAGGGGCTCTACCCTTTGGCCCGGCTCGGCAGTGTCCACCCCACACTGGCCACTTACGGATGACCACCACGCTGACGGACCCAGAGCGCTCCTTGCCATGGGCATTCTGCACCTCACAGAAATAGAAGCCAGTGTCGGTCCTGGTGGCCGCATGCAGTCGAGGATGCGGCTGTGGACGCCCTCCAGCAGGGCATGGTTCTTGTACCAGCTGTAGCGCAGCTCACTGGGTGCTTCTTTAGGCACGTTGCAGGCCAGCGTCACCGTCTGGTTCTCCTGGATGGGACCTTCTGGGCTCACCTGGACCTTAGCCGCTGCAGGGGCAGGATAGGGCACACTGGGGGTACCCCGCCAACTTCCAGGCCCAACCCGTCAGAGTTTCAGGATTGTAGCCTCTCAGCCTAAATCTCTGCACAGTCTACACCACATCCCTTCTTCTACAGAGGAGCATCCTGGACTGGCCCTGACCCTCTTTGTCTTGTTCACCAGGATGCTCCTGACATCCCACCCTGCCAGGGAGATTTGTCATCTGTGTGAAGCCCGACTGGGACTCCATACCCATGTCCTAGGAGGCGCGTGGCCTGGCTTCCCTCTGCCCTACTGGCCAGGACCCATCCTTGCCCTCTAGTCAAGACCCAGGCTCATCCAGGACTCACTGAAGATGTGCAGACTGACAGGGAGTGAGACTGAGGAGCCCATGCTATTCTCAGCTTGGCAGGTGTAGACGCCAGCATCCTCCCAGGCTGCCTGGGGCAATGTAGCACACGACTCTGGGTTTCGAGGCGTGTCCCATCCTTGACCCACTGCACGGAATTGACCTTGGGGTAGCTGCTGTTCACCAGGCAGGTGAGTGTGACCGGATCATCCGGACGAATGTTCCCCTCCGAGGGGCTGAGGAGGATCTCCACCCCTTTGGGGGCATCTGCAAGGCACAAGGGGGGGTGTCAGGTAAGGTGCCAGAGTGAGCATGGGTGGCACACTTCTCACCTCGGCCTTAAGGAAGCCCACCCAGATAAGTCATCGGTCGTCTTAGTTCCCCTGTCTAAGACTGCGCTATCCCCACCTTGTGATGACTTCCTGGCTCCTTCCTTTGGGAACTTAATAATGAAATGCTTGCCCTAGTGTCCAGCCCACACTGCCTTCTAGGGCTTTCTGCCTCATGACACTGTCCATTGCCCTCTAGTCTATTTAGGGGTCTGGGTACCACACTGTTTGTTCTGGTACAGCCACTGGTAGCTGTTGGTAACGGACCAACCACCTAATGGACCGGGCCAAAGACAGAGCCAATGAGCTCTGAGAACGGTTAGCCTACTTGTAAGGAGAGCAACATACAAAGAAACTACATTTCCTTAACCATGTTCCAAAGCCTCTTGCTATATAAATGTGCTAATGAAGGCTAATATTTTCCAAGTGCTTAATCTATGTCAACATGAAAATAGTGGAAGCTAGTATTTTTGAGAGCTTAGTATGTCCCGAGCGCGCCTCTAATTTTGTAACGATTCTATGAGGTAAGAACTGGTTTTTTTTTAAATTTAACAATGCTATAGGTGGCCTCTTCCCCGTACAGATGAGAAAACAGAGGCTCTGCGATGCAAGTGACTCGCCCAGTTTGCTCATCTAGTGGACGGTGGAGCCAGCCACTAGATGCCTGTGATCAGTGATTGTTCTAGAAGGGCCCTGTTTTACTGTGATGAAAATATGCTCGATCAAGTGGAAACTCGGGCTCTCTCCCATGGCCTCTTTGCCTTGTCTGGGTGTTACCCTGAGCAGTCTTAGGCAGGAAAAGGGGGCCCCCTTCCCAACATCTTCTAGAGCTAGACTAAATCCTAGGGTTTTTACTGCCTGACCCCCAACTCTTTGGCTCTTTGTGTCTCCCCCCCTGTGCCCAGCCTGGCCTCAGGGACAAGAGGTGAAAGGAAGCCATTAAACGTAGCTCTTAATGCTTGGCAGTCTCTCTCCACCTGCCCCACCCCGGAGGTCCGAGTACACCCAGGAACTAGGGCTGTGTTGCTACAGGCTGGAGAGGGACTGGTTCCATTGGTGAGCCACAGATGTGTAGGTTTCAGTAACTAGGGTGTGGACCCCAGCATACTCACGCTGCACTTGGAGGTGAATCTCGTCCTGCGCCTTCAATTCAACCACCGAGAGCTGGCAGCGCAGGGTCTGGCCATGGTCCCTCCAGGACAGGGCCAAGGTGAGGCTCTCCAGGTGTCTGATGCCTGTGGGCTCGAGCTTCCGGAGGCTGGAGGTGACTGAGCGAGAGGGGTCTTGGCCTTGCCACTGCAAACCAATCGGCTCCTGTGGGCATGCGTAGGGAGTGGAGCAATTGAAGTCCGCTTCCATGCCCTCACGAAGCTCTAACGGCGAGGCAATGGTGGGCACTTTGGGGTTCTCTGAGGACAAAGACAGAAGGGTCAGGACTCCCTTTCACCATACTTGAGAACTCTTGCCCTGCAAACCCCAGCTGGGGCCAGGGGGCTTCAAGGAGAAGGAGAGGTGGCTTCCTATCCCCACTCCCATTTGGGTTAACACTTGGAGGACACAGGGCTGGGGCTAGGCTGGGGCTGGGCTAGGCTTAGGACAAAGGTTGGGTCAGAAGCAGCTTGACAGTCCCTTCCACGCAGTAGACAGACCGCACTGCTCCTCACCTGCCACAGTGACCACAGTGCCTTTGACATCTAACCAGCGATTGATCTCACTGATCTCAAAGCGAAAATTGTAGGAGCCCGAGTCCTGGGGGCTCAGGTCCTTCAGGAGCAGGTTGCATTCCTTGTGCTTGGGGTTCCCCAGCAGCTGGGCACGGGTGCGGAAGCGTTCTTCCACCAGATTGGGGTCCCCTGAGTGGTAAACCACCTGCCGATTTCTCGAGTGTTCATAGTACCAGATGGTTGTGATGCCGTGGGGTACCTCCACATCGGCAGGGAAATTGAAGACACAGGGGATGATGAGGCAGGACCCCTTCACACCCTCCACAGTGTTGGGACTGGAGACTTCCCATGAGGCCAGGACTGAGGGAGGAACAGACAGACAGTAGAGTAATGCAGGCCTGGAGTCACCACAGAGCCCTGAGGTTTGCCCCATATAAGGTGCCCCCAGATGGGCCCCCAAACCCTACCCTGATCCCAGCAACACAGTCCCTCTGGGTGCCCCAAGGACCACCACCTCCCTGTGCCTGGACTTCAACCTCAGTGGCCAAACCTGTGACCAGGCACAGTCCAAGATGCTGGGCCAGCAAGAGTTGGACTCACCAAAGTGGACCCTGTGAAACGAGCAAGGCCAGCAAAGCTTACCTGCTGAGATGGATGAAGCCAGGTGGAGAAGCTGGAGCAGGTGGCCCATAGCAGATTCTCGCACTAGTTCTGGTGCCTAAGAGGGTAGTGTGCTCTGTGTTGGTCAAACACACTGGGGTCTCCTAAGGGCTTCAGGGAGTCTCAGCCTCACAGCCTGCTGCAAGTCCAGCCTTGTGTCCCCACGTGCTATGCTGGCCAACCCAGTGAGAGGGCAGGGCTGCCGAGGACCCCTGGGGTAGCTGCCACCGGGAGCCAGGACCTCATGTTCACAGCTCACACTTCAGTCAGGAATGTCCTTACTTGGTGGCATGTACCAGAAAGCCCTCTGTGTGTCTTCAGACCCAACCTCAAGTTCTGCTTTCTTAGCCCCTCCAGGATACTGCTCCAGAGCGATGAACAGCTGCATCGCCCTTTCCCCAAACTACTGTGCCCCTCCCTGCCACCCAAACCAACAGGAACTGGAACCCAGAGACTTACTCCAAGGTGCTCAGCAAGAATGATAGTTTCTGGCTTGAGACTTGTCCCCCTACCTCCAGCCTTATCAACTATGAGCCATAATGGGGCTTGACTGAGAACTTACCTAGAGCTGCCTTTAAAAGCCACTCCCCTGCTCGATAACCTTCTGTGGTTTCCCATTGCCCATGAAATGTGGGCCCAACACATCCCTAAAAGGTCCTCATTTCTTGCTCTCAGCTGTGCCTCCATTCTCTGCTCCCCAAGCACCCACACTGGGGCCAGTCCCATCTGCCCATGGGCTCTCTTGCTCGCCAGTTCTGTCCCTACCACAAATGATCTTTGCTTGCTAAACCCTTAGTCTTCAAGGTGCAGCTTGAAGGTAGTTTCTAGCTGGAACTTCCCCCTAGGGTTCCTGTAGCCACCCCAGAGCCAGCTCTGTTTGACTTGTCCTTGGCAACTTGTGAGCACCCATTTTTCAGGGCCTGGGACTGGGGACATGTGACCTGCAGCACTGCAGAGCTCCCCTGGCCTTAAAGCAGTGGGCAAGAGACAGGTGTGGTCCTTGGGGTTTAGAGCCGGTGGCAGGGTGAGTCTAGGTGTGACAGGAGGCACAGGGCCCTGGACAACACATATCCCACAAATGTGAGTTAATTGCCTACAGTGTACCAGTCATAAGAAATCAGACCCTCTGCCATGGGGTGAACCTCATGGGGGTGGGGGCTCTAAGGGGTGCCACAGATATGAATCTGAAGAGGAGAGGTGGCAGAAACACATATAAGTAAAACTACAAAACTGTGAGAAGAAAGTACGGGTGAAAATCTTCATGACCTAAGATTAGGTAATGATTTCTAAAGAATGACACCAAAATCACAAGCAACAAAGAAAAAAATAGGTAAATTAGACTTGACCAAAGTTAAAAACTTTGTGCATCAACAGACACTTAAGAGAATGAAAAGACAAACCACAGAATAGGAGAAAATCTTTGCAACTCACATATCTGGGATTCATATCATACATAAAGGATTGATACACATATAAATATATATAAATAAGTATGTACATAAAAAGCTCCTGCAACTCAACAACAACAAAAAATCCAAACAACCCAAATTCACAAAATGGGCTAAGAACTTGAATAGACATTTCTGTAAAGATGATATAAAATGGCAAATAAGCCCATGAAAAGATGCTCAGCATCATTAATCATTAAGGAAATGCAAATCAAAACCAAATGAGATGCAACCCATTAGAATGGCCATTAAGACACAAACAAAACCAGAAAACAAAATTTGGAGAGGATGGAGAAATTACAAGCTCAGTGCCCTGCTGGTAGGAATGCAAAATGGCGCAGTTGGGTGTTTCCTCCAAAAGTCGGACGTAGATTACTGTGTGATCCAGTAACTCCACCTAGGTATATATCCAAAAGAATTGAAAACAGGAACTCAAACAGATACTTGTACACCCAGTTCATAGCAGTGCTATTCACAACAGCCAAAAAGTAGAAATGACCAAGTGCCCACCAGCAAATGAATGGATAAAAAAATATGGTAAACCCATATAATAAAATATTATTTCGTCATAAGAAGGAGTAAAATTCTGACACTTGTTACAACATGGATAAACCTTGAAAACATTATGCTAAGTGAAGTCAGGCAGACCAAAAGGGTCGATATTGTATGATTCCACTTACATGTGGTACCTAGAATATAGGCAAATTCATAGAGACAGAAAGGAAAATAGAGGTTGTCAGGGGCTGGAGGGAGGGAAGGAAAGGGATGTTTAATGGGCAAAGAGTCTATTTTAGAAGATGAGAAAGTGCTGGAAACAGACAGTGGTGACGGTTACACAATATGGTGAATGTACATAATGCCAGTGAATTGTACACTTAAGAATGGTTAAAGCAGTAAATTTTATGTTATGTATATTTTACCACACACACATTCAAAGACCCATGTTGCCAACTTTGCAATCCTTCCTGGTCCTAAATGCTGACTTGGCAGAGTGAGGGGGAAGGCCTGGGGAGACTGGAAGTGGGCACAGGAAACTGGTGACAACTCCCAGTCCCCAGACCACCAGCTGGTGCTGGTGGCTATCAAGTGGGCTGAGCAGTCACCAGGGCCCAGTCCGAAGCCTGTTCCTGCTCCAGAGAGATGCATCCATATCCTCGACACCTGGTCTTTGGCCACAAGAGAGGCTCATGCTGGCCCAGGCTGTGACCCATGACCCGGAAGCTGGACTGAAAGGCAGCCCACTGTGCATGGTTGGGGGCAGTGTGGCCCTGGAGCTCAGAGCCACACTGGGTGTCAGGGTCAAACCCTCTACAACTGGGATATCAGCAAGATATATGTTTGTCGTCCCCAGCTTCCCTGCTGCTCCCATTTGGGGCCCTGGAAACCGCAATGCTGAGCTGAATGGTGGAGAAATGATGCCATACCGACCCCAGAATGGAGCAGGGATTTTTGGAACGTGTGGGAGGACCCTCTCTAGAATCACTCCAAACCACATCATGTATACTGACTTCGCCCAGTCCCAATACCTAAGGGCGTCAGTCACACCAGAGTCCAGCTTATTGGCTCAGCCTGTTCCACCCCAAAGACCACCCTTAGTCCAGAGAACTTTCCTAGAAAAAGAAAGGGCAAGAAGGACTCCGTAAAGGAGACCCTTGTCTCTGAAAGCCTGAAGTTGAAAGCTTGGGTTGAGCTGCTTGTCCTGGTGTGCACCGAGCACCCCCTGGTGGTAGAGGAGTGATTGTAGGTCTTGGGGAAGGGGGTGAGTGTATTAGGGGACAGGGAGCGCCACAGCCCTAAAGCAACCCACCCTTAGGCAAGGACCACTTGGGAGAGCATTGTTCCGCAGACTTCGAGAAGTTTCTGAAATTCATTCTTCTGTCCCCAAGTCCCAGGCAGTCTGAAGACAGGGTTTTAAAATCCCTACTCTTACCTAGAAATGGTGTATGCTGCATGAGAGTTGGGATGGGGTGGCCTGGTACATGGCGGGTACATGGCAGGGACCTATGTTTGCTGCCTGAATGGAAGCCAGTGAGTGGGTAAAGTCTATGTGTGGCAAAGCATCCCAGGACAGCTGAGGGGCGCATGCTGGGCCCCCAGGTCCCTGACCTTTAATCCCAGAGACCAAGACTGGCCTAGGGAAGAGAAGTCAGAGGTGATTTCACTCTATGTAGGATTCAGTTTCTGTTTCCCAACACCAGGGCTTCTCCCCAACTTCCCTATCAGGCTGGAAAAGGAAGAAACTAGGGTGACAGCCAGCCAGCTGGAATGCTCTACCCCATAGATAGGCAGCTAGGGTACAGCTAAGCAATTCTGGGAGTACATTATCTTCACAATAGTGGAAAGTCCCAAACATTTGACTCTGAAAGACAGATAATCCATAAATGAGGTCTCTTGGCTTTGAAATGGACAGTAGAAATTTCGCATTGTTATCTGGCTATAAATGCTCTTAGCCTGAGCACTCATTCTCCGAATTATGCTGGGGTTCCTGTGCTCAAAGAAATGAAGTGATGGTAAATGAAGTGCTGTGGGACTGGACTTAGAGCGAGGGGACAATGAAGGCTGGGCTGCAGTTAAGCAGGGGGGAAGGTGATGGTTAGGCTGCAGTTTGGAATGGAATTAGGGTTGACAAGGTGAGAAAGATGAGGTTGTGGGGTGGAGGTGAGGCCGGGGTTGCCGCTGGGTGGAGATGATGATTAGCACATGGTTGGGGATGGGATACAATCGAAGGAGGTAGGGTTGGAACAGAGATCAGAGCTGGGCGGAGCAGGGGTCAGGACAGTGGTTAAGAATGGGATTGGGAAGTGGGTTGGGGAAGATTTGGGTCTGTGAAGGCGTTTGGGTTATGAGTACCGCTTCCATTAGTGTCTCGGGCTTGGGATAGCCTGGAGTCCAGCACCCACATCCAGATGTCCCCCCGTCAATCTCAGCCCAGCCCCGCTCCCAACCCTCCACTCACCCTCCAGGCCCAGGGACGGGAGTCCCTGCTCCACAACGGAAGTGGCTGCAAGGCTGGTGAACCGCAGGCGAGAAGAATGGGAAGGAGGGCCAAGAGCGCTCGGTGCTCCTCGGGGCTTTACCACCCCACGAGCAGGGATTCAGCCTCAGGGGCTGCTTCCTTTTTTCTCAAAGCTTCAGCTCTAATGTCCAGCCCAGAGATTGGTCAGAGAACAGCTGCAGGCCTTGTGCAACAGCAGCGCCGGAAAGACTTCCTTGGCAGGGGAAGGCGCCTGGCATGGCCTGGCACCGAGGGACTTGGACAAGCGGAAGTGGCCTCTGAGGCCACGCTGGAGCTTCTTCTCAGGCGAAGTGGGAAATGGGGAGTCCTGTTCACCAGCCATTTTTAATACCCCTCTCTTTGGGCCTACTTGACCTTTTTAGGGGGTCTGCGAGAGGTAGAAGGAAGCGTTCTGCATACTTTGTCCTGACAGTTGGAAAGGAAGCAAGCCCAGTCTGGGGGAGCCCAGTCTGGGGGAGCTTTCCAGGGCACCCAATTCAAGGTGTGAATTCTCTAAGCCCCTAGGCTGGAGGGATGTCTCTGATTCCTCTCTGCTTCTCACTGTCCCACACCCCCACTCCTCCCACACATGATTTCAGCAAGCTCCCCAGCTCCATTGAGGCAGAAAAGACCCCAGCATGGCTGAGTTACCTTTATAATACTGGAGTCCATTTCATTGAGGGTCTGTTATATGCCAAGCACTAGACATGTAGGGCAGATGTTAATCGTTCCAAACAATCCTGGATACAAGTGATAACACATTTCTTTGTTTTGCAACTCAAATTTAATTAAACTCAGCCCCTGCCTATCTGTAGTGGTGTGGAGCACAGCCATGACAGATCAGTTCTCCCGTATCCTTGTGGGCAAACTACGTGCGCAGATCAAAAAGGACATGAAACCCTGAATCGGAGAGACCCAGGATCTCAGTTCACAGTGGCCTAAAGCAAATGTCTCCTGCCATTCTACCCTGAAATCCTCAAGCCCAGAGATTAAGTTTCTATCACTCTGTCTTCTTTGTAGCCCTTATACCACTCCAAATTGGGGGTCATTTCCTCTTTTTACCAAAACACAGTGGGTTCATCCCATTGCTTCCTCCTCCAATCTCAACATAAGTTTGGTTGATCCAGAGCCCCCCCGCCTCTTCCACCCACCTCCAGCTTAGGCCTGTGGAACTTATTGGCCCCAATCCTTTAGTCCACTGTAGACTATATATATATCTACCCCAAGGCTTCATGGTGGGTGAAGCATATTTCTTTACCCCTTGATTTCAGTCTTAGCCAAAACTTACTCTGGCCCATGGAAGTGAGTGGACAAGACATAAACAAAGTCTTGAAATATGCTTGTATGGTTGACCTTGCCTTCTTGCATTTCTTCCATTACTTTGCAAAGGACATACTCCAGCTGACTCGCTGGTCCAAAGAGGAGGACAGACATGTGGAGCAGACCTGAAACAAACCCACAGCCTGGAATGAAGCCCAGCTGAGTTGAGCTAAAGTCAGCCAGACTTGAATCCACCTGGAGGTATGTGTTTATTGTGGGATGCCACTGTGGTTGCTTGTTAGCTGCAGTAGTAGACTTATTCAAGGCCTATATCCCAGAACATCATGCACTAAACTTGCTTACCTGTCCCTCTGGCAGTGAGAACAATGTCTCGTCTGCTTTGCCTAGTCAGGGAACATTATCTTTTGTTGTTTATTTGAGTCTACAGATGCCAAAGTAAATTTTAAAAAATAAAAATCCCCAGGCTGTTTCTCAATATGTGACACAGCCACACATATGCTTCTAACTCTCACAAATGCTCTGTGAGGTAGGTACTAGTATGCTCATTCCAAATGTGAGAATCAGGCATAGGGACATTAGAGGTTTTACCCAAGGCATAATAAAAATAAATAAATAAGACCTTACCCAAGAGATATACAGATGGAAAATAAGCATATGAAAAGATGCTCCACATCATGTGTCATCAGAGAAATCGCAAATTAAAACAATGAAATACCACTGCACACCTATTAGAATGGTCAAAATACAGAGCACTGACAAGACTAAATGCTGGCGAGGATGAGAAGCAAAAGGAGCTCTCATTCACTGCTGGTGGGAATGCAAAATGGCGCAACACTTCGGAAGATGGTTTGCCAGTTTCTTACAAAATGAAGCATGTTCCGACCATACAATCCAGCAATCATGCTCCTTGCTATTTATCCAGTTGAGCTGAAAATTTATGTCCACACACACACACACACAAAAACCTGCACATGGGTGTTTATAGTAGTTTTTTTCATAATTGCCAAAACTTCGAAGCAACTAAGATGTTCTTCAGTAGGTGAATGGATCAGTAAACTGTAGTATACCCAGACAATGGAATATTATTCAAAGAAAATGAGCTATCTACCAAGTCATGAAAAGAAATGAAGGAATCCTAAATGCATATTTAAGTGAAAGAAGCCAACCTGAAAAGGCTACATTCTGTATGATTCCAATTATATGATATTCTGGAAAAGACAAAACTATGGAAACAGTGAAAAGATCAGTGATTGGCAGGGGTTGAGGAGAAAGGAATGAGTAGGTGGAACACAGAGGATTTTTTAGGGCAGTGAAAATACTCTGTATGATACCATAATGATGGATAAATTTGTACATTATACATTTGTACAAATCCAAAACTGAGTGAACTGTAACAAAAACTATAGACTTGGGTGATGTTCTAATGTAGTTCATCAATTGTAACCAATTGGTGGGACCTGTTAGTAACAGGAAAGGCTATGCATGTGTGGGGGCAGAAGGCATATGGGAAGTCTCAGTTCCATCCTCTCGTTTTGCTGTGAACCTAAAACCCTCAAAAAAGGAGGGTGGGGGAAGAAAAGAAAGGACAGAGGTCATTTTACTTATTCCGTTTGCTGGAGCAAGAGCTCAGAAATTCTCTCGAGAATTGTGGCCATCAATGGTAGGCACTTAACTTTTTTATATATATAAGCAAACATTTTTATCAGACATCTGTGCCGCAATATCAGTACATTCTTTCACCGGGTCACTAAAATCAAATCTAATTTTTCAGGGTCCAGTTAATATCCTAGAGCCTTTGGTTTTACCATTGTTTTTCCACTTAACTTTTCTATTATTTTGTCATTTTCCATCTTTGGTTCCCTTTCGGATCTTCTACAGATAAGTTGTTTTTTTTTTTAAAGGGGGATTATAATTTGCATTGATATTTTTTGTTTTAAGTAGGCACTTAACTTTGACCTCCACTTTCCGTCACAGGAAACTAACGCCCTTGATTCTTTGGTTAACTGACATTTTCAACCTTAAGGCAGGTGACTCAGCATAGTGTGAGTAACTGCATTCATATCCGTGTTATTTCTAGGTTGTAAAAGAAGAAATGAAGGATAGGAGAAAAACTCTTTGACAAATCTTGAGCTTCTGTATCCATCTCATTGCAATTAAACGAATCAGATCAAAATGTGTCATAAGAAAGATAGATCCTAAAATAATAGCACTTTGCAGAATTGGGAACGCGTATGAGGAAAAATGCCAAATGATATGTTTTTTTTTTAGTGGCAATGCTTGAAATGTGAAATCTTGAATATGAAATTAAATCTGACTAATAAATTATTTCAGACTCGATGGTGTTACTCTTAGTAAAATTTTGCTAATATGCTTTCCTTTTGTTTTCAAATAAACAAGCATAATTTTTTTTAATGAAAAAATTGGGGGACTAAAGTTTGACAGAAAATCCCAAATAACAGTGGTTTAAATAAAATAGAAGTATATCTCCCTCTCTCTCAGGTAAGTATACTTCTACTCTTGATCCAAGATAGCTGCTTGAGCTCCAACCATTATATCTGCATTCCCGAAAGCAGGATGGAGGAAGAAACAAAGCAGGTCATGCCTTTGTCTTCTAAGGATAATTACTTAAATTGCACATTTCATTTCCACTTCCACTGTACTAGCCACAAGTTAGGCATATGGCCTTGTCTTTATTCCAATAGATGATCTTCCCAGGCAAACATAGGGAGCTCATTACTAAGGAATGGGGGGAGGTGAAGCCTTGTCTTTATATGGTGCAACCAGGACCCTGATTCTATCATTCATTCCTTGGACCTACCTACTGGTGTCCCAGCCCCTGGGCCCTTGCCCACCTCCTTGACGGCATCTCTGCAGAGCCTCCTATCTCCTCCAGATGGCGCCAGAGCGCACTGCTTTCTCGCTTGTATCGTTTCAGTTCTATTGCAACTTCTGAGGTGTGGACAGCTCAGTCCATGGTAGCCCAAGGGAGATCTTCTGGGCCCTGCTCTGGTCAGCCTGGGGGCAGATAACAGTGGTTAAGAGCCTGGGGCCTACATAGAGCTGAGTTCAAATGCAGACATTCTACAGTCAAGTGATCATGGGGAAGTCACTCAACCACTCTGAACCTGAAGCCCTCCGGACATCTTTTATGTAAAGAACTTCCCATAGGTTCTGGAATGTCAGAAGAGCTTTATGAGTGCAGGGTAACAGTGGCTGAAGGCTGTGCTCCCCATCCACAGCCCAAGGTGCCCTCCACTCCTATAGCTAGCTGCACCCTGGATTTTCACTCATTCAATCACCCCCACAGCCTGTGGGCTGTCCCTCTGGCTCTCCTCCCCTAATTATGCAACTTGTACTCATCCAGTTATGCTCCCTGAGTTTGAGGGCTGCAGATTCTTAGGGAGACCAAAGGGCCACCCTTCTCCCCAGCCCAGCCACCAGGCCTTTGGGATGACCCACTGAGGGTCTGACATTGAGGCAACAGGCCCATAGAGGCCTCACAAGGAAATAAAAAGGCCCAAGTTGTGAGTGCTCCATTTCTCCTTCCTGTGTAGGGTCTGGGTGTCCAGTATGAACGCTTGCAGCCCCAAAGGGCCCCATCTGTGAAAAACTGGATAGAGTTAGAAACATTTAAACCACCACGCCAACTTTCATTTCAAGATGATGGGCTGCAAACGTGTCCCTACCACCCCTAGCTCCCCAAATGCCACCAAATTACAGAAAGGAAAGGGAAAAGGAAATAATCCCATAGGAGAACTGAGAACAGAAAGTCTGGGGGAACATCAACTGTCCAGGAATTTTGATTTACTTCTAGGAGACAAATAAAGGGTAGAAACAAATGTGGGGAGAGGCAACCCTAGCCGAAGCATGCTTGAGATAAAGCTGCCTGAGATGCCGAAGCAGGTATGGAGAGCAAGAGTGGACTCTCTATGGGGGACAACACACTTCAAGGTGATGGCAGGAGGCATATGGACCTTTCCATCCCCAACTGCTAACGGTCCAGGACACAGGAAGTACCCTACATCAATGCCAATACCAACCAGCTCTGCCCTTCATTCATAAAGACAAATTGGTCACCAGGTATTACCAAAACAAATAAAAAACAAAACAAGAAAAAGAGAAAGATTAAGAAAAGAATAGCAAATAGCTATTGGTTGCTTACTGTGGGTCTGGTATTCTAAGTGTTTTACATACATTAACTAATTTAATGCCTGACCCTCTGTGCTATTGTTACCTCCACTTTACAGGAAACCACATCACAGAAGGGAACATAACTTGGATGAGGTTTGCACAGCTAGTGAGGGGCAGAGAGATGGAATCTGAACCCAGGCAGTCTGTTTCCTGCATTGAACTCTGAATTAGTCAGCATACTGCCTCTTTAATAAACGAAATGAAAGGTGAACAAACTGATTCCAGAGGAAAAAGATAATTGAAAGAATAGAAGAGAGCTTATAAAAAGGAAGACTCAAACATTATTACATATGTAAAACAAAAAGAGGCAGCTATAGAAATAAAGCAAGAAGTCTTGGAAATTTAAGATAGAATCACTAATATAAAAAGAAATTCAATAGAAAGGAGTATGAACTTCTGTGGTTTGGGCTTCCAAAATTCACTCTTCTTTTGTTAAAAAATACTCTGATCACCCTGCTGTATTGTCAAACATTGTAGATTGGGTGAAATTAACACTCCTTCTGCCATTTGTTATATAAGAGGTGGCAGTCCATCATGAAGCCAGGGGATGGAGATGACACTGAGGGCAGAGGAAAGGTATATAATGACCCTAGGTCCTTGATGACATCATTAGAGTCCCTGGATCAAGCCTTACCTGAAGCTAAAGGAGCAAGTGCTTCTCTCTCTCAATATCCTCTGATTGAATCTCATAGAAAGATTTCAGTCATCCATGCCTCAGTTGTTTGTCCATCCCTCAGATGAGTCACCATCAAGGTAAACTGCCAGATTTTGCGTACAAGCCCACCACTGAAGTCACTGCAATTAGAAAAAACTGAGGGAGTAGCAGTTCACCAAAAGAAAGCGGAAGTAAAATTCTGGATAAACACAACAGCTACCACATCTCACAAAGGGCCCAGACAGAGGAAAGTGTGCATGGCAAGTAGACTTTGGTCATATAATGGAGATGACATCTGTTTCTTCTCTCAGAAAGAAAAAAGAAAGGCAATTAGAAAACCAGAAACAACAAAATCTGTTCCAGACACTAAATATAAAGCAAACACATGTGAGGCATGATTTTGAGCAATTAGTGGAGTGTGAGAAAAGAGACTGTACTTGACCTTCACATTTGAGACAGCAAATATTCTCCTTAGAACAGCAGAGGGAGGAAGAGATGGCATTATACTTCCTTCTCAAAGGAGCTCTCTCATGACTTGGTTCTGCAGTAAATAATGTTCACATAATCATAAGATTGGTTAGTTTTCAGTTTTCAGAATCAAGTTAACATTTAAAAATGGAAGATTTAATTATAATTACAGAACAGAACGTAAGTGTTACAAACTTTGACCATGGGAATGTAAGGATAAAACCGACAGAAATTAGAAGGAGCTGGTGAAGGAAGGTGGCAGATGGCATAGAGGGGTTAATTGTTCATATACAGCGGTGAGACTCAAGAAATTCTGTCTGAAATTGATGGAAGAGGAACTAAATTTTAAATATAGAACGTTTAGGACTATAGATAATGCCAACACAAGACTGCAATAATGATACAGCTAACACGACTGAGCAAGTAGGCATGAGGGAACTTGAGAGAGGGTATGGTTTAAATGCTTGCTTTAATGATGAGGTGTCAATTAGATGCTCTCTTGAGTTACTAAATTGAGAAACAGAAGTAAAGCATATTATTTAAAACTATGATGTTAAAACTCTAGAATCACTAAAAACTGGAAAAAGTTCTGAGAAGAACTAGAAGAACTGGATGACGGGAGTTTTGTTTTATGTTTGTCCCATTCTGTAATGGTTGAATTCCTTTACCAACACCTATTATACTGTATCAATAGTTTCCCACCCACCAACTGGGCTCTACCTCCTTTGTGTATGGGGAAGGTTGACATTCCTTCTCATCTCTTTCTAGTTTGTCTTCCTGTACTGCAAAGACCGGAAAACTCAAATTACTTTTCCCAGACTCCCTTCCAGCTACCTTAATGCTACCGTATCATCAAGCCATAATTAATTTCCCACTTTACCAAACTGGTCAAATAATAGTTTCTCCCCAAAATCTGGAACTGGAACTAAGAGACACTATTTGGCATCTGCTTGTGGCTGGAATGAAGGGCAAATAAATTCAGGAGCTGTGGAATGATTACATGCATGGGGAAGAAAAAATAAATAAAAGGCAATCTGTTAAGAGAATGAAAAGCAACCACAGGCTGGGAAAAATATTTGCAAAACACATATCTGATAAAGGCCTTGTATTCAAAATATTCAAAGAACTCTTAAAACTCAACGATAAGAAATCAAACAATTCCATTAAAAAAAAATGGGCAAAAGATCTAAACAGATACCTCACCAAAGAAGATATACAGATGGCAAATAAGGATATGAAAAGATGCACCACATCGTATGTCACTGAGGAAATGCAAATTAAACAACAATGAGATATCACTACATGCCTATTAGAATGGCCAAAATCCAGAACACTGACAGCACCAAATGCTGACAAGGATGCAGAGCAACAGGAACTCTCATTCATTGCTGGTGAGAATGCAAAATAGTACAATCGCCCTGGGAGACAGTTTGGTGGTTTCTTACAAAGCTAAACATAGTTTTGCCATATGATCCAGCAATCCAACTCCTAGATATTTACCCAGCTGAGTTGGAAATTTATGTCTACACAAACCTTATACATGAATGTTTATAGCAACTTTATTTATAATTGCCAAAAATTAGAAGCAACCAAGATATCTTTCAGTAGATGAATGAATAAATAAATTGTGTACATATGTGCAGTGGAATATAAATCAGTGATTTAAAAAAAAAAGAAATGAGCTATCAATCCATGAAAAGACACAGAGGAAGCTTAAATGCGTATTATTAAGTGAAAGAAGCCAGTCTGAAAAGACTACATCCTCTATGATTCTTACCATATGACATTCTGATAAAGGCAAGATTTTAGAGACAGTAAAAAGATCAGTGCCTGCCAGTTGTTTGGGGGATGAATAGGTGGAGCACTGGGATTTTCAGAGCAGTGAACTACTCTGTATGATACTGTAATGGTGAATACACCATACAAATTTGTCAAAACCTGTACATGTACAACACAAAGAGTGAACCTTAATGTAAAATGTGGACTTTAGCTAATAATGGATCGATATTGGTTCATAATTGTAACAAATATGCCACACTAATCCGAGATCTTAACAACGGGGGAACTGCGTGTGAGAGAAGATAGATGGGAATGTTTTGTACTATCTGCTCAATATTTTTGTATTTCTAAAAACCGTTTTAAAGATAAAATCTATTATTTTTTAAAAGGCAATGTGCATCAAGAGAAGAATTTAGCAGATATACAGAGAGCAGCAGAGACGAGAGTCCACGTAGCAACAGAGGGAGGAAAGTGTCCAGGGCTGACAGCTCCCTGGCTGCTGGCATATTCCCAGGCCCTTGTTCCAGGCCCTCCTGAAGCCAGATGCATGCCTCTGCCCCAGGCTCTGTGACACACAAACCCCTGTATCCTTATGCTGCTCTAAAGCGTTTTTGTTACTTGTGTAACACTTTTAAAGCCATTATTCAAAGCTCAGGTAATATGATGTCAGAAAAAGTCCAGTCTAGCAACCAAAAAGTACTTTCAGCAGAGGAGGAGGGAGGTAGATGAGGTAAAAGGGGTCAAATATGTGGTGACAGAAAGAAACTATGGGCAGTGAGCATACAATGCAAAACATATATGACTCACTGTTGAATTGTACCCTTGAAACTTACTGGATTTCGTTAACCAATGTCACCATAAAAAAATTTTTTTAAAGTAATTTCAGCAAATTTAAGTTATGTGTTTTTTTTTTGAATACCACAGAAAGGGATATTTGCAACATCTTATAAAATCCTCTTCTTTACGTCTCTGATCCATTTTCCCACACACCATAGCCGCTCATACAATTCTCTCCTTTAAAACACCTCAAACAATGTCTCCCAAGTCCCTACATCTCTCATCTTTCCGCAGCCTCCCTACATCTTGATTCTGCATCATAAAAGCCAAGAAGCCTTCTGGGGAGACAGAATCCTCCTGAGATGATGTTGGGAGAGGTGGATGAAACCGGGTGGCACATCTAGAATTGTCTTTCACGGGCACCGAGGAAGGGTCTCAGCCCTCTTCTCTTCTCTTTCACACCGCACCCTCTGCCTGGGTGACCTAATCCACTCTCATTCTCCTGGCTTCAATTACCGTCTCCATAAGAATGGCTGCCAAATTTCTACCCGCAACCCAAACTCTGCTCAGAGCTCCAGATCCCTGTACCAGCTGCCTAAGCAACATTTCTCCTTGGGGTCGAATCAGATAGGATTACTCTGCTATAAGTAACAGAGACTGAAAATACAGTGTCCCAAACAAAAGAGTTTCTTTTGCATTTAAAAATCTGGAAGTATACACAGCCCTGGGCTGGCATGGGGATACTGCTCAAGTGCCAGTCTCCTTGCAGGTCACTGTTCTGCCATCACTAGGGTGTGTCCCTCAACCTTATGGTCCAACACGGTGGTTAGAACTCCAGTCATCCATCCACATTCTGGGCATCAGGGTGGAGAAAAAGCAGAACAAGGAACAAGAAACAATGAGCGACCAACAGCAGTGTTTAAAGGCTGGAAGATGCCACCTAACCATTCTGTTTACATCTCATTAGCCAAAACTTAGTCACATGGCCATGCCTAGCAGCAGGAAAGGCTGGGAAATCTATTTTGCATGCTGGTGGCCATGTGCATGGCTAAAAAGAGAAGATTCTATTATCAAGAAAAAGAGAATAGATATTGGGGGAGGGGCCAGCCAGCATTGTCTACACGGCAACCACACGATCTCTTCCAACTTGAGATGACTGAAATGGAAGCATCATCTCCTTCTAACATTTCCTTTTCCCTCAGTCTTGGTACTCCTCCACCTGAGCAGAGGGGCAATTCTGTGGTTCAGAGGGGCTGGCAAGGGGAAGTGTCACCCAAGCTAAATGAAGGGGTGAGCAGAGGGAGAATTGTGCAATGAAGCTGAACTCCCAGTGGTCCGGAATAGAAACAGAAAGTGCCCAAGGGGAGCAAGTGGGGTTAGGGTCAGGGTGCCTGCTGAGGTAGGACATAAGGATAGGCCTGTACTAGAAGGCACCAGGGACGAACAGACCCACCACCTCACCCAGCTGGCTGCGGGCCTGTTGATTTTACTCTGCCTCCTGTTCACTCCACCCTCCATGACTTTGTCTTGCACTGTTTCCTTCTCCTGGAATGCCCTCCCTGTCTCCATATAGATAACGCTCTCAGTCATCCTTCAGGGCTCAGATCAGGAGTCACCTCCTCCAAGGCTTCCTGATGTCCTTGCTGGGAACTCTAATAACATCACACTGGAGAAGGGGCTGCAAGTCGGTGCAGAGTTCTGGGAGACAGGGCTGATTCTGGTGCTCTGGGGGTCACTTGGGGCAGGGTATTGGGGAGGCTCGGCGGGAAGGTGGGACCCCAGGGCTTTCTTTTTATGAAGGATGAGGTGCCAGCTGCCCTTACCACAGTAGAGGCACCACGGAGGCTGAGCCTTGAACTCGTGGCCGTGGGCAGGGCCTCCCACACTCCCCTCTCAAATGAGGAAAATGATGGAGACCGAGGCGAGGCCGAGGCCGTGGGCCACAGAGAGGAAGTCCAGTGGGCGGAGGCAGGCAGAGTAATTCCTGGAAGGAAGCTCACACCTCAGGAATCTGGTAAAAGAATACTCTAGGAGCCTCTGTCCCAGAAGCCTCCACCCCCTGCCCCCAGGAAGGGGCAGGCAGAGCTGGACGGCTGTCCAGGGGGCTTGCCTCTGGGTATCCAAGTGCTACTCCCTTCACCAGTCTCCTGTAACATGGGGCACAGGCAAGAGCACAGGTTCTGGGACAGCCCACTGGCTCTAAATTAGGCGACGCCCGTTCTCTCTAAGCGCAGCTGTCTCCTCTGTAGAATGAGGATGGAGAGTCCTCCCCGACCCAGGGTGTCGAGGCAGCTGAAGTGGCAGGGTAAGGTACTCAATTAGGCACCAGCACCACGAGGCGCAATCAACAGGATCTACTGGTGAAGAAAGTCTCTGCCACCCTACCCTTGCTCCTGAGTTAGGCTGTGGGTGCACCTGCCCACCTTCTGGTGCCCACACATACGTGTGTGTGTGTGTGTGTGTGTGTGTGTGTGTGTGTGTGTGGCTCTGGGGCATAGCAAGCAGGCCAGGCTTGGAGGGAGGGGGAAGGTCTGGAGGGAAGCGTGGGGTTCTTCACAGCCCCTCAGCATACATAGGCTTAGGAGTCCTAAAGACCATTACCCTCTGTCCTAAAATTGCCTGCTGGTCTCCATGACAGACCAGGCGGAGGGAACTGGGAAAGTGCGAGCACTGCCCCTGCTTTCCAAACCCAAAGTGTCTTCCTAAAACCCTACCTGGTGGTGGGACTAGGGTGAGGGGTCTCTCCAAGCAGACAAAGCACCCACAACAGGGCCCAAGGTGTCAGTTTCTCCCCCAAGGCCCAACGAGGGAAGGATGCCACCCTGAGCAGGTCAGGGCTGAGGACTCACCCAGGTGGAACAAAGGGTCAGAAGCACAGAGGCAGATGTGCTTGAGGGGCAGGAGATAGAGTTTGAGGTAAGCTGGGAAGGGCAGCTTGAGAGGTCAGCCAAGGGCAGTCTACATGTAGATCTTCTCCTGTTGCAATGGGAGCCATGGAGAGTATAGGAGAGGTGAGGCGATGGGACCAGATTTTGCACTTTTGAAAGTCTCCTCCAGCTGCATGATAGGATAGATTTGGAGGAGCCGAGCTAGGAGCAAAGGCATCCATGAGAGAAAATCCTGAGCAAAGGCCAGAGGAGGGAAGCCTGGCCTGGAGAGAGGCGGATCCGTGAGGACACACTCAGAGGTTGATTCTTCCTCATGCTTCCTGCATTTGGGAGAAGCAGGAAGAGACTGTGAGGGTCAGGTGGGTGGGCCCACAATGGTCCTAGAGGGGAGAGGAAGTAGGTACAAGGGCACAGAGAG
Organism: Eonycteris spelaea; assembly: GCA_003508835.1. Taxonomy (NCBI): domain Eukaryota; kingdom Metazoa; phylum Chordata; class Mammalia; order Chiroptera; family Pteropodidae; genus Eonycteris; species Eonycteris spelaea. Next base: position 1,418,436 of record PUFA01000110.1, read on the forward strand.
GACAGTAAAGGGCAGGGACTCAGTAAGACACTTGTCCATGCCCCTGGGCCCTAACCTTCCGATGGCAATCACATCCAAACCTCTTCTAACATAGAATGGGATTCATGGAGATTATTTGCTGCCCTTCCTTGTGTGAGACTGGAAACTGCTCAAGGGTGGGGACTGTGGCTCTGGAGACAGACTGTGCTGTGGGGGCCTGAAATGGGGGGAGAGCAGACAGATAGAAAGCTGCCAAGCAGGAGAGAGCCCAGGGCTGGGGATCCCCACCCATGAGTCTTCACTTGCTCAGAGCCTGCTGCCAGCTCCTCAGAGATGAGCTAATATGTGGAGCCACGGGTGAGGATGGAGGAAAACTGGAAGTGAAAGGAAAAAAGAAAAACAAGAGGCAGGTTGTGTCTGAGGGACCAGACCCTTCATTCCTTCTCCATACACTCACATCCAGCCACACCGGAATCCTCCCAGGTTTCGCTCAGCCTCTGGAATGAGAGGAAGGCCTGCCAGCCCCATCACTTACCTGTCATACACAGACCGACACATACAGACAAACACACACAGAGAGACATATGACACAGAGACACTTATAAATAACGAAGTCACGCAGGCGTCCCAAGAGACACTCACACACACAGACATACATACACACACAGTCACAGACACACAAAGACACACTCATACACACATACACACATATGCACCAGCATACATACAAATACAGACACACCAAGAGATATGCACACTCATACAGACACAACGCCTGGAGCAGCCAGTGGATGCTGATGACTGGATATTAGCCACATCCAAAATGATTACCCCCTAACCTCCTTGCTGGGGCCCTCTGGGGGCAGTGGCCCTGACAATAAGGGCAACAAGCTAGGAGAGGTGACACTTTAGAGGGGAAGCCTTTTAGAAGGGCAGAGGAGGAGGGATAGTACTTCAGGCCAGGAAAAAGAACCCTGCAAAGGTTTGGGGTGGGAGGCAAAACTTTGATGCTCAGAGGACTGTAGGGGCCTTGTGTGGAGAGTGGGTTGGGGGCAGACAGGAGGCCAGCTCCCCTAGCACGGAGAAACTGGCTGAAAAGCAACCTTTGGCCCCCATCCCACAGGTGTCCAGCCTGATCCTCTGCAGGGGTGCACTTGACAGAGGGAAAGGGACCCCACCTAGGCCCTGCCAGAACCAGTAGCTGGTGGGGGCACGGTAAGTCAGCTGCTTTACAGGGGCTTATCAGAAGGGGGTATCCACCCTGCAACCCCCTGTTCGAAGGCCACATCCCAGCACCCCAAAGAGGGTTAGGAAAGGAAGAAGACTGTGAACTCTCACAGGGAAGGGAAGGGGTGGCCCTGGCTGGGGCAGGATGAGTTCTGAGCGATCCCCTTTCCAGGAGTGGGGCCCCAGCCTGTGAGAACACTTCCCTCGCTGCCCTAAACTTCAGCAAAGACAGAGCTAGGCCCCAGACCCAAGGGCCTGCCTCCACCCTCAATTCGGCTTCTTCTCTCTGACCCTTGGAGACCAGGCTAGGGATCGCAGGGTGGAGGGTGGGTCAAGGGACTGGAAGGGTCTGGGACAGGGCACTGTGAGGGATCTGGGGAGGGCCCTCCCTCCCCAGCAGCTAGGATCTCGCAGACGGGCTGGTCTACACAGAGCCCTGAGGTGGGTCTATTGGGGTGGGCGGGGTAGCCCCTCCGCAGCTGAGCCGCAGGAGGCCAACGAAGGGTCTGGAATTCCTCTTCCCCTCCCTCCACCTCCTCTCCTCACCCTTCTCCCCACCCCACCCCCAGCCACCCCCGTGCTGCTCGGGATCGGGGAGGCGCAGTGGGGGCCGCGGGGCTGCCCGGCGCAGGAGGGGCGCAGGAGGGGCGCAGGGAGGGGCGCTGGACTCGGGGCCAGGCTGGGCCCCTCGGCGGAGGCCCCGCGCAGGCAGGCCCCGCCCCAGCCTCGCACATCTGGGCTGGGAGCGCGGGCCCACCCGGCGGCGCAGCCGGCGCGGCCATCCGGCCTGGGGGAGGGGGCGGCGGGCGGGGTGAGCCGCGCGGGGCGGCGGACGGCGCGGGCTGTGGGCGGGCGGCACGGGGCTGGGCGCACGTCGAGGGCTGCGGCCGCCGCGCAAGGCACGGCCACCAGCTGCGGGCCGCGATCGAGGCGGCGGGACAGAGGTCGCGCTGTCAAGAGGGCGGAGGTGAGTTCTGGGGCCAGGGGCTGCTGGGCTTTCAGAAAGGAGAAGGGCCGCCGTTAGCCATCCTGTCCTGAGCTGTCTGCTGAAACCCCACCACAAACTTCCTGAGCCTGGGAGGCCCTGTTCGGGACAGATCTGAAAGCCCCTCTCTCCAGCGGGAGCTGCTGGTTCAAGAAGGAAATTGGGGCAGCGACTGTGGGCTCCCATCTGGGCTTTGGGACCCCACACGTGCTCTGCGAAGGGGGAGGCAGGGCTGAAGAGGCTCCTGTGCTGAGGGATGCGGGTGGGGGGCTACTGTGGGGCTGCGTGCTGCTCCAGGGGGACCAGCTTGTGGAGGACGCAGTGCCTAGGCCTGAGGAAGAGACCTGGGGTGTATGGGGGCGGGGCGGGCATCTTGGGTGGGTGTCCCAAGGCCTGTGTGGTCCGGGAAATTCTAGAGTGGCGGGTGGCCGGGGTGCCGCAGTTCTAGACTGTGGACTGGCCTCCTGACCAGGGAACTCTGGTTTCCCTCTATGAAGCTAGCTTGGGGATCAGGTGGGGTGGGGTCTGGGCTCCCTGAAGGGCAGTGGAGCCTGTTTGTAAAGCAAGCTTGTGTGGGTGAGAGAAATTGGGAGGCAGTGAGCTCTAAAATATGGACTACCTGTGAGAGCAAAGGGAGCCCTGGAGGTTCAGAGGTAAGGGAGGTGATGGGGGGACTGGTAGACAGAGGATGGGAGGGGCTTCAGGGCCTGTGCTCTGTGGGATAGAGGTTGTTTGTGAACTAGCTGCTCCCATGATGAGGACCCACCGGGGTGGGGCAGGATGTATGGAAAGAAAAGTTGAGGACAGGAGGGGCCTCTGGAGGCCATTTCTGTCACCCACACCCCAGCACAGGACAAGGCAGCCTCCCCACCCTATAGCCTTCCAGGTCCCTCTCCTAAAAGGCTTCTCTCCAGAGACGGACTAGAGCAGCCCTTTGGGGTTTCTGATCTGTCCCTTGGGCCTAGTTGGCCCATTCTCTGGCTTGGGGAAAATGCTTGTGGCTTCTCTCTGCCTGCTGACAGAGCCCTGTTCTGTTAAAGGGCTGGCAGGATGCTGAGCAGAGAGCAGTGGGTGGAAGAGGCTGGGTACCGGTGAAAGGAAGCCTGCTGAGGAGAGAGGGGAGCTGTAAAGATCTAGGTGAGCTCTTTGTCCTCCCGGACAGAGGACAGGTATGTGTGGAGCCCTGAAATCTGTCAATACCACATTCTCCCAGTGCTCCAGGGGGCATAAGTACCCAACCTTAACACCTCCACCCCAAGAAGAGACCCTCAGAGAATTCTTTCCACAGTCAAAAAGTCCTAGGATTTTCTAAGTCTGAGAGGCTCTCTAGGATGGGAGTCTCTGGTTTCGACGTCAGTGCCAAAAGTCAGGGGAAAGCTGAAGATTCGAGATTGATATGAGGTCAAGGGCTAGGGGTCATCAGTACATGGGCAAAGATAGGGGTCAGTCCACAGGCAGGGCTATCTTGTCTGTGGGTAGGGTAGGGATCAGGCTGGGGCCAGAGTTTAGCCTGTGATTGTAGCCAGGAAATGAAGTTACTTTCTATGTAAATCAAAGTGCCCCACCCAATTATTCTCAAACCCATAAGCATTAACAGTGTGAAGTTAGTGGGCCCCTGGGAGAGGGTCTATTTCACCCCATTTCCAGCCTTGGACTCTGCCCAGACATAGCTTTGGGGAGCTGAGGTGGTTCTGAGACCCATAGTCAGCATTCTCCTTAAATGTTTCTGGGTGTGTGTGCATAGCGGGGAATGTCTCGAAGACAGATGGGGCTGCCACCCCCTCCTACCTCCACCTCTCGAGGAATTGGCAGGGTCCTCCTTCTTTATACAAATTGATTACTGTTCTCCTGCTCTCCCTAAAGAATGTGGAATGACTAGAATCACACTCTCAATAAGACAAAAATCTAATAAGAGGAAATTCAGAACCCACATCATGAAGGCAAAGAACACCGCTCACATCTGTCCACCTCCCTGCCTTTATCAACCACCTTTTTTTTTTTTTAACTTGGACTTGATCCTCGCAAGCCCCGTGTGACCCATTTTGCAGGAAAGGCACTGAGGCACAGAGAGGCAACAGGATGCACTCTAGCCAGGTGCCATAACAGACCCTTGCCAGCCCTGAGACCCCAGTGTAGGGCACTCAGTGAATCAATCACACACTGGATCAGCTTCAGACAGCTGGAGGCACCTAGTTTGGATATGGAATCCAGCTTTGAGTGATGATTCCTGGCTTTTGTTGCTCCTCCAGATATAAGAGCCTTGGTCCAGAAAAATCTATTCATTCATTCAACAGTATTTCCTCAGCACTTAGCTCAGAACCCAGCACAAAGAAATGCTCAACAAGTCTTTGCTGAAGAATCAAAACAATGTACAAATAGGACTGCCAGCTTCTCCCTTGTGGCCTTGATCCAAAGCGTGCTGGCAAATGTTTTACGAATCAACTCTGCAAGAGGGAGAAAACCCTGATTTGTAGAATATGCTAATTTCTTTGGTGTAAATGCTTCCACCACGACTGATTTAAAAGCTACCAATGTGAGGTCAGTGAGAGCAGAATTGGAAAGAGATGCACAGGATCAGCTCTTGCCACCTGGCGGGAACCATCTCCAGCATACCACTCCATCACCCTAAGCTGGGCTCCTGTCCCTGGCTCTCAAGGCCCATACCCACCCCCTCTATATGCTTTTCTTTTTCTCAACATCACTCAGCTGCTCTTTGAGTGCCCATGACCAGCCCCTGTCTTTCCCCTGATTCTGATTCCTGGGCATCCAACTGTGTGCCTCCGATGACAGCAGGAATGAGTGGGTCTGAAAATCTCCATGGTGCTGGCCATGCAGGAGTATCCTGGACATACCTGAGTTTTCATGCATGACGGGGCTGGGTTGTGCGAACTGTGCGTGAGTGAGGGTGTGTGCATGTGTGTGTATGGGTGTGACAATGCCCAGCTCTGTGCCTGCCTGTGTTCTGTTAGTAAAATTTCCTGATTGGGCCACTGGCTACAGAGTGGGAGTGGGCTCTGGGCAGCCCCCACTCTTATTTAGGGTGTTTATCAGGCCCACAACTACAGACAATTGAGCAGCCCTTCTCAAACTTTGGTGTGCACCGAACCACTTGGGATCTTGTTAAAACTCAAGTTCTGACTCGGCAGGTCCCAGGCAGGGCCTGAGGTTCTGCATTTCTGACAAACTCCCAGGGGATCCAATGCTGATGTCCTGAGACCGCACTGAGTAGCAGAGCTGTTGATGACCTGGGGACTCTGCCTCTAGCCTAGGCCACAGAACTTCACTGACACAAGCTCAGGTTCCTACCAATTTAGAAAAGAAAATGAAAAGCCTTGATCCCCACCTCAAGCTTTGAGTTCCTCCAGCTGTTACCTGCGTACCAACTCCTGGTCTCAGCCACCATCCTTGAAGTGCTAGCTGCTCTGCTTGCTCCTCACCTAGGCTTACCTGCCTGCCACCCCATTTCCATTCATTCCACCAAAATGTGGCCCTGAGCCAAACAGGTGTTTCCCGTCTTCTAACAACCTTTAGAGGCATCTAGCTTCACACCCTTCTCTTACCGAGATCTTCATGAAACCATAGCAGGGATCTCAGTATCAGCCAACCTACCTTTATGCTCAGGTTCTCCTCTCTTCCCTTCTTCTCTGCCAGGCCTCCCATGACAAAGGCCCCCCCAGCACACATCTCCACCTCAGCTTCTCCCTGCCCTCTAGATCATATATCCTCTGGCTCCTTGGTCAGTCCTCTCGGCAGTTCAGAACTCCACCCAGCACACTGCCCCTTTCCCCCTGCCAGCCTGCCCTTCTCCAGTATTATCCTTCTAACTTGAATCGGATCATGTCACCCTTGACACCTTCTTCTCCCTAATCCCCCATATTCAATCCAGTCATCTTCTGTCAACCCTGCTGTTTTTGACCTCTCACGTGTCTCCATTTCTGTCTGAAGACACACAGCCATTGAGCTCCTGCTCCCATGTTGTCCTGCTGCAGTCCACACTCCCCATGCAGCCAGAAGGACTTTTTAAAACAAAAAATTAATCATGCCCCCACCTCCATTCTGCCACTTCAAACCTTTCAAGATTTGCTATCGCCCTTCATGTAAAACCAAACCTAAAATAGGGTCCACGAGAGCCTGCCTGCTGGATCAGGCCAGCTCAGCCCCTCTCTGCAGCCTTACCACGCTCCCCTTTCTGCCCCACTTGGATCCAGCTGTGACCTTGACAGCATCATTTGGAATCTCAAATTCCTTGGGTCATTATCTGATTATAATTAGTTTTCCCCCACCAGGCTGTGGGCCCCCAGGGCAGGGACAATGTCTCTCTAGGCTCTGATGTCTCATGGTACCTGGCATAGAATGGGTACTGAAAACTTTTTGGAGCATCCTGATTCCAGCAAAGCAACTGTTGAAAAGAGCTTTTTGAGACAAACTGGTCCGTGGGACTGAGCATTAGAGGAGATTAAGGAATTACCGCTAATTTTGTTACACATGATAATGGTGTTGTGGTGATGGCTTTTTAAAGAGTCTTTATTGTTGGAGAGACATATTGAAGAATTTATAGGTGAAACTACATAATGTCTGGGATTTACTTCAAAGCACTCCAGTCAAAAGTAAATAAATAAAATAAATACATATTTAGCAAGGGAACAAAGGAACAAATAAACACCATTCTGCTTGTCTGTTTCTGTTCACAGCCACAGGGCCTGCAAAGATGCTGGCTCTCCCCGAGGTGGGCCTGCAGGGACTGTACATCGGTAAGACCACCCTGACTCCACCCCGACCCACCACACCGCTTGCACCGGCACTGAGATTCACCCCAGTCTGTCTGTGGTGCCTTTTCCAGAAGAGGTTCCTGAGAGTGTGTATGTGTGAGGAGGGTTGGGCACACAGGACTCTGTGTGTGTGTGTGTGTGTTGTGTGCACACGTGCACAGGACACATCTGTTCATAGGATCCCCTGTGTCTATTAGTTACGTGTGCAGGGCAGGTCTGCGTGCACAGGACTATATGCGTGTATGTTTTGTGCGTAGGACCTGGTGTGAGTGTGTGTGTATGTGTCAGTCTATCTGCCTGTCGGCAGGTCTGTGCACAGGGCCTTGTGTGAGAGTGTGTATATATGTCTGCAGGTGGGTCTGTGTGCACAGAAATCTCTGTGTGAGTGTGTGTGCCTCTGCCTGTGGCCTGGTCTGGGAACAGGCTCTGGGTTCCCTGCAGGGGTGGGAGGCTAGGAGGCAGGAGGGACACTCCTCAGGAAGTCCACTCACAAAGACCTGGCGGGCCGGGCCTTCCTTCCTGCCTCCCTTCCCAGGCTCAGGCCACAGCAACTTGGCCCCTCAAGCCTGAGCTGGTGGCAGGACCCAAGCTCACGCTGGCTGCCTGAGAGCCCTGAAGGTGTGACTACCATGTCCCTGTCCCTCCAGCACTTCAAGACAAATTTCAGCCCTTTCCAGGCACTTTCAAGAGTCCCCCTCATACCTTGCCCCTCCCATATGTTCTCAGGGTATCCCAAGGCCAGGGAGGGCTAGGACCTGTCAGGGCCACTGAGCAGGCCAGACACTAAGAGAGTTTGCTTTATCCATGAGTTTTCACGTCAGACCCCATCAACCTCCCCGTCCCCATATGTGAATCTCGGGGTGGCCTCAGTCCCCCTCACAGGGGCCTTAGCAAAGCTCAGTGTGGTAATGACAGGCCACCAGCCTGCACCTGGGAGATGTCTAGTCAGGCAGGCCCCGGAGCTGCTTGAGCCTCCAAACCACCCTTTGGGGCTGCCTGCTAGGGGCTACACTGCTTCCTCCCATCAAAAGTCCAGCTCAGTCCTGGGCCTGCTGAGAGGATCTCAGAGGCCTGCTGCCCCCCATGCTGGCCCAAGTGTATGTGTGTGTGTTATATGTTGCGATGGGGGTGGGGGGCAGCTTAGGATGCAACTTCCTAGTGTTGTGGATCCCCCTCAGCTCGGGCCGGGCTGGGGAAGGTGCTGCCCCACCTTGATGCTCACCAGGCCTGTCCTTGGGAGGAAAGGAGGGCTGCTCCCTCAGATTCTGATGGGAACCGTGTGTCTGAACTCTGGGGGGAGGGGAGCAGTTAGCTCTGTAGTTCCCCCACCTTTTCTGGTTTCTCTACCTCCTCCCCACCCCACCCCAGGAGCTCAGCTGCCTCATCTCCCCTGCCCTTCTGTCTCCGGACTCAGTCTCCCCGACCCCTACAATGCTTCTCTGTCTCTCCCCTCCCCCACTCTGTCTGAGGGATGCTGGGGGAGACAGATGCGGGAGGAGTCCCCAGGTGAGGCACAGATCGTCCTCCAGGGGTGGTCACTACTAACTGATCATAGGCCCTCAGGCTGTCCCTGCCTCAGTTTCCCCTGCCTCAAGTCACATCCTTCCTCCCCTCTCATGGAGCCCCCCTCCCCAGAAGGGCACCCCTTGCCTTGGCCCAATAAGGGCTGATAGGAGAACCCAGGCCTGAGGTTCTCAGCTGCCGGCCCCCTACCCTGATGGTGCCAGAGTGACTTGACCTTTCTTTGCAGGCTCCAGCCCAGAGCGATCACCTGTTCCCAGCCCACCTGGCTCCCCAAGGACCCAGGAAAGCTGTGGCATTGCCCCCCTCACACCCTCACAGTCTCCAGTAAGTACAGAGGGGATCTGAGTAGCGGGTGGCCTGGGTGGTGTGGAGGGTGGTGGTACTCCAGAGATCAAGGCCTAGTATCTGGCAGAGCCCTAGCGGGGCTGGGCTAGGGGTGCCATCATGCCTCCTGCCCCTGCACACTGCAGTCATGCCCCCTGCAGAAGGGTTAACCTTAGGTGACCTTGGACCACAGGAGTAAACAGTTCTACTGAGGTAAGTCCCACATGCTAATGCCCAACACCTCCCCTCCAGGACAACATCCAGGGGCCATTGCAGCTAGCCTGCGTGGGGCAGGTGTACTTCTGAGCATATAGTTTTTCAAAGAGCACTGGGCCTCCCAGAGTTGCTACCCTTTTGTCAACCACAACTCCACCTGAATTCGAGTTACATCTGAGGAAGAGGAGACACATTGATAAAAAAAATAGTTGGGAAATTATTAGCTTGAAGTATCCAGAATATAACTCTCCTACTAGCTCCCCGGGTCACCCTACCCAAGATGGCCTCACCCCAGTGATCCAGCCTGGGTGTCCCCTTGTTTTCAGGGAGCCCAGGCCTGGCCTGGGAGAAGGCAGGGACCACTCGGCACATGCATAGGGCCTCTCTTCTCTGCCCCAAAACTGACAGCCTTGTTGTGTCACCGTGGCCACAAAGGGCAAGAGGGTCAAGTATACACAAGTCCATGTGCAATGAAACGGCCAAGAGGAGCCTAATTGCTCCCAGCTGGGCCCAGGCTGTGACATGGTATGAGAGGGTGGTGGGCTAAGGCAGTACAGACAGAAGGTGGGCCAAGAAAGAAGGCGGGGGAGCTACAGAAGCAGGAAAACAGGAGCTTGATCCAAAAGCTGTACAGGGCTACCTGAAAGGTAGTCAACATCTCCAGGGCTCAAGCCTGAGAAGGGAAGCCCAGGCAGGCACATGTGTGGGGGTGGACCAGGGCTGGTCTGGACCACAGTCAAAGGAGGAGTGGGGCCTCTACATGCAGTCGGCCTGTCCCCTGGGCTGCTTCCTGACTCTAGATCTTATATTTGCAGAAGCCTGAGGCTCGAACCCCCCAGCAGGCCTCCTTCTCCGTGGTAGTGGCCATCGACTTTGGCACCACATCCAGTGGCTATGCCTTCAGCTTTGCCAGTGACCCTGAGGCCATCCACATGATGAGGTGAAGACAGCTGACCTGGGAGATGGTGGGGAGGGCCGCTGTCCTAACACCCTGGAATGGTCCTGGTCCCACAGTACCCTGAGAGCTCCTTCCACCCCTAGTCTGGGCTCCCCACTGAGGCAAAAGGTTGGAAGATGGCCACAGGCCTGGGCCTCCAGCCTCAATTGAAGCAGCTCCCTGCCCTCTGCGGGAAATATTGGGCTCTGTTCTTAATTTTTAAAAATTTTATTGAGATATAACAAACATACAGCAAAATACACAAATTTCTTCTGTGCTTTTACAGAAAACTTTATTTTAAACTTTCAACATTATTTAGATGTTTTATGTCAATACAAAAAAGCTGCCACATTCTTTTAACAGTTACATAGTATTCCATAGTACATATGTGTCATAATTTATCCATCTTTCTACTGATAGTTTTCGGGTTTGGGTTGTTTTTTTTTTTCCTAATTTTTCACTCCTACAAAAAGTGCTGCAATGAATCTCCTTCCTTGAAAATTTGTGTTGGGATTTCCATGAGGCAGATTCCTAGGTTCAGCATCTCAAATGAAAAACAAGGACTCGAAGGGTCAGAGGGTTAACTGAGCTGACAAATCACAGTTGTTATAACAATGATGTTGGAAAAATCCATTCTGATGTTGAGTTTTGTTTGAACAAAATATTTCTTTGAACACTCACCCAGGCCTCCTTACCCGGATCCTTTGGATGTATCTTAATGGGGCTACATCTAGTAGGTGGAACTATAGGAGACCCCAGAGCTCCCAACCCAGACTGGAACGGGGGGTAGGGGTTTCCCCAGGGCCCAGGAGGTTAGATGGAAGGCTGGATGGAGAGACAGACAGGATTACTGTGCCAAAGATACAGGGACTTGACCTTTATGAGCCTGGACTGTCCTTCCCCTTCCTCTGCTCCCTCTACATCCACATGAGGCCACAAAAGCTCTGGGCACTTACAGCCCTCTAGGAGTCAGCACACTCAGCTAAGGCCATGCTGGGCCCCATGCTGGGCCGAGGAGACATGAAGGGACACTATCTCTGTCCTGTGGAGGTGACTGTTATAGGAAGTTACTAGGGAACATCATGGCCTCCTCCCAGACCCTACCTACCCCTACCAGACACCAAGTCCAGTCATTTCTGTATCATTGATATCTCTGGAGTACCCATCCATTTCACAGCCACCACCCTAAGTCCAACCCCACACTCTCTTACCTGGATGTTTTTTCTTCCCCATCCTTCCTCCCCTCTAGTCTGTTACGTGGGGGCCAGTGACTTTCTAAAGGCAAATGTGGTCATACCTCTTCACTCCCTGACTTAAAACCACCAAGATAGAATCCCAATATGGCATTTGATGTTATCCCTTAGCTGACTGTAACACTCCTGTATTTTCTCCTGATCATACTGAACCAACTTGCAGCTAGTTCTCCTGTTCTTCACATCTCTAAGCTTTGCACATGCTGTTCCTTCGGCCTGGATTCTCAGTTCCTTCCTAAAAAGGCTGCAGTGGTGAACTTGCCTAGAGGGGTCAGAGCATCCATGAAGACGAAGGATAGGAAAGATTTGCCAGGCCAGTGAACTGGGCAGGGAGTTCTGGGTGGATGTTTGGATGTATCTGTGGGTTGGGAGGTTTGGAACCTCATTCAGGTTTTTTTGGGACCTGCTAGAGGTGCAGTCAACTGGGGTTTAGCTGCTAGGGTGGGTCAGATTAGAATGTCATGAATGCCTTAGAAGGAGCTTGGCTGTGGAATACGGCCTAGAGGAGAGCAGCCCAGCAGGATGGGAGAAGGCCTCCGCTCGGGTGCTGGAGAGATACATCAGGAAGCCAGACCTAGGCAGTTGGATTGGATGAATGATGGTTTGCTGCTGCATGTTAAGGGTGCAGAGAGGCGAGGTCAAATAGTATACCTCATGGGACTGGAAGCTGTGAATGTTGGATGGATCCCATAGCCCCATGGATAGGGAGGATCCCAAGAGCAGCACTGATGGCGATTTAAGTGGATGCCAAGCACCATCTTCACAAGAACCATACGAGGCAAGCACTATTATTATTCCCATTTTACAGGTGGTAAGACTGAGACTAGAGGAGGCGAAGTGGCCCGTATGGTCACACAGCTCATCCCAGAACCATCACACAACTCCACAAAGGGAGGGTTGCTGCTGACCCCGCTGATAGCCCTGTGTCTCCACAGGAAATGGGAGGGTGGGGACCCAGGTGTTGCCCACCAGAAGACCCCCACCTGCCTGCTGCTGACCCCAGAGGGAGCCTTTCACAGCTTTGGCTACACCGCCCGCGATTACTATCACGATCTGGACCCTGAAGAGGCGCGGGACTGGCTCTACTTCGAGAAGTTCAAGATGAAGATCCACAGCGCCACTGTGAGTCACATTCTGGCTGGCTCAGGACCGGCTCCAGCCAAGGAGGCGGGGCCAGGAGGGGAAAGGGCGGGGTTAGTGTGGTGGGCAAAGCTAAAAGGTGAGGAGGGGCGGGTGGAGGCGTGGTTAAGGGGGCGGAGCTTGGAAGAAAGACGGGTTGGAAGCTGGGCCGAGCGGTGAAGATACGGTTAGAGGAGAGGCGGGGCTAAAGAAGGGCTGGGGACGGAACTAAGGTGAGATTAGAGCGAGAGTGGGACAATGACGAAGAGGGGAAGCACCAGGAAATGGTCTTCAGGAAATGGGGCAGAGCTATGGCTTCCTGCAGAGTCGCCCTGTGTCCTGCCAGGATCTCACCTTGAAGACCCAGCTGGAGGCTGTAAATGGAAAGAAAATGCCTGCCCTAGAGGTGTTCGCCCATGCCCTGCGCTTCTTCAAGGAGCATGCCCTTCAGGTGCGCTGCAGTCCCATCCCAGCAGACAGATCAGCGGACCCCAAGGCCCATCCTTTCCCCTGAACCCATCCCCTGCCCATCTAATGGGTAGCCATGGTCAGAGGTCATCCTCTCCAGTCCCCTGCCTTCCTGTCTGGTAGACCCCACACTAGCTATACAGGTGCTGGTGGAGGGGGGAAGTGTTAGGGATTTTTCCAGCTCCGCTGGGAAGCCCTTCCTGAGGCTTGATTAGTTCCTCCAGCTCCCACAGAGGGCTGAAGACAACCCACTCACTGCTCCCTCCCGCTCCAGGAGCTGAGCGAGCAATGCCCATCGCTGCCAGGAAAGGACACTGTACGCTGGGTGTTGACGGTGCCCGCCATCTGGAAACAGCCAGCCAAGCAATTCATGCGGGAGGCTGCCTACCTGGTGAGGACTGCAAGCAGAGTAGTAGACAGTGCTCCAGAGGGCCACAGGGATGGCCCCATATCCTCTTTTACCCCACCACCTTGGGACCACAGAGTCATTGTATAAAGACCTCCAGTCTCCCCCTGCTGCTGGGCATTTTGGAAGGTTGCCGCCACCAGGAGAAGGAGTGGCCCTGCAGGAACAGAGGGCTGAGAGACAAGAGGCATAGCCTATGCCAGCTTAGCCAGTGCCTTTTTATTATTTATGCATACAGCACCTGGCCTTCCTAGGTGGTCTCCCATCCAAGCATTAACGAGGCCCAAGCCTCCTTAGCTTCTGAGATCAGACATCGGGCTTATTCAGGGTGGCATGGCTGTAGACCATGGACCACGGCTCCACTGGGGTGGGAACCCAGGACCTTCTGTGTGTAAAGCAGATGTGCTAACAGCTACACTATGGAACCATGTCCAAGATGGAGATGGGTCTATATTGAAGGACTCTCAGTAAAAAGAGGGTGAGAGAAGCAGAACAGGAGAAAGAGCTGAGCAAGGTCATTTCTCAACTGGAGTCTAGCCTCAGCTGGATCTCATAGAGAGCTCTGGAAGTAGGTGGCCATAGTGAGGCAAAGGGGCCAGATTTGTGTGCATCTATATCGGTGTGTAACTGGTTGCTGGGGGTGGAAGGAACCTCTGTAAGTGAGGTGGTTCCCATTCAGCTAAGGGAAGTTCTCCAGAGAAAGGGGCAGCTATGAGCCAGTAGCAGCCAACACTGCCAGCTGGGCAGGGCACCAAGAACATCCATTTTCACCAGCATCAGTATTTTCAGGAACTCTGCCACTACCACAGCCCCAGGCACTGTTAAGTTCTTGAGTTCAGGAAACAGAACTATGAATCTATGAAGGGTGGATCAAGGCCACTGTTTTCTGGTTTTCCTACCATAAGAGTTGCCCAGAGTTCTGGAGAAAGGATGGGTACAGCTAATGCACCCCCCCTGGTGGAGATGTGGGGCACAGCAAGACTCATTGCTTGTTTCTGCCCCTGGGGCCTTGGGGGACACCCTAGGACATACAAAAGGGATCTCAGGCCTGCCTGTAGACCCTTTGGAAGATACGACGGCTCCCAACCTATGCATACACACTCATGGGCCAGGCATGCCTTAGATACTTACCCTTGTCACTGGAAGGGGCTAACCCTGAGCCTAGTGGGCATCCCCCTGCAGAGACCAGGATGAAAGCAAGGCTGTGCCCAGCCAAAAATACCATCCCCCAACCACAGTGCCCCTCCCATGCTGGTTTACCAACTCTGCTTCCTCCCACACTTCCTCGGCTGCCAGCTCCGGAAGGGCTGGCCCTGGGCAGGAAGTCTCAATATCCACCCATCCCCATCCCCTACCTGGTCAGAATCTGGGGAATCCCACATAACCATAAAGCACTTGCCACAGGGATTCCCTGTCCTAATGCAGGAAGTAACAGATCTCGTGTTTTTCTCCCCACAACTGGCCTGTCTTGGTGCCTGGAATATCCCTGTTAAGAGTTTCCTTCCTCCTACATTAGATTCCCCAGGAACAATGTTTTAGGAGTGGGGAGTCCTGTGGCTGCTGTCCAACACCAACCTAGTGGAGGAAGAGGGTTCAGTTGCACCAAAACATGCCCCCACATCTACTCTGATTAATGGTCTGTCCATTCACCCTCTCCCAAATACACAGTGCTAGAGTCTCACTAACACCCTGAGTCAGTGCCCAGATGACCAGCCCTGCCCTTTGGGCAGCTCAGAGGAACAAATCCCAGGTGTTCTAGGTTTTCACACTGTCTAGGGTCTCTTCCTGCTCAGCAACCCCATGGTATCCTTGGCCATGGCCATACCCCTCCCCAGTCTGGTCACAGGGTAGCTATGAGGCAGCTCCAAATATGTGAAGTATGGAAGGGCCTGAGAGGCCTAGCGTAGGTGGGGTAGGAGCCCCACAGGCCCCAGTTGCCTGCCCTAGGTGCCATCTTAGGTGTGACAGCCCATGGTGCTCCTGGCCTTGCCCACCACCCATCCCCAGGCTGGCCTGGTGTCTAGAGAGAATGCAGAGCAACTACTCATCGCCCTGGAGCCTGAGGCTGCCTCTGTCTACTGCCGCAAGCTGCGTCTGCACCAGCTCCTGGACCTGAGCAGCAGGGCCCCAGGCAGTAGGCGCCTGGGTGAGCGCCGTTCCATTGACTCAAGCTTCCGGCAAGGTGAGCCATTTCCAGTGATGGGCTTGGAGGCAGTTGCCCTTGGAGGGTCAGAGTGTCACTGAGACCAGAGGCCTGGCCACATCCAGAAAGGAGGTCCCCCCTCCCTGGAGGAGCCCAATTAGAGGCAGGAAACATCCCAATCTGAGGAGGAGGCAGTCCTAACCTGTGGGAGCCCCAATCTGAGGATAGGACTTAGGCCTAGCCCTGAGTCCGAGGGTCTGGGGAGACAGCCTACCTTAGTGGGAGGAATGCTTGGTTACTGACAAAAGAGGAAGGCAGCCCCTACTCTGAATGGAAAAGGGAAGGTCTTCAGGAGCTTTCACCTAAACCAGGGGTCCCCAACACCCGGGCCACGGACTGGTACTGATCCATGGCCTGTCAGTATCCGGGCCGCACAGCAGGAGGTGACGGCAGGCGAGCTAGCGAAGCTTCATCTGTATTTGCAGTCACCCCCCAGCGCTAGCATCACCGCCTAAGCTCCGGCTCAGATCGTCAGGCATTAGATTCTCATAGGAGCACTCACTGGTCCCTGGTACCAAAAAGTTTGGGGACTGGTGCCCTGAACAGCCACTGCATCAGCTGCCCCCCACACATCAGCCCCAAACTCCTGCTGCCAGGACCGGGCACTGAAACAGCTATGATCACACTTGTTCACTGCCCCCCCCCCCCCCCCCGATACCATCTCCATGACAGGGAGAGGTTCCAAGTCCTGAGCTACTCTGGATCCCCCAAGATCTCCCCTGCACGACACACACAGCTTCAAACCCTCTTAATCCAGATTTTGTGATGGCCTGAGCCCTCCTGCATTAAGGCTCTGCTTCCAGAAATATTGCCCCACAGCTAGCTGGTGGTTACAGCATCTGAGATTACCCCATCAGGTTTCTCCAGACCCTTTGGGATTCAGCACTGTCCTCTCCCACTTAGAAGTGGAGCAGGAGTTTCCAGAGCACTGGCTGCTCCCCATGTTCATGGAGGGCCTTGGTGGGAAGATGGAGATTGAATGTTACAGCTGAGATACCTTCATCTAATCTCACTTTCTTGCTCTCCCTCAAACTCCAGCCCGTGAGCAGCTGAGAAGGTCTCGACACAGCCGCACATTCCTGGTGGAGTCAGGGGTCGGAGAGCTGTGGGCAGAGATGCAAGCAGGTGGGGGGACAGGGAGATGGTGGAATGTCTTCGGCTCTATGGTACACCATATACTGGTGAGGGGGAGGGAACATTCGTGAAGTTGGCTCCAGCCCCTGGAAACCAGCTCTTTGCTCCATCTGCTGTACCCAACCTGGCAGACCCCTCAAAGTCACATGCACCCTCACCCACTCACAGCCACATCCTTCACATGCCTCCTAGGGATTCTATGCAGATGGAATTACAGAGCCCTGAACCATTTCCTCGCTCCCCCATCCCCCACA
Source organism: Eonycteris spelaea (assembly GCA_003508835.1). Taxonomy (NCBI): domain Eukaryota; kingdom Metazoa; phylum Chordata; class Mammalia; order Chiroptera; family Pteropodidae; genus Eonycteris; species Eonycteris spelaea. The sequence continues at coordinate 1,435,234 of PUFA01000110.1, forward strand.
GATACCCTGTGCCTTTATCCGGTGGCCTGAGTTTTAAACACCTGAAGCCTCTCACTCCCCCCAACATACACCCACCCACAAGCAGGACTTTGTACCTGGGGCAGGGCTAGAGGCTGGGTAAGTCGGGAGGGGGCACAGGGCTGAGGGTGCAAGGCAGGCTTCAAGTGTGTGCCCACATTCGCCGCCATAGGAGACCGCTACGTGGTGGCAGACTGCGGGGGAGGCACGGTGGACCTGACAGTGCACCAGCTGGAGCAGCCACATGGCACCCTCAAGGAGCTCTACAAGGCATCAGGTGGGTACCAAGAGTCCTTAGCACCCAGACCGCTAGCGCTCCCTGGCGGTGGGATACGCACTGACATTCTCCTTCGCCCTCTGTCCCACCCCAGGCGGCCCCTATGGCGCGGTGGGCGTAGACCTGGCTTTCGAGCAGCTTCTGGGCCGCATCTTCGGCGAGGACTTCATTGCCACCTTTAAAAGGCAACGGCCAGCAGCCTGGGTGGATTTGACCATCGCCTTCGAGGCCCGCAAACGCACGGCAGCTCCGCACCGTGCGGGGGCGCTCAACATCTCGCTCCCCTTCTCCTTCATCGATTTCTACCGCAAGCAGCGAGGCCACAACGTGGAGAAGGCCCTGCGCAGGAGCAGGTGGGTACAGGAACCGCGGGCTCGAGCAGGGTGTGCGAATGGGAACCGCCCTTACAAGGGAGGGATGGGCCTAAGGGGGAAGAAGGGGTGCGCCTAATCCGCTGCTCACACTAGTCAGGCCAGCCTCGGCGGCAGAGGGAGGGGCACGGCGGCGGTGAAGGAATACATAGACCACAACTGGATCAAGAAAATCATGGGTCTCGAGGAAAGGGCCGACGTCTGTCTCCTCCCCAGCACTCGGAAACACACACACACACACACACACAGAGCCAGCCAGTGGGTCTTGGCTCCTCTGTCCAGAGGCAAGGGAGGCTTCTCTCCTGGGACCGTATGCCTGGAATAGAAGCACGAGGTGGCAAAAGCCCCTGAGAGAGTGGGGCTAGAATTACAAAACGTTCAGTCAGTCCCCAGGCACAGAGGCCTGAAGCAGGAGTAGAACCCCGGACCCAGGGGATCCATGGGCCTACACCCCCTTCATCTGCTCCCTTCACCTACAGCGTGAACTTCGTGAAGTGGTCCTCTCAGGGGATGCTCAGGATGTCTTGCGAGGCCATGAATGAGCTCTTCCAACCCACCGTCAGCGGGATCATCCAGCATATAGGTGAGCACCTGAGCTTCGGTCTGCCATTCACCCACCTCCACATATACACCCAGATGTGGGAATAACTGCCCCTATTAGTGCCTGGAAAGCAAGACCCAGAATCATTTGGAACACCTGGAGGACCCGGTGCAATGGGGATTAAGAGCTAGGAGGGATGATGTGTATGTAGTCTTGCCAAGTTAACGAACCTCTGGTGCCTCTGTTTCCCCACTTATAAAATGGGGTGACAATACTGGGTTTCCAAAACTGTTATCACAGGGATTTAAAAGAGCTGAAGTACCTAGAGAGTGAGCAGGTCTTGCATGCAATAAGCAATAGGCATTTAACAGGTGTAAATGCATATCCTTCTCTGGGGCCCTCCACATGGGGCGGGGGGTGGGGGGGAGGTGTAGTACTGGGGAGACAGAGCCCGCGAGCATCGCCAGGAGCCCTCAGAGTGCTATTTTTCATTAGAACCAGGGAACCATTTTATATTTGAAATGGCTGTTTTCTAATCGCCAGGAGGGCACAAACAGACAGAGGGAGGTGACAGTGGCCACATAGTGGTGGCCTCAGCGGCTCATGCTCTCCCTCTTCCCCTTTCCTCCTTCTCCTTAACTGCCCCCCTTCACGCCTTTCCGCAGAGGCACTGCTGTCTCGGCCTGAGGTGCAGGGCGTAAAGCTGCTGTTCCTGGTGGGCGGCTTCGCCGAGTCGGCTGTGCTGCAGCACGCGGTGCAGGCGGCGCTGGGTACCCGCGGCCTGCGCGTAGTGGTACCGCACGACGTGGGCCTCACCATCCTCAAGGGCGCGGTGCTGTTTGGGCAGGCGCCAGGCGTGGTGCGTGTGCGCCGCTCGCCGCTCACCTACGGTGTTGGGTGCTCAACCGCTTTGTGGCTGGCCGCCATCCGCCAGACAAGCTGCTGGTCCGTGACGGCCGCCGCTGGTGCACCGACGTCTTTGAGCGTTTCGTGGCCGCAGAGCAGTCGGTAGCCCTGGGCGAGGAGGTGCGGCGCAGCTACTGCCCCGCGCGCCCAGGCCAGCGGCGCGTGCTCATCAACCTGTACTGCTGCGCCGCGGAGGACGCGCGCTTCATCACCGACCCGGGTGTGCGCAAGTGCGGCGCTCTCAGCCTTGAGCTGGAGCCCGCGCCTGCCGACGGCAGTCCAGATGCTGCCGGCGCGCCTCCCGGCCGCCGCGAGATCCGCGCCGCCATGCAGTTTGGCGACACCGAGATTAAAGTCACCGCCGTCGACGTCAGCACCAATCGCTCTGTGCGCGCCGCCATTGACTTTCTTTCCAATTGAGAGCGCGCAGGCGCGGTGCCAGCCCCTCTCTACCCGGCCCCGCCCCCTTAAGGTTACGGGCTCCGGGGAGCCGGCGGGGACGGACTAAAGTCTTTGTCAGCGCCCTTTACCCCGTCTGCCTTTCCGGGGAGATGAGGTCGCAGGAGGGTGGGTGGGGACACATCCAGAGACTCTGGCTTTGGGATTGGGCCCCCGTCCGCTGATTGTAAGGCGGAAGGGCCCTGCCAAGGGCTGGAGTCAAGTGCGTCCACGGGGAACACGTGACTCTGAAGGCAGAATGCATCTGAAAACTGGGTCCTGGCCTGAACTGGGGCTGGGGGTGGGGAGGGTGGAGACAGTAGGGAGGGAAATGCCAGGCAAGGCTGCCCCAGTCAGCAGGAGGAAGGAGGTTTGCAGGGCCCAGTGCTCCGCCTGTGGGCTCTGCCCACACAGGCAGCCAGGCAGAGCAGCCGTGTATCACAGAAAAATGACTGGAAGCTGACACAAGAGGGACAGAGGTAGCAGGACCTCCGCGGGTGTGATGCTGACCACCCACGTATGACTGTTAATTGTAGATAGGGAAGTAGCAGGCTAATGAGGAGGGTACAGGGTAAAGGCACTTATGAGGGTTACGGGGTAGCATGCTGCGGGGCTGGCTTTCCTTCATGCCAGATGACCCACTTAAACCCTATCCCAGCCATAGAAGGTGGGGCAGTAGGGAGGACAAAAGAAACACTGAGGACTGGTGTCAGCGCTGCCTGTCAGCTTAGTGTGCTGTTATGCCTGCCCACAACATGCAACAGCCCTACCTGCCTTAGGTGACAATAAAACAATGTTCAAGGTGAAGCCACAGCCTGTTGGTATCTCACAAAAGTGGACCCCAGTGGTGTAGTGGAGCCGGCCTGGGAAGGGAGCTTTCAGCTGTGCATGGGGCTAGGAACTGACCAGAAGGGAGTGCTGCTGTCTCCCTGTCAAGCATCCCAAATAGAACTCCCCAAGTCCATATGATCTCTCTCTCGCCTGGCCAGAAGGCCCCTCCCCATCCAAACTGTCTTGGCAACTATTCCCAAACCTAAAATGCCACCACCTGTAGGTCTTTGTAGGCTAGGTACTACAATACCTTATTGTGCCCTTACCTTCTAAAAGAATGAGTTCAGCCAAAACCGTTCCTTTGCCTATCATCAAAGAATTGGGCATTCTCAGGGCCCTAGAGAACAAAAATCCCGCTGGTCTCCGGTATCCAACTGAAAGTTTATTTCTTTAGAGATTTATCCCAACCAGTCATTAAAAACCAAGTAACACACATCTGGGGGAGCAGGGACTGGGAACTGCACCTCCCTCTACTCACCATGGACAGCAGTGGGAGAGGAAGGGGCATCAGAGGTGGCTAAGAGAGCAGCAGCAATAGTGAGGACAACGACACCACAGAGCTAGCCCCCTCCTCTCCCAGGCCCTGGCTAGAGATCCTATGGCTTGCAGTGGGGTGGGGGGTAAGAACCCACCCCAGGTCCTCCCCCTCCCCCTCAGATAGCCTCCTTGGGGGCTCAACCCATTTCTTCTGGCAGGAGACTGAGGCACACGGAGAGGAGGAAGTGGGAAGAGGAGGATGCAGAAGAGGCAGGGAGGTGGTACTAATGAAGGCAGAGGTGAAGTGTAGGAGAGGCCCTGGCTTGGAAGCCCCTGGACACTCTAGCCCCACACCCACCCTGGGGAAGGATGAGGAAGCCACACCATCACGCAGCATTTGGGGAGATGAGGTGGAGATTAAGGCTGAGGGGCCCCGAGGTGGGCTGGGGCGTGGGCCTCAGTCGAAGCCATGCCAGTCGCTGTGTTCCGAGTCGTATTCTAGCTCGGCACCCACACACTTGACACCATCCAGCAGCATGGGTGTGCCATGGTGCCGGTCTGCAAGGCAGGCTACAAGTCAGTATGTTAGGCTAGACCCCTGGTCCCACCCACTCCAAGGGGACCCCTCCCTTTTCCCTCCAGGCTCTAGTAGGGAGTGGGGAGAAAACATCCAGCAAGGAGGTGGGGAACCCCAGCCAGGGCAAGGATCCCTTTTTCAGACCGAAGGAAGGCAGAAACCCCTTTCTGGCCAAGTGGGTGCCTCCCTCCTCTAGCCAGATGTGCGCCTCATGCTCTCACCCATGACTCGTGCCTGCACCACCACACGCACACAGGTACCAGCACCAGCTTCACAGGCTAGCAGCATCTCCTCCTTGAGGACGCCTTCCTTGTGCGCTGTGTACTCACACTTGACGCTGTAACCTGTCCGGGCAATCAGCACCTCCATGGCCTCCTGCCCCCACCCCCTAGCACTTAGTGGCCCTCACCCACCACCAAGACTTCCCTCCTCCTCCAAAGGAGCAAAGATGGCCAGGACCCATACCCCCAGGGCTGGGGCCTTGGAAACTTCTCATTCTTCAGTGAGCTCTACAAGCCTCTGGGCTGTGGGCCACCCATTATGGCTCCAAGGGTCCCAACTCAGGCATCCAGGAGAAGGGCCTGCTGATTCCCCGAAAAGGCAGGCAGGAAGAGGCGGTAATGGGGAAAGGGCAGGGCAGGGCAGGCCTTAAGCAGCTCAGGTGGCAAGAGGCAAATGCCTAAGGGGGTTTGCTCACTTAAGGGCAAGGTCATGAGGAGGTGGGGGGACATGAAACTGAAGCTGGGGTTTCAATACATGGTGAAACTGACACCCCAGCCTCTGGAGGGCATGGGAGCGGAAACTAGCAGAGTAAGGAGAAGCAACCCCCAGCCCAAAGCCCAGGAATGGTAGGTTCTAGGAGGGAGCTAGCTGCCTGGAGCTCCTGAGGCCTCAGTTTTTCTTGAGGGACAGGAAAGAGGGAGGGCTGGAGGTCCAGAGCCAGTTCCTCCTCAGTGGCTCTCATCATCCCATTGAGAAAACTATCAGGCGACAGGCAGACATAGGCCAGCAGTGTGAGCCCAGGGAGTGATGCCTGGGGCATGGACCTGCCAAGTTGCCACACTGCAAGCATCATGTCTCTGACTGCTGGGCTGCTCATCCAATCTCAATGGGGAGAAAGGAGCACCCAATGCTCTCACTCCCACTCACGCCCAGGCCCTGCTGGAGGAGGTCAGGCATCCAGCACCCTGAATAGAGGACGCACCTTCCAGGACAGGCATGATGCTGAGGAGCTTGAGGTGCAGGCTGGGAACAGGTGCCTCTCGGATGTCCTTGCTCAGTTTGTGCACCGACGGCAGAGTGAAGGTAATCTCATACCTGTGCAGGATCTTCAGGAAGCCAACCTGCAACAGGAAGGGTCAGGGAAGGAGGCACCTTCACCTAAAGGCCTTTCCAAGGGCCTGCCCAGATCGTGCCATCTATGAACCCTGTAGGCCTCTGCATCTGCTTCTTTGGGGATCCCAGGGGTCCTAATTTCCACCACTACTCCAGCTGGTCCACACCCCCAACCCAGTGGCTCCAGGCTCTTTCTGAAGACCTCACCTCCACGGCTCAGCCAGCATACTCCTCAGCATCTGTCTCACAGGCCCTATAGCTCCTTGGTGGCCCATGTTATAGACTAGGATATGGAAGCCAGGAAATGACTGGCTAGAGACCTCTTAGCCACTCCTGACATGAGTTGTACACAATGAGGCACCAGTACTGCCCAGAGGGGAGGCTCAAAATCCCCACAAACTAGTGTCTCTACCACTACCAGCACTTGCCCAGAGCCAACAGCCTGTGGTGAGGGACAATGGTTCTCCAGTCACCCACGTGGAGACATGGGGCAACACAGATTGCATGGGATAGAATTAGAAACAGACACTAGACCAGTTTGTGTCTATCCAGAGCTGGCCCACAGTCCTGGCACTAGCCATTGAACCCAGGCTCCTGCCTGCCCTGCTGGCCTCTGAACATGATGTCTGCCTGCCTACTCATTGTATCCAACAGCCCAAGCAATTTCTGTTGTTCATACACAGTGCTTGGCAACTGATGCCTTCTGGGATAGGTGCCATACTTGGAAACTCCAGTTGTGTGAAGGGTCATAAGCCAGGGTGGCTGACTAGGGTGCATGCTGTACCCACAGCTCATGTGCACACTTTCCTGCTCAGTTTCAGGAGCTGGATGGCCCTACCCCTGGGGGCCAGTTGGGATTGGCTGCACTGAGCCTTTCAACGGGATCAGGCTGATGTCACTGCATGATAAAGCTCAGTCCCTATGGCTCTTACACTCTGCAGGTGGAAGGCATACCTCTGAACAGAGCTTCCTGGCTGAACCTGCCAACAGTGACCCTGTGACTCAGCTGCACCGCTTGCGGAATTTTCCAGGGGAAATACTCAGAGATGTGCAAAAAATACTCATCACTGCCCTATTTATAACAGTAAAAAATAGAAACAGCCGTAACACCAGGAAGAGGGAACCAGCTAAATTAATGGTATACATAATGGAATACCAGGAAGTTGTAAACTCTTGTGGAAAATTATTTACTGACAGAGGCAGAAGATGGTTCACAACAGAAGCAAGCAAAAAAAAAATGTTGCACTGTGATACCAGCTTTTTGTTTTTGGAAACAAAGCTTAAAAAACACGCTGGAATGACACATATCAAAATATTAACCATGGTTATTTCTGGATATAATTATGGGTACTTTTAAATTTCTTTTTGGTTTTCTCTTCCAATTTTTCTCTAATAGACATGAATATGGATTTTGTGATGGGGAGGAAGGGAGAGAGGGAGCTTTTAAAGTTTTGCTTCATTCTGTTTATTCCCTTAGAGAAGTTGTCAGCTGTAGGAGAAAGGGCAAGGATTTTTGAATAGGGCAGAAATGGGGGTGAATCTGGGCCCCCCTCAGGGTGGTCTCAATGAACCTGATGCACTGTCCCTCAACCCCGGCACTCCTGCTCTATTCTGGAACCCTAGTTTATTGTCCAACCTGAGGGCCTCATTTCCTGTCTCCCCCAATCCATACCCTCCAGAGATGCCTTCCTGCCCCTCCCAAGAGAATATGGGATCTGACAGTGTCCCAGCAGCTGGAGAAGTCATACTGGAGGTTGTATAAGGTGTGACCAACAGGAGAGGGGATGCTTCGCCAAGCAGAAAACTCGGGAGTGAATCAGAGGTTTGGCAAAGAAGGTAAATAAAGTCACACCTTGTTATCAGCATAATAAGCCTCACGCCTGTGTGACATACATACAGTCTTCCCTTTCATTTTTGCACCAAGTCTATGGGTGTGAACTGTCCTCATTTCAGAGAAGAGGAAGCTTGAGATGAACCCAGACCGTTGGAGCCCCAGCCTGACAAGCACCTTCCATTGCTATTTTGGGGAGATGCTGACGACAACAGAGGATAACAATGGCTCCACTGGGCTCTGCTCTACTTACAGTAACATTCTAAAAGCACTTTTCTCATTGTAATCTCACCACCTTCCTCTTTACAGATGGGGAAACTAAGGCCCAGAGAGGGATAAAGATATGCTTATACAGCCAGCTTAGAAGAAATGGAACAAATAGTCCCAGGAAGCCAGACAGGGCTGAAGCGGGGCGGGGGAGGGGGGCGAGGGTGGAAGAAGTAGGGCTGATGTTGGAGGTAGATGTGCACATACCTTGACCAAAAAGCTGCTGTCACTCTCCTGGGTGACCATGACCACCGAGTCATGCAGCTTCTCATCAAAGTGGACATGACTCTGGGAGCCTTCTGCATCATGGCCTGCCGCAAAGCGGATATTCCGAACTCTGGGCTTGTTGCCTAAGAAGAGAATGGGAGAGGGTAGGCAGGCTTCCTCTATCCCCAGGCAACTCCTCCTTGGGCCCTTGACATCACCGAGGACCCACAGGCTGGGCTCCTTGCAAGGCTAAGCCACATCCTACTAGACACTGGGGATCATGAGGCTTGAGGCCCAATCCTCCCACAAATACCCACTCTGAGAATAGGTGTTGGGAGGAGTCAGGGATTGGTTAATATAACCCTTCACTTAGAGGGAATAAAGAAGAGACAGTCCTCCACACTCTCACCCAGCCCACGTGGTACAGAACTCAGCCCAGGCCTCGGGATCCGGGATCCTTGCCCAGTGATCTCCTCCACAGGACCAACCTCCTCATCTCTGGGACTTTGTCTTCTGTGCCTGAGGCCCCTGCATGCCCCTCCCAATGACCTCACCTGGTAAGGCGTGGAGGTGGGGGAAGGGACAGAAACAGGCTCTATGGGACTTGCTTGAGGGTGGGAAAAACACGGGGGCCAAAACCCACACTGAGCCCACCCACCTAAGAAAGGCTGCAGCTGCCCCTAACATCACTGATCACTGGCAGGAAAGACAGACGAAACCGGGGGGAGCCTCCCGGAACCCTCCCAGAGACTCCCTCCCCTCCTCTACTTAACCCTTCACAAACAAGGTCCTTAGCTGTCCCCAGCTGGATCGGGTTCTCCAGAGCCAGGAGGCAGGGGTTGAGACAGGCAGAGTATCAGGAGCTGAGTTAAGGGCCTGGTCTGGGGGACATCCACCTTGCCAAAAGCATGACCCCAGTTTTCTCTGCCCCCCATAGCCGCTAGGCCTCCTAAGAGCTCTGCTCAAAGTCCTTTTGGCGGAAGGGCCTGGGCTAGCCCTGACCTGGGTTCTTAGACATTCAGTGGAGGCCCAAGGGAGCCAGCCTGGCATTTCCACATTCCCTGCTGAATGCCCCAGACCTAACCCTTAAATCTCACCGGGCCACCCTTGCCTAAAACCTCTATGAGCCATTCTGGACTCTGAATAAAACCCAAATTCCTTTCTACAGCCTGCTGTGGTTCTACCTATGTCGCCAATCTCAGTGCTCACCCAAGACCCTCATGCTCCCCAACCCTCCAAGTGGAACAGGAGGTTGGAATACAGTCACACAAGGGTATACACCTCCATAGAGCTAGCAGGGGTCCCCCCGTTTCCCTGCCAGGGCTTGGGTGTGTCCTAGGACCTAACGCAAACACTGGTGCAATTATTGATGTAATTTGTACTCACATTCAGATACAGCTACCCACACACAAACAGCCAGTGCAGGCCCCACACGATGACGACACCCGTCCCACCAGGGCCTGCCGGAAGGCCCTGGAAACCCTGCTAGGCCAGGAAGGCACTCACCCTTGTTGGCTGCAGCCATGGACGCCCTCCCTGCCACAGGGTGAGACACGCAGCTCCTGCCAGACCCCGCCACTCAAGCTCAGCAGCCTCCCATGCTCCAAGGACACCAGCAGGAGCCTGAAGGGTGGGGAGTGGGGAAGGTATGGGTCAGGGCCACCCATGGCCCAAGTGCAGAGATCTCCCTTTAGGAAGGACTCAAACCCCTGCTGCTCTCAGCAGTCCAAGTGGTGCCTCTAGCACAGGGGGCTTCTACCCCACACTCCTCTACCTACATCCCACGTTCACCAAGAGCCCTCACCCCTGCCTGACACCCTGCTGACACAGGGCCTGGCCAGCATGCGCTGAGCTGCAGCTTCTGGGTGCCAAAGTGCCAGCACTGGACTCATATGCCTGACCCACCTCAGGCTGGTGGGAAAGGCGGTCTAAAAAGGAGGGGACTTCTTTGGCACTTTCCAGGAACCAATTCTGGAGCTAGTGACCCCCAAAGGGCGATATCCTCCTACAGCCAGAGGCCAAAATTATTAAGGTCACACACCCAGTACAGCTTGGTCCAGGTCAGAGTCAACAGTATGCTTAGAAGGAAGCAAGAACGGGGCCCGCGTAAGATAACACATCCTTGAAGCTTTCCTTCCAAGTGACTGGTCAGGGCCATATACAGAACAGATACCTGTGGAGGGGGTTGCCTCCCAGCTCAGCTGTCCAAGAGCAGGCAGCCTCAGGGCAGGGGCAGAGGGAAGCATCCCCAGGAAGCCTATGTGAGCGGTCTGGTACCCAATGGGCTGAGCTGGGACCATGTCAACATCAAAAAGAATAATGAGTGCAACTGAAGAAAACAGATGGAATACATAAAATTGGAGCATTCACAGAGATTAGAAAAAAAGAAAGCAAAACAAACCCAAACCCTCATTTGTCACCACTGACGGTAGCAATGCCCTAACTCTACTCTGAAAATTGGCAATAAAAGAAATAATGCAGCCTCTCTCAAGGCCTTTTCTGTAATGAAATTGCTCTGGTGGTTAAAAAGAAAGCTCTTCTTTACAGAAGAATTCTCACTATTAAATAACAAAGGAATGACCAAATGCCAAATAATACTGCAACCCCCAAAGAAACAAATGCTGGAGGCAATGAGTCAGTGGATGCTGAACCAGGAAGGAAAGGCTGACAGAAGTGGATGGTCACAGACAGATGCCCAGTGACACCGACAGATGATGACCTCAAGTTCTTAAGGGGAATGACACAAGTTTGCAAAGGAGGGGTGTGACATCATCCAGTCATGCAGGGGTCAATCGCCCCTCATTTACAGTGGTAACGGACACACTGATTGATGCCTCCTGATGTGAGGCAGCACCAAGTCACAGTACCACTGACAAGGCTCTGCACCTGGCCAAAATATCTAACCTGGATCTAATCAAGCCTCTAACTCCAACTTCCAGTTTACTGAAAACACAGACGTTAGTGGAACAACTTAAAGGACTCCATGAGAAAGCAATGAGACAAACCCAGACGGCAGGATATTCTGAAGGACAACTGACCTGTTTGATTTTACTTTTCCAAACTGCAGGAAGAAAAAGAAAGGGGAGGTTATTTTACATAGGGGATGTGCAAAAAACAGACTGTGGGGCTGCTGCCTGTTTTTTGTAAAGTTTTATTGGAACACAACAGCACCCAGTTGTTTACATGTTATTTAAAACTGCTTTTGCACTAAAGCAAAACAAGTTTGAGTAGTTGCCACAGAGACCACACAGCCTGCAAAGTCTAAAATATTTACTATCTGGCCCTTCACAGAAAAAGTTTGCCAACGGCTGTTCTAGATTAACACACAATGAGACCAAGGAGAAAGGATACTCTATGGGACCTGACCTGGTTTTTCCACTACACCAGTTGCAAGAAGGAAAATAAATGGGGTAAGGGGTTTCTAACTACCCATAAAAAATACATTTGGGGGATAACTGGAAAATGTGAATGGGACTGGATCTTAAATAACATTAAGAAATAAGAGCTGATCTTGTTTGGTGAGACGATGGAATTGTATTCTGTAAAAAAGAGTATGTCCTATTTTTTAGAGATACACACTGAAGTATTAGAGATGAGTGACCTATGAATGACCTCAGCTAGTCCAGGAAGAGAAACCACAGGATGGCCAGTGGGGGACATGACCCCAAGGTCTCTTGGATGCTGAGCTCCCCTGGGAGCAGGACTCACCTCCCTTCCCACTCCTGGTGGAAGAAGCCCACCCAGGCCCAAGCCCTTCCTCATGGGCAGGGTGATCAGCTTGGGTGCCAGGAGCCCTCTGGTAGAATGAGGAGTAGGGAGGTGCAGGGAATGGCAAGGCTTCGTTGGGTCTCAGGAATGCAAAAGCAGCCAGGGAGGAACAGCCCCAGGCCAGCACACTCCCACCCCACCCCCCAACTCCCCACCCCCTTCCATTGGAGGCTAGCTCCCAGGCCCCATCCAGCCCAGGGTGCATGGAGGGGAACTATGCCCCCATTCATCTCTGACCAGAGCCACTCTGGGGTCAACCCCAGAGGGCAGCCCCTTAACCCTGGGATGCTCAGCTTATCTCCCCAGGGAGCCTGGCCTTTAAAGAGAGGCCTGCCCCTACCCCCACCCACTCCAGCCACCCTCTAAAGCTGTGGACTCAGAGCATGTGAAAAAAATGGCCAAACACGAGGGTACAAGGTACTCTTCTCACCTTTTGAAGAGGCTGCTCCAGGCACTGTCTGCGGCCATGGGGAATGTCTACCCAATGTCCACAAGGTACCCCCATCTCCCAGGACACTTCCTGGAGGCCAGGTGAAACTCTTAACCAAAGGCTAATGAGCAAAGGCTTCTGGGGACTCTTCACAAAACACCCTGACCCAGTACATGCAGGGCCCCCTCCCTGTATTCCCCCAAAACCACTGCCTGTTGCCTCCCTGACCTCACCTAGGCCATCCCCTCTGCCCAAAAAATCCTGTTCCCTCATGCACACCTTGGCCTGGGTTTCAGCCCCAGAACTTTTCTTAGGGTAGCACAACTGCACCCCACCCCTGCCCATCCCAGCATAGGCCTGGAAATTCTTTAAAGAGGATCCCCTTTCTCATTTCTGGGATCATTTGATATCTATGATCCCCAACTTACAAGAGCAATGACTGTTTTTGCCAAACCCTGTGTCCCCAGCACCAGGCCTAGCACCGGGCAGGGAGCACCTCTGTTCAGTCTATATTTGTTAATGAATGAATGACAAAATGAAGAGGAGCCCAAACATGGGCCTTGGCTGGGCCCCCTAGACATTCATGAGAGCGACTCTCTTTCCTTCTCTTACCGGATGCTCTCAGGAAGAGGAAAGCCCCACCCAACCCTTAGCCAACGTTTACAGGGAGAGCACACCCCTCCCCCATCTCAGAGTGTGGCCTCCCACTAGGCATTCTTGTAGCCTTGCCACAAGCAGCTGGTGACCTGCCTATGCTAGCTTTGAGATAGCAAGTTCAGAGGGCAGACTTGCATCTCATGCACTGCCCAGAGCTCAGGACAGAGCAAGCAAAGGGAGAGGAAAGTGACTTCAGCGGCCCAGAAGAGGCTAGAAAAAGCAAGCCTCTTTTCTTGCAGCAGAAAGCCTTATCAGTCACTCTCCCCTGGAAGCCAGATTCTCATCCACACAATTCCTCATCCGAATCAGGAGGAGAGGGTGTCAAGTCTCCTTCTGCTACAGGGGTGTCAACAGGAAACCACTAGACAGCCTCAAAACCCCAGGCTGCCTCCTGTGCCAGCCAAGTTCTGAGTGTGGCCCAAGCTGCACAGCCCTCCAGAGCCAGCAGGGACATTGTCAGGAGCCCAGTAGTCCTGGTTCAAATTCATGCTGCACAGGCAAGTTACTTCATATCTCTGTGCCTCAGTTTCCTCATCTGTGGAAAGCAGTGGCCTTTCCTCAGAGGGTTTGGTGCAGTTGGTGCCTGAAGCTCTGTGACAACGCTCCTCACTCCACCCCCACCTTTGCAAAAAGCAAACTCCCAAAGGCCTGGTTTCTGAAGCAACAGCATTTTCAGGGCAGCACTAGTGGAAAGGCACTTCAGGCCAATTCTGGAGCAGGAATGGCCGTCAGGGTGGGCCCCAGGGACTTCAGCCTTCTCAGAATACAGCTCAAGGGTTGAAGGGCCTCCCTCCTCCTTCCCTTCTTCTGCCTTCCCCCTCCCCCGCTCCCAGGTCAGCCAGGTCCCCAGGGATTTCCAGAGAGCAGACTAAAGGGAGCCTGCTGTCCCCCATGTCCAGAGGGACTCACAAGGCAGATTTGAAAAATGTACATCCAGCAAAAAACAAAAACAAAACAAAAAACACCTCCCCCCCTTAGATAGGCTATCAACAGATCAAGGGTAGTACCATGGACAAGTCACAGAATGAGGAGGGCCGAAAGCTGGAACGAGGGTTGCCAGGGCTTCTCTGGCTCCCAAGTTACTTTCAGGGATATTTGGGGAACCTTCTCTCCGGGGGACACAGAGCTGCCAGCTCAGCTTTAGAGGTAATGGCTGCTTCAGGGTTACCCTACCCAGGGCAGGGCTCAGCCAGGCCCACTGGAAATCTCTGGCATGAAGAGCAGGCCCAGAGACATGACAAGTGGACAGACAGAGATGGACAGATGGACAATTAAATAAGAACCCACAGTTCTCAACCTCCTAGACTCCTGCCCCCTCAGGGTGCTAGCTGCTACTCCCGGCTGTCCTATGCTGGAGCCCAAAGCTCCAGATTGGAGGAAAGGGAAAGGGGAAGGGCAAAGACAATTTGTCCCTGACAAGAAGAGCTCCAGGACCTGTCACCTTCTTTCCCTCTTCCCCACAGCTCCCCGCTACACACCACCTCTCTGCAGGCCCCTAAAACCCAGGCATCACAGGGGTCAGCCTCAGCATGTCCTCTGCTTTGTGACATGTAGGCATGTCCTCAGACTCTTGGGGCCTCATTTCTCATTCATTCCTCAATCCCCATTCTCAACCTGTTCCATGATTTAGGAACTCCACAGCTCTCCGCTCTCCCCACACGCCTAGCCCAGAGCTCAGTCCTGGTTTAAGCACTCAGTCCATCAGAAGCACTGTCTAAACTTTCATTAAGGCTTAAGCTTATAAAAAGAATGCCCACTGAGGTCTCAATGTTCTGTCGACTCCAGAACCTGACACAGGACTGGACACACAAGCAAGACTAGAGGTCAGATGTGGCTGTGGCAGTTTTACATCAACTCAGCCTGGATGTGACTGTATTTCCTCCTCCCTCTAGCAGGCCGAAGGTACAAGGATAAGTATGTGTGTTCTGTCTCTCACAAATGGGTGAAGCAGGGGTGAATTGGGAAAGGGACCCCCCCCATCATACACACCCTCTTGTCTCCTCAAGAAGTGTTGCCTTCCTCTTTCCAGAATTACCTCCCCACAAAACCCCACCCCAAACTCTCAGCTAGAAGGAACTTTGACCGCTATATCCTCCAGACTGCCTGTCCTACCCAGGCCCTGTTTTAGGCCTGTGACCTGATGGTCCCAACAAGTAGAGGCCAGCCAGGGTCCAGAGGGTGTCAGCTGCCCCCTGACCTTCAGTTCCCAAGGAAGGGAAACGCCTAGATTCAATAAGAAAGACGACCCAATATCTCCTCTCTTAGTCCAGTAGGACCCTTCCTTGCTCACTAAAAAGTACACTGGTCCAGAACCTAAATCGAACCCCTCCTGCAGCGTGACAACTGGGAGGTGTAGGCCAAGTTTCCAGACGCACCAGGGGCCTGGGTGTAGCACCCCTATCCCCCAGCCTCCATCCCTGTGGGTGTGGCACTCCCCCCGCCCCCCGCCATTCTCATCCTTTCGAGAACAGATGCAGCTAGACAACCCTCCCCATCACACCCCTCCCGGGCTGTGAGGCGTTGTTGGCTCAGTCACTCAGAGATAATCCTGTGCCCTCCCCATCCTCACCTATGTTGACGCAGAGTCTTCAAAGCCCGCAGTCCCCGACATCACTGCCTTCCTCCCTGAGGGTGCCGAGGCACGCGAAGCCCAAAGGGGCTACTCATCCAAGGTCACACAGCGAGGCGGTAACAATAGTGGTGGAGGGCGGATGCTGACGGCCCTGACCCCATTACGCACCGCCCCCCCACAGTGTCACACGCGCCCCCGACATCGCCCCGCGGAAAACACCCCAGCTACAACAGCTAACGGTCACCCACGTCCCCGGGGCTTGACATCTCCCTAGCTCAGATGCCAGGGAGACCTCCTGGGCTCGGCCCGGACAGCGGAGCACCGCCATCCCTCCACCTCGTCAAGACGGATGGGGTCTCATTCACCGACTCTCTGGGACAGAGGCTCAGCAGAGAAGGGATCTCCGCGAGCAAGGAGGAACCGGGAGGTGACGGGAGAAGGAGCAATCTCACCGTGCGGGGCTCACCCTGGGGCCAAACCAGGACGACCGCGGAGGCGGCAGGCAGGCCGCCAGGATGGCGGTCTCAGTGGCAGCCGGGGGACTCAACACCCAGCACGCGGCGAGAAGCCCCGCTCGGCCGCCGCCGCTTCACGGGCACGCCCCCATCTCCGCCCATTGGTCGACTGAGCGGGTGGGGGCGAGGATGCTTCGGACCAATAAGCGGGCGCCAGAGAACCGCCAACAGGCGTTGCGCCACTTTCATCACGTGCAGGGGGCTCTGCGGTTGCGCTGTGCGAGACCTGGCTTACCCAGGGCCGCGGGATTTATCGCGATGAAGACAAAGTGGCTGGACGGAGTCAGGGGCCAGCATGGGGCATGAAGGCGGAGAGCGGGGAAAGAGAAGGGACTCGAGTAGCGGGCCACCGCCTCCATCTAATCACATACTAGCTGTGGAGTTTACTCCTCCCTCCTCGGCCTTAACTTGAAAAGGGCCTCCCCTAGACTCTGCCCCTAGGGTGAGCGGAGTCGTGAGGGGCTCAGGGCTAGGTGAGGCACCTGAAAGTCTCTGCAACCCTTGGTTTCAGGGCCTCTTCCCCTTACCATCCATCCCCTTGCCTCGGAGGAAGCGCTCCAGCGTTGGACCTGAGACGCGTCCTGCGGGCCAGGATAAGCATCAGTACAAAGAAGGAACGTGGGGAAGGGGTTGGGAGAACCTGTGCAGGCGCTCGGGAGACTGCAGCCTCTGCTCCCGGTCTCCATGGAGGCGGTCGCTATGGCAGCAGGATGCACAGAACTCAGCGCCGGGGCGGGGGCGGGGGGGGGCGCGTGGGCGCCAATGCTGAGCCAGAGGAGCGAGAGGCGTGGCCCTCGGGTCTTTAGAGGTTCTAGAAGTAGCCCTGCCTGCGTATCCTTGAACAATACACACACCAGCACCAGCACCACCACCCCCCGCCGCATTTCGTTGGCCGGGACAATCCTTAAAGTACCCGCGGGGAACCATCCAGAGCATGCAGCTCCCTCCTTCCAACTTAACAAGGGTATGGTGGAAGGAGCGGCTGAGGGCCAGCTTCCTTTCAGAAGGACCGAGGTTGCTGCCTTTGCGGAGCCCTCAAGGTTCCTGCCCTCCGCTGAATCCGTCTCGTTGGCAAATTAATTTTCCTAAGCTATTGTTTCCATCACTTCCTCCCTTGCTCCAAAGCGCTCCGCTCTGCTACTGTCTCCAGCAGAGCCTCACAAACTTTTAAGCAGCATTTTGGGTGATATATGCGCACTCTGGTGTTTGAGATGCTGTCCTCCAGCGCGGGCATTGGGAGATTTCTGCATTCTGATCCCAGCCTATCAGCTCCTGCCAGAAGCTATCTCACTACTCAACCCCACCGTTTCATGCTCCCTACTATGCTAACCCTCCAATTATATTCCCATGTCTATTCCATTCTTCAAGGTCTAAAGTTGTCAGACAGTGCTCAAAGTAGGCTGCAGATGTATTTTGTTTAGTCCATATGGATTTTTAAAAATTCTAATTCTTTTTCTTCTCCTCCTCTTCCCCTCCCCTTCCTCTTTTTCCTCTATCCCCTCTTCCTCTTCTTATTCCTCTTTTCAAACATTAGAACATCCAACAACATAGACTCACCTTCCATCCTGGCATTCCAGCCTGGCACCAAAGTCTGGCACATCAATTTGCCATAGTCACCACCAATCACTATTTTCTCACATTAATTTTACTTTCTTTGTCTGTGCAGACATTTGATTTCATGGTACCCTCCTTATGCTCCCTTCCCACCTTTCTACTCTCCTCTTATGGGCAAAACTCACCCTCCCCTTCAAAACCAGGTTAAGGCCTGCCTTTTGTGTGTCTTTTTAGCCAACTCCTCCAAATGATCTCTGGCTTTTTCAAACGGACTAGCTGCTAACTCTGGACTGCCTGGTGCTACAGTAGTCTTCTCCCTATCTGTGATTTTGCTTTCTGTGGTTTCAGTTACCTGCCATCAACCACGGTCCCAAACTATTAAATGGAAAATTCCAGAAATAAACTATTCATAAGTTTTAAAGTGTGCACCATTTAGAGTAGCACGAAGAAATCTCACATTGTCTTGCTCTGTCTCGCTGGTTATAGGAATTCACACTGTATTTACCAGTCACTTAGTAGCCATCTCTGTTATCAGATTGGTTATCAGAAAGAAAGAGGCTACATGCACATTATATTTATTACGTATATTGTTATAATTGTTCTATTTTATTATAGTTATTGTCAATCCATTACTGTGCCTAATTTATAAATTAAACTTTATTATAGCTATGTATGTGTAGGAAAAAACATAGTATATATAAGATTCAGAACTATCCGTGTTTCAGGCATCCACTGTGGGTCTTAGAATGTATCCTCTGTGGATAAGGGGGGATTCCTGTATATTGTATTGTATATTCTAGTACATGTCTTGGTAAACATATGGATGCATTCCTCTTGAGTTTATACTGAGGAATGGAATTGCTGGAACATAGCCATGGTGCCTTTATAATGTGTCAGCTCAGCCAGGGTGAACTACATTTCCTAGAATTCTCTTCCGTATATGTTTCCAATTAGGGTGAGCCACAATAGACATTTTTGCATGAGATTTGGAGGATGAAAGAAAAGTAGTGGCTGTATTGGTTTTTATACTTGCAAGCTCTAGGCAGGAGTTTTGTAGCCCATGCACTTAGTTACTGATCTGCTGGCTCATCTCACTGAGGTGGTTAGCAGCTAGGTCTGCAACTGTCCCACCTTTCCCTGGATCCTTCTTCAGCTTCTCTGACTCCTGAGCCAGATGAGAACGGGCACCATCTCTGACAGGATACCGACATAATCAAGTTTGGAGGCAGTGGGAACTGACATGAGTTCCAATTTGTCCTCGAGGGTTCCAGCTTGTACTCATGGGTTCCGACTTGTCCTTGCTCTCCCCCACTTTATACCATCTTTCCTTCCCAACTGCCTGAGCTGTGGACTTGAAGATCCAGTATAAGATGAAAAACAACAGCCTTATGGGGCCTATTTAAAAGTTACCTGAAGTCAAACTCCTGTAACAAATTCTTTCTGCTTCTCTAATCAAACCCTAACTGATAAAATAGCATAGGCATGTGTTTAGTTTTATATGAAACTGCTAAACTGCTTTCTGAGATAGTCGTACTCAATCACACTCCATCAACAGAATATGAGTTGCTTCACATCCCCCTCAGTATAAAAATTAACAATTTTGTAAAACCATGACATTGCTAACCAATGGGTTACCAGTCTTTAGTCTCTGCTCTGAACCATGCCCTTGTGGAGGACAATTTCATAATATCAAGATTACAAATGCATATATTCTTTGACCTACCAACCCCAGTTCTAGAATTTAATGCAGATATACTTGTATATAATGCTAAATTATGAATGCATGAGGTTATTATTATATTATTATTATTAACAAAAGATTAGGAACAAATCAAATGTCCATAAATAGAGAACTGATTAAATAAATTTGGTACAGAGAATAAAATTTTATATAGCTTTAAAAGCAGAGGAAGTTTTCAGTGTACTGATATGGAAAAATCTTGTATTAATCAAGGTTCTCCAGAGAAACAAAACCAGCGGCAGATAGGGATATTTACTATAAAGAATTAGCTCACATGATCATGGAGGCTGGCAAGTTGCAAGATCTGTAGGACGAGTCAGCAAGCTGGAGACCCAGGAAAGTCAAAGATTTAGTTCTAGTTCAAAGGCTGGCAGGCTCAAGATCCAGGAAGAATTGATGTTTCAGTTAAGAGTCCAAAGGCAGGAAAAAAAAAAAAAGCTGATATCACAGTACAAAGGCCATCAGGCAGGAGAAATTCTCTCTTACTCAGGGGTGAGACAGCATTTTTATTCTATTCAGGCCTGCAACTGATTGGAAGAAGCCCATTCACATCAGGGTGAACAATCTAATTTACTCAGTCTACCCATTTAAATGTTAATCTCATTCAGAATGTTTAAATATCTGGGCACCCTGTTGCCCAATCAAGTTGGCAGTGACATTGACCATCACCTATCCACAAGAGAACTTGTTGAGTGGAAAATTAAGGTGTAGGACAGAGTC
Organism: Eonycteris spelaea; assembly: GCA_003508835.1. Lineage (NCBI taxonomy): Eukaryota > Metazoa > Chordata > Mammalia > Chiroptera > Pteropodidae > Eonycteris > Eonycteris spelaea. The sequence goes on from PUFA01000110.1 coordinate 1,455,267, forward strand.
TCTTTCCCCTAATGTTAAAAAAAAAAAAAAGGAAGGGGTAAAATAACAATAAAGGTGCACATTTGCTTATATTCATATAAAGACACTGGAAGAATACATAAAAACTAAAGAAAAATATTGCCTATTGGAGGTATGTGGGGACAGGTAGAGTTTTCACTTATATATATATATATTTTTTTTAATTATGTGTCTTATCTATTCAAAACTTTAAGTAACAAAAAATTTTTAATATCTTTTTACCTGCCATCTACCCCTAGGATTGTGAACACTGGGGAGACAAATCATGTTTCATACTTATCTTTGTGTTTCTGGCATTTAATAGAGAGTAGATACTCAATAAACATTTGAGGAATTAATGTATGAATGAGCAAGAAATCTGATTTAGTGTGGGTCAGAAAGGGGAGAGGGAGTGAGAAGCAGAGTGGAAGAAATACAGCTGTGGCTGTCAGAAGTTTGGAGAATAGTAAAGATGCTTAAAGGAGAGTTATAGAATTACAATGTGTGATATAATCCACTTTCATATTTATTCCAAGAAACATTCAATAAAATTTTCCATTGCTTTTTGGGTTTGATCTTCAGGGTTTTGAGATATGATTGTGGACACAGACTCAGGCATATCCGGATATTAAGAATAGGGAGGAAGGACTCAAGGAGGAGGACCTCCAGGACCTGGCCCAGCTCTACTATGGAAGAGGCCAGCAGACTCTTAAAGGGACGACCCCAGTCACTGAACTTGCATTCTGTGCCCATTGTCCTCCTGTCAAGCAGAATCATGCCCTACCCTGCCTCCTGGTCTCAGACCCTTCACAAACCATTTTTACCAGCTCCACAAACAGGAGTGTACAGGTGTGGTCCATAGAAAAAAGGTTCAAAGAACAGAACTCTGTAAAACCCAGTACAGAGAAGAATAGTGCTATGGCTGGGGTCAATATGTGTGCAGGGCTGACCATTCATTTGGGAAGGCAGAGGGCTGGCTTAAGCCAGTGTTAACCTAAAACCAGCCTAACTGCAAGAGAGGGCACAGACCAAGGTCAGGAGTAGTCATCAATTTTTATTTTTATTTTATTAGTTTAGGAATTCAGGTAAACAAAATTTGACTCCACATAATCTTTGGTTCATGACATTCTTTTCCCACTTCTATAACAGTCTATAAATAGTCCTTATGAAAACCTATAAACCCACCACCTGCCCTAAAAACTAAAGTATTACAAATAACATTTCTGGCATCTCTGCCCTCTGCTTTCTTTCATAAATAACTGTTATCCTAGATTTTATCGCTCTTTGCATTTGCTTCCTTGTAGCCAGCTTCTAAAATGGTTCCCAATGATCTCTACCTCCTGATATGCACACCCATGTGTCCTCTCCCCTTGAATGTGGGCTGGACTCACATAGAGAAGTAAGTACGACTTCTCATAAGTAGAATGACAAACACGTTGGATGTCACTTATGTGATTACATCAGATACGATCGTAACTTCCATCTTGCTAGCAGATTCTGTTAACTCTATACCTGTCTGGCTTTGAAGAAGGAAGCTGGGTACTGGAGACGGCCACGTGGCAAGGAAGTGAGGGCAGCCACTAGCCAACAATCAGCAAAACCTGAAGCCTTTGGTCCAATAGCCCACAAGAAACAACTCTTTCAACAACTTCCAGGTGAACTTCCCCAGTCAAGCCTTCACATGAGACAACTGCTCTGGCCAACACTTCGATTGAAGCCTTGTGAGAAACTCTGAAGCAGAGAGAGGACCCAGCTAAGCAATACCTGGACCCTGGAGCCACAGAAAATATGAGATAATAAATATGTGCTGTTTTAAGCCACTAACTTTGTGGTAATTTGTTACACATTAATAGATAATAAATACACATTCTTTTCAGTTCTTGTGCTATTACAGAACATTTTGCTATGATCATTGCTATACATGTGTCCCAGACATACAGAATACAAAGCTTATGTTTCCCTCAGGTATATCCTCAGTTTATGCCTAGGAACAGGATTGTGAGGGCTCAGGATTTACAAATGTTCAATGTTGCTGGTAGTCAGAGTTAGGGTCATACCATGGCTATAGCATCTTGGTCAATGTTGGGAGTCAAGCTTGTCATCAGAACTTGAAATCAGTCTGTGGGCAAGGTTGGGAGTCATACAGACTCCCAACCCTGGGAGTTGAGGGTGAGTGTGTGGTGGCAATTGGGGGAAAATCTGAAGCCTGGGTTTGAACAGAGTTGGAGGACACTGTGAGTGTGGGTTTGGCAGTCAGTCTAAGTAAGGTCAGAGTTAGAAGTCAGGTGCACAAGACCTCACTCCTGTGATATCATCAACAACGAAGCAGTAGCCACCTACCCACAAGGTAAGACCCACTCTGGGCCCAAAAGGCTCTTTCACTCAAGGAGGGGACAAAACCCTGCTGCCCACAGGGATGGAGGTGGAGAGAGAAGGCAGGAAAGCGAGCACAAAACCTTTTTTTATTGGGGGCAGCCCTGGTCCATATACCCCATTCTCAACAGTACCCCATGAGAAGTGAGGGTGATTGGTATAGGCACAACCAATGTCTTCCCCACTCCTGGCTGAGCCCACTCCTCACCCCTTCCTTTCCAGTGGCTGTGCTTTCCAGCCTTGAGATGGGTCCCAGGTGAGTGCCCAGGAGAGGTAAGGGACTCCTTCAGCTGCCTGGGGCAGCTTCCCCCATGGCCCAGGACACAGAGAACTAGCCTGGATGGAGACATTGCTGTCCTCACAGTTGGGAGGGGACCTGGTTCTAGAGTTGTAAACTGAGACAGGGGACCACCTCCCAAGGCCCAGCACAGGGAGCGCCAAGGCAGAGACCCCGGTGTCCGGTACTGCTTTGGGGCACACGCCAGATTTCTGCACGTGGCTTCTGGGTTCTGGAAAGCGGTCCATTCTCCTGACCCGGATGGAGTGGAAGGAGGTGGCTTAGTCTCGGAGCTCTGCTGGGAGGGCTCCGGTCCCACCATGCTCACCCCAACCCCAAGGGAGGGGCGCGCTCCTGCCCCAGGAGGCTCTTTGGAGATGCTGGCTCCTCCCGCCCTTCGTCCGCCGTCGGTGGGTAAGTCGGTCGCAGCGTCTGGGCTCTGGTGGCTACTGGGGCGTCCCCGCACGGCCCGAGCCGCCGCTCACCGCTGCTTACGCTCCGCCTGCTGGAGCCGCCGGGAGAGGTCCTCGATGCGCACGTTTTTGAGCTGGAGCAGGTGCTCCAAGCGCCTTACCTTCATCTGCAGAACCTGGGCAGCGCCACGCAGAGGTCAAACCCAGAGGCGGGCTGCCCTCTGTCCCTGTCTCTGCTGGCCCCAAGTCCCCGCACCTTCCCAGCACTCCCTCACCTGCACGGTCTCCTGCGAGGCCAACAGCTCCTGCTCCTTTTCAGCGATCTGGAGGACGAAGCTTGGGTCGCCAGGCGGCACCTGGTTATACTCCGGGGCCGGAGCGCAGGCAGCCGGCCTCTCCTGGGGTGGGAAGCAGTTTAGCAAAGGCCTAGACTCCCCCCCCCCCCCCCCCCCCCGCAACCTTTCCAGTGCCCCTCGACCAGGCTCACCCCCTCCCCCCGCGTTCCTGCCTTCCCCACCTTCCCAGGAGCATCCCAGCCCTGTGTAGGAGATCGCTGAACTGGTGAGGTTGGGAACTCCCAGCTTCCTTACCTGAGCTGCCCCCTTCCCTGGGGGTCCGGGGCACCTTCCCCTCCGGCCTTCTGGGACAAACCTGAGAAGAGGTAAGTAAAGGAATAACTAATGTGGAGTCCTATTTCCCTGTCTTTCCCTCCCTCCAACCACGCTTCCCACCCCCATAGGAAAGGAAGACAGGAAGAAGGCTCCTTCTGGGAAGGAAGAAAAGTAAAGGCCACTTTACCCACGTCCATGTAGCCAGTGCCATCCTGTGGGGCCAGCTCCTGAAAGAAACCCACCCCCGGGGTTGCACTGTGAGTTCTGGCCAGCCCAGCCCCAAAGGACCCCCATGTCCCTTATGCTGTTGCCCAGGCCAGGCTCCCTTTAGCCAGGCTCCCTTTAGCCGGTCACCCTTCTTCCACACTTGTTGCCAATATGCAGTGAGAGAAGACGCCTGAGTGAGGTGGCACCTGTAAGGAGCCGGAGCCCTGTTTCCTGCGCCTCTGCCGCTCCTCCAGGCGCTGCCTCAGAGGAATGAGCACCAATTCAATCACTCCTGGAACGCACTGTGCAATCTTGCGCATCACATCCTCTGGTACTGAGAAGTTCAGCTTGTTCAGCACTTTCCTGGGGGGTAGACAAAGGGATGGCAGATGGGAAATGAAGTGAGGGGGGTGGGAGAAGGAAGGGGGTGCAACAGTAGCAGTCCTGGGTGTGCAGCCCTGGGGGAATGGAAGGGCACCACATCTGAGCCCAGTTCTTGGGTGTATTGAGTTTTCTTGTTGCCTCCCAATAGAAGAGTCCCTTGATTTTGTTACCAGACAGTTCTGTCTGCGTTGTCCCTCCCCACCCTGCCACTAACACAGTCCCAGCCTGGACTGCAGAGACCACAGGGGGTGGAGAGTCTGCATCAGCCCCTCCTGGAAGCCCAGAATAGGAGTTGGAGATCCTCTAGTGCACCCAGATATTATGCTACCTGTTCAGGTGACTCCAGTTGCTGAGCTTCTGCTGGAGAGAGTTGGCAGGGACATAATTGTGCATCTCCACCATCTTGGGGAAGTAAAACTTGATGACTTCTGCAACTAGGACTGAGGCAGTGGGAGTGGGAACATACATAAAAGATGGAGGGATGGGAAAGGGAGAAGGAAAAGGGAGAAGAAATGGTGAGATGAGGGAATCAGGGGTGGCAGAGTGGTGGGGCCAAGCAGAGAAGTAGAGATGAGGAAAGGGAAAGGATGATAGGGAGGGAGGGGTAATGGAGGAGAGGGGAAGGAAGTCAAAGAAGTAAGATCAGTGATTAGCCAGAGAATAAGCCTCCAGCATACCCCAGAGGGCTGCATCCCCTCCCCACTAACTCAGGGCACATGATAATGTGGTCTCTAATCCTGTAATAGAAAACAAGTCTCCAAAAGAGCCCTTCAGGAGCCTGGGGCCCCACCCTAGGCATTCACATGGATATACACACATACTCCAACACCAAAGTCCCAGGGGAGAGTCACAGACTCACGCAAGCAGACACATGTGATAAGGTTCCCCCTACCGATATGCCATAGGACAGAATGTATAGACATACAGGACACACACATACCCTGAAACATAGTGCACATGTAGCACACACACAAACATATAGAGATACACACACACACAGATGCACAAACACATACACAGACATACTTCCATTACTGGAGTTCCAAGGGACAGTCACCAACACACACACACACACACACACACACACACACAAGTAGAGTCACATATGCATCAATATACATGCAGAGATGCATACTTCTGTCATCAAAATCCCAGGAGACAGTCTTAGACACAGAAACACCTACACAATCACAAAGAAACACGTATGTGCACAAGACCACCCCATGCATACATAGCACAGAATGTGTCAATACACATATGAATGCACACACTCCGACTCCCATGAGACAAACATATAGAATACAGCAATTAGCCTGCACACACAGAGATGCACAAATACATGCTCTGATACATATCTTAGTCATTAAAGCCCGGGAGCGAGTCACAGACTCACAAACTCAGAGAGGGATACACATAAATCCCACATGTATAAAGTATGGAACACGTAGACATATGCTCACATTCCCACAGACGCAGATAGAACACACACACACACACACACACACACACACACACACACACTTCTACAATTGAAGTCCTAGGTGATAGTCTGAATGTCCCCCAACAACACACTCCAGAAGTACACAAGCATAAAAAGACATGTATGCACACAGACCCCAACGCACGAACATACAGAACAGAACGTGTGGACACACAGGCGCACACACACTGGGGCGCACACCTCCGTCACTGAAGTCCCGGGAGGATTTCGCTTGGGCCGGGACAGAGGGATGTTGTCTACCCACAGGTACAGCTGATGCAGCGCCTCCTCGTCCACGTTGCCAGCCATTGGTGCCCTCGGCAAAGCCAGGCAGTTCCAGCCGAGCACAGTCCAGCCCCAGCCTTACTACCTCTCCAGCGCCTCCGCCTTCACCACTGCCGGCACCGAAACCCGCTTCTCTCTAACTCCAAGACTCCCTTCCCAGTTGGGAGCAGACATATTGTTTTTTGAAACCATGGCAACCAACCATGGCTAAGGAGCAGAGGCTTCTGGGAGTTGTAGTTTTCCCCTGCTACCTCCTGTTAGGCTCCAGATTTGAAAAGGTGATTATAGGTGACTTTGTCTGCTCCATCTCCCAAGAAGAAATCACCTCTGCATCCATGCCACCTGCTGACCACCCATTGGCCCACTCTGGAACCTGACAAAGCCAAACAAGTCCCAGAATACCTGCACCAGCATCCCCAGGGCTGGGATCCCCCTTCTGGATCCTTTAGTGATCAGTCCCGAGTAAAAGCAGCATCCAATGTTTGTCAGATTTATCTGGGTGTCCATTGTTAATTATCAGCTGCTTCCTATCTGTACTGTGTGATAGGCTGTGTGACAGTGCCTCCTTTCTGCGTCCTTCCTTAAAGCTCATAGGACCATTACCCCTCCCTGCTTCCCAGCAGTGTCCTGGTGGGGCATTTAATATGTAACCCAGACTCCCAAAGAGGACACCAGAGCTCAAGGCCAGTACATTGGACAGATCATTTAACTCCTTAACCCTATTATCTACTTTGTGAAATGGGATAGTCCTCACCTATTTGTCCCAATAGGGTAATGGGGAGAATGAAGAGTATTTACAGACCTGTATTTTTATGGGACTGCTAGAATGGGAGTTGCTTATAGGGATAAAAGCTGCAAAAGCTCCTGTAGATACTGCCACATCCCTCGCCTTCCTCCAAAGAGCTATTCTTCCATGAATTTGAATTGATTTCAATCACCAGCCAGTTCTATTTTGGAAGAGAACAACCTTTCGGAGAGTTAGGAAGATAGGTCCTTCCTTAGTGAAGGGGCACAAAGTGGCAGTAAAGCGCCACTTCTAGGGTCAGCCTGAGGAGAAAGCTTGCTTCTCCGACTAGCAGTGTGGCTTTGAGCACATTGCTGGACCTCCCTGTGCCTGTTTTCTGATAGTTTTTCCTACTTCATAAGGACTTACTTTGTTAGCATCTAAAGTGCTTAGTACAACACCTGGAAGGTGGCAAAGAGCCCTATTAACATCGGTCAGTATTATCAATAATGAGATGATCTCACTTCTAACAAAAGAGGTGCTCTTAAAGGCAGGAGACAAATGAAAGGGATTTGCCTTGTTGGTATTTGAGGTCAGGAAGTTAGATTGCCAGGGGCATCTGGGGAGGTTCCTGCTCTTACCTTACTCTAGAGCAGGCCAGCAGTAAGGCTGGGCTTCCTCATGACTTTCTGGGGGTGGGGTGATGGTAAGTGGAATCCTATCTACTTGTTGCTGTCACTTACAAAGTCTTCAAGGCCTAGAAGGGCCAGACGTTTTGAAGGCCAAGTGTGAAAGTCACTCCACCTTCTTGTTTTAGAGTCATACATAGTGACCTTGTCTTTCTAGAAAGGACCATGCTCAGGGCAGGAAAGAGACAAAGATAACCTGAATATACATACCCCCTTAACATTCCAGGGTGGGGAGAGGAAGAACTGCAAAAAAGGTGGGGCTAGGGAACCACAGGGTAGTGTGCCAGCCCTAGCGAGGTTGGAAAACCGGTTTGGGGCCCAGAGCTGCCAGCCCTATTCAAGTTCAGGCCCTCCCCTAGCTGGAACTGCTGGGGCCTGAGGGCCTCAATGCTGGAGGGCCAGGGAGGCAGGGGCTGGCCCTGAAAGGAGAAAGGGGATGGGATCAGAGAGAGCCTGTCTTCACCTTTGGATTAGAGGGCCCCCTGGAGGGCATCACACAGGGAGTTGCCAATCATCTTCAGCCTCTTGGTGGGCAATCTGTCCCTAGTAATATCTATCACCTTTCTGCCATTGCCCTAAGGATAGTCACCAGGCTTGGAGGTGCCAATCACCAAAAGGTCTAAAGGGCTCCCTCTTAAGGCACTAAACATGCCTTGTATGCTCTCTGAACTCAAACCTGGACCACAGGAGCTGCCCCAACACTCTTCTTTCTGCCTTCTGGCCCCATTCCGGCAAGGGCCTTCTTTAATGAGCCTTAATACACCTAGTTCCCAGGCGCCTATAGTTTAATTTGTCCCAAAAGAACTATTGGATTCCTTCCTCCTGTCCCAGCCAACTGACCCCAAGCTTCTATCCCTAAAGCAATGCACAGCCCAGCTTCCTCAAACTCATGCCCAGGTGGGTGCATTGACGACCCCCACCGCCCGAAGCCTAAGTAACACTTAGATATGGAGGTGGCCCCTCATTCTAGTCAGGGCCTAGGCTGTGGCCACCCTCTCAACACTTGTTTCCATGTCCCACCAGAGCAAGGACCAAAGGGAACTAGAGAAGAATGTGTCCCCAAGACAGACGCAAGCCCAGACCATGAAGGATGCACCCTTGGCTGTTAAAATGTTCACCCCCACAAAAGGGGGTGGACAGATTTATTGAATTCAAACTGGGAAAGGAGCGGCCCCAGGCCCCCCACCCAGGATAAAACCCTGCCAGAGAGGGAGGAGAGGCATGGGGCCTGCAGCTGCCCACAAAGGAAACGCCCATTATAACTCCCCTGGAGGGCCTCTTGGGAACCTCCAATCTGGAAGGAAAACCAAGGGCCAAAGTAACATGGACTGGGCCAGAGAAAGGGATTAGGGAGGTGGGAAAGCAGGCAGAGGCAGGCTCAGGAGCCTGTGGTGAGTTAGACTGTGCTTCTCAAGGCAGCCTGGGGGTGGGGATGGGGGGCTGCCAGCCTCGTGGGGGCTTAGGCTGGACCTTCCTCTGAAGCCCTTCCCAGAATGGCTTTGGGGTCCCCCCCACCAAAGACCTGGTGTGGATGGCAGAGGGGAGAGGCACTCTCCGGCCAGGAGCTTCCAGGGCCCACCCCTGGCCGCTACTATGGCCTAGTCCACTGATGGCATGGTGTGGTAGCACCGGACAGCTCCCCACCCTCCCATCTGGTCCCCCAAGCCCAGGGGCAAATGGGGAGGAAAGAGGACTCTGAGAAAGAGGCAATAAGCAGGCAGTGAGGCTGACCCCAGCCCCAGGCCCTACCAAGGTGACTGGGCCTGTCACAGGGCCTGGGGAACATCATTAAAGAATCTGGGGCTCCCCACTCTGACTCCATACACAGCGGCTGCTGACCCAAAGAGTCCTTTGCCTTGGGTTAGCACTGCCACATCCGGGTCAAGGGCATGGCTAGGCCCAGTGGCTCAGCTTTGATGTCCAAGACCCCGAACTCCTGCCTGTCTGGCATGGTTCTTCCTGGTCACATGGACCAGATCATGTTCCAAGTGGAGGATGTGACTCTGCACACGGTCATCAATGGGGAAGGAGGTCAGGTACCTCTTGACCATAGCAAAGTAAGCCATGGCTTCCCCAAAGCTGGGTACGGGCACCTCGTCGCCATCCTCATCATCATCTTCGTCATCTTCATCATCCTCATCATCCTCCTCTTCCTCACTGTCCGACTCAGAGTCTTCCTCACCTTCTAGGAAATGGAGGGTGGGGCACTGGGCTTCCTCCTGGGCACCATAGCCCCCGAAGCTGCCACCAGCCTCCACCACCCCCTGGGCCCAGTCCTCCGCCTCTAAGCCCTCTGAGGAACTCTCCTCCTCCTCCTCCTCCTCTTCATCACTGTCATCGTCACCCTCCTCTTCCACCTCCTCTTCCTCCCCCAACTCCTCTCCTTCCCCGCTTCCTCCTCCTCCTCCTCCTCGCCTTCCTCCTCCGCCTCCTCCTCCCTCTCCCCATCACCCTCCTCCTCCTCTTCCTCTTCCTCCTCCTCCTCTTCTTCTTCTTCATCTTCCTCCTCCTCCTCCTCCTCCTCCCCCTCGCTCTTGAGGGCAGTGGTGATGGTAGCATTTGGGCCACCCCAAAGCCAGCTTCCCGAAAGCAGGTAGCTATGTCCGAAGGCTCCACTGCCTGCCAGGCTGCAGCCACGAAGTGCAGGGCCTCCATGAGGCCCAGCTGCAGGCCTGAGCGATCCTGGCCCTCTAAAGCGGCCATGGCTTTGAGCAGCATAGCCTGGCGGTAGTGGCCCTTCACCTGTTGGACCACTCCCCGCTCCAGCGGCTGCACAGTGCCGGGCGGGAAGAAGGCCAGCTGCACATGCCGCAGGCCCGACGTATCCAGGGACTGGGCAGCCAGGCGGCCGGCTAGCAGCAGGACTCGGCGAGACTCTGAAGCCATGCGGGTGTCCAGGGCCTTCAGGTACTTGGCCAGGGCTTGAGTGGTGACACCACCCTTAGAGTTGGCGGTGTAGTCACAGGGCAGTCCGGTTTGTCCTGCACGGGGCTTGGCTGACTTGCCTGCCACAAGTGGGGGTAGCTTCTCGCTGCCGTCTGCGTTGGCGCACAGCAAGACACTGAGGCGCTGGGTAGCCCTGCGTGCCCGTCCATCGCTGCCGCACAGCCCCGCGGCCTGATCGGGCAGAAAGTCGTACCATAGACTGGTCTCTGTGGCGCTGAACACGTCCTGAGAGGCATAACCTTCGGCCACCGAGGGCGGCTGCTCCTCCCGAGCGCGCCAGCCCGTTGTACCCCCGCCGCTGCCCTCCGAGGGCACCGCAGGTGGGCTGGCGGGCGCTGCTGGGGCCCGGGAAGCAGTGCTGCGCGACCGGGCGCGGGCCACGCCGCTACAGGACACTACTCCGTGACGCCGGCGGAAGCGGTCCAGCCAGCCGTTGGAGGCGGTGAAGTCGTCCATGCCCAGCTCCTCAGCTATCCGCAGCGCCTTCTCCTTGAGGATGATGCCCTTCACGGGCAGGCCGGCGGCACGGATCTGTTGGAACCAGGCAATGAGCAGCCCTTCGAGCTTGTCGTAGGGGGACAGCTTGTTGGTCTTGCGGCAGGTGGAAGCCACACCGTACTTGCGCTCCGACGCCAGGATGGCGCGCTTGTTCTTCAGGATGGTGCTCAGCGTGGACGGCGGGATGTTGAAGCGCCGCGCGATCTCGCCCTTGCGCAGGTCCGGGTTCTCCTCCACCTCCTGGATGATCCGTGACTTCTCCCGGAACGTCAGCTGCCGCCGCTTGGGGCCCATCCCGGCGCGCCCCCCCCCGGGGCCCGGCGCCACCGCCGCCGCCCCGGGGCGGGGGGCCCGGGCCCGCGGCGGGGGGCACCTGGCGGCCTCTCCTGCGCGCCCCGCCCGAGACAAAGCGATTCGCGGGGCAGCGGGCGGGGCGACGACCCGGCCGGGCCGGGGGCACCTTCGGGGGCGCCGCCGGGCGCAGCGCTGGGCGGCGGGCAAGCGGCGGACGTGGGCGAGGGCGGGCGGCGCGGGAGCAGAAGGCAGGAAGTGCCGCGGCGCGGGGAGCGGGGAGCGCGGCGAGCGGGGCGGAGCGGGCGAAGCGGGATCTCGCGGGAAGCGCGGGGACGCCCGGCGCCGCCTCCCCGCCCTCCGCGCCCACCCCCCTCCCCGCCGCTCCGGACTGACCGCCGGGGGGCGCTGCGGCCTGCGGGACCCGCTAGCGTTAGGGCTTCCGGCGACGGGCGAGCAGGGGTGCGGTGCAGGCCACTGCGTCGGCCCAGCAGAGATTTGTTGCATATATATCACTGAATTTTGTGTTTTTGTTTTATTATTAAGGTAAGAATAACTCACGTTTTTTGCGGAAACCGAAAAATACAGAAAACTTGAAATCACCTTTCACCCCAACACCTAGAGAGAGGGGCCGGTAACATTTTGATACATTTCCTTCCAGTCTTTTCTCCAGGCGTATGCAGTTTTCTTTTTAAAAGTTTGTTGCATGAAACTTACATCCGACTCTATAGACGATAACTGGCATCTCCTGCTGTTTTACCTGGCATCAAATGATGAAAATTTTGCCATATCGGTAAAATATTGCCAACATGCCTTTTAATGGTTGTGTGTTGTTCCAATTATGAATGAACTCTAATCTATGTAAACTATTGTTGCACATTTAGGTTTTTTTATAAGCAACAACTAATTTAAAATCTATTTGATGGTAATCCCACAATCCATAGAAAAATGCTGATAACATCTCTGTGTGTCACTTTCTGGGCTTTTCCATGCATGTATAGTCATAAATGTGTTTGCGCCTACAGAAATAACGTCATGTATATACATAAGCATACAGACATCTGACTTCCGAAACCTCCTCTTCCTGCACCAACTACATAAAAATGACATTCTTTCTCCCCCCCTCTTTGATCCCCAATTCCACCCCTGACCTATGGATTTTGCTGTTTTCTCTTTAATGACTGGATTTCCGAAGGCGGGGCGTCTCCTCCCACATGCTCGCTGTGTGCACCCAGGGCCAGGCGCACCCAAGACAAAGAACACCCCGGGGGTGGACTGGTGCACCCGGGTTATGGTCCATGGATCCACCTGGGGCACAAACCCAGGAACCCAGGACCTTCTGCGTTTAAAGCAGAAGTGCTAACCACTACACTATGGAGCCACCCCCTAAAAATGACATTCTTAAAACACTGCAGAGTTTTTTTTAAATCTCTTAAGAGTAGCATAAGGAGTAGACCAAGAGGAAGGCTGTGACAGAAGGGAATAGGTTTAGAGAGGACCTGCAGCTGGATGATGCTTCAGGCAAGTGGGTGTAGACAAAGAAGAGAACCAAAGACAGTGCCCTAGGCTCTCCAAGGTTAAAGGCTTAAGAAAGGACTAGCAATAAACTCATGAGATGCAGATATGAGATACACAATGGCATATTACTGACATAAGAAGGAATGAAATCTAGTCATTTTCACCAACATGGATGGACATGCTAAGTGAAATAAATAATAAATAAGACAGAAAGATACCATATGTGGTATCTATAAATGTGGACTCTATAAAAACAGATGAACAAGCAAAACAAAACAAAAACAGACTCAAAGATACAGAGAACAAACTGGTTGCCAGAGGGGAGTGGGTTGGGAGGATGGGGGAAAGGGGTGAAGGGGAATAAGAGGTACAGACTTCTAGTTATAAAATAAGTCACAGGAATATATGTACAGTATAAGGAAAATAGCCAATAATATAATAACTTTGTACGGTGACAGTTACTAGACTTAACGGTATTCACATCATAAAGTATGTAAATGTCAAATCACTATGTCGTATACCTGAAACTAATATGATATTATATGTCAAGTATAATAAACTAACAATATTGCATGTCAACTATAATAAATAAGAATTTTTTTTTTAAAGGGAAACATGAGGAACAGATGAAGTGGTAGAAGGAAAACCAAACCTGTATGGTGTTCTGGAAGCTAAGGGAAGCGTGTAACACACTGATGGTTTAGTGTGCACTTCTCTTTTCATATGTGTATTGGCCATTTGAATCCTGTGGATTTTCTAGTAATCTTTTGCCCATGTATCTCTTATATTCACCTTCTTGTTGACTTTTAAGAGCTCTCACCTCTGAACATAACATCTTTAAGTATATTACAAATGTATTCTCCCAGTCTGCCGTTGTCCTTTAACTTAACCTAGGGAGTCTTAGATATGTTAATTTTTCCTATATTAAAAATTTTTTTCCCTATATTGCTTCTGGGTTTTGTGTCGTACTTAGCCCTTTCCTACCCCTGGGATATAAAAAAAAAATTCTGCTAATCACCAGGTCCAGAATAAGACACGGGAGACTTTTTCTTTTAGGGGCCAGATCACTGCTTGGCTCACAATAGGAGTATGGTCCCTGTACAAAGGTGAATGTAAGGCCACCTAGCCAAGGACTCCTTCCCACGCACCTTTAGGAGACCATGTCTGTATTTTAGAGGTTTCATTCATGTGCACATATGTCCTTCCTGCCCACTCACTTGGCTTATAGTCAATGAGTATTTGAGTGAATGGACTGTGGGTGGGCTTTTTTTTTCTATTTTGCTGAATTTTCCAAGTTTTCTTTAATAAGCAAGTACTAACAGCCCCTTTAAAGTGAAAAGGAAAATGGAAAGCTTGTTGAAGGACACAGAAAATAGTGATTATATAAACAGAATGAGTATTAGGACTGGAGGGCAGCTTTGACCAGCCTGGACCAAGAGAAGAGAAGGTGAATTGTGGACTTCCCCTAAGGTGGTGAATTGGAAAGATGGAGCTTACCACAGCGAGGGAGGGTGGGGAATCCCAGGGTACCAGGTGGATTGGTGTGGGATTGGCCCTGTGCTTTGGGTGATCAGGTGTCTAGAAATGGCTATGCCATCAGCACATATGTGTGGCTTCTTTTCTGTCCAGAAAGTGGCCATACCAGTGCTCTTTGTATGGTCCCAAGGATGGGCCTGGAAGTGGAAGACACTGTGGGCCATATTGATGAGGGACAGCTGTAGTTAGCAGGAAAGAGGTTGTCCATCCATTTGATTCACTCCTGGAGTTTCTCGAGAAAGATTCCCAAGAGAAATACTTCATCTCTCCCTTTATTGAGACATATTTCATGTACCATATAATTCACCCATTTAAAGTATACAATTCACAGATACATGGAACTATTATCACAATCAATTCTAGAACATTTTCATCACCTTAGAAAGAAACCCCATACCCTTTAGCTATCATCTCCCTATCTGCCCCTTGCCCCTTTCCCAGCCTCAGCAACTACTAATCTACTTTCTGTCTATAGATTTCTATGTTCTGGACATTTCATATGAGTGGGATCAAATAGTATTTGTCTTTTATGCTTGACTTCTTTCACTTAGCATCATATTTTCAAGATTTGTCCATGATGTAGTATCTATCAGTACTTCATTCTTTTTAATGGCTAAATAATATTCTGTGGTATGGGTATGATATTTATACATTTGTTAATAGAGATTTCGGTTGCTTCTGCCTTTTGGCAATCATGACTAATGCTGCTATAAAGGCCTGTTTGCAAGTTTTCGTGTAGAGATATGTTTTCATTTCTCTTGGGTATACATATCTAGGAATGGAATTGCTGGGTCATATGGTAACTCTATGTTTAATTGTTTGAGGAACTGCCAGATTGAGATGTTCTTTTAGTTAATCTAAAAATTATACCCGTTCTTTGAAAAATATTTAAAATACAGAAATTTTTAAGGATAAAAACATTTAATCATTTTTAATTTTACCACTCAGAGAATATCCTTTAAGGATACTTTTCTGTGCATATTGTTTTTTGATAGGACCACACTTAGTATAACATTTTGTAGCCCATATTGTTGAACATCTTTTTATTTTGATAAATATTTACATCAATCAGTTTCAAATTTATTTTACTCTAGGAACACTTTCTTCAAAAGACCATTTTTGAAACCCAATATGTAATTGTTCATTAATCAACAATTACTAACTGGGCCCCTGCCAAGTGCCAGGTATCCCTACCTGTCCCCAGTGCTTGTTCTCTTTAAAGGCTGCAGGTATCACACAGGTATTACACCCTCATTGGCTGTTCTCCTATTGAAGAACACCCAGCTTACACTCCATATTTCACTGTTACTAACAATGACTCAATGAACATATATTTGTATGTACTTTTATCATATCCTTAAGAAAAATCCCTAGAAGTGGAATATTGGGGTCAGAGGCCAACCTAGGACTGGAGCCTATTTGAGTACTGGAGATGGGTGGAGAGGTAAATGACCTGGTCCTGTTCTTCAATAGCTCAGTCAGCTTAAGGAAACAAGTTCAAGAAGAGGGAAAAGGAGATTTCAATTAATAAAATCCACACCTTCCATAGCTTCTGTTTAGGAATTCACTCAGGGCATACCTTCTGCATCATTGCAAAAGCCAATAACCTAAGTGTGCAGCATTAGGGAATTGAATACATACCATTATGGCACTAATATGGATCCATCTCCAAGTAAAATAGGGAAAGCAAGGTCTAAAACAATGTTTCATATATACTCTTTATATATTTATTAAAATATAGGCATACATATGCTTGTAAATGTATAAACCTGCCCTGTCCACTATGGTAGCAACTAATCCCATATATGGCTATTGAGCAGTTGAAATGTGGCAAGTTCAAGTAGAGATGTGCTGTATTAAATGCACATCGGTCTTTGAAGACTTGTTACTAGGGAAAATAAGCATGTAAAATATCTCATTAATAATTTTTATATTAATAATATGTTGAAATTATATTTTGAATATATTAAGTTAACTAAAATATTAAAATTTCATGTTTATTTTTACTTTTTTAATGTGGCTTCTAGAAAATTTTAAATTACACATGCGAATTGCATTTATGCCTCCCATTATGTTCCTATTAGCTGAGACTGTTATAGACTACCTCCAGAAGATATGCAACAAATTTATAATAGGGGCGCGTTGCCTCTGGGAAGGGATCCTGAAGGTTTGTGTGGGATGGGAGACCAAATTTTCACTACCTTTTTATACCATTTGAATTTTCTCCTTTGCCTGAATTTTTGAAACCATGTACAAATATTTAAAAACCATTTAATATGTCACAAGCCATGACAAAAAAGGCACCAGAAAAATTAGTCCCACAAAGAAGATGCTGTTTGGGAACAGGCTTGGAGAAACAGGATTTTGCAGGCATGCAGTAATTTTTCCTCCTCTTCTGGCAAGGCTCCTAGGTCACACCAGACCCCTTAACGAGCCCAGTACTTGATGCATACAGTCCAATGCCAGGTCGTTCCTTTCAATGGGAAGATGGAGCCTTCTGCCCGGAAGTGTCATGTAATCAGGGCATGGCCAGCTAGGAGAAGTCGATCCTCTTACTATAACGTTTGCAAAAAAAAAAAAAAAAAAAAAATTAGCTTATTTTTATTAACTAGGTTTATTTGTAATTGAGCACATAATCTATGATCTAACTGGCAAAAGATTCAGAAAGGTCACAGAGCAGATGTATGGGATGCTCTGGAATGATCCTTCTGTGGTCCCGGCTCCTCTTCACTGGCCAGAGGCGACCTTCAGACTGTGGGATTTCAAGGGATTCAAGAGTATAATTTCTCTCTTACCTCCCCACCACACCCTCACCACACCCTGTAGAAGTATATGGGGGCTGGGTGGGTAACACCTGCTGGGTTGATTTTGAAAATGCAACCCTCGTGGCAGTTTTATTTCTGGTCTTTTGGGTGGGAGGCCTCACAGCCCCCCCCTATTTGAGGCAGTCACAACCTTGAACCTTGAAGGTCTGGAGAGTGACCCTTGACCCTGGGCAGATGACCCCAAATGTTCAGCTCTGCCCAGCACACAGCATAGTGCCTCACATAGCACAGGAGCTGGGAAAAAATGTTGAGAGATGGAAAAGTTACAATCTCCACCCAGGTGAGCCCTCTCAGGTGGGACTGGGGTCTTCCCATGCCCTTCCTCCAAACTCCCACTGCCAGGCCCTCTCTTTTGTCACTCCTACCCACAGCGTCTTGGTTGGAGGTTGGGGCTGCTCAAGAAGGGGCACAAGGTCACAGCTCCTGCCTTCCTATCTGTGCCCCTTCTAGCTGCAGACCACCTCTCCACTAGGGAGAGAGAGGATACAAAAGTTGCTTATGCCCCCTTCCTTTGGGATACAGCCTTCCTGCCTGGTTCCAGGAAAGCAGGCTTGCTGTAAGGTGGTTAGATCATTAGTAGGTGCTCCTTTTAAACTAGTGACAAATTCAGTCTCCTAGATGATCAAAGAAATACCAATTAAACAATATGATGCCATTGACACCACATTAGCCAAACTGTCAATGGGCGGAAGATAATTTCCACAAGTAGGTTTTGAGGTCGTTGACACTCTCCTCGGCCCTCTACGCCAAAATCCATGGCTAAGTCTTCTCTGGGAGCTGCTGGAGAAAATTGGACCCCTTGGGAGGTCTAACCGGGACCCCTGGAAACGCCCATCAGTTATGCGTTGGCCCGCATCAAGGGTCTACATCCTCCTGGGGTGGGGGTGGGGGGCTCCAGGTGGGAATTAGGCTTTGGGGCCGCTCGGCGCCGCCTGTCACAAGGGCAAAGAGGCTGAGCGAGTAGAGGTGCCTGAGGATAATCACGGCTCCACTACTTGCCCAATCGTGTGACCTTGAACGAGTTAAAGAACTTCACGCCTCAACGTCTCAGTCTGTAAAGTAGCGAACACAAAGCGCGGCTGTGTTTGGCAAACTCCTGGAACGGTGTCTTTCATAGTGCTTTACTGGTGCTTGTGAATGATGTTAAACCGCAGGGGTCCCTTTTAAGGCCACCCTAGGGGGTTGTTGCTTCCCATGGGGCCCTCTCCGCTGGAGGTGTCTAACTCCAAACCACATCCCGAGAAGCAGAATTTGGGAAGCCAGTATTCTTGGGCCCCGACTAGGAGGTGGGGTGCGAAGGGGTGGGGCGTAGGAGAAACCCCAATTTCTTTGCCCCAACCAAAGCCGAGAACTGGGCTGATCCAGCCTCCCCGCCTTTTACCCTCGCGGGCCCCGCCCTCGGTCCCGCCCTCCTCTAACCCGCGCCCCCATTGGTGGCGCCCGGCGGCGCGGCCGCTGTTATTTTTCGAATATATAAGGAGGTGGAGGTGGCAGCTGCTGCTAGAGGCTTCCCTGACTGGTGGCTGGTTCCCTGGTCCCTCCACCCTACCCTCCCTGCATCCCTCTCCTCCCTCGCTCTGGCCCCGTTGCTTTCTCTCCCTTCATCCCCCCTTTAACCCGGGCCTCCTCATTACTTGGCCCCGGTCAGCTGTGCCCGGCTTCTGTGGGTCGCCCCGCTCTTCCGCTAGCCTTCCTCGGGCCCCGCCGCGATGGAGGTGCCTCAGTCGGACCCCGCTGCGCCGGGTTCGGCTCTCAGTCCGGCCGGCGTGCGCGGTGACGCCGAGCGTCCGGGCTACCTCCCGGGCCTCCGGCTGGGAGCTCATGGCCTCCTGGGGTCCCCGGAGCGCGTGGCCGCTTCCTCGCCTGTCGCCACCCTCACCAAAACTATGCACGACCTCGCTGGGCTCGGCAGGTAGGGCGCCCCAAAGAAGCCGGGTGTGGGGTGAGAGGTCCATGATAGGGTGTTTGTTCCAGGCCTCCTGGGGAACCTGACATGGAACCTGAATCCGAGAAGCCAGTGGGGAGGCGTTTCAAGCAGAGTCTTCTTCGGGGGCCGGGACTAGGGTGGTGAGGCCAGGACTGTGCTGCTCACACTCTCCTGGCCACCTCTTGGCCGGCACAAGACTGAAGACCCTCTTTTCCCCACTCCTCCCTCAGTGAGCCTCTGCCCAAATCGCCACCATTTTGCCCCAGGCAGGGGATCATGAGCCTGGAGGGGAACTTGAGGGTGGCAGAGCAGTCCACTTCTTTTTTAAGTCCATGCCCCAGCCCTCAACACTCCCAATTCTTTCCTGGGGTTAAAGGGATAAATGCTGGTTCGGCTCCTTGAGCTAGCCTGCAGGGTCCAGGCTTGGTTGTCCCCCAGCAACTGAGACTCAAGTCTCTGCCCTTCCTCCAGGAAGGCTTGTGGATGGTAGGCACCTAAAGGTCCTCCAGGGCTGCTCTGCAGTCCCACTATGCCCTGGGATGGTCCCAGCCCAGCTCCTTGCTCTTGTCTTGGGCTCACCTTTCCCTGCTCCTGGGAAGACCTTTCTTAAACCAACCAACAAAGAGAAGACACTTAGGGCCTCTGCAGAAGAAGCCTGCCTTGGCCTAAGAGGGCAGGCCTTCCATGCCATCACCTCCCTGGGGCAGCGCAGAAGCCGAATGGGCCCTTCAGAAGTGGGCAGCTGGTGGGAACATGGGCCAGCTAGCTCTTGAACCCCACATTTACCTTTCTCCTTCCCTGGGTCCCTGCTCCTTTCCCAGGGAGACCCCAAAGAGTCAGGTAGGCAGCCTGCTCACATGCCTATCCCTGTCCCGGCAGCGGGCATCTGTATCCTCCCTGTCGTCTGAGTCCTCTGAATCTTCTGATGCAGGTGAGGCCCAGGGGTGCCAGGGGAATTTGGTGGGCTACCTGAGCCTCCCCATTTCCCTGCTAATTAGATGAACATCCTTCCCACAACCTGGGGGCGGAGAAACCTCTCCCTGCCCACTTCTGGTGGGGCTCACCACATCCAGCCCAGACTGACGGAGTGGGTGGTTGGGTGGGGCCCTCTACAGGAGATGAGATCTCACCTATTTAAAACTAAAGTCCCTGAACCACAGCCCCACCTGGGAGGCATTAGGGCTGAAAGCTGGTCATTTTATAACACTCACTTGCTTCAGCTATAATCTTTTCCTTTAAAAAGTCATTATCTCTTCGAGAACAAATTATCTTAAACCAGTTCAGGAAAAATACTTAGCGAAGTTTTGGATTAAAAATTATGTAGAAGCATTTCCATAATAAACAGGGAGTGGAGCCCTGGGCAATTTTGGGGGGCAGTGTCAGCCTTTAGGGTCCATGGTGGGTTTTGTTTCTAAAATAGAAACAAGTTTTTTCCCTTCTCTGAATAGGGTTGGGATATGGTGGGGAAAGTGTGTAGAGAATGGCACTACTTTCAAACCAAGTCACTCTGTCCCCCTCAGGTCTCTGCATGGATTCTCCCAGTCCCATGGACCCCCAGATGGCAGAGCAGACGTGAGTAGAGAAGAGGGATCCTCAGTACCAAGGAGTTGGCACCTGCCTTTGGGGATCCTAGCTCTAGCATAAACTCACTGGGAATGTCTGGGACAGTGGACAGACCCCTCTAGATCCCCATATAGGGGTACTAATTGACCTTTCTAAGTTCTGGGATTCTCTAACCTGTCTTGAAGAAGGGTCTGCTCTCATGGGAGCAGCTGAGAGTGGGCTTAGGACTAGGGTGGTGGAGACAGTGGCCTCTGGGAGCAGCAGATACTTGACATCAGTCAGCACTTGTCTTAAAGAGATACAGGCCTGGTATTGTTCCATTTTTCTGCTTATAAACATTTTTTTTCCTGTGAAATATCACAATTTTAAAATATAATCCAACAATGAAAAATTTTTATTACACTAGGCCAAATGAAACAGTCGCTGAAGGCTGGTTTAGCCCTTGGCCATCTTATCAGGAATCTCTGGCTTAAGTGACATTTGACCCTCTGGCCAACCTCTGGACCAGGCCCTTTGTAAGACAGACTAGAGAGGCTGCTGATGGGCTCTGCTCAGGATAGATCCCTGCCCTGTGATTGTAGAGCAGAAGTAGTACCTTCCAGAACATAGCTATTCCCATCCAGCTGTCTGGCCTCAGCGGGAGAGCAGCTGCCAGGCATTAGTGAGGACAGCTGGGCAATCCCAGCCTGGGCTTGGGGGACTATGCTTTGGGTTTAGGGCGGTGGCTGTCTTTCTTTACATTGCCTTTGATCAGACTGGGCTGGGCTGCAGAGTTTGTTCATAAACAGGAAACGGGAGAGAATTGGGTGGGGGTTGAGGAAACTGTAGGTTGGGTTTTGTTGGCAACAGAGCTGTCCTTGCTTTACCCCCAAGGTCCAGGTGCATATGGGAAACCAAGCCATTGAAATTGGTCATCTCTGATGCTAGGTTGGCTGGACATAGCCACCCCCTCCACACATACACCCAGGGGCCAACCCCATGATGCTTTAAGTCCTCACTGCCCCCCCACTTCTGCACCTGCTTTGACAGTTTCTCAGAAAGCTCTTGTGTAAGTGCGCACGTGTGTGTGTGTGTGCACGCACAGATGCACAAAGCCCTGCATGGCAGGTGGTCTCTGGTAACATAGCTAGGGGGTGGCGCCTATCTACACAAGCTCACACTCCAGCCTCAAAAGGAACATCTGTTGAAATTCCTTGCCTGCTGGTCTCTTCTAAGGCAGTAGGAGGGGGTGAGACAGAGGCTGAGTCCTGGAAAATTCCATAGGAGGGAGTAGAGGATGTGACCCTATATGTTTGTCATTAGGGGGTCTGGCAAGGCAGACTGGGGCTGATCCAGGGGCACACTAAAGTGGGCCACTGTTCTGGGGGAGCCAATACAGCCCCATACAAGGGAAGGGAAGTCCAGCTTTGCTGGCATCCAGGCCCTGGAGACACCCACATTATAGGCCAAGGCCTTTCATCATGGGATGGATGAATGCCTTTCCTGGCGGCCATATGGCCCCACTGAGGTGATTTGCATACAGGTGGAAGGCCTGTGGGCAGGCTGTCGTGACCGTTGTCTCGGTAACGCTCAGCTGCCCTGTGACCTGCCCCAGCTGTCTCCACCGTTGCCATTCTCTGGATCCTCTTCCATTCAGAGCCGCTTTTTAAAATCCCAGGCTACCTCTCATCTCCCTCTCTCCAAAACCTGGGCCACCTGATAGTTGGCATTCTTCCTGTCTTCCTTTCCACTGTCCTGAGCCCTGGCTTCAGGGCTTGTGAACTGGGAACCTGATGCTTGCTGCATGGTAACCTCTCTCTTAGGTTTGAACAGGCCATCCAGGCAGCCAGCCGGTTCATTCGAAGGTAAGTGCTTGGCCTTCTTGCAGGCTCCCGTGGTCTACCCACCCTAGGCTACTCCTGTCCCTAATTGGGTGCAGTAGGCATGGGGAGGGTGCTCTCCCAGGCCCTCCCATAGGGTTGCATAGGACTCTGGTAGAGGAGCATCCTGCTTGCTCTCCTTTGTGGCCCCCAACTCCAACTCTGATGTGTCCTTGTTTCCTCCTGCAGTGAGCCATTCACCATCCGACCGTCCAGTCCTTGCCGGTGAGTGCCGTTTGAGGCCCACTGGCAGGCTCGGGCACACTGGCCAGGACAGGGGAAAGGCAAGGAGGATCTGGGGTCAACTCCTAGAGGGTGTGCTTGGAGTCAGGTGTCCTTGGTCTGGCTGTGGAGATAGGTTTGGAGGTGGATGGGCAAGCAGGGGGAGTTGGGAGAGGGATGGGAGACGTAGGGCCTGGACTGGTGCCAGAGGAACGCATTTCCAGTACCTGCCGCCCTCTGGCTCCCTAGGTGAGGCTTATGGCCATAGCCCAGTGCTACGGAACATCACCAACTCCCAAGGGTCCAGCAGTTGGAGGAAGAATGAGGCACGTGGCCAAGCTGGCCGAAGCTCTGGGAGAGGACAAAGAGAATGTATGATTCCAGAAGGCTGGAGTGGAAACACTCCAGGAAGAGAAGGGGGCATGCTGGGGTGATTCTCTGGCCTTTGATGATGCCCTCTGACCCTCGATTTTGCCCACAGGATGGTTTTGTCTTCAAGATGCCATGGAAGCCCACACATCCCAGCCACACCCATGCTCTGGCAGAGTGGGCCCCCGCAGAGAAGCCTTTTGCCCAGAGGCCAAGCTCAGCCCCTGACCTGATGGTACCTCAAGAGAGCTGACTCTTGCAGGGCAGGCAGTGCATGTCGGGAGGGTACCCCTGAAGGCAGCCTGGGGATGGGAGGGTGATTCTGAGCCCGGAGGCAGGGGGAATCTTTTCTCAGAAGGATGGAGGTGGGAACTGCCTTGGGTCCCCACCCCTGAGTAGCCTGCATCTGCTCATCACTCACACAGTGTCTCACCCCTGAGCGGAAGATGGAAGTAGAAGAGCTGAGTCCCCTGGCCCACCGCTTTTCCCTGACCCCCACCAAGGGGGCTACTGAGGAAGACGATGGGTTTGTGGATATCCTGGAAAGTGAGTTAAAGGTAAGCAGTGTTGCCCCACCAGGATGCCTACCTCTCTGTCCCTGGGGTCTTCCAAAGAGGGGAGCTCTGGGCTCCTGCAGCAAGACTGTGACCTCATTCCAATATCTGGAGAAGAATTGGAGGTAACTGAGTCGCAACCTGACCTCTGGCCGATCAGAGAGGAACAAGTGGCTGATGCTGCAGTGAGGGGAGGATAGGCAGGGTGGAGAGCATGCTTCTTACAGTTCTTTGCAAGCGCCAGCAGTGAGGGGGCCCTGCTGCCTCCTGGTTCCGGCAGGCTGCCCTGTGTAGAAGTGCTGGCAGGGCCAAAGAGGGCTTTTAGGAGAACAGAGAAGGCTGTGTTGGAGGACTCGGGGCTGGGGTTTGGCCTATGCCTACAGGCGTGACCATATGCTTGCTGATTTGGCCTTAGGATGATGATGCAGTTCCCCCAGGCATGGAGAGTCTCATTAGTGCCCCACTGGTCAAAACCTCTGAAAAGGAAGAGGAACAGGTGAGACTCTGGGGTGGCCCCTTCAGACTTGGAGGGGTGGAACCCTGCCTTCTAGGTGGGATTGTGGGGTGAGGGGTGGAAGTTGAGCACTCTGACCCCTGACCTGCTGCCCTTGCCAGGACCTCATCATGTACAGCAAGTGCCATCGGCTCTTCCGCTCTCCATCCATGCCCTGTGGTGTGATCCGGCCCATCCTCAAGAGGCTGGAGCGGCCCCAGGACAGGGACCTTCCAGTTCAGAATAAGCGGAGGAGGAGCGTGACCCCTCTGGAGGAGCAGCAGGAGGTGGAGGAACCTGTGAGTGTCCTTCTGGGGCTGGGCTGCCAACTTCTCAGTTTACTCTACAAGCCTTTCTCAGCCAGGATACAGGGAAGGGGGTTACCAGCTAGATGGGGCATGGAGGGACAGCCTCCCCTCTGACCCTGGCTGCATCTATCTCACAGAAAGCCCGTGTCCTCCGCTCCAAGTCCTTGTGTCACGATGAGATTGAGAACATCCTGGACAGTGACCACCGTGAACTGATTGGGGATTACTCCAAGGTACTAGGTGGCAAGACCCCAGGGCTCAACCCCTTACTGGCTTTGGCCCCCACAGCCTAGCAGCTACTCCTGCACCGCCCGCTTGCCCTAGAAGCCCCTTTGCTTTGTCATTTACATCCTATCTTCCTTTACTCTCACCTAGACTCCTCTCTCTGGCTCTCTTTGGTCTTCGAATTCTACCTCACATATGGACATCAATGGTGTCTCCACCTTGGAAAAATATTTCTAGACTAAAAAAAAAAAAAAGAAAAAAATCTAGCTTGATCTTCATCAGGCCTTGTCCCCAGGTTTGGCAGAGCTGGGGGCAGAAAGCAGGGAGTCCATCGCTTCTTCCCCACTTCATTTCCCCTTGGAAGGTTGTTCCCTGCATATAGACCCAAGAGGTGCTTCTTGGTTGCTATGGGAACCAGAGCTGAATTTGAAGGTCAAAGCAGGTGTGACCTCTGGGCTTGAGAAAGAACCTTCATTTTTTCCATGTTTCTCATCATAGCAATTTCACTTTCTTCCTCTTCTCTCTCCCCATTCCTCTCCCTCCACGTCCCTTCAGGCCTTCCTCCTACAGACTGTGGATGGAAAGCAACCAAGACCTCAAGTATATTTCACCAGAAACGGTATGTGCAGATGAGTCGTTGGCCTGTTCACGGTCCCTGGGGACAGGCTGCAAGCACTGGGTAGAGCAGGGTTAGGGGCCAGCTCCTGCCTGCCAGCCTGATCTACTGGGATCCACCTCTGTGGCCTCCTATAGATGGTGGCCCTGCTGTCGGGCAAGTTCAACAACATCGTGGAGAGGTTTGTGATTGTGGACTGCAGATACCCCTATGAGTATGAAGGCGGGCACATCAAGGTGAGATGGGGTGATGAAAGAAGCCCTGAAGACCCATTGATTCTCTCCTTCCTCTGTGGGTGCACCCTCTCATGGGGAAGGATCCTACCTAGCAAGAGGCGGGGTCACCCATTTGAAAGATGGGCACTGCGTAGGGGAGGGGTCTGCCACCCAGACCCAGGGCTGTGGTCTGACCTCTGGCTCATCCGGCAGACTGCCGTGAACTTGCCCCTGGAACGGGACGCTGAGACCTTCCTGCTTCAGAGACCCATCACGCCTGACAGCGTGGACAAGAGAATCATCCTATTTTCCACTGTGAATTCTCATCTGAGCGTGGGCCCCGCATGTGAGTTCCAGCTCTGCCCAGGCTTGCGGGTGCTGGAGCCATCCTATGACCAAGAGGCCCCAGCCCAGCCCCCCTTGGCTTGGGCCTCTTGTCTCACCTGACCACCTGGAGCAGACCTCACCCCCACTTCTTTGTGCATGGTGCCCTTTCTGTGTCTCTGTCTCCCTCTTACAATCCTTCCCATCAGACCTCACCCTGCATCCTGGCCACTACCCCACACAATCTGGTTCCAAGTCACCAGCAGTGTTCTTAAAAACCAAGGGCCCTGTCCCAGTCCTCAGTGATGCTCACCCTTCCAGTGTTTGTTCTTACCCTTTCCCATCTCTCTTCCGCACCAACTCTTGTCCAGATCTCCTGAATGTACATCTTAAATTTTGGCTCTCCATTCTGCTTCCCTTTCCCAGTCCAGACCAGATATCACTAACAAAGATCCTGCAGCTGCCTTCTAGAAACAGAGCGCCTCCTTGATTTGCTCCTTCCTTCCATCTTCCCAGCCTCTTCTGTGCCAGACTGATCTAAGTGTTCTTCTGGCTGACATGCCTATACTTGAATCCTTTACGGTTCCCCAAGGCCCTCAAGGGCGTGGGTGCAGGGAACAGGTACCCTGAGGTCACCCTACTGTATGCCCAGCGCTGACTCCCATACTCCCGCTGGTCCCAGGTGCCGTTTCATCAGGGAACGAGACCGGGCCACCAACGACTACCCCAGCCTCTACTATCCTGAGATGTACATCCTCAAAGGCGGCTACAAGGAGTTTTTCCCCCAGCACCCGGTACCACAGGCGGGGGTGGCCACAGTCTTCATGGGAGGGTTGTACTGCAGGGAAAGGGCTTGGCCAGGTCGTCACCCTAAGAGGAGAAGGGAGGGCTACCCTCCCCGCACACCCAAGTTACCCATTCTCTCATACTGATTGACCCTTTCCATCCTCCCTAGACCTTCTGTGAGCCTCAGGACTACCGGCCCATGAACCACGAGGCCTTCAAGGATGAGCTGAAGACCTTCCGCCTCAAAACTCGAAGTTGGGCTGGGGAGCGTAGCCGGCGGGAGCTCTGCAGCCGCCTGCAGGACCAATGAATGGCCAGCCATGGTCACACCTACCTTCATTGCCTCACGTGGCCTGGGCACCAGGCACCCAGGGGCCTAGAGGGCTGAGGGTCTGCTGGAGGCCCCAGGTACCGTCCAGGGAAAGACGGTGAGGGTGTCCCACCCATCTGCCCCTAGCCTGATCCCCTTGTCTCACTCCAGCCATGCTCTATATCCTAATGCCATCTCCCTACCCAAACCAAGCCCCTGGAAGAACCCAGCCTGTTGACTTAGTGAAATTGGATTAAGTCTTGCTCAAAGGAAGTATTTCGTGTCTAGCAGGAGCCTTTTTGCTTTTTTATTCCTTGTTCAGCTAACTCTTTGTCGTCTTGTGTCCAGAAAAGCTTCCTTTTTTTCTTTGTTTGTATGTATGATGCTGGCGAAAAGCCACAGCCCCCAGGATGGGCCAGAGCCACACTCCTCCCTGTCCTGGGAGTCAGCACTGTGTTCTGGCCCTTACAGCACTCCCGGCATGTCTGTGTGTTCCCCTACCTCGTTCTCTCTTTCCTGTCCCTCCTTACGTACACCTCTAGCACAAACATAAGCTCTTACTCTTTCCTGTTTCAGTGTTACTGCAGGTTTGATTTGTGTGTCTTGATTTTTTGCCCATCTCAGGACATTCACAGGCTGAGGCTTAGGCTCCCCCTGTGCAATTGGGGTTAGAGACTCGGACTTGAATTACCTACTTGGCCTGGCTTCTGGTGCCTCGGAAAGGCATCCTGTTATGCCCTGGGGCACCTGGGCGAGGGCTAAGGCCTGCATCATTAACCTGACTGGAAGCCCAACCCCAACTGCTGTGAAACCTGGGGCCTGACTTGTCAGAACTTGCTGCTGTCTTATTGTGGATGGACAGATGGATGGACAAATGGATGGATGATGGATGGATGGATAGCCGTAGATGGCACAGTGCCTTGCACATGTAAACTGCTGAGTGGAAGCATTTCAGTGAGTGTATAAGCCTGCAGCAAGAGTATATGTGTATCTGTGTGGACAAAATACTTACACTTTAAGTTTTAGAAATATTGAAGAGGAAATGTCATTGAAGCAGCTAAACCAAGAACAGAGCCACCTCTCAATTCTTAATCTCAGGATGTGGAAAGGGCTGTGCTTGAAGCCCCTGATGAGTCATCTGTTAGGGTTTTGTTTCAATAAAGCACTGAACAAGTTGAGCAACCAGAATTGTGTCCTGTGGGGCCCTTGAAAAGACCACAGGCAGCCCCCAATGGTGGGATAGGGTTGGGGCAGGTCAGTGGATTGGGGCTGGAAGACTCCTGAGAATGCATCCTCACATTGTCTTCCCAAGTCTTGCCAAGACTTTGGATTCAGCCTCCCTCTCTCCCTCATCTGGCTGTTCAAGCACCTCTGGGCTCCCCTTTCCTAAACTTTGCACCGAGGAGCCAAGAGTGACCCCATCACTCTTCTCAGAATTGTCTTGGCTCCCTATTGCCGCAGAAGACTCCCTCCATGGCTCCTTAGGACCTGGACCCTTCACAGCTTCATTCCACAGCTCTAGCCAACTCAAATCCCCCATACCTTGCTCTTCACAGTTCCTTGCCTTTGCATCTGCTGCACCACCCTCAGAAATGTTCTCCCTTAGCTGGTAACTCCTCCCTAAGATTTGATTTCACATGTCACCTCCTCCCAGAAGCCTTCCTGCCTTGTCGGGGAAATGACTTTCAGTATCCCCAGCACCCAGCAGAGAGGTTCCACCACCTAGGAGATGACTGAGTTCAAGATCAGAGAACAGGAGAGGGTGATTCTGGGAGAACT
The DNA here is from genome assembly GCA_003508835.1 of Eonycteris spelaea. Taxonomy (NCBI): domain Eukaryota; kingdom Metazoa; phylum Chordata; class Mammalia; order Chiroptera; family Pteropodidae; genus Eonycteris; species Eonycteris spelaea. The sequence goes on from PUFA01000110.1 coordinate 1,483,871, forward strand.
GGTCCTGGCCCAAACCTAGAGTCTCAGGAAATCCCCTCTGAATATCATCGCTGTTAGCTCTCTTCCAACCCCATCCCGTCAGCTGTCTGTGATTACAGGGACTCCTTTGCAAATGTGCAAATAAAATGCTACCTGATACAGATTCCATACACATCAGCATCATTACCACTTTCTGTCAAAGTTCATTTACCTCCTGAAGTAGGTGGTACAATGATTATCACTCCATTTTTCAGATGGGGAAATGAAGGCTATTTCTAGCAACAACAAGGGACTCCAGATTTTCAGCCTGAGTCTAAAGGACACTTTCCTGTCTTCAGCTTGACCCTCCAATTTTGTTATGACTAAAGGATTGGTCTTCACTCCTGCTTCAGAGTCCTCTACAAGGGCACAACAGATTGTGGGTATCTGGGGGGCTGGGCCTCTGCTCTGGGAGGAAGGGCTCTGAAGACTCCAGAAACTCCCTCCACTGATCAGGCAACTTGACATGAAGGTCAACATTTATTTGGGTAAGGAGCCTTGCCCCAGGAAAGGAAAATTAGCTGTGGGCACCGTCATAATGAGACTTGCCTGCTTCACCTTGAGTGCTCAGGTGGTCTCCTGATCCCCTCCCTGTTTCCTGGTTTTACAAAGAATGAAAGCAGCTGGATGCTCAGGGCACTCACTTGCCCCAGGTTACACAGCAGATAACAAGCAGAGCAGGCATTCCAGCTGCACAGGACTCTCCCACTCTTCACCTCCTGCCTTGGTCCCAAAGCAGCCAAAGGGTTGGGGCTGGGCCACTTGGCTTCTACTCTGAGTGTCCTCTTCCCACTCCATCAGTCTGCATCAGGCCACGTGGGAAGGAGGGAGTAATGGGTGCTGAGTGTCTAACAAGGCCCAGGCTGTGTGCCAAGTACTGACATGCACAGCCATATCTGCCCCACTCATAATCCACAATCAGAGTCATAGCTGCAGTCATGGGGCACTTAGTCTGCTCCAGACACTTAACAGATCGTCTCCAAAGCTCACCAAGTCAGTTTTCAGGTCATTTTGCGGGGGAAACAGGAGTGTGTGTGGCGGGGGGTAGGGAAGGTTGGAGGGGGTGGTGGTCTTGGTCAAGCCAGGAGACATTTTCCCAAGAGAAGGCCCTGGTGCTGGCATCTACCCTGAGAGAGGTGCGGGCCTGGGTCTGGGGATGGGGGCACCAAGGGTTCAACTCTCCAACTCAGGCCAGGACCCCCTGAGCCCCTGGGAAGTTCAGGGGATGAGGCAGAGGTGCCCTAATCTTCCTACCCCACTAGCAAGAGAAGCTATAACTTTACTTCTGAATGTTCATAAAGAGGGGAGGAACAGGCAAGGAAACAGTTTAAAATCCTGGGCTCCTGGCCAATTTTAAAGGTTGTTTTGCTTGGGCCAGGGTGGGGCAGGAATTCCAGTCATAGAGGAGCCACGTGCAGCCCAGCTCACATGGTTAAAGAGCTGCGTGGGGCTGGGTCCAAGCAGGGAGTTGGCCTGTGCCAGGCCTGGCCAAGTTAGCAGGCCCGTGTGAGGGCTGAGCATCATCTGAATTGCTCTCTGGGTAACTTGCAACGACAGTTTAAAAAAACACAATGCTTTCTTTTTAACTTGAATAATCAATATTTCCTCAACGGCACACGCCTTAAACATAGAGCACAGACCTGAGGAACCATCACACAACTCAAGATACAGGACCTCCTCGCATCCCAGGCGGCTCCCTCAAAGTCCCTCCCAGTTACCTGAACTCCAAGGTCACCACTATTCTGACCTCTATCATGGTATATTGGTTTCACCTGTTCTAGAACTTTATCTATATGAAATCATACTGTTCTTACTCTTTGCATTCTGGTTTATTTCACTCAGCATGATTTTCAGATCCATCCATTTCCTTAGGAGTTTATTCTTATTCATTGCTTTGTAGTATTCCATTATGCACATATAATCCTAAATTGAATTACTAATTCTACTTTTTTCTTCTGGTTTTTTAAATTTAAAAATTTAAGGTAAATTTATATGCAGCAAAATTCACCCTTTTGAGTGTATGGTTCTGTGAGTTCTGACAAACGCATACAGTTCTATAACCTCTATCACAATCGAGATATAGAACATTTTCATTCTGCCCTTCACGTGTTATTTGGGACTATTTGAAATTGTACTGAGAATATACACAGGAGTGGAATTGCTGGGTCATTGTGCATATGTTCAGTTTTATACTTGACACATACTTCTCCAGGATTGCAGTGCCAACTTATTTCCCAGCAGCAGTGGCTGAGAGTTCTGTTGCTCCATACTCTCATCAAAATTGGTAAATTTTAATCTCTCTCAACCAGAAAATCTGATTGTTGTATATAGCAAATAGCTCTGTGGTCAGGCTGAATCGAATCTACATGCTATGGCGTGGCAGTAGTAGGGGTCTGAGCATCAAAGACCCTGACCATTTCTGACTCTCATATATTGCAATATTAGCCTTAGTCTTAATTTTTTCTGAAGTCAGATTCTTTAAAAAGTTAAACTGACTCTGGAGTTAATTGTATGTCGCTGGCTTGCGTCCACCCACTGACGACAACTCACAACCATGTAGAAAACTTATGATTTCTAAAAAGTCTTTATCCCTGGGACTGAATATCCTCCTTTCCAGAGGCAATAAACTGTGGTACAGAAAGGAAGGGTGTTTAGACAAGGAGGTCCATGGCCACTTGGGATCTGGAAACAATAAGGGAAGGAAAGTTGAGTAACGATGGAGAAGGGGCTGTTTTGCGGTCATGGAAGTCAGGCCTTGAGAGAATGTTGGATGGTGTGAAGTTATTCAATCTATTGTTTAAAGAAGGCACTTGGTTATGGACAGAAAGAAAGAAGCAATCCCACCCACCCACATGTGAGTTTGTATGGGTGCCAGGCAGTGCCGCTGGGGTTGCCTCTGCCCCACCCAGGCAGGGTGGCGACTGCAGCTGCCAGGCTCTGAGTCAGCAGGGCCTGGGGCAGCGGGAGGGGAAGGGGCCTCACGTGGCTGGCCTGAGCTGCCTCGTGGGGCCTTCTGGCTCTCAGCCCTGCAGGAAGTGAGGCTGTTTGAAAGGGCAAATCACACATGGACTCCTCCTCCTGGGGCTCTGGCCAAGACTATTTCCATGGGCCCTGGGGCTCCCTAAGGGGAGGACTGAGGGAGGGAGCTTCCTGGGTTGGGATTGGGAGCACTGGGGAAGGAGGTCATCCAATCAGGGTGGGAAGAAGCTCCCAGGGTTGGGTTGTAGGGAGTAAGTAGTGCTGGGTTTATGGCCTCCCAGAGCTGCGGTGGGGACTGAGCCACCCCCGGAGTGACTGTGAGGGGACAGAGGTAAAAGGGGACCCCAAGCTTAGGGAAAGGGAAGGCTGAAATCTATCGACATGTACACCTCCTTTAGCACATGTGTAATATCAGGAAAGTTACTTGATCTTACTGTGCCTTAATCCTCTCATCTGTAAAATAGGAGTATTAAAGCACCTCCTTCAACGGGTTGTGGATTAGATCAAATGAGTTGATGTCTGTAAAACACTCAAAATAGGGCCTGCCTGCAGCGAGGGCTATGTAAGAGCTGGGTATGGCTGTTATTACTTAAGGCATGTGGGGATTATAAAATCGGACAGGTATAAGTATGAATCTAAAAATATTTTTTAATAAGGAGCCAGGTTAGGTGTTTCCTCACCTTTCTGCACATGGACAAGCCCCTGGGTGATGGGTTACAGGAGGAAAACCCAGCCCCACTATATTGGAGGCAGGTGGCCCACTGCACCAGTTCAGGTATCACTTAGGAGGCTGTGAATCGGAGGTTGGGTGGAGAAGGAGGAAGAAGCCATCTAGGTGACCCACGGGAAGCAGCCCACACAGGGTGATATTATTTCTGAGCTGGCTCAGGGGGTGGGAGGGGAACGAAAAGAAGGCTTCCCAACTTTGGTTCCCTTTATTCTGTGGCAACCACATCCACCCAGTCTCAGCCTGCCTTTATTCTCAAAAAAAGCAGATCCCCTCTTCCTCTGTTTCCCGCTCCAATCTTTGAGAAATGCCTAGATCTCCTTATCAGGGAGTCAATAATAATAAAAAAAATCCACTGCCTGGGGCTGGCAGATTCTACCTAATTGCCCTCCCCACATCCAGAAGTAGGTGGTGACTTGATTGGTGTGGCCTTAAGTCTCAAGGTCTATAAAAATCATTGATAAGGGTTTCCAGCTGTCAAAAACCAACTGGGTGGTTCTGGGAGAGTGAGCTCCCGGTTTCCGAGGTGCGTAAGCAGGACTTGAGGGTTGGTCCTGATGTCTGGGAGAAAGAAGCAGCAGAACTTCCCAAGCCAGGTTGCCCATGCCCATCAGTGATTCAGGACCCTGCTGTGCTTAGGTAGGTGGGGGGGTGCAACCTGCTTTCCAAATTGAGTCAGTTATCAGTCACCAAGTGCATCCCAGTGGTGGGCACCAATGGGTATCAGAAGAGGCAAGCACCAGGCTGCCTGCCACTGTGGGGCAGGCCTCATCCTGATGTGGATAGAGAGCAGAGGAGGGTAAGGGTGTGGAAAACGGGCTGATGTGAGAGACTGCAGGCAACCTGTCCCCCACCCCCAACTGGAAGATCACTTAAAAGAGCAGGGCTGGGTAGTGGGGCTGCCCACAGCTAGAGGGAGGGGAAAGGAAACAACGGGAAGGTGTGGCCCCCAGGTCCCATCCAGGCAGGTGGGCCAGGCCTCAGATCCAGCCATCTATCTGCTTCCTTCAAGCTCTGTTAATTTTTTTGTAATGCTTTTACTTTTTTTCCTTCTCTCCTCTCCGTCTCTCTCACACATACTCCCCTTCTAACCATACCCTACAAACCCACATCTATACATACTAATTTTGAGCCTGGCCTTGCTACAATCTCTAAGGTAACCACTATAAAAGCCTCACACATGTGAACATGCACATACACATTGCCCCTAACACATCCAGACTGTTCCATCTTATCTTCAGGGCAGATCTTGTAACCCCGGGAAGCTCTGAATTCAGCCTGTCCATCCCTCTGCCTCTAAGGTGCAACCAGACCAGAAGGCTTCACCTTCTTTTCAGCTCTGCTTTCCTGTTCTGCCTCTGGATTAATAGTTTATGGATTTACTGAGTGCCCACTACATGCCGGGCTCCATCCTGCCCACTCCACAGGTTGCCTCATTTAGAAATGAGTTAGGCTGTAACAGAAATTGTACACATCACTTTAACAAAATTAAAATATGTGCCCCTCGCTCAGCAAGAAGGCTCTGCAACATCTCAGAGACCCGGGCTCTTTCCTGTCTACTGTCCTCAGCACATGGCATGGGATGGCATCTGTGTCTGCCCTACTTATGGGGATACCACCTCTATCTGGGTCCCCCATTGCCTCCAGGGCAGTGGCTCAGACCAGCTTCTCACCGCTGTCTGCTCCATGTCTTTCACATAGTCGAGTCCCGCAGTGGCTTGGGACTTGGACTGGACTCACTGCCTGAGGAATGGACAGAGGCTGGGATACTGTGTTTTAGGTGTTAGGTCCTCCCCAGCAACCAAAGCTCTCTGCCAGCTCCCTGCTGTAGTCAGCTGGCAGACATGATGAGTCCTGGTTGAGAGAGATAGGGCTTGGGGACCAGGAACTGAGCCAACATCAACCCCAGCTTTGTGGCTGCGGCCCCACTCTCTCTAGGTCTGCCCATCCACCTACAAATATATTTATATGTTGTACCTGTGGTCAAAATGCCCACATGACCTGGCCAGTCGCCAGCCACCTCCTCTTGCCTCCCTTCAGTGTCCCCCACTTCTGCCCAGGTCCCATAGCCAGAGGGGCCCAGAGTACAAGCACTTGGAGGTCCTGGGTATAGGGTCCCTGCCTGGGCTGCCCTGCCCTGTCCTTCATTTCTTCAGTCACCAAGGAGTGTGTTCAGATTCATTCCAGGCCTGCCTTGTACATGGCCCTGGGGAGTAAAGCTGAGTGACATAACCCCATGGGAGGCATTGCTATTATAGGCAGACCCTCACAATAGGTGCAAAGGGGACAGCTGAATGCTAATGGGCAGTTTGGGGAGGAAGGCTTTTCTTAAGTTTTGGTCTGAGCATATTTTGAAGGTAAAAAAAGGAAGGAAAAGGCCTTTCAGGCTGAGGGAACAGCTAGTGTGTAAGCTGTGAGGCACAAAACACTGGACACATCTGGGGAGACTCTAGCAGTCCAAGGCCAAGAGGTAAAGGAGTATGTGTGTGGAGAAGGGGTACCAAGGCAGGCACTGAGACCCAGTCAGACTGGGAGGGGGCGGGGTAGGCGGTGTACATCACCTTTGGACCAAGCCTCCAACTGGGACTTTTACCTCATTGCAGGGCTCTAGAAGCTGGCACCTGGTAGTGCCCCTTTCAGGTTTAAGGTACTAGTCTCTTTACCACGCTTTTGAAGGCCAAGGAGGGAACTTGTTAGAGGTGGGCATGTTAAAGGAAAAAAAAACTTGGTTCAGCCTACTTTAAACTCCATAGGCTTTATTGAGGCCTAAGAAAGTGATTGACCTGCCGGGACACATTGCTGGTGACTGAGTTGGGACCAGAGTTTGAATCAATCGTTCTACTCTAAACTGAGCCCTGGTTTTAATTCACTGCAGGAACCCACAACCCAGAATCTGGTCCCCAAACTGCCCAAATATGCGTATTTCCTTCTAAAGTCACGATTTCCAAGGAATCTGCATTTTATCAGACGCCCCAGTGATTCCCACGCATAGTGGCCAGTTTGAGAACTCGGCCCTGCACGCTCAGTACCCGCGAGCCTCACACGGTTGGCAGGGGCGGCGGAGTCCCAATGCAGCCCACTGACGATGACTCGGCCAGCTGGCCTCTATCCAAAGGTCCATGGGACGGGCCGCTGCGCCCCCTCGCGGCCGCCAGGGAGGGTGGCCTGGGGTTTGGCTGGTCCAAGGCTTCGAGCCGGAACTCCGTGTACCCCATCCCGGAATGATGGGCGTGGGTAACGCCGGGAGCTCGGCGTAACGTTTCGTTTGTCCGATTATGGAGGTCGCCGGTGCCCTATGCCCAGACGTCAAAACACTGCCCTCACTTGGGGTCGGAGCACCGCACTGGACGTGAGGGCCCCGCCCACCCAGCGCGCGTCATCTTCGTGCACGCGCTCGTGACTGGTGTCCGCAGGCACGTAGGGGCCGCACAGTCGCCATTGCTTCCCCGCTGCCGAGCGAAGCGGCCTGGTCGTAGAAGTCTGTGATCGCAGAAGGGTGAGTGCTACGCCTCGAGGACAGCAGCCCGAGGATTGCAGGGGTAGCACACTCAGGGCGGAGTATCCTGCTTGCGCCTAGCCGACTGGAGCAAGGAACCACAACCCCCAAAATGCACTGCGCTGTAAGGATTGCGCGTGAAAGTGACGTAAAGGATCTTGGTCGCTACCATGTCTCTATAGGGGCGGGTGCGGTGGCGACGGCTGATTACGTATTCTTGGGGCTAGAAGGTCACTGGAGGTCAGCGCCGGGTCAGCGGGCTCCGGTTCTCAAAGCACCTTCGCCAACCTTACTGTTTGACCAATTTAAACCGACGATCTATTTACCCTTAATTACGAATGTCTGCGTATTGTGTACCCGCTGCTTTTCAAACCTGGGCCGACCACTGAGCCAGCCAGACATCATTATTATTTAGTATTTATTTTGAAATAATCTCAAACTTAAAATTTTAATAATTTTTATAAAGAATTGTCGTGTAACCCTTTGCTAATTAAGTTAGTTGCAGATATGATGCATCTTTACCTCTATATTTAGAGGTATATATCTGTGTATTTTCAAAAAGCAAGTCCATTGCCCTACGTTCAAAATCAGGAAACATTAATGAAAACTTCTAACTTGTCCATATTTAAATACTTCCAGTTGTCCTAATAATGCCTTTTATTAAAACTACCATTTTCTTGGCCCAGGATCCCATCCAGGAACACACATTACCTTCAGCTATCCTGTTTCTTTTGTCTCCTTCAGTCTGGAGCAGCTCCGCAGCGTCCTTGACTCTTATGACTTTGACACTTGAAAATTCCTGGCCTGTTGTTTTGTAGAACTGAGTTTGGGCTGCCGTGTTACTCAAAGGGGGGTGTGTCTTTGGTGTCTGAGGAGGACCAGCCACACTAGCTAGCCTTCAACCATATGGCCAGACCCTTTCTGTGGTTGCCTCCCCTGCTGGGGTTTCACAGTCATCTCATCAAGGTCTCTGTCTTCCCTGTAGCACCCACCCTGGAGCCATGGTCCATGCCTTTCTCATCCATACCTTGAAAGCCGCACAGGCTGAGGACACTGGACTTTGCCGAGTGCTCTACTCCTGTGTATTTGGTGCTGAGAATTCATCTGATGACCCAAGGCCACATGGTGTTGAGAGGGACAGGCTCCTCCGCAAGGAACAGATTTTGGCTGTAGCCAGGTAACCACACAGCCTAGCCCAGCTCCGTGACTTCATTGAACATGTATGCTGGATTGTGAAAGGTTTTCTGGTGGTGGGGGGCACAGAGCAACAGGAGAACTAAAAAGCAGAGAGAAAGTTTTAGAATAGTATTTTCCAGAGTTTTCTATGGTTGTTAACAAGGGTTATGTGAAAAGGTTAAAGAAAATAATGATAATAATAATATTATTATTATACTTAGTGTTTATTAAGCCTGAATTTTGTTGCTAAGCATTTATGTCCTGAGCATTTTCTGTATATTAGCTCATTCCATGTAAGTCTTTTGAGGTAGGTCCAGTTATTACCTACCTTACAGATGAGTAATCTGAGATATAGCAAGTTTAAGGAACTCAGTCTGTACGAGGTAATGCAGCTAGAAAGCAATAGAGTTAGGATTTGACTATGGGCAGTCAAACCCTGGTACATATTAGATATGCTTTGACTTCTCAGGGCCTTTTTATTTTATTTATTTTTTATTCATTTATTTTTTTCCTCAGGGCCCTTTTAGTGTGCCTGTAGACTTTGTAATCTAAGTAGGAGAGAAAATGTGGTACATGGGAACTCTTTATGCCCAGAGACTTCTGAAAGCCTGGGATCCACATAGTACAGTTTGGGAAACACTGTTCCAGATTGGGTAGCTGGCCTTGGACCTTCCCATCCCAGATGGAGCCGGCAGGTGCCAGAATCTCCTGGTCCCTCTATATTTTGGGTAGGGGATTAACACTCTGGGGCAGTCCTGTCCCAGCATTCTGCCATCCCCTTGTTCCTCTGGGCCTCTACCGCTCCTGTGGCACGGAAAACCAAACAGATACCTTTAAGACCAGTCTGTGCACACCCCAAATTGGAGAGAGGTTCAGGAGGGATCAGAGAGTACTTTCAAAAGCCTGATGGCCAAATGGGAGGTCTTTTTTTCTTTTCTTTATTCTTTTTTTTTTTTTTTTTTTTTGAGAGGGTTGCAGGATGGGACATGGGTGGAAAGGTTGGATGTAGCTTTTACGCCACTTCTCATCGTTGCTTTTCTTTACATTGAGGAGGCCTCTCTGAAGCAGGTGGGTCAGGATCTTCTTCCCCTGGTACACTTTTCCACCTGAAGGAGCAGTGTTCAAAATCTGCCTTCTCTTGGCCACACAAAATGAAATGGTCAGGGCCCGGAGGCTGGAGCCTGGATTTTGGTTCTAGCTTGTGCTTCCTTCTCTGTGGCCCCAGACAGGTCACTTAGTCTCTCTGGGGCTCAGTTTCTACATCTGAAATATGGGGATAATGACAGTTCCCAGCTCCAAGGGTGGTCACGAGGATGACAGGTCAGTGACTTACCCACTCTCCCCAGGCAGGTGGAGTCCATGTGCTGGCTGCAGCAGCAGGCATCCGGCCGGCCCCCTACGGACCTGCAGCCCCAGTCCTCAGATGAGCCAGTGCCCCTGCATGAGGCCCCACATGGGGCCTTCCGCCTGGCAGCCGGAGACCCGTTCCAGGAGCCTCGGACAGTGGTGTGGCTGGGTGTGCTCTCATTAGGCTTTGCTCTGGTTCTGGACGCACATGAGAACCTGCTGCTTGCCGAGGGCACGCTTCGGCTGCTGGCACGCCTCCTTTTCACCCACCTCCGGCTGCTGGCCCCCGGAACCAACCTCTTGCTGCGGGCTGACCGAATCGAAGGCATCCTCACCCGCTTCCTGCCTCATGGTCAGCTGCTCTTCCTGAACGACCAGTTTGTCCAGAGCCTGGAGAAAGAATTCAGTGCTGCCTGGCCCCGTTGACCCTTCATTGGGATGGGAGTTTGGGGATGTTTGGACACACAGCCATGGCAAGGAGGGAAGGTAGGGATGTTTGGACACACAGCCAGGTGAAACTTGGCATCTGTTTCCTGCCCAGACTGCTCTCCTCTCGTGTGCTGTTACACCCAGGACAAGTGGATGAGGCAAGCTGGCAGAAGAGGTGGAGGGGAGGAATCACAGAACAGCCTTGCCTGGAGCTACCACATGACTTATTCAGACTGCTGCAGTGGGCCAGCCTGCTTGTCCTTAACCCCGCTTTCTCCCATCCCTACCAGCCAGCCCCAAACAGTCCACCAGCCCCTAGTGCTGGGGTAGTAAGGAGCAGCTGCCTGAAACTCAGCCCACCTTCTTCCAAACCCACAGTCATTGCAGTGCAAAAGGAGTGTGAGACTCTTAGGGTACGGGAGCTGGCCCCTGCCTTTGCACCCACTTAAGCAACATCATCAACAAGAATTTTGTCAGTGAGGAATTGCTCGATGTCCAACCCTACCACAGTGCACAGATGTGAGTAAGCAGAGGGATTCTGTAGGTCCCTTTGGGCCCAGCCCTTGCCTATCAAGCAGCCTTGAGATAATCATGTGCTTCCCTCATGGAGGGAGAGAAGGTGCCATCAAGTGGGTGCAAAAGGTCTGGCCTGCATAACGCTATCTTTCTTATTTTGAATTAAAAGCACCAACTGTGTGATTTTATTCTCCATTTCTGTGAATTTGATTAATGCATATCTGTTCCTGTGAGTAAGTACCTCTCTGGCCTTGACCTGGACTTCTGAGCCTTTGCGGTCAAGGTAGCTCCCTCTGTCTCCTTTGTGCATCCTTTGGATGGTAGCACTTGCTTCCTCTACCACAATGTGGTGGTTTTGTCTGGATCCCTGAGAAGCAGAGTCTGAGACAGGGACTAGGCACAAACCGTTTATGTGGGAGGTGATCCCAAGAAGCATTGGAAGAGGAGGCAGCTCATCCAGGTGCATTGTCAAGGGCTGCTAGGGAACCTGCTTCTGGCTGTGTCTAGGGCTGTGGATGTTTGTCTGCTACTCCCTTCCGTCAGCGGTCATGAGTTGGTCCCAGGGCAAATTCCCTGGCTCTTTGTCCCCAGAGAAAGCTCTCGGTGTATGGAGCTGGGCTTGCCTGAACAATGGTTAGGCCCAGAGGGGCATGGGTGGTGCACCAAACTGCTGTTAGGGAGTCTTTAAATAGCAGCTTCCAGTGGTAGTTTAAAATCATTCCTTCGGAAAAAAACCTGACTTTGCATCTGTTTTCATGATCTGCCTGTTACCTGTGAGGTGTGGCTTTCTTGCATGGCAGAATGAACTTCTTCCTAAGTGGTCAGGGTGCAGGTGTCAGCCCCATGTCCTTCCTGCCAAGCATCAGTTGCCCTTTGGTATCCAGGAAGGACCCATCCACCCTATTTAGGAGGCAGCACCTGTGTGACTGGAGTTTTGCCCTTCGGTGTCTGCAGACAAGGCCACTAGCCATGCTGTGCCTCCATCGCTACTCTCGCCATTGGGATGAGGCCACCTCGACAAATCACTCCCTGATTGTGAAGATCTAAACGGACCTCGGGCAGTATGTGGAGCAAGCCACACTACTGGAAATGTTCCACAGGTTCCCAGTGGGACACCCCTACCTTGTACAGTGTGCTCTTCTGGGCTGCCCCTCCCCTCGTTACAGGCAGTTGGTCCTGGTGGAACAACCTTGTCACCAAAACAGGCCTGTTTGGCCTCTGTTGAAGGGCCCAAGCTTAGCTGGTCTGAAACCTTTCTGCCTATATTTCAAACTGGACTTGAGGAAGGGGGAGAGACCAGCTCCCCTAGAAACTGAGGGAAGTTGGGGTTAAGTGGGCTCGTGGCCTTGGTTCCCACGAAGTGGAGGAAACTGTTATGCAAGGAATGGCAGAGATTGAGACCCTGGGTTGGGCCACTGAGCCCCTGGTTTCTGTTGTTCCAGATGCCCAGTTACTACCCGGATTTTTTTTATCCCTGAAGATTGCCTAGTGCCCTTTCTTGTATATTCCCACTTTTGTCCCAGCATCTCTAAGCCAGGTTTCCACTACGATTTCTTATGTTTATCTCACCTTCATCGGGCCTGCTTTGGGCCTAACACTGCTAGGTACTACGCAGGGTATGAGTTGCCCCCAAAGGTCCAGGAGAGACAGAGCTGGACACAGATGCCTGCAAAGCAGCATAGGTTGACCATCACTGTATTGATCCAAAGTGCTGTAAATGTCCAAAGGATTTTCTCCTATGTTACCTCCTAAGAGTTTTATAGTTTTGTGTTTTATGTTTAGGTTTACGATCCATTTTGAGTTAGTGTTTGTGAAGGATGTAAGTTCTGTGTCTACTTTGATTTTTTTTATATGTGATGTCCAGTTGTTCCAGGACCATTTTTATTTCCTTTCCTCTTTGGTTAAAGATCAGTTCATTATATTATGTGGGTCTATATCTGGGCCCTCGTTTATTCCACTGAGCTACTTGCTTATTATTTTACCAATACCACGCTGTCTTGATTACTGTAGTTTTGTAGTAAGTCATAAAGTCAAGTATTGTCAGTCTTCAATTAATTGAGTTGGCTATCCTGGGTCTTTTGCCTCTCCACATAAACTTTAGAATCAGTTTGCCAGTATCCATTAATTGCTGGATTTTGAGTGGAATTGTGTTTAATCTACAATCAAGTTGGGAAGAACTGACATCTTGACAATATTGAGTTTTCTTATCCATGAACAGGGAATATCTTTCCATTTATTTAGTTCTTCTTTGCTCTCTTTCATTAGAGTTTTGTAATTTTCCTCATATAGATCTTGTACTTATTTTGTTAGATTTATATCTAAATATTTCATTTTAGAGGTGTTAAACAGAACATAAGGGACTCCATCTTTAAAAAAGCCAATCTGCCATCTTGACATCTGGGTTAACCTGGCTCCGTGACTGTTTCCACTTTCCCCCAGTGAGCTCTGGAATATGAACACAGAGTCCTGGGACGATCACAGGATTTTCATTTATTCATTCTCCGGAGTGAGGCCCCCTCTCTGTTTCTGTTGCTCTGTCACCAGAGCCTCCTGGCAGCTGGTCTCTTTGATCATCCACTCATTCTCATGGCTTTTTGCTATAAAACACAGAGTCTGGGGCATGGAAGGCATGGGGTCCATTTGTCTGAGGCTGCTTTCTGTGTGTAAGTTCCATATTAAACTCTTTAAACCTACAAACTGGACTTGTCTGCCTTATTCTTTGGCCTCTTGGTTCCCTTCAGCTGTTTTGCATACATGGCCCTTTCATGAAACAGGTGTTAATGTAAATGTTAATGTCTTTAATTCTAAATTCCACTTGTTCATTATTGGTATAGAGGAAAGTGAATGAATTTTAAGTACTAACTTTATATCCTGCAACCTTGCTATGATTGTTTAGTTCCAAAAGGTGTTTTTTTTTTATCAATTCTTTCAGATTTTCTACATAGACAATCATGTCATCTGTGAACAGATACAATTTTATATCTTCCTTCCCAATCTAGATAGATTTTATTTCCTTTTCTTGTCTTGCCGCATTAACCAGAACTTCCAGTACAGTGTCAAAGAGGAATGGTGCGATGGGACTTTCTTGACTTGTTCCTGATCTTAGTGGGAAAGCTGGTTTCTTACCATTAAGTATGATGTTTGCTGTAGGTTTTTGTAGATATTCTTTATCAAGTTGAGGAAGTTCCCCTTTATTCTTACTTTGGTGAGAGTTTTTGTCATGAATGGATGTTGGATTTTGTCAAGTGCTCTTTCTGTATCTGATCATATCAGATATGATCATGCGCTTTTTCTTTTTTAGTCTGTTGATGTGATGGATTACAATGATTGATTTTCAGATGTTGAACCAACCTTGCATATCTGGGATAAATCTCTCTTGGTCATAGGGTATAATTCTTTGTATACATTATTGGATTCTATTTGCTATTATTTAGTTGAGGACTTTTACATCCATGTTCATGATCTGTACTTTTCTTGTGATGTCTTTGTCTGGTTTTGATATTAGGGTAATGCTGGCCTCAGAATGAATTGAAAAGTATTCCCTCTGCTTTTATCTTTTTGAAGAGATTTCAGAGGATTGGTATATTTTATTCATTAAATGTTTGGCAGAATTACCAGCGAACCTATCTGGGCCAGCCTTGACTTTTTAACATGTTTATTTTTTAAATTAAATTTTATTTTCCAAACAGATAACATGATTTAGAAAATCAAAATGACAAAGTTTTCACTGAAAAACTTGCTCCCACCTATGTCCCCATCCACCCTGTTCCCCTGACTTCCCCGATGGACAATAGCTTTCTAGGTTTCCTACATGTCTGTCTCTCTCTCTTTATACAAAGATAAGTAAATATGAACGTTTGTTCTTTTTCTACCTCCTGCCTGCACTGTTTTTCTATACAATGGGCTGCCTACTATTTATAGGCTTCTCCACTTGTTTGCTTCACTTAACAGTGTAGCCTGGAGATCTTTTCATAGCTGTTCATAGCATTCGTATGCTTTTTTATTCTTATTGTGTGGATATAGTATAGTTCATTTATCAAACCTAAAAATCCTGTGAAATATTTCATGTTTACAAAAAGGTTCTTAGAATTATATAATGAGCATCCAAGTACCTATTTCACTTAAGGAAGAAAACTGTCTTAATTCATTAATTTCTGCTTTTATTTTCATTCAGTAAGGCTAGTTTTCACTTGGTCTATCTGTAACTCTTTAAGGGTGCTTAATTCTTTTGTTATTAATCTTTTTAAAAGGTTGGTATTAGTGTTTAAGTTATTAATTTTCTTCTGACCACTGCTTTAGCTGTATCCCATAGTTTCTGATATGTGGTGTTTCCTAGAAAATCTTCAGTTTCAGTTTTTTCCTCTTTTATTCTCCATTTCTACATGACTCATTAGAACAATATTCCTGTGTTCTTGTATGTTCAGAAAAACTGTTCAGAGCCTTCTACTTGGTCTTTTTGCCTGGGTGCCCTAAAGATTCTTTATTTTCCAGTAATAGTACTAGAATATATCTTGTAGTGTAAACGTGGTGGTTTTTTTTTTTCAAATGTAGATTGAAATCATTTAAAAAAATTTCAGGAGCATTTGCCTGAATTAGATTTTTACGTAGCTATTATATTTCATTGTTTTTGTTTCTTCAGGGATCCAATTGTGCACTCGTTGGCCCTCCTTTGCTTGTTATCCATAGCCATCTCCAGCCACCCCTTAGTTCTTTCAACATGGCGGATACCAGAAAGCACCAAAAGAAAAATCACTTTCTGAAGGTATATTTCTTATTTTCAGGGAGGTAGGACCTGCATTGCAAAAGCCCCACTGGACCCAGTTTAACCCAGTTAAACCTAGTTTAACCAGCTTAGCCTAGGAGAGAGCCCGTAGGCTATGAAGTTCATGAGGCTCAAACCTCTGTCTTCTGGGGATTCCGTGTGCTCCACCCCTATGGAGTTGGTCCATCCCTTAGTATTCCAATGCCAGTGGGTTGAGAGCTTATCCTCCCTGCAGTGGGATACGCAGTACTGCCACAGCACATCATATGTGTCTTTTAGTGTCTGTCACTGGTTCTCATCTGCTTCTGTGGAATTGTCAGTCTTACTTGGGCCTCAGGGCATGTGGTTGATCCCATATCTCTGCCCTGCTGTCTCTTTCCCTTGATCCCCCTGATGCAGTACAGATTCAAGTCCTGCACTGAGAGAGAGTTCTTGACTGAGTTCAGGAAAGAATTTAAGCACTGACAGAGTGAGAGACAAAATGAAAGTTTATTAGAAAAGGAAGAATGCTCCATAGACAGAGATGGTCTCCTCTCAGAGATAACGAGAGAGCGAGAGGGGCAGAGACAGATATAACATGCACACATTGAGAGACTGAGAAAGACTGAGAGGGACAGTGAGAGGGGCTGAGAGAGAGAGACAGAGACCCCCAAGTGTTCTGGGAATTGTTTATATATCATTCTTGGTTTCCACGAATTACAGTTTAAAGACTTTGTTTACCTATTTTCCTTTGACATAGGGTATGAAAGGCGTGGGTATGCGATGTGAAAGGTATGCTAGCAATCTCAGCCTTTGTTTCATAGGTTCCCTGTGGTTTGGCCATAGGGCATGAATGGTTGGGTTTATTTTGTGTAGGGTTCAAGTTAAAGACTGTTCACTTCGCCGTATGGTTAATGGTTTGTTAGTAATCCCAGCAGGAGTCTCCTTTGTTCTGTGGGCTTCCCGTGGTCTGGCAGCAGCACAGTGTAGGCTCTGGTTTAACATTTAGTCAATTTATGTAGATCTCATGCCTCTTCCCCAAAGGAGCGGTCATTTGGGAATAGCAGACTTTTACTAAAGTTTAGGCGGGTAGAAGAGAGTTATCTTAAAGAACGACAGAACAGAAAAACTTAAGGTTGATTGATTGTTAGACACTCTTATTCCTGAGTCTCTTGATGATTTCCCTTGGGTGGGGCGGGGGAGCTTCTCACTCCTAGTCCCTCCACTTCCCAGGGTCCTTCTTTTTAAATTTTTTATTAGAAATTGTTTCTCTTTATTCTTTTTCTTATAAAAATATATATAACATAGAGTTGATCGTTTTAACCATTTTTAAGTGCACAGTTCTGTAGCATTAAGTACATTCCCAATGTTGTATCTATTTCCATCATCTGAAACAGAAACTCTGTTCCTGCTAAGCAGTAACTCCCTTGCTCTGCTTCCTGTGCCCTCTGGTCTCCAGCACCCTTGTTTCATTACCGTTCACTCCTTTCCCCTGTTCATACTGAGCAGTGTAGGGATCCTCCCCTACCCAGCCTGGTTCCAAGCCAGCCATTTGATGGCATAGCTGTGCCCCCTTAAACAGAAAGAAATAGTGTTCTGGGGCTCCATCTTCATCAGCTTAAAGCACATTTTTAGTTCTGCTTTGAAATCACCAACTCCTATGGGATATGATTTAATTCTCAGGCAAGGCTTCCTTTCTCACTAATGTTGTAAGTAGGGTCATAAAAAGATATTTCCTTTCAGAGATAAATCATACGTCCCCCTTAAGAGGCAGGTATAACTGTACTAATTTTTTTTTTGTAATGAGTTTGGTGGTATTACTCTTCCTTTTCTGGGATGGTATACAGTGTGACATCTTTTTTATAGTTTTTTAAATAAACATTCATAATTTTGACTTTAATAAACAGTAAAAAAATACATTGAAAAGTGCGTTGTGTAGATACCTAGCACATTTGTGAAGTGACCATTTGCAACTTAACTGGCATATGTTGGATGGTGCTTGTTAGAGTAATTTAAGTTAGAAGGAGAAAAAGAAAGCAAAGCATAGGAAAGACAAGAAGCACTAAATCTGTACGAATTTTTTTTTTTTTTTTTTACACCTACAGCACTTGGTCTTCCTAGGTGGTCTCCCAACGAGTACTAACCAGGCCCAGCCCTGCTTAGCTTCCGAGATCAGACGGGATCGGGCCTGTTCAAGGTGGCATGGCCATAGAAATCTGTAATGATTTTTACAACCTTTCCTTCTCTACCCCTCCACCCCTCGTTGCCTTTATTTGTGTGTTATTAAATTTAATGTTTATTTTTTTATTAGGTTCTAACTTCCATTCTTTTCTTTCTACATTAACATCTGGCATAGCACCTGACTCGGAACAGGCACACAGTATATATTGAACAAGTGAATGAACAAATACATGAATGAATAGGTGGTTTATAAGAGAACCTTGTGTCTAGGGACTTTGCAATATCACGTCTAACAACCTTTTTTCTTCCTGAGGAGCAGATAGAAAACAATAGACTGAGTCTGTTATCTCACAAGGATGACAGCCCAGGATCACATGTTTCTTTCCCAAATGATAAACTGCTTTTGACAGCAAAAGAAGCAATTATGTAGCATTTTCATGTTTCCTCCTATAACGCCTCCTGTCTTATGTTAGGCTGGCTTGCCTTCAACACCACTATTCTGAATAGGAATGATCTTTCCCCTCAGTGTTCTAAACGAGGGCAGAGTTGTGACTGGGAATTGCCAAAGGCCTATGATTTCTACCCTTAGGAAAGGTGAGTGAAGTGGTCAGAATTCCTCCCCTCTCTGAAACAGTAACCAGGGTTTACAAAGCCTCCTAATAGAATGACACCTTCTGTATCTACCCCAATTATACAGCCATGCCAGCTTGAGGGTCCAGAAGTATTTGGATCAGCAAAGACTCTACATTAAGCTAGAGCTGGGAACAGTGTTTATACTGTGGGCATTGCGTGGAATTGAGACTTGACCAGAAGTAACAGGATATTAAAACCCTCTGATAATGTACAGCCATATCCTGTTCCTCTAAGAGGAAGGGTTTTCAGCTTTTCACAGTTAAGGATAATGTTAGCTGAGGGTTTGTCATATATGATCTTATTGTGTTGAGGTACTTTCCTTCTATACCTATTTTATTAAGTGTTTTAATCATAAATAGATGCTGTAGCTTGTCAAAGGCTTTTTCTGCATCTATTGATATGATCATATGACTTTATTTTGTTTATGTGGTGTATCACGTTAATCGATTTCCATATGTTAAACATGTTAAACCAGCCCTGTGATCAATGTTGCCCCAATAATTTTTAATTAAAAAAAAAACAACCCTCTGACAGGTCTCTTGCTCATCTAGTCCTGTAACATACATGCAATAAAGACAAACTAAGTCCTGGCCAAGAAAGGAGCCTTCACTGAGTCAGAGAGGCCTTAGGTAAGTGGCCAATAACAAAAGTAATGAGCAAAAATCAATAACTTCCCTATGCTCACAAATAATGAGTTAGTAAATATAATGAAAGACAAGATCCCATTCAGGATAAAAGCCAAAAATATGTAATACCTAGAATCAGATGTAATTAGAAATACACTGGGTCTGTACAAAGAAGACCTATGAACTATACTGAGATGCTAAAAACAGTGGGTGAAAGGTTGATGAGGAACTAAATTTTTACATGGCCTCAAAGTACTTTTCCATGAATTACTTATTAATTTAAAATGGGGAAACAGTAAGTCAGTAATAGAGTGAAATGCTACTTACTCTGACTTCACTTTAATTCTAGCATGAATTTCCCTTATGGCTTTCAGGCTAATAGTTCCTGCTATAGATATACCAATTAACTAGAGGAATTCTGCTTGAGGCTTGAGTATTTTGTAAAAACAGCCCCTTGTCAGAAGATGCCTCTCTTGAAGAGATGGGGAAATATGTATAAAATGATGACCATTGATCAAAGATTTACAGGAGCCTCAAGACCGGACTCAGATCAGCAGGGGTCAATGGACCTACTAGGAACAAAAAGAATTAGAGATTACATTCTCTTCCTTGGATCTCTGTCAGTCCCTAGCTGTCTACAGGGTCTTCACCCATCTCTTGCCCACCCTCCTCCCTCGACATGAAAGACAAGTGAATTGGGGTGCTCTTAAGATGGATTTGCAAAAGTGTTAAGGACCCCTGTCTTCTCGAACTAGCACCTTCTCAATCAATAGATCTTCCCTATTCCAACTCTGACATTTTGAATATTGGACTTTGAAGTATTGAGTACACAAACAAATCTAAAGAGGAGAAACCTGGAGGGCATTCCTTTTACCAAGTGAGCAAAGTGAACATCCCTGATAATGGGACAGACATCTGGTGCCTTATGATGTGCAAGGACACGTCACTTCTGAGCATCAACAATGCTTACCCTGACTCTGATCTGAAGGAAACTGCAGACGCAAACAGAGGCAAATTTTGGCCTGTCCTCTTCAAACTTATCAAGGCCACGAAAGGCCAAGGAACTGCTTCTGATGGAGATGAAAGAAATATAATGACTCAATGCAATGTGTGATCACGGGCTAGATCATGAATCAGAAAAAAAATTGTTATTACGGCGTTATTGGACAATAATGGGACCTGGGAGCCACATACATTCAAGGAATCCACAGATGGAATTTAGGGGATTCTGCAAACTTGGGAGGAAAAAATGTATCTTTCCACTAATCATCAACTGAAATTAACATTTCCTTTTTTAGAAAATGTTTAGTTTTATGAAGTACAATTGGCATGCAATGAACTGCTGTTCGGATAAATAGGTTTTTTTGTTTGTTTGTTTAATAAAGGAGAGGTAGGGAAAAAATGGAGGTAGCTGCTTCTTCCCTCACCTTAGGACGACTCCTTAAAAACATCATAGGCCCAAGTGATTGGTCAGGAATTACATAAACCCAGTCTATGGATTTCACGATGCAAGCCTTTTTACCTTTTAACCCTATTCACCAACTTCTGAAATTAACTCAGGAATCTCTTGGAAGTGGACAGGAAACTATCACAAGTTTCGTTCATTTGTCTCCCGAGGAGATGAGAGTTTTTGTTGATTTTTCTTCTACTTTACTGGATAAAAAGTGTAAAATACAATATAAGACACTATCATCTCTTGAAGTACCTGCATGTTTATAATCCAATTGCATTTTCAATACTAGTGTTTTCTCTCTATATATATTGGTGCATGGGGATCTTTCTGTTGACAGGATTCGTTATTTCTCAAACACTATATATTTAAAGTGTACAATTTGATGAGATTTGACATATGTGTATACCCATGAAACCATCACCACAGTCAAGATGATGAATATATGCATTACCCGCCCAAAAGTATGCCTTTGTAATTTCCTTCATTTTTAGATGTCAACTACAAACAGCAATGAATCTGAGACTTGGTCACCAAAATAAAGTATGGATATTTTTATATTACCATAGAGTTGATGCAGATACCTCATATTATCATTATGCATAACACTACTTAAATATTTATTGAAACAAACATTTACTAGTTTAATGATAATTGTATTTAAATATAATTGGTTTTTTTTTGGTAACCCTATGTTTCTTTAAATGCCTTTAAAAACATCATTCTGGCCCACGGGCTTTACCACAAAAATCACTGGCCAGAACCGGGTTACGCACCTATGCTTTAAAGAAACAGAACAGCCCTGTGTATGAAATCCTTGTGTTCTGACCTGTAGTGGCTCTTCTGCAGGCGGTCTCCACCTGGTCCCCCCAAAAGCAAGCCAGCCAGTGAATGTGCATAAAACTTCCCTAGTACTTTTCATTGCTTCATTCTTAATGCAAACAAAGTTCACCAGACATTTGGATAAAGCCTGCCACACAAAAGGGAAACTAAATAAGCAAACAGCAAAAAGTGGTTTCAGAGGAAAACCACACAGGGGACATAAGAGAGTCATTCTGTTTTTAAAGCTCTCTAATTGCTATTCTCAGTAATTAGATTCAGGAAGATATCACATCCATAAAGTAAAAACAGGAAGAACAGAACAAGAATGAATTCTCAGAAAATAAAAATGTTATTGCTTACATTAAAAATTAATTAGAAGACTTGGAAAATAAAGTTAAAGAAGCCAGGAGACAAGAGGAAATGAAGGAATAGAAAAGTAAGGTACAGGGACTCTTGTTGCTTTGCACAAAAAAGAAATAGGGTACTTGGGATTTGCTGGCTAGTTCTGGGAGTGGGAGGTATGGTGGGTGCTGCAGACTGGTGTGGTAGATTGCCTTGACTTTTCATCCCACCCTTTATTCATACACTTGCAACATGGCTCTTCATTACCTTCTGGAAGAGGGAGTCTAGTTCTACTCTCTTTGAACCTGGCCCAGCTTTGTGACTTGCTTTGGCCAATAGAATGTGGCAGAAGTGATGTACCATTTTGTCCCCCACTCCCCAAGTATAGACTGGCCTACTGGAGGATGAGAGACCATGTGGAGCAGAGATGATCCAACCCAGCTGAACCCATCCTAGGCCATTCAGTTCCCGACAGAATTGGCATGAATGAGTCCAGATAAAATGAGGCCCGCCCAGCTAAGCCCAGCTCCAAATCAACAGGCCGTAGAATTATGAGCTAAATAAATGGTTGCTGTTATATTTGGGGGTAGCATTTTTACTCACCAAAACCAACTGATACAACTGGCTCCCTCTACCTTTTTACAAGGTGCTTTCCTATATTTCACAGGCTGGAAAGTGAAACAAACAAACAAAAAAACTAAATTCCCAGACTCATTTGCAGCTGGAGTTATGACTATAAAACAAGGTCCAATGATTAGGTGCCCCATCAGAGATTTGGGGAGCAGAGGCCATCTTCCTGCTACTACTTCTGCTGACAGCAAGGACACAAAGCTGTCAAGATCTAGAACAAGTCTCAGCATTCCTGTATCAACCAGATGTTGAGACAGAGCTACCGGGTAGCTGGGGAGGCAATGGAAGAACAAATTCCTGATACATGCAACAGCATACATAGATGGATGTCAAAAACACGTTGAGCGAAAGGTACCAGACACAGTGAGGACAGAAACATGGCATCCAGGCCCAAGTGGCACGCTGTGGGCAGTGGGACTCTGCGGCGCTGTATGCCCAGGTTTCCACATAATGAGGAAGAAGAGAAAGGTGAAGTCAAGGACGAATACACTGAAGATGGTGATGAACAAAAGGAGAAAGACGAGACCGTTGACGAGGAAGTGAACATTGAATCTGATGCTTTTTCATCTCAGAAAACAATTATAACAGAATTAAGAAATTTCTGCAGCAGCTTTTCCTAAAGCCTCCTGTGAACATTGCAGGACTAACAGGCTCTTCATTCAACAGAATCATATTGGGAGTGTGATAAAGCAAATGGATGTTCAGAAGATAGTGAAGACGATGCGGACGAAGATGAGGTTTTTGGGTTCACAAGTCTTCTAAATTTAACCAAAGGAAAGGGTACCCAGCATGCTGAACAAATTAAAGAGTTAATTAAAAGCTTCTGTGGGACCTGCGAAAAGAGCATGACTGAACAGCTGGACAAGCTTTTAAATGACACCACGAGCCTGTAGGCTTTCGACTAAGTGAAAGATTCATTAATGGTCCTCCACATATAGTCCTGCCATGCATACATCACAACTTCAGTAAGAAACCATGGAAAATGCCTAAACAGTAGTTTTTTTCCCCAGTGAGTTCAGAAATGTGATTTTAATATAATATTTGGGTATAGAAAGACTTCCACCCTTGGTGTAAACAACAGTGTAGTGTGGTGAGAGTGGAAGAAACATCTCGAGAGATGTGTATATTCTTCATAATCAGCTTTCTAAAGAGTTTTAATTATTAAGACTATTCCGACAATAGCCTTAACAATCTTAAAGATGGTATTAAAAATAGATGAGTTTCATATAGACTTTTTACCCCTCTTGGACTAAAGTTTTTCACCCTCTTCACATGAACAAAATACTGAATACAACAATAACTAAAACTGAGTAAAAATTTATATTATTTCCTTTGGGATGTTTTATGACTAATGAAATCATCATCTTGATATTTGGCTTCTCAGGGTTTGTATTGTATTTAAACAAAGTTTTAAATTTGTAACAATATTTTAAATTAAGAAGAGCTAACAGTATTGCCTGTGCTTTGAAATAGAGGAGGATGAAAATGAGGACAGGTCCCCTGGACTTTACAAATTATTTCTTAGTGGTCACAGCACTTATATTGTGGTTTCCCTTTAAATAATTTATGGGAATGTAACTAGTCTGGGAACCTCGAGTTTCTAATTTTTCCTTTGTAGATTCATTGTTTTCTCCCCCCACCCCCGCGCTGCTACTTGTTGTACTTCTGGTGCCATAGTATTTTTTATTTTGCTTTGTCTTTTTTCTTATTAGTTGGAGCTCATTCATTTCATTTTATAGGAGGGTGATCTGCTAAACCCGAAGTGGGTAGAAAAGAAAATACCAGACACAAAACAGTATGTATTATTTGATTCCATTTATGTTAAATTCAAGGACAGGCAAAATTAAACTATGGTAATGAAATCAGAATAATGATTAGGGGTGGAGATTGATAAAGAAGGATTGCAAGGGAACTTTCTGGGGAGAAGGAAAATAGTCTATGTCTTGATCTAGATGCTGGTTACACAGGTATTTACTTGGATAAAAATTAATCAAATTGTACACTTAAGATTGATATGTTTCATGGAATGTAAATTATGCTTCAAGAAACAAAACCCTTCCAAGCACAAAACCTACAGTGGCTTCTGTTTTCTGTGCTGAGCTGGAAATTCTAGGGCAGGGGCCCAGGATAGAGACACCAAGAGGGGCTGAAAGCAAAAGGGCGCCTCCGATGTGGTAGGATGCTGGGGAGGTCCGTGAATTTTAGGAACTCTGATATCTAACTTTGAAGGCTTATGCTGCCCATGCACTCATTTCCCTGTTTCCTGCCAACCCCCATTTAAATGTCTGTTGCCAAGCAACTTATGTTAGTGGTTTTGGGGAAGGAATAGAAGGATGGCAGCCCCTGAGTGGCAGGTGACCAGCAACACAATGCTCTGAGGCTGATGAGGAGGCCATGCTGACCACAGAAGCTTGACAGCCCTGGAGTAGCCAGATGCAGCAGGGACTGACCCATGATCTGACATGATCTAAGCCCCCTCTTCCGAGACCCCTGAAAGGTAAGGGCTCATACCAGACCCTGTTAGGTCCCAGATCATGGCTTAAACAATCTCATGTGGCTGGTCAAGGCAAAGGGGACTCCAGGAAGCCAGAGGACTCAGAGGTCCTGTTTTATAGAAAAGAAAATACTAGAAGATACCAGAGTGTCACCAGCATAATTCCTCCTGGGCAGTGGCATTATGAGTATGGGTTTTGATTTCCTTCATCAAACATGTCTGTTTTCTACATATTAATTTTATAAGCATATATTATTTTCCCTCCAGCTTTATAGAGCATATATTATTTTTTTGCAATAAAACTCATGTTACGAAAATATAAAGTAGTTTAAAGACTAGCAGTTTAAAGACTTATTTGAAACAAGGTTGTAAAGGCAGGTATTAAATTTTGTTTTTTAGTCTTGGAGAGTTCCCTGAAGGGACTCAGGTATGATAACATGTCCCCTTTTGGGGCCCTCTGGCACTATATTTGGCTTGACTTTGCTCTCTGCAGGGAAACATGAGCTGGTGATTGCTGAGTCATCACACGCGAGCCACAGAAGCCACAATCCTCCGTGGAGCACTGGTTTGGAGACACAGGCCACCTGCCTGGGGATTAGTTTTACTGGGGATGGGGGCTCCAAGGCCCTCCCTGGGCAGAGAAAGACAGCCTGGTCTATAGATCACTCTCTGGACTCACCTTTCCACTAATAAATGGAAAATGATGAGTGAATTCTACTCATGAAATAGGATGGAATGCAATCAACAGTAAAAGATAATATAAATAGCCAGATAGGATCAAAATAAAATCTTAACATTTTATTTTACTTTTTAATTTTTCATTTTGAAGTAATTTTAGACTTAAAAAACAGTTGCAAAAAAATACAAATGTTTACATCTTATATGATCATAGTATAATGATCAAAATCAGAAAATCAACACTGATAGAATATTATTAACTAATCCAAAAGCCTTAGTAAGATTACTTCTCTTGTCCCACTGATATCCTTTTTCTGTTTTAGGGTCCAACCCAGGATCCCACATTGTTTTCAGTTGTTAGGTCTCTTTATTCTTTTTTAATCAGGAATAGTTTCTCAGTCTTTGTCTTTTATGGCCTTGACATTTTTGGAGAATTATTATGTAGGTCAGTACTGTCCAATAGAACTTTCTGCAATGATAGAAACGCTCTATATCTGTGCTGTCCAATATGATGACAGCCATCAGCCACATGAAAATTGGATTTAAAATGTGGCTAGTGAAGTCGATATAATAAATTTTACACTCTATTTAATTTTAATTAAAATAGCCACATGTGGCAAGTGATTTCTGTATTGGACAGGACAGTTGTTGAATGTCCATCATTTCAGGTTTGTTTGGTGTTTCCTCATGATTATGAATTTTAGCAAGAATACCATAGATGTGAGTTCATGCTCTCCTTCAGTTCCCTGACAAAGGTGTCAGGAAACCACATAGGTTAGAATTTTTATTGTGACAAAATATATAACATAAAATTTACTATTTTAATCATTTTTAAGAGTACAGTTCTGTGGCATTAAGTACATTCATTCTGTTGTCAATCATCACTATACATCTCCAAAACTTTTTCATTGTCCCCAACTGAACCTCTCTACCCATTAGCCACAAATTCTCCATTTTCCATTGCAACCACCATTCTACTTTCTGTCTTTATGAATTTGACTATTCTAGATACTTCATATAAGTGGAATCATAGAGTATTTTCCTTCTGTGACTGGCTTATTTTACTTAGCATACTGTCCTCAAAGTTCATCCATGTCATAGCATGTGTTAGAATTTCCTTCCTTTTTAAGGGCTGAATAATATTCCATTGCATGTATATACCACCTTTTGTTTATCCATTCATTCATTGATAGACATTTGGGTTGCTTCTACCTTTTGACTGTTGTGAATATGCTGCTATGAATATGGGTGTATAAATATCTGTTCCAGTCATTGCTTTCATCTCTTTGGGTACGTATCAGAAGTGGAATTGCTGGATCACATGGCAATTCTCTTTTTAATTTTTTAAGGAACCACCATACAGTTTTCCACAGCAGATTCACCTTTTTGCATTCCCACCAGTAACGTACAAGGGTTCCAATTTCTCTACGTCCTTTCCAAACACTTGTCATTTTCTATTTGTTTTAGTAATAGCCATCCTAATGGTTGATATCTATAAACTGAAAGTTTATGTCCACCCCCCCCCATTCATATTTGAAACCTAATCCCTAATGTTATGGTATTTGGAGGTAGAGGGTCTTTGGGAGGTGATTAGGTTATAATGGTGATGCCTTCATGAATGGAATTTGTGTTCTTTTAAAGAAGACCCCAAAATAAAAAAAAAGAGAAGAAAAAGACCCCAGAGAGCTCCCTTGCTCCTTCTGCCATATGAGGAAACACCAGGAATACCATATCTATGAACCAGGAAGCAGGACCTTACCAGACACCAAATCTGCCAACATCTTGATCTTGGACTCCCCAGCTTCCAGAACTGAGAAATAAATATTTGTTAATTAAGTCAGCCAGTCTATGGTATTTTTGTTGTAGCAGCTCAAATGGACTAAGACACTTTCTCATTGTGTTTTTGACGAAGCTCTGCATTTTTTTAATGCCCTGTGAGGTCCAGCAAAAACAGGAGTGACAACTGCATTTGGAAGCAAGTCACCACACTCCTAATGCTCTTCCAGCAAGAATTAGATATGAAGTCACTGGATTTGGGGCGGTTAGCAGTCAAGAGTAATTCTTGAACCAGTGTTCACTCTGTATTGGCTAAACAAGGCAGAGCTGGCTTTATTAGTTAGTTGAATTCAAGTGCGATATTAACATTTTGTAAATGCTGAGTGTGAAATATCTAAAGGTTGTCAAATAAAGTAATAAGATCTTATCTGAAAAGTGTTCAGGCATCTCCTACAATTCAGTTTGGGAGCGCTGGCTTTGGAGACAGGTATATACTCAAGCATTTGCATGTGATCTTGGTAAAACCTCGTAACCCCTCAGATGTCTTTTTTTTTAAGTTACAGTATAAAGTATAATCTTAAGTGTACAGCTGATGCATTTTGACATATGCATAAGTCCATATACCCAACACTCACATATACAGAATATTTCCATCCCCCAGAAGGCTCCCTTTTACTCCACTCCTTTTGCCTCATCCCTAGAGGTAACTAGTGATATGATATGTAGATGAGTTTTTCAACCTTACCTTGTGACTGGGAACAGACAGCATGTACTCTCTGTGCTTGGCTTAGCCACTGTGCCCATTCATCCTGGTGAGATTCAGCCATATTGTGTGTATCAATAGTTTTCTCTTGACTGCTGTATATTATTCCATGATGTGAGTACACCAGAGTTTGTCTCGCCATTCTCCTACTTATAGACCTTTGGGTAGTTTCCAGAGTTTGGCTATTGTGAATAAAGCCACTATAAACATTATCTATTGTTCATGTTTCTAGGTGGACGCATACCCAGGAATGGTTGCTGAGTTATAGGGTTGTATATGTCTAAACTCTAGAAATAACTGCCAAATATTTCTCTAAATTTTTAAATCTCTCTTTAGAACAGAAAAAGTAAACTTCAACCTTGTTATTGTGAGAGCATTTAATGGGCGCTAAGATACGGACTTTAAGCCTGGTACCTGGAACAGAGTGGGCACTCTCAGTAATTCAGCCTCAGCAAGAGTCTCTGCTCTATCAGAGAAAGGACAAAGCGGATGGCAAGCACTGGAGGGAGGGTACCTGCCCCAGACCCTTGGGGCGGAAGAGGCCTTCCCCACACAGTAGCACTCAAGGTCCACACCCAGCGTGCCGAAGAGCCAACCTTGGTGCCCACGCTCTGCACAGGGATCCTGCTTCCTCAGGTCCAGCATGCACATCGCCTGGCTGGGCACTTGCACCCTTGTAAACTTTGTGAGTCACCCGACATTTATTGAGCACTAACTGTGCCAGGTCCTGGGAGCCCAGGATTGAAGGACATAGAGCCCCTCACTCCTCAAATTACTTAGCGAGAGGAGGGGCTGCCTTGCGTAGGGAGCGTGGGAACCGAGCCTACCACAGACTCCGAGGTCCTCTACCGCTTGGTTTCTAGCCTGACCCTGGATTTCGCTTGAAAGTTCTCGACCGAGCAATTAAAGAAAATAATCTGTTCCTCCACGCCCTTGCAGGAAACTAGGTCCGATCGGAGCGCGGATCCAGGAGTCTGGTGTCCTAAATGTAGGCCAGTGTTCACCCCCACCGCCCACTGGGGGCGGAGGGGGCTATGTCCCGCCCCTGCCATCTGGCCAATGGCCCCACGGCCCTCGCCCTGTCCCTCCCTCCTAGCGGGGGAGGGTTCCGGGCTGTAGGTGGAGGTCGGAGGCTGTCAGCAGGTCGCCGGGTCGTGGCTACAGGAGGTAAGATCGCCTTCCCGGGCGCTGGGTCCTCTGGGCTCAGGGCGCACAGACGCCTTTGGGAAGGTGGCCCGCGGTGGTAGAAGCGGATTGGGACGCGGAGTCCGCTAGAGCGCACAAGATCTGGGGCGTGCGGGGGGCCCGGGAGGAGACTGGGCGCGCAAGGCTGGAGAAGAGAGGGTCCTAAGACACTTCGGGTCGGGGCAGGGAGGGCTCCTCGCGCCGCATGCAGCACGGGGAGGTCGGGAGGTGGGCGGTGCGCGGCGTCTGCTCCGGCTACGGACGCGGATGGGCGGAAAGGAGGCGGGCGCCAGCCGCCGAGCTCTTCCTGCCGCCCTCAGGCCCAGGGTGACCCCCGGGCGAGGCCTAGCCTGGGTGCGCCAACCTTGCGCGGCAGCGACCGTGCCTGGGGATAGAGGAGCACAGCTCCGTCCTGGGTCTTGACAATTGTCGATGGTGACACCTGCTCATAAGAACAGCCTCTCCGACCTGCGCGGGTCTGGGTCTGGCCCAGGAATCCAGGAATCGGAGCCGAGGCCGTGAGGCCTCGCCCCTCCCACGCCGGGCAGTCTAGTCGGGAACTCCTCACGGCGTGGATCGGGAACACTCCGTCGCCCCTATTCTCTGAGACTGGAAAGAGGTGCCAGGAAAACACTGATAAAAATAAAAACAAAAACGAGGTTCTCCGTATACAAGCTGTGGAGCCCCCAAAACCTTTGGAAGCGGAGTCAGCGACCTGAGAACCGCGCTGCTGTGGAGGGCACGGTTAGAAGTCCTCAGACCTGTCTGAAAAACTTTCATTTCTCACAAGGAAAGGGACTGAATGTTGCATCCTCCCAGGCTCACCCTCACCGAACGACCTCCCTCACTCAGGCAGTGACCTTGGCCCCTCCTTGAGCTTGAAGAGGGGACTGTGTGATCTCATTTGCTGCAGGGGCCTCCAATCCTGTCAGGGCCACTGATCAGCTGTGCAACCTGGCATCACTTCTCTCATGGATTTGTGGCAAGGATTAAATGAAAGAAATATAGGATGTGCCTGCCTATAGTGGATCCTCAATAAATGTGAACAAATATGGGCTGCTTTTCTTTTTGGTGGGACCATATCATAACCCCTTCCCCCCAAACTCTGTGCGTTAAGTGCTGAGGCTGGAATGCAGAAGAATGTATCTCTCTTGATACCTCTCTGAATGCCATGGGAGGGAAGGAGAAAAGGGTCCACACAGTTGTTCTTTGCTCATCTCCTGAAGCCCCACCTCCCTGATCCTCTTGCCTGTGTCATTAGTGCTTGCCCCACTGGAAATGTAGTGGCTAGTGGGTGGCAAAGTAAGCCGTGCAACGTGAGGCTGTGGAGTTGGTAGACAGGACCGCTGCCTGGCTTCCCCTATGGCAAGGGACCGGTGGCCTCAGTAGCTCTTGGGTACTTTCTGCAGCACTGTCTCCTGAAAGTCTCACTCAAGGCTGACACCCACATTTCTACTCCAGCCAGGCCCTCTCTCCTCTGCCCCTTTCCCTCCTTGAAAATCCACTTGGATCCAATAGCATTTCAAGCCTCACTTGTTCAAAATGGAGCTCTGGAGTCCCCTGTGTGCCATTGCTTCTCCCCTGGATTCTCTGGCTGGCTAAACGGCACCATCCACCCACTCACCCTGGGCCCGTCTTGAGCTTCTCCCTCCCTTACCTCCACAACTTACAGAACACCAGGAATCAGCCACTTCGCCTCACTTTCAAAGTTACCACCCCAGCCATACCTATCATGTGTCTGACGCCTACTGTGGCCTTCCGACTTGTCTCCCTGCTTCCATCCTGCTCCCTCCACAGTCCAAGCTCCTCACAACCACCAGAGAGGTCTTTAACATACATCCTCCAGTGGCTCCCCATTTCCTCCCAATAAAACATAATCGTCCTTTCCTACACAAGCGGCACCTCCCAACCTCCTTGACCTTGATCTCTGCCCCTCCCCCTAGCTTTCTAAACCTGGACCACCCTGACCTGCTTTCTGTTCTTCAAACATGCCAAGCTTGTTTCCCACCTTAGAACTTCTTACCTGCTGTGCCCTCTGCCGGAAACACCAATCTTCGCACAGCCAAGAACAGATCAGCTCAAATGCGGCCAATCAGAAAAGCTTGCTTGACTTTCAGTCCAAGCAACATGCCCTTCTCCAGGGGCTCTGTCTCATGATGCTGTTTTTTTTTTTCTTTGTAACTTTTATTACTATTCAGGATTCTTATTTACGTATATGTTTACTGATTTGTTATCTATCCCACACAGTAGAATATAAATTGGATGATGGCAGAGATCTTGTCTCTTATTCCCTGCAGCTCTTCCCAGTGGGGAAGCACATAAGAAATAAGCAAACAAAAAAATGCATCTATAATTGCAAATTGTGGTAAGTGTTACATAAGTGCCTGGGCAGTAATTGTTTATATTTAGGCACTTGTAAACTTTAAGCTTAAAAGGCAGACCTATATTGTCAAAACAAGCTCTCAGAGCCATTTTAGTGTTAAGAACAAGCCTGGAAAAGATTTAATTTGCCCAGGTCAACAGTGAGTTCAGGGCCCTGGATCTCAGCTTCCTACCCTAAGAACATGTGTACATAGCAAGCTTTAATGGTGGGCCTGCATAATGTTCTGGAAAGAACCTGATCCTGGATCCTGAAGACCCAGTTATTTATACTTCCACTATCAAGTACCCTTTATTTCTTAATGCTTCATTTTCTTTACCTATAGAGTAGGATAGGTCCTATTATTATGTTGGGCTGTTGCTTCTTTTTTCCCCAGTGTATCTCAAAGAAGCAGCCTCTAGGTGTAGCCTTCTTGTTATCAGTGGCTAAGGGGCACATAGGGACCTGGGGACGATGGCAGGGAGGCAGACTCTCCCCAACATTGACTAACTTGCGGGGCAGAAGTGGGCCCTAACTCTTCTGGAGATGATTTTCTTTTGGTCATCAATTTGCTTTTAAGCAAATTCCTTGAGGGTCTCTGAGACTCAGGCAACAATAAAATAGGATTGTTAAAGAGAGAAGCCAAAATTCCAAAGATTCGAGAAAGAAAGAATTGTGTTTTGTCCAACCCCACGTCCAACCCTGTTGCATGTGTGGTCTGTTTTTTTCCAGTCTTTTTTCCCCCTCTCTCAGCCCATCCACGGGCCTGAGCCCTCTGTTACCTCAGAACTTGGACAGTGATGACGTTTGCCGAGGACAAGACTTATGAGTATATCCGCCACCATTACGGAAAGTTTTACCGTATTCATGTTCTGGAGATTCTACCTTACCTGTCTTGCCTCACAGCAAGTGACCAGGTGAGCCAGGGCATGACAGACAGACAGCCAGACTTGGGGGGAGGGCTGTGGAATTCAGAGCTTCACACAAGCCAGAGCCAACCCCATCCTTCCTCTTCTGTACCCACTTCCTGTCCTTGCTGCTTTTCTAACATTCAGAATGAAGTGTGGTTCAGGGTGGCCTTTCCAACTTTCTTGAGCTCCCTCTGGTGTTGTTTTGTTGTAACATTCAACAATATGGCGCCGGCTGCCTGAGATTTCCGGACTCTGGGCTCCTCACCCACTTTTATGGGACTCTCCTTTTTCTTCATCTTGCTTGTCCTGGTTCTGGCTGTTTTGATTATATTCTTCTTGTCGCAGGATCCTGTCCTGATAGGGAGCCCAGGGCCCAGTTTTGAGAGTTCATGGGTGCCAGGCCACCTTAGCCCCCTCAGAACTTGCTGTGGGCCGGACCCTTCCTATTTTTGCTGTTCTCAGATTGCTGTTCTCCTCTGCTTCCTCCCCACAGATGCCTTTAGCATGCAGGTCTGTGGCTGATGGGGTTTGGACCCTTTCCCTTTGTATTTTGGGGTTCGTGGGGATACTCCGTCACTTTGTTCTTCAGTAAATATTTTCTGTGGGTTTTATTCTGCTATCTGGTTGCTTGTTTGTATGTGGGAATTCAGGTGGATCTGAAAACTCTGCAGCTACTTCATTGTCTCAGAATGTCCCCAGGCCCTCATTGTCCCTGTTTCTTATAGTTGGCCTCTTCTCTTTTCCTTTACCTCCCCACCCCTTCATATGCTGTTTCTGACACACTTTTTCCTCCTTTGCTAATCCAAGGCCTATTTTTGTATTGGGGGCTATATAAACCAACCCCAGACTTTGGCATCAGACTAACTGGGTTTAGATTCCTGCCCCACTGCTGTAGGATCTTTGCTACTTTTTCTGCAAAGCCTCAGTTTCCTCATCAGCAGAGTAGGTGTAATAGTTGCGTTAAAAAAGATGATTCACACAAAGCTCTGAGCTGGAGAGCCTAGTAGCTGCCTCTTTCCTGGTAGTTGCCTGGTGCCTCTCTTTGCACCTGTCCCCTCCTGAGTGGGGGAGGGGCCAGGGCAACCTGGCTTGAGCAGGGAGATGGGCTGTGTCTTCCAGGACCTACTGCGGGCCTACTACGATCGCAGGGGGAACCAGAACACCATCTGGGAACTCTTCAACAGCCTTCGGCGGCGGAACGGCTGGGTGGTATCCCTAATCCGGGCACTTAGGACCTGTGAGCTGGTCAGTCTCGCTGACGAAGTGGCCCAAGTCTATCAGAGGAACCTGCCCAGTAAGCCTTGCTCCTCCTCCTGGAACCCCCGTCTGTTCCCCTGGCTTCCACTCTCTCTGTCCCCTCATCCCTGTATCTCCTTCCTTCCTCTGTCACCCTTCCTCCCATCACCCTGGGCAGTAGACAAACTCGGGCGTAGATCCCAGCTTAGCCACTTATTAGCCGTGTCCCTTTGCTAGTTCCCTTAATTTCCTTGAGCTTTGGTCTTTTCCTCTGTAAAACAGAGCTAAGGGCAACATCTACCTCATAGGGCCGTGGTCAGTACCATGGGACAATGTCATGTTGACTGCTTAGCTGTGGCTGGGCATCTCCTTCTGCTCAGCAAATGGGGCCTCCTCTCATTTTTATGGCTGTGACGTTTGCTTCCCACCCCTTTTCTCACTTCTTTCTGTTTTTTCTTCCTCAGTTCACCTTCTCTCCATTCCTCTCTCCTCTTTTCTCTTCACTGTCTCCTTTTTCTCATTCATGCTTTTTTCCTTTCCCCTCACTCTGCCCTCCCCTGATTGCCCCTAGAGCCCCCCGGCTGCCCAGTTACCCCTCAGCTCCCCTCAATGCTCCCTGCCTGGCCAAGTGCCCAAATGGGTTTTTGTGAGGTCAGGGTCTGAGGGACCGAGACAGGAAGAAACTCAAGCCAGCCCTATTTATATTTCAGACTAAAAACCGCTCCTGAGGCCCTGCCTAGGGCCTCTTATCTCTGTTTGTCTTCTGTCATTTTTCTCTATGTTCCTTTCCTCCTCCCTCCCTCCTCCATTCTTTCATTTGTGGAGATTAATAGTGATCCCCTGAGTACATGTGGTCATAGTGGGTCAGGGGTGGGTGGTAGGGGCAAAGTGGAGGGCTGAGGGGGCAGCATCAGCTCAGGAGTCAGTTAGTGGCGACAGCTACCCATGAGGAGTTGGAGAAAGCTGCTGGGTTCCAGAATGCATGGGGACAGAGAAATGGTGACTTCTGACCCAGCCTGGATGGTGAGAAGCCAGTGAGATACCCCCGCTCCCCCCGCCCCCTTTGCCTTCCTCTCCTTGTCCTCCCCAACTCCTTTTTCCCTTACACTCCTGCCTCCCACTCAATGAAGTCTGTCTTTTCTGAGGAGTGCACCCTATATCAGGACAGCTTTTGGAGCTATGGGGGGGCTGATAGCCTTGGCCCTGGAGGTCCAAGAACACGCAGGCCTCTCCTGTCACTAAGGAATACCCCTGATTCACCTTGACATCGCTACGTCTTTGTCCTCCAGTGAACAAGAACCACTCCCCAGCACCACTGGAGCCGCCGTCAGTTCCTGCTGAGGCCCCAGGATCCTCTACACCCGCTTTGGCCCTCGGTGTCCCCAACAACAGCTACAGAAACGAGGAGTCAAGTTACCCCATGCCTGTCCAGGACACCCAGTTGCCAGAGTCCATGGAAGAGGTGCGTCCTCATAACCTACCTCTGTCCCCTGCTTTTGTGTTGCTGTCTGCCCACTTCTGCCCACCCAACCTTCCAGAACGCCTCTCCTGCCCCCCATAAGTTGTGCCCAATCTCTGCTCAGAACCCCAGGGCTTCCCCAGTGAGGAGCTGCCCCAGACCAGCTCCCAGATTGTTGCCCAGCCTGTGGCAGCCCCAACCCTCTTGTCATCTAGCAGTGAGGTCTTTTTTGAGGTCTTTGCAATGGGGCATGTGTGTTGTCAAGGGACCAGGGACTGACCAGCTTGCGGGGAGTAAAGGAGCAGGAGGTGATGGGGCAGTGGGTGGATGGTGGAGCTGTAGTTATTCCTAGGAAAGTGAAGTTTGGGGGAAAGGTGACCGATTCTGTTGAGATATGATGAGTCAGCAATGCGTGTCCTAGAGACACAAAACCATAGACTGGAAAGCTCAAGAAAGGGGTCTGTGCAATGGCCTTAGAAAGGGGGACCTTTCCATAGGGCCAGACAGATGGATAGGGACTCCCCAGGGGATGGGTATGTGGGGTCTATGAGGTGGGTTCAAAGGGTCCGGCAATGACCAAAGCCAAGACAAGGCCTTCCTTGTTTCCTGTGCTCCATGGCATTGGCTGAGGACTATAGAAGCTGCCCCACAAATATAAGCTGCCCTTTGTCAGATCCTGGGAGAAACAACTGCCTTATTCACATTTTCCCTTTTGCAGAGTTCAAAGAAGGCCCCGCAGACACCCAGCTCTGAGCCTGTACTGAGAAAGCCTGGTGGCTCCCTGGAGCTCTCCTCTAACATGGCAGCCCTCAGCCCTATGACCTCCAGTGGGCCTCAGGAGAAGGACACAGAACCAGTAGTACTGACACAGCAGGTATGTGTGGACTTGGAGTTACAGGGCCTCTCTGACCTCTCAGTTAGGGTGACGATTAGAGTTGCCTCTCTGGCTTCTTGGGACAGGAGGCCAGGGTAGAAATAAAGGGAGTTCACCCCAGGGAACAGCTCAGTTCCTTAAAGGGTATATTGGTTAGTATTTGCTGTGTAACAAACAGTCCCCCAAACTTGGTAGCTTAAACTACAACTGTTTATTTGGCTCCTGATTCTGTGGGTCAGCAATTTGGGCTGGTTCAGCTAGGTAGTTCAGATTTTGGCTGATTTCCCTCTTACGTACACACTAGCGTAAATGCAAGCTCTACTTATGGCTGTTGGCTGGGGTACCTTGGTTCTCTTCCATGAAACTCATCCTCCAGCAGACAAATCCATTTCATGGAATCTAAGCAGAGTTCTGAGAAAGAGGGGGATTCTGGGGCATAGGCTCAAAACTGGCACGGTGTTTCTTCTGCTTCATTCTGCGGGCCAAGGCAAGTCACACAGGACAGCCCAGAGTCAAGGAATAGAGAAACAGACTTCATCCCTAGAGAAGAGGACTGACAAGCTCACATTGCAGAAAGTGTGGGTACAGGTAGAAGAGAGTTAGGGCCACTTCTGCACTCTACCACAGAGACTCTATAGGGATCTGCCAGCACCTGGAGGGCAGTGCAGAAAGAATAATACAGGGATGGGCCCGCTGTTTGCAGGGGAGCCCTTAGGCACTGCCCTACCTACTAGAGGGGTCTGTAGCTCCCTAAAAATCACTAAAACTGCCCAGCCCCCAGGGGAAGATTGGTCTTCATCAGCCAAGAGCCTGGAATCCCATACCAGACCTCAGTGCTCCCCCTCAGGAATATAGAGCTGCCCACCATGACCCCCAGGCTGGCATCTCTCTGCACCACTATTTCCCAAACTGTGTTCCACATGGCACTAGTGTCCGCCAGCCCCTGGTGCCCCTGGACAGCCACAAGGCACATGAGCAGTTAAGGCTCAGAGAAGTGTTCCATACGCCGGTCACTCCAAAACTATGCCCCAAGCACTGTTGGCTTTTGCAATGTCAGTTTGCCACAAAGTACTTTTCAGGAAATGCTGCTGTGGACCTGGTACGCAAAGGGCACTTCAGTTTCAGGACACGTATATACTCAGGTCCCGTGAGATCCTGTGCAATTAGGTTTGGGGTGGTGGGGCACATCGGAATCGCTCATGGTCTTTGTCAGCCATAGGGCCTGATATGTGCATTCTCAGAGTTCCATGGAGAATCCTGATATAACTATTTTTATGAACTATTACCACCTGCTCCTTCCTGCTTCCCCCAGGGTAGGCTCTCCTCCCAGGAGTGGCTTTGTCTCTGCACAGCCCCTATCCTAAACCCTTGGGCCTCCTAGGAGGTTTGCACACACTGGGGGTTGGCAGGGCCTCTGGGGCCACATGACTGGTGTGCACTATTCTGTTCGAGCCATCCTACTGCTCCTTTTCCTGGTTTAGGATTGCTCCTGCTGGGGAGGAGGAAAGATGGCGGTGGATGGAGAATCCAGGATTCCACCAGACTAAGGAGAAGCAGGAAAAGGCAGATACAGGAGGAAAGGGGTGTGTGTGTGTGTGTGTGTGTGTGAGGAGAAGAAAAAGCAGAGCAGATAATTAATAATGATCTTTAAGCTCCTAGAAATTATTAGGGAGACAGACCATTTCATTCTTGTGAGAGAACAGCCTTGGGCTAGAGGTCAACGACGCAGAATAGACAGGCCCAAGGATGTACTGCAGCTATTGGGCCTTCAGGCCTGGGAGCAGTGACCAAAGGGACTATGGAGACTTCTCCACAGGTAGGAGGTTGAGAGGCCTTGATGCTATAGAGGTGGTGTGAGTAGGGGCAGAGGGACTCTTCTGATCCCAGGGAAACTGTGATTTTCGGATAACACTCTGTGGGTCTGTGTTTCCCCTTTTGTGTTGCCACCTGCAGGCCGAGTCTCCAGCCTCACATCGCCTGGTGGGCCTGTGTCTCCGACTGTCTCCTTCCAGCCCCTGCCTCGTTCCACCCCCAGGGCAAGCTGCTTGCCTGGTCCCCCAGTGTCAGTTCTGTCTACTGGCACTTCCTCCCCCTCCACTGGCTCGGCCTCTGCAAGGGGTGCTGGTGACCAGGCTAAGGCTACTATCTGTTCCACTGGGGCAGGGGTGCCCACCAACTCTACGACCACCAGCACGGCACCCTCCAAGGTGCCCTCCCACTCTGCATTTACCAGCACAATTCCTTCCAAGTTGCCCACCAGCTCAAAGCCCCCTGGTGTAATGCCCTCTAATGTGCTCACCGGTCTGACACCGTCCAAACTGCCTGTCAACGCAATGCGTACTGGCACAGTGCCACCCAAGGTGCCCACTGGCTTGGTGTCTGACCACAGGATGCCCGTGAGCACAGTGCCCAGCAAGGTGCCTGCCGACACAGCACCCACCATTAAGAGCAGCAACAGTTTTGGAGGTAAGTCCTTACCCCTCCTAGTAGTGATCTGGGCCCCTCCCTAGCCCTGTCCTTGGTTGAACCCTTCCTAGTTTTCATTCTGTTTCCAGCCTGGGCTGGTCCAGAGCCTCTTTTTGAAGGTGTAGGCTCATCCAGACCCTACACCATGCCCTTTAGAGTAATAATAACCATTAGAACTCTTTAAGTGTGGTGGATACCTCAGGAGGGTCAGGTGTGGCGGGCCACCCCCATTGGTCACATGTATTAACCCATTTAGAGCTCACAGCTCCCTGATAAATTTGCAGTGCCATTTTGCAAACAAGGAAGCAGTGAGGGGTAGAGCAGGGTGGCTTTGCTCTTCACCACTGGGATATTTGGCTTGTCCTTCCACAACCAGAGTTTTACAGACAACAGCTGTAGCCTGTCCAGCCTGGGTAGCTGCTCCGTTCCAGCAGTGCCCCTCTGCTGACAGCTGCCCCTCGAAGTCTGCACATCTGATCTTATTCTGTCTGCCCAGAGGAACCAAGTCCAGGGGACCCCTTGGATACATGGCCAGGTCTCTGACCCTGTGGCCCACCACTCCATGGCCCTAAGGCCCAGGCCAAACATGATGCAGGATGGGGCCACATACCACCAAGGGCTCCTGGGGTGGGGCTAAACTCACAGGCAGGGAGATGGCCGCCCTGAAGGAGGTCGCCACTGGTGCTGTTGTAGGGCCTGGGTCTCCTCCTCCCCTCCTGCCTTCCTGTACCTTCATCACTGGGTTAAACCCCTGAGGGAGGGTGGCCTCTTGGGCACTATGGACTGGGAATTGCAGGGTTGGGGTGTTAGTTATGCCCTGGCCTAGGAACGGGGCCACCCAACCTGGCTTGTCCCCCTGCTATCTCCGGTCCTTACTATCCATACTCTCCTTTCTTGACCAGGACACGCCAGTGTCTCCAGTGCCCACAGGTGCCGCCACTGGAGGCAGCTCACCCTGTGCAGACAGCCGTTCTGACAGCTTGGGCTTGGAGCCAGAGCTGAGCAAGCCAGGCAGGCTGGTATCCTGCATGAGTAGCCAGCCATTCTCTGGCTGCTCCGCGGACCTTGCCATCAGCCGCAGTGACACGTTGGGCGCAGGACCTGACAATGCCCCGGAGGAGAATGAGTACGTGTCAGTGGACGCCCTTAGGTTGCATGTGGTTGAGGCGCCCAGCCCCGACCTCCTGGAGGGCAACCCCGGGCCACCTTCTGCCCTGCAGCCCCAGGCAGAGGAGCAGTCTCTGTGTGTTGGGACGGCTCCCTGGGTTCCGTGGCTCGGGGCGGCTGTGGCCGGGGTGCTCCTGGCTGCAGTCGTGGCTGTGCTGTACCGGCGGCGCCCACTTCAGTGAAGCCCCTCGGTCCTCCCCGCCACTTGTCTTCCCCAGTACATCCAGCCCCAGCCACGGAGCTGGTCCTGCCCACTGGAGGCTGTGTCAGAGGGGAGCCAAGGGGCCACAGGCCTGGCCAGAGGCCATGCCACCATTGACAGTCCTGGGAAGCGGCATTTTCGTCCCAGCTCATGCACTCTGCAGCTTCCTCAGCTTTCTGGGCCCTGGGCTGCCCCGCGTGTGCCAGACCTTATCCACCCAGCAGTTTGGATTGTTGCCCTTGTCCTTTGGAGGAGGTGCCTCCGTCCAGGCCTTATCCCTGTTTGCCCGAGCCCACGAATCAGGAGGTGCTGCTGGAGGGTGCAAGGAGTCAGCAATGCCTCCCATCCTGTCCTGGTCCTTGGCAGCAGACAGCACTTATCTGGGGTGGGGGATCCACAGGACCTTGCTCCTCACCCCCAGCGGCCCCCCTGAGCCCACTGCCCTGGAGAGCACCCTGGGGAGCATTGGGGCTGCTTCTGGTCCTCTGCCTCTTTGGTTCTCCATCCATGCAAGGCTGGGGAGGAGGTCCGGAGGGTCCTGTGGACCCTGGGGAAGCCTGAGGCAGCTGCTGGTGCTCAGGACACTCTCTGGAGCATCTTTCCAGCCTTCTCACCCCCTCCTCTTTCCTTCCATCCTGGTCCCCATCCCTATGAGACTTGTGGAGGGGACCTGTGGGACAGAGCTCAGGCCAAAGTTTGTATTTCAGCTCCACCCCTTACTGGGCTGTGTGGCCTGGGCAGAAGATCAGATTCCTCTGGTCTTACTTCCCCATGTGGACTACGAGTATAATAGCTCATCCTTCTCTGGGTTCTTCTGAGATTGAAGCATATAGGTGTTTGCCAAGTGACTGGCCCAGACCAGGTAGCCACTAAATGCTTCTCCCACCTCTCCCCTGTTCAGCCTGGTAGAGATGAGGGCAGGAGAGGCACAGTGCCCAGTGGGTAAAGGTGCAACTCTGTAGCATAGGGTGGCCGAGACCTGCATTCTACCCTGCCTCTCTCTTGCTCCTTGCTCTTAGGCAAGGCGTTAACCTCTGTGCCTGTATTTTCTCAGCTAAATAAGTAAATAGATAAGTATGTATATCTCTCTATCATCTATCTCCTGGTGTTGTTTTGAGAATTAAATGAATTTATCTACATAAATCTTTGAATGGTTGCTGGAATTTTCTAAGTTCGGGAGACATGTTATTATCACTATTCAAATTGGAGGGGCTGGAGTACTTTGCAACATCTTTAGAGGCAGACTCAGAGCCACTTAATATTTGCCCCTTACTTTATCCTGTGCTTTGGGGACTTGTTGGGGAGTGGGGAGAAAGGCACATCCACTGGGGCAGCTGTGCAGGGTAGGGGTTGGAGTACCCCCCAGCAGCCAGATGGATTGGGGGTTCTTTTCAGGTGGCTGTCCCTAGACAAGGGGCACACACAGGAGCCTCAGGAGCTGCTTCCACTTCTGGGCTCCACAGGGGTAGGGACTACAGCCCTGGGGAGACATTAGGTGGTGAGGGGTCACTGTGGCCCACCCACAGGCTGTCAGCCTGCAGGGTTCTGCACCGTATATTGGCTGCTACCGTCTTTCTTTGCACTGCACTAGGGGACTTCAGCAACCTCTGCCTTTAATTACCTCTACCTCTGGACTCCTCTTTGACCCTCATTTCAAACCCAACAACCTGTACCTTGAAACCAGCGTGATTCCTATACAAGCTGTCTGAACAACTTCCATCAGCTTTACTCTTTACCTGCCCTCTGTGCTTCCACCTCCCTCGTAGTTACCCAGGTCAGTGAACAATTCATACACAGGTGCTAGTTTTGATGTGTTTCCCTCCCAGGGTATCTTTAGAAAACAGTATCACAAGAAAGCAACATGTAGCCCCAAAGAATGCTATTTAAGTGGTGGGATTTCAAACACAGTGACCAGTATGTAAGATGGCACTGGGCTCCTGGCCCCAGTCTGGCCTTTAGCCCAAGGTGAAGTGTACCTTCCCAGATGTGTGGGAGATACCTTTGGGTAAGGTGTGTAGGAAGCGTTCAGGGACCTACCTGGCACTTTTCAAATTATGCTACCCAGAGTCCCTGCCTTGGCCCGCATTGACTAGCATCCCTCTTTTAGCTATTGTCAGCCCCAAGACCTCTAAAATGCCAGCTTCAACCAAGGTTGGGAATTGGCCGGTGTATCGAGGCCTGTGGCCTAGGGAGGGCTTAGGGTGGTTGATGAGATGTGTCAGATCTCGGGTTTGGAGTGTGGCTCTTAGCTACAGGATGCTGCATGCAAGAGGAAGCCCAGATTACCCTCACAGACATGGCCTGGGTGATGGCGGCCAGAACCCAAGGAGGGGAGGGAGAGCCTCCACCTCCAGCGGTGGGCCCGGTCCCCTATACTTAGAGACTTGGGAAAGCACAGTTTACCTTGGGCTAAAGGCTGGGCTATCTTGGGCTTGGATCAGACTCACTATCAGCCAAGATACATACATATAAATCTCTTTCCACCTTCTCTACTGCTGAAACATTTCTCTCAAAGCTCCAGAGCTGCTGATGCTTCTCTCTCCCTGGGAAACACAGTGAACCTCACTTGATGACCTACTGAAGCCAGACCAATGCCATACCTCACTTTATTTCCTTTCTGGACGTGCTCAGGTCTAATCAGATTTAGAGAAATTTTTAGTCAAAGATCAGGAATATACCCTTTATCCTGCTAGGCCTTGGATATTCATAGTTTCTTTTAAGAAACATTTTTTTGTTGTTGTTGTTACTGTTATGGAAAACTTTCAAACACATACAAAAATAGAATATAGGAAAAAATATGAAATACATATGTAAGAAAAATAAAATAAGAACCCCTATGTGCCCATCACCAGCTTCAATAATTATGAGCTGATGTCGATTCCCCTTTTTCTAGATAGCTTCCTTTTGTAAGAGAGTGAGAAAAACAAATGGCGGACTTGGGTGGGGAGGATTTTGAGGCAAAAGCCCTCTATTTTCTCTCAGGGCGGCATTAGGCATTCCCCTCTTGGTTTCTTGGTCTCTTTGGATGACATGGCACTTGAACCAGTTCAGAGTGTGGCAGCACTATGTCCCTGTCTTAGGAAGAGGGGACCAAACAGGGTTCCTCCACTGACAAGCTCCTTGGAAGTGTCTGGCTTCTGCCCCTCTCCTAGAGAGGTGGCAATTATGGGTGTGTTCCGTAGCACTTTGCCCCATTGCACCGGGGGCCTCCTCTAGGCTCTGACAGAGCCCTTCCAGCGGGCAGAAATGCCACTGGGCCAGATTCAGACTCCACAGCATGGCGCCTGCTCTCACAGGAGTCTCCTAGGGATCGGGTCATTCAGGCCTTGAGACCCTTGCTTTCTGTCAGCGCACTACCAAAAAGCAATGGCCAAGAATACCCCCATCTCACCCTTGGGGAAAGTAGCGTCCAGGGTTCTTGTTCTAACCTGGGCTGGAGGCAACAACTCTCATAGATGAAAATCACATGATTCACCTGTGCTTACCCTTCTGCTCTTTTCCCTATACCTAGGGCTGTGAAAGTCACATCTGCTGTTGGGCATGGTCACCCAGCATTACTCATTCCTGCTGCTGCTGCTGCTGCTGTTAACAACAGCAGTAACTAAAAGGGCTACCTACCACTTACCTATACTTCACTGTGTGCCCACTGTGTGCCTGGCTAAGCACTTGAAATATATATTAACTCTTTTAATTCTCACAATGACCCTATGAAAGGGGTGCCATTATGACCGAATTTACAGCTAGTCCTCAAGACTGGATGGGAGGAAGGACTGCCGTGGACAATGCAAGGGAGAAAACTGACCTTTGAGCCCCAGAGCTGGTTGTTCTTTATGCCCATGACACATAGCTGATTGGGAGTCTGGAGCCTGAGGCCCCATTTTAAAGTGAGATGTCACACTAACACATCCCTTCTTAGTGTGCCAAGATCTACCACCTGCTATAATAACATGCAATATATAATTACTATAGTCTCAGGGATGTTATAACAATATGACCACAATCATCGTATTTGTGGCAGGCTCAATGGCCTGAGGCTGTATGAGGCAGGGCAAGGGGCACAAGCCTTAAAAATGCCAGGCCTCTGGAGGCCAGTTTGTTCAACAGACATTATTTATTAAAAGATTTCCCTGTATCAGGTCTAAGGCCTAAAATGAGGAAGACACCTGCATATCCTCCAGTAGTCGGGGGTGGCTCACGAAGTGTGGTGGAGACAAACACTTTCATATCAGCATTTTATGTATTTGCACAAAATTTATTTTGTACCGATTGTGTGCAGAGTGCTGGAAAAGGGCTTGGAGACCCAGAATAATAAAGCAAAGACTCTAAGAGTCCCTTTCTACCACCTATTGTCTCCAATACAATGGTGATGGTCTAGAGCAGCAGTCTCCAAACTTTTTGGCACCAGGGCCTGGTGCTCCTATGGGACTTGAATGCCTGATGATCTGAGGTGGAGCCGAAGCTATGATGCTAGAGCTGGGGAGCAGCTGCAAATACAAATGAAGCTTTGCTCGCTTGCCTCGCTTGCCCTCCTACTGTGCAACCTGGTTTCTGGCTCCAGGGTTGGAGACCCCTGGTCTAGAAGAGTGTTCCTGA
Organism: Eonycteris spelaea; assembly: GCA_003508835.1. NCBI lineage: Eukaryota > Metazoa > Chordata > Mammalia > Chiroptera > Pteropodidae > Eonycteris > Eonycteris spelaea. The sequence goes on from PUFA01000110.1 coordinate 1,528,147, forward strand.
AGCATGGATGGGGGTAGGAAGAGAAACAAGTGTTGTTTTGACCAGTTCTATGCTATTAATAATTATAACAATCTAGGAAGATAGTAACACGAAAGAGCCGTAGGGAATAAGAAAACGATTGAGTATAAATTTACAAAGACGCTCAGCAGAAAGGCTAAAATGAAAGGGTCTGATAAGATCAAATGTTGATGAAAATATAGAACAACTGAAATTTTCATGAACTTTGGGGAGAATGTAAGTAGGTATATAACCTTTTGGAAAATGCAGTACCTACTAAAGCGGAGCACATGCATAACCTATGACCCAGCAATTCCACTCCTGGGTGTGTGGGCTATAGCAGAAATGAGCTTATATCTACCATGAATGTGTCTAACTGCACTGTTCATGATAGCCTCACACTAAAGTCAACCCTCATGTCTATCCACAGTAGAGTGATTATGTAAGTTGTGGTAAAGTCATAGAGTGGAATACTAGCATATAGCTGTATGAATGAACATATTGCTACACACGACCACAAAGACACATTTCACAGACACGACGTGGGGCAAAAGAAGTCAGTATACACAAAAAAGTTTGCACCTTATGCTTCTGTTCATAGAGAAAGTACAGAAATAAGCAATTGAGCCCTGGTGTTCAAAGTCAGAATGGTTACCTTTGGGAGGGATAGAACCACAAGGGGCATTCTGGGGGGTGACTCTACCTCCTGATTTGGGTGTTGGTTTCATGTGTATGTTCAGTTTGTGGCCAGATTCTCTCTTGGACATAAGGAAATAAACTAAGGTCACCCAAATGAGAACATACAGAGGCTGTTTATTCAGAGATTGCAAGAAAGTCAGCCATTATTCATGTATGTGCCTTTGGCAGGGAGGGACTCAAAGGCAGGAAGGCAGTGGAAAAGCTTTATGGTGAAGAAAGGGAGGCTTCAGGTGTTTGCCTGGGACCCTGAAGCAGGGTCTGACTAGAAGAGGAGCATCTTTGTGATTGGTTGGGGAACATATTTGGCTTTCTCTGGTTGGTCCTGAGTTGGAAGAAAGGAAGGAATGGTTGGGGATTGGGAAGAAGCTGGCAGACATTGACATCATCCTTATTCTAGGTCTGTTATTGCAGAGCTTGTGGTTTGGCTTTCCAGACTGTTTACTGCCAAGGGTTCTGTCAAAGTGCTTTGTCTCATATGGCCTGGCCATTGTCCATGTGTGTAGTCAGTCTCTAGAATATGGGCTCTGAGAGGGGCTTTCCCTGCTGGAATAGGAGGTGAGCATATACATACTTTCTCCAGCTCCGAGTCCCTCCATGGGGTCAGTGGTGCCACGGTGAGGATGAGGCCAATGGCTAGAGTGCTCTGCTCCAAGTCAAGCTCCAAGTCATTGCTTAAACTACTACATCTGTCAAGGTTCTTTTCTTCTTCTTTAAGGCCTGGCTGAAAGCCCAACTCCTATTGTGAAGTCTTCTTTGATTAGAACCCTTTCATTTGCTAGTCTTCTTAAATTCCCATGGCTTAGCTCACACCCTGCGGTGTAAATTCCCATCTCCTTGCTTATTTAAAAACCTACACTAATATTTTCCTTCTACTTACTCAATACTGTTTCCATATAAAACAACAAAACCAAAAGCAAACCCCGTCCTCAAACCTACAACTTCTTATTGAAGTAAAACATATGTACTGAAAAAGATGCTCAGACAGAAGGGATTGCTGAGAAGTAAGAGAAACGTGAGAGGGGGTGAGAAAGGTGAAGAAAGGGAGGAAGCCCTGGGTTCTACTTCTGTGTCCGCAGCCAACTCCTGGCATCCCTACCCTCCTGGACTCACAAACCATGAGGCTAGATGAGGTGATATCAAATCCTTCCTCCTCCAGAGCTCAGTCCTATCTGTCCTTGAGTGTCCTTGGCTCAGACTGACACTGCATTGGCTTCCTCCCCTCCTGCCCCTCCTCCACCATCTGCAGGTGCCATTGCCTTACCATCTGAATCACTAGCAATCAGACGCTGTCTTGTATTTAATCAATTTGCTTGTATTTAACATAACAAAAAAGAAAAAAAATTCTTTCTTTATTACATGCAGCTGGAAATCAGCTTCTTGCTGGAGGCTTATCTAAAAGAACTAGGAAAGGGAGAAGCTGGTAATTGCTGGAAGAATTACTTTTTTTCCTACTTGCTGTCACAATGTCCTTAGAACTGTGAGTTCAGTGACATTCTTTTGCAGTATTTCTGCTGTTGTTACTTCTAGACCTAAGATCTTTTAACATTTCCTTCATTCTACACACTGTTATGAGGGTCTACCATGGCCAGCTGTCTGCTTATGAACGTAAACAGAACTTTCAATCTGGAGGACTTGTTCTGGACCTCTTTCCCCTTTTCCTCTCCTGCCTTAACTCTCAGGAGTCTTTTATTCAGACACATGCTCCTCTGCTCTCAGGAATGTGGCAGGCTTATCACCTTCCAGGCTGGCTCAGTGAACTAAATTCTTCTCACCCAGTCCAGGTGGGTCAATCTCCCCTCTGATTTTTCAATTTCCTTATAATCTCATCTCTAAAACATCTTTTAATTGCACAGGTAGTACATGAACAGGTCCTTGCTATAAAAAATTAAAATTCTAAACTTTAGTTATATAGGCCAGAGTTCCCCAAACTTCAGTATAGACACAAATCCTCTGGGGATCTTGGTAAAGGTAGATGCAGACTTATTGAGTCACTGTATTTCGAAGAAATCTTTTTTGAGGATAGACAAAGAACAATAATTGAAAATACCCTTCACTCCCTTGCAATCCTTTTTTCTTTTCGGGGGATTCGATAGACATCATTCCTTACCTTTCTCTATTTACTTCTGTGCCATCTGATACACCTAACTTAATCCCATTCTTGGCTTGGGGCCAGGATGCTCTCTGGGGTCCTGTTTATAGCAGTAGGGTGCAAGGCCTCTGGCTCTCAGCCTCCTCTATAGCTCCCTGTAGTTCCCCACAAAGCACGTTGTCAAGCTTATAAGTAGTTCATACAACAATCCAAACAATTTAGTCATTGTTTCAGTTGGCTGAGGACCCTCTGGTTCTGAGTATTTTTCTACCATGTGCACGATGAGTCACCCAAACTACTGATGAAATGGAGAACAGGGCAAAGCCAGAGCTAGAGTCTCACACAATGTTACTCAAGACCATTGGCCAACTGACCTCATCATTAATCAATTAATCAGCATTCTACTTTCCCTACACTCATCTAATGGTTAAGAGTATACATAGCACAACCCCGATGAAGGTATAGCTGCTAACTAATGCTGCATTAGAAATTATGGCAAAATTTAAGACAACACATTTAATATCTCAGTTTCTATGGGTAGAGATTTCAGGTCCAGGTTTGCTGGGTCCTCTGGCTCAGGGTCTCTCATAAGGCTGCAATCAAGGTGTCAGCCAGGCCTGCAGCCATCTCAAGGCTCAGTTTGGGGAGGGATTCACTTCCAAGCTCACTCACATGGCTGTTAGGATTCAGTTACTTACCAAATTGTTGCTCTGCAGGCCTCACTTCTTTGTTAGCTGCTGGCCAGAGGCTGCCCTCAGTTCTTTGCCACATGGGCCTCTCCATAGGGCAACATACAACATGGCAGCTTGCTTCATTAGGGCAAGCAAGAGAAATAGAGAGTGTGAGAGCAAAACAAGTCAGTCTTTTGTAATTTAACCTTGGAAGTGACATCCCATAAATTTTATAAGTTTCACTTAAGGGACAATTTACTAGGAATTGGGGATCGCTGGTAGCATCATTTCAGAAGTTTTCTATAATAGGAGGGAATTTGGCCCTGTCCTGTAAAAATGACTTATGTATGTATTTATTCTTTGACCCAGCAATCCCATTTCTAAAAACCTAAGCCAAAGATACATTGGCAAAAATAGTGATGTACACACAAGGCTAATCATTATGACATACTTTGTAAATAGCAAAAGATTGGAAATAAACCAGCTGTCCATCAACAAGACACTGTCTAAATAAAGCATGGTATCTCCATATTGGAGTGCTATGCAGTTGTCAGTAGGGATGAGGAATATCCACATACTGTTATGGAGTGGACTCCATAATGTTCTGCTAATGGAAAAAAATTGAAAAGAAATGGATATAATATATATGTGTAATATATATAGTATATAATCTTTATTTTAAAAAGAACAAGTAAAGTTTTATATAAGAGTTGAGGCTTGGCATCCTGTGTGACTCTATTGGGAGAGGACTCTTGGAAGCTTGGGTCTGGTTTCCTTTGGATTTTGCCCCATGCAGCTCTTCCCTTTGCCAATTTTTCTTTGTAGCCTTTCCCTGTAATAAATCTTAGCCATGACTACTACTAAAGTTAAAAATAAGAGTTGAGACTGGGATCTCTTGTTTATTTCTATGGAAGAGTAGACAAAAAGCTAATTTAAAAAATGGTTGCCATAGAGAGAGAGAGAGGAAAGAGTAGAGGGTTCAGGGATAGAAGCTAGACTTCTTCGGCTATATCTTGTTTTATTGATTTTGGAATCATGTTACTATTTTCCATAATTATATAACAAAGTTAAATTTTAAAAAATGCAAAATCCCCAAACAAGAATCAAATAAAAAAAAAAAGGACCCAATTGTGTACTGATGACTGAACTACACAGAGAATTATTTCTAATGAATTTAAAGCACAATAATTTTATTTTTCATCCCTAGTACAATGCATCCTAAGGAGATAAAGAACTACAAAGAAATCCTAAACAGTATTGTTGGTAATAATATTTTTATTCTAAAACTATTATCTATATATTTAATGATAAAGCAAAAAAGTAGTGAATGTTATTAAGAACTTAGATTCTCAGGTAGATAAAAGAGAAATACTAAAAAAGGTAAAAACTATAAATGTCTAACCAATGTACTGTATACTTGAAACTAAAAAAAGATAAAAACTGTAAATTTAAAAATGAATGGAAAATAGAATAAGTTTATGATATAGTTATCTTTAAAAATATATTTTCTAGTTCTATTCATCAAAAGAGCCTGAAAACAATGAACCACCCAGTAACAGTGAGCACACCTAGTATGTGACTTGTGGCCTTTAATTACCATTTTCCATAGAAAGGAACATTTACTTTTCGGAGAAATGGCTGATTCAAGATCTGGGCAGGAAATTTACAGAATTGAGGCTGGAAACTCTTGTCAGACCAGAGAAAAAGGAAGCTATTTAGGACTACTAGAGTCATGTTTAAATGACTAGGAAATCAATCTAGAGGGCATCCATTGGCCAAATATGGGACAATTTGAATATCAAAAGGAAGAGTGACTCCAGTGGATTGAAATTCATCAAATATGTTTCTACAATGCATGAGTTCATAATAATACTAAAAAGAAAATAATTCATTAGCTGCCTCTAGAAGATACTAGGAAACAAATTCATTTTGATAAAAGGGAAAAAATCAATCCTGCCTTTTCTGTACAAGCTGTACTTAAAGATACCAAAGAGTTGATGCGAGAGGTTTCTTTATAAGAAAATTCCAGTTATTAAGTGCAGAAGAGACAATAGAATTAGAATATAACAATTTTTCAGCCCCTAATGAAATAATGGCTCTATTATCATTAGGCAGTATCACCAATAGCTGCTAAAACCAGTAGGTGAAAAGCTGATGGGAGAACTTTATAATGGATGAACCAGTGTGATGATCCCTGAACCAAGTGACCAATCTTAACATCTCAACAAGAGCTAATAATGCAAATAAATAGTTAATGTTATGAAGTAGGATTTTCCTGTTCTCCTGATGAGATATAGGAATAAATAGCACCACTTACGAAGAATTCTTTTAAAGAAAGCAAACCTGAATCTAATCAAGGCTCTACTATCATATTGCAAGAAACATAGGGAGCAGAAGAACAAGCTAAACTACAAGGACACAGTCATCAAAATCCTGAATGTAGGAAATTCATCAGGACAAAAAACCTGGTTTCTTCAGTATGTATTGGAAGGGGAAAAATGGAAGTGAAACCTGTAAGTTAAAGAAGACTTAAGAGACAAAGCAATCAAAAGTAATTTGTTCACCTTGTTTAAAAACAAATTAGAATAAAACTGTTTTAAACAAAGTTTGACAATCAGGGAAATTTAAACACTGACTAGTATTTAATGATACTAGGAAATTATTATTAATTTTTAGATGTTATAATGGGTCTGCGAGAAGTGTTAAAAAAGAAGTCCTCATCTTTTATAGGTACTGTATAAAGTATTTATGATGAAGCAATATATCTGGGCTTTACTTCAAAATAATCCCTTGAGGTTTGGAGAGGGTGAGGGTAAAGATGAAACAAGAAAGACTATGAATTAAATATTGTTGAAGTTGGGTGATCAGAATATGAGCATTTATGATACCTGATTTTTGTACATTTTTAAATTTTGCCACAATAAAAGGTTAAGACCATATTTTTCTTTTGTGTCCTGATAGCAAGAGACTTCCCTAAGTGCCCTGTTGAAACCACAGAGCCCATGGCACCCACATTATTTTTCTGAGCTACCTGCTAGTAACTGCATCAACGAAGGAATAGGAATAGCTGATATTTGTTAAGCATTTATTACGTGGCAGAAACAATCTAGCTGTTCTATAAATATATTATCTTATTAATTTTTCCCAAAAGCCATTAACATTTTTTTCATCTTTTTGTTAAAACAGATGATATGCATGTCTATTTTTTGCTTTTTTTTTTTTCAGTTAAAATACTTTGGAATCATTCCATAATATCTAAAGATATTACAAATTTCTTGTAATGGCTGCATAGTGTTCCATTGTATGGACCTATCATAGTTTATTAAGCTGAGGTTTAGCTAAGGTAAGCACTTTTCCCAAGTCACCTAGTGCAGCCAGGATTAGAACCAAGGTTCAGCTGACTCCAAAGTCTATGTGCTACACTAGTGCTTCCCAAGCTGTAGCACATATATAAGTCACCTAGAGCTCTTGCTAAAAATGAAGATAAGGTGGGTCTGGGGTGGGGTTTGAGATTCTTCATTTCTTACAAACAATTATGTCAAAGCAAGGCCAGTCTAGAACTCTGAATCTCAACCTTACCTACTCATTGGTATCACCTGGGAGTATTAAACACTACTGACAGCCGGGTCTCACCCCGAGAGATGCCAACTTCTTTTGTCTGGGATGCATGCAGCCTTGCTATCTTTTTTCTTCCAAAGCTCGCCAGGTGATTCCCAGCTTGGGATGAGAACTACTGTCCCAGAGGCCTGCTTGTTCTGAGAAACTCTTCCACCATCACTAACCTACTCTTTATTTAGTTGGCTCCTGGGCAGTTGATTGGCATCAGGTGACTTCTAATTCAGAGCAACCTGGTGCCATATTACAGCCTGCTCCAATTATGTTATCTAGAGTAAGTTCTATTGTTACATCTGATAGCCCACTGTGTGACAGTCACGTATCTATTGGGCTGGGGGAGAGTATACAAAGATGATAAAGTCACAGCTCCTTCTCTCAAGGTGTTTACAACCCAGATGTTTTTTTCTTTGACGTAAGCCCCAGAAACAGTAAGAATAGTGAGTGTTAGGTTTAATGGACCCAAAGCGCCACATCCCTTCCTGTTTTTCTGACAGAGACAGGAGTCAAATAGTAATCAAAATACCATTTTTTAAACTTCTGAAGCTGGTTGGAAAATTTGGTTTTCAGTCTATGGCTGAGTGCTCAAGGTTTGAATTTGACAGTCTTAACCACCAGTTCACAGTGGTTCCGGATACTTCTGGCCTCCCCCTGATCCCCACAGGGGTGGACCTCTTACCAGGTGGCAGCTAGCAGACCAGAAAGCATATACTCCACAAGCCCACAGGGGAGGGAGTTAGGACCTAGCCAAACATACACGGTTCCTTCTTTCAAATTTACCAATCAGATAATACATTCTTCCTCCTATGGGGAGGCGGTTTCCTTGATTTGTACCATATGGGTAGATACTTTCTCTGGATACCCTTAGAGCCAGCCCCACTGCCATATGATAGCTGTGCACATGATAGGAACTCAACGGCTCTTTGGGTCTGTCAGGTTTATTCATTAGCTTCCCTAAAACCCAGCTGCTCCAACTTTTGCAGTCTCCCAGAGAGTTAGGTCACTATGCATACCTCATCTTTCAGTACTGACAGGTGTCCTGGATTTTTTTTTTCTTCAAATTATTAGATTCCTTTGTTGTTTGTAGGTAAGGCTCATTCAAACCTTTTGATTTCAAATTCAGGATCTTTCAGGCAAAGGTCAATTTAATTTTTTCTTCTATTCAGACACTCAATTAAAAATATTAAAGATTTTGAAACCAGTCGCAGAGAGCTGCTGTGTAGCTCTGTGAATGGGTGTCTGCTGTGTCTGTGGGCCTGGCCACAGTGCTGCAGCTCTCCAGGGAGCAAGGCATCACCTTGTGCAGAACCCAAATTGTGGTCAGTTCTTCTCATTTGGCACGAACAGCATTTTATATTGGCATGGCATATATCCATCTGAAACCTTTACTTGTGTGCAGAAATGTGGACTCACCTTGCTTGTAACTACTGATCTTGAGCTCATGAAATAGCTAAATAATGTGGTGGAACAACTGTAAGATTGGTTATACAAAGTTCAGTTCAGAAACAAGTGGTAGTAATCCCAAATATTGAAAATGGTGAGAGGTCCTTGAAAGTGGCAATTTGATATTGTGACAAGATTACCAAAGATGTTAGTATACCCAGAGAAAAATCTCAGAATCTAAGATGAATCCGATTAGTGATAAGACAGATCACAACTACAGTGACATTCCTGCCACTGTTGGAAGTTTCTTGTTCATTTGATCTACTACTGATTTATACAGGTAAGGATTTGGTTATACCTGAAAAATGGGAAGAGTTGGGACACAGTTCATTATCAATTCTGAGCAAGTCCATCCTCATTAATTCACTACTATGATCCACAAAGTAAATAGCATGGTGGACTACAAATCCTTGCTGATGACTGAAGATGAGATGAGAACAATAATGTAATTCTCAAATGTGCTTTTCGTGAAACCAAGTCAACTATAGTTCATATATTTTATTTTATAGGCTATTTTTTAGTGGGGAACCCTTAACATATTTTACCAAACTGTGTATAGTTGCCCCATTTTTTTGGTACCCGTTTGACTTTCTATAGGGTTGACATAATTTCTGCACACTGTTCAAAAGGGAACCAGCAGATTACATCAGCACTGTAATATCAATTCCTTTGAAGGCAGTAACTGTGGATGGTAAAACTTTTGCTATAAAGCTAAATGCCTTCTTAAATCAGACCTTTGGTCAAGTAGCTTTACCCAGAATATAGGTAGGGAGATATTTAAATACGAAATATAGCAAAAAAAAGTCTGAATATAAAGACTTCTTTATCCATAAATAAAATATTGCTATTAGGTCCTTTTGCCATTTATTACATTTGTATAGTTTCCATATTGAAAAAAGCTCCAATTTTTTAAATTTTAATTTACGTAACTAAAAACTTAAAGCTGTCAATATTTCTGTTTAAATTCCAGTGACACAAAACTCTGAAAAATGTTTTTTTTGGTCTGTTTTATAAAATCAAGCTTTAAATGACAATGATAAATAAAATTAAATGTGTATGTTTTAAAAATATTAAGAATATTGTGATAAGCCTTCTGGGCACAGTGACAACCCAGCGATCCCTGCCTCATGGAATTGTAGTCTTGTGAAAGAGGGGTGTGAAATGAGAAAATAAACAAGTATACAATGGAAAAGAGTTTTAAGAGGGGGACTATGATGATGAGAAGTGAGAGAAAGTTTCTTATCAACACTATATGCCCACTATTAGGGATGAAATCAGTCACAGGACTTATACACAAATTTCATAGTTTTATTCCCAATAGCCAACAATTGGAAATAAACTAAATGTCCACCCAGTTGCTGAATGGATAGACAAACTAAGGTATTTCCATATAATAGAGTACTACTCAGTAATAAAAAGAAACAAACTATTGACATATCAACAACATGGATGAATCTCAAAAACATTATGCCAAAAGAAGCCAGACTCAAAAGAGGATATTCTGAATGATGCTATTTATAGGGAACCCTGGGAAAGGCAAATATAACCGATAGGGTTAGAAACCAGATCCGTGGTGGCCTGGAACCAGGGATGGGGAACGTTTCAGAAGGGTGAAGGCAGTTTTTTAACTGTGGTGTTAGCGGCTACATTTATCAAAATTTACAAATGGCATACTTAAAATGGATGCATTTCATTATCTATAGTGAATTATACCTCAAAAAAAGTTGATTAAAATGCAACTGGAATAGAGAGGAAGGAAATTAAAAGAAATAGGAAATGAGTTGGGCAGGGGAAGCAACACCTACTTCCAGAAGGTGGTGGTGAAGGAATTTTCAGAGGGAGAGAACATTTAAGCTGAGACCCGTACAGAAAAAGGGCCAAAGGAGTAAAAGGTGAAGATAGGTTCCCAGGGCTGGGATGGGGGAAGGAGTTCTCTAGGCAGGAAGAATAGCAGATGCGTTAAGCCTTGAGGTAGGGAAGAGCCAAGACAATTGCTTTTGCTGTGATAATTAACTGGATGAAGATTGACTGAAAGGTGTTTGGCTTGCTTAAAGTAACACCCAACTAACCTGCAAAAATAATGACTAATGTACTAAGCATCCTCATCTATTCATTGGGACAGGTCCCATAATGACTCTTGATAACACTTTTTAAGATATTCATTTAAGTCAACAGATGAGGATACTTGAGAGTAATACAAACAGTATTTCAGTAAAATGACAAAATTCACACTTTCCTTAATGTAGACTGGTATTCTCTTTCAGTGAATATGACCAGCAACAGGGATTCTGAGAGGGGAGCACAATAAAGTTCTATGGAAGCCTGTATGTGCCAAAATAAAGTAGATATTTCTTCCTTTGTGCATTTAGCCTCTTTAGCTGCCTGAAATTTGAGGATTCTTAACAAATGGACTCTGAGCTTCTCCCCAAAGGTAAATAACTGAGAGAAGTGATAACTTAATAATGCTCTCCTTATAAAATAAACTATTATAACCACAGAGAAAGGAAACTTCCTAATTGCTTTCATTTCGCTTTTTGAAAAAATCTAAGCTTAATCATGGGTTTACTCTGCTCCAAGCAAATCTTCAATTTTTTTTACAAGTTTTATTTAAGTATAATACACATACAGAAAAGTGCACATATTAAGTGAACATACTGATGAAATATTAGAGTGGACAACACCCATGTAACTACCACCCAAAGAAACATGACCAGGCTTCCACAAGCCTAATACCCTCTCATTACGGTGTTCTCCCTGTTCCTCAAGAGTAACCAACATCTGGACTTCTAACATTATTTATTAATGTTGAACTTCACAAAAATAGAATCATACAGTATATAATCTTTTGTGTTTGATTTCTTTTGCTCAATTTATTTGCATTTTTGATTTAGGATTATAAACATCTTGCCTAACTGCCAGTAATAGATACTTATTATTCTGGATTAATTTTAATGATAGCCACAGATTGTCAGCAAGTTCACAAATACACCGGAGAGCGTGAAGATACACATACGTATTTAAGAGGAAAAAAAGCCTTCCAGTAATGTACTGGAATTTTACTGAATCCATGCCCTTCTGATTCTCAGAAGGCAAAGTAGCCAACTTCTCATAAATCCAGGCTCTGTCATTTTTTTAAGCTGTGTGCTTCTGGGTAAGTTGCTTCATCATCCAAGTGGTGCTGGGAGGATTAAGTAAGATGTAAAGGCACTCTGTAAACTGTAAAAAACACCACATATTTCAGGTGTTGTTTTCATGTTGAGGTTCATCTTGGCAGCCTCAGATGATGACTCTTTGAATCTTCAGGATGATCTGTGGGAGCTCACAGACTTGGAGAGAAGCTTCCTCAGGTCAAGGGAGACCATATATATTTTTTGAGCTGGTGTGGTGGAGGGGGGAGGCAGAAAGGTGTAGGCAGTGCTGGGAACTGAGATTTAGAAGAGCAGTTATAGCTGTTGTTTGGTTTTGTAGGAGCTTCACGAGTTGGAATTTCCAGAGTTAGGAAATAGGGTTTCCAGAGTTATTCCTACGGTGAGGGGAGTTATTTTGGAGGGAGCATGGTACCTCTATTTAACAAGCAGGAGAGAAGCTCATCTTTTTTGGTCAGCCTGCTACGGGCAGTCATTACAGGAAGGTTAAGAAAATAAGGGCTATCACCCAAGGGACATTAGTCTCCCAAGAGAGGTACTTATGAAATAATTAGCAAGCAAAAGAAACCCACAGTCTTGTTAAACTCAATGGAGTGAGGGGGCGGGATCATTCCAGGCTTGAGTAACCTCTGGAATAAGGGGTGCTTGTAAGGGCCAGTGCTATGATAGGAAAGGTCAGGATTTCAGGGCTGGACGTGACCATGTTCGTGTCCCAAAGAGAAGGGAATACGATGATTAAAAAAAAAAAGATTCCCCCATCCCCCAGCTCCAAGGTGGCCACCAAAGCCTCCTCTGTCCCCAGTGCACCACACAGAAAAGGGGGGCCAGAATCTCCTTCAAAAAGCCAACTCTACTTCCTGGCTCCCACACCCCCTCCTTCACCACAGGAGGGTGGCGAAGGATTTATAACCCACCTCTTTCTTCCAGTTGCCATGGAGACCAAACCCAGTCCTTTCATTCCTTCTGGTACCGGGAACATTTCTCCAACGCAGGCGGAATGGAGGGGGCTTAGCCCAAATACACCAGTGACGGTGCTGGGGGAGGGGGCGGTAGTAAAAAATAGCGCGCCGGGGGCGGGGGCTAGCGGCCCTGACGACAGCGGCGGAACCAGGCCGAGGGACAAAGGCTAGGGTCAGCCGCATTTCTAGCTCTTCATCTGCCAACGACTGGCGGCTAGACTCTACTTGGAGGAGGACGCCAGCCCGGGGAGGAAGGGACGGAGCATCCGGGAAGGACTCGGGGGCACGCGGCAGCGTCCCGGGAGAGTTCTGGTGCCGAGGAGCGCGGACCTGTCTACGCGTGCAGGCGGGTACGGTAGAGGGAGGGGGCGCGGGGCCCCTCCACTCACACGTCCATTGGGCGGCGCCGCCATCACTCCCCACTCAGTCACACCGCCTTCTCTCTGCCGAGCTCGGATCTTCTCGCCTGCCACCCTGCGCCCCGCCCTGCCCTGGGAACCTCTCATTGGACGGAGGCGCGGTCAGTCCTACTCCATCCCGGGACCCTATTGGACACTAGAACTTCAAGCCGCCCCTAGCCTGTTGGGATTGGCTTGCTGCGCGTTGGCGCAACGGAAGAGGCGGCCGGCCGAGGGTGCGCCTCTGCTCCGGCTGGACTGCTTCAGAGGGGGCAACGACGTGTCCGGAGCTGGGGGCCTGGCTCGGGCGGCAGCGGTGGCTGCTGCGAATGGGAGCGGGCCGGCTCGGCGCCCCCATGGAGCGCCACGGCAGGGCCGCCGCCGCCTCCGCCTCGTCGGCCCGTGAGCCAGCGCCCGGGGAGCCCGATGGGCGGCGGCGGGAGCCGTTGCGGCGCCGGGCGAACAGCGCGTCGGCACCTGCGGTCGGGGCCTCGGCGGAGGGCGTAAGGCGGGACCGACCCGGCTCCTACAGCGGCCCTACCTCGGTCTCCCGCCAGCGCGTGGAAAACCTCAAGAAGAAGCGGCCTCGTAAGTGCCCGGCGGGGCGCCCTCGCGATTCGCCCTGCCCCCTTCCGGCTCAGCCGCCTTTTTTTTCCCGCGCGCTCGCGCGGGGACAGTGCCCTCTCACGGTGGTCCCAGGTTGGTGCGTGGGCAGACACCGGGTTGCAGGCCTGGGATCCCCTAAACGCGAGGGCTTCGGAGTTCGGCCCCCGCCCGACCCTCGGGGTGCGTTGTCCGCGCTACCCGGGGGTCGGAGCGGAGGGCCCTTCCCCAAACCCTTCCTCCCTCCTTAGCTCCATAGGCATTCTTTGCCCGAGAGTCGCATGATTTTTATCATGGAGAAGGCTGCTTTTGAGTCATTTCCACCGCTTCCCCTCCCCGCAGATTCATTGAATTCTCAATGTCTGTTTTCTGTGGGTTCCTAAAATATGCTCTCTTAAGACGTTAAATCTTTTTTTATCTGGAGATTTCGGGATTCCTGGAAAAATGGTTAACTGCCTCCTGAGTAGCTGCAGGCCCCAAACTGGATTCCATGTTCTATGCACTAAGCTTTGGCTGCTTTTCTTCCCATGAGAATTCGGGTCATCTCTCACCCAGATATCGCCTCTGTTTCCTTTGCATCTATTTGCTTTTATCCAACGGTTTCAGTACTGTAGCATTCTAGGTATTAAGGCTTTTTCTTTTTGAGGGAAACGACATTTTCCTGTATTTCTTCTTGGAAGTTTCACATGCTCTTGCCAGAGAATCGGTTTCTCCATTTTGTTATTAAGGTTTTCTTTTTTCCGTGTTCACGTCTAGTCAAATATTTTCTCCCCATTATAGGTCTTCAGTTCAGATCGTCTTTCTAGCAGCCGTTGTTACTGTTGAAAGTTTCCACTGTCCTTACAGTCTCATTTAATGAACCTTATAATATAGTGATATTTTACATAGGGTTAGACTTGCTGTTGTAGCCAGATTCCTATTTCAGGCTATCAGCTTGTTTTAAATGCAGATTATGAGTGAGAGAAAGTGGCAGGATGAGTGTGAGGTGTTTATTGGGTGGTCTTGTACCTCTGTCCAACCACTCACTTGCTTTACTTATAACTTTTATGATTTGGATGATTAAATAGAGCCCTATTTTGCTATGAAAAGTTTGGGAGTTTTCAACGTTTTCGTCTTTTCCTAGCCTCTTGAAAGAGATTTGGGAAAAGGTTATTTGCTCTCAACTGATACCATTTTTAGAGTCAGTTACCTGTTTTGTGTTTTATTTGAGAAGCACCTGATTTTTAAGCAGTGCAAAACATTAGTTGCTTCATAGTTTTGTACTATATAATTGGATATGGATGCAAATTCCAGAGATTCAGCAAATAAGAATCATAGTCACATAATATAGATAGCCAGCTGTTTGCGGCCATTGGCCACAAGGATTCTATATTGTATTTTGGGTGTTTGTGCAGATCAGGCACCCTAAAAAAAATTTTTTTTAATGAAAATTTTTTCAGGTACTCTTCTGAGAGCTTTAATAACTCGTTAGCCTTCATAGGTCTGAGGTAGGTAGTAGTATTTCATTTTACAGATGAAAAAATGGGGTACATTTGCCCAGTATCAAGTTGCTAGTGAATGGTGGAATAGAACTGTAAACTAAGGAATTCTATCTAGCTATGTTGCACCTGCTTTTAACCACTGTGCTTTATGGATTGTTTATGTTCTAGTAGCTATTATTTCAATGCTGTAAGACCAGGCATAATCATGATCTTTTGTGTTCAAGGTTCTCATATTTGAAGTGAAAATTTCTAGCTACTAACAAATTTTGAGCATAAAAATGACCCGAGGAGTTAAAAATGCAGATTCCATGAGTCCAGTTCTCTCATTTGAATCAGAATCTGGAGAGAGTTCTGAGAAGCCCTTTGTATCAATTAGATATAGGTACTCAAAGACCACTCTGAAAAACACTGGTTTAGACCTCGCGTGCCACTCTGAAAAACACTGGTTTAGACCTCGCGTGCATAGGGATGTAGTATATCCAGTGTTTTTGAAACTTCTTTTAGGAAGTAAAACAAATATTTATTTGTTATTTGGAGTCTCTTAGATAATGAGACCTGCTAAAATATTAACAAGGTCTTGTTCTTCTCATTTGCTCTTTCTGTGCTGTGCCTGGGTGCACCTTTTTAGATAGAGAGTTAGCCTCTTGGCTGCTGAACCCTCTAAGAATATATAGTTGACCCTGGAATAATATGGGTTTGAACTGGCACAGGTCTATTTAGGATTTTTTTTCAATAAATACCTGTACTGTTTTATATTCGTGATGCGGAGTGGGTGACTGCATTGGTCTCTGCCATTTTATATAGGGTACTTGAGCGTCCTTGTAGTTAAGTATACCTGGGGGGTCCTGGAACCACTCCCCCTTAGATAATGAGGGACAGTTCAATTTTGGGGGAGTTGAAAGTTATATGGATGTTCAACTGCATGGGGGTTCTCCACTACTCTCTCCCATCCCCGTCCCCCGGCACATTGTTCATGGGGCAACTGTACTTTGGTCTTAACTTTGAGAAAAATCAGTAAGACTAAATCTGTATTGTTGTTGAGAGAGTTGGGTATGGGGTAGAGCTACCTTTTAATTTTAGAAAATGGTCTGATGTAATTACATTACTTGTCTAAAGGTAGGGGACTAGTTGTCATTTGAAACTAGAAGGAGCTATTCAGTTTCTCTTAGGGATTCTTGTGGGTTCTGGTTATAGTCATGTTCTGCCACACATATTCCCTAAAGCAGTGTGATTCCCAAACCTGTCTCCATCTCAGACTTAATGCATCATAGTTTTTAGGGATGATACTAGGCATGTGTGTGTCTTTAAGAAGTTCTTTAAAAGTTTTAGGGTAGGCAGAATATGTCTCATAGGACTGAGGAAATACCAAATAAAGATTTGTTTAAAATGATGGAAACGAAGATGCTAATGATGTTAACATAGTGCTTACTTGTTTGTGTTAGACACTGTGCCAAATATTTTATGAAACTCATTTAAGTCTCAATTATCCTGTGAGGTAGTTATTTTTATTCCCAGTTACCAAATAAGAAAACAGACTCATTGAAATTGTCCCTTTTGTCCAAGGGCATATAGTGAGTTAGCTGTGTTTTGATTCTAAGTGTCTGACTTCAGACACAGTGATCTTGACTTCCCCATTTTGGAATGGGGGATGGTACACACAATGTAATCCAGAGCAGTGGTCTCACATGGAATCACTCAGAAGCTTAAAAAAACCCCTCAGATCTACAAAGGGGTATAAGACCATGCGTATTTTAATTTTTAAAAATTTAATGAGGCATAATTACATATAGTAAAATACAAATTTTGACAGATAACATATGCTCGTGTAACAGGATAACATGTATTTTAATCAAGGGCCCTAGATGTGCAGCAGATGTGCAGGATGTGTGGAAACCCTGGGATCAGAGTGCTCCATGGCAGTGTGAGGAAAGCTGGATCTTTCAAGGTGACTTGCAGGCATGTTGTAGCTGCTTGGGAGATCTTTGGGACTTAACTGGATTTTGTACTCATTTCAATTATAGAATATTGTTGACCTCCATTAGTTTAGAAAATAAAGCTTTTGTTTGTAGCTTGATAATATTAAACTAGAAAATGGATTGCTTTTCCTTGGTTTTTGGTGGAACTGGTGCTGGGGCCCTGGGACACTGCCCTTTGTTACATGCAGTGTTAACATCTTCAGTTAGGGAGTTTGGAAGGGCTGCCCACTGGGAGCTTAGGAAAAACAGATTTCTGTCACTGGTAGCCCATTTTTGAGAGAGAGAATGGAAGCGAATGCTTTTACATGGCCTCTCTTTTGGATGTAAATCATTAAACATTAAGCAAGGCTTTAAAATAGTTCAGTTGTGCAGCTGTGTAAAATGGTACAGTATGTTATTTTAGGAACTGTATTTATGAATCATGCATTTAGATAATATGATTGTTCATTGTTGTTATCCCTGCCTTCTATTTATTTGGGAGGACCATAAGCAAGAAGAGATGCATGCTATTAAAAATATTTGCTTAAATAGTGTTAAAAGGAAGAGAAGGAACAGGATAATATCCTGGAGGCTTTTGGAGAGGACCTTATCAGGGAGTGGAAAGAACGGCTATTTTAACTGATCATTTAAAAGATCAATGGTGTTGCTTGAGCTTAAGTTTATAACTTAGTGAGCATTTTTCAGGTTCGTAAGTTGGGTATCTTTGTCTTCACGCACTTTTCTTTCTCTATTTATGTCAGTAATATTGACTAGGGTACGAAAATCCCTCCTTTTAAAATAATGGCTTAAGTTTTGCTGTCTAAAGAGAAAGCCATCTTGCAATTTTTTAGTAGTCCATTTATGTTATTGTATGTTTACATTTCCCAAATGTAGTTTTTATTGAGCTTGCTGAATTTATAACATAGTATAAGAATCTAGTTCTTGAGTTAAAATTGAGTACATTTTTATAAACCATGTATTTCCCATTGGAAAACATTTCAGTCATTGGGACTATTATGGGACAGATATTGTGCTAAAGATAGTTTTATAGAAATAATCTGTGAGGGAGGGTATAAATTCTTTCTAGAAATGTGTCCTAAGTCAAATATAGATTATCTAGACTGAATACTTGGAGGCCTTAATATTAGGAAATATACCAAGGGCTGCAGACAGACTAAAATATCTGTGAAAATTAATGGAAGCACTCAGAAGTAGTAAATAGGTGTCCTATTGGTGAGAGATGAGGAATGTGATGGTATAGCAAGAATCCTTTTTCCATCCAGAAACACATAGTGTATTGAGTAGGTACATACAGTAGTCTCATAGTCAAGGATAGGAATCTAAGCCCCTTTGAACAGGCTGAATGTATGGTCTGAGTAAAATGATTCCCTCAGCCACTATCAGAGCATGTGTCTAATGGACCTCTCATGCCTCTCAGTGTCTTTTAGTTCTTGGATATGTACATCCAGAAACCATTAAAGAAAGAATATAACAAGTATATATGAGCTGACATACTTTTCTTTGCTTGTCTTATTTTTCCTTAAATATTATTTAAAGATTGTGATTTTTATTTTTATTTTTATGAACCCAAGAATGTGTCCTGTGCTCTTAGGTTTGTATAATTACTTGTTAAAAGATACTTGTTAAAGGATTTAGGAAATCTTAGAAATCTCTAGGAAACTTCTGCCTTTCCTTGACTGTGACGATGGGCTTTTTTACACTTCAGTTTCTTAACCTATAAAGTGGAGTTATTATAGTACTTACATTGATCCTTGTAAACATTAAATAAGTTATGCAGTAAAGTCCTATATAGTGTTCAGCTATTAATAGATGGTCATTTAAAACATAAAAGCTGTATACTAATGTTCCAAGTTTTTAATCTAAGGAAACAGGAGTAAGGTTTAATTTGCTTTAAGATTTTGCATAACAGAATCTTCCATTGGTCTTAGATATATCCAAAATTTCAGGTTCCAATCCTGTTGATGTGATATGTTTGTTGGTAGAGTGCTGTATCTTTCCTTTACTATCCATAAGGTCAACATCATCCTAAAGTTGATGGTCAAAGAATAGCACTGTTAGTAGGACAATAGGAATTAAATCTTGCTTCAGTTACATCCAGCTCTTGATTTTTTAAGAGCGAAGAAACTTTTTTTTTTTTTTTTTGTGCCAGGGACAGATTTTGCTTGCCTGACTTGTGCCAGGTTGGGTTAGGCCTGTCACTGGCAATAGAATTTTTGTTGATACAAAGAAATAATGACTCTCCTTGTGATTGAGGTGAAATGGCTGCTGGGGAGTCAACCATAGTGTCCTCTTTAGAATTGTATTGACATTGTTAGATTAATTTGGGGAGAATGGACATTTTAATAAGATTTACCTTCTTAGAACAGGGTCCATTTTCCCATTGCTATGTCTTTCAACATACCATTTTAATAGCTATCATACATATTTAGTATTAAATTTATTTGTAAATATCTTGAAGCTTTTGTTGTGCATGACATTTTTTATGTCATTTTCTTATGGTTTTGCTTACTGTAGGGGAAAGCTGTTGGTATTTATATTTTTTGTATTCAAATACTTAAAAATTTTTCATTAGTTCTGTTGATTTAATTGATTTTTCTTAATTTTTATTTTTTGGTCTATTGAATCTGTTTTTCTCCTTCAATTTAGTAATGTAAGCAGGCCTCATTAATTGGAATTTCTACTGTGACAATCACCCTTGCATTCTTGAGAAGAATCCCCATTGGCTCTGGTGTATTCTTCTACTGCACAGCTCTATTCTATTTAATAATTTCATGTTTTTGCATTTACGTTGTGAGAAAATGAGGAATTAGCCTGATTAACAGGCTAATCACCTCTTTGTTCTACTTTTGTAGATATGCTTGCTGTAGAGCCCTTACTCGAAATTAATTAAAGGTTCATCTTCCCCTTTGCTTGTTCTGTCTAAGCAACAAATTTAACTGCCTGTTGTACCCCCTAGCAACTTCAGGGCTTTGTAACTCTTTGTAACTTTCTGCAACCCATAGCAACTCCCCCAGTGCTTTGTAACCATCTTAGGACAAATTAACCAATCAGCCCATGCCAAATAAGTTCTATATAAGCAATGTTGCAACTGAGCTCCTGGCTCAGATCTTCAGAGCACTCTCCTCTGGGACTGTGGGTAATAAACCTGAGTTCTCTAAATCTCCTGGTGCTGCTTGGTTTCTCCCTGGGTCTGATTTTTGCAACTTTTATGCAACAATACTTATCTAGTTTTGATGTGAAGTAAGGAGGACTTTGGAATCTCTCTAGATTTTTCTCTGTAGAAGCTCTTCAAGGTTTGGTTGGAAATCTTGTTAGGGTCTGATGCTTTTTTTGTCATTTGGGTGATAGATCTTTGACCACTTTTTCAAAATTTTCAGTATTTTTGATTTCTGTGTTTTCTACCTCATTTTGAGCAACCTTTGTACTCTATTTCTTCTAGCTGATCTGTTTAGTTTACATTTTACACATTGTTCTAAAGTTGTATATTGGTTTATTTGTATAATCTCTGTTAAATACTCTTTCATCTTCTTGATCTTTTTTTTTAAAAGAAAAGCTGTATTTTCTCTTTTTCTTGGATAGGTTTACAGAAATTTGATGGCTTTTTCAAAGTTTAATTTTATTGATCAGCTCTATTTTGGGTTTGTTTACAATGATGTTTTTCTAATTTATTTTATATCTTGCTTTTATTTTTAATAACTTCTAATTTGGGTCTGTTTGGTCTGTTTTATTTTTTTAGCATTTCAAATTGTATATGACATTCCCTTTTATTCAGGCTTCTTTTTGAATGCATTTGATAAGTACTTAAGGCTAGAAGTTTCTCTTTGAGTATTGCCTTGGCTGTAGCATATTGTTTTTGATGTAAAGTGATCTCATCGTCATTCATTTTTAAATGTGTTTTGATTTTCTGTTTAATTTCAGTGGTAATAATAGTGGGTTTAAAAATTTCCAGGTGGATAGATTTATTTTTTTGTGCCTGTTGGATTAATTTCTCATTTTGAGGAATTGTCGAAAGTGAATGTAGTTTGTTTTTGTTCTTTGAAGTTTGAGGTTATTTAAGCTAGTGCAGTTAATTTTTGTGAATGGTTTGTGAGTATTTGAAATGAAAGTGTATTTGATTTTTTCAATACAAAGTTATATTTTTGTTTGATAGATTACCTTATCTGATAGTTATTTCTGCCATTTTTAATTTTGTATTTATTATACTATTTTTCTTTGTTTTTGAACTGATATTTTTTCCTACTTGTTTGAGGATCATAATGTTTATTTCTCTTCTGGAGTTGCCTACAAATTTTTAATACATTTAAACCATTGCTTCATTATTCATGTTTAGAATTAATAAGAATCTGTATCTTCCTTTCTTCAAGAAGACAGAACTGCTGCTTGCTTTCACTTCCCTCTCCTTTCTCTTCCCTGTTTTACTTCCTGTGTTGAAATAATTTAAGTATTTTAGTTCCAGATTGCTTATTTTTCTAAAAATCAGTGTGTGTTGCTTCTTTGTCTTATTATTGTTTCTTATAATTAATATCTTGGATGCTTTTAAAATTATATTGGAGTATGTTTACTAATTATATCAGAGAGGGTCTTTGGGTAGTAAATGCTGAGCTCTTTTCTGTGTGAAAATTTCTTTTGCAGTGCCACTTAAAAGCTGATTTGTTTGGATATGAGTTTCAAAATACTTTTCCTTATAACTTCAAAGTTATTGCTCTTCTAACATCTGTGTGGATGAAGTCTAATTTTATCTTTATGTGATTTATGTATGTATCTTTGTAGGAATTCATTTTTGTGTTCAAATCTCTCCTTTCTCCACTAATTGATTCTGTTTAACACTTAGTGGATCTTTGAACCTGCCCTTTCTCCCCCCCCATCTGTCCCAGAAATTTTCTAGAACACATATAACAGATGTTGGACTCTGGTTCTGCATTCTTTATACCTGACTTTCTTTCATACTCTACTCAAGAGGCCTTTTAGGAGAATTTCTTATAATTTTCCATTTTTTTCTGTGCCTATTTTGTTAAATGTATTTGTTAAGCTTTATTTTGGAAGTAAGTTTTTCTCCTTTTTTTCTTTTGTAAAAGTGTTTTTATTGAGGTATAACTTAAGTACAATAAACTACATCCATTTAAAGTTTACAATCCCATGCATCTTGACAGATAATATACACCCATGAAGCTACCCCTTTGCCCCAGCCATCAAGATTTGGGTTACTATGGAGAGTTTTTTCCTGCTCCTATGCAGTCCTTCCTTGCTCCCCCTCTCCCCAGCCCATGGTCTGCTTTCAATTGGATCCAGAAATGATTAGCTTGCATTTTCTAGAGTTTCATATAATGGAATCATACAGTATGTAGCTTTTTGTGTAAGGCTTCTTTCACTCAGCCTGAGATTTCATTTATGTATATAGTAATCTGTCTGCCCTGCCTTTTTTGTTTTGAAAGGCCAACCACAGCTGGCAATCATTTCTCATTTTTTTTTTAACGGTATTTATTCATTTTTATGGATGAGATCTCATTTTACCTTTGAGGGTATTTATGATTAAGTCTCCTATTCGTCCCTGCAACTCTTTCTTCAGATGTTTAGCTTCTCATTTGTGTTGATTTCCTTTTTGGTAATTCTACTTTGTAAAGTGATCATCTCTGCTTTTAAGATGGCTCTTTTCCTGTCAGTAGATGTAGCATCCGTTTACCAGTCAGTAGGATAGATTGTAGGGAAGAGATGGGATATATGGAATAGAAATAGGCTCCCATTTCTTCTGGGTAATAGCAGCTACTTTGGTGCCATCCTTAACCTCAGGGCTCATGCCTGGGCTCATTGAAGACTTTGCCTCTCTGGGGCTGGGGGTGGAGTTGGGTAGTGGTTCTCAGTAGAAGGAAGTGGCTGGCCTGGCCAGTTGCGCAAATGCATTTCCTCACCAGATCACCCATGACTGCACCAGACCTCCTGTTTCCCCCTGGCAGCTATTCCATCTATAGCTCGAATGGAACACTTCTGTTCTACCCCTGCCTTTCTAGCTTGCCAGTTTTTATAGCATTACTCTTTTGAGGTTTCTGGATAGTTACTGCTTTTATCAACCTAGTTCTGCTGAGTATATCACTTGTTTCCCAGAATTATTTTAGAAAACAGTATGTCAGTAAATCTATATCTTTGTTATTTCTAGGATTTAAGGTGAGAGGAGGAGTCATGCATGTGTATCTATGCAGTCTATCTTGATCCAATTTTCTGAAGCCCTTTTTTGTGAAGGATTTTTTTGGTAACATATTAACTTTGAAACATCTGTTGCCCAGAAGTCCATTGAAATATTTTTTAGGACATCCTGTTTTGAGAGAAATTGAACACTGAAGCTTACGTTGTATAGGGTTGAGCATTTCCTCTACTCCTAGTTTGAGTACTAAACCAGAACCGAAAAGTCTCAGCATTTCTTCTGTAAGCCAAGGGAGGATGAAGGTTTTCAGTCTCAATCTTTTTTTCCCCCAGAGTTGAGGTTCATGGGTAGTCATTTTTCTTTTCTTTTTTTAATGTTTTATAGTGCATTTTGGGTTTGCCTATATAAGAGGTTTGGGTTGGCTCAATATTCTAATATTTTTATTTCTGATCTTTGTAATATTTTTTAGAAAAAGTGCTTCCAAATCAGACAGAATCATATTTCTTCTCCCCCAAACCTTTTTGTTTGTATAGTCCTTGGAAACCTCAGGGTATGAAAAAAGTTGTTAATCTAGTAAGTGTAAATTTAGTTTTCACGAAAAAGCTGTTCTGACATTTTTTTCCTCCCATTTAGTTTTTCCGTGGTTTGGCTTGGATATTGGTGGAACCCTGGTCAAGCTGGTTTATTTTGAACCCAAAGACATCACTGCTGAAGAAGAAGAAGGAAGAAGTGGAAAGTCTTAAAAGCATTCGGAAGTACCTGACCTCCAATGTGGCTTATGGGTCCACAGGTATTTCGGGGGATGTGCACCTGGAGCTGAAGGACCTGACTCTGTGTGGACGCAAAGGCAATCTGCACTTTATACGCTTTCCCACTCATGACATGCCTGCTTTTTATTCAAATGGGCAGAGATAAAAACTTTCTCGAGTCTCCACACTTGTCTTTTGTGCCACTGGAGGTGGAGCGTACAAATTTGAGCAGGATTTTTCTAACAGTATGCAATTTTTAGCTTATATACAATTTATGGTAATCTGATTGTTAAAAATAATACCAGTAGCAAGTGGTAGAATCATTTCCATCTCTAATGGAACTTGAATTTTCTTGAGTCAGATAAGAGTAAGAATAATTTAGTGATAGTCAGAAAGTAGCCACCTAGAGATTGTTGTATAGTTTTTGTCCAGTTCATATGAGTTGATGAGAATCAGAACCACTAAACATAGCAATTTATTGTTCTTTAGTATGAAAAAACAGTGAATCTGTAATAAGAGTAAGGAACTATATAAGGAATGATATCATTAAATCTTGAACATTGAGATTGAAAAACAATTTTTAAAATTTGTCTTTTCATGTCATAAATTTGTTTCCAACCTCCTCTCCCATGTAGTTTCTCTTGTTCTCTTCAATGCTTCTTGGCTGTTTTAAAATCAAGGAACTCTGGTCTAAAGCAGTGGTTTTCAGACCTCAGGACTAGTCAGAGTTGGTTGATGACAGTCTCCTCTTTCCAAATGCTTTCTGATATGTTCTGTGCTACACACTTGTTATGAGCCATCTCTAAGTCATGTCTGGACACTAGTGGAGTGCCAGTGGGCACTTGATTTGGTTTTTAGTCAGTGAACCCTGTGTGCAAGGCCTTGTGGTGTTAGGCCTTTTGAAGGGAAGGTGAGGTGGAGGTGGTGGTAGGTGGGAGATTGCCAAGTGAATTGGCTGAGACTTTGACCTTTAGGGTGTGATATAGATTTAAAATATCTTAGTGACCATGTTTTTAATGCCACCAGTGAGAATATTGTTCCTGAGATTCTGCCTTTGCCTGTGTTATATTCCATAGTTCTTTTTCTCTATGTGTGTCACCGTATGATTCCATCTAATTAATTAATTACCTAATTAATTAATTAATTTTAGGCAAGGCAACCCTTGGTTAACCTCACAGATTGCAAGGACCTTGTCAGCTTACAATCCTCTATTTTTTTATTTTTTATGTCTACAGCACCTGCTGTATGATTTTATGACCGTGCCTTCTTTTTTGTCTTGTATCTCCTGACTTTCTCCCATAATTGACCGTAATCATAATATAGAATTGAATTTTAAAAATGAATTTTTAAACAGGTTTTATATTTTTTGCTTGAATTTCTCTTGCTGTTGGTTTTCAGTGGTTTCTTTTCTACCTGCAAGTAAAGGGGAAGGTAGCAGGAGGAGAGAAGTTTTCTTTATGGAAGCTCATAGTTGACTCTGGACTATAACTGGTAGATAAAGGAGAAAACCTCTCTACATCCAGGATCTTGCAGAGATGCCCTTTGGAACATATTTGAAAACCATTTAGGCTGTTACCAGAGGTTCAGCATTGTGTGGTAATTCCAAGGAGAGGGTGCAAGTGTAGGAATTGCTTCTTAGGCTTTTGGGTTTTTCATTTGTATGTACCAGCATTAGCCTTGAGAACTGAAAATTAAATGCCTATCAAATCCTGTTTGTGCATTAGAAGTCACTAATATTTAACAAACGACAGGAAATAGTTTTAAAAATATTGCATATTCCCTGTTTAATATGAATCAGATTTCCTGACATTGAGTTTGTACATTGATATAACACCTACGTTGAGTCACTTGAATTTGTGAAATTGACTTATGCATTCATTCAGTCTCTAACTATATCCATTTAGGCTGGGATTCTTAAGGAATAATAGCACAGCAGAACACTTCAAGATAACACAAATTATGGGAAGGATAAAAGGAAATACTGGTTGGGCATATAATGGCAGAATACTACTTGGATTATAATAGGACACTGGTGTAAAATGATTTGGCTTAGAAATGAAAATGCTGGCACTTGAGATTCAGGTGTCAGGAAGTCAGTATTTAAATTTGTCTTGGCAAGAAGGGTTCAAGGATATGAAATGAAGACAGTGATGAACAATTAAAGGGCTTGAGTTTGGCCAGAAGAGTAACTTAATATTCTTAATTAGGGATTATTAATTAAAGATTAAGATCAAGTTACCTATTAATTGTGTTTCCACTATGAATCAGAATGAATTGCATGTAAATGTAATCAAGTGGGAGGTGACTTAAGTGGGGAGAACTTGTAGGGCTGACTGCTTGTAAACAGAACCTTTTCCTTTTTTGGGGATTGAGGCATATTTACATTTGTCACATATATTGAGTATATATGCTTGTAAAATTCAAATGTGTTAGAAGTTCATGAAGTAAAATGTGGAAGGTTTTTTTTTTTTAATATTCATTGTCACCACTTTTAAAAGCCTACATATCATTAGTTTTTTATGCATGATGCTGTGACACATACATGTGCACATTAAAATGGGTTTGAAAAATAGGCAGATTGGATCGTATTTTATAAAATGCTTCTCAGCTTGCTTTTTTGACTAACAACATGTCTTGAAGTTCCTTCCACTTGAATTATTAATTGATTGAAGATCCTTTCCTAAATTTCTGTATAGTGTTACATAATATGAATAATAATTTATTTAAATAGATTTTCTAAATTAGTTATTTGAATGGAATTAAGTTGATAACAGTATTCTAAATTCTGATTCTACTAAAATCCCCTTGTCCTCCAGAAGATGTAACTTGTTTAGATAGTGAAAAAATTTACCTTCTAATTGGCTATTTTCAGCTTTTTGGCTTCAGGTTATTAATAATAAAGGGTAGCCTACTTTGATACTGCTCCGTAGCTTTGAAGATGTTCTTTGGAAGGCAGATGTCAGCCTTTGTGGCTCCCGTCAGGTGTGACCAGGTCCTTGCATTACTTGGATTTCTTGGAGCCTGGTTTCTGATAGGGCTGTGATCTTAGCTATGCTTCTGTGTCATGCCTGTGAGCAGCCATCATGTTTTCTGCTCGGGTTTTTGGCACATTTCGCCAGTTGCTGCAGTGGTTTGTAGGTAGAGTGTATTTGGGTCCGTGGGAGCAGGAGTCTGTCTTGTCAGTCCATCCTTAAGTTTGTTGTCTCCAGATCTGTTCTGTAAAACATGCACAAATAAAACACATCTATGAACACTTTTATGGTTTGTAGATGGGATGCCTTGTTAAATGGAGTTTTTATTTGTTTGGCTTGTTAAAGAATCTGAAAACATTTTTATCTCATTACAGATAGGTGATCTTCAGCTTTGCAAACTTGATGAACTAGATTGCTTAATAAAAGGAATTTTATATATTGACTCAGTTGGATTCAATGGACGGTCACAATGTTATTACTTTGAAAATCCTGCTGATTCTGAAAAATGTCAGAAGTTACCATTTGATTTGAAAAATCCGTACCCTCTGCTTCTGGTGAACATTGGCTCTGGGGTTAGCATCTTAGCAGTATATTCCAAAGATAATTACAAGCGGGTCACTGGTACCAGGTAGGTCTTTTATATAAAAGTCATTATTTATTCTTGGTATAATGGGTTAACACTGAGTTTTCAGGTATTGCATATAATGTTAAAATTATGTGACAGATATAACTTTTCTGGAATTATATAAACAGATGTTTCTCTTTGAAAGTTCTGATTTCATGATCTCTTTAATCTCTGTTCCTCAAGGTTTCATTGCTATAGATCTATAAAATACCTCAGCAGCCAACTCATGGAGCCCATAGTCCCTGCCCTCAGTGTATGGTGTGCATATACCATAAAGTAACCAAAGATAGATAGTATAAGAATAAGGCAAGGCAAGATCCTAGTTTTGAAATTGGTCTAGATTTTATACATGTATATACATACATGTGTGCATACACACATATATGTGTGTGCCTGCACACACAAGCACACCCATACTCCCATACTCCCAGCCCCCACCACCCTGGGATGGTGTACGATCTAGAAGTTGAGGTGTACTGAGCAATAGAAAAATGATTGAGGGAGGGTGGTCTGAAAAGGGAAGATTTGGTGGCAGATGAGAGTGAATACATTTTGGTTGAAGGATCAGAATCAGAGATCATTTGAAAAATAAGGAGCTAGAGATTGGGATAAACAATTTTTTTAATAGGTATTGGTTAAAGAATGAGTGGAGTAATTTTTTTGGGGAAAACACATTCACGGAAGAGTG
This sequence comes from Eonycteris spelaea, assembly GCA_003508835.1. Lineage (NCBI taxonomy): Eukaryota > Metazoa > Chordata > Mammalia > Chiroptera > Pteropodidae > Eonycteris > Eonycteris spelaea. The sequence continues at coordinate 1,556,391 of PUFA01000110.1, forward strand.
CTGATGGGGCGCATGATGATGACTTGGGGCAGGCACTTGGAGACAGGGAGGAGGTGCCAGTGTGGTCCTTGGTGTGGTGGGCTGATCTGTACCTGAGGCTCCTAATACTCAGCAGGTGCCCAGACTGAACTGAGACATGAGTGGGGAGGTGAGCCCTGTGTTTTGCTACTTTGCTTATTGGAGCACGTGACCATGTATCCTCAAGATGTCTATTGGGTACTCGTTTTTATCTTTTCACAGTGTTGTTTCTTACAGGTGGCATCTGTACGATTGGGTTGAGGCAAGAGTGGATTGATATGTGAACATGGTTTTGGGTTCAATTTAAAAAATGTTATAATACTATGTTGTTTGTTTTTAATCACAGTCTTGGAGGAGGAACTTTTTTTGGTCTCTGCTGTCTGCTTACTGGCTGTACCACTTTTGAAGAAGCTCTTGAAATGGCATCTCGTGGAGATAGCACCAAAGTGGATAAACTAGTGCGAGACATTTATGGAGGGGACTATGAGAGGTTTGGACTGCCAGGCTGGGCTGTGGCTTCAAGGTAAGGGGGCATGTGTTCTAAGAAACACAGGAATAAAATATTAAATATTGGGTATATCTTTTCCTTTTTTAAGCAGCTTTACATACTATAGAGTCACCTGTTTAAGGTGTCCAATTTAGTGGTTTCTAGTATATTTATAGAATTGTACAGCTATCACCATAGTCCAATTTCAGTATTTTCATCATCTCAGAAAGAAACCTTTATCATTAGCTATCACTCCCCATTTCCCCACCCCCAGTTCTTGGTAAACACTAACCTATTTTCTGTCTATAGATTTGCCTGTTCCGGACATTCCATGTAAATGGTATCATAGAATATTCTTTCATTTAGCATAATGTTTCAAGGTTGATCCATGTCGTGGCACGAATCAGTACTTTGTTCCTTTATATCACTGAATAATGTTCTGTATATATGAATATACAATTTCTCAGTTGATAAACATTTGGGTCATTTCAACTTTTGGTTATTATGAATACTGCTATGAACATTCATGTACAAATCTTTGTGTAGACATACTATACTGTTTTGTAGTTCTCTTGGATATATACCTAGCACTGGAATTGCTGGATCATGTGGTACAGTCTTTTGAGGAAATGACAGATTGTTTTCCAAAGTGGCTGCACCATTTTAGAATCTCACTTGCAGCATATTAGGGTTTAAATTTCTCCATATTCTTGCTAACACTTCTTACTATTTGATTTTAACTGCCTTAATAGGTATAAAGTAATTTCTCATGGTTTTGAATTGTATTGCTTTGATGAATAAGGATGTTGAACATCTTTTCATGTAACTTATTGTTACACTTATCGTGCCTGCCCCAAGTCATCTTTTCATGTAACTTTTCATGTAACTGTCAACTCATTGGAGAAATGTCTGTTCAAGTCTTTCATTTTTTAGCTGGAGTATTTGTCTTATTATTGAGTTTTAAGAATTCTTACATGTTCTGGATACAATCCCTTATCAAATATATAATTTGTAAATTTTCTCCCATTCTGTTGGTTGTCTTTTCACTTTTTTGTGGTGTCCTTTCTGGCATAGAATTTTTAAATTTCGATAAGATGAAGTCCATCTTATCTATCTTCACTTTCATCACTTATGCTTTGGTATTACATGTAAGAAATCACTACCTAGCCTAAGATCACAAAGATTTTATAGTTTTAGTTAGCTCTTATGTTTAGGTCTGTGATCCATTTTGAGTGAATTTTTGTGTATGGTTTCAAGTCATTGTTTTTTGCATGTTGGTATATTGTCCCAGCACCTTTTGTTGATTATTCTTTCCCGATTGAATTCTTTTGGCCCCTATGTTGAAAATCAGTTGACCATAAATGTATGGTTTGTGTCTGAACGAACTCTCAAGTTTTGTTCCATTGATGTTTTCCGTTATGCTAGTACCACACTACCTTGATTACTGCAACTTTGTACTAAGTTTTGGATTCGGTAGTGTGAGTCTAACAATTTAGTGTTCTATTTCAAGATTGTTTTGGCTAGTCTGGGCCCCTTGACTTTATATGAATTTTAAAATTGGCTTGTCAATATCTGCAAAAAAAGGGAACTGAGATTTTGATAGGGATGGTGTTGAATCTGTAGATCATTTTGGAGAATATTGCCATCTTAATACTTTCTAGTCTTCTCATCCAAGGAGATGGAGTGTCTTTGCATTTATTCAGATCTTTACTTTCTTTCACGACTGTTTTTTAGTTTTCAGTGTACAAGTATTATACTTTTGTTAAATGTATCCCTAAACATTTTTATTCTCTTCAATGCTGTTATAAATGGAATTCGTTTTCTTAATTTCGTTTTCGGATTGTCCTGAAATATAAAGTTTTGTGTATATTGGGGCACATGGTTTTTAATAATAGAAAAGGCACTCATATATATGCTTGTTTACTAATTTTAGGTACTTGGTAAGTGCTGTAGATTTCATTTTCTATGTTTGCAGCATTTGCTCATTGGGAATCACTTCTTTTTCTGATTAGTTGGGTTCATTTTTGTTCAGAGTTATTAATGTAGCAGTTCTGCAGGTCAGATACTTTGAAGTACTTGATCTGCTCAGGAAATCTGAAACTCTTAAGTAGTTTACTCTGGGATTTAGCTGTCTGCATTTTGCTTTGCTGGAATAAAAGTTTACCAGATGTGAATGTGACCATTCAGCCCAGTGGAAGAGCTGGGCAGTTGGGGAGAAATTGCTACTAGAGATATCTTCTTGCAACTTCCCCTGGTTGCAGAAGGAGCAGTGGTGCCTTCCAGTGGATCTGACGAGTGCGCGAATATCTGGATCAGAAGTAGATAGATTTCAGTGGAAACGACAAGGAAAACCATTTGCTCAGAGCGCTTGCGGTTTCTCTTTGAGGCTGCATTTCTCTTGGAGCAGATGCTCCTTTATTTTGTAATGAACAGTTTGAAGATTTGAACAATATTGCTCTAAAAGTCACTTTTATCTTAATAAAGTAACATTCAAGTTTTGTTGGACTGTGTTGACTTTGGTTTATCAAAGGGAATTTTTTTTTTTTTTAATCACAGCTTTGGGAACATGATGAGCAAGGAGAAGCGAGAGGCTGTCAGTAAAGAGGACCTCGCCAGAGCGACTTTGATCACAATCACCAACAACATTGGCTCGATAGCAAGAATGTGTGCCCTTAATGAAGTAAGGGGACGTGGATTTCTGTAGTTGCTCTAACGTGGGCCCCACCTTACGTACAACATCTGTCTTCTCTGGGGCCTAAATGTAGTCTCATGTGGTGGAGTTTGTTTCATTGGCAAACTTAAAACTCTTCCTGTAATCTTTTTTTCCTTACTGAAAATAAATACTGCTGCTATCTAGAAGTAGAGGAGAAAGTAGGGGGAGGTAGGAATGTAGGCATTGTTCCACATGGTGGGGACTGTTGGATGGTGATGATGTGGATAGTGATGCTGAGTCTAGACTTTATGCTCATTGTGGAGTTCTAGAACCCCTTGGAAGGAATCCAGAGGAAGTCATTGAAGCTGGGAGAAGACCGAACAGGCCGAGGACTGCCTGCCTTGTCCCCCGGCCCACTGCAGCAGAACTGTCTTTGTGCTTTCAGCTTCTTTACAGTGCTGCCTTGTAGCATTCAGGTCAAGCAGCATTGTACAGGGCTATGAAAGAACCAAGAATGGCCTTCCCTTGGGTATCCAGTTGGTGCAGCTTTATAACTTGTCTTTATTTATACATTTTGTTTAAAATTATTTTAAACAGATACTATAGGCATGTGGCTTAAAAAGAAAACCTTAAAAGGTACAAAAGGACTGTCTCTCTTTTAATTAAACAGATACTGCATCAGCATCAAGTAATTAAAAATCTCATTTGAATATGTTAACACTATTGCATGTTCCCTTTCTCGTTCTTATTTATGTATTTAAGATTTTGGTGTGCATACCATTTTATATTGTGTAAATATAAATTTCATGGCTGTATATTTGATTTCTTTTTATATAAATCATTCACATAGGGCTGGGTGGGCATTTGATAGCTGTGTAGCATGAAGCTATTCCTTGGTTGAATTTTATCTTGATAAGGGACTTAGGAATGAGATTTTTTCATCTAAAAAATATGACCATGCTTATGAATTAGTATTGCCAGGATGCTTTCTGCGCACAAGGGCTATACCAATTTATATCATCTTTAGCAGTAAATGAATGGATCAGTTTTACCACAACTTGACTAATGTTGGTGGTGGAATTTCAGTTAGTTGTTTTGCTAACACTTAATAGGTCTAAACTTACTTTTTTGTTAATTAGCGAGGTTGAAATTTTTTTCTGTGATGTATAATTTGCATATTTGTCACTTCTTTGAATTGGGTCTTACTATTTTTTTTAACTTATCTGTATAAAACTTTTAATAGTAGTTATTGTCATTTTTAATACGTTTTTCCTTATCTGTTTTCTCCTGTGACGTTTTTTGGCATGCTTTGAATTGGGTCCAGAGTTGTCAGGTGATCAAATTTAAGTAGCCTTTGATCAGCTGGATTGAATGTAAATACTGTTTTTGATCAGAAGTCAGCTTGCTGCTAAAAATTTTGCACATGGTCTCTGTTTGGGGTAGCTTTTACCAGCAAACATAAATTAAGATGAAAACTAATTGCCTTTTTTTGATGTGCTTAGAACATTAACCAGGTGGTATTTGTTGGAAATTTCTTGAGAATTAATACGATCGCCATGCGGCTTTTGGCATATGCTTTGGATTATTGGTCCAAGGGACAATTGAAAGCACTTTTTTCGGAACATGAGGTAAGCAGACTTAGTTCCTTTGATATGTTACCTACATAAAGGGCATACAGTTCACACTGTGTCGGAATTTGAAGTATAGGTGAAATGGGCTACGTCTTATTTTTGTAATTGTATGATATGGGTTTTAACTTTGATGTAATGCTCAAAAGCTTTTTCTAACCTGATTTAACACAAGGGTGCTTTTTGGTTAATTTAATTGTGAGCTTCATCAGTTTTGAAGAAACAAGTCTTGAATATTTAGCTATATTTATGATACTTTATTTTCTGAATTTCCCATTGCACTTGATTTATATATGCACTTGAGTTCTGCTTTTTTCATTTTTTGACATCAGTTTTTATGCATTGATATATATATAGTTCATGTGTCATTTAAGATGTACATTCTAAAAACAAATCAGTAAAAAACATTCCAGGACTAAAACCACATATCATAAAAACTTAACACGTAGACAGGCTACAAATAACAAAATGGAAAAGAATCATCGAATTGCTCGACCTGATATTTTATTGGAAAGTGCCTTTCTGTGTTTTCCAGTTTGGGGAGAAATAGAACCTGAGCTATGGAAGGGGCTCTCTCTTTCCTCTGGTTGGTTGTGGGGCAGTTAAACTATTTTAAGTGTTATTGGGTTTTTAGAGACTGTTGCCATGAACAATTTCAGAATTGTATGTGCATATTTACATTTTAACTGTGTTTATATGGATTGACAAATCAAAGTAATATTTGAAGTGCTATAGAGATTGCTTTTTTCCTTTATGGTAGCTGTAAGTTTTTCCTTTTCAGTTGCTTTAAGTTCATAGTTAAAACTCAAAGCACACAGATTCCCCATATCAAAATGCTTAGTTAAAGCATCTAACTTTTTGACTTCTAATGTTGTTATGTTAGTAAATCGGTACCAAGTTATTGTTTTTTATACCTTTTATATACATCTTGCTTTTTGTGATCTTTGACCCGTTTATCTTGTTTTATATTAGAATCAAAAGAAATTCTGTTTAATGTTGTATTTTAGTATAACTTTCCTTCTGCTGAATTTCTACCCCTTGTTGAACCTTTCCTAGGTAGACATGGAGATTTTTTTTAGGTTGACTTTTTTTTTTTTTACTTATCTCTTCACATCACAGTTATAATATGGACCCTTTATGAAATTTTGTTTTTATATTTTTTTGTCATTCTTATTACCTACTGACTTAATTTTTCTCTCTGGTTAATCTTGCAAGTCTGTCTCTGTTTTCCATTTTCATTCAGGCCTTTGATGCTAGTGTTGATTTCTGTACATATGGAACTTTGATTATTTTGGGCTGAGTCTTGACCTTGAACAACATGGGTTTGAACTGCATAGGCCCATGTATATGTGGATTTTTTTCAATAAATACAGTTGGCCCTTTGTATCCGTGGGTTTCACAGTCACACGTTCAACCAACTACAGACCAAAAACAGTATTTCAAATTCCCAGCCTCAATTTCCCAATTGCGGATTCCCAAACATGGATCCAAAATACTGGGTTCAGCAAAATGGGTGCTCAGGAAATGAGTGTCAAGAATTAAGGATGGTATTGGCTTTAACCCTAGTAATTACATTTATGGTAATTTAAATAGTTCTAAGGAAAGTTGCTCTTACTTTTCATGTATTTTTTTTTCCAGGGTTATTTTGGAGCCGTTGGAGCACTCCTCGAACTGTTGAAGATCCCTTGATGTTACCTGGGGAGGGGGTTCCCAGAAACTTCCACAATGGGATCTGTGAACTTTTGTTTTTTTAAAGAGACTTAATTTTATGATTGTGTACTACCCGAATCAAAGCAAGAAAGGACAAGTGTATTTTTCTAAGACATCAAGATAAATCCTTAAAAATTCTAGTAACCAGTAAGGAAAAATATATATGAAAAGTGGACCATGTTCATGGCAGTGGGGATTTGCTGTTTAAGTTGCTCTTCAGCATAGCTGTGTAAATGTGCGGTGCTTCACTCACAGCCACTTCAGGGCAGAGCTCTTCAGTGTTCAGCTGCCTGGTTTTGTGTCTCCTTGAACTTCCTGAATGTAAGAGAAGATACTATGTGTTATAGCCTAATCACAGTTTTGTCAACATGGCCTTGGAGATCATCTCCAGTGCATTAACTCTGGTGTGCATTTAGCCTTTGTGTGAATGTATTGAAAAACATGTTTTATTTCAAGGTTCTGCAAACTATGTGGGCAGGTTAATTCTATACCTGCAACTTTGTTGACAGTTAAGCAACCTCTAGAAGGGCAATTCCAGGTTACTTTACACCATAAATCCTGTTTGGAAAGACAGCACTTCTTCCTTGGGCAGAATTTCCTTGTGTAGTGGGGGAATTACTGACCTGATGAAAGTAAGGTTGTACAAAAACATAACCTGGAAGATTAAAACCAGACAAAAGGGGCTACTAGAATCAATATTTCTCCAGAGAACTAGGGAGAATCTGGTTATACTTTCAGGCTAGTAGAAAACTGGGAATTGAGGAGTCCATCGATTAATTCATGGGGAGCAGGGAGTTCTCTCTGCCTTTCTGCCACCCTTGGTCTTGGTGTTTGCCTGTCCCAGGCACAAGCTTGATTTCCCTCGCAGTCTGGCTCAAAAGGCAGCTTGAGGGGAGAGACAGGTTTCCAGATGGAGTCTTGGTAGAGACTGACTTGGAACCTTTTTCTTCTGCTGTGCAGAATAATTTTTAAAACCTTCCCCTTGGAGATAGAGCAACGTTTGTGTCTTATTTTGTGTATTATTTGGTGCCTGCATCACTGTTGAAGGTAATGAAGGGTTTGTGAAAAGCATCTTGAACTAGAAGGAAACTCCAAGGCTCTGCCGCCTCTTTGCACTCCTTGGTTTCAGGCGAGGTTCCTGGGAGGGAAGGTTCCTAGGGATGGAAGGGCGCAGGGGGTCTGGGCTGGGTCACTGACCGAGGGGACAGGAAGGAGGGCTCCGGCGGCCATCCCTAGTTGGCTGAGATTCTTCGAGCCTCCTGTGTTGGCCGCGTGGGGGCAGCAGAGGCCCGTGCTGGTGTCCGAGTGAGCTGAGGGCTGCCACCTGCAGGGTATGGCATATCCATTTCCTGAGGGTGGCCGCTTTTGTGTACAGTCTCTGGCACAGGGTTTGTTGGTGCCTTTGGCCTGGTGCAGGCAGCAGAGCTGGAGGGACGCGGCAGGGATCAGGGTCTCTGCTGCCACTTCTCGCAGTGCCCCTGGGTGCCCGCCAGAGTCAAGTGGAATCCGGTCCTTTGACCTTGGCTGTTTCCCAGTGCACCTGGTGGCCCCACCTCCCCTCCACGGTTACCAAAGACAGTGCCACAACCCACTCACTAGTACCATAGTTGTGCTTCTCGAGCCCCTCATGCCTAAGGCCATCTTCTGCTTTGGGCAGAGAGACCCCCCTGTTCTCCAGGAAGTTAATAAGAGAAGGGAGGGATCTTGGAGCAGCCGACTTCTGGTGAAAACCCAGGTCCTGCCTCCTAGGCTCTTGTCCCGCCTACCGACCAGGCTGTGCCAGTGCTTTACTTAAGTCGTCTCACAGCCCCTTGTAATCCCCACAATTGAACAGAAGAGCAAACCAGCTACAGCTGGAGCCCCCTCTCCTGCCTTGCATTCATCGGCCTCCATGGACCCGTACTTCCCACTACCTGGTGGCCTGAGCTTAGCTTTACTCCCACTCCATGAACTTTGTTACTAAATCTAACCAACATTTTATGTCAGTCTTAGCTCTAACAAATGTACCACTTGCTCTTCTGCCTTCCAGGGCCCTTCTATCTGCCACTTTGCTCCCTGAAAACAATTCAGTATTGCCAGCCCTCAGGCACAGTCCTGATTTCCCTTTGTATCATCGGTAATCACCTTGACATTTCTGAGGTAGCGTGCCTGGCCCAGGGCTTGCCTCTGAGCTCTAGTCCCAAGAATGATGCCTTCCCCTCTCTCCACTTGTCTATCTCCAAGCCATCCCTACACAGAAGTGTCTGCATCCTTTTCCCTGAACCTCCTCAGCACCCTCCTCTTCATGTCAGTTCGTGAGGTGCATGTAAACTCAGTTTCCAGTCACCATTGCCACCACCACCCTGGTCTAAACCATTGCAACTTATTTCAGCAGTTGTCCCTAACCTTTGCCCTCCACATGGTAGCCCAAAGGGTCCCACCCCACATACCCCCACTAGAGTAATGATGGTGGTGGGATGGTGACTGTGGTCATAGCCCCGTGGGAAAGGAAGGTGGCCTAAACCAAGATGGGAGAGGTAGATGGCCTGGTGGAGAGAGATGGTTAGAGGGCTGAGCCTCGGGAGATGGTGATTGGATTTGAGGTGGGGAGGTTCTGTGAGGCTACTGAGACTTGTTGGGGAGGCTTGGCTTTGGACTGTGATTGATATCTAACAGGCAGCTGGATATTTGGGTTGGAGATAATAGACCTGAGAATGTGCATGTGGGTGGGAATTTAGTAACTACCAAGGCAGTGAGAAGAGCAAGAGGTAGAGAAGGAAACGGCTGCAAAGATCTCAAGAGAGGTTGGAGACGGGCTGGAGGAAGTATGTTGCGCAGGAGACTGAGGGCATTGGAGCTCTTCAGCATCTACATTAAGAGGTGGCCCTGACTTGTCTGCAGTGTCAGGGATGGTCTTGAAGGGAGCAGTTGCCTTGAAAGCTGTGGGACATAAACTGACCTGCAGAGGTCCTAGCCAGGGGTGGTGAGGAGAAATGGCAGCTGCTGCAGGGTGATCGGACCAAGAGACTTTATTTTTTCTCTCCTAACAGAATAGTTATTTCTAGGTCAGAGGGGTGGGATGTGGGCTAGTTCTACCACTTGAACCCCCCGAGCACTAGTATCCATATTTGGGGAACTACTCCTGTGCATTGGGCACATCTGGGAGCGAGGCCAGAATGGTAGGTTGGTCCTTGGCCTCTGCCTTTTCCCTCGCTGTGGCCTAGTACTTACTCATCACTGCTGACCTGCACCCCACACCACTAGAAGGGACAGGCCAGAGGCTGCTTCTTCACAATCACACGTTGCTGGTGACCAGCTCTATTTGATCAGAACTATTTACCTTGCCTTTCCGACTCTTGCTACATGGGCTTAAGTGGAATGTGGGTGACCACAAGTGGGTACATGCTTAACATGAAGTATTTTTCAAAATTTGCTCTTTATTTACATTTTTAAGTCAATTACATGCATGTTTTATTTTTTAAAGAGTAATTAGCAAAAAATGCATTAAATTTTAAAATAGCAATATACAAAAATATAGCTTACAAAACTGCGAATGTTTAAAAATATTCTGCTGCAGAATTCTTAGTGTACAAACACGTCTATGAAACCTGACACTCAGCATTTCATAAACCTTTTTTTGAGGGAGTTATATAATATCTAGTGAATGAACTCCAATGGGCTAAACTACCAGACTAAACTACCCTCCGCCCTGGCAATGACTTGTCAGAACCAGGGACAACAGTTACCAGGAAAACTAGCTTGGAAGACTGGGCGTCACCAGGGGGGCCTCCTTAACTCTGGCCCCACCTGCCTACTCTAGTGGATCCTGGGAGGGAAGGGGCAGACAGGGATGTGGGCAGCTGGCCCAACATGCAGATCTGCCAGGCTGGTACTGGCACAGAGCTGAGGAGCTATATCCAAGTACAGACAAGTCCCGTGACACTGAGGCCCACTTTCTAGGTACATGTCGCTGGAGCAGGCAGGGTGTTCTGCCTAAACCTGTAGCCACAGAAGTGAGCACTGGACTGGTAAGCAAAGAGTGCTGATGCTTGGTCTAATAGTGGAGGCAAACTTTGCATCTTGGAACGATTTGGGCTCTACAACTGGGAAAGTGACATTTACTGAACAAACTCCTTTATTTTTCCCCCGATAGTCTCACTCTAACATAAACACCTTAACCCTGTCTAGTAAGAATCATGACCCAGCATTTTCCAGTTAACTGCAAATTTCACCTGAATTTATACATCATGAATTTAGACATGTTCATCTCCTTTACTCATAATCATAACAACATGAATGACTAACCCAGGGCCAGAGTCATCAAGTGACAGAGTGAATTTTCACAACTTCAAATTTCAGGTCACGGCCCCAAGTTGCACTTTGGATCCTGAGAAAGCTTTGGACTGCTGTTCTGGGTGGCAGGACAATGGGGAGGTGGGTGAGTCCATGCCCTTCCCAGGGCTACCTGAAGGAAGCAGCTTTAACTTCCATCTGCAGGGCCAAAAATAAACTTTAAAAAAAAAAAAGATAATTGGTGGGTTAATTTCTGTTGTCAAATGGAAAGCATTGGGCTAGGAGGAAATTCTGTGGGAGCTTTTTTGCTTGTGCATAAAGAGGGGAGGGAAAGGGAGCCAGATCCGTCAACATGTTAATCCTGAGACTGCCCACCTACTTGGTTAGTGGTATGTTAGTGATATCTACCCCACAAAATAGATGCCTTGGCAGTTGCTGCTGCTTCACAAATTCCTGCCTGAAAAACATGAGAGCCTGCCGAAGAAAGCCAGACAGTTGTTCCCTGACGTTATTGCTGGACAGGCCTTATTAGGAATTGGCCAAGATGGGGGTGGGGAAACAGCTCGTCTAGGTTGTTGCAAGGACTAATGGCCCTGGATGAGAGGCCAGCACTGCTGATATTGGCTAGAGCTTGCTCTCGAGTGTCCTGTCACAGATCAGAAAGTGTCTGGAAACTGGTCGTGCTCCCATATTATCTGGACATCTGTGGTAAGGGTCAGCGATGAATGGCAGTTTCTAATTTGTATTGAAAACCAGAATTCCAGTGTGCTGCAATCAATAAAAACATGCCCATTCAAAGGAATGTGATTGCAAAACCATCGCCCAATTTTGGGCTCACCTTTTACAGATATTCTGACTTCTGGTATGGCTCTTCTCACATGAATAGGAATGCTCCTTGAATATACTTTTATCACAGTAAAGAAATATACATGCATATATACATAAGTATGTATTTGCTTGTATATATGCATAAATGACCTCTGAAAAGATACACAGGGAACAAAAGTGGGTGCTCAAGGGGTGAGAAGCTGGGTTTGCTGGAGGTCAGGGTTGCAAGGAAGACTTAACTGATTTGTGAATCATGTGAAAGGATTAACTATTCAAAACTAAAGGCACATTCAGCACTGAGCAACAAATGGAGTAAGTACTATGGGCAAAGGCAGATGGAGGTGACCAGGGAAGATCAGGGGAAGAGGGAGCCAGCAGACCTGGACAACAGAGGAGCCCCATGTGACCATAACGATGTTACCTTGTATCTGCAGCTTCCATGATCCCTAGACTTGTCCCCAGCTAATCTTTGCAAGCGCTAGTAAGGACACCCTTATAAACCCCGGGTGGTAGATAAAGAAACAGGCTCCAAAAGGTTAACTGGCAGAAAGGCACAAGGCTGGTAAGTGGCAAAGGAGGTTATTCAAATCACTCCAAGCACTTTTGGACCAGAGATCTGGGGATGCCTCCTAGCGTGTGTTCATAATTCCCAGGAAACCTCTCAGAGAAGAAAATTACAGTCGTTAACAGTAGCTTAGCAGAGTGTGCATTGGGCCATGGACATGACAGGCTTTGGAATGGGGCTGTGGAAAGGGACAGGGCTTGAAGTCACTGGCGGATCCAAGGGCCTTGACTTTGGGGAAAAGGCTCTTCATTTGTCAAAACTTGTGAAGAAGGCTATCTGGCCATGGTGGGAGGTTCCCTGTATCCCTCAGCCTAGACTTCCCCATGGGTCACCTGCTCCCATCTGGCCATTTCCATCTTGTCCTCCCTTCCTGGGACAGGCCTAACCAAATCACACCACGTCAAAAAAGTGGTAGATGACAACCAAGAATCGAGTCAGGCTGGTTTTCCATTTTTAAAACCAGCTGAATTCAGCTGTGCCCCTGGCAACAACCCGATGATGATTCAGCCACCAGTGGAATCCAGTTGGGGCCGAGTTCTGTTCTGCTAACCTGTGGCACACAAGTAACACCCAATCTTGGAGCTGCTTAAGATGCATTAAGACAAAGTGAAAAGAAAAAGAAAAAAAAAAAAGCCATGTTACTAGCCAGTGACCGAAGAGCAGATCAGAGTCCCCACATGTCTACAGATTAACAAAAGGTCATCAACAACTCTTCAAGATAGAAGTGGACAGGGCGGCCTCACTTCGAGGTGTGAGTCTGAGTCAAGAGAATTATGGGATCCTTGACTAATTTGTTTAAAAAAAAAAGTCCAGATGGGAATTTAACCTTGTCTGTCACACAAAACTAATTTTAATCAGAATAAAGGAAGACATAAATTAACCCCCAGGCATTTGCAGTTACAGCAGTGCAGCACAGGGAAGTCTTGGAGGAGGAGCCAGATGGGGTGGAGGTGGGGCACATGCATTCAGGTTGTGTTGCTAAGAGCTGCAAGGAACTACTGCCAAGTGACAGCGGCCATGCTGCGGTAGGACACCAGGCCAAGAAAGGGGAGATGACTACAGCAGAGCGAGCACTCCAGTAGTCAGCCCCACCCCGGCGGAAGAGCTGCATTTTGAAAAGCCTTCCACGTTCACAAGTGTTGAGGTCACATTAGTGGTACTGCATGGCGCAAAACAGACCCAGGATGGTGCCCAGTGGAGAGCATACAGCTCTCTCAAACTTCCCTCGAATGACCGAACTATTTGGGCTTTGCACCTATAGTCCAGTGTGCACCAACCACCTCAACTTGCCTTTAGCTGTGACACAGTGAAATAAATTAATTTGCCTTCCTGTAAATACAGAGCTGTAACTGAAAGGCTATGATCCTATAAAAACTGAGTCGAAGCAATCTGCAGTATAGAAGACAAGCATTCCTCCTTTTTGGGGAAAAATTATTTCCTATTCGAATCCCATAATGGTAAGGTAACATTTGTCCCAAGGCCATTCCATGGAAAATGGTGGGTGCTGGCCATTAATGAGGCTAGTCTAGAAGCAAGCCTATTTCTGACATTGGTCGATGAAAACATTTCACTGGAAACTGGGTGCTTTGCAGCACTCAATTCTATTGTGCTACTTCAGAGAACACAGAAACGGGGGGAAAGTAGGAGTGTACAAATAGGTCTTTTCATGGGTGCCAAACAGGCTAAAGCTTTCATATAAAAATATTCCACAGTTTCCTTGCCCTGTTTTAAGAAGCAGTCCGGTTGGCATACCACGAATAGGTCACACATAAGAAACAGCCAATTCTGACCAACTGGATTTGTAATTTTCCAAACTGGATTCTGCCCAGCACTCTTCCGGCTATGAGAATTTTCCTCATCATCTGACCCCAGCCACCTGAACCAAGGACAGATTCCTTAAGACAGTAGAGGCTGATTCCAGAAAAAATTTCTGGAGACATGCCACAAACAGAGTGACAAGGCCTCCCACATCCTCTCTCCATATCACACAGACTGTATTTCCAGTGAGAAATTGCCCCACTCACACCTGTGTTGGAGCAGACCATGTGTGATGGAGCAGAGGCATCGCTAGAATGAAGGGATGTGGAGCACAGGCTCTGGAAAAGAACCTTCTGACCCAAGCTGCTTCACATAGCTAATTTATACAATATTAATGAATCCTAATGGACTCTGAGCCATTTCTAGAAAAGCTGGACAGAAAGAGCCGAAGAGTAGCATGCATTTCTCTCCTGTAGGGGCCCTTTCAATTAGTTCTCGCAAGTCCAAATACTGAGGCACGCGCCAGTGAGTGAACAGCCTGCAGGATCTTCCTGAAACTACATTTTCAAGTGGAGCCCTGGCTAAAAAGTTACATAGGGATCTTATTTGGGATGCTTTAAATTGTTTAAAAGTGAATGATAGGCATTTTTCTCTGAAGTAGAAACTTGATAGGGTGAGAGAGAGGACAGAGGGAAGGAAGGGGAGAGGGAAGGGGGTCAGCGTCCTCCTTTGTGAAGTAGGCCAGGACTGGCCATCCTCAGCTGTCTGATGGACTCTAGTAGCTCCCTTCTGAGGCAGGGGGACAAGGCCAGCAGCTACGCTGCCACCACACTGCGTATGCGGGGATGTGGGCAGCACCCCAAGGCCCGAGTTACGTAGGGACAGCATGGGCTCAGGTCCCATCCCCTAGGGCTCCTGACAGTGCTTGGCTGTGCCTCACTGGCGAGGTGGGGAGTGGCGGTGGGGAGAACAGGAGGAAATGGCTTCTGACCAGGCCTTTCCAAGCGCATCTAATGTTTTTAGCTTAGATGATTCGATAAGTAAGTGTTGTGAAACGGGAGAAGCGGTGGCGAGGGGCACTGCTGCTTTGTTGTAACCAAAACCCTGGGCCCCAAGACAGCCTTATCACAGGAACATAACATGAAAAGCTTTGTTGGCACTGCCTCACCAACCACTGGCAACTGGTCGTGCTCTGGCTGAGGTAACTGCTGGTTTTACTTGGCTCAGGGGCTGCCGGGAGGGTTCGCTGCTGCTAAGGCATGCACAGTCTGCGTATAGAAGCTCCTCTGTCCACAGGGTGGGGGTGGGGGTGTGTGGCTTCAAAGACCTGCCCTCAGTTCCCTTCTCTAACACTTGTGTTTATCTTCCCTTCTGCTTGAGAAAGATTCACCTTGACTTGGGAGACAGCGTGTAATGGAGTCAGTAAGAGACTCTCATGAAGTTTCTTGAACCAAACCCGCAGACTCATTCACTCCTCTTCTCTTGACGTGGAGTAGTGTCAGCGTGCTTTGGTTGTCACAAGACCCAGAAGTCTGGGTTCTCGGCTTAGCTGGCCCAAGAGTTCTTCATGAGGCAAAGGAAGGGGCAGCTGGTGCCCCAGGTAGAGCAGCCAACAGAGACCACTTGTGTTCCTCCTGCCTCCAAGCGGACGTGGGATCCCGCAACAGTCTGATCCTTGTGGTGAGCTATACAATGTTCTCTGCCCCAGGCAGGGGCCCCTGAGGGGGTCCACGGTCCTGCTTACTGTGCAACTGGGCCAGCTGCAGAACTGGCATGTTGCACAGTGGACATACTTTCCGAACCTCCAGCCACTTAATAAGGCACCTGCAGAATGAGACACCACAGGAAGGAAGACATCAGTCCCATGGTCATGGTACCGCCTGCCCAAATGCCTCATGCTGAGCACACCTGTCGCCCAGAGCTGGGCAGGGTGAACAAGGAGCCGCACCACTTGGAGAACACTGTTTACCCTCTGGAGGAGCCAGAGTCTCCAACCTTCTAAAAGGTGACAGTAAGAAGCCACAGTCAGCATGCTATGCCCTCAGTCATCCACGGCTTCTTAAAGAAGTGAGGAGGATGGTGGGAAGTAGGAGAAATAGAATTTTCTAACAGAACTGCAAAACATAAAATTGTAAGGGAAAGGGGAATATGAGTATGTCTGCAGGAAAGGGGAGACAGCCCTATACTAGCATTTATATTCAGACTTATCTTGATTTAAAATAACTATAATTTTGATTAAAATATGATTTTAGGAATGGAAGCACTCATTGGAAAGTTCCAGTTAAACAGCTGCTTACAACCTGGGCTCCAAGGAGGTGTGGGCTCAGCGGGCTCTCTCCAAAGTCCTGCCATGGTGGTTATGTTTCATCACCTGATCCCTCCTAATGTCACATACACACACATGTCCCGCCCTGTAGGGTGCTTTCTGCATTATAGACCAGTCATGAAGCCAAAAGCTGGTCTGGCAACGTCCCTAGCCCTAAGTAAGTTTGTTGATGTGCCTCAAACTCGGGTCCCCTTAAATAATTCCACACCAATACTCACTTTCTGTGGAAGGCATGTTTACATGGACAAATCCCCAACTCATCTCTAGGCTTGAAGTCTTCTAGACACACTGCACAGAGCTGAAAGATAAATTCACAGGTGAGGCCAAGTGTCTGCTCAGTAGTACTCTTTCAGGCTACAAGGTGAAGTGCAGCCATTTAGAAGGAACGTACAAAGTCTCACAGTTCCTCAAGTGAAAGAAAGGCTCGAATGGGCAAGGTCTTCTGAATAAGTCTCCTGCTCTTCCTGTCCCGTGTCTTCAAAGACGGAAGGCAGAAGGGAGAAGACAGAAAGCAAAAGGTGGCTTCCTTTACTTCGGTGTGTCGGAAGAGTCTGATCTGTTCATCCTCACTGGACAGGCTGGGCATGCTGTACCGGCCTGTGGTGTGCTGAGGGGCTGGCTGTCTGCAGCTGTTCTCTGCCTGCTCAGCAGCATGGCCCAAGGGGACTGCGTATGCCCTGCGGCAGGCCCGAGCCTCTTTTCTCTGGTAACGTGCTTTTTTATAGTTCCTGGGGCCCTGCATTTTGGCACTGTCCTGTCAGTGTCTGTCTTTCTCACATAAAATGATTCAAGAGTCACTGAATTTAAACTTATGAAAATGTACAGATGGGGCCAGGATTGCTCTCTGACAGGTGGCTAGGCTCCCCTGCTTGGAATGAGGCCTTCTCCTCTACACCCAGATGCCGGATTCCACTACTTCTTGGGCACTTAACAGTGCGCCCCAGGGACACCAAGTATGTTCATATTTACTGACTTTACAAATGAGGAAAAAGAAGCTCAGCGCAATCACCACGTTTCCTGAGGCCACACAGCTGGTGAGTGCCAGGCCTGGCTGGGGACCCAGGTCTGTTGCACTGATGTGCTGCTGCTGCCCAAAAGCTTTAATTTCTCCGTTTGCTTCCTCGTCCATCTCCAGGGATCCTAGTTCAACAATCACCATTTCTTGCTGACTGCCGACATGGCCTCCCTGTCAGTGTTTTATAATCTATAACATGTAACCCTGTCTTCTTAGGTTATGTAACAGGAGATGTGGCTCTTGATGTCCCATGGCCAGTGCTGTGAATGCTGGTCTTCCAACATTCTTCTCTAAGGAGCTTTCAGGGCCTTGTGTATATAGCAGACAGGATCTTCACAGGAAGAGGAAAATGGCTAACTGTCTTATCAGACTTGGCATTACTGTGAAACAGCAGGGGAGCAGGGAGGAAGGCAGGACAGACAGCTGGCCTTGGCTTGGACACCCACTAGCACTGTGACGTCTGTGACAGTGATGCCTCTCAAACTTTCTTCCTTCATTTGTAAAGTGAGGACACGACCTCCTCACAGGACTGTCATCAGCTCAGGTTGAAGGGACAGAGCTGAGGTGGCAGTAAGGAGGTCAGTCTACCAGTTATTTTATTCATATTTAAATTTCATAATAGGGGCTCTATTTTCAAGTCCATTTTAAATGTTTTTAGAGGAAGGTTGAGGACAAGCTGTGGGTAAAGTTGAGAAACTAGCAGTTCCGGCCTTGGAGTGATCTTTTTGGGCCTCGGCTTCCTGTCTGTAGAGGGGGAACGATGTTCCTACCTCCCAGACTGCGTGAACAGGCCCTCTGGCCTTAAACACCAGCCTCCCTCCCAGCACTGCCTTCTCCTGAAGCATGGTCAGGACTGCTGGCTCTGCCCGCTGGAGATTCCGTGCTGATCCCACCAGAGGGCAAGAAGATGGACAAGACACTCATTGTTATTTGCTTTTTTTCTAGTCTACAAAATTAGATTTGTAGACTTTTCAAAATTATAACCACTACTAGAGGTTATAATGTGCTATTACGTTCTCAAATTCTAAAACTATAATAACCTGAAAAAAAAAAAGATAAATTCTAACATGTTAAGTGCTAAAGGTAACCAAAAGCCAAGAGTAATCATGAAGAGAAAAGCCTCAGATCTCACTTCTTCCAAGTTCCCTGAAGGGTCAAACTACTTTTACAACTTTACAGAGCATATTTTGCAAATGAGCTTTACTTTCCAGTATATTAGCGGTAGATTGTTTCCCCAGTCTGAGTTCTCATCCCTTTTTAAAATGGGGATATAATTCACACACCAAAATATTCACCCCTTTAGAGCACATAATTCAGTGGTTTTAGATTTTTCACAGAGTTGTGCAACCATTGTTACTATCTAATTCCAGAACATTTTCATCACCTGTTCCCAAAAGCCCATTCCCATAAGCGGTCACTCTCGATTCTTCCTTCTCCCCAGTCCCTGGCAAGCACTCATCAACTTCCTTCCTGTCTTGATGGATTATCAACTTTCTGTCTTAATGGATTTGTCTATTCTGGTCATTTCCAGATTGGAACAGAATCATGAAATGGTATCATATAATATGTGGTCTTTATGTCTGTCTGCTTCTACTTAGTATGATGCATTCAATGTTCATCCGCGTTGTAGCATGAATCAGATACTTCATTTTTATAGCTGAACAGTATTTTAATATATGGCTATACCAAATTTGTTTATCCATTCATCTGCTGATAGCCACTTGGGCTGTTTCTACCTTTTTGTTACTGTGAATAATGCTGCTTTAAACATTGGTGTTTGGTGTACAAGTATCTGTTTAAGTTTTCAGTTTTTTGGGGTACATACCCAGGAGCAGAATTGCTGTGTCATATGGTAACTCTTGAACTTTTTTGAGGAACTACGAAACTGTCTTCCAAAGTGGCTGCACCATTTCACATTCCCATCAGCAATGTATAAAAGTTTCAATTTCGCCTTATCTTTAGGTTATTATTATTGTCTGTCTTTTTGATGTAGTCATCCTAGATGGTGTGAAGTTGGTATCTCATTGTGGTTTGATTTGCATTTCCTTAATGACTAATGATGTTGTGTGTATTGGCCATTTGTATATTTTCTTTGGAGACACGTCTAATCAAATCTTCACCAATATTTTAGTTGGGTTATTTTTATTATTATTATTGAGTTGCAAGAGTTCTTTATATGTTCTAGACACAAATCTCCTCTTATCAGACAGCCAACTGATTTTGACAAAGGTAAAAGAATTTCAATGGTCAAAGCACAGCCTTTCAACAAATGGTGCTGGAGCAAATGGACATCCATAGGGACCAAAAGCATATGATCCCTGAAGCATAAGCAACCAAAGAAAAAATGATAAATTGGACTTCATCAAATTAAAAAATCTTTGTTCTGCAAAAGGCCCTTTTAGGGTGAAAATACTGGGATAATATTTTGCAGATATTTTTATTCTGTAGGCCTTTTATTATTGAATAGTAAGGGTTCTTTACATATTCTGGATACTACACTCTTATCAAATATGAGATATGCAAATATTTTCTCCCTGTGGATGTCTTGATAATATCCTTTGAAGCACAAAAGTTGTTAATTTTGATGAAGTACAAATTATCTGTTTTTTCTTTGGTTGCCTTGTTTGTTAGGTGTTATAGCTAAGGAACCATTGTCTAATCCAAACCCAAGAAGATTTATGTCTATGTTCACTTCTAAGAGTTTTGTATTTTAGTTGTTATATTTAGGTCTTTGATTAATTTTTGTATATGGTGTGAAACAGGGCTTCAACTTCATTGTTTTGAATGTGGTTATCTATTTATTCCAGCACTATTTGTTGAATAGATTACTCTTTTTCCAGGGAATTGTCTGGCCACCCTTGTTGCAAATCACTGACCATAAATGTCTGGGTTTATTTCTGAAATCTCAATTCTATTCCATTGATCTGTATGTCTATCCTTCTGCCAGTCTTAATATACTGTGTTAAGGCTGTCATAAATACTGTAGCTTTGTGGTAAGTTATGAAATTGGGAAGTGTGGCCTCCAACTCTGTTCTTTTTCAAGATTGTTTTTGGCTATTCTGGTGTCCTTTATACTTCCATGTGAATTTTAGGATCTGCTTGTCAATTTCTACCAAAAAAAAAAAAAAGGAAGCTGTGATTTTGATAGAGATTGTGTTGATTCTGTAAATATTTTGGGGAATGTTGCCATCTTAACAATAGTAACTCTTCCAAACAATGAATACAGGATGTCTTTCTGTTTATTTAGGTCTTCTTTAATATCATTTGATGATCTTTTGTAGTTTTCAGCATACAAGCCTTAACTTCCTGTGGAAAGTTTCTTCCTGTGGAAAGCAGGGCAAAGCAGGGACACAGTGTGTCTGCCACATGACTTCTCACCCACTATCTGCCTGACCCAGGAAAACTGACTTAAGTATAACTCTTCCTGGTCCTTGTGCAGTGAGGATCCCAGCTGCTACTGAGACGCAGAGGGAAGAGATTCTTCTTTCCTTTCTATACGTATACATGCAATACCACTCGACGAAAGAAGGTATGGACCCAAACTTGTTCAAATTTGGAAGCTATGTGGATGGCTGTACCACTGTACTGTGGATGTGGGCTCAGAATTCTGCAAGGCTATGCATGTTCTGTTGATGCATATGGCAACAGCAGGTGGATGAGGCCTTCCTTCTCTGGTGGGGTAGCAGGATACGAAGAGTGCAATGCAGGAAAAAAACTGAAGAAATAATGGCTGAAAACTTCCCAAGTTTGATGAAAGAAAAATTTTATATATATGAAGTTGAGTAAACCTCAAACAGGATAAATGCAAAGAAATCCCAGACATCATAAGCAAATTGCTGAAAACTTAAGAAAAAAAAAACTTTGAAAAATGACGCATTAATGATAAGAGATCAATGATGTGAATGACTGTGAATTTCTCATCAGAAAACCATGGAGGCCAGAAGGAAGTGGCACATTTAAAAAGTGCTGAAAGAAAAGAGCCGTCAACCCAGAGTTCTATATCCAATAATAAGAACCTTCAGGAGTGAAGGTGAACTAATGACATTTTCAGATGAAGGCTAATGAAGAGAAGTCATAGGCAGCAGATCTGCTCTAAAAGAATTGCTAAAGGAAAGTCATCAGATAGGATATGACATAGGAAGGGAACTAGAAACACTGGGAATGAAGAGCAACAGAAATGGTAAATATCTGGATAAATATAACAGACTATTATTTCTCTCCTAAATTCTTTAAAATATATCTAGTGGTTAAAAGTAAAAAACATAACCCTGTCTGGTGGGATTTTCAATGTGTACAGATGTGATGTGACAGCTGCTGCATAAAGAGAAAATGGAGAAGGGTCTATTTGGATGTAAGCTTTCTATAGTTCAAGTGAAGTGCTAAAAATTGGATCCAAGTATTTATAATTCTTAAGCAACCACTAAAAAATTATACAAAAATATAAAAGTCAAAATCACAACAGATAAAATGAACACTAAAAATGTTCAAATAACCAAAAGAAGGCAGGAAAAAGGAAACAAAGGAATAAAAAAAGAGAAGGAAAAGCAGAAGACAAATGATAAAATGGTAGATCTAATTCCAAACGTATCAATAATTGCACTGAATTTAAATGATCTACACACACCGATTAAAAGACATATAGGCAGAGAGGATTAAAAAACATGACAAGAAAACACTTCTAAATAAAATTATATAGGTAGACTGAAAATAATAAAAAGATGGAAAAAAACATGCTATGCAAATATTAATCAAAGAAGCTAGAGTAACGATATTAGTATTAAAAATTTCAAAGCAAATTATAAAGGATGAAAAGGGACGTGAAATCGCGACAGTCAATTCACCAAGAAGACATAAAATTCCTAAATGTGTATGCACCTAACAACAGAGCTTCAAATAAATAAATAAATGGAAACACAATGTGTTTATAAATTAGAAGACTCGACATGGTAAAGATACCAATTTTCCCCTATTTATAGATTAATGCAATACTAATCAAAATCCTAGCAGGATTTTTCTTTTTGTACATATAGACAAACATTTACATGAAAGAGCAAAGAAACTAGACTAGCTAAAATAGTACTGGAAAAGAATAAAGTTGGAGAAATCATACTACTTGATTTTAAGACTTATTATAAAGCTACAGTGATCAAGACTGAAGAGATAGGCATGTAAATCAATGGAACAGAATAGAGAACCAGAAACAGAGTCATTCAATTTTTGACAAAGGTGCAAAAGAAATTTAATGGAGAAAGCACCACTCATCATAACCAGAGCTGGGGACACTGTGGTGAAGAAATCAAAGACTAAATCAAGTAGATCGTAGACTAATGCCTATTTTCAAGAGAATGCCTGTCACGCTTCTCTTGAAAAAACCCAGATCTGGCAACAATTAGCTAGAGCTGAATGCTGGCAACTTCTTTACGCAGGACTTGCGTGCCTCGGTGTGTCACAGCTTCCATGGCACTGTTTCCCTTGACCCCAAGATTCCATTCAACTTATTACCCCATTTGCATGGCTAGAACTAGAAACATGTTTATTTTAGAGATCTGCTTCTCTCTGTCTCTACAAAAAGGAAGAAAAGATAAAACAGGGTTTTATCTAAACTATGGGTTTTAAGAGAGGGTATTTTTCTTTATAGAAGGACAATATATTTTCATGTTTTGAATATATATACATCACCCCTCAGCTTCACTTATTATGTGTTGCTTGACTCCTAGACTGGTAAAAAAAAAATAAAATTAAACAAAAAATGATATAAATAGTCAGCTACAGAGCCAACTGTCTAGGATGCTGGGAGTAGAATGGGGTGGCATTGCTGTCTGGGCATTTGAGTTTGCAAGGTCCCAGGAAGGCTCCCTTAGAGGAGCAAAAGCCCAGAAGGAGCTATGTGGTCATGCAGTACTGGACCCTTCAAGAGCCTCTCAAGTGTATACTCCAGGTAACAGATGGTTGCCTCTTTGAGACTGCTAACTTCTTGAGAGCAGAAATTAGTATTTTATGTTTGTTTGTGTCTCTTGGTTTAGTAGTGTCTGATATGTTTTATGTATTCAATCCTTTTAAAATTAATGTTAACTAATTTTCTTTAAAATTAAAACCACTGCATATAAAACGAACATCCCTTTTGACAAACTTCCCCTAATCTCTTTCCTCTTCTTTTCTCTTTGTGTGATCAGTACATGTCCTCAAACCTGTTAAGACACTTTAATATGCATATAAACCCATGAACAATGTGGTTTATTTTACTTTATATATGTGATGTAACATTGATATCATTTTGCAACTTGCTTTTTTCAAGATCCCATTAGGGATTTTCCCAGGTTGACATATTTGTAGAGCTTATTCCTTAATTTTGCCTGCTGTATAGCACCTCATTGTTATGAATCACTGTATCAGGTTACCTTCCTTCCCTCCCTTTCTTTCTTAATATTCCAGCATATCATGTTTTATTTATTCATTACCCTATTGATGGAAATTTAGCTTGTCTCTGATTTTTCACTATTATAATTATTCACTAATAACAGTATCCATATTAATTTCCATGTGCTTATATAGGACTAAGTTATGTATGTCTATATGCTACTGGAATGCATACAAATCTAAAAGCTTGACAAAAAAATAGTTTTGACACCAAGAAATGCAACCTGAAAGGATCAAATGAATTGTGAAAAATACATGGTGGCCTCTAGAAACAACCTAGAGAGCAAAGTTAGGTTTTCCTAGTTTATACCTTCAAATAACAAGGGGAGAAGGATAAGTAGCTTGGTCAGACTCGCTGAAAGTGGAATTGGTGGGTACAGCTGGGATACTGACATACAGTTATGTAACACAATGCATGTATTCAGGATAAAGATTCTAAACTGATGAGTCAAACCAATAAGGAAGACTTTGTTTCTTGACAAACCTGGTTATTCAATATTGCTAATGTATGTCAGAATTTAATCTTTTTAGTCATGGTCATCAAGAGACTCCAAATAGAAAAGGGATTACTCTCTATTACTTCATGTTAATTTAGGCTAATTTAATAATGGGAAAATTTAAAAATCAAATAGTAATCAGTGCTTGAGTTTAATCTAAGGTTAGCTCAAAAATGCTGTAATATATCAACTCTGATAAAAAAATATGCAGAAAGAGCAAAGGAGCAGTAGATGATTTCAAAGTGTTCAAGAATAATATAAATCATTTTTATTATTCAAATAATTTCACAAACTTTCTTTTAAAGAGACTGACAATGTAGCTTCACTATCATTAGACTATATAAAACACGGATACTAATATATGGCTTTCCAAGTCCTTGCTTTAAATACAAATTCAAAAACAGAAAAGGAGGAAGAAAAAGGGCTCTAAGATTAAAAATTCTGAAATTTTTAGTTAGAGGCAACACAAGGAATAAAATGAGAAAGAATTTCTACAGACTATGTGTCTTAAGGTATACAGCAGGATGCACACACACTTTTGTATGTTTTAAGTTACAAAGAAAAATAACAGTGAACACTTGCGAACAAACAATGCAACCTCAACAATAGACCATCCCGAGGATTTACATCTCTCTCTCCCTATGTGTTCTTCCCTATTTCAGCCTCTACCTTGCCTCCCCAAACTCCCAACCCCAGAAATAATCACTTTTTTTGTGACACTGGTAAGAAGGGACTACTGGGAACATTTTCAAGTGAAATTACTCCAAATTCATCTTGAGTAAAAAACATATCTATCTCCTACTCATATAGCATGGACAACAAGCAGAATCATTACATTGGCATCATCCCTATTAAAAATATGAGTTACATTACTCTCTTAAAGCCTTTACATATTGATTTTTATGTGACCTCATCCTTAAATAGTCTATTAAGCAATCAAAATAAACCTATGTTTTTCAACTTCTGAAAATAATGATGTTTAAGCATATGACAGCATACTTCTATTAGAAAATAGATCAAGATTAAAATACTTATAAGGCACTTACCTCATGTAAATTCAGTTCTTTTACTTTTTCTTTTAATATAACCTATAAGACAAAAAAAAGTATATTCTTATGCCCATCTAAATCTGTAATTTAAAAAATTCCTCATTGTACTCATGATTAGTTTTCTTTTGTATATGTAGCTCATTTTCACTCATATTCAATATTGGAGAGAATCTCTTTTATAGTTTGAGACAGCACATTTTAGCAACATTCTTTAAACTTTAGCAATGATGCAATATTCTGGAAACAATTTTAAAATCTCTTTGATAACAGATACATTTTGGGAAGAGACATTATACACATGCCTATCTGGACTAAGTGCTAACATGGAGGGAAAATAAAAAAGGTTGATTGCCTTATGATTCAGTAAAACACAGCACTGACTGATGGAACTGGCTGATTCATAATTTAGAAAAGATTAAAAAGATCAATCTTTTATTAAGTTTCAGTTATTATTATACATCACTATCCTCAGAAAATTTTAGTTCTACCCAGAGTTATAAAAATAGGTTTAAAATTCATCCAGGTGCTGTTCCTAACCTGACTTTGTAGGGACTATATATCAGGCAAAAGGTATGCCAAGTGATAAGAAGGCAGATTACTATTTAAATAGAAAATTTCTAGAATAAACTTAGCTTTTTAGAGTTATATTTCAAGTGAAATTGGGGGAAAAAAAATCTCTAAATTTTTAGTATCTTATATTCCTGAACCAAAATAGTTTTAAGGTACATCATAGTTTCAGAAATCACATCAGAAACTACCATCTAGCTTTTCAGGGATGTATTACATTTCCAATTCAGTAATTTTTAAAGACAATTTTTATCATATGTTTTGTGACTATTCGTTCCATCAATTTCCCCTTTTAAATGGCCACCAAGGCCAATTCACTTCCTAATTAGCTTACATACAAACATCTCATAGGTTGTCAAGATCATGATAGAATTGAGACAAAAAGTTTTATCCATTTAGAAAACTACAACGTTTCACTGTGTGTATGGATCCCACAAAGACCTATGGGGAAGAGTGTGGGATTACCTACAATATCCGTGTGAACATCTAAGGAACTTGCCAATGAGCTCAGATTTCAGAGAGATATGGACAAAAGATGGACAAAAAGATATGTAATCCCAAAATGGTGAGCTAGCTCTGGAACATCATGTCAGCAAGGTTAAAGACCCAAATAAACTGAAGCTTACAAAATACATACATACATACGTACGTACATACATACATACATACATACATACATACATACATACATACATACAAACAATAAA
This sequence comes from Eonycteris spelaea, assembly GCA_003508835.1. Lineage (NCBI taxonomy): Eukaryota > Metazoa > Chordata > Mammalia > Chiroptera > Pteropodidae > Eonycteris > Eonycteris spelaea. The sequence goes on from PUFA01000110.1 coordinate 1,582,888, forward strand.
AAGCTAACAACAACAAAAATAATTTCATGCTTAGAGCCAAAAGAAAATTAAGAAACACCTACGTCCACTGTTTGGTGTCAGTGGTAAAATGTTAATGGATAATACATAGAAGAAAAAAATAAATTCTGGTTGGCCTTTGAGAAAAGCTAAGTTTATACTTTAAAGATCAAATCAGTAAAGGGATAGTATAAAGGGGTAGTGGTTAACAGCGATGATCCAAATACCTGGACTTCTAGTGGTGTGACATAAGCTAACAATTAAAGTACAAAGGGGAGGAGATGAGATAACGAAGCTGGTCACCTCTGACGAACTGGTATGTCTTCTAATGAAAAGGAGGTAAAAAATTCATTTAATGAAATCTCTGAACTTTATTAGGTTAACAGTAACTTTAAGGATTAAAAACTACAGAATTTCTCTAGCAAAATGTTAGCTCAAGTTTTCTGTTCAATTATATTTTTATATCATCTTAACTTCCTATAACTCGAAATAATACTTAAGAAAGAAGAGTACTTAAAGTGAAGTTGATCTATTTTGTACTGCAAATTGAAATTTTACAAGCAAAATGCTAAAATGAATGCCATAAATTGAGTCCTGGTTTAAAATATGAATGGAAATCTGAGTTCTCATTTTGGTAAAAAACATGATCAAAGTCAATCTAAAGTAAATTTCTCACCTGTTTGTAGGCATAAAATTCTTTGTGCGCTTGATGTCTTAGCCTAAAAGAGAAATGAACAATGCAATATTGAGATTTCCAATATATCAACTTGGAAAAAATCATTTATGATTTAAAATCCAGAATCTTTATCCTGGAATACACCCAAATGACAAATGTTACCATGTTATGAGAAAGTAACCAGTGAACCATAAAATGTTCTAATGTAAGTTCAAGTGAAATCTCATTAAAACAAAATCTTGATATAACAAATATTTTAATAAAGCCTCGATTCATTTTACATTGATAGTCTACTTGTTTTTTCAATGTTAACATATTACATTTTTCTTAATTTAAAAATGTAAGTTAACATACTTCTAGTGTACAAAAACCTTAAGAATACAGCTAAATAATTAAACAGACACACAAACACACACAACCAGTGTAAATATTATCTAGATCAACACATACAACACTTCCAGCATTCCTTAATCAATATCCACCCCTAACAGGTACCCACTACCCTGATTTCTATCATTGGAGATTAACTATGCTTGTTTTTGAACTTAACATAAATGGATCATTTGGTATTCTTTTGTGTTGCCTTCTTTCAGTCAACAATTATTTATGAAATATATCCATGTTGTTGCAGTAACTGTATTTTTGACTGACATAGTGTTCTGCAGTATGAATATAAAACAACTTAATTATACATTCTACTATTGACAAATATAGAGATTACTTTCAGTTATTTATTATCAAAAAGCTGCTACATAAATTCTTCTACATGTCTTTTAGTAGACATACAGACTCATTTCTGTTGTGTATATACCTGCAGGAGCAGAGCTGCTGGTCCAAAGTGCTTGTACTGATTTCTAATCCTTTGGGTAATGAGTTCCAGTTTTTCCACATCTTTGCCACTGCTTTGTATGGTTAGTTGAAAATTTTTTAGCCAGTCTGGTGGGTGTTCAGTGGTATCTCATTTTGGTTCTAATTTGCACTTCCCAAATGGTGTTTAGAACCCTTTCATATGCTTATTGCCCATTTAGATACTTTCTTGTATGAAATGCTTGAGTCTTTTGCCCATTTGAAAAAATGAGTTGTCTACCTTTTTCTTGATTTGTAGGAGTTCCTTATATATTTTAGATGCAAGTATTTTGTTGGGTCTTTTGTACTGCAATTATCTTCTCCTACTCTATGGCTTGCCTTTTCATTCTCTTAGTGGTATGTTTTGAACAGAAGCTTTTAATTTAAATTAAGTCCAATTTATCAACTCTTCCCAATAATGTCAGTTCTTTTTATGGTCAGGTAAAGAAATCTTTGCCTACCCCCAGGTCTTAAAGATATTCTCTTCTGTGTACTGTGAAAACAATTTGTTATTTTACCTATTTCACTTAAGTATATGACTCTCTGAAATTAGTCTCATATGTATGATTTGAGGTAGAGGCCACAATTCTTTTTACCACATGCAGATTTTCATTTTGCTCATTTGTTAAAAAGACTCTCCTTTTCCCACTGTATTGGAATAGCACATCTGTTGTAAGTCAGACCCAATATGAGTCTTTCTACAGTTTTTATTCTGTTTTGTTGATCTATTTGCCTATACTTGCGTACTGGGTTGAAGAGTATCCCCTCAAAAATTCATATCCAACTGAAACCTCAGAATGTAACCTGATTTGGAAATAGTCTGCATACTATTAGTTAAAGAAAGATCATATTGGGATTAGGGTGGACTCTAAATCCAATATGACTGATGTCCTTAGAAGAAGAAGAGAGGAAATACAGACACGGGGATGAAAACCAGGTGAAGACAGAGACAGGGACCGAAGTGATGCAACTACAAGCCAAAGAAATATCAAAGACTGCCAGTAACCACCGGGACAGGAAGGGAGGCAAGGAAGGGTCCTCTCCTAGGCCTTCTGAGGGAGCATAGCCCTGCTGACACCTTGACTGTAAACTTCTACCTCCAGAACTGTGAGATTAAATTTCTTTTGTTTTAAGCCACCCAGTTTGTGGCACTTGCTTATAGGAGCCCTGGGAAACTGATGGGCCTGTACCAATATACCATGGTAGTTTTTTTTTTTAATTTGTATTTTGAAATAATTTTAAATTTACAGAAAAGTTGCAAAAAAGAGTTCACATATACCTTTCTCCCAGCTTTTCCAATGTTTATATCTTACACAACCATAGTACAATTATCAAAACAAGTAAATTAACATATATTGATATTGGTATATTAACAGACCTTATTTGAATTTCCTGGTTTTTTTCCCCCACTGTCCTTTTCCTATTCTATGATCTAATCCAAGATTCCATCTTGCATCCAGTTATGTCTCCTGAGCCTCCTCCAATCTGTGACAGTTTTTTAGTTTTTCCTTGTCTTTCGAGATTTTGACATATTAACCAAGATCACTTGGTTATGGCAGAGTCTGCTGGGTCTCTCCATGGTAATTACTATTTTCCTCTTTGCAAATGATCTGAAACTTCTGCCGACTGGTTCTAGCACACAACCTGCTTGCAACAATTACTGTACTGTTTTCTCGGTGGTGGTTTTGTAGTTTCCTAATTCCTTGTTACATTGACTGGAATTCTTCTGTAAGGAGAATTCTCCCTGATTTACTTATGTCAGTATGAACTCACGGATATTTGTTTCAGTCTATGGGTTAGAATTCAATATGATCACTATTTATTTTGTTGCTCAAATTGATTTAGGTTTGGCCATTAGGAGCTCCATCAGGCTGACTCCTGTGTCTTTTCTACACGCCTTCATCCTTTTCCATGCATTTCCTTGCTTACTGGCACTGAAAGATGTTCCACGCTCATCTTGTATTTTCCATGCCCCAGTTGTGGAATTAACCACTTCTTCCAAAGAATGTTGGTTTCTTTTATTGGAGAAGAGTATTTAGAAACCAAGACCTGGGTACTAGGTGAATTTGCACTCTGGTTCAAGTACTGGAGACTGTCTTGGGGACTGATAGTATAAGTCTTCAAGCTTTGTTCTTACCTATTGTCTTGGCTATTTTTGGTCCTCTGCACTCCCATATAAATTTCATGAGCCTGCCAATTTCCCCCGCCCCCACACACAATCTGTTGGGATTTTGACTGAGATTGGGGAAGAGCTGACATCTTTGCAAGACTGAGTTTCCAACCTAGGAACATAGTATATTCCTCTATTAGATATTTAATTTCTCCCTACACATTTCTAGGTAGAACACTCACATCTTTCCTAGATTTATTCCTAGGTATTTGGTAATTTTGAAAATCTATTATAAATTGTATTTCAATTTTTTCATTTTCTAATTCTTTGTTGCTATGATATAGAAAAACAATTTTTGCATACTGATCCTCTATCTAGTGACTTCCTAAGTTCACTTACTAATTTTAAAGTTTATCTGTAGAATTGTTTGGATTTTTTTACAATAGACTCATTCTGTCTACAAATAATGAGTTTAAACTCTGCCTTTTATAATTGGTTGTATATTTTACTTATTTATTCATTTCTTTTATTCTTTTTTTCTTCTGCAATGGCTAGGACCTTTAAAACAATGTTAAATAAAAGTGGTAATAGTGAATGTCCCCTTCAATAGGTCATTATTATGTTTTCTCTAGATTTTTTTATAGATAACTTTGATTCAAATGACAAAGTTCCTTGTATCTTTTGATTTAAAAAAATCATAAATAGGTATGTTTTTATTAAATGTTTTTTTATCACTCCCCCCTTTTTACTGCTAATGTGATATACTGTACTGATACCTTCATTCCTAGAATAAACCCCACTTGGTTGTAATATACTTTTTTGCATATCTCTGAATTTGATTTACTATATTTTGTCCATGAGAAAGATTAGTCTATAATTTCCTTTCTTGTAATGTCCTTGTGAGTCTTTGGAATCAAAATTATGCTGTCCTCATCATATGAGTTGAGGAGAATTTCTTCTATTCTATGGAAGAGTCATTTAATAAGAGTGGTATTTTTTTTTCTTAAATGTTTGAAGGAATTCCCTGGTGGAATGACTTAGCCTCCAGTCTCTTTCTGAGAATGCTTTAATAACACATTCAATTTCTTGTATAATTAATAATATTTTCTTTCTTCTTGAGTCAGTTTTAATTCAGTAAGAAAATATTCCTTTATTTGTATTCACATAACATATAATTAATCATCTTAAAGTGTATAATTCAGTGTTATTTAGTGTAGTCATGATGTTGTGCAACCACTAGCTCTCTCTAGTTTCAAAACTTTTTCATCACCCGCCCCCCCCAAAACACTTGGTCTCCTTAAGTAATCACTCCCTTTTCCCCCTCACCCCATTTCCTTTTAGAAACCTCTAATCTGCTTCCTGTCTCTGGATTTGCCTATTATGAATATTATACGTAAAAGAAATCATAAAATGTGACATTTTGTGTCTGGTGTTTCATTTAGCATGTTTTTCAAGTCCACCCTAACTGGAGCATGTATCAATACTTTGTGACTTTTTATGGCTAAATATATGCCATAACTTGTTTATCCATTCATCTATTGATGGACATTTGGGTTGTAGTCATCTTTTGGCTATTATGAATAATGCTGCTATAAATATTCCTGTGTAAGTTTCTGTGTAGACCTCTCTCTCCATTTGCCTTGGATATACACTTAGGAGTAAAATTTCTGCATCATACGGTAATTCTGTTTCACTTTTTGAGGAACAGCTGAACTCTTCCACAGTGGTTGCAACCATTTTACATCCCCACCAGCAGTGTTCCTATTTCCGCATGTCCTTGCCAGTACTAGTAATTTTCCATATTTTGATTAGTAGGTGCATTTTAGTAGGTGTAAAGTGGTATCTCATTGTGGTTTTAATCTGCATTTCCTTAATGACCAATAATGTTGAGCATCTTTTCATGGGCTTGTTAGCTATTTGTTTATCTCTTTGGAGAAATTGCTATTTAAGTCCTTCACTTATTTTTAATTTAGTTGTCTTTTTGTGTTGAGTTGTAAGAGTTTTTAAGATATATTCTGGATATTAAACCTTTATCAGATATATGATTTGCAAATATTTCTCTCTATTCTGTAGATTGTCTTTTCATTTTCTTGATAATGTTCTTTGATACACAAATGTTTTTGATCTTTATAAGCCCAATAGAAATTTTTTTCTTTTGTAGCTTGGGCTTTTGGTGTTACATCTAAGAATCTATTGCCAATCCAAAGTCATGAAGATTAACCCATTTTTTTTCCCCCAAGAATTTTATAGTTTTAGCTCTTATATTTAGGTTGATCTGTTTTTGAGTTTTTATATATGATGTGAGGTGGGGGGTTAAACTTCATTCTTTCACATGTTTTATTCAGTTGTCCTGCCATTTGTTGAAGAGGCTTCTTTCTTGGCACCTTTGCTGAAAATCAGTTAGCCACAGGTGTTTAATTTCTGAACTCTCAATTCTATTTCACTGGTTTATATATCTATTCTTACACCACAATGTTTTGATTGCTGTAGTAAGTTCTGAAATTAGGGAGCATGAGTCTTTCCTGTTTTTTTTTTTCTTCAATATTGTTTTGGCTCCTTACAGTTCCAAATGAATTGAGGATCAGTTTTTCCGTTTCTGCATAAAAGGCTATTGGAATTTTGATAGGAATTGTATTGAATCTGTAGACTGTTTTGAGGAATACTATCATTTTAATAATACTAAAGTTTCCAATCCATGAACATAGAATGTCTTTTCATTTAGATCTTCTTTAATTTATTTCAGCAATGTTTCGTAGTTTTAGTGTACAAGTCTTTCACCTCCTTGGTTAAATTTATTCCTGAGATTTTATTCTCTTGGATGCTACTGTAAACGGAATTGTTTCCTTTATTTCCTTTTCAGATCAATTCTTGCTGGTGTATAGAAACACAACTGATTTTTGTACCTTGAATGTTTGCTTAATTTATTAGTCCTAGTAGATTTTTTTGGTGTGTATTCTATGAGTTTATCTACGTATATAGAGTTTTACTTCTTTCTTTCCGATTGGATGCCTTCTATTTTGTTTCTTGCCTAACTGCTCTGCCTAGAACTTCTAGCATAATATTGAATAGCAGTGGTAAAAACTGGCATCTTTGCCTTATTTCTAATCTTACAGGGAAAACTTTGCCTTTCATGGTTGAGTATAATGTTAATTGTAGATTTTTCATAAATGCGATTTCTCATGTCACTTTTGATAAATTATATTTTTGCTAGGAAAATGTCTAATTCAACTAAAATTTCAAATTTAGTGGCACAAAGTTGTTCATATCCTTTGTGATCTTTTAATGTTTGTAGTATTTGTGGTAATTTTTGATATTAGTAATTTGTTTACTCTATTTTTCCTGATTAATATTTCTAAAGATTCATCAATTCTGTTAATCTTTCCGAAGAATCAACTTTTTGTTTCAACAATGTTTTCAATTTCAATGATTTCTATGCCTAGCTTTTTGATTTTTCTTTTGCTTTTAATTGGCTTTTTTTTTTAAGCTTCATGAAAGGAAAACTTACATCATTGGTTTTCAGTCTTTCTTGTCTAATATATAATTTTGAAACTTTAAATTTCTATTAATTAGGTCAAATTTATTAATCATGTAGTTCAAATCATCTTTATCCTGAGGGTTTTTTTTTTTTGGTCTTCTTGTTGTACTAAGAGAAGTGTACAGTGCTTTCATGTAAAGGAATAAAATGAACTCCATGTGAGTTCATTAAAATGAGGCTTGATTTGTACATTTGTCTTTTTATTTGACTCCTTTAAATTGGATCTGCATATTTTCCCAAAGCATCATTACTGCCAGCCACAGCATGGGTCTATTTGTGCTTTCTTTTTCTTCAATCCCTGGCTCAAAAATTCACCCCTGCCAGGAAGTCCTATTTAAACTAACTTCACCCTTCTGATTACTCTTTTAGACTCTAAGTCCCACTAATTACCTTATATTTTAGATTGAGCTATTTTATTTTACATTTGCTATGCAATAAACACAAATGTCTCTTTGCTACTCCTTCCAGAAAACAAACTAGTAATACAGGTTGTAATTTATTTGGTGAAAGGTAAGAATGGGAAATAGTATTTTTAATTTCCTTTTTCTTCGGCAGCTTGTTATTCATTATTAAAAAAAAAAAACAGTAAAATAGGTATAGTCTTCATTAAAAAGTTCCAGGCTCAAAAAAAAAAATGATTTTGAAATTTAGAAATGGCTATTTTGAAATGAATCCTGATAAATACAATTTATTATTATTTTTAAGTAATTAAGAACACATGTCTGAGGTCAGATCCAATTGGGTTTGAGTTACAGTTCTAACCAACTTTTATCTGTGTGACTGTAGGAAAATTACTTAACTTCTATAAAATAAAGATTAAAAAATTACCTAGTTTAATTGCAGTGCATAGCACAGGGTCTGACACACAGTAAGTGTTTAATAAATATTCATTGCTAAAAAAGTATCTGAGAAGGCATGATTAATAATGCTGAATGGTTTGGAGAAAATGACAAAAAACAAAACAAAAAAGACAAAAACCAGCTTATGCTCACTACACACCTGTAGTCTCCATTCTCAGCTAGACCCTCCTCATTGCTCTCTAGTTGTACACATTTGTGCTCAGTATTTTAACCTGTTTCCATGCAGTAGTCACTTCAAACCTTTGCCACTTTCTTCAAGCTTTATCCTATCACCTCCTTCCCTATTCAACTACTTTACAAAGAGGCTGTAATATATATAGCTCTCTCACTCCCAGCCCTACTTACCTACATATATACTGTTCTCTAGATCCCTTCTTCTCTGTCTTAAGAAACTCCTGCTTTGACTAATACTACTTTAACTTTTAGATGTGTTTCATCTCACCTCCATGATTCATTCTCTCACAAATCTTCCACGACTAGCTCATTCTCCTGAATATTTATAAATGTAATATTTATTTTATAAATCTGTATCCTAAAACAAATCAAACACCAAAGTACTTTCTTGATTCTACAGCAAACTGCCCCCACCCCAATCTTTTCTCAGCCAAGATTCTTCAAAGAGAAGGTTGGTTATATTACTTATATTCATTTTCATCTGCTGTTCAGGCTTTGACCCATTACAGCACACCTTTCATCACCCCTGCAACCCATGCTACTGAAACGTTTCTCAGATTATGGATGCAAATTGTCAAATGAACAACTGATCATGAACAATGCATGGGTTAGGGGTGCTGACCCCTTGTGCAACTGGAAATCCACATATAAATTTTGACACCCTCAAAACTTTACTAATAGCCTAATATTGACCAGAAGCCTTACCAATAACACAGTCAACATATCTTTTGTTATATGCATTATATACTATATTCTTACAATAAAGATAGAGAAAAAAATGTTATTTAAAAAATCATAAGGAAAATACATTTACAGTATTTATTTTAAAAAATCTGCACATAGTGGACCCACGCAGTTCAATCCTGTTGTTCAAGAGTTAACTTTAAGGAACTTTTCAATTCTCTTACTGGACCGTCTTGGGAACGGCTGACACAACTGCCTCAGTCCACTGAAACCCTAATTGTGGGGTACCTCTCTCAAGATTTACTATCTTCTGCTATCCCTTCTTAGTCTCTTTAATGGGCCCTTTTAATATGAATGTTTCCCTAGGATTCTCTCCTGGATGCATTTTATTTCACTATACTACATTCTCTGTAGGGGCCACTCCTGGCTTGAGCTTCCATCTATATTACGTGACCTTCTACTTTCAGGCCAGTCTTCTCATAAGCTTTAGACGTATATCCAACTGTGTACTAAACATCTTGACTATTACACAGGGAACTTAGTTCCATGTCTGAAATGGAATCTATCATTCTCCCACCCAACTTGCCCATCCATTTTTGATCTCTGTGAAGGGACTGCTTACGCCAGAAGTTCAGGAAAGATTCTAAGCTCATCCTTTTCTTGTCTTTAATGCCCAGTCACCGAATTCGGTTCATTTTCACCTCCCAAATATTTCTCACAACCATCTATTACATACTCGCTCTAGCTCTATTGTCGTTATCTTGGTTGAAGACCTTAAAATATCTATTAGGTAAGTCAATATTTTTCCTCTATTTTTAGTCTCAATCAAAATTGTACATATATATCAAAGTCATATATAATTTTACAGGGTTAGTAAAAAAACCTGGCAGTCCTCTGCCTTCTTTCTCAGAGATAACCATTTTTTCCCCATTAGCTCACTATTGATATTTACTTTCATATTTCTAAGTATCTTTCTTGTGTTGCTACTCTTGATTTTTCAGTTGTATGCATATCTGATGACTTCCTACTAGGGACACCATACTTTCATTTACCCAAAAATCACTTATTGAGTGCCAATATTGTGCCAGGCATTGTTCTGTTTTGGTAAGTGATACAGCAAACAAAACAAATGTCTATTTGGGGAGAGAGATAAATAACAAACATAAATTATATCATTCACTATAAAACAGGATCATTCCTAGCAAGGTAAGATGTCCTTTTGTGCTTCAGTAGTGATCTATTCATAGCCCTATCACAGGCAGCAGGCTCTATACTACAATATTGTGTAAGATCATGGTTGGTAGTGGGTGCCTTGTTTATTAGATCTAAGCAGTATTCCTCCTATGGTTCTGATGAGGCTGGCTGTGCATGAGAACAGAAGAGTCCCCTAGGAAGGTGCTGGAGAACTTATGTTAAAAAATAGGCCAGGGTAATTTTAGAGGAGTTGAATCCATGTATCCCCTGACCAACTATAATGACTTGTTAAATCCAAACTTAACATTTGAAGGGTTAAAAGTAACAAACTAGGATGAACAGAAAGGAAATGCTTCTTACTTTAAGGTTAAATTTTCAAAATGGTTACCAATAACTTGTAAATAAAGCTTAGAAATGTTTGAACATGACAGGCTCCTCTGATTTAAAATGATAATTTGATTTTAGTGTAGTAGATCCCCACTTATTTGTTAGCTGAATAATAAAAAAGGATAAAAAAGGATAAAATGAAGTACAATGATAATGCATGAAAACAACTGCTATCTTTTTTTATCTCTTTACTTATTTACTTGATCATTAAAAGAAATACAATAAGGTAAAATGGTGTTTCATAACTTATTTCTCAAAAAACTTGCCCAGAATCACAATTGATATATTAGGATTTTTCTAAAAACAAAAAAACTAAAGGTTTAATTCTTTAACATAATAATAAAAACTATACTATACATTTCAGAATATTTTATGTACTATAATCCTTCCTTAATGAACCTTTTAAAAGTATATGATTATATTTTTGTATTAGTTTTTTTTTTAAAAATAATTTGGTTTCAAATATTAAATTCACAAATTTCTGAGTTAAGTCAGTATTTGTGGAGAAATAATCAAAAAATTTAGTAGGTCTGAAAAAAGGAAACTTTTAATGCTATCCCCATATCCTGTCTGTGCTATGGCTAATTCCTTAATTTAAAAAAAAGCTGAATATTTATGTAACATTTATCAAACTATTATTAAAGAATTATTTTAAAAAGGGCATTTCTAGAAATAAACAGATTTTTAAAAAGTGCTTCCTGAATGCTACAATTATATTAGCTAAGTATTTCTCTGAGCAAGACCTAAAAATCATAAGCAGCCAGCATATCTATGAGACATAAAGAGTGATTACATTTTGTGAGAACTTCAGAAAAAATTCACTTTCTATGAAGAATGTGAATTCAACTTGTCAGAAAATCAGAAACTACATACTAAATTCATTTGAATTTGACCATCAGTAAGTGCTCTAAAATACTGGGGGCAACAATGAATTATTGCTGAAAGATATCTGAAAATGGTATTTATGTTAATTATAATCATACTATACAAACACTAAAAACTGTTAGATGTATAGCTGTATAATAAAATTCAATTTTCTATTATTTTATTCCATAAGCTCTTTGAACAATACAGCATAAAATTTTTTTTTAGTCTGAGTTTTGGCTCTGAAAATGCTTGCTTAAACAATTATGAGTCGTTCAACTATGAATCCTTTACTGGCCAAATCCATTACTTCTTCAAATGATGTGTTACTCTTCATAATTTGTCTGTACATGTGCTGTAGAGCTTGTGGAATACTTAGTGTTGTATACAGATAATCAATCACCTGAACACCTGACCAGTTCAATTAACAGATGGGAGCTTAAAATCTTGAGAGACCACGAGAACCTGTTTAAAAGTCTGGATCTTGTTTGGGACATTGCTTTCTGATCCCTAATGACTGTAGTTAACAATGATGCAACACCCTCTTGAAAAGCAATCTTGAAATATCCAGGAAAGTAAATTAAACCTTGGGACAGACAATGACATAAATGTTTCTGGTTTAAATGTTAATGTGTCGGAAAAATAAATGAGAACCATTCTCAGAGTAAAACACCTCATCAGCAGATAGTATTGAAGACTATATAAAGGTATTTTACTAATAGTAACTCATAGAAGGTTAAAGTGTTAAGCCATTTTAATTTTTAAAAATATGTTTAATTATCATTCTGAAGTGACTCATAGGCCTCCCCAAGATGTGCTACTTTGACATGTGGATTATTTTGAGCTGAAGTCACAGGAGACCCTGTGGGCCCAAGAGAAACTTTTATCTCTCTCTTAAAAAAATCTAAATCGGGGGCTTTGCCCATAACAGTTATTACCATATATAACTTTTTACGACCCACAGGGCAGGGCAAACGTGTAATTACTGAACATCTACTTCTCTTATCATCCTTCAAATGACCTTCCTCCCCCAATGCACCTTAGCTCAGAATGCCATATATACCTCATTTTAACTTTCTGTCCCTGAACTCCTTATGTATGTGGGGTCTCTGACTCTCTTGTGTAAGTGGGGTTCCCATATGTACATATGTAATTAAATTTGGTTATTTCTCTTGTTAATCTGTCTTATGTCAATTTGATATTAGATCAGCTGAAAGAACCTAGAAGGGAAGAGGAAATTTTCTACCCCCCTCTCGCAATACTCACAAAAAATTTTAACCTAAGGGCAGAAAGTTGATTTATTATTGTTTAACATATTCTGTAGTAACATAGAATGAAAATTGATTACCTAATCAAGTAGCAACAGAAGAGTAAACTAAGGATGAAGACAAATATAGCAGTGCCAAAAACCACAATATATATGTTGAGAGGCAGATTCTGGAATCCAATATTAGGCATTCTGAAGTTGTAATGTGGGAAATCCGAGCTCATGGATGAACTGTGGGGGGAAAAAGAAAAATGGGAAAAAAAATTAAGTTATAAAGACTAGCAACCAAGCCACCATCATCTTTGTACATGTACAGTAGTCCCTCCTTACCCTTGGGGGATATATTCCAAGACCCCCAATGGATTCCCAAAACCATGGAGAATACTGAACCCTATATACCCTATTTTTTCTGTACGTGCATACATACCTATGATAAAATTTAGTTTATAAATTAGGCACAGTGAGCAATTAATAACTAAAGTAGAACAATTATAACAATATGCTATAATAAAAATGTGAATGTAACCTTTAAGTATCTTATTATACTATATATACAGCATGGACATGCTGGACAAAGGGATGATTCACGTCGAGGTCTAGATGGTCAGATATTTCATTATGCTGCTCAGAATAGCACGTATTTTAAAACGTATGAATTGTCTATTTCTGGAATAGTCCATAAATTTTAATGTCAAGGAGAATACAAAGATGTGGGAAAAATTAAGATGTAAATTTTAATCTATGTATGTATGTATATTTGGTTTTCATCCACAATTTCTGGCTTACAGCTCCTTGGAATTTCCAGAGTGTTGTGAGTGAAAAATGTGTTTTTGTTATGTTAGAAGCAAGTTTTGGAAACTACCTAAGGATGGGGCTGGTTGCCAAGGGAGCCACCTACATGATTAGAGGGTTGGAACTTCAGTCCCACCCCTTGACCACTAGGAAGCAGAGAGTGGCTAGAGACTGACTTCAATTGCCAATGGCCAAGGAAATAGTCAATCATGACTACGTAATGAAGGCTCCATAAAAACCCAGGAGGGCAGCTTGTTGGTGCTTTTTTGAAGAGTTCTGGGTCGGGAAACAAATGCAGGTGCTGGGAGAGTGGCATGCCTGGAGAGAGAACTGAAGCTCTGTGCCCCTTCCTACATACCTTGCCCTATGCATCTCTTCTGACTGTTCTTGAGTTACATCTTTTTATAAACCAGTGTGATACAGTAAATAAAATGTTTCTGAGTTGTGAGCCATGCTAGCCAATTAATTGAAGCCAAGGAAGGGACTGTGAGATCCTTAGTTATAGCAGTTGGTCAGAAGTACAGGTAACAATTGAACTTATGATTGCCATTCTGAGTTGAAAGGGGTCACTGGAGGGAGCATCTAATCTACAGCTGGTTGTTCAGAAGCACAGGTAAGAGAATGGGCGTGTGTGTGTGTGTGTGTGTGTGTGTGTGTGTGTGTGTGGACAGTCTTGTAGGACTGAACCATTAACCTGTGAAATCTGATACTATTTCTGGCAAGATAACACCAGAATTTAGTTCAATTCTTAGACACCTGCAAGTGCCTGAGAATTGTTGGTGTGGGGGCAAATCCCCCACCCCCACATTGGAATTGGGTCCAGGAACTCTTTTCAATTCCTTAGAAATATCCCTCACCAGACAAACTGGACTTTGTAAAATATCTCTCAGTTTTGGAAAGATTAAAAATAAACATCCACACAGAAAGGGTTAATAAATAGGCAAATAGACAGTGATGTGATGGGAGAAGGAACATGTTTGCAGCCAGCAACTCTGAATGTTGTTCCTAGGATGTCACTAACTAGATGTCAGTACTTGGCCCATCTGTACCTCAACTTTCTTATCTCATCTAAGACTTTAATGTGTGTGTGTGTGTGCACATTTTGGTAGGGGCAGGCGGGAAGGATGACATTAAATACAAGTAGTAAATAATATAAAAAAAACTCTAACAAAGATCAAGCCTCTGGAGAGGATTCCACCAAACCCAGTGATCTATTCTCAGGGAACTCCTCTGCACACATGGCCAAACTTTGTGTTAAATGGCCTGCCAACCTGGCTCCCAGATGCAGGAACTGGATATCTATTGGAGCCAAAGGCAGCCATCAATATAGGCTAGCTGGGAGTGAGCCAGTGGTGTGAGAACATTGCCTGAAGGGGTCCTTGCACTAGGTGGCACCACCAGGGAACTCTTGGGGAATTCTGAAGAGACAAAGACATGTGGAGTATTATAAGAAGTATTGTCAGCAGAGACATCTGCCTTGGTGCTCTTGGGGGCTGGCTACTGAGACTTGCTTGTGAGTTGTCCATTCTTGGCAGGGCCTTACAAACTATTACCAGAGGACGAGGGGTTGGCAGAAGATATGCTAATGTAGAATACATTTTAGGAATTTTCCCCCTTTTGTAAGTGAAATTGCTAGCTATGATTAATATGCTGGCCCAACAGTATAAACAGTGTATTTATTATTCCAAGATGTTAATCCTACTCTAGAGATACATTAGTTTTATAATATCTTCATCATAATCTGTCCAGCATGCCTATTAATAAGCTTTTGAAATAAGAGTCTTTAAAAAGAGAGCTACTATTCATCATTCTAGTAAATAAGCATTTTTTGCCTTTTAAGTATACAAATGTAAAAGTTATTTAGTAATTGTTTCTTGTGGGAGGAAAGAGGAGAAATAGAACATACAGTGCTTTGTTGGATCTTACTTAACATTTCTGACTTTATTTGCATGAAAACCTTTCCCCACCCCCCATATGCAATTATTAGTTCCTGAAATCTCTAGTCTCAGCCTATATTTCAAACCTCTAATCAGTTAAAAAAAGAAAGAAAGAGAGAAAGAGAGAAAGAAAGAAAAAAAGAAGAAAAGAAAAGAAAGAGAGAGAGGAGAGGAGATGGGAGGGGAAGGAGGGGAGAGGAGGGAGAGGAAATGAAAGGAGAGGAAAGGAAAGGGAAGGAAAGAAAACAGACAGGACGGTGGATATTTTATTGGCAGTGGGATTTCTCACCAAGATAGAAAAGGGATAGAGTATATGAGATTTGGCTCCACAGAGGACCTGTGGTTTAATAATTTTTATTACATCCGGTCTTCTACTTGCTTTGTATTTAGTTGTTCTTTGTCTAGCTTCTTACAGTGGAAGCTTAGGTTACTGATTTAAATTCTTTACTCTTTTCTAATATAGACATTCATAGCTATAACTTTCTCTCTAACCTCTGCTTTAACTATGTCCCATTAATTTTTGGTAATTATCAATGACTTAATTTTTGAGCAATAATTTAATAAACATTTCTAAAGTCAGGTAGCAAACCATTATTCCAAAAGTGATACCCCTGAATATAACTTTCAAAATTTTGGTTTACACAATTTAGAGAATATATACCCTGTATATTCTCCAAAAACAGGTTAAACTCACATAACATAAAATTAACCATTTTAAAGTGGCATTTAGTGCTTTCACATATTGTGCAACCACCACCTCTAAAAGCATTTAATCACTCTAAATTTAATAAAACTCTGTACCATGAAGCAGTTACTCCTCATGCCTTCTTTTTCCCCAGACTGGGCAAACATCAAACAATCTATGGATTTACCTATTCTGGTATTTCAGAATAGGTAAATGGTTTTGGTTTATGGTTTTTAGTATCTGGCTTCTTTCACTTAGCATAATGTTTTGAGGTTCATATCCATGTTGCAGAATGTGTCAGTACTTCATTACTTTTTATGGCTGAATAATATTCCAATATATGTATATCCTACAATTTGTTTATCCATTCATCCCTTGATGGACAGTTGGGTTCTTTCCACCTTTTGGCTATTGTGAATAATGCTACTATGAACATTTTTGTACAAGGATTTGTTTGCGTACCTGTTTTCAATTCTTTTAGGTTTATTCTAGGAGTGAATTGCTAGGTCATATGATAATTGTTTAACTTTTTGAGGAATCACCAAACTTGTCCATAGTGGTTATACACGATTTTATATTCCTACCAGCAATGTACAAGGACTCAAAGTTCTTCATATCCTTAATAACTTATTTCTGTGCTTATTTTTAAAATGCCCATCCTTATGGGTGTGAAATGATATTTCATTGTGGTTTTGATTTGTATTCCCTAATGACCAATGATGTGGAGCATCTTTTTGTGTGTTTATTTCATTTTTATATTTTTAGAGAAAGGGCTATTTAAGTACTTTGTCCATTTTTAAACTGGGCTGTCTTTTTATTAAGTTGTAAGAGTTCTTTATGTATTCTGGATACTAACTCTTATTAAATATATGATTTACAAATATTTTCTCTCATTTTGTAGTTCATCCTTTCACTTTCTTGACACTGTTCTGTAATGTATAAAAATTAAGTGAAGACTAATTTATCTTTTTTTGCTTTCTTTTTTTCTTTTATGGCTCATGTTTTTGGTGTCATATCTAAGAATCCATTGCCAAATCCAAGGTTATACAGATTTATCTCTGTTTTCTTCTAAGAGTTTTAGCTCTTGTATTTAAGTCACTGGTTCATTTTCAGTTATTTTTTGTATAAAATGAGAGGTCCAACTTTGTTCTTTTGCATGTGAATATCTAGTTGCCCAGCACCATTTTTTAGACTATTCTTTCCCCATTGAATGGTCTTCCCTACTCATGTCAAAAATCAATTGGTCACAGATGTTTGGGGTTTATTTCTGGACTCTCAAATATACTTTTTTTTCAAAACTGTTTTGGCAATTTGGGGCCCCTTGTAATCCTGTAAGAATTTGAGGACTGGCTTTTCCATTTCTCAAAAAAAAAAAAAAAAGATTGGAATTTTCGTAAGGATTACACTGAATGTGCAGTGCTCTAAGTAGTCATCCCATTATTTTGTTTGTTTTATTTTCATTTTCATCCAGCTCAAAATGTTTTCTAATTTTCCTTGTTTTCTTACTTAACCTATGGGCTACTCAGAAGTGTAATGTTTAAATTTCCAAATATTTGTGGGTTTTCCAAATTTCCTTTTGGTGATTTCTCATTTAATTCCATCATGTTAGGTTTCAATTCTTTTAAGTTTATTGAGACTTGTTTTATGACCTAGCACAGGAGTTGGCAAATTATGTACAGCCTACCTGTTTGGTGGAACACAGTCATATCTACTTGTTAATGTGTTGTCTATGGCTGCTTCTGAGTTAAAACGGCAGAGTTGAATAGCTGTGACGAGACCATATAGGCAACAAGCCTATATGGTCCTTTAAGAAACTTTTTACCAACTCCTGGCCTAGCATATAGTCTATCTTGGTAAATTTCCATGTGTGCTTAAGAAGAATATGCATTCTGCTGTCATTAGGTAGTGTATGATAAAATGCCAGTTAGGTCAATTTGGTTGATAGTGTTGTTTAACTCTTATGTATCTTTGGTAATTTTTGGTATAGTTAATTTACCATTATTGAAAATGAGGTACTGAAATTTTCAACTATTATTATTGAATTATCTATTTTCCCTTTTAATTTAATCAGGTTTGCTTCATGTATTTTGGGGCTCAGCTGTTAGGTTGGTATTTTTGTAACTGTTATATCTTCTTGATGAGTTGATTATTTTCCTAGAAAACATCTTTGTCTCTAGTAATTTTTTTTTTTGTTTTGAAGTCTATTATGTCTGATACTGGCATAGTTGCTCTAGCTTTTATGTATTTTCTTTGCAAGAAAATTTTGAATCTAAAGTGTGTCTCTACAGACAGTATGTAGACAGACCTTTTTTTTTGGTCTAGTCAGCCATGACTGCTTTTTAATTGGCGCAATCTCTTCAATATTATTTTTGCTATGCTTGGATTTATGTTTCTTTTCAATATGCCTTTTGTCCTTTTACTGACTTTTTTTGTATTAAGTGGATATTTTCTAGTGTACCATTTCAATTCCTTTTTTGAATTTTAAAACATTTTTTCTTGATATTTTATTGAGATAACTGTCGATGCATAGGCAGTTGTAAGAAAACAGAAATCCCTTGTATACTTTGC
Organism: Eonycteris spelaea; assembly: GCA_003508835.1. Taxonomy (NCBI): domain Eukaryota; kingdom Metazoa; phylum Chordata; class Mammalia; order Chiroptera; family Pteropodidae; genus Eonycteris; species Eonycteris spelaea. The sequence continues at coordinate 1,601,464 of PUFA01000110.1, forward strand.
CAAGTTTCCCATAATGGTAACATTTTACTATATAAAGTCATGACTATATATTGATTGTATTTATAATTATACCATATCACAAACTGAGATAGACACTGATATAACCAACCTTACTCAGATTTCCCCACTTTTATTTGCACTCTTTTGTTTATGTGTGTGCCTGACTGTACCCACCACCACAGGCAAGATACTGCACAGTTAAAATAACACAGGATCCCTAATGTTACCCTTTTACAACGACACACACTTCTGCCCTTTACCCTCAGTAACTAACCTCCAGCAATGACCAATCTGTTCTCCAAGTCTAAAATGCTGTCATTTCAAAAATCATATAAATGGAATCATAAAGTTTGTTACTTTTTGTAGTTAGCTTTTTTCCGTTCAGCATAATTCTCTGGAGATTAATCCAGGTTGTTGCTTGTATCAACAGTTTGTTCCATTTTATTGGTAAATAGCATTCCATGGTTACGTGTGTACCACTGTTTGTTTAACCATTAATCTGCTGAAGGAAATCTGGCTTATTTCCAGTTTTAGGCTATTACAAAAAAGACCTCCTATGAACATTTACAGGTTATTATGTGAACATAAGTTTTCATTCCTATGGGATAAATGTCCAGGAGAGCCTGTTGCTTCTTAAACTATATTTTAGTTATTTTCTTTGTGATTAGTCAGGGCCTTACAATATGTATCTTCTCACAATACAGTCACTGCTTAACCACTGGGATACAGTCTAAGATACTCATCATGCATAGTTAGGTGATTTCATCCTTGTGTGAACATCCAAGAGTGGTCTTACACAAACCTGGATGGAAAAGCCCACTACACACCTAGGCTATACTGGAATAAAGCCTGTAGGGGTGGAAAAATAATTTTCTCTCTACCTTTCTGGATTCTTGGCTATGATCCTCCTGTAATAAAAGACAGATTAATATTAGAAAAATAAAAGTGTAACAACATGTATACCTCCTGTATACATGGTAGGGATCCAGGAATACTGAGTAATTTGTCAAAATGGCTGAAGCTATCACCTTAAACACTACCTTCAGAAACAAAGATGTTGGGAGTGAGGGCTGCAGGTTATGGGAGGTTGCCTTGAAAAGCAAAGTAACAGTGTAAGGTTGTGATGCAGATTTAAGTCCTTCTCTTCCACTCTGATAAATAACCCTCCCCTCAAAAAAACCTAACTACTTGGAAATTTGAAAAATAATCTTTGAAATGACTTGGGTCCTAGAGGTAGTCAAAGCAACCACAGACTATATAGAAATTAATTACATTGGGGCAGAAAGTTTTGCACTGAGAGAAAAATTCATAATATTCAATACTTGTATTATCAATCTAAAAATAATTATGAAAATAAATGAACAAAAGATTGTACTATAGAAGCTAGAAAAAGAACCAAACAAAATAAACCAGAAAAAGGAATTTATAAAGGTCAAACAAAAATAGATAAATTAAAACAAAGAAAAAATCAGGAGGGAAACTGAAAACAACCAACAAAACATTAAAAAAAGAGATAAAAACTATTGATATGCTGAGATTAAAATAAAAATCTTTAAGAAAATTTAAACCTAGATTAAACGTATGATTTTATAGAAATATAAATAATCAAAACTGGCTCAAAAAGAAATTCTGAAAAAAAAAAAAAACCTCTATTCACAAAAAGGCCCCAGACCCTGAAGGCAATGGAGGTGGAACTCCATCTAAACTACAGATATTTCTGCTATCCAGAGGATGCAGATCCAGGTATGGGGTTGGGGGGTGGGAGCTGGGAGGTGGGAGGTGGAAAGTGTCTCAACTCATTTAAAGAGGTAAACACAATCCTGAAACCAAAACCAAAACTATGCAGTGAAGCTCACAAACTCTGAGGCCTATAGGCTGAATCTGGCCTTATAAATGTTTTGTTTCGCCTACACAAAGTTTTAAAAACTGAGATAACAGTTTAAATTTGGGAGATTTAACATGAAATTTGTAATTTCCAGCTTTCATGGCAAAAGATCAGAAGATCTGATAACTGGGGCTTCATCCTTGCATGGCAACAATTGCTTGGAGCTGAGTGGCTTTGGGGCCTCCAAGCTGCCAGGCTGTTGCACAACTGGGAGGTGGGGGGGACATTCTTACAGACTAGTATGAGTGCACTCTTAAGCCAAGATTGACATGCTCTCATTTGTCACAATTTCCATCACTCCCTATCACTCTCTACTCTAAAAATGGTGGTGGTCACTTCTTGTTGTGTTTATGCTGCTATTTTTCTCAAAGATAACTGAATGATCTTTTTTTTCTACCTAGTATACGTGAATGATTTAATTTTTTGCCTGGCCCTGTTGCCCTGTTGGCACTGAGTTTAAGCCCTTGCTTTATAGTTTCTATCTTTTATTTCCCCACACCAGATTATAGAAATACTCACTTCTATTCTCTTTTAATACTTAAATAGTTTTGCAGCTTAAATTTAAATATTTAATTTATCTTGACTCTATGACATGAAAAAAAGATCTAAAATTGTTTTCTAAATGATTATTCATTTGTTTCAATAGCATTTATAAAATTCTTTTTTCACTGTTTTAAAATTCTACCTTTTTCTGAGTCATTTTTACACACAGCTGGGTCTGTTTCTGGATTTGGTAGTGTGTTCCTTTTTTTCTGTCTACAATGTCCTATATCAGCACTCAAAGTTTTGTTTTAATATAACTTTAGCATACCAACCATTCAGACACAAAAGGGCAATATTTTCATCATTACTCTTCATTTATAATATTTTCAAGGCTAATCTTAAATAATCCTTTTCAGAAGAACAATTTTTTAAAAATTCAGTTGGAAAGATGACTGAATGCATATTAAATTTATAGCTTTCTTTAGGGAAAAGGTCTTTTTATATAGGCACATGATGTCTTTTTCACTTATTCTAGTCTTATTTTATGCCTCTCAGATTTGTATAGCTTTATTCATAAAAGTTTTACACTTTTCTTTAGTTTATTCCCAGTTATTATATATATTTTTGTTCCTATTATGAATGGGATCTTTTTTCCCATTTTATCTTTTAAGCTCGTTATTCCTGGCATACAGAAAAGCTACACTATTTTTGTATATAGATGGTCCTCGACTTAACAATGGTTCAACCTTACAATGGTGCAAAAGTGATATGCATTCAGTAGAAGTACTTTGAATTTTGAACTTTTCCAAGGCTAGTGATATGTGGTGTGATGCTCTCTCATGATGCTGGTCAGTGGCAGCAAGCCGCAGCTCCATAAACAACCCATAAACCATTACATTGCCAGCATTTTGAAAATAATGTTTTGTTTTCACATCCCACCATGTTGACAAAATGCCCATCTGTATCTCTTGCTTCTGGTGAGAAGAGGAAGAGGAAGACAATTACTTTTGAGATGAAACTGAAGATAACTGCCCAGCTATAAGCTAAAAAAAAGTGTTCTGAGAACATCTCAGGTAGGCTAGGTAGGCTAAGCTATGATGTTCGTTTCAGTAGGTTAGGTGGATTAGATGCATTTTTGATTTATAATATTCAACTTTTGATGGGTTTATCAGGATATAACCCCGCTGTAAATTGAGGAGTGTCTATATTTATTTTGGAACATAACCTTGAAAAAAAAAATTTTAGGGCAGTACAACCAACTGCCTGCATTCAAATCAATCTTACTTAAGTGCCCATAGAACACTCAGCTCTGAGCAGTGGGCACTCCAAGAAAAATTAGCTGCAAAATATACACCAAGGCAACTGAACACGATGATTTTCTACATGGGCTTTTTAATTATATATCACCTAAAATAATTATAAAAAATACATATCACCAAATATAACTTTGGTTTCAGACTAGCTGATCTCTAGCTCATCTTTCTGACAACAAAACAGCAGACTGAAAAGTTGTCTATCAAGACCCTGCCCAAAAGGGACAGGGAACCACTGAGCTTTAGAAGATGCGATCTTTTTATTTTCTAGCATAACCGAAGGCGATCTCAGGAACAAATCACAAATATGAGAAAACCAGGATACATATCTGATTTTTTAAACCTGAGTATATGAACCAATTGCAGGAGAAATAATTCTTTCAGACATGTGACTGAGGTTAAGCTGATGAGCTACAGTGTGGCCTCACTGGACTGGCCAGTACCTGGCCTGACTACAATAACCTGAGCCTGAGAGAGTTAGGTGGTAGGTTCTCTGTCTGTGTTAAAAGTCAGAGGTAGATGTGAAGCCTCTGCAGCTCAGCTCATAGCTGCCTGCTCTGCATCATGCCACAATAAAACTGCAAACACATCTATTACTAGCTGGATTCGATAGATGTCACTGTTAAAGAATAAAGAGATTTTCTAGAATATGCATAAACTATCCCTGGAAGGATACCAAGAAACTGATAATGTGAGCTGCTTTTAGTGAGATAACAAGAAATCTAGGGGGGACATATATATATATCTTTTTATCTCTTTTGAATTTAAAGTAAAAAATCAGTAATATATCTGAACAATATTTGTCTACATCTGCACATAAAAGCTGATAAAGACAATGGCATTAAAGGATTTAAAGGAAGAAGTTAGTACATGTCTGTCTGTATAGAAGCACAGGTTATATGTATAGAATTATGCATGCATTTTCTGCCATATCCAGAGTACACCAGTGATGTCAAACACTTAGGTACCCCAGAAAGCATCCTTAAACCAGGGAAGAATGCTTCAAGTTCAGCAGAAAAAACACTTCTTAAAGTGTTTCCTTTATTCTAACTCTAAATTCACCAAAGTTATACACTGATTTTAATTGTTCTCTCTATGAGGGAAAGAGAGCAAAAATTTTACTCATTCTTAGTCAATGTTCAAGTTCATCTGAAAATTTTATTTCCCATGACAAATCCATAAATTGGCAGTCTCACATAAGCTTTGGTTTTAGCAAGATTTTTCTAGGTCCTGGTTATCCCTGAGTAAAAGGTAAGGTTGCATTTCTGTATGAGTAGAGGCCCAGACCCCAGAATGCAACATCGTGCGTGCAAATCCTGCCCTAAGAAGTTTCGTGTCTCAATACCCAAGCTGCCACTCCTGGATGATTCCACTCCCTCACTTTTTTCTAAGTGTTCCAGTCTCTACCACTTATATTTCAGAAGTTTCCTACATTCCTAGTCTTTTATAAATCTTCTCTGGGATTTGCCTATTAGAAATTATTCTAAGATATCAAGGTTCATAATATTTTATCTTCAAAAGGCAGACAGCAAGGCAAGATAATTGGCTGGTATTCTGTAAATATTTCCCTACCTCATCTTCTATTATCTGAGTTGTAAAGTCTAAGGTCATTCTTATCTTTTATTTTCTAGAAGACAGTCTTCCTTCGTTCCAGTTTTAAGAAACTGATAAGTAGGCATGTGGGTATACTTTCTTTAAGAACCAAATCTGGAAAATAAGTACTCCACAAACTTGATCTGTAGGCAAAGGTATATTTTTCTCTACAATAACTTCTTCAATTTTTCCTTTACTGAGGCTTTCTATTTGCATCCCCTCTAATTTTGATTAAGTCTTATTTAGAGGGAAGCTGCAGGAGCAAAAAACTAGGCTTACAGGGTTTGTTATAACTCATTTGCCTATTCCATCTGTATTTTAATCTGGATCTTTCCATTCAGCCATTTTACTGACCACTCCATTATTTTGATGCCATTTTTTCCTTAAGAAATGTTGAACTTTATACTTTGTATCACAGTGCTCTATGGTTTTGATTTTTTAAAAAAACTTCTAACCTTTTCCTTTTAATAGTCTCTATATCTTTTATTCTTTTCAGCCCTATTATTGATAATTCCACTCTTTCTGAAGTTTGTTTTTTTTTTCTTTTCTTTCATTCCCATTGTTTCCTCTGGGTTTGTGCATAGCTTTTCTCTCTGTTGGTGTGCCAAAGTTCTAAAATCAAGTCTGAGGTGCTATCTTAGTTAATCATAACTGAGGTTTGTTTTCTTAAACATTTTTTATTTCAGGTGTTTGTTTTTTGGCAGGTCTATTTTTACCCTGTCATATTTCCAGTAATTATTCTGTGTTGGGTCCATGAAGACTTTTTCTCCATTTCTGGGTAATGATTAAGTCTCTATTTTTGATTTAAATTATTCCATTAGATCTTTATGAGACCCTGATAGTGGTAAGGGATTCAAATTTGATGTCTCATATTACCCTCTGACCCCATCCATCCCAGACACCATACACGCAGTATAATTTCACAAATAATCTGCTTGTTAGCATTTAACAATTGATTTGTATTTAATATACAGTCTTATGATTAACTAAGAATGGAACTCTCAAGATTGCAGGCAGTAGAAGAGCGAGCACAGAGTAATGCTGAGATCGAAGGAGGATGAGATGAAAGAGAGTTGTAAGGGAGGCAAATACTCTTAGGTTGAACTTCACATCATAATTATACAAAGGCAGTGAAAAGAAATAAGAAGCAACAAGCAGTTCTCATTCTTAACATGAAATAAACCCTAGCTGTAATACAATATCTACTTAATTTTAGAAAAAAACTGATCCCCTCCCACTCTGGAAATTCATGTTTTCTTTCTCACAACAAAGGAAGTAAAAATGCAATAGGACAGCAATGCCTATGTCACTCAAAACCATACTCTAATTAAACATACTGTGATGTTTAATTTTCAACATCTCTCGTTTGATAAATGGGCCCAGTGAGCCTCTTTCTTTAGAGCTAAACCTTATTCTACATTAAGGCTCATCACCTCCTGGTTCTTGTACAGGTGGACATAATAGACACTGCAGAGCACAAAACAAATATAATTCTTAAAAATATGGTAAGTGCTTTCAGTTGCTGGAGCAAACAGTACTTACTGTTGGTGTAATATTAATCTACTTATTTACTGGGACTATTATAAAGATGACTCATGAAAAGAAAAAATTTTCAGTATGAAATTTTTTTAATGGAATAATAGATATATTATTCAAGAAATTGTTATATCTTTCTGTCCCTTCAAGAAAACCAACCTGGTTGTAAAGGAGGACATAAAATTATCATTATTTGCCCTAGTGAGCCTTGAGAAAGGCCAATACCATAATTCCCAATTTGGAACAGTACATTTGTAATTAAAGCCTTAACTTTGAAATAATTTTAGATTTACAAAAAAGTTGCATGAGGTCCCAAATAACTTTCACCTGGCTTCCATTAACATTAAAATCTTATACAATCATAGTACAATAACAGGAAATCAACATTGGTACAACACTATTAACTAAACTGTAGACTTTATTCAAATTTTACCAGTTTTTCCACTATGTTCTTTTTCTTTTCTAGGATCCAATCCAAGATCCCACATCATATTTAGTTGTTATGTCTCTTTGTTCTTCTCCAATCTGTGACATAGAACTCTGTCTTTTAAATCAAAATTAATAAAAGTTTATTTTATTCTGAAAATGTCATGGCACTTTTGGAAACAGCTTTGGATACGGAAAAGCTGCCCTTTGCTACTGGGAAAAGCTGAGAATTGCTGGATCAATGCAATAACCAAGAAAACATCCTGAAATAAAGAGGCAGAGTGGCCCCGAAGACAGAAAAACAGCCACTCTTTAAACGAAGGTAAGTAAGAGTTGGCTGTGATAATCTACATAGGTTAGCTGTATTTAAGACACCTTTCCATATTAAATAAATCAACAATCAGTTCCCCTGGAAAAGCACAGCATACCAGATAGAAATCAATACAACTGTGTTTAATGGAGCAGTCATGAAAGATTAATTTACTTTTAAATTAAAGTACTTGAGTTTGTTCAGTCTACAGACTGGGTAACTTAATAATTAAATTCAAGTATACAAAAGGTTATTAGAAAGCATTGAATTTCCTCTACATAGAGACCCCCTTTTCTAAACTGTTACAAAAAAGCTGCTGAGATGTGGGTGGTTAATTCAAACCCTGAACCCTTGAGAAGGTATACAGTCTAAACTCTGCTCAAGTTACTCAGGGAGAAGTTGCAAGACGGTCCTTTACAAACCTTGATAGGTTACTTCTCATTCTTGAGGGTACTGGGTTGAGCACATTAATTCCAAGACTACCGGTAAACTCTCAATTATCAGAAAAGGTACTGGTTTTTCAGAATTCCTACAGGAGCTTAGAATCCCTGAAGAGGAAAGATTAGAAGTCATAAACTGTATGTATTAAAACTGAAACAAGGAAGTTTAGGAAACCACAAGCACTTCTAGAATGGTAAACTAAGAACAAAGTAACAAAAAATAGCCTTGAAAATGAGAGAAAACAATGGCACTATCACTTAGAAATTCATTAGCTAGGAATTGAAGGTAAATCAGAGGGCTCCATGGGAGATGATACCATTAACAGAGGCATTAACTGTATATTTAAGCTTACCCACTCCCCCACCAGGACTGTAGGCAAGTTTCAATTTCCTCACATGTAAAATGAGGACAGTTACAACATCTGTCTATGGGCGATGTGCCTGGCAAATAGGCATGCTCATCATCATTATCAAGGTCTTTGGTTCTTTGATGTGAGAGTGGCACTGAGGTTAGTGTCTGAATTTTCCTGAGTCAGAGATAATTTGAGCCTGGGCCACATCTCCTTGGGCCACTCTGGTTCAGATCCAAATCTTTGGGCCTGGGCCACAAGTAGACTCCTTTCTGAAGTGACTCAGAGAGGGAATTTTGGGAAATGGGCATGAGTTTAGCTACATTTTTTCAACAACAATTTCCAGATGGCTAATCTGTATAAATCAAAAGCCTATCAGTTTTTTTGGATCTTAATTTTTGCAGAAGAATTCTATAGTCACAAAACAGCATCTAAAATATTTGTGACTAATTCATCAAAACCTCAAATAGTTATGAATCCAGCAAAGTGTGCAGGCTGCCTGGTAGTTTTACACCATTGAAAATTAAATTGAGTTTCTAGATATTACAGTCCTAAGCATGGCCTCAAAATCTCTCCTTTGTTTACTGGGATCACTTTGTTCTTTTCAGAAAGATATGGGAAGACTTTAACCTTATGATGATTTCAGGCAGACAATGGAACAGCTGAGACAATGGAGCAAATGAAATACGTTATTTCAATATTCTGGAGGGTGAGTCTGGTTCTGCTGATTATATATTTTCAAAACTTCTGAAAAGGTCACGACATTCCAGAACAGTGAACAGTTTTCCTCTCAATTGGTTTTGAAGAATCAAGACTTGCCATATCATTAGCCCTGGAAGCTCCTTCCTATATAAAAACATTTCATAAGACCATTACTAATCTTCATGATGCAAAACACTATTATTTTGATTTTATAGATGGATACATTAAAGAGTATGCAAGTTTGTGATTTCCCCCGCTTCAAGATCAGGAATGAGAGCTGGGTGGTTCAGGTCAGATGAGGCCTTACAAGGCGTATGTTTCCCAGTTTTTACTATATATCTAAGATTGAGTCTATTCTCTGCTTGATCACTTTCTCCAGGGGTTACTGGACTCAGTGGAAAAAATTCACACTAATTAAAGTCACAAGAGATTGGCTTTCATAATATCAATTCAAGAATTCAAGCTAGAAATATACCTAGCAGTTCTCTCCTGTGCATTAACCCCATTACAGAAAAGAGAATGACACATTCTTAAGAGATGTTTACATTATGTTGTCAGCTCTTCTCCTCTAAAAGGACTTTGACATTTAGAGAACCAATACCAGCTACTATAAACACAGAACCCTCCTTCCTTCTTTAGTGGAAGAGATATAATGGCAAACACTCCTGGTTTCCCCTTTTGTTTATCATTAGCCAGATTGTAGTAGAGATTCTCCACACTCCAAAGTCTTTTCTCTATTTCTTCCACTGTAATTAAGATTTTTAGCAGAGCACATGGTTACACTGCCTAGCTTTCCTTGCAGCTGTGAATGGCCACACGTCTCAGTTCTAGCTTATGTGAGAGATGCACATGGAAGTGTCCAAGAATTGTGTTTAACAGAGCACCAAAGGTGCCTTCTACCTTCTGCTTCCTCCCTTCCTCCATCCTGCTCTCTGTAATGTTTACATCACTATCTTATTCAATAAGAATTTGGTTTATACCCAAATGGAGGGTGGAGTACTAAGAAGAAAAAGGGATTAATTGGGAAAAGGTCTGTGATGCCATGAAGCTCCATATTAGGCCTGTGCCAACTTTTATGTAAGTGAGAAATTTCAATCTTGTTTTAAGCTACTTGTTTTGGGTTTTCTGTCACTAACATCTAAACCCATTTATCTAATATACTGGTGCTTTAGGTGAGTATTATTCTAAATTATTTTGTATTAACAGACCATTTGTAGTATCAGACCATGGATCCTAATTCTAGTTTAGAAAAATATGATTTTTGCTAAGACTATACACACCATTAGCCTTTTGTCATGACACCACATTAGATAAATAATTAGACAGAAATCCGACATTACAATGCAATCTTCTCAACATGATGTAGGAAGTAGTCTCGGGCCATCAGAAATACATTTAACAATTATCTTTACAGAAATATAGAGTTAAAGATAGTCATCATTAATTAAGTGAATCCAATTACCCACTTTACAGAGGAAGAAACTGAGGCACAGATGTCTGAGTTTTTCAAAATTACAAGGCTAGCTTTTTTATTTTAACTACAGCCACAAATTTTGGGGGGAATATGCTCTGAGCATTATATGTATATGTATTGTGTTTTCAACAACTCATTTATACTAATACATAATCACTGTTTATCCCCAAATAAAAATACCTAGTGTTTAGCTAATAAGGCTCACATAAAAATAAAAAATGCAGCATGTAACTATAGGTACTATACAATATGTCTGAGTTATACAGAACACTCAGCAGGAAAATTAGCTCCAAGAGGAAAATAGCAAATGAAAATGACAGTGGTCCATCAGCTTTGGTTACAATGATCACAAAGTTACACATTGTTATCTGTATTGAAAGATATATCAACAATCATGACATTATTCATATATACAAATGATATGAATCTTTTTCACATTCTATACTGGAACTGACAACCAGTATGGACACCAGTCAACTTTAAGAAAAGTCACTTCATCTCTTCTTCTTACAGGATAAGTCAGTATTAGGAATCTTAATATAACAAAAAGAGGACATGGATAGACCTTGAAAATATCATGCTAAGTAAAAGAAGCCAGTCACAAAGGATCACATATTATATAATACCATTTATATGAAAGGCCCAGAATAGGCGAATGTAAAGAGACAGAAAGAACAGATAAGTGATTGCTTAGGGCAGGGAAGGGGCAACAGGTTGGGGACTGATAGCTAGGGCAGTAGGATTTCTTTTGGGATCATAATAAAGAAAATGTTCAAAAACTGATTATGGTAAAGATGCACAACTCTGTGAATATACTGAAAGCTATCACATTGTAGCTTTAAATAAATGAACTATATGGGATATTAACTATGTCTCAATAAAGCTGTTTCTAAAAAGTGGAGGGAGAGAACTGACTTAAGACAACCGTCAAAAATGACATCTACAACCTCCTAAAAAGTTAAGAAAGTATGTAGGGCAGTTTGGTAGTCCTATCACACCACCACTGGAATGGAAGCTCTACCCAGCCATAGCTCAGCAGCCAGGCTAGGCTGGCGGCATGACTAGTCTCGTAGTCACAAGAAGGAGATAACTGAGATGTAGCAGAGACTGTTGTGTTTACTCTTGTCCCATCCCTCGCCTAACAACAACAATTACTGGGAGAGTACTTTACTAAAGGAGATAAACTACACTCACAATAACTCTAAAGTTATTTAATTATAAATAAACAAATTCAATAACTCTGAAGCATTCCATTACAATTACTTTAACTTGAGGCTAAGGGAGGTAGTGATTCACCAAGGCCACACAGTTAACAAATAGCAGGGCCAGAATTTCCATGCTTTTCACATTTCTTTTTGCCTTTATGAAAATAAGCTTGTAACTTACTGTGGACAAATATATGCCTAGGTTTTTAGGAGTCTAAAGTTAGTCTGAACAAAATCTAAATGCAAGTTCCTTTGATTTCATTGCATTTGTGGTTAGTTATTTAGCTTGAAGTACTGAAATTCCTCATGAGGAGCCAGTTTTCTTCAGCTTTACAGGAACTTTTAAGTCAGATCATGTGTAAAAGATCAGAATTAGAATATTAAAATCACCTCAGTTCTAATAAATTCAGATGTGAAATATACCTTAATTTCATTAAATGTAGTGGTTTTAACTTCATTAAAATTCATTAAATAAGAAAAAAGTTTCCTACCACAAGTAGCAGTTCTATAAATTCAGATTGAACAATAATACCTGGCACTTAAAAGATACTGAATAAATATGTATTGACATGAATAAAGGTAAAATGACAAATCCAAGCAGCATATTGGATAAAATAATTGAAATATCTCTAAAAAGACAAAAACCACCCTTGTTTCTGGCAGAGCATAGAAAAGGACAGGCTTTGTGGCCTCCAAAAAGCAAAGCTTCAACCCCACTGAATCCCTGTTGCTCCACTACTCTCTAGCCCACACAGCACTTAAACAAGGAAACAGGACAAAGGCTAAACAATGGGGCCCAAGCCCAAGGGTTACTGGTTGCATTAAAAGAGGGTGAGGAGGCAACAGAGTTGAAAGAATTCCTAGAGGGCTCTTTCCAGCTTCAGCAGAACAGTGAAATCAACCCTACTACTCAGCACCTAGCATAACGACATACACACAGTAGCTGTTCTGCAAGCATCTTTTTAATTTAACAGGTAGGAAAATGTAATTTTCATCATTAAAACCATTTAAAAGTCCTGATAAAAATAATCAGCTTTTATGCTTCACTTAATGGACAAAAAATATACTGATGTTATCTACGGTCTTTTGAGGCATTCCTTTATAATGGCATTCTTCACCTTTCAGAAAAGACCAACTGCATTATTTGCAAATAAACAACATAATCAATGCAAGGATTTGCCTAAGGAGAAATAGCATACTATCACATACTTCTAATGGCATTCTCAAATAACAATGATTAGAGGCTGTCTAGAGATTGTCACTAAGCTAAGAATACTGACCTGTTTAATTTTCATCTGACTATCAAGTTTACTTTTCTCAGAATACCTGTATTCAGAAAAAAAAAGTTGGCTTAAGGTAAAATGGAAGACAAATAAGTAAGGCTTTATTCAGCATAACTTTACTCAGTAATTTTACTGAATAAAAATGTGAAGACATAAAGTTAAACAAGAGGTATTATGAGAAACTATAATCATAGGACTCTCTCCCATACAGTACAATTTAAATAAAAAGAATGATATTCAACAGAGTTCTCCTGCCTTTAAAGATATTTAAGCATTAATTCTGTAATATGTAATCTTAATTTCTTTAGTCTACAGTGCCAGAGGTCTCCAACTCTTGGGCCACAGACCAGTATTGGTCTGAGGCCGGTTTGAGAACCGGGTTACACAACAGGAGATGGGTAAGCAAAGCTTCATCTGTATTTGAAGCCACTCCCCAGTGCTAGCATCATGGCCGCAGCTCCATCTCAGATCATCAGACATTAGATTCCCATAGGAGCACAGGTCACTGGTGCCAAAGAGGTTGGGGACCATTGGTTTACATACATTCTTACAAAAACACTGACAATATTTATTTTAGGGACACACAGACGCAGACATACACACACACAGCCCAGTCTATTTAGAATGAATAGATCAGACATTCATGGCTGGGCCAAATTAACTCTGGAAATCCCTCAATTTTTAATTCTAATCTAGTACTCTTTCCTCTCCATTGCTTGATTCTAGTGTATAAAAGTCTTACAAATATCTCCACCTTTAACTTTCAGAGCAACTGGCATACACATCTCAATTGCAAAAGAAAAGCAATCATTCACGTTTTGCTGCAATACTCAGTATTTTATTGTAACACTCATTAAAACAAAAGTAAATTGAATTTCTTTTATTCTGATTTAAACTTATTATCTTTTATTGAGAACACAAGAGTATAAAATTACATGGCAGTCTCTCATATAAAGTGTATTTCAATGTAACCCCAAACAGCCCTAATTGATGAGATAAAGTCTTTACAAAATTCCCGTTAATAAATGTGGAAGAGATGACAGAATAAGAAAATCACCATTTTGCCACAAAGGATGAAATAAATGATATAGATATGACCATCAGTGGGGCATTTTAGCATAAGAAGTGGGGTAGGCAGACAGAGCAGGCCTCTGAATGTGATGCAGTATTAAACACTTAGCATTCTTGCCAAAACACTTAAATCTGATTTTAATCAAGCCGCTAAGCTAACTTCCATTTGCAGGAAATCCAGGGAACAGAGCAACAAACTTGACACCATGATGAAGCAAGCAGACAAATCCCAAATGTGAGAAGTTCCACAGGACTACTGACCTGGTTCCTGCAACTAGTTCATGACACACACACAAAGATGAAGAGAGAGGGAGTGGGGAGAAACTGCCTTAGCTCAAAACAAATATGAGAGACAAAACGACCAATTGTGATCGTGGACTCTGAATCCCACTGTGAACAAACCACCTCTAAAAAAGATGTTCTTGAGAAAACTGGACAAATCTGAATAGGGTCTAGTTATTAGATGATACCAAAGAGTAATTGCTAATTTTATTAGGTGTGAAATGGATTTTGGGTTTTATAAGACATTATCCTTAATTTTTAGAGATTCATATAGAAGTATGTCAGGGTATACATACAGAAATGCCTAGGATTTGCTTTAAAAATACTTCAGCAAAGAAAGGTGAAATAAAAAAGGATAAATGAAATAAATATGGCAAAATCTTGATAATAATTTAATCTGAGTGACGGGCATATGGGGGTGTGTTGTACTATCTCTTTTGAGTATATTTACATTTTTTTATAATAAAAAAATCAAAAAAGAATCTCACTAGCAGAGAAGGCTAGAAAAAAGTACAGGTAAATCAATTAAGTAATATTAATCTTGGGTAGAAAATAGATTGATGAAATAATTAATATGGCAATTGTTATTTTAGAAATTGAATTATATGGAAAACATCAATTTTCTCTCCGTATCATATGGTTAGTGCCATAGATTGAATATATCTGTCCTCCTCCCTCACCCCAGATTCAAATATTGAAACTTAAATCCCAATGTGATGGTATCTGGGTGATTAGGTCATGAGGTGGAGCCCTCATGAATGGGATTAGTGCCCTTATAAAAGAGGTGCCAGGTAGCTCTTCTGTCCCTTCTATAATGTGAGGATACAGCAAAAATTAGTGTCTATGTACAAGGAACTGTGTCATGATTTCACATAATTCTGGAGTTCTAAAAAGATGGTGGTAGTGAACTGAAAGAGAAAACTGAGACAGAGAAAACAGAAGTCACAGCTGCATTTTGAACTGAATGTTGTTTTTCTTTTTGTGTTATCATTTGATCATTTTCTAAGAACCCAGGACCTACTTCACATGCCTCCTGAAAGAGTATTTTAACTTTTAGTATGCAATTTATAGCATATTTCACAGATAGTACTAAGGCTCTTTGGAGCTCTATTTTCAAATTATCTTCCAAGTAATTCAAATGAAACCAAACAGAAAATCAATAATATTCCAGAAACATCTTCAAAGAATAAAATATTTTATTTCGAATACAGCAGTGGTTCTTAATGTTTTGAAAATCTTTCAATAGAAAAAATCTACACATTTTTCAGAGTTTTATCATAGCTCTGAAGGCCCTTGTTATAAACCTTTGTAATACAGTGTTTTCATGGATAAGCATCTCTAAACAAAGCACAAATTCATCAACTTAACACTCAAGGCCTCCTATTAATTGGCTCACACTTTTCAACCCCATTCTCCACTATTTCTCTAAGTACCACACTTTAGTCAAATGCATTAGTTATGGTTCCCTGAAAATGGCTCCCTATCTTTGCAACTACTGCTATCTGCATACTCCAGGCTACCCTAACCACCTGATAAAGGTCTGTCTATGCTTCATCATCTGTCACAAGCAATATAACCTACATGAAACCTTCCTTGATTCCCTAAACATTCCTCTGAACTTCAGAATTTGGTCCTATACTTCCAATACCATTTTATACCATGATCTACTGTATACTTGTCTAACCTGGGATTCTGTGTGACATAGCAGTCACAATGAAAATCATCACCAAAGAAGTTTTTACCACCTGTAGTGAGTTGAATGGTAGCCCACCAAAAGATATGTCCATGTCTTAACTCTAGGAACCTGCGAATGTGACCTTATTTGGAAAAAGGGTCTTTGCAGATATAATTAAGTTGAGGATCTGGAAATCATTTTGGGTTATCCAAGTGGATCCCTCCCCCAAATTGAATGACAGTGTCTTTATTAGAGAGAAATGCGGGTCATCTGAAGACAAAAGCAGCGATTGGAGTAATATAGCCACAAGCCAAGGAATGCAAGAGCCACCAAAAGCTGGAAGAAGCAAGGAAGGATTCTCTCCTAGAGTCTCTGGAGGGAGTGCAGCAGCTCCGCTGACACCCTGATTTCAGAATTCTTACCTCCAGAACTGTGCAAGAATACATTTCTGTTTTAGGCCATCAATTTTGTGATAATTTGTTACGGCAACTTTAGGAAACTATACAGCTCCTTTGTCCCATTCTAACAAGTCATTTTTATTTACTGTAGTAGTTTTGTAATGATGAATTATTCAAGATAATCAGAAAGTAGACGTGCCCCTAATCCTTATTCTTTGGCTATTTTCTGCAAAGGTCTCTTAATTTATCAATAGTCTTCCAAAAGTGCTAGTGCAGGATAGTATCTGGATAGTAAAGAGCTGTATTGTTGTGAAAGATGACAGCATCAACTGTGCTTTGTGGTGGGTTGGAAGATGAAACCTTGGGTTCCAAACCTGGCCTCTGACCTTGTGAATCTGAACAGGTTATTTCTATGATCTTCTGTTTTATCATCCATAAACAATCTTTTGAGGGTTACTGTAAGGAGTAAATAAGCAATACATTTAAAGCTACCAGCATAAAATGTTTTTAGTATAAGTTAGCTAAGACAATTTTCTAGGTACAATATTGTCCCAGGCTATTGCCCCAGGTTATTGATGTAATGTTCTATGATTTTTAAAAAATATCTTTCTCACTAACATGAAAATTCCTTCTGGCCTGTTTTCAGGGACAATAAATTTAAGAAAAAACTTATTCAATTATAGCCAAGTATGAAATTTCTGAAGATTCATTTCTGAAGAAGTTTTGCAGTTTCTTTTGCGTTAAAGGAAAAGAATGAAAGCCTACACCTTGACTTCCCTTCCCAACTATTTCCTATAAACCACATTAGCTCATAGGTTGGTGTTCCATTATCTACCAAACTTTTTCTTTTGGTCCAAGATGAAGAGCCTATTTGCATATGATACCTACACTCTTTCAAATTTACAACACTGAGCATAATTTTTCATGCTTGGAGTAGGGAGAGAACAATAAAGAGATACAGGTAGTTCATAATTATTTTGTTTGCCTAAATCAATTCAATAAACATAGGTAATGCAGTATCATTCAATCTCCAAATTTGAAAAATTTTGAAAGATAACATCAAGCATACTGATAAACTGTGGTAAAGTTACTAATTTTGAGAATTCAATAACACTATTATCAAATGAACTGAATGCTCATTACACCTGCAGTTCTTAATTAAATTATTATGACATTAAGTCTGCTAAAGGAAGAACTGTATCTGATCCAAACACCTATTTAGTTAGGAAAACAAATAACAGACAAAATGAGACAGATTTTAAGCAACACAAATAATAAACCTTCTACAGAAGCCTGTGGTTTATGCAGGAGCAAGCTTTATGAAAAGACAAAAATTTTTACTAATCCAAAATGACCAAACCTTCAGAAGACAATGAAAGGAACAGGCAAATCTCACTTTACATTAATAAATAAAAACTGGAACTTTGAAAGTGGGTAAACTGGAAATTATCTACAATATAAAACATTCACTATAGATTCTTTAGGAGTGAGAAAATCTAATATACCTAACAGCACTGAATCCATAAAAATTCAAGTGGCATTACACTTTTCCAGAGCAAGTTCACAACTTAATGCGAGGTTCACTTATAATGTTATCTAATAAGTGGCTTCCTTTCCTTTCCACACAGGCTTGCTCTAACTCCCTAGAACACCAGGGAGGTGCACAGCAACTCTTTGGTGTGAGACTAACCTTAGGACAGATGGAGGGCCCAAGCTGGCTTTCCCAGGAATGGCCACCCTAAGTAAGGCCACTGGCCAACTCCTCCTGGGCCAGCTGGCATGGAACAAAGTGTCTGATTCCTACCTCCAGAGCAGATGAGGCTCAGCCAGCTGGCTTTCAAAGGACTGCACTAGTTGGAGTGCTCACAATTCTTTTCAAACCATCTGGCATTCTTTTTGAACCCTAAATTTACACTACACTCTGAAGTCTGCAATGCTCAGATAATTGGAGAAGTCCCTACTGCCTACCAAGACAAGAAAGAGGCAGAGTAACTACTATGTTAATTACTTCAAGAAACAATTTCTAAAATTAAAAACTGCTCTCAATTTTAGTTTGTATACTGTCAACCTTAAAAATCTAAACTATTACCATGATTATTAAACAACTTTCAAAATAAAAATCAAAACAAGTAATAAGGAAATAGGCTAAAACAGACCATTTAACATGTAGAAAAGTTGTAAGAATCCCTTAAGGCTGGCAGGACATGCCTCTCCCTACTCTGAGCTTCTACAGAGCCCTCACGGTGGACTTTGTATTGCTATACGTATTTATCTCCCCGCTAGCTGATAAGTGAAAACAGTGTCTTATAGCTACTTAAAAAAAATCTGTTGATGATGTTTTCAGTGTTTTAAAAGTTCTACTTCCAGAAATAAGAAAACTTTATATGGAATACATGAAAAAGGAACCTCACTCCTGGAGAAGCCAAATAAACAAAGAACAGGACTTGGCTTGACATAAAAATATGTTGTTATCAAGTGATCAAAATGATTTATCAAATCACCAGACTGCTGGGAAATGCTACAGGGTGTTCATGTGTCACCTGTGGATCATTTTAATCCATCTCTCACATGGGGGTAATATGGGGAATAGAGACGCAAGGTGTTAGGAAAAATCATAAAACTAAAAACATATATGAATCAAATTTATAGCCAATGTATTCTAGGAGATGTAAGTACTCTGAACAAAAATATTACAATGACCAAGTCAGCTCAAATGTTAGAAATTGGAGGCTATACAAATAATACCTATAATTATAATTATTTTTCATTACATTTATCCTCATGCCAAGTACTGAGTTTAGCTTTTTACCCAGAAAATAAACATATGAGGTGTGTACTACTCTTATTTCCATCATGCAGATGAGGAAACAGAGAAGTTAGGTAACCTGCCAAGGTCATATGGCAAAAAAGTGAAAGAGCCAGAATAAACCCCAAGTAGTCTGACTCCAGAATCCAGGTGCAAGCCTACCAATGTTAAACTATACTTACGAAAGAGTGAAAGGTAATATAATGTAGGGAAAAAGTCAATCATTAATAATAGTCTTCATATTTTTTCCAACTCTGAGTGAAAAAAGTGGTGAATAATTTAAAAAATAAATGAAAATAAATGATTTTGCTAGCAATTTTTAAAAAGTAAGAACTCTTTATTCTACCAGGTTAAAAATGTCAGTTGTGCCTTTTTTGCCCACATATTGAGTAGGTACTTGTGCCAGTTGCTGTCCTATGGGATGCAGTGGTAAACAGGACAGATGAAGTCCTTGCCTTCCTAAAGTTGACCTTCCGGTGGGGGTAAGAGACATAAAAATCAGTCAACAACAGAATTTCAGAGAGTGCTATGTTTTACAGAGGAGGTAGGGAGGAAATGTAGACTTCTTTTTTGACATTAAACCATGAAGGTAAACAGAAGGGGATGGACAGGAGGCCAGGGAAAAGTTGTTTGTTGTAATTTCTTATTGTTTTCAAAGATGGACAATATCAGAGCATGTGTTTATGTTGACATGGATGGCACCTGGGAGAGTTGCTGATGCAAGAGAAAGAGCACAAATGCTCAAGTCCTTGAGTAGGTATGAGGGGGAATACGTGGGAAGGGACTGCCTCCAACAGGAAAAAAAAAAGAAAGAAAAATATGGGTCCTAAGGAAGGTAGATTTTAGATCTGGCAAGGGGAACATGAGGGGTTTCTGTTTAATAACTTGTAAACCCTCAATAAAGTATGAAGCCTGCTTATCAGTATGGGGAAGGGTGGGCTGCTCATGAGATTAAAGAATGTGGAGAAATTATTAAATATTTCCAAGTGAAAATATCTTATTAGGAATCTGGTAGCTTTCCTGGGCAGTGCTGAGAACCCACTTCAGATTTTTGGTCATGACTCTTAAGTTCTCCAGTAATATTCAGCCACTCATGTGCACTCATGGAAAAGCTAGATGAGGGATAAGGCAGCTGTAAATAGAAAAAAAATTGATGGGTAAAAAAATATGTATCTATGAGATAAACATGAAGTCACTGACAATGTCCAATCAAGCCATGGCCTATGTAGCTCCATTTGTCTCCATATTCCCATCACAGAAATTCTTACAAATAATATATTTGTCATATTTAGTCATGACATATTTAATCACAAAGCTTAAAGATTGTTTCTTTCTGGTCATGAATGGTTCCTACAGTAGATTTTTAAAAATATACCTGTTAGCCTTCATGTTGAATCCAGAGGTGACTGGATTGAAGAAACTTTCTCTGGTGCTACTTCCAGCAATGATTCCATTTCAAAGTAAAAAAAAATAACACGCTCCCTCCCCGCAAGGTGCATGCTCTTGATCATTCAGCTGTGCTCCTAAACCATGATGTTGGCTCAAGACTCAACATTCTGAAGAGCCTTCATGTCTGCACAAGTTTAAAGAGAGGACACAAAGACCTATATATGGAGGCATGTCAATACATGAAGAAAAGCATATTGGGTGAGACAGGATATGTGTGTGTGTCTATATGTACATACATACCTACCACATAGTCATTTTGGAAAAGATTATCTGCCCCATGAGCAAAAGGTAAGAAAAAGAAAAAGATGTTTCAAGGAACACCATGAAATGTCTGGAACACCAAGGATAAACAGAAGATCCTAAAATCTTCCAGAGTAGGGAAAAAAAAGGAAATGGGGATTAGAATGGCATTGGACTTCTCAAGAGCAATACTGGAAGCTAATGGAACAATGCCTTCAAAAGAGGGACACTGATTTTTAATCTAGAATTCAATGTCTAGCTAAACCACCATTCAAGTGTGAGAGTTAAATGAAGACATTTCCAGACAGGCAATTTCTGAATTTAGGAAGGAATTTCAGAGTTTGTTTGTGCCCTTTCTCAGGAGGTACTAAAAAATGAAGGAGACACAGGATCCAGGAAATGAAGGATTCAACACAGGAGGAAGGAAGGCAAAGGGAATTCCCAAGATGATGACATGGGAAGTCCTAGAGGACAGCTAGGAAAAAAGAAACAGAGAATACCTGAAAATACTGAATGATTATTAGTTCTGTCATAGAATTTAAGGATGAATTAGTGACTAGTACAAAGAAAACTAAGCAAATGAGAAACAAACAAAAGAGGCAATTATTTAATTTGGGAGAAACAAAAGTTGCACAAGAAAGAAAATGTAATAGTAGTACCCCACATGGATCATCTGTGAATAATAGGTACAATGTCAAAGTCATATAAATACTGAACACTGACTTAACTGGGAACAGTATAGTATGAATGAGGAATGGAAGGATGGCTGAGTGGGACAACTAAGTCCTCAACTTCCAAAAGAGAAGTCCATAGATAATATCCAAATGTGAAAAATCAAGAAATAGCAGTTTAAACATCAAAATGAAATAAAGGTAAATATAAATACCAGAAGGAACCATTGAGAGTTGAAAACTATATGAAATTGCTGATTTTTAACTATTGCTCAATCTAAAAAAATGGCAATTTTATATAGTTTAATTAATACATTATAATAATGTTATTTGTTACTGATTTTAGAATCAACTGCCATTTGAAACAGAAAACAATTATTGCTAGAAAATGCTCAATAGGAAAAAAATTCTATTTTTTATTTATTAGATATTGTTGAAGGGATAATGTATCCCAGTTTTGGATAACTAAATGTCACCAGACAAGCTATTACCATCACTAACAAAACAATATTAGTATTTCCAATGAATATAGAGAATACATTTTATATTTAACATAACTTAATTATTTTAATGATACAGAAATTACTTTAGGATTTTTTCTTCAATCATCATACTACAGGAAATGCTAAACTATGGGTTGGTAAAGATTTTAGTTAACAGAATGTTGAATAACAAGGCCAGCATGTTTATAGCTTCCTTTGTTGATTCAAAAATAGCTAAGTCACTCTTGCAAAATTAAAATTCCACAATATTGTGGTACTATGCAAGTGTATTTCAGCGATAATTCCGGTTATACCACTCTGTTTATCTAAGACTTCCCCTTATGGTTTAAGGGGAGTCCTTAAAGAAAAATCAGATGCAGGCAGTTTATAAAAATTATTGGGGTTGCTTCAATATTAGTGACACTAGTTAAGGAAGTTAATGAAACCTTTGTTTTGACTTAAATTCATTGAAATAAAAATGTATTTAAATTCTACATCATAAAGCCAAAATTTCTGCAAATTGAAAAGTCAACTTCTACTGATTTTAACTTCACAACAAAGAATTTGACCATGCTAACAAGTAAGAATTTTAGCAAGAATAATGGATCCCGATACAACCAATGGAAAATTTCCCATTCAAATTAAAATCAAATGTTTTTAACTGAGGGAATATACATAAACAATACTGTGGAAGACTGCTTAACTGAGATGTCATTTTGCACTGAAAACTATCAAAAATTAACATACATGTGATTAAAAAATAATCCTTAAGAGAACCTTAAAATTAAACCAATTCAAGTATTCATATTATCTGATAAGTTCCTAATTTTCACCACCACTATTTTAAATCAAAATCATAAAAAAATATATTTTAGAGGTGTGTTTATTATAACCTACTTTAGCTAACTTCTCATCACTCTGTAAAATTATAAGGGTAAAAAATTGAAAATGCAACCAATTATGTTCTAAAACTTATAAAATCTGTTTTAAAAAGAGAAAAAGGTCCAAACGAAATAGCAAGGGATAGCTGGTGCTATTACAATTGCTTCTTTTTAATTGGTCTCCATCAACTGTAACTCTTCAGTAACTTTACCAAGACAACAGTCAGGCAGTCAGTCCTACTGACCAAGCCAAAGTCTGTGGGAACCTACAGAGTTCCTGGGGATGAGGACAATGATAAAAGGTATTCTGTTTTCCAGTAGTCCTGTAAGAGGAGCCATTGAGCTGGGCTACACAACCAGACAACAGAACACAGAGAAATTCAGATCAAAGCAAAGGCGCATGCCAGGGTAACATGCAATAAAACTCTGTGCCAAAGCATTAAGGAAAAAAAAAAAAGCAACGAGGTGGACAGAACCTGCTGGACCACCTTCTTATTTAACACAGGGAGGCAGGAAGAAACAAAATCTGCCCGTACTAAGGAGCTGAGAAAACAGTGTCCTAGATACATTGGCGTATTTCTATAAACATGTATATGAGTATAAAGACATATTGTTAATGAATTAGACCCAGAGAGCAGTGTCCTATACGTACTGGAGTATTTCCATGTACGTATATACGAGTATCTTACCATTAATCCAAAAAGCAAAGTGTTCTAGATATACAGATATATGAAAATATAGACATACATTTTCAATTAACGAAACCCACTGGTTTTACAGTAAAGAAAAAAAACAAAAAATACTGTTTGAAAGAACATCAGAGACAGAATTCGGTGAAGGTCTGATGAAGTAATGTCTTTTTTCCTTAGACCTTTTTTAACGGTCTCTGAATCATTTCATAGGAGATACATACACAACACACACATGCCTCATTAGGTCTCCGAAAACAAAGGAGGGTCCTTAATTCTCTGGCCTGTGTAAGCGCACGCGCCCCCCCGCCGCCCCCACAGATCGGAGGCTACCACCTGACTTTCATTAATGAGTAAGCCCAGGCGAGAGATCGCACCCCAGACCATATCCATACATACAGTGACAAACGGGCACGAGACAAACGCCACAAAGAAAGGGGAGGAGCAGATGGGGACCAGGAAAACACTGCCACGCCGCGCCCCTCAAGGCGCGTTCCCATCGCCAACACCGAGGCAGCCGTCTTCGCCTTCCTGCACATCCTAGCTGCCTCCCACGCCCGGGGGGCTCGACGCCCGGCACTGGCAAGTGGGACAGGCGGGGCGTTGCGAACCTTCCCTCCGCGACCTCCCGGTGACAGCCCGCGCAGCCCTTTGTGCGGGACTTACCCTTGCCCGGGGCAGACCCTCCTCCGCGTCCCTCCTGGCCTAGGGCCGCTGTCCCACTCCTCCCCGTCCCCCGCCGGAGCGCCGGGAGTGTGTGTGTGTGTGTGGGAGGCTGGCGCCGGCCCGCGATCTCCTCAGCATCCCGAACCCGGACCCGCCCGGTTCCCTAAGCCCTAGGTCGTGGGCGACAACGCTCGGCGCCCCGGCCCTCACTCGTTCACTTACTCCAGAGCGCCGGCGGCGGCGGCGGCGGCAAAGACGGGCGTGCAGGACCGTCAGCGCCGGGAGGCAGGCTGCGGGCAGTGAGCGTCCGTCGGGACCGACAGCGGCAGAGGTGGCGGCGGCAAGACTGCGCGCGGCGGCGGCCCGCGGCAAGGGGCGAGGGGCGGGCCCGGGGGAGGGGCGGGCACCGCGCCTCTCATTCATGAAGCGGGGCGGGGTGAGGGACCCGGATGCCCGGGCAGCCCCCGCCCACCTCGCTAAGGTCGCTGCTTCAGAGTCTGCAGTGCGCAGGCGCGGTGCTCCGTGGCCGGGCCTGGTCCTGCCCCGCCCTCTGGGGAAATCCCGCGGGCGGAGCTGTACGCGCATAGACCATATCAATCTGTTAAGTATTTTTGCGTGCCCTATACTCATTTTAAAAAGTGAAAGCTCGGATTGCCTCCTCTTTTCTGGCATCCAGCTTGCCAATACCCGGGGGCACAGGAGTGCCTATTAGTTTGATGGAGATCGGTGCACAATGCCCCCTTCCTCTATCTGTCTCTCCTGCAGCATGTCCCCTCAGCTGAGTGCTGGCACCTCAGTGATGAATGAGACCCAGAATCTGCCCAGAGAGTGGAGGAAAGTGTGCAGGAAAGACTACATTCCTTCGTTTATTTGCATTGACCTAGTCTCCTCAGCCTCGAGCTCCCCCCATTCCATAGGGCAGGCAAGAAACTGACCTTGATTTTGGGTGGGTTCAGCCCTTCCTGTAATTCCAAGGCATAGGATCTATCTAGTGCAGCTCCAAGAATCTGGGAAGGCCTCTCTAGCAGGCAGTGTATTCTGCGGAGACACCCTCCTGTTCCCAGACCCTTGGCTCTGCCAGTTCTGGGCCACAGAAAACTGGTGATGCTGGGAGCCTGCTGCAAGCCTCACAGCCATGCTTTCTGACGCTCCTCAGCTGAATGTGTGGACACTGCAGCTCAGGGCTTACCGAAATGATTGCCCCCCTTTCCTTCAGTCTCCATGTCCCCCTCTTAGGTTCTCTTATCTTTTACCTTCCAGTCTCCCTCACACAAACCATAAACAGCTCAGTGGCTTAATGTTGGGCAGCGTAAGTCATCATGGAAAGTGCCTGCAGCAAGTTCCTTCTGCTTTGGCAAACCATAAAACTGCAATGCAAGGGGGAAGTAAAGACAATTATCAGTGAACATCTCAAGAAGTTACCCAATGGTCACAATCCCCCAAATGAGAGATGTAGGTGCATGTAGAGTGAGGCAAAAGGAAGGGTGTGGGAGAACCATTCTTCTAAAGTTGCCTGCAGCAGGAAAGCCTTCTCAACCAATTTGCTGATACTTTTAACTCTGTCTAAATCAGGCCTCCTTTTCTCTCTCGGGGCTGTTGCTGAAATCTCAGTCCATGCTCATGCCAATCAACATTCATGATTGGCACATCTGCCCACATTTGTCATTTTCCCTTTTCCTGCACTTTAACCTTGATTTTCCAGCCATTTCCTGAGCAGCACCATGCTGTTACCCTTAGTGCCTCTCTTCTTGCTGTTCTCTTTACTATGAAAGCAACACTTACCTAGGAACACTGAAAATCACTATTTAATGAAATCTTTGTTCCTGTCCCCATCTTGTTGATGGACTTTCTTTTGGAATCTTCACCCATGCCCTGTACCCACTTTCCTTTTAGTAGCAGGTGCACTTAGGGTTCCAGCTCGTTTGCATATTTTTCTTCCCAACTAGAATGTGAACCCTTTAACAGTAGGAACAATGTTTCCTCAAGTCCAAGCAGGTGACTGGTGCACAGTGGGCATGCAATGTTGTTGGGGAGGTGATGTTCCCTGGTGGGCGAGAGAGGCTTCAAAGTGGAGAGAAAGGCTGAGCTCCCTTTTCTTTCTCCTCCTTTCTTGTGGTTTCCTTCCCTTGACCCATGTTTGGAAACCTGTTTTGTTTGTTTAGAAAGTTTGCTAGAAATTTGCTAGTTCGAACAGGTTATAGAGTAGAGTCTTCCCTGGGGACTGAACAGGTGGAACATGGCCTCACAGTTTCCACAATATATATGACAGGATACTGCCCTTCCATCCCCAGAAGCGAATTATTACTTGTCTCCCTTAGAGGAGAAGTTAGGGTTTGGGGTCTCCTGGTATTTTCAGCTGGGGATTCATCTGCTGGACCATTATCCTATCTGCCTAGCAATACAGAATGTTCTACAACTCCCTCACCCCTCCCAACCACCCTCCTTCTCTAGGGAAAATGCATATGGGGTGGGATGTGGGTACATTCAAGGAGGTCTGGGAAATTTAGGTGGGTATGTCAAACAACAGGCATCCAGGACTTGAAGCAGTGGCTTTCTCAACTAACATGTTCCCTTGTTCCGCATGAGTGGGGGTAGGGGACAGAAAAGGCTTCACTGTTTAGGACTTAAGAGAATGTCCCCTTTCTATTTATCCTCCTCTTAGTCCTCTCCCATCTCATACTTTCTTCAGAGCATTTTCATCATCTCCAACCCAGTCTCAGAAAACTCTGTCCCTATTCACATGGTCAGAAGTCCTTCAAGGCTCCCTTACCTTCTGGAAAAGAGATATTTTCTAATTTTAAATCAAATGTCTGTGACTAATTTGGAATAGCTGCTTTATGGATGGTAACTGTAGTGGGAACAGAGGCTGATTTTAGTCATGTTGGATCTGGTGCTCAATACAAGATTTTTGAATAACTGCCAGACTGATAAAGGTAAAAACAGTCTTTCAAGCAGAAGCTAGAAATCAAAGGTTGTCTACAGCCAAACTCCTCTTCCAGTCCTCCTTGCCTCCTAGGGCTTATCCATCTGTTAAGTGGTAGGCACTATCTCAGAAAAACATCCGTGTATCGATCAATCCTTCGACTACTTAATTACCTAGAGCTCGGAATATCCCTTCAAGGGCTATTCATTCAAACCATTCCATGCTTTGACCCCTTGGACTGGGTAAGCAGAAGAGTCCCACATTTTTATAAGAGCCTGAGGTATGGCTCTATGTTCCCTGAGTCCCTTTATCCAAGATTTCCTGCTGGGAAAGAGTTTTCTGCTGGGCGTTCTCCTGCTAGATCCATCCAGGTGGTCCTCCTCTCCTCACAGCCTTTGTGTACCTCTAGCTGGGTATAACCCTGCCCATGGAGGGATGGAATTGCTTCTCAATGCAGGATGTGTGTTCACGACTGTGAAACAGTGCAAGTGGGGGAGGAAGTGCAGGTTCCTATGTGCATGGTAGTTTTGGGCCAAGCTGTATTTTCTATCTGAGGCGGGAGCCAGGCTTTCTGTTTTCCCAGTTACCAACAATCCATGTCGCCTTTCAGGCACACATAGGCCCAAAGACCCAAACAGAACTCAGAGCTTCTAAAAATAGAAATGTGATCAGGATCCCATGTAGGAACCTTCTAGCTGAGACTGGCTTCACACAGAGAAAGTAGAGGCACAATTTCCTGGGGTTGTGCAGACTGCTCTTACTCACTTTTGGATAGGAGGACACCTGTCTTAGTGTGGATTCTCCCAGGAGCAGACCTGAGACAAGGGCTGGGATGCAGGCAATTTACTTGGGAAATAGGAGTAAAGAAATGGGAAAGCAAGATATGGAAGAGGGAGAAGCCAATGCTGAGGTGTGTTAATGGGCCAGTTACTATTATGGGCAACTGGAGCTCCGTCCTGCTGGAAACCCCCAAGGAAATTTGTGGAAACATTCTCACACTGTCCTCCCAGATGATGAGGAAGGGGGCTGGAGTATTTATCCACTGACTTCCCATTGTTCATAGATGACCATCGAGGAATTTCAAGTTATATCTGTGCAGCAAAGGGAGCCGCCCAGCTTAGCTCCTCCTACTATTAAGTACATAGCCTCTACCACTGCCATCACCACAATTCCTGCTGCTCCTAAGTTCTCCCATCCAATTGTGTTACTACCTTTTCTCTTTTCTGGGTTCTTAGGTCTGAGCTTGAAAGAGGAGCAAAGTGCGATGATATCTTTGTCCACAGTGAATTCCAGCAAAAAGGAACTACAGTGTTTTGTTTCTTCCCCTTTTCAACCTATCCAATCTACCCGAATAGCTTTCAGCCACCATCGCCTCATTCCAAAGCAAGGAACAGGCAAGAGGGAGAGGGCAAGAAAACAGGCAGACTTTCTGGAATGACTTCGGGTCTCACAGAGTCACAGAAGCAGAGCTATAAGGGATGAATTCTCATTAGAAGCATGAGACAGTATCTTTTGCTTTTCTCAGCACCTCCTCTAGGCAGGCTTCCCTGGTTTATCTTGGCTTTCCGCCCTTCCAACCTACTTGATCATAATCTAGAGTCAGCCCTTTATGCTTTCAGAGGCAGGTGAAGCTGTGACTTGGGGAAGAAGTTTGAACTCTGGAAGGGAGATTATCCTCCCTCAGGAGACAGTTTCCCTTGCAGGCCTCTGGCTCCCTTACCTGCATTTCTCACTGGTCTGTCATCCAGAGGGACTCGCAGGAGGGGAATGCTGGGAGGAAATGTCTTCCTAACACAACCAGAGGCTCCCCATACCAGGTAAAGAAGTAAATTGAATCCACACATCTACTTTTGCTCCCTTATGAAACCCACTAAAACTACTATAAAGGGATTATTTTTTTAAAACAACACAAATTCATGAGGACAGAAAGAACAATAGCAAAAGAATTTTGGAAGCTAGAAAACAGATGGATGAATGGTAATTGACTTAGCAGCCCCAAGAAAGTTGAAACCTAGAGAAAGCTAAGAACAGACCTACTTTCATGGCAAAATACTAAAAAAATTAAAAAAAAAAAAAGTAATTGGCAGTCTTAGATACCTCTGTAACAGAGCAAGCCCAAATCAGGAGAACTGGGTGAAAGGTGATTGGGAAGCAGTTAAAGTCCTAGCTCCTCTCTCACACCCTCCTTGCTGCAAGGCTCCCCTCCTATAGGCAGAGGGCTGGAGATTTAGTCTGGAGAGGGTAAAACAGAGGGTCTCTGGAATGGGTGGGGTTACCAGGCACGGCTGAGGACAAATGTTTTGTGTGAAGGACAGGGACATTAACTGGATATTTGCTCACTAAAGGCTAAGGTCCTCAGTTTTCTTTTCTGCTCACTTCCCAAATCACTAGCAGCCACATTCCACATCTTCTTTGGAATTCTGACCAGGCCCAATAAATACCACCCATGTCTCCCTACAATGAATCTCTGGGTTGATAAGTTCTGACTCTCACACTTAGGGCTTTCAATAAGCTTTTCAGGCTTTTACTCTTTTTAAAAATATATGTATATAAATTTATTTATTTAAATTAGTTTCAAGTATACAGTCCATTGGTTAGACATCTATAATGTTCATAAAATGATTCCCCTAATTGCTCCCTCGCTCCCCTGGCCCTCCACTTAGCCATCATATTAATGCTAACTGCATTTCCTCTGCCGTGCTCCCCATCCTCGTGCCCTACTATCGACTACTAACTTTTTTAACCCTTCACTCCATCCTCCCAGCCTCCCAAACTCCCTCCCCTCTTTCCATCACCAAATTATCCACTATATTTGTGAGTCTGTTTTTGATTAGTTTGTTCTTTTTGTTCCTTAGATACTGCATATAAGTGAAATCATGTGGTATTTATCTTTCTCGGTCTGACTTTTCTCACTCAGCATCATAACCTCTCGGTCTATCCATGTCGTTGCAAATAGTAGGATTTCATTTTTTTTAACGGCTGAGTAATATTCCATTGTATATATAAACCATAATTTCTTTATCTAATCATCTGTTGATGGGCATTTAGGCTGCTTCCATATCTTGGCTATTGTAAATTGTGCTGCCATGAATATTGGAGTGCATAGATCTTTATGAATTGTTGTTTTGATTTTTTTGGATTAATACCCAGAAGTGCAATTGCTGGGTCAAAAGGTATATCCATTTTTAATTTTTTGAGAAACCTCCATATTGTTTTCCATAGTGGCTTTACCCATTTGCAATTCCATCAACAATGTATGAGAGTTTGTTTTTTTGTTATATAAGTTGTATAAGTTCTTTATAAATTTTGGATACCAGGCTTTTACTCTTAATCAAGAGCAGACAGCCAGAGATGATGTGTTAGGTTCCCTATAAACAGAGGCTGAGATAGGGATTCAGGTTCACATGATTTATTGAGAGTGGGCTCCTAGGAGAAGCCCCCACCCCTACCTTCCCCATGTCTCACCTTCTTCAGAAGCAGCAGTGGAAAAAGCTGAGCAAGGCTGTAATCTCAGCTGGAGTCTAGCCTCAGTCTGATCCTACAGAGAGTCTGGAGTGTGAACTGCACCACAGAATTGATCTCACCTTGAAATAAAAAGGCTTTTTTTGTGCCCACATGTTAACCAATCACAGGCTATGGGCTGCCAGGGAGGAGACTATAACCTCCCAGGCAGGGCAGCTCCTGGCAGAGATCAATTTTCTATAGAAAGGGGCAACTCTGATTCATTAACAACCAAGACTCACAGCAGCTGGGGGGTAGGGGCTACCAATAATATCTGCTATAGATGACCAGATATCTGAAGAAAACTACTAACATAGAAGACAGAGAAAAAAAATAAAAACAAATAAAAATAAATATGTACATTAAACATTAAAATAAACAAACAAAAAAAATAACTTGGAGGAAACCAAGATTTATTCTCAAGGATAAGAGATGATGTTACACCCATGAAACAAAAATAAGATGCTATTTTAGAAGACAGAAAACAAAAATAAACTTTTAAAATATAAAAAACAAACGTGATAGCAGAAATGAAAAACTCAATAGATGGTTTGGGAAATAAAGTCTGGATTATCTCCCCGAAAATAGATACAAAAGACAAAACAATGAAAAAATAGGAATGAAAAAAGGAATGTAGGAAGAACAGTCCAGATGGTTTAACATCTGAATAGCAGGCAGTCCAGAAAGAAAGGGGGAACATCATTCATGTTATAATTCAAGAAAAAAATTCTCAAAATGAAATAACAAATTTCCAGGTTGAAAGGGTCCATCATGTGCCTAGTTTAGTGGGTAAAAATAGGCCCAACCAAAGCATGTACTTGTGAAATTTCAGAACTCTGGGGACAAGGAGAAGATTCCACAAGCTTGAATAAAGGGAAAAAAACATATACCAAGTCTCGAGAATCAGAATGGCTTCAGACTTCTCTTCACTGGAATTTTTCCAGCAACACTGGAAGGTAGAATGCTACAGTAACAGCTTCAAAATTTTAAAGGAGAATTGTTTCCAATCTAAAATTCTATATCTAGCCATACTATCAATCAAGAGACAAGTAGAATAAAGACAACCCCAGATATGCACAATAATATGCTTCCTTTTCTAGGAAGTAACTGAAGGATGTACTTTACTAAACTGAGGGAGTGAACCAAAGAGAAAGAAATGGGACATAGGAAGCAGGGGATCCAATACAGGCAGAGGTATGGGAATCTCCATGAGGCTTATATAGGGTGAACCTAGGAGAATTGGAGCAGAGAGACTCGAGACACAGATATATTAAGGACTGTCATCACCAAGATGACCACTGCCATTGTGCCATCTTTGTAACCAGTTTTTCTTACAGGCACAGACTTTTGAGGTAAATTAGCTAAATGACAGAGACCCCATTTATTATTGGAAAGAGCACTAGCCTAATACTGTTGAAGCTTGGCATCCATTCCTGGCTTTGCCTTGAAGTAGCTGTGGGACCTGGGAAAATCTCTTTTCCTCCTTAGATTTCAGGATCATCCTCTGTAAATGTCAAGGGTGCACTTAGTGAATTCCGTGTGTCTTTAAGACTATCTGTGCTTCTGTGAAATTTATTCTTCATGGTATTCAGTTCTTTGGGTTTTGAAAATTGCATAGTCATGTAACCACCTCTACAATCACGCTACAGTACAGTTCCATCAGCCTTAAAAAATGCTCTCATACCACTCCTTTGTAGTCAACCCCTTAACTCCTGGCAACCACTGATCTATTCTTTATCCTAATAGTTTTACCTTTTCTAGAATGTCATATAAATCGAATCAAACAGTATGAGGCCTTTTGAGTCTGGCTTCTTTCATTTAACACAACGCATTTGGTTTGGTACACTGACCAGCATTACCACCGACCTTGTTTACAGTTATCCTTCAAAGAAGTTATGAGACAAGAATTCAAATGCGAGTAGTTGATGTGGGAGGTGATCCCAGGAAGCACCAGCTAGGGGAATGGAGAACTGCAGCAGAGAAGGGAAGGAAGCCAATACAATTTCTATTGTAAACTTCATTCTATGTTGCTGTCACCTTGATGTCAGTAAGTTGTCACTCAAGTTTCTAGGAGGCTTTTAGAAATCCAAAGCATTGGCAGATGACATCCGGTTGGCATCATCACGGTCTGTTTCAGCATTATACAAGATATGCTCCTTTGACCTTGTCTTTGGTGGTCTTTTCACAAGAGTCCTTGCTGGCTGACTCTCATCCTTGACTGTATGATTCCTTGGGGGCAGGGTGTCTCTCAGCTAACTCTTGTGCACCTCTTGATTCACAAGATGTTCTAAGGTTTTGTGATGGACCAAGGGGACTCTCCCGATTTTCTGGGATATACATAGACGTACACAACTCATTCGATTACGTCCACACTTTGCTGGCTAAGCTTGGGAGCCCTGACAGGGCTGGCTCAACGTCTCATGTGCATGACGTCTCTGTTGGGGGTCTTACTGTTTTCCTGAGCCCTATCCAGGGTTCTCTCTGCACTTGGAGTTCCCACACTGACATGGGCTTCACTGAGGAAAGAGGGCATGATGCAGAGCTCTTTTCTTAGCCATCCACCATCATGTAGGGCTCCTCACCACTCAGGTTGGGGATTTATTCTAGTGCAGGTGTGGGGTGAGTGCTTGCTTTCAAATCAAATGTATTCTCTCAAACACATTATATTGTTTACACATATATTCCTCTAGGTTTCTTTCTAGTGGACTTCCTTTAAAATTAACTTTTAATTTTGAAATAGTTGTAGGTTCACATGAAGATTTAAGTAATAATAAAGATTCTTGTATCCTTTACCTAGTTTAAGCCAATGATAACATCTTGCATAACTATAGAACAACATTAGAGCCAAGAAATTGACATCAATACAATATACCAATCTTATTCAGTTTTCTCAAGTTTTATAGGCACATGTGTATATGTGTGTATTTAGTTTTATGTAATTAATCACATATGTAGATTCATGTTATAACCACCATAGTTGAGATACAGGGTAGTATGATCACCACAAGGATCCTTTGTGTTGCTTTTTATAATCATACTTACATCCGTCCCCCACCCCCCTCCCATGCTGTCCCTAACTCCTGGCAACTACTAATAAATTCACCATATATATAATTTTGTCATTTCAATTATGTTATATAAAGAAAATAATACAGTATGTAACCTTTGGGGATTCACTTTATTTACACAGCATAATTCTCAGGAGATTGATCCAAGCTGTTGTGCATATCAATAGTTTGTTCCTTTTCATTGCTGAGTAGTATTCCATGGTATGAATATTCCACAGCTTATTTAACCATTCATCCATTGAAGGACATTTGGATTGTTTCCAGTTTTTACTATTAGGCATAGTCAAAACAATACAATAGTGACAAACATTTGTGTACAGGTTTTTGTGTAAATAATTTCTCTGGGGTAAATGCCCAGGAGTGCATTGCTGAGTCATACAGAAGTCGCATGTTTAGTTGTATAAGAAACTGCTAAATTGTTTTCTAGAGTGGCTGTACCATTTTACAGTCTCACCAGTGATGTCTGAGTGATCTAGGTTCTCTGCAGTCCTGCTAACACTTGATGTTGTCACAACTTTAAATTTTAGCCATTCTGCTAGGTGTGTAGTGATATCTCATTGTAGTTTTACTTTGCATTTCTCTAATGCCAAGTGATATTGAACTTTTTTTCATGTACTTATTTGCTCGCTGTATGCCCCCTTTGGTAAAATGTTTGGTTAGATCATTTGTTCATTTTTTAATTGAAGGCTATCCTTCCTCTGTTAAATCGCTTTTACACCTTTGTAAAAAATCAGTTGTGCATATTTGTGTGGAGCTATCTCTGGGTTCTCTATTCTGTTCTGTTGATCTATGTGTCTCTCCCTTTGTCAATATCACAAAGTCTTGGTTCCTGCTATCGCTATATAATAACTCTCTACATTGGGTGGACTGATTCTTCTCACTTTCTTATTCTTTTACATGGTTATTTTATTTATTCTAGGGCCTGGGCTTTTCCATATAAATATTATTTTATATTATTTATATTATTTTCAAGCTTTATTGAGTTATAATTGACATATTGTATAAGTTTAAGGTATAAAACAGTGATCTTTTGTATGTATATATTGCAAAATGATTGCCACAAGGCTAATTAGCATATCTATCACCTCATATATTTTTCTGTATTTGTGAACTTTTAAAATCTACTTTCTTAGCAACTTCCAAATATACAATATAGTATTGTTATCTATGGTCACCATGTTATATATTACATCCCCAGAACTTATGTATTATATAACTCTCTTTTTCTTCCTTCCTTCTTTCCTTCCTTCCCTCCTTCCTTCCTTCCTTCCTTCCTTCCTTCCTTCCTTCCTTCCTTCCTTCCTTCCTTCCTTCCTTCCTTCCTTCCTTCCTCCTTTCTTTTGCCTTCGGTTTTGGTATCAAGGTAATAGAGACCTCATAAAATGATTGGAAAATGTTCCTACTTCTGTTTTCTAGAAGAGATTGTGTAAAATTTGGTGTTAATTCTTCAAATGTTTGTTAGAACTCCCATCTGGACTTGGCAATTTATTTTCAGGATCTTTTAAATTATAAATTCAATATTTTTAATGGTTATAGGATTATTCAGATCATCTATTTCATCTTGGTTGAAATTTGGTAGTTTGGTAGGTTGAAATTGGTCCACTTCTATTAAGTTGTCAAATTTATGAGCTTAAAGCTTTTCATATTATTCCCATGTTATCCTTTTAATGGCTTTAGGAATGAAGTAATATCCTGTTCCATTCTCAACATTGGTTATATTTGTCTTCTTCCTCTTTTGAGAACTATGTATCATTTAGATGTGTATTTAGATTCTAAATTTTAGAGATTTTCATTTTCTCTTTCCATTATTGATTTCTAGTTTGATCCCGTTTAGCCAGATAACATATTTTGTATGTATGATTTCAATTATTTTAAATTAGTTGAGGTTTGTTTTATGTCCCAAGATACAGTTTATCTTGATGAATATTCTGAGTTCTTGAAAATAATGTGTGTTCTGCTATTGGTGGGTGCAGTATTTTTTACATGCCAGTTATATCCTGTTGGCTGTTGGGGTTGTTGAGTTCTATCTCTGATTCTCTAATAGTTTTATCACTTGCTGCAAATGGCATCATATATTTCAAGGTCCTTCGAGGCACGTACACATTTAGCATCCTTGTGCTTCCTAGTGGATGGATCCTTTGATCCTTATGTAATGTTACTCTTTGTCTCTAGCAGGAAAAATTATTATCATCATTTATAGATGAGAAAACTGAGGCACAAAAGAAGTTAAAATTTAAAAATGAGGGAAATAAAAAATCACCACTAGGCAAACCCTGTAGTAATGACAGTTGCAGGCAAGATCCGCTTATGGTTGTTAAAATTGGTGGGTGAAAATCTGATGAGAAACAAAATCTCAAAGTATCTCCCCAGTGTATTTATTAATGATAAAAGAAAAATATAAAAATGGAGAAACCTGGCAGACACACTTTAACCAAAGGATCAGGTTAAGATAACTAGCAATAACCATATTGACATTATGCGCCTCCTGTCATGATTCACTGAGAAGGGCTTCTTGCCTCCATCTAATCATGATAAAACCCCAGAAAAACCCACACTGAGAGATAGTCTGCAGAACTGAACTGCATGAATTAGAACCCAGAGCCCATACCCTTTCCACTGTAGTCAAACGCGATATGGAGGCCATAGATATGAGGGTGCTTCCTTTCTGAGGCAGAGAATAAAGTTGGGACTGGACAGGCACCCACCTCACTGCTTGGGCCTCACTATTCTTTGTGCTCTGTGACTAGAATCCACATCTCTTTGCCTGAAGGCTTTCTCCAAAACATGAAAGCGGTTCTATTTGTGTTAGTCAGAGACTAGAACACTCTCCCACCACCCCCACCCCCACCCTCAACCAATAACTGATGGAAATAGGTGCATAAACACTCCAGCTCTTTTTCCCCTGGTTGTGGGGTGTGTGTGTGTGTGTGTGTGTGTGTGTGTGTAGATGATAACACTAGAGCATGGCTTCCAGAGTTCCTCTGTGGGGTTGAGCTCTACTTACCTACACTGGTAATCTGTTGATAATGCACTTTTATTGACTGCCTTTCCTTCCCTGGCTCACTTCCCTATACCCTATCAGTGTTTCCTGGCATCACCCCTCAATGAAACTTGCATCCAATTCCTTGTCTCAGAATCTGCTTCTTGGAGAACTTAAACTAAGGCAACTTCTGAAGGGCACCATTATCCTTCAGTCACAGACAGATTGTAATCGGCAAAGGCATTATGCATGGACAACACCAAACAGGGCTGCCATGAACAACTACTCAGGTGGTGTACAATTACTGGAGTTGTACAAATCGATGCCTGTATTATTTTCCTATTGCTGCTATAACAAATGAGTTTAAAACCACATCATACAAATTTGTTATCTTATTGTTCTGGAGGTCAGAAGTCCAAAATGGGTTTTACTGTGCTAAAATCAAGGGGTTGGTAGCTCTGTGTTCCTTCTGAAAGCTCTTTCTAGGAGAGGATCTATTTCCTTTCCTTTTTGAACTTCTGGAGGCTTCTTGTGTTTCTTGATTTGTGGCCCCTTTCTCCATCTCAAAAGTCAGCAGTGTAACACCGTCACATTTCTCTCCTCTCTCTCTGTTTCTATCATCGCTCTCCTTCTCTGACTTCCTTGATCCCCTCTTTCCAGTGTTAGGACCCTTGTGATCATATTGGACCAATCTGGATAGTCCAAGATAATCTCCTCATCTCAAGATCTTTAACCACATTACAAAGTCTCTTATGATGCATAAAGTAACATGTTCACATGTTCTCAGAATTAGGATGAGTACATCTTGGAGAGGGGGCATTTTTTTTGTCTACCGTAGTGCCCATGGTTAAGGGTCCAGAGTAAAAGGGCTGTGAGTTGCCAACATCTACCCAGAGGAAGCCAGCACTGTGAGGGAAGGGGAAGGTTGCAAAAGTGGCTAGGACATAGAATGGAGAAATACACAGAAGATATTTGTGTGTGTGTGTGTGTGTGTGTGTGTGTGTGTGTGTGTCTGGGAGAGGGAGGTGAAGGAAGTGAGATGAGTGTAACAATGACAGGAGCCTGGAAGGAACAAGAGGAACAGTGAGGAGGAGACGGGTAGGGTGTGTTTACTTCTGAAGAAGTGGCCCTGTCTGAGGTGGGGCTGCAGAGAGGCAGGGTGAGGGTGGAGCCCATGGATTTTACAGAGAGACGTTTTAAAAGCTGACAAGAATGTACGCGAGGTAAAAATAGAGGATGGGAGTGTGGCCTGGAGCTCAAGGTCAGCAAAAAGGAGGGTGGAGCCTTTTCCTGGTGTCCTGGATTGCAAGGAGAGAGTAGGCAGGGCTCAGACCAGTGAGGGGAAAAAGAAAGAGAAACAAGGTTTGTTATGAGAAATGGGGGTGTAGTTTCATATTTGGAAGTGCCTGTATGTGATAAATATAAGTGTAGGGTTTGGTAACAGGTTGGGAAAGAATTATAAATTTGCAACTTTTGTAAAGCCTTATGTCTCCTGTTAAAAATCCTCTGTATCAAATTAGATTCATCCATGAATTCATATAATAAATACTGAGCTGCTCTTAGGCACTGGGTAAAGTTCTCTGCATTGGAGATACAAACAAGGGGCAAATGAAGTGAGTGAATGGACTCAGGAAATCAGGTGTGACAGAAAGAGAAAGATAAGGTATGAAGGAGTGAATGGAAAAGGCAGGACAAGCTTTTCTTGGAGGGGGATAATGTGGAGTTTTCAGTATCCTTGTCACCTGCTGAGGGTCACCAGCTGAGGGAGGCTTGCCCAGCTCCTCCCCTTCAGCCTACCTGGTCAGCGGAGCAGCTTTGAAGCATATATTCCTCTCTCCTTCTCCTTGAAACCTTTCCCTCTTCTTTTTTTCCCCACTTCCTGACCCCCTCTCCTTGTCCAGAAACCGTCTCCCCATATCTTCCTTTGTCCTGGAGCTTGGGAGGACCAAGGCTGGAGGAGATAGAGACTGTGGTTTCCTTTTTCTTCTCTCTTTTCTTTCTACCTTTGAAAAGTTCCAGAGTCACCAGGACTGACAAATGCATTATTGTGCCCTGCCCCTGGCCTCTACAGAAAAGTTAGCGCTTCAGCCAGGGGCAAAGGTGACCCCCACAGGAAGATGCACCCTTGGAAAGAGCATGGTCCAGCTGACACCTTGATTCCAGACTTCTAGCTTCCAGAACTGAGATGCACGAGCAAGGGAAAAAGAATCAGTGAAGGAGACAGAGATCAATGAAAACCAAGGAGCTCTCACCCAGAAAGCTGGAGGAGGAAATGGGGAGTAAACAGCTGTCTCATGGCCTGGTCTGCAGGGCCCATTGTCCCACTCTGGACCCAGCCTTGCTGTCTGGGTCTGGCATTGCAGGACAGAGGGGACAGACTCTTATTTCATTTGTCTCAGCCCAAGTTTCTGAATAGTAGGAGCTGAAAGACCCTGTCCCCTCTTGTCCATCCTCAGTCCATGTCTTTATTTGGCCACCCTCTCCTCAATTTTACTGCCTAGGCTGCCCCCTCCTGTCTCCTCTCCAGTCCCCACTGCAAGGAGGATCATGTTGCAGTGGTCCCCAGCCTATTTTGGCACCAGGAACTGGTGCTGCTATGAGAATCTAATGCCTAATGATCTGAGGCGGTGATACTAGCGCTGGGGAGCAGCTGCAAATATAGATGAAGCTTCGCTTTCCTGCCTCTCACCTCTTGCCGTGCAGCCTGGTTCCTAACAGACCATGGCCTGGGGCTTGGGGGCCCCCAATATAGAGGCTCAGTGAGAAAGGCAGCTGGGAGCAGAGGAGGCTCTCTAGGACCCGGAGTGGGGTGGGGCAGGATGGAGCCCCTCTTCATTGCTCCCTGCTTTGGCCTGAAAAGCTCCCTGAGCCTTCAAGAGAACAGGCAGCCAAAGGCCCAGGGAGAAGGTAGACTAATTTTCTTATAAATCATGTGGTTATAAGGGCAGGAGTTTCACATGTGGCTTTTTGCATAATCAGGTTGTCAGGTAGTTAGACCATTAGAGGGCTCATAAAATCTCCAGCTGCTCTGACTCACAGCATGAACTTTGAGAGGTGAGCCAGCAGGGACGGAACTCTGAGGAGGAACTTGTCTGTGTGGCATTAAGTAGAGATGCTCTTTGCCACTCAAGTGTCACAAACATTCGGGCTTCAGAATCAGTCTGAGTTCAAGTCTTGCCCCTTCCCACCTTGCCAGCTGTCTGACCTTGGGCAAGTAACTAACCCTCTCTGAGCCTCTGTTTTCACATTAGGGCAATGATGGTGGTTTCAAGGTGGAAGATTGGCCTGGGGAACTGCAGCTGGCTGCTGTGACAGATCTCTGATGAGGGCAATACATGGAGTGTAGCCCCAATCTTGAATCTGATCCTTGGATTTCCTTCAGAAATCTAGTGGTTGGTACTTTGGCAAACTGTTGGACAACATCTAGTGAACTCCCTGTATCTATTTCTTAGGATTGTCATAACAAAATACCACAAACTAGGTGGCTTAAAACAACAGAAATTTATTCTCAGAGCTCTGGAAGCTAGAAGTCTGAAATCAAGGTGTCAGCAGGGCCATGCTCTCTCCAAGGATGTGTTTTCCTTTGGGGGTGACCACTGCCCCCTATCTAAGGTGCTAACTTTTCTGTAGAGGCCAGGGGCAGGGCACAATAATACATTTGTCAGTCTTAACGACTATGGAAGGATTAGGAATTCTTGTTGCAAGAAGAAAAGAGGCAACATTTTGGAGCCTAAGCTAATTGGAGAGGATATTGGGGGTCCTCACATCCTCTCCTGTCTTTTTTGAGACGGCCTTGGGTCCTCAGCATCCTGGTGAGATCACGAGGAGTGGGTGGGAACAGTGAACTCTGGCAAGTACTGCTCCTTTTAGATCTCCCTCTCCCTGTTTGGGTGACTCACACCTTCACCCATGTCTCTACCATCTTAGGCTAGGGAGGGTGTGGTGGGAAGAAGTTGGAGGC
The DNA here is from genome assembly GCA_003508835.1 of Eonycteris spelaea. NCBI lineage: Eukaryota > Metazoa > Chordata > Mammalia > Chiroptera > Pteropodidae > Eonycteris > Eonycteris spelaea. The sequence continues at coordinate 1,642,207 of PUFA01000110.1, forward strand.
AGGGCTGGTGAGAGATGCCTGGGGAGTGGTGTCCCAGCCTTGAAGGGGTTGCTTAGGGAGCTGGCTGACTGGATCCTAGGCAGTTGGGAGAGTGGGAGTCTGTCTTGATTCCCAAGAATTCAGCAGTGTCACAAAATCCTACAAACATGATTGGGTGGTGCTTAGGGCCATGTCCTTAGGACAGTGCCCTTGAGTTCTGGGCTGCCAACCTCTTGCTCTTCTTTCTGTCTGTATTTGTTGGCTTTCTCCAGACACACACACACACCACACACACACACACACACACACACACACACAGAGCAGAGAGAGAGAGACAGAGAAACAGAGACAGAGAGACAGGAAGAGATTGATTTTAAGACATTGGCTTACAGAATTATAGAAGTTGATAAGTCCAAAATCTGCAGAACAAGCCCCCAGGCTGGAGACCCAAAGAAGAACTGATGTTATAGTTCATGCCCAAAGGCCATTTGCTTGCAGAATTTTATCTTGTTTGGGCTAGGTCAGGCTCTTTCTCTAGTCAGGCCTTCAACTGATTAAATGAGGCCCATAAACGTTAGGAGGGCGATCTGCTTTACTCAACGTCCACTGATTTGAATGTTACTCTCATCCCAAAACAACCTCACGGCACTGTCCAGAATAATGTTTGACCAAATATCTGGGCACCCACGGCCCAGCCAAGTTGACACACAAAAATAACCTCCCCACTTAAGTGACTTGACAAGCAATAGGAATGGTAGCTCCCCATCACTGAAGACTTACCTTGTGTTGGGGGCCTTGTACTTACTTCCCAATACACCTGTGTGGTAAGTGCTATTCCTGTTTCACAGGGAGTCAACTGAATCTTGCCGAGTGTGATAGCAGATGTTGGTGCCCTAACTGGATCTTTTTTTCCCAGCCAGTGACCTCTCCCCAGGTGCTGCCAGTACGGTGGCTAAAAGCTTGCATCTGAGACCTTCTCTGGAGGATCGGCTGTGGAGGATGCCCTTCTGGGAACTTACATCCACCTCTCCCATCCCCCTCTATCTTACAAGGGTGGATAATGACTAATTGACTTAGGGAAACAAAAGCCTGGCCTGCTTACTTCGAAAGGGAACAACTCTGGACTATTGACCTTGTCAGAGTTTTCTGCGGGATCAGGCTCTGATCAGGTTAGACTCTGCGGAGACCCTATCCTTGTTGAGCATCTTACCCTGCCCTGTCCTGCTTCCTTCCTGAGATTATTTCCTCAGTAAGTCATGTGCCCACAAATCCCCATCTCTGATTCTAGACACGTTAGTGGAGAATTTAAAGCCAGATCTAGCTGATTTTAACATCAGCCCACTGACCCCTCGTGTTGTCTGTAGCTTAGTGGCTTTATCACTCTCTCCCTCACTTGCTCATACTTTGCTTCTGTCTCATTCCACAAAATCCAGCACCAGCAACAAGCTGCCCAGTTAGGTATCTCCACAGGGGCAGGGAGGGGCAAGTTGAAGGTTATGTTTATGGGTGGAGAAACAATGGGTCTTATCCTCCAGGCTTCTCAGAGCAGAGAGTTGAGAGTTTCAGAAGTAGGAGGCCAGATGTGCTGCAAAAGGAATGTACTTGAAATCCTGAGCTGCTCCTTGGGAGAGAGCATGAGCCAAACCCAGGCGGCCAGGCTGCTTGGTCAGCAGTCTCCAGGCCTAGGCTGTGGTCCGAGGCCCCTGTTCACAGGCCCCTGCCTGTGGGAGTGCTGAATCACCACCCTGGGAAGGCCTCTGCTGGATTTTTCCATAACGTGGAGGTTTGGAAGTGCCCTAGTCACGCCTGCTCCAGTTAGGCTTTCCCACGTGGCCTCCAGCCCTCTCTTAGAGACAGTTGCTGAAAGACAGCAAATAAGTGAGAACTAGCATTCCCCAGTGGGGATGAGAGAGTCTAGACCAGAGAGGGTGGAGCTAAAGCCTGGCAGAGGAATGGCTGTGGATGGGGGAATTGCTGGGCCCCAAAGAGCCTTCTATTCCACCTTGCTGGAAAAAAACAACAAAGTATGGGGGTGCCAGTCAGCAGAAGGCTTCTCTTAATAGAAAGAGGAGTGTTGGATTGTTAAAGACCTTTACTACTGCCTTCTCTATGGAAGGCTATTGTGGAGGGCCTTTGGCGTCAGGTGGACTACCAGCTTGGCATGGCTAGCCTCACTAAAGGTGGACTCTTAGGCCGCTTCCCCGCAGAAGCAGACCCTGAGACAAGAATTCAAGTGCAAGAGGCTTATTTGTGAAGTTGTCCCAAGACCTCTAGTAGGAGATTCAAGAAGTGAGCTAGGGAAGAGAAGGAAGCTGATGCAGGGCGTGTTTCTGTCACAGTGGGTGACTGGAGCTTAATCCTGCTAAGAGAGTCTGGGTGACAGTGCAGAGCACACATCTGACTTACGGCATTTGAGGGGCAAGGGGCAAGCTGGGGTATTTATACACCGGCTCCTATTAGTCATTAGTTGAAGGCTGCTGGGGTAGGATGTTAACTCCCTGGCCGTAGATAAACAGAATGGAGTCAAGTATCCAGACAAAACTCTTAGGCAAACTGTCACAGGAACTGGTGGCTAGTTCCTGTGACAGTTTGCCTAAGAAGTGGTAAAAGCCAAAAGCAGTATCCGCTATTCATGTGGTCCCCAAATTGAGCCTTATTATTGAAAATCATGTCAGCCTAACTTTTCCCAGTGCAGAGATTTCTTTACAATGCCAGCAGCCCTGCCCTGCCCCACTCTGCCCCACCCCTAGGGGCATAGGAAATGTAGTCCCTGTTCCAGACTGAATGATTAGAACCCTAATGATTAAAATAGTAAAACATTTTTTCATACTTGCTATAGACCATACTGGTAATTGCTTTAAAAGCGAGATCTCATTTAATTTTCACAACGCTGTGCAATAGGTGCTATTATTATTTCTGAAGTTCAGAGAGGTTAAGTAGCTTGCCTAAGGTCACAGAGCAGTGCAATGGACTGAATGTTTATGTCCTTCCAAAATTCATATGTTGAAATCCTAACCCCCCTTGTGATGGTATTAGGAGATGGATTCTTTGGGAGGTAATTAGGTCATTAGGTGGAATGCTCATGAATGGGATTAGTGACTTTGTAAGAAAAGATCTGAGAGATTTCCATTTCTCTCTTCTCTAGGTCATGTAAGGGTACAAAAAGATGGCCACCTTCTTCTAGTGAGGAAGTAGACCCTCACTGGACATCAGATCTGCTGGCACCTTGATTTTGGACTTCTCAGCCTCCAGAACAGTGAGAAATAAGTAAATATTGTTTAAACCACCCAGTCTGTGGTAATTTGTTATAGCAGCCTAAACTAAGACAGATCCTACGTAGGCATGCCTGCTGTTACTACCCTCTCTCTCAACCATGTCAGACATTGCTAATTCATCACTAGACTCTTTCAGTCAAGGCCTCTCAACCCCTCTAAAGAAAGTGAGTGCTCTGTTTAGTTCATGTAATATAAAAGACATAATCCCAGAATAATCTTGGATATGTATTTAGCGTAAGACCTGACCCATAGGAGGTGCTCAGTAAATGGAAACTGTTAGTATTATTCTTGTTGCCACTTAGAGATGAAATCCACTGGCCAAGCCTGACCCTAAGAGAGATAGGCTTTGTCAGATTTATTTCTCTGCAGCAGCAATAGAGAGTGGGAATGGAGGGAAAGAACTGTGAAAAGCTGTAAGTTGTGGTAACTTGGGTGGGGGGTTGGTTTTGGAGCCTGGGTCCTACCAGGAGGGAGGTGTTGCAAGTCAGGAAGATTGGTAGGAACTTAGTGCCCAGGAGAGACTGGCCAGGGAGGAGAGGGAGTGAGAGATGCTAAAACTGTCTCCTGTTCTTTGTCCACCGAGGTTGTGTCCTTGTCACCAGAAAGGGCATGTCCAATCTCCCATTCCTTTCCTTCATTTGGCCTTCCTCCTGCCGAACTTTCCTTCCTACTACCACTCAGAATCAGAGATGAGGACTGACCCCCAGGGCTCCCATGTTTATCACTGGTCTAGACTCCAGCGTGGGAAGGGCCCTTGTGGAGAAAAAGGCTGGAGGCTGTCCTCAAAGTAGCCAGTGAGTGGTTGAGGGATTTGCTTGAAAATCTGGAGATTGGTAGATACTATTGCCAGGATGTTTCTTGCTCTATGCAGCAAAATGATTTCAAAAATGACCCAAATTCTCCACCCCTCCCTGAATCCACAAACTTTATGATGTGATCTCATAGTTCCTCCAATTGAGAGGTAGAGTCTGTTTCCTGACCCCTTGAATCTGGTCTGGACTTGTGACTTGCTTTGGCCAGTGGAGGGTGGTGGAAGTTGTTGAACCCTTTCTAGGCCTTGCCTGTTTCTGCTTGCTCTCTTGGGTGCTGCCATGACCATGCGAACAAGCTCAGACTAGCCTACTGGAGGACAAGAGACCACGTGGAGCAGAGACAAACTTCCTAGCTGAGGCTATCTTATACCAGCCACTAGCTGGTGCCCAAACATGTTAGAGAGTCCAGCCAAGTTTAGCAAAAACACCTACTTGACCTGTAGTTGACCACAGAGACAAAAGTGATCCCAGACAGTAGAAGAACTGCCCAGCTGACCCATAGACTCATGGATAATAATAGAGGCTTATCATCTTAAGCTATGGAGTTTTGTAGGAGTCTGATACACTGCACTAGCTAACTAATACACCCCAATTCCAGGGAGGGATCAATCCTCCTTTCTCTGCCTCAGCTGGACACTCAGTCTGGCCCAACATACAATAGCAGCCGCCAGCCTGACCAAGGCTTCCACAGAAGCTTCCTTGTGGCCACAACCAGTTCTCACTTGGGCTTCTTCCCTGTCAGTGGGACTGTCCTGGCACTCTCCCATCTTCTTCATGTTCCTCTTTGTGGAGGCTAATCTGTGTGTGTGTGTGTGTGTGTGTGTGTGTGTGTGTGTGTACATGTGCACTAGTGCATGTGCCCCTGTGAGCCCTAAGGCATATTCCAAATCTCGGGTTCAGTCTTCCTCTGGCTGAGGACTTCCTAAGGCTCAGCCTGTGCTTTGTCTCTAGGAGATGTTCCCTACACAGGGATCTGGCCCCTCATTCCTTGAAAGCTGCTCCTACCTAGCACTCAGCGTAGGTTGTGAAGATCCAGCTCTGTGGATTTAGGTCAATCCCATGAACTTCTCTGCCCTGCTTCTAAGTCCAGCAAGGCTGGTGCACCACAGCCCCCACCTACAGAACTGAAACTAGACTCCCTGGCTGGGCTGGCTTGTCCTGAAGCTGCCCTTAGCAGCTCTCTTCACCCTTCCAGTGGCTCTTCCTGCCCCTAGGCTTTCCTTGGTGAACTGGGCTGGTCATGGGACAAGGTCCCTCTGGCTGTCTGATCACTGGTGTGGTGGGACTTGATGAACCAGAGCAACTTAGGACACCTCCCAGATCTCTTTGACATTTAGTCCTGGGCTCTTTTCATACAGCATTTACCAGCTAATATGTTTGGTTTCAACCATAGAAATGACTCTGAGTGACCTAAGCAGAAGGATTCATTAACAAGGTAACTTTGGGATTGATCAGGACTCAGCACAGGAGGCATATGGCTGGGTGCTGCTGCTCCCGGCACCACTGTCTCTGACCATGGCCGTGTTCTCAACCATCTCTGCTTTCTGTGGCCTCACCCCAGACTCTAGCTCTGGGATATATATTCCTGAGAAGCTGATCTTGGTTCTGGTTTTTGTACCTCTCCTGATCAACCCCATCCCTTCCCCAAAGGAAATGAGTGTTCTGATTTTAGCTGTGTTCTGTCTATTCTTGAACTTCACATAAAAAGAATCATACAGTTTGTACTCTTTTGTGTAAGGTTTCCTTTCTTAGCATAGTGCATTCGAGATGCATCCAGATTGCTGTGTATATTAGTTTGTTCCTTTTTCTTGCTGAATATTAATCCAGTGTATGGATAGACCATACTTTGCTTATGAATATTTGCTTTATTCTCTTATTGGTAGACATTTGGTTTGTCTCTAGTTTTGAGTTCTTATGAATAAAACTATGAATATTCACATACAAGTCTTTCTGTGGTTGAGCAATATATTTTCCCGGAGTTTTGATTTGCTGTCCTACCCTACTGGAGAACTTCCTTGTCAGGTTAGCCACAGACCTCAGCTTTTTACCCCACGAAGTCACAATTCATATCCAAAATGGAACTTCTCATCTATGTCCCTAAACCCGCTCCTTCTGCAGTCCAGTGCAGGCTTGGGGATTGGAGGAGGCTTTGGGAAATGGTAAGATGGAGCTGGGTCTGGGAGTGTAGGTGAAGTTTGGGTAGGTAGAGGATAGAAGGACAGCATGGGCTGGTATGGGGTAGTGCCAATTAAGTGAGATACAAGGGGCTCTTATTCCCCACTGATCAAGAGAAACCCCATAGGCTCTTAGTTCCTCACATTTCAGGGTCACTCATGCATAAGGGCCAGGCAGGTTCCCTTGGGAGTTTCACCTAACTATACTGGAGAAGCCCTAGCTTATGTTGAAGCTATCCCTTAACAGATCAGCTCAGCACTGGCTACAGGAAGAGGTTTGGTCAAAAGGTTTTTGAGGTAATGTCAAAAAGCTTTCCAACACACTCATATTTACAACGATGAAGGAGGTCTCCATTATGCAGGGATGCTCAAGGATTGGGCTGATTTTCACACCTAGATAATTAAGGACCTGTAATTGGAGTTCTGAGGTCCTGGGAAGGGCAAGGACTATGGCAGACCTGTCCCTCCTTTCCCACAGTGTTGGAAGGGAGCCGAGCAAAAAGGGACTCTGCCATTTTGCTTCACTGGGGATGGGCAGAGAGGCCCAAACAAGACAGTGGGGAAGGCAGTGGGTTCTAGAAGACAAGGAGGAAGGGCGTAGAGGGATCCCATGGACCTGGAGTGAAGGGAAGGGGCTCCTAAAATGAAGCCAAAGTCTTGCTCCTTTGAGAGGAAGGAAACTGATGAGATCACTAAGGTGGAACAGAAAAGGTGCAATAGAATCTTAATTGCACTCTGCTCAGCATAGTGTCAGGCACCCTGCAGGTCCTGTATGATAAGCAGTCTGTTCTTTTATACCATTACTGGTTATTCCATGGATCTCTTATTTCTACCTTAGTTAAGTCAAATAATCTGAACAAGATTGAAAATATTAATACCTTGCAAGCTGTGCCATCCCATTAAAGATAACAAACAAGTTTCATGCCAAAAACTTAATGACAGTGACTACTCAAACTCTGAATTAAAAAAGAGTAATAACATAAATGTATATGTCTTTATTTGTTCAAAATAAAATATTACTATTTTTCTGTTAAAATATTTTGATTGCTATTTCAGTATAACTGGTTTCCTTTGTAATCTAATGTATTTAATTTTATGTATTTAAAAATGTTATCCTTAGTTGTTTATAGTGTTCACAGACAAAAAAATTCAAGAATCCCTGCACTAGAGGAGGAACGGCCAATATTGATTGACCTAGATACTGGACCTCTATAACCTGTACCAATGGCAGACATTACTAATCAACCATGGCAGTCTTTCCAGCAGATCCCAGATGCTCTCCAGGCACCTTCTACTGATTGATCTGTGTAGACATATAAGGTCAAGCTTATTTGCCCTTCTTGGTTGATAATGGACTATATGAACCAATGCAGAATAAATCAAGGTGGGATAAAAACATGATTAAGTGCTTCTTAGGCAAGCACACAAATCAGAGCCAAGTGAGACTAAAAATGCCAAAGGTGTTGGAACAACAAAAAACACTATCATGGAAGACTCCAGAGTGAGGTATTAAAAGAAGGACATAATTTTGAGAGGCAGAGAAAGGAGAGTAAAATAGTATTTGGTGGGGGGAGGGGAGGGAAGGGCAAGGGTGAGAGGGAAGACTGTATAAGGCTCAAGGATGGAAGAGCAAGAAGTATTAGAGGACACTGTGGAGACCAAGATTCAGAGAAACTGTGGTAAATGAAGCTGAAGTAACAACTTTTGAGAAGGCTTTGAATAGCTGAGATGGTGACGTTTGATCTGGGAAGTCACTGAGAGTCAGTGAGCAGAGGACAAACAGCATATTGGTTTGCTTTTGCTGTGTGAGAAAACATCCCAGAATTTAGTTGCTTAAAACCGCAATTATTTATTATTTCTCACTAATCTATGGGTTGGCTTGGTGGTTCTTCTGGTCTGAGCTGGCTTAGCTGATTATGGTGGTTCCCTCACGTATCTTTGGTCAGCTAGTGGGTTGGCTGGGAGCTGGTTTATTCAGGATGGCCTCATTAAATGGTTGGCATTTGGCTGGTTATTGGCTGCGCCAATGAGGGTGCTTGGGCCACATGTTTCTCATTTTCCAGATGGCTAGCCTGGGCTTGTTCGCATGGTGACTGGACAGATTTACAAGAAAATGGAAATGCAAATGGTCTCTTGAAGCTCAGAATTGAGCTCAGAATTTGTCACTTCTACTATATTCTCATGGCCAAGACAATTTACAAGGCCAGCCCAGATTCAAGATTTGGGGAAATATCTTCTCTCTTGATGGAAGGAGATACAAAGGCACATTGCAAAGGGTGTGAATACAGGAACAGGAATAATTGTGGCCACGTTTGCAATTAATCTACCACAGGAGGTTTGAGGATAGTTGGTGGAACATGAAATAGTACGAGAAGAGGCCCAAGGATAGGAGGACTGGTTGGGAAGAATCACAGTAATGATTGGGGAAAAAGGGAAAGGATGTTTGGCCAGACTCTAAGATGAGTAGACCCGGGATGGGGGCAATGGGAAGGAAACTGAATTTGGAGCCTGACTGAGTCAGGCAAGGGATATATTAACCCGATTTGTATAGCTAGGATGTCAGCAGGTAGCCCTTGGAGAAAGACTTGTCTGATTACTCACAACTGGTACTGGAAGGGCCCTGAGAGGCCTTAGGAGATGGCAGCTTTCAGTCCTGAGGCCTCTGCTTCCTATAGACTGGGAGATCTAGTTAAGCCCTTTAACATTTCCAGACTTGGTGCTACCCTCTGTCGAGTAGAGGTGGGAATTCTAACCTTATAGACTGTTAGATGACAAACTGAGGCATAGTATATGGAAGCATTTTATAAACTCTTTTGGGCTGAACACTTATTAGTGGTTTTATGGCTTGGTTTGGTTTTGGTTGTTTTTAATTTAAAGGACATCAGAAACCTAAAGATGATGGCTTGGAGGGACCTAAGAGGGAGCATGAAGAGGGAAGAAGAGGACTTGGGGTTCTCTTTGGGGAAGGGCGTCTGTTAGGAAATTGGAGGAGTAGAAGGATCCTCAAAGGAGAGAAAGGGCTTGGCCTGTATTGAATCCCTGCAGCTGGAGGTGGGGAAAGGCTCAAGACTGCTGCAGTGTGGGGCGTTCACTCGTCGCTGTTCTGTGCTCCTTCAGATGGGCTTAGAGAATTGAGAGTTGGAGTTGGGGAAAATATGGTGGGAGAAGTTAATCTCCCTGCTTAGTCTTCCAGCTGCAAACTCCTGGGTGGTCTGGACTAAAGTCAGCGCAGCTATCCCCTTCTCCTTCTACTCCTCTCTGCTGCTCTGAGAAGTCCAATGGCGTCACTGCTTCCAGATGTGGTCTCCAGATGTGTCCTGGAGCGGTTCTGGGTGTTTCAAGGATGCAGAGGCAGCAGCCAAGCTCCTGGCTTTTCCTCCTCCCTCCTCTATCGGGGCCTGCCTGATGCTCTCCTTCCCCTGCCTTTATTTCACCACTAGGTCAGTATACCAGGTACCCAGAGGCACTGTGGATGGATAAATAAATACCAGTTGTGAATAAACCTGAGCCAGACAGATGCATCTTTATTCAGGTTGGAAAGAGCTTATAACTGGGGAGTGGAGAACTCTCAAATGTTTCCATTCTGAGCAGTCTCAGCGGCTCCAGGAGGAGGAAGTGGGCTGTCTCTTTGGCTGGGGACCTACCAGGGCACTGGGCTCCTGGCCAGTCAGGGCCTGGGAGGAGCTGCTGAAAACCTCCCCTGTAATGGGAACAGCTTGGGCCTTGGTATCTCACTGGGGTGGAGTCCCATTAGGGGGAAAGGCAGCTGTTTTATTAGTAGCAGACCATGGAACCAGGTAGTGCTGCTAAGAGTGAGTTCTCTGGTTGCCTGGACCAGTACGCATCAAAACATACTGTGTGACTGAATTTCCTAGGGCTTTCTGTTAAAATGTAGATTCTGACTCATTCTGTCTGGGTGGGGCCTGGGATTCCTATACTGCCTGTCTGTAGGCCACATTTTGAGTAGCAAAGCTCGAGACTGGACAGCTAAAGCATATCTATTCTTTTTGACACGTCTCTATTTTTTCTGCATGTTTTCTTGTTTTTTAAGTCAAAAAGTACCAAAGAGTTAAAAGTAAAAATCTGCTCCTATTTTTGTCTCTGGCAACCCAGTGATCTCTTCCCACAGCCAACCAGTAGTGTTGGTTTTTGTGTACGTCTTTCCAGAGATATTTTAGGAATATACAAGCGAGTATATATATTTTCTTCTCTCTCCCTGCCCTGTTTTGGGTATTACCTGATATGTATTGCTTTGCTTTCTGGTTTTTTCACCCAGTAACTTACCTTGGCCATTGCTCCAGTTCCTTCTTTCTCTTTTAAAGTTGCAGTTTCATTATGTATCATAACTCATGAGTACATTCCTTGTTGATGAATACTTGGTTGTGTCCAATCTCTTGCTCTTTAGGACAGTGATGCAATGAGTAATTTATTATGGTATCACTTCCTGCAGGTGTTATCTTCATCTGAAAGATAAAGGCCTGCAAGTGGAAATGCAGTGTCAGAGGCTACATGTGTTTGTAATTTCGATGAATGTCGTCCAATTGACCTCCCCACAGAGGTTGTACAAACAATGTGAGAGAGGGCCTATATACTTTATTCTCCCAATGCCACATGTTAATAAATGCCTGATCTTTGCCAATTTGAGATGTAAAAAAATGATAACTGCTCTTTTTGAAACTCTCTCCTCCTTGAGCTTCCATGGTTCTCTTCAACTATTTATCTGTCGGTCATTCATCTCTGGGTCGACCACATTAACAGGTGCTGAGGATCCAAGGGAAAACAACATATGAACAACCCCTGAGTTTTCCTCTCGTAGGAAAGACAAACAATTAATTAGTCGATAATTCCCGGTGAGCATGAAGAGGGCTATGATAAGGGGGTGACTTCTTAAGGTACTGCTTCCCCAACTTCAATGTGCTCAAGTGGCAACCTGAGGATCTTGTTAAGAGGCAGATTCTGATTTAGCTGACCTGGGGTGGTGTCTGAGATTCTGCAGTTCTAACAAGCCCCCAAATGAAGCCAGGCTATGGGCCCGGGAACTGTATTTTGCGTAGCAAGGACCTGCCTAGAACAGAGGTTGGCAAAGTTTTTCTGTAAAGGACCAGATGATAAATATTTTTGGCTTTGTGGGACATATGGTCTCTGTTGCAGCTACTCAACTCTACTCTACCTTTGAAAGCAGTCATGGACAATAGGTAAATGAATGCACGTGGCTGTGTTCCAGTAAAAACTTGTTTACAAACTAAGGAGTGGGCCGGATTTGGCCTGCAAGCCATGGTTTGCTGACCCCTGGCCTAGAACACCATTAGCATTCAATAACTGTTTGTCAAAGCGACTAAATGAAGGGTGCTATCGGGAGCAGTAGCAGGTGCTGAACTCATCTTGGGGTCAGCAGTGACTGCTCAGAGGCTACCAGGAACAGAAACCAATGTTTAAACAAAGGTAATTAAATGCAGGGAATTGGTCATACGGGTAATGGAAGAGCTGAGAAGTCATCCAAGGGCAGCCCAGAGATTAATGACATTAAGGAGTTGTTACCACCCAGGAGAAGAGGGAGAGGGAGGAGATGGTGTTACTGGGGCTCGGGTCATCCAATGGGAGCTAGAACCATGGTAGGCGTACCTACTGGGAGCTGGAACCATGGATGGGACCCAGCAGTGGTCAGAGATCCTGGGAAGAAATACCCTGGAATCTTTCTTCTTGCCCTGCCATCTCTCACCCATTGACCAAACCCAGCTGTGATTCAACGTATTCAGGATCCTGAAGGGGTCATATAGAGCCAAGCAGAGGAAGTCAAGGCATGATCTGAGGCCAAGAGGCTAAGGCCAAGCCAAAGTGATATTTAGAATGAAAACCAACGTGTAGGTGGTTGAACAGGTATACAAGGGAGGGAGGGGTGTTTTAGGCAGAGAGCAAGTGAATGGGTGGGGTGAGGCTAGCAGGGAGGCCACTCCCTTAAGCTGGATGAGATTTATGCTTTACAACAGGGGATGGCAAATGCAAAAACCAAATTGTTTTTTGGTTTTTTTTGTTTGTTTGTTTTTGGTTTTTGGTTTTTTTGTTTGTTTGTTTTTGGTTTTTGGTTTTTTTTTGTCATCGAGTTTTCTCTATTTTGTTTAAAAACAAAATACAAACATGTAAAAACCATTCTTAGCTCACAGGGTGCACAAAAACAAGCATGGACAGTCTTTGGCCTATAGTCGTTTGCAAGCCTGTTTTATAAAGATCCACTTTTAGAAGGATGGATTGGAGTGGACAGGAGGTCGAGACAAGAGACAGAGAGGCCGGAAAAAGGGCTGCCTAAGAGGCCAGGCAGGAGATGAGTGCAAATGGGGCTTGACATGGTGAAGAAAGAGATGAGCTAGAGATGTAGAGTGGACAGGATGTGGAAGTAGAATGAAATGGCTGCTCCGAACAGATGGTCTGGACTGGGTCTGGAGGGATATGCAAACTGACACATTGACTATTCCCCTGATTAGCTTGGAATCTGTGTCTCACTTCAGAGAGTGAGAAGATCCTGTCATTCTGTCAGTACGGCACTTTCCTACCCCACCCCCTTTAGGTAGACCGTTGGAGGAGCAGGTTGCACTTCCTCTTAGTAAGCCAGGAATGGGGGCCACCCAGCTATTGGTGACTCACTGCTTGCTCACTGTAGAACATGGATACTGAGCATCCCCTGTCCTCTGTTTCAGGCTGTGGCTGCTATTTATGACAATAGAGGAAGTCCCACGAACATCTACCACCTCCCTGTGGCCCCTGGGTCCAGAATAGAGATGAGGGTTGAGAAGCCCCTTGCCCACCTAGGTCTCAGACACCTGCTGCTAGCCCAGCCATCATTCTGATCAGGGACTAATTTTAACACAGACAGGCTGGGAGGGTGTCTTAGTTTAGGCTCCCACAGAAGCAGAGACAAGGATTCCAGTGCAAGTAGTTCAATGTACTGAGAGGGAAGCATTAATAGAGCCACCACTGTAAGTGACTAGAACTTAGTTCTTCGGGGGAGCCTGGATTCCAGAGTAGAACACATGTCCCAGAGCTATCCTGTGAGTTACAGATGGAGTGCTTCTCTAAGGAATATTAATTCCCTGGCACTTGCAGCCTGCTACATGGTCTTCTGCAGCTCAGGAAAGAAAGCTCTCAGGTGCAGACATGGAGACTTGCAATAGGAAGGCAGATGAAACTTCCTGAAATGGTGAAGCCCCAAAGAGATGGGCAGGGTTCCTGTAGAACAAGCTGTAGATGGTTGTCGTCTCCACTCAACAGATGGGGAAACTGAGAAGCAAAGTGACAGTTCTGAATCGTATAGTAGGGTTGTGACAAATGTGGGGTTGGAGCTCAGAGCTTGTGGAGCCTGGGCTAGCCACTGGAGGATGAGAGACCATGTGGAACAGATGATTCAGGCCAGCTGGTACCAGTTCCCACCCACCCTGGCAGCTGGCTGCATATGTACAAGGGAGCCCAGCCAAGATGAAATGCCCAGCAGAGGCCAACCCAAACTGCTGACCCACGGAACTGTGAGTTAAATCAATAGGTCTTATTTTAGGTCACTAAGTTTTAGGGTGGTTTGTTATACAGCAAAAACTAACTAATACATAGTCCAACTTCTGTAGTGACCCCCTGGTACCCTATCTGCCTGCCTTAGCTGATGGAGAGGACACAGGCAGACAGAGGGCTTAGTTCAGGCTATAATAAGGCCCTGTAGGTGTCTGTGCTTATTGATTACATCCATGTAGATCCTCTTCTACTCTGATATTCAAATATAGTCTTGCCAAGAACACTCTGGCCTGGCAGGTTCCTACAGTAATGTGTCAGAGCAGAGGAGGGACTGAAGGCTGGCAGCCAGGAAGGCTGCATGCTTGGGGTTGAGGGAAGCCAAGGGCTGGGTCCTGGAGACCACCTCTGTGGGCCTGGGAGAGTTTGGGGTATACTGTATGATGGAAAAGAGGAAAAGAACTTGGGAGGCAGCAATCCTGGGTTAAGTTCTGCTTCTGTTGCTCATGAGTTCTGTGTCCTGGGGCAAATGGCCTCACCATTCTGAGACTCCGTTTTTCCAAAGGCAGAGTTAAATTTTGTGGCGTCTAAAGCTGATACAAGTTGGAAGCTCTCTTTAAGCAGAAGAATACACAACTATGATTACAAAATTGCACGACTTTGGAAAGGGCCCAGGCAAGTGAGCTTAAGTTTCATTGGTTTTGCAGTAAATCGCTTTTGGTTTTCTCATCAGTAAAAATAGGAGAGTTAATAATAGCAATTGAACAGGATTGCTTGAAGGTCAAATGAATACACCACACATCGTGGGCATCCTAGTGGGTGGGATCTAGAAGGAAGGCAGCTTTGGATGGAGTGGTTTGTACATGGGAGAAGGACTCATGTGGAGGCCACGGGTGGGCTCCTGGGGAAGATACGGGGTGGGATGAGGAGGAGTGCAGTGGAGAAGGATGGTGGGGTACTATATATTCTCACCTGGCCCAAGACTGCCCCTGAGGCTAGCAGAGAGGAGCTACGGCAGACACAGGAGCTGATTGCATGAGGGTCTTTGTGAGGTTCTGGGGCTTAAGTAAGATTATGACACAAAGTTGGGAGAAGTATATTATTTTCTCTCTGGAGTAAGGAGCTAAAATGGGATTCTTGAGTTCGTAATTTATTGATGGTGTGCTCTCAGGGAACCATAAAAAGGAGGGTGGGAAGCTGGACAGGGCAGGTAAAGATGCTTAGCAAGGATGGGGTCTCAGCTGGATCCCACAGGGAGCTCTGGGGTGTGAATGGACCAGAGAGTCCCCCCTCCACCTTTGAGGTAAGCAGTGCAGGCTTTTGTCCTCTGTGTCAATCACTTGTTGGGAGGGGAGTGGGGAGTATAATTTTCCAGGGTTACCCTCCGCCAAGGACAATTCTCAGGAACAGGGATGCCCTTCGCTGCTGGTGGTTGGGTGCACTGGCCTGGGAAAGGGGTTCTGAACAGGGCGCCACAGAATCTACTACAAGGTCCTCCCCACATTTCTGCATGATACTCAGACCTGGTATTGTGTGGGTTGACAACCTGGGGAGTGTAGGGGAATGAATGGACAGAATTTAGGGACCCCAGTGCTGATCTTCAGGGCACTCTGGCAGGGGTAGTGGTGAGGTGCTGCCCCCAAGCGGCCTCTAAGGACTTGGCTTTCTAAGAGGGGCCCCTGTGCTAAGCTCATGTGACTTCCAGAAAAAACTGGGGCAAGTTGAGGGGCCCTGGAGCACCAGTGGTCTACAGGTGGGGGTAAAAGCCCACGAAATTGTGTATTTGTCCTATCAGTGCAATCTCATCTGTGTCCATGAGCTGATGCGTGCTGGAGGAACTCTAGACACATATGGCAAAGGGCTTTGTCAACTCTAGTGTGGGATGGTTTCCAAGGCTAGGTAAGTGATCAGTTGGGAGGAAGTTCTCTATCCTGTGGGAGGACCAGAGATTCGCCCCAATCCTGGCAGTGGCCCATTTTTTGATTCATAAAGAAGGTGGCAGGAGGGTATGGCAGTTTGGTGCAACTGGAGTCTTACACTTTGCCATGTCCTATCAGCAAAGGCAATGTTATTTATCTTTTGTGAGATGAGTCTTAGGAAAAAGCAACCACAACTGGTGTATTGTGTAGGTAGGAGTGTAAAATAGGATAAAAAGCACTTTGGAAAACTATTTGGCAACTTCTTATGAAGTTTAACACACACATCACATGACCCAGTAATTCTATGCCAGGCTCTTTACCTGAGAGAAGTAAAAACATATTGCTGTGCACTAATACATTAAAACTTAACAGCTTAAAAGAACAATAAAATTATCTTCACAGTTCTGAGGTCAGGAATCCAGGAGCAGCTTAGATGGGTGGTTTGGGCTGGAACTGTTTTATAAAGTTGCAGTCGATATGGTGGCCAACAGGAAGGCTGATGGAACTGGAAGATCTATTCCCAAGATGGCTCACTCACCTGGAAAGTTGGTCCTGACTGATGAGAGGCGTCAGTTCTTTCCACTTGGACCTTCCCACGGGGCTACTTGGGTGTCCTTATGACATGGCACCTAGGTTTACCCAGAACAAGTAATCCAAGAGAGTGAGGCAGAATCTATGATGCCTTTTATGACCTAGACTTGGAAGACACATATGGACATTTCTGTAATACCCTACTGACTATTTGGCCAGCTCTGTGAAATGTTGGGGGGAGTACATGAGGTCATAACATGAGGTCATGAATACCGGGAGCAGAGGATCATCGAGGGCCATCGTGGAGGCTAGTGACCACAGGGGTTAACACAGCCATGTCTCCTCTGTTCTTCACAGAGCAATATACACACGCATGCACACATACACACACACACACACACACACACACACACACACCCCTTTGGCACCTTCAGATTCCAATGTGAGTCCTGAGTATTTGTGTGGGGGCTTCGGTTCCAGTGGGACTGTAAGAGCGGTAGTGGCATCAGAAGACTGCGGTGTTCAGCAAGAGGCTGTGCAGAAGAGCGGAGGCCTGGCTGGAGTGCACGGGCTCCTGAGTGAACGTAATCTTGAGCCAGGAGCCAGCCCTGGTATGCAGCATGGCTTGATGCAGGTTAAATAGACTGAAGGAGTCATCTGGTCTTCAGATTAATATGCCCTGAAACGAAGACTCAGAACCCTCAAGGCAGCCTCTTAGCTGCTGTGCCAGGTCCAAGCAGAGCGGATGTAGAAACACTTTGATGAAGGGGCGTCGCTAAACTCGAGGGCTTATGCTTTCCCTATCCTGGAGTCTCCTTGGCAAGGGTGTGTATGAGGGGTCTTCTCTGTGCCATGAAACCAGGGCAATGTCAGTCCCAAACTGTGGTCCATGAAATCTCTTCTGCCTTCCAGGTTAGGGAATAGGACTCATCCTTTACTGGTTAAGGGACTCTATTATCTGGCCACGTGCTTTATATATAGGTCACTCTAACTGAGTTGCAAGGAGTTCTGACTGCTGGCTGGGTTCTAGACTGAGTGTATAGGTCCTCAGGCCCCAGGCCTTCTCCTACCCAACCAGCTCAGCATCGTTTGGGGAGACTTGCGGATGTGGGCTGGTGTCCTCCTCCACATCTCTATGGCTGTGCTACGGGATGGAGACAAGAGGGCAAGACACAACAGCCTCTAGTCCTTGAGGCAGCCGAGCTTCTATACCGAATTTTAGACCTTCAATAAATGAATTTTGAATTTAGGAACCCCACAAACAGAGGGCTCCTTCTTTTTCATCACCAAAGCCCACCTTACTTAGGGGTATATGTGAAGCGATGATAGGGTATGGGAAAGAGCGGCACTAGCTCTTTAAAGGGGAAGCCAATGTTTTCCGAGCAGTGCAAATTAGCATGCGAATGGCTGTGCAAAAGCAGACTTGAGACCCAGGGGTAGTGGACTTGGATGAACCAAAGTGTTTTTGTGCCAGTTTGTCCAGCCCTGAATCATGGTTCCCTGCTGGATGTGAGAAGAGGCGCTACAGCTTTAGAATTTCTATAAAGGAAGTGCTGGGGGGGAGGTGCAATCTGGCTGGGAAGGTGGGAAACTGTGGAGAGTCGCTGAACTGAGCTGGGAGCCACACACTTTTAACTGTTGTTTATTAGAAGGTGGCTTTTGCTTTCAGTTTTCTATCTCTAATCTGTTAATGGGGCAGCAGGAATCAATGTTATTTGAATAATTCCCCCCCAATTCTTTGGCTCTCTCTCTCTCCTGGATGATCTATTCTGGAATTTTGTAAATCATTCTTCCCTTTGTGTTCCTTTTCTACCTTGATTCAGCTATTCTTTTTATGCCTGGTGGAATTTGACATCCTTTTAATGTATTTACCTGGTTCTAAGATTATTCCAATGAAAATGCAGACCTCCTCTTGGAACCCCATATTCAAGTGGCCCAGTGTCTTCTAGACAACTCTCACTGTATGTCTCCCAGGGACCTCAAGCTGAGCAGATCTGAGATGGAACTCCTGGTGCTCCAAAACTGTTTCTTGAAAACATTCTGCACCCTCTTTCATGTTGCAGTAAAAATGGTTGCCTCATTTAAATTAGTACACGAGCCAGAGGCTGAGGTCAGCCCAGACATCTCCCTTATTCTCATGTACTCCCATGCAGATATCTCTTAAGTCCTGAGTCTTTTGGTCTCACATCTTGACTGTTGCATCTGCCCCTAACTAGTCTCTTAGCTCTCCTTCTTACTACCCTCCCACCACTGCGTCTTTAACTCCTCCAATCTGCATTCAGAAGTCAGAGATATTTGCGTCCCCACTCTGATGCACTAATAAATATATCTGTGTGACACTGACAAAGTTGCTACCCCTCTCTGAAACTTAGTTCCCCATTGGTCAAAGGAGAAGTTGGTCTAGAGACTTGCCAAGGACTGGTGCTGATCAGGTTCTGGTGTGTCATGTGTCTGAGGGGCTGGCTGCATTCTGGATAGAGAGCAACACCACGATGGAGTTGGGAACATCCTATGGTCCAGAAATTGCAGTGTAAGCAGTCCTTGGAGCCTTCATCTTCCAGGTATTTGCAGCATGCCTGCCACTTCCTGCCACCATGAGGACAGAAATGTCATGAGCCAGTTGAAACTCATACATATGTCTTGGTTCCTCTCCCCCTCTCTCCACGTACTAAAAATATATGCTCACTCCTTTCCTATTCCAGAACTTCAAACCCAACCCAATCTGTCCCAGGTTCTCACACTGTGAACTTTCATATATTAGTTTTTTTTTTCAAACCCTTTATTTTGAAATGATTACAAATTCACAGAGAGTTGCAAAGATAGTACAGGGAGATCTAGTATATCCTGTACCCCTCCTCTGGTTTCCCCCAATGATTATATCTTACATAACTATAGTACAGTATCGAAACTGGGAAATTGGCATTGATACAATGTAGGTATAGTTCTATGTTATTTAATCACTTCTGTAGACTTGTGTAACCACCACCCTGTCAAGATATAGAACTATTTCAACGCCACAAAAATCTCTCTCCTGCCCCTCCTTTATAGTCACACCCACTCCTCTCCCCACTATCCTTAACCACTGGCGACCACTAATGTATCCTCCATCTTTATATTTTTGTCTTTTTGAGAATGTTATGTAAGTGGAAACATGCAGTATGTGACCTTTTGCATGGTTTCCCACTCAGAATCATGCTCTTAAGATCTATTCAGTTTGTTGCATGTATCAACAGTTTCTTTTTCCTTTTTTAGTAAGCACCCATGGTGTGAATGTACCACAGTTTGTTCCACCATTCACTGGTAGGCATTTTGGTTGTTTCCAGTTTTTGCCATTATAAATAAAGCTGCCATGAACAATTAATGACAGATTTTTGTGTGGACATAACTATTTCTCTGGGAGAAATGCCTAGTTGTACAATTGCTGGGTTGTATGGTAAAAGTATGTTTCATTTTTAAAGAAACTGCCAAACTATTTTCCAGAGTGGCTCTACCATTTTACATACCTATCAACAAGCAATTTATGAGAGATCCAGTTTCTCTGAATCCTCTCAAGTATTTGGTATTGCCACTATTTTTTGTTTTAGCTATTCGAATAGGTCTGTAGTGATATCTTATCACGTCCTAATTTGCATTGCCCTATAGTTAAAGATGCTGAGCTTCTTTCCCTGGGCTTATCTGCCATTGTACATCTTCTTTGATGAAGTGTTTCCTCATGTCTTTTGTGCATGTTCTAATTGGATTTTTTTTTAACTGTTGAGTTTTGAGAGTTCTTTCTATATATTCTGATATCCAGATAAATGTAGTCTACAAATATTTTCTCCCAGTGTTTCATACTTTTTACAGTGTCTTCTGCAGAGCAAACATTATTAATTTTGATGAAGTCTAATTTATTGATTTTATGGATCACAATTTTGGTGTCATGTCTACGAACACTTAGATCATCAGGCTTAGGTCCTGATGATTTTCTCCTCTAAAAGTTTTATAGTTCTACATTTAAATCTATGATCCATTTTGAGTTACTTTTTAACATAAAGTATGAGGTTTAGGTTTAGGTTCATATTTTTGACAATGGTATTCAATTGATATAGCATCATTTGTTGAAAACTGTCCTTTTTCCATTGAATACAGTTTGTACCTTCGTTTAAGATCAGTTGGCTGTTCTTGTGTGGAGGCCCTTCTGGGTTCTCAATGCTGCTACATGGATCTATGTGCCTCTCTCTCCACCACTAACACTCATCTTCATTATTGTAGCCATATAGTGGCCTTAATATTAAGTAGAATTGATTCCCCCTTTTTTGTTCTTCTTTTTCAAAATTATTCCTTTCCATATAAATTTGAAAGTAACCTAGTCAAAATCTTGCTGAGATTTTGATAAGAATTGTGTTAAACCTGTATATCAATTTGGGGAGAATTGACTTGTTTACTATGGTGAATTTTCTAATCCATGAACATATTATGTCTCTCCATTGATTTAGATTTTCTTTGGTTTATTCTTTAATTGATGTTCTGCGGTTTTAAGCATATCAGCCCTGTACATGTTTTGTTAAATTTATATATAAACATTTCATTTATTTTGAGCCATTGTAAATGGTATCTCCCTCCCCGGCTTATTGAAGTATGATTGACGCATAAAAATAGTATATATTTAGGTTGTCACAGGTGGGAGATTCAAATGCTGGACATTCAATTCTCAACTGTTACTGTGCTTAGCAGACTCCCAAAGCCACCAGGGGCTGGTGGGTGACTTCTCTGGTATGTGTTATTCCTGCTGTAATGAGCATTCTTTTAGTTAAATGTCACCTTCTGGTTTAAGTAATAAGATGGTGAGGATGGGACCTTTGTTTCCTCTATAGAGGAAAAAGTTAGCTTGATCTTGGAGAAAAAGAAATAGGTCAAAAGCTAAGAGAATGACCTAATCCTTCACAGTCAGGCAGGAAATAGGAGACGAGGCAAATGTTGTGCAAGAGAGATTCCCCTGGGCCTGGAAAGGAGGAGCTAGCCAGAGGATCCCAGCGGCAGACAGCAGGCGGCAGGCGGCTGGGCCTCAGCACCTATTGTACTGGCACGGACTGTCCCTGTGAAAATCCTCCCCCAGCGTCTGGGTCCTCATGAGGATAAGCCACCCTGTCTTGATGCAGGACTGGGCAAATCCCCCCCGAATGGGGCGAACTTGAGCCCTGCACTGAAAGAGAAAAGGGTTCTTGGCTGAGCACGAGGAAGAATTCAAGCACAGCCAAAGTTAGAGTCAAAAGGAAAGTTTATTAGAGAAAGGGTAACGCTCCATAGACAGAGCATGGTCTCCTCTCAGAGGCAGAGAGAGACTCTCGGAGAGACTCAGAGGGACAGAGAAGAGGACAATGAGAGAGACAGTAAAGACACTGAAGGGGACTGAGAGGGATCTTGATGGGGAATTCAGTTTCTATATCACTCTTTAGTTCCTGTGAGTTACAGTTAAAAGGCTTTGTTTACCTATTTTTCTTTGATATGGACATATAGTGAGAAACATTAGAGTATGTAGTGTGAAAAGTTAAGAATACGTGAGTGAAAAGCCTGCTGGCAGTTCCCAGCCTCTGATCCATAGGGTCCCCACGGTTTTAGCCATAGGGAAGGAATGGTTTTATTTTTTGTAGGGTGCCACTTATAGACTCTGTTTTCCTGTTTTCATTTCATGGTGTGGAGAAATGGGTTGTTGGCAATCCCAGCAGAAATCTTCCTTGTTCTGCGGATGTCCTCCTGGCCTGGCTGCAGAGCTGATCAGCATATTGCAGTCTTGAATAGAGCTTAATTTAACATTTTAGTTCTCTTGCCTCTTCTATAGATAATTCTTACCCTGGAAAGAGCAAGAGAGAGAGGCTGGAAGGGGACAGGAGTAAACTGGACATGGGACTGAAGTGGATACTGTTGGTGCCTCGCCAGGTCACTTTACAGGCTGGTGAACCTGCTGCCCACTTACCTTCCTTTTTCTCTGGAAAATTACTCTTGGCTCAGCACCTTGCAGCCAGTGGGTGAGTGCCAGGTATAACCGACCCCGCCCCCGCCCCGCAAGTGAGTTTTACCACAGCCTAGACTTCAGCTGAAACTACATCTCTTCTGAGCAGTGAGGGTGACGGAGGCCTTCCTCACCGTAGATCTGAAGGCAAAGGGAGCAGTTAACATGCTCCCAGGGCCTCTCCTTCCCTCATCCCTTGCCTATCCACACAAGGCCAGAGTAGAGCCTTATCTGGACTCTATTCCACTTTCAGAGCCTGGGAGCCAGAGAAAGGATCACAGTGAGCCCATCAGCTCTCTTTTGCCCCCTTGTGGATCTGGTGAGAACTGTAGTGATTTTCAAATTTCCCCCCACCCCAGCCTCCTTATTTTTCCAAAAAGTAAGAAAAGATTTGAACTGATACTTCACCAAAGGAGACATACAGATGATAAATAAACACACAAAAAGATGTTCAACATTCAGCCTCGTTAGTCATAAGGAAAATGCAAACTAAACAACAAAATCTCACTACACACCCATTAGAATGACTAAAATAAAAAGGAGAGACCATAACAAGTGTTGTTGAGGGTGAAGATCAACTGGAACTCTCATATGGTTCTCTTGAGAATGAAAAAGAGTTTGGCATGTCCTTGCAAAGTTAAACACACACTTATCATATGGCCAAGCCATTTCATTCCTAGATATTTACCCAAAAGAAATGATTTATTTATTCAAAGACCTGTACATGAATGTTCATAGCATTTTCATTTATAATAGTCAAAAATTGTAAACAATCCAAATGTCAGGTCAACTGGCAAATTGTGGTATAAAATGAAATACTTCTCAGGAATAAAAGAGAATAAATTATTGATACCTTCAATGACATGGATGAACCTCAGAATAATTATGTGAAGTGGAAGCCATATTTGAAAGGGCATTTTAGATGGATTCCAAGGTGACACATTATGACAGATAGAGAGGGAGGTAAAGCATGTGTCTTGAAGGAATAGTCTTGGGTCAATAGCCTTTTAAGGGAAGGTCTAGGGAAGATATAATGCCCTTAAAGGCAGCTGGATAGGATAATGATAGATCAAGTCTAAGTGCAGATATTAGTCCTTTTGGAGGTGATAATACACATGATTTGTTTGCTCGCTTTCTGGCCTCATAAGATTGAAGTCAGAGCAGTGATTCCCAAATTTGGCTGCACACTGGAAGCACCTGGGAACTTTTAGAAAATATTTTTGTGTGGATCCTATCTGCAGAGATTCTGATGTTAATGGTCTGTGCTGCAGTCTGGGCAT
The DNA here is from genome assembly GCA_003508835.1 of Eonycteris spelaea. Taxonomy (NCBI): domain Eukaryota; kingdom Metazoa; phylum Chordata; class Mammalia; order Chiroptera; family Pteropodidae; genus Eonycteris; species Eonycteris spelaea. The sequence continues at coordinate 1,665,657 of PUFA01000110.1, forward strand.
CAAGATTTTTTAACCCCCCAAGGGAATAGTAGTGTTTGAGACCATGGCTCTGGAGGGTTTTATTAGAAAAACTAGTGCCTGGGCCCTGAACGGAAGAGAAAGAGATAGAAATAAAGGCTCTGAAATCTAGCAAACCCTAGATTCCGCAACATGTCAGAGAAGAAAAGAACCTAAGAAGCAGGTTAAAACGTTCAAACTCTGCTGGTGGTCTGTTCCCTAACGAACTTTCACATGTTTTGAGCATCCATTGATAATCCTTATTCTATTATTTTATTGAGGGTTGACAGATTATTATTTGATAGTTCTATTAGTCCATTAACAGTTGTTTATTATTAGTTGAATTCTTCTTACTTTTTTCTTTTTTTGAGTATCACAATGAATCCATGGATTTTAAATAAGAATGTTTTATAATCAATTTTAGTTATTCTTTTTGATATTCAAAATATCCCTAAATTGGTCAGTGGAAGTCCCTCCAAGCTAACTCCTTTGCTTTCAACTCGACCCCATGGGTTTTTGAGCACTTCCTTGCTTTCTGTGCTACTAGACAGACCCAGTGGGAAACAGAGCATTGGCATGATGCTAAAGTAATACCCCATTACTTGTTTAATGCTCAGGAGAAGCATACTTTTATATTAGAAAGATCTGGTGCTCATCTCCTGTATTCATTTCCTAGGGCTGCCTAGAAATTACCACAACTGGATGGCTTACTACAACAGAAATTTATTCTCTCACTGTACTGGAGGCTGAATGTCTGGAATCAAGATATCTAGCTTCTAGTGATTGACAGTGATCCCTAGCATTCCTTGCCTTGTAGACACATCACTCCAATTTCTGCCTCTGTTACCACGTGGTGTTCTCTTTGTGTGACTCTGTGTCCAAATTTCCCTCTTGTAAAGACACCAGTCACTAGGCCCACTCTAATCCAGTATGACCTCATCTTAGCTTGATTACATCTGCAGAGACACTATTTCCAAATAAAGTCACATTTACAAGTACCGGGGGTGAGGGTTTCAAAATATCTCTTTGGGGGACACGGTTCAACTCATAACATCGCCTTAACTAGTGATCAAACTTACCATCAATTCTGGTCAAACAACTGAACATTATGAGCCCCTGATATGGTTTAATATGCTGTCGCAGTATTCACTTTCGAAGTACTCTTGTCAAAAATGTTTAATTGAATCTAATTAAGCCTTTTGAATGAACTTGCAGATTACAGGAAATATAGGCGATAGAGGAATAAATTAAATGACATCATGATGAAGCAATCTGATAAGTCTGAAATGGGCGACATTCTGCAATACAACTTAGTCTGATGTCCTCAAAAAGTCAGTGTCATCACAGGGATGTAACGTACAGCATAAGGAATATATTCAATAATATTGCAATGACTATATATGGTGCCAGATGGATATTAGACTTACTGGGGAGACCACTTTGTAAGTTATATAAATGTCTAACCACTATGTTATACACCTGAAACCAGTATAATACTAAATGTCAACTGTAATTGAAAAAATAAAAATTAAAAAGAGAAGTTTTACAACTCAATAACAAAAGACAACCCAATTAGGAAATGGACTCTATCAATAGAGTGAGAAGGCAACCCACAGAATGGTAAAAGAAATTTACAAATCATATTTGATAAAGGTTTAATATCCTGAATAGATAAAGAACTCTAATAATCCACAACCAGAAGACAAACAACCCAATTTAAAAATGGGCAAATGAACAGACATTGCATTAGGGAAATGCAAATCAAACCCACAATGAGATACCACTTCATACCTGTTAGAATGGCTATTATCAACAAAACAAGTAACAACAAGTGTTGGAGAAGTTGTGGGGAAAAAGGAACCCTCATACACTGCTAGTGGAAATGTAAGTTGGTACAGCCACTACAGAAAACACAATGGAGATTCCTCAAAAAATTAAGAATAGAATTACCATATAACTCAGCAGTCCCTTTTCTGGGTCTCCACCTGAAACATTCGAAAAAATTTATCCATCAAGATATATGCACCCTAATGTTTATTAGAGAATTATTCACAGTGGCCAAGACATGGAAACAACTGAAGTGGCCTTCGATAGATGATTGGATAAAGAAGATGTGGCACATATAGACAATGGAATATTACTCAGCCATAAGAGAAGATGAAATACTGCCATTTGTGACAACATGGATGGATCTTGAGATTGTCATGCTAAGTGAAATAAGTAAGACAGAAAAAGGTGAGGACCATATGATTTCACTCATATGTGTGGTACAAGACTGAAAGAAACAAATGAACAAGACAAACAAATAAAAACTCATAGTAATAACTAGAGGAAATAGTAGATAAGGGTAAAGGGGGTCAAATATATGGTGACAGAAGGAGATATGACTTTGGGTGGTGAAAACACAATGCAATATACAGATGATGTATTATTAAATTGTATACTTGAAACCTATATAATTTTATTAAGCAATGTCACCCTAAAATTTTTAAAAATGAGCAATAATTGAATAGACATCTCTCCAAAGCAGATATAAGCACATGAAAAGTTGCTCAACATCACTAATTATTAGGAAATGCACATCAAAACCACAATGAGTTACCATTTTACACACACTAAGATGACTGTAATAAAAAAATGGAAAATAACAAATGTTGGTGAGGATGTGGAGAAATTGGAATCCTTGTGCATTGCTGGTGGAATGTTAAATGATGTAGTCACTGTAGAAAACAGTTTGGCAGTCAGAATTACCATATGATCCAACAATTTCTCTCTTAAGTACATACCCAGAAGAATTGAAAACAGACCCTCAAACAAATAATAGCACATCAATGTCCATATTGACACTATTTACAATAGCGAAAATATGAAAACAACCCAAGAGTCCATCACCAGATTAAAGAATAAACAAAAATGTGGTAAATATATCCAATGGAATATTATTCAACCACAAAAAAGAATGAAGCACTGACACATATTACAATGTGGATGAACCTTGAAAACATACTAAGTGAAAGAAGTCAGACACAAAAGACCTCATAGTTTATGATTCTATAAACTATGGAATCATATCCAGAATAGACTAATCTATAGAGACAGAATGTAAATCAGTAATCTATAGAGACAGATTGTAAATCAGAAGAGAGAGAGGGGTGATGACTAAGATACAGAGTTTCTTTTTGGAGTAATAAAAATGTTCTAAAATCGATTATTGTGACGGTTGCACAAATCTATGAATATACAAAAAGCCATTGACTTGTACACCTCAAATGGGGGATTATATGGCATGCAAATTATATTTTAATAAAGCTGTTTTTTTAAAAAGGCCTAGTATTGTGTAGTCTGAGAAGCGAAATGGGTATCTTGGTAACTATCGATGATGTCCTGAATTCCAAAGGGGATAAGAAGTGCTTGATGAGGCCTTGTGAATTTGTGGGTTTACTATGTGGAGAAAAATATGCATAACCTTGATTTATATTTTGAGTATCTGTGAGGCAAGAAATTCCCAGAATTCTTTACCCCAAAGTGGGGCGACCTTGGATAATGAATTGTTGCTGCCATTGGTCAGACCAGATAGAAAGACCATTGGTAACGGTCCAAGAGTCTATAAAAATATGTAGATGGGGCCAACTGTTGGCCAGAGAATACAGTGCTAAGATGACTGCCTGAAATTTGGCCAGTGTGCTGACTCTGAGTCCCCTCTCTTTCAGGGATGTCCTGGTTAAGGTATGAGCAGCAGTAGCCTTCCATTGGTCTCTATCATGTATAATGGTAGGATGGTGTCTTTAAGGTGTGTGAACTACCTTTGCTGTTAATTCAGTTGATCCCACAGGGCTCCTCAAGTAGCCATAGGGTGTCCTCATCTAGCACCATGGCATACGGCAAGGAACTGAAGACAGGAAAGGCCATTGAGTCCTGGAAGTGAGATTCACCAGAGGGCCCAGATTCAGCTTTATCCTGTAGGTACCATTTCTGTTTTAGCGCAGCCCTCTGTGGTTGCCAAGCTTGTGAGCTGCTGCTTTCATGCCCTGAGGCATAGTGGGCAGCTCAATATAGAGGGTCCCAGGCTCAGGCCTGTGAGAGGCTCTGTTTCCAGGAAAGCTCTGTATGTAGCCAGCACTTGCCATTTTAATGGTGTATGGTGTGGGGCTGGGGAGGGCATCCATTAAAAGCTATAGATGACTTCTGGCCATTATGGGTGGTCCAGAGACTTTGGGAAGAATGAAAAAGCCTCTAGAGTGAAGGAGTCTCTGGGTGATAAAGGGTAGAGATAGGGCATACTCTAATTTGGACAAATTCTGGAGGCTTTTGCTATAGTCTCCCCATGTTTGTGATTAACATGGACATGTTTGTGATTAACAACTTACATGGGCTTAAGAAAAATTTGTAAACGAGAAATGTGTTGTTTTCAGAGCCCCAAAGGCATAAGAAATATTGGGCTTGTTTTAATGTTGTGGGTAATAGAGGGTCAATAGCTGTTTCTTTCTTTCATTATTATTATTAATGCCTACAGCACCAGGTCTTCCTAGTGGTCTCCCATCCAAGTACCAACCAGCCCTGACCTGCTTAACTTCTGAGATCAGACATCGGGCTTGTTCAGGGTGGCATGGCCATAGACCATGCATCATGGCTTCGCTGGGGCATGAACTGAGGACCTTCTGCATGTAAAGCAGATGTGCTAACTGCTGTGCTATGGAACCATTCAATAGTTGTTTCTTGACAATGTCAGAGTATGAAGTGACCCTTTGCGGACCAAATGAATATCAGGTGGTGGGCCTTGTACTACATGTAGATCAATGGCCTATCCCTTCGGTATGAGATTCTTTGTATTTGTATGTCCTGAATGAACATGTCAAATGAATCTCCTTGGAGGAGGAGGGTGTCATCAGAGTGATGTCATGTCTGTGCTCCTGGAAAAATTGGATGCGGTTAAGATCTTGCCTGAAAAGATTGTATGTGATGACAGGGCTGTGAGGGTACTCCCTGGAGAGTCCTAGCTGATGGTTGGATTAAGCCCGTAATTTTAATAATATTGGATACGAGGCTCTTAATGGGTGAGACGGCAGCATTAAGATTGCAGTAACCCCTTATGAGGGACCATTCATTCTTTCTAGGTTTAGAAGCAGGCTGTTAAATAAAGAAACAGTGTGGATAATCACCCATTCTCTAAATAAGTCTTATATAATGATTTTAATCTTTGAAAGCCATGTTTAATTTATATCGGGTTATATTAATATTTTAAATGGAGAGGAAGAGGGAAGTCTATCGGGTCTCTTTTGTCAAGCTGATTATTAAGCGCCCAAGACTTAAGTTAATTTTATTACTCATTGGGTGGGAATGCCCATGCCAACTATGGGATATTATAGGGCAATGGGTGCTATGACCATGGAGAATTTGGGCCAGGCAATAGTTCTGATGGTTAAGGTTCCTCCTCCATTTTACGTTTAGTGACTCCCCTAAGATTAGAAGGGCTATCTTGTTTAAATTTAGTGGAGTTCCCTGGTATAAGTATAATTTGAACTCTAGTCTTAGGGCCATGAAAGTTTGCCAATTGGTTCATTTCAGCAGATATTAAAGTTAATTCAGAACCTATGTTGCAGAGGGCAAAAGCCGATGGGAGCCCTTTCATCTTTTTGTTGTGTACATTCTTTCAGAAAAATTTGGATTTTCAATCAGGTCACCACCCCCAATTATGGACCTCTGTTTTTGTTTTATTCTCCCTGTATCCAGGTATTTTGGGGGGAGATGGTTACTATTTGGGGGCAGGCCCTTCTCATATTTATAAGTCTCTTCCTCTAGAATGCTTCAAGTCAGTATTGTCAGAATTAGGGGTTTCCTCCATGGCAATTGTCATCTTATTGGCTAAGGGGCCCCAGCCTAAGCAGGAAGCAGAGTAGCCCTTTAGTGTGTTGCCAAGACACCACATTCAATTGATTCCAGAGTCTTTTTAAATCCCTTTTACAGTTGTCCAATAGGGTCATGGTATCCTTTGGCCCTTTAAGAGGTGCAGGAATAAAATATTCGGGGCACTTTTTGTAAGAGTTTATGCCATAGGGTATCATGGGGTGCCAAGGTGTCTTTTCCCTATCACCCTTTTCATTGGCAGCAGCAGCAGAGACACGTAAGGCCTGTAGGAGCCTGGCGCGCCATCTGCTTTTAGGAGTGTGAACCTCAGCAGACCACATGGTGACTGTTTTCTTCCACACGAGCAAGCACTATTGAACCTGAATATTGCACAGGACATCAGTCACACACCCAATGGTCACAGGGTAAGAGTTCTTCCCTGAGACTAGCATCAGTCATGGTTTATGCAAGAATTGAGACACACGATTCAATGAAACACACGGAGAGGTCCAGGCCGAAGTGCACAACCCAGGGCCACATTAAGGAGGGCCCCAATCCCATACTCCTGTTCTTAAAGCCAAATATCGAAACCTCCAAATTAAGACTGGTAAAATCTATAATCTGTGCTTAGTAGGACTCGGCAAATACAGTACAAAGCAGCACAGCTCAAAACACCAGTTAACCAGCAGACAGCAGAGCCAGTTAACAAACTAAAGCAAAAGAGGAGACCCCCTCCCCCATCGTCGTGGTCATCACTCACACGCCCTGCTTGCTATGCCAGTTATTGGTCCATCCTGCCTCTCTGGGTGACAACGCAAGTTGAAGGATTGAGGGGTGATACGAAAAGCTTCATCCTGAAGGCAGTGGGGAGTCACTGAAGGCTTTGGATAGAAGAGGGTCAAGGTTGATTTGGGCCTGAGAAAAAGCACTGGCGCAGGGATTTGCCGCAGTGGTGAGGGAGAGATGAGAGTGGGAGAAGCATGGAGAGAAGATGAGTTCTAGGTCACTATGGTAACAGTCCACTGCGAAGTGAAGAAGCTATCGCTCTGTGGGGGAGCAGGGAGGTGGACGCGGGAGTGAGGAGGGGATGAGGGCAGGACTCACTCGTCACTGGGAGCACAGTGCTTAGTGGCCAAACCAACCAACAAATAAACAAACGACATGGCTTGGAGCCAGACTACTTGGGTTCAAGTAGCAACTGGGTACACTGTTTAACCTCTGTGTGCCTCGGTTTCCTTATGTGTAAGATGGGAGTGCACTCGTTTTCTAGGGCTGACATAACAAAATGCCGTAGACTGGGGGGGCTTGAACAACAGACATTTACTTTCTCATGGCTCTGGGGCTAGAAGTCCGAGATCAAGGTGTCGTAGGTTCATTTTCTTCAGGGACTTATTTCCTTGGCTTGTAGATGGCCGTCTTCTCTCTGTGCCTTCACGCGTCTTCCCTCTGTACCTGTCTGTGTTCAAATCTCCTCTTCTTATAAGGACCCCAGTCATATTGGATTAGGCCCATTTTAATGGCCTCATTTTAACTTAATTGCTTCTTTAAAGACTCTGCCTCCGATGTGGTCACAGTCTGAGGTGTTGCCAATTAAGACTTCAAATGAATTTCGGGGGCTATAATTCAGCCCATACAGGAGTATAATAGAATTTACTTCACAGACTTATGGGGAGAATTAATTGAATAAAGACATGTAAGGTGCTTAGAACAGTGATAAAAGTGTTTTCTGTTATTAAAGATGCAGAAATGACATGAAACGAGGCAGTTCATTCACCGATGTCTCAAAACTCCTGCCTCCTCTGGAAATTGGCTCCTTTGAGTCCAAAACATTCTCAGAGCCTAGGATCCTCAGAAGCCTTCCTCACTTGCTTCTGGAATGTTCTTTCTGAGGTCGCAGCTCTAAAAGTTCAGGATCCTCTTCCAACTCCTCCCGCAAGGCAGTCTGAACCAGTGATCACTTGAAAACAACTAAGCCTGTGGTTCTCAAAGTGTGGTCTCCAGACTGCCAGCGTCACCTGGGAACTCAAAAGAAAGACTAAAACTTGGGCCCACCCCGGACCCACTGAGTCAGGATCTCTGTTAATAAACTCTCCAGGTGATTCTGAGGCATGCTAAGTTTGACAAAAACACTGAACAAATGGTTCACTCCAAGCACTTATTTGGCAAAGGAATCAATTCTGCAGAACTACCACGTGGGGCAGCACAAGACTGCGAGGTAAGCACAGGCTAATTAAAAGCACCTACAAATGCAAAAGCCTCCCCTGCTTTTCCTGCCTCCAGTCTTGACCAAGCTCCCCTTAATTCTCCCCGCCACAGCTTGAGAGACCTCTTGAAACCTCAAACCCACTGAATTCTTCAGTGGTCCTTTAAGGTACAAAAGGCTCTTTATCTGTCCAGCAGCATTTCCTGGCACGTGCATCTTGCACATCCCTAGTTCTCCATCTTCCCTGGAGTCACACCCACCTGGGTTTGAATTTCATCTCTCTCATTTACCATCTAGGTGTAACTTGGGAAAGACACATCATTTTGAGCCTCAGTTATCTCATCCATGAAAGGGGGCAATTAATAAAACTTTTCTCATAAGGCTAAGGGGCCCCAGCCTAAGAGAGCTTGTTTATGAAGGGATTTTAGCCTAGGGTCTTGTGAACAGTGCTCAGGATGCCGCAGGTCTGCTTCCCCTTGTGCACTGCCATGCACAACATATAGTCAGGGTGCACAAGTTTAACTCCATGCCAGGTGCAGTGGGTGCCCTCTGAATTCCACCTGTCCCCCAACGCCATGACTTCCAGCTGCCCCCACCTGCATCTCTTTGCCTGGGGCTTCTACTGGCTGCTGGCACCCACTGTGATGTCAGGACCATAAAACTCTGTCCAGTGGGGAGGGCACTGTTAGTACTCCACATAGAATAGGTCCTCAGACTTTTGCTATTAGGATGACCTAGCACTTGTCCTTCTCTCGCCCGTCTCCGTGGCTCTCCCTACTTGCAGAAGTGGCCATGTCAGAACAGTAAGCAATGGCTGAGGGACAGGAGAACCTGAAGGGATCTGACTCACTGATGGCTCCCTGCACTACCACTCCTGACCTCCTGCCCTTGGGCCACCCAGGCTGGCTCCTGCCCACCCCCTTTCAGACACCTAAGATTCTTGAGTGTGTGTCATAGGATGTAAGAGGACACCAGGCACCCAGGGGCTGCCAGATAACCTTGGCACCTCGGCTGGGCAGCTGGTGCTGTGTGGGTTCATGGAACCTGGACCATCTCAGCCTGGGGACCTGGCGGTGACACCACCCCTCGGCCGGCAGCCTGTAGGACCAGGGGCTCTTTGTCCAACAGCCTCTGCCATCAGGACTCCACTCTTTTTTGTGGCTGCCTCTTGGGCATTGCTTTGCCCTTGGTCTTTATGTTTTCTGTGAGGCTAATTCTGTCCCTGGGTGCAGTCGGCGTTCATCTACATGACTTGATGTATGGCGCTCCAAAAGCACAGCCCCCTCCCTAGTCTAAATTATCTCTTCACCAGCCTGTAGTACTGTCTGATTATGCATGAAGCATTGCCCTTTCCAGGTACTCTTTGAAAAATTTAGCAAACTGCACCATGAAAACAGTGTTTTTTGTTTAAAGGTTAGGACAGTGACAGAGCAGTAAGCCAATCACGGGGCCCTACGTGACTGCGCAGGTGGCACACTCAAGAAGCTGGATCTGACTGTGTCCTATACCTCTCAGACTGACTGAGTTTGTCAGCTCCTTTCCTTGCACAAAGGAGGAGCTCTGGAGCTGCTTGGAGAAGATGCAAAGACAATCTCAAAACGCGTCCCTTATTCCGCTCAGGACACCTGTCGTCTCAGAGGTATTTGAAGTCAGTGTTTTCTGCCCAGCTAGCCTTTCTCATTGGGCCTCCCCTGCAGACTCCTAAAGTCACAGCAGGATATGGGCCTTTTCTACCTCTGGCTTGGCTGTCCCTGGTGAGTCTGTACTCATTCACCTCTACTGCTGTGCGTGCTGTGTCTGTTCTGCTCTGAGATGTAGGGCTGAGCCCTCAAGGCCCCTTTCCTCCTCCCCTGACAGCCACCAGATCTTTGAATTTAGACCCGAGCAGCCTTTGGAGAACCCCGCAGACACACTCCATGTGCACAAGGCTGCTCTAGCTACTCTGCAGGCCTTCTCCCAGCTTCTCCATCTAGCTCTGTGCCCCAGGAGGCTGGGCGGCCAGCACACTGGCTTCCGGTAGGGTGTGACCAATGGGAGCCATAGTAGGAAATTGGAGGGAGGGAGGAAGAAAGAGGTGGGGGCATTTATTCCCCTGGCTCCCTCCTGGAGCATCCTTGCAGCCTTGTCCCAGGTGACAACTTCTTGTTAGGCTATTTCTATACAGCTCTCTTTGCCTCTGGGGTCTAACAGCTCCCCACCCTCAGCCTGTCAGGCCTGATATCACACAGAATCCTGATGTCACTACCATCCTTCCTTTGAGATCTCCCGATATGCTGTCCAAACCTTTCTAAATAGTTTCTTTATTAAACTCTCCCCAAATTAATTTGAATTTATCTATTTCTTTGGGGACCCTGAGTAGTACAAGAATCTTTGTTCTCTATTGTTCCCCCCAATATATCTGTGTAGCCCCTAATCCCAAGGATGGCCAGATCATGGGTCCAGCATCCAGGCACTCAGGCCAGGGTCCACCCCTACCTAGCTCCTTGGAGCATACCCATACGGGAAGTCAGGACTCTCCATGTCCCCCTAGACGCGTCCACCTGACTCTCCACTCTCAGCTGACTGGGAACTGGGGACCTGGCAGTTGTGTTTTTTCCTTCTGCAGCTTCAGGGCCTGATGAGGACAAGATAGTCTCCTCAACCGGAGCATCCCACCCCTAAGGAGACCCCCTTTGACCAAGCGATGAGGTAACCAGACAAGCAGAGACTTAGACAATTGGGCCACCGGAGAACCAGACAAGTAGGCGAGCAGACAAGCAGGCGGCACCCTCTGGGGGTTATCTGCTGCTCTGCCAGCACCCTCCCTTTGTCTGATGGCAGATTTTTCCTCGGGGAGCCTCCCTTCTCTCTGTCTCAGCCCTCTGGCTCACCTTTGACCTAAGCCCATAAAGCTTAACCAAAACTGATGCGAGGAAGAGTTTCTTGCTGGACCTGCTGAGAGTCAGTGAGGTCTGGCTACCCTTTTAAATCCAGGACAGGAACCAACCTGGAGGAAGCCCGGGCTGAGAGGCAGACATTGTTTGAGCCCTGATTAAGTCATTCTTGAAGTTAGTGAGTGACCCTGGAATCTTTCAGAACGACCAAATCATCTTTTTTTGCTTAAAGCTAGTTTATGCAGATCTTTCATTCCTTTGTGTGTAATTATAAATATGTATATTACATATGTATTTGGTCTTTGCTTTTTGTCCTCATTCCCGGCACAGAGTTCCTAAAATTCTTTTAATTTTCTAAGTGATGGAAGCATCCTTTGTTATTCATAACAAGCACTTTTATCAATTGAAGTTTATGCTAATGAAATGAGTTAGAGTGAGGTTCCTATGTAGTCTTCTTCGGATGGGGCTCATCTGTTTAAAAACCTGAGTAAATGTTTCCCTGAGTTTGTGAGCCATTCTAGCAAATGATCTGACTGAGGAGAGGGTTGAGGGAACCCCTGGTTTAGCCAGTAGGTCAGAAGTATTTGTGATTGAGACTTGTGATTGGCACATTTAAAGTAGGAGGCAGTCTCCCTCCTCCAGCTTTATTGAGATATAATTAACGTATAACATCGTATAAGTTTAGGTGTACAATGTGTTGATCTGATAGACTTATACATGTTGCAAAATGATCACCTCCATAGCGTTAGCTAACACCTCCATTACATCACATAATTACCATTTCTTTTGTTGTGGTGAGGACATTTAAGATTTATTCTCTTAGCAACTTCAAGTATATAATACAATATTATTAACTGGAAGTTTGTACCCTTTGACCAGGGGATGGTCACCACCAATCTACTCTCTGTTTCTCTGCGTTTGACTTTTTTAGATTTCACATGTAAATCGTATCACACAGGGTGTGTCTTTCTCTGTCTTATTTATTTCGTTTAGCACATGGCCCTTATATTCCATCCAAGTTACCGCAAACTACAGGATTTTCTTCTTTTTCAAGGATGAATAACATACTATCGTGTATACATACATGAGGTGAGTTAGGGTGGGGCTCCTGTGTGGCCTCTGGATGGGGTCTGGCCCTATGTACCTCCTCCTCTGATTGTTCACCTGTATGACAACCTGGTAAACACAAGTAAACACAACCTGGTAAACACAAGTAAACACAAGTAAATGTTTCCCTGAGTTTGTGAGTCATCTAGCAAATTATCGAGATGAGGAGAGAGTTGAAGGAACCTTTGTTTATAGCCAGTTATTCAGATGTGGTATCATATCTTCTTTATCCATTCGTCTGTTGATGGACACTTAGATTGTTTCCATGTCTTGGCTATTGTGAATAACACTGCAGTGAATATGGGTATGCAGGTATCTCTTTGAGATAATAATTGAATTTTCTCTGGATAAATATCCAGAAGTGGAATTGCTGAATTGTATGGTAGTTCTATTTTAAAATTTTCGAGGGACCTCCATATAATTTTCCACAGTGGCTGTCTTAGTTCACATTCTAAAGTGGGAGGCAGTCTTAACCCGTGGGGTCTGATGTTATCTCTGGGTAGATAGTGTCGGAGTTGAATTAAATGATGGGACGCCCAGTCAGTGTCTGCTGGAGAAATGAACTGCATTGTTGTGGGAAAAGCCCCACTCATCTGGTGGCCAAAGTATTCTGTGTGAGAGTAGAGGAAGTTGTCCCAGACCTTGCAAAGGGAAGAGCTGGGACGGGATGGGAGCCCCTGCGGATCTAGTGCTCTGCTGTTGAGTGTGAGAGGGATGAGGACGAAACCACACATGCAAGAGGCCTCTCCCTGCCTGGGTCTGCCTTTAACAAGCTGGGCCAATGGATACATCCCTTCTGCTCTCAGGGCCCTGGGCTTCACGCGAGTAGCCATGAGAACACCTTCCTGCCTTGCCTTGCCAGGCGTGGGGCTAAGCGTGAGCTTCATTCTCTGGGAGCCACTGGTGGATGTGAAGACCAGGGGCAAGACCCTGTCCAACATGGCTCTCAGAGCCAATGGCCTTGTTGCCTCCAGGAGAGCAGCCGGAGCTCTCCTGCCCCCATTCTTCAGTCAGAAAACTCAGGCCCCCAGCCAGGGCAGGAGCCTCATGCTGTGGCACCTAAGCCACCTTCTCTACTCCTGGCTCTCTTTCCTTCTCTGCGCTCACCTCCAAGTCCTACTCTAAATCAGTGTCCTGCAGGGAGCCGAGCACCTGATATTAAGGTGCCTGTCTCAGGAAAGTCCATCTGCTCTCCTACCTCAGCCTTTAATTGCTGGGAATTGCCTGTCCCACACTTAGAGCTATGGTTCTCAAAGTCTAGACTCCAGACCAGCAGCCTGAGCATCGCTTGGGAACTTGTTAGAAGTGCAATTTCTTAAGCTCTGTCCGGACATTCAGAATCAGACATGGGCTGGGGCGCAGCAATGTGTGTTTGAAGGAGCCCTCCAGAGGACTCTGATGCTCACCCAAGCATAAGAACAGCTTGGAGCTCGTTGGTACAGGATGTACAGAAGGAGAAGGTCTGGCACCTGCCTGATCCCTTTAACCACAGATGCCCCATTCCCTAGCACCTGTGAATGAGTGTTGGCTGCTAGTGGCTTCGAGCTGGCCCTTCTCTTGTGCACTGCCCTGTGCTGAATCACTATGCCCAGAAGCCCAGAAATGCCACAGAGATTATGTATGTACACCCCCCGCCCCCTGTGGGCCACAGCCAGTGACAGATGGATGGGTCATAACAGGCTGGCCCTTGTGTCAAGGTGAGACACTCCAGTGTGAATTACTCTCTGGAGCCCCTCTATGAATTGGGTCAAGAGTAAACTTGAATTGCTCCAAGTCACTGCTTATCCCAAATGCCCAGAACTCTTGTTGGTACAACAGGTATGAATTATGTGCAACACCATGGTGTAAAAAAAAAAAAAGTCATTTGGCTTCCTTTGGAAAAATAAAAATAAACTTGGCTCCAAGGCCCTGCCTGCCAAGATGACTATGCTTGGTTACCCTCCTCTGAAGGCTGGTTTGGAGCCAGCCTGGAGGGCCTCCCACAGTTGGAGAAGCTGGGGAGGCCCCTGGATCACAGGCCTTATTGGCTACCTCTGCAAGGCGTCATTTTCCTCTTGATCTCAGCTTGTCCACCCTTGGTCAAGATGTCACAGGGACATGTTTCATAAGGAGCCCAGGAAATACAAAATAAATGTTAATGCTTCTCCTCTCCTAACTGCCCTTCCTGAGAGGGGAGAGAGAGAAATGTTCACTTACTGTTTTCAATAGGAAAAAAAGAAAGAAAGGCAAGACATAATTTCTCCCATTAGTTTCTGGGGTGGGAGTGGGGTGTCAGAGCAGATGGCATGTGTGCGTGTGTGTGTGCGTGCCCGTGTGTGTGTGTGCATAAAGATATGTTAGTGTGTATATAGAGGTGTGTGTCTGTGTGCATAGGGGCCTGTTAGTGTGTGTATAGATGTGTGTGGGGTATGTTTGTACGTTCTGTACATAGAGGCATGTTTATATACACGTATAGAGGAATGTTTGCATGAGTGAGCTTGGGGCTTGGGTTCCACCACAGAGAGATGGTAACTAAGGCCAGAGGCCCTATGGCTACAGCTGACATGGCTCTCACCTGCTACCCTCTTGGAGCACACTGGGAGCATGAAAGGTGGTGCTAGACAGGACAGTGGGATGACCTGTCCAAGCCCCAGCCACCTTCCTGCTTTGGCATTTCAAGGGTCTGAGGTTCTGAGTTGGGAGCAAAAAACAGCAAAACTGAGTAATTATGGCCTCAAACATATCCAGAGGCTTAGGGGGTGAGGGGGAAGGAGACTTTAGTTAAATAAAAATATAAAAAGACCAGATGGAAATATAGTAAAACATTCACTGCATTTTTTTTTCCTGGGAGCAGTGATTATGGATGATTTCTACTTTTGTCTTTGTGTTGATTTGAATTTTTGAAACTTTCTACATTTAACATGACTTGTGTGTATAATAATTAAAAATGAAACTGTAAGAGTAATTATAAACACCCCCATGTTTATTCTTTGAGTGCCAGCTCCCTTCCCACCCCTATCATCAAAGGAAAGCTTTTATTTCCTTAGCTTTGTGTTATGAAAACTTCTCAGCATACAGAAAAAAAGGGAAGAACAGAACAATAATATACAATATACCTCACACCTGTACAATATACAAAATACCCACCACCTAGATTTAAAAGTGGAAATGTTTTTTCATATTTGTTTTATTTACATGCATATACTAAAATCTTTGCTTTTTTTTTGAAATGTTTGAAAGTAAATTGCAGATATGATTTTTACTTCTAAACACTTCCAAATACATCTCTTAAGTATAAAGCTTCCCAAGAATCCAGGCCAGTTTCTTGGGAAATGTCCTTCATTCTGGCTTAGTCACAGTTGGCCCTCTCCACAGGCCACTTCCCTCTGTGTGGAGTTTGTCCAGATTGTCTGCAGACTCGGGGTCTATTGGAAGCTCCACTTCCTCCATAAAGCGCTCCCTGACATTATCAAATAATATCCTGTTTTATTATCTAATTCTTCATTCAACATTCTTTGAGTAGAATAAAAGACCAAGACTCAGTCCTGCCCTCTGGGAGCCCGCAGTCCAGGGGTTGGGGCAGAAAGCAGGCAGCGATGCGGAGTGTGGTGGCTGCTGTGGGAGGCACCAGGACTCGGTTTTGGTGGAGGTACAGGAGGGTGCTTCCTGAGCTGGGGGTGGTTGGAGAAGAAATTTTAAAGCAATTTTAAAGAGGCCAATGCTAGCTGAGCTGAGACTTGATGGTCGTATGGGAAGGCATGGAACCAGGGGCAGATTGGATTGGTGAGTAAGATTTTCATGTTAGAAAATATCTCTGTCCACATGCTCGGAAATATTGTTTGAATGAATAAACTACTGAATGGAGAATGGATTGGAGAAGGGCAGCACTGGAGATGGAGGAAGAGTTTGGGAGCCATGGCAGTTAGTCACCTGGGAGATAATTACAGCATAAATGTGAATAGATGGATGTGAGGGGTATGAGAGAGGTACAACCAGCAGGGTTTGGCTCCTAATTAGATATGGGAAAGTGAGTGAGGAAGTAAGTCAAACTGGGTACAGCATCCAAATTTCTGGCTAGATGGCTGGATTGATGTCGAAGCCTTTGATGAGGCAAGTAATTAAAAAAAAATAGACTTTTACAGGTGGGTGGGGGAAATGAGCTTCCTTTCACACATGTCTCATTTGAAGTGCCTGTGGCTCATGCAAGTGGAGACATCTGATAGTCAGGAGTTTATAAGAAAGGTCTAAGGACTCATCTAGATGAAGATACAGATCTGTGGGACTTTAGCAAATGCATGGGCAGTGAAGCTACACTTAGGAACAGAGTGTGGCTCAGAGGAGAAAAAGGCTAGGCTTCAAATCTGGAGGACCTGTCACATTTCAGAGTTAGAAGGAAACTGAGAAGGAGTAGCCAGCAAGGTAAGAGGAAAACCAGGACCTGATGCCAAAGGAACCAAGAACACTGCCGAGGAGGGAGGAAATGGTTAGTGAGTCGAATGATCCCAAGTGGGTAAGTCAGATGAGGATGTACAAAGGTCCACTGAGGATGTTATCACTGAAGGACAATTTCAATGGAACGGCAGGGGCAGAAGCAAGATTCCTGGGGCTTGCGTGATAAACAGAATACAGTGCAGGGAGATACCAAAAAGAGCTTGCTCTGTGAACAGTAGGATGGAGTTGAGAATGGGGGATGGATGGATGGAGGAAGGGAGAACTCTTTGAAATCGGGTCTCCTAGTCTTTGTTGTCTCTCGGTGTCCAGCTAGAGAGGAGGAAAGCTGTGATGGGACATGGGGGTGGAGGAGGAATGTGGCAACTGCCAAATAAACACACCATCCAGGGAAGCCAGCCAAGGCTGGGCCCAGAATATCTGGAACGGAACCCATCTTCCTTCTGCAGCAGGAAGTGGTGTTGGGAGCTGAGTTAACTGGAATTTCCGAGCTGTGTGGATGTTCCTGGTGAATGCTTTTAATTTATTTATTTTTTCATTCATGAAAAAGAGTAGGAATTAAGTGACCCCCCTCCCAAACATTCCCTCCCACAGAGGAAGAGCTTAATTTAGACTTATGTTCCCAGTTGAAAAATATCCGTGAGGTTTGTAGGCTTCTGCTAGGTTGTTTGTCACCCTTGAATATGGCAGGATGTTAACGAATATGGCAGGATTGGACTCTTTGTATCTTGATTTCAGCTGTGGTCCCAAGAGAATAGGTGGCTCTATCCCAAGCTCGGCACCAAGAGGAAGTTTTGTTAGACCACCTATGCAGGATGTGAAAGGAGGTGTCGAAACCAGTTTGGGAACCTTAGATGACCCTCTCCACTCTGGCCTGTGAAAGATATTGGTGAAGTGGAGAGACAGAGTTGAAAATTAGAGAAAATTTCTTTGGAGACACCTGTGCTGTAAGTCTACCTCCCTTGGGATGAGGTAGAGGGGTGCTCCCCTTTATCTAATGCCAAGTTAGAAGGGCTTTGGTAGCACCACTCAGAAGCTTGCTATGTGGCCCTGGAGCTGGCAGGATGCAGTAGACTGGTATGTGATTTTCCCAAGAAATTTGATTTGTGAAAGAGTGTGCCTAGAACTGTCTGGGTTCTAAATGACAATGTGACTGTGTTTGAGAAGTAACTGCAGTCCATGAGGTGGTGGGTCAAAAGGGTGGTCTCATACCAGCCGTGGCTGCACAGAAGAGGCAAAGAGAGTTTAGATCCTTCCACAAAGGCTACCTGGCCTGGGGGTGATCCCAGCACAAGATGCCTGGAGGCGAAACATCCCAGATACTTGGTTATCTATAAGAGGAAGCTTGAAAAGGACATCTTAAGCAAGAGATAAGACTGGGACCCCAGGCTTTCTCAGGCATTAATAGGAAGGGTTCTTGGGGATACAATAGGCATCTGCCCAGCAGCAAAGCTGGTACCTTCACATCATAAGAAGTATATATTTGGTCTTTGTCACCGGTTCCTGGTACAAAGTTCCTAAAAACCTTGGCATTTCCTAAGTGATAAGAACAATAAAGGTACCTTGATATTCATAACAAACTCCTTTGAACCACATTGAGTTTATGTTAATGAGGTGACTATTGGAAAGCACCTAAGGATGGGGCTTGTTGCCAAGGGAATCAACGCTTGATTAAAAAGAATTGGTACGTTCAGTGTCCCTCCCCCACCCAGGGAGTGGGGAGAGAAGCTGTTGATTCAGTCCAATGATTTAATCAACCATGCTTGTGTAATGATGCCCCCCAAAAGGATGGGGTTCGAAGAGCTTTTGGTTGGTGAACACATGGAGATACTGAAGAGTCACAAGCCAGAGAGAGCATGGGAACTCCATACCCCTTCCCCCATACTTTGCCTTATACATCACTTCCATCTGGCTGTTCCTGAGTTATGTACTTTTATAAATCTGTAATCTAGAAATAAAATGTTTTTCTGAGTTCTGTGAGTTGTTTTAGCAAATTAATTGAACCCAAGGAGGGGTTGTGGACCTCCAATCTATAGTCAGTGGGTCAGAAGCACAGGTGACAACCAGGATTTGTGATTGGTAGATAATGTCAGAATTGAGTTGAATTGTAGGGCACTTGGTCAGTGTCTGCTGAGAACTGGAGAATTGCTTGGTGGTGTTGGTAAAAACACATGCATTGGAATATCCAAGTCTATCATTTCAAATGCCTTTAGGATGTGATAATTAAGCTGAGTAAGAGAATTTATAGTACAGAGGCCAATGAACAAAGAGTTTTCAAATGTAAGAAAAAAAAAAGAAAAAGGAAAAGAAAAGATGTTCTTTGGGTAATGTTACTTAAACATCAAATTGAGTGTGGACAAATACACCTAAAGCCTTCTGAGGATTTGAAGGGGCCAGATTACTAAAGAAATGCTAAGCTTGGTCTGCAACCCTTAAAGCAACCCCAGACCTGCACCAATCAGAAGTCAACTGTGAAAGCTATGCAGAGCTCAGGAAGGGCACATGACTCAGAACCCATTTTAAATTGAGAAGAGTTAAATTGGCCAAGGTGGCCTGCCACTGCCCCAGAGGAAATGAGAAGAACCAAATGGGCCAACCAAAGAACTCGCTCCATTTTCAGGGCAGTGAGTTCCATGACTTCTGCCTATCCCCTCTCAGTGGGGCTTGATCATAGCTTGGACCACTGACTGCTGAGCAGGTTTCCCATTCTCTCATTTTTCAAATCATTGTATACATCTTCATGTGGGGCTTGATCATAGCTTGGACCACTGACTGCTGGGCAGGTTTCCCATTCTCCCATTTTTCAAATCATTGTATACATCTTCATGTGGGGTGGGAGCCAGATTTCTTGTCTTTTATTTTATAGGTAACTAAATGCAGAGGAATTTATCCAGACCTGATGGAGAGAGCCCCACATCTCTCATAGACCTGAACTGGAATCATTCATTGGATAAACTTTGAGGTCATCTCTCGGGGAGAGGCAAGGGTTTTTCCACATAAGGTCAGAAGGATTTGCAGGGCCAAAGTAGTGGACTGTTAAATAGATTACTAAATTATATCTAATCTTCTCTATTTGATTTTTATTCTATAGCAATAGAAGTTTTTGGTAGGCACTTGATTGACCTGCTGTGACCCCATCTCCCAGATTCTTCTGCAGCTAGATGTGCCCATGTACCCAGGCCAATGGGATAGGAATGGAAGGGATGTGTACAATGCCTCAGTTGTATCCTTAAAAGAAAGCCTACTTGTGCTCCTTTTGTTTAGTCTTCATTTCTGAAATGATTTTTAATTTTATTTAAATTTCTACCTTGAGTGCCCTTACCTTCTTTCTAAGTTTTTCTATTCTGACTGCCATTGCTAGTTCTTCTCTTATATAATCTTATTATCTTCGAGGTCATTTGGTTAAAGGAGATTATATTTTTCATCTGTAATATATTACATTTTTAATCTGTTTTGTGGGCATATCTTTCTGGTTCATGTTTGTTATTTGTGGGGATGTTATTTTGTTCCTTATTGGCTTCAGTTTTTTAATTAAAATATTGTATGGAATTTGGCTTTGACAATTTTTTATTGCTTATTTCTATGTGAAGTTGGTTTTCCTGACCTATTAGAAGGAGCTGGTCATGACGTATAGTACAAGGTGAATGTAAGCAGTGACAGTGGGTTTCCTAGCTTTTTTTTTAGAATTTTAAGGGTAAAAATTTAATGTTTCTCCATAAGTATGATTTTTCAAAAGGATTTTGGTGGATATCTTTTACCAGGTTTAGGAAGTTCCATTCTTTTCTAGATACCTAAGAATTTGTATTTTTAATGAGTTTTTAGAAATTATTATTTTCTCATTTGAGATAATCTCGTGTACTTTTTAAATTTAATAATGAGATGAATATTTAATATATTTTAATTTTGAACCATCTGAATTCTGGAGGTAAATCTAACTAGGGTACAATGTATTGTTGCTTTAAATTCATTGCTTAATATAGTTTGTAGAATTTTGTTTTGATTTTTATATCTATGTTAATAAGTAATATTACTCAGTGACATTACTTTCTCATTTAGTTTTTGTTTGGTTTGAGTGTCAAGGTTTTTCTAATCTCATAAAATGAGTTGGGCATGTTCTCTTCTTCTTTTCTGCAACAGTTCGCATGAAATTGGAATGATCTGTTCCTTGAATACTTTAAAGAAACTGCCTATAAAACTATCAGATCCTATTTTTAAATGGGCAGATTTTTAAAACTTTTGATTAAATTTCTAAAATTATTATAAAATTATTTAGCTTTTTTATTTCTTCTTGAGTCAGTTTTTTTCTTCTTTTTTCTTTTTTTATTATTTATACCTACAGCACCTGGTCTTCCTAGGTGATCTCCCATCCAAGTACTAGCCAGGCCCAACCCTGCTTAGTTTCCAAGATCAGACATTAGGCTTGTTCAGGGTGGCATGGCCATAGATCATGGACTGTGGCTTCACTGGGGTGTGAACTCAGGACCTTCTGCATGTAAAGCAGAAGTGCTAACCACTACACTGTGGAACCATGTCCAGAGTCAGTTTTGGAAGATATATTTTTCCAGGAAGTCATCTATTTATTCTATGTTTTTAAGTTTAGTAGCAAAAAGGTATTCATATTTTATAGATGTCTAAAGTTTAAACTTCTGTTTTTTCTATCTTTATGCATCTTTTTTCATTTTAAATATTACTATGTTGTGTCTTCTTTCTAATATATTGTATATGTACTTAAATATATATGTACTCTAATATATTGTATATGCCTAAATTTTATTTCATTTTTTCTGCTTTCTTTGGACTTATTCTATTATTCTTTTTCTCATGTCTAATGTTGGCTAATTCACTCAACCATTTTCAGTCTTTCTTTTTTTCTAATATTCTCATTTATGGTTATATGTCAGTCTTATGTCATGTTTCCCAGACGTAGGGCCTAAGATGCAGATTCATGAGGGCTCGCAGAATAAGAGCTGAGGGAAGCTGGATAAGGTAGAGGAAGGAGCTCAGCAAGGCCGTGGTCCTTGCTGGAGGTTACTAGAGCCTGAATAAGTGCTCTGGAGCATAAAAGTTCACTGAATTTATCTCACTTTGAGGCAAGTGGTCCGGACTTTTGTACCCCTGTTTGAGTCAAATATTGGCTATAAACTGCCATGGAGTGGCAGGTAGAGGCATAATCTCCCAGGCCAGATAGGCAGGTCCCATCAACTGAAGTCAAGTCTCTAAAGAAATGGCAGTCATGAGCTGCTAGCAGGTAACACTCATATAAGCCGGAGATGCACAGGTTGACCTATTAAAAGGCTATGGTTAAAAAAAAGGGATATGGTTGGGCACCCACAATAGCTATTGCACCTAATAATATATTGTATTTTTATTATTTCATATTTGTAGTATCATGATTTTATATAAATTCATTCTTTTATCTAGAACTGATTTAGAAATGTTTAATAATGTATGAATGTGAAATCTTTAGTTATCTTTTTGTTAACTAATCAAAAACATATTTATAAGTTAATTGTTTTATATTAAGAGAACATTTATGGTATTCATTCTTTACCATTGGTTGAGAATTACTCTATGGTCAATTTTTGTAAATATTATGTATGTGCTTGAGAAAAAATGTTTTTTTCCTTTCATTGAGCACAAGGTTCTAATATGCCTTCTAGATCAAGTTTACTAATAATGCTATTCAAATAATCTATATTCCTTAAAAATGTTTAGTCTACTTTATTTCTCCTAAGATCATGGATTTGTCAATTTTTTCTCATAACGTCATTAAACTTTGTTTTATTACATTTCATTAATTTCAAGATGCACATTTTTTTCACATTTGAACATTTCTGTCACTGGGATACATTTCTCAGTTAAAGCTACCTTATGCTTCCTTTTAGCCATGATGAAATTGTCATTGCCTGGGCAAAGATGAATTTGGTCATAGTTGTTCATACTGCCATCATTTCATTTGAATGATATGCATGTTAGCACATCAGTTGTGGAAGTTAATGACCATTTTACATTCCCAAATAATATTACATTACTTTAGCATTACAATGGAAATTGTGTACATTTTCTGTACAAAAACTGAGCATCAAGGCTAAAGCATCTATATGATGTTGAAGGAATTACTGTAATTCTTATTCATTCATTTATTTATTTACAGCACAACTACCAGGCATTTTATAAAACAAAATAAAGAAACCCATAAGCAGATGAAGCTGTGTTATATCTAAAATCTTGTCTGTCACTCACCAAGCAATACAACTAAAGTTAGGAGAAATCCCTAAACCCCTCAAATTGGATGAAAAACATTTCAAAACATTGAAAAGCTGGTATGATTGATGTGTCATGTGGGAACTATTGTTGAAGCTTTGAAAATCAGTTTCCCAGAAGCTTTCTGTTGACTTTGAACAGAAGTTTAATTTCTAGTGATGTAATTCAATTGGGGAAAAAAATGAAACTGTACATTTAGACTCGATGACAAACTCAGATATTCTTTTAGTACCTCAAAATTGTACTGTCAATTCTAAAAGCACTAAAAAATTAATATCATAAGCACATGTTACCAAAAGAAACAAATCACTGTGATGCCAGATGGAGCTGCAGTTAACCAAAAGATGCCATGATATTTAATATGAATAAGGTGTTCACATAGTTTAATTTCCAAAACAGAATACTTATGAGAGTGAAACTGAGAGTTGGGGTATATATGTAAAGATAGCAGGTACAGTCCTAAGTAAACTGGGTCACCCTAATTTTAAATTATAAAACAACTTCTGAGAATGACATTTCCTCCCCAAATGTTATTGTGGCTACATAAAATAATGAATGGATGCTAGCTAGGCTAATGAGGATTAGCTAGAATAGACATACATGAGTCATGGACAACCAATTCACCTAGCACACTAGTCTTAATACATTTTGTGGGCATTTATTTGAAAATGAGATAATAAGCTAAGAGGGCCAGAGACTGAGAGAGCACAGCGTAAAGTTCTAAATACATGTATAATCAAAGTTCCAGAGTTGAAGGGCAAGAGAGAAGATGGAGACAGAGCAACATTTGAAGACATGATAGCTGAAAAATTTCTGAAATTACTGAAAGATACCAATACCCATATCCAAGAAGGTCAATTCTGAACAGCATACATACAAAGAGACCTGCATCTAGATACATCAGAGAAACTACAGAGGACCAAAGATAGAGAAAAATCGTGAAAAATCTTGGGAGCAGCCAGAGAGAGAAAAAAATTACAGATTACGTTTAGTTAGATGGCAATGGAAGTGAGAAGAAAATGGGTGCTATTTTCAATGTGTTGGGAAAAAATTCGTAGAATTCTACACCCAGCTAAAACGTCTTTCCGTTAAAAAAAGTAAAGATGTTAATGCGTTTTTCCATTGTATTCGTTTCCCAGCACCAGGCACATTTCCTTGTGGCGGCTCTGCCACGTGCCTAGTTCTCAGGAACTTCTGAAATGGAAAACAGAGCCACTGCTACCAAATGCTGAGGGGATTGAGAAAAAAGTATTCCAAGGCCAAGGAACACCTTTATTTTGAATTACGTGATGGAAACCATAAAGAGAAAAATCTGTCTTAAAAAAAAAAAAAACACATGGTGAAATCATTTCAAAGTTCTCCTGTTGAAAAACTGGCATATAAATCTGTGTGCAAATGTTTATAGCAGTTTTACTCACAACCTTCCAAACAAGAAACAACCCAAATGTCCTTCAAATAGTGAATGGATAAACTATGGTATATTTCCATAATAAAACACTACTCAGCAAAAAAGGAATGAACGCTTAATACATAGCAATATGAATGACTCTCACATACATTAGGCTAGATTAAAGAAGCCAGATTCAAAAGGCTACATGCTGTATGATTCATTTTTTCCCAGAACAGCAAAGCTATAGTGACAGAAAACAGATTAGTGGTTTCCAAAGGCTGGGGAGGGGAAGCATTGACTACCAAGGCACATGGAGGAATATTTTGGGGCAGTGGAACTGTTTTATATATCGATATATATTGATTGCTGTGGTGAGAAACACAACTGCATGAGTTTTTCAAAACTGCACACTAAAATGGGTGAGTATTTCTGTATATCATTAATACCTTTTTTAAAAAAGAAGAAAAAA
The DNA here is from genome assembly GCA_003508835.1 of Eonycteris spelaea. NCBI lineage: Eukaryota > Metazoa > Chordata > Mammalia > Chiroptera > Pteropodidae > Eonycteris > Eonycteris spelaea. The sequence goes on from PUFA01000110.1 coordinate 1,690,232, forward strand.
ATACAGGTATCCTCAGGGTATTTTACAATCTCACTCTCTTTAACATGGAAGTAAATCCTGTTTATTACACGCACACATACACACTCACACACCCAAAATATTGGTGATTGTTGAGTCAAATTTCCAGGACCATTTCCTCCAGCTCTCTCTTTCCTTTTAGCAGGTGACTTTTCTATTTACTTTACCAAGAAGAATTGAGATAAACACACTTGAATCTTCTGTCCTCTACCTCGAATTATCTCTCCTTATTCATATGAAGATTCAGGATAATTCTTAAGCACTTCGTGGCATCTGCATTCTAGTATGGAAAATAATTTTTAAAATTATTAAAAGTAGGATAAGCTCACCAAAAAGTATGACTTGGTGGTATGACCAAACACTGGTTTCCTTTGATGTTTTGAGACTATTTGAGGATGAATTCACTAAGTGGAAGAAGCCTACATAAAAAGGCTATATACTATATGGTTTCAACTATATGACATTCTGAAAAAGGGCAAAACGATGAAGATGGTAAAAAGATCAGTGGTTGCCAAGGCTTTGGAAGGAGAGAGGTGAGAATTAATGATGTATAGAGAATTTTTAGAGTGGTAAGACATTCTGTATGATATTGTAGTGGTGGATACATGTCACTATATATTTGTCAAACCCATAAAATATACAATACCAAGTGTGAACCCTAATGCAAACTATGGGCTTTAGTTGATAATAATGCATTAATTTGGCTTGTCAACGATAACAAATGTACTACAGTAATGCAGGATGTAAAAAATTGGGAAAATTGGGAGAGAGGGTGAGGAGGTGCATGAGAACTCTATTTTTTGCTCAAATTTTTCTATAAACCTAAAACTGTTTTAAAAGTAAATGAATTTAAAAAAGTGATGCAGAAGAGTTAAACTTTAGATATGAAGTTTTAGAAATACTTAACCAATTTTATTTTGCTTGCAGTTTCATTCTTATATATGCACATGAGTGATAAGCTATAATTCATTGATTCCAAGACACATATTTAAAAAAATCTCAGAATCAGGATGATCTTAAAATAGATGGTATTCTATCTATCTATCTATCTATCTATCTATCTATCTCTATCTATTTATCTAGCTAGCAAGCTAGCTATTGATGGCATTTTAGATTTGATAAAATATGGTATAATAATATATATGTCTAAATAAGTCTAAAGGAATTCTTTCAATAAGTATTAAATCAAATCTAAGATTAGAAAATATTGTGTCATAGTTTAATTGGCAGTGTTTTCCTTTTTAAGTGAGGCTTAAAATAATGGTGCGTGTTGTAATTGATGTGTTTCAGATTAGATGAAATATAGTATAGATGTACTCTCTATATAAAAATCAGCTACATGATGCATATTTAAGTTATCTATTGTTGTCACTGGTAATGGCAATTAAAAGGGGATGATAATCTCCTTTATTTCTTATATTTAAAAACGACAAAGCAACTGACATAAAATGTTAACACAATTAAATCTGAGAAGTAGGAGGATGATGTTATATCTTTCTTGGCTGCTTTATTTTCTATAGTTAATATTTTTAAACAACAAAACAGAAATACCTGAAAAAAATAAAATTGAAGAACAACAGCTCAGAAACTTATTTTATTGCTGGGAAGTAAGTTGGACAAATGAGGGATGGTGGAACTTGAGGGAGGAAAAAGTTGGGCAGGCAAACACTCAAAAAAGACAAATATTGCGTGATTTCACTTATATGAGAAACCTACAGTAGTTAAATTGATAGAAGTAGAAAGCAGAGAGTAGTGGTTACCAAGGCCTGATGGTGGGCAGCAGGGAGGGAAGGGGTACTTTATTGAATGAGTCCAGAGTTTCAGTTTGGGATGATGAAAAAGTTCTGGAAATACATAGTGGCGATGGTTGCACAACATTGTGAATATACTTAATGCCATTGTGAACTGTACACTTAAACACAGTTAAAATGGTAAATCTTCTGTTATGTATATTTTAACACACACACACACACACACACACACGTTGGGCAGGGGAAATCGAGAATCTTATTTTGGGCACGTTGAATTTGAAATGCTCAAAAGTAGTTGGTTAAAAATCCAAGTACAGGGACTATAGATGCAGATTTAGCAGATGCCATGTTGGAGCCTTGGGACCAGAGAGTATGGGAAAGGGGAGGAGGTCAGTTCTAAGACCAGGGCCCTCCAACACTCAAAGGAGGTAGGAGGAAAACCAGTTGAGGCGGAGCCCAGGAAGCCAAGAGCAATGTCTTCCCAGCAGGAGGTAGTGGTCAGCAGTCTGGACTGTTTCTGAGACGCTGTGTAAGGTGAGAACCCCTGTATCTGGAAGTGAGGGAGTTGTTGGGGTTTCAGCAGTGTGCTAAAGATGGAAGGCAAACTGGGGTAGGTTGTGGAGGGAAGCGGTGATGGGAATCATCCATATACTTTAAAAAAGTTTTGTTATGAATAAAGGTGAAGAATGGGATGGTAGTGGGAGGTAGATAAGGAGGTCTAGGACAGCTTTTTTTTTTTTTTTTTTTTTTTTTTTTTTTTTTTTAAAGAAGGGAGATACTAGAAGACATTCGGATGCTTGTGAGAATGACCCACTATTCCCATAAGGGAGCATGGGAAGAAATAGGAGATAACAGAGAACTGAAGGAGAAGGAACACAAGTGGTGTGAGTGGCCTTGGGTGGGAGGAGGACACCTCCTCCATCTCTGAGGAGAATGGGCGGAGAGAGTGGGCCCCAAGTGGGTGGTTCTGAAGGTTTGGTTATGGGAAGATGATGGCGTCTCTTTCTTCAATGAGAAGCAAAACAATGAAGAGGATAACTTCTCTTTTCTTCACAGCTGAGCCGGGTATAAGAGGGGCTGTCAGAGGTTTGAGGACAGAGGAAAAAAATGTGAACAAGTCATAGCAAAGAGTAGGAAAGGCTAGACCTACAGGAAGTGTGGTGGGCCTGTGGAGCTTTATGGCCCTGGATGTAAAGGGAGACCAGTGACAAGGTTGAGTGAATTTCTCTAGCTGTGAGTGTAGACAGGTGGGTCTAACTCAATTACGATTCTGAAAGTGTGCTTCAAGAACCAGAGGCATGAACGGCACCTGAGAACTTGTTAAAAATGCAAATGATCAGGTACCACCCCAAACCTATTGAGTCAGAACCTCTGGGGCGGGGCCCATCCACCAGTATTTTTCACAAGTTCTCCAGGTGATTCAGAAAGTTTGAGAAGCTCTGAACTAGAGTGAAGGAACCAAGGGCATCGGGGGTGACCTGAAGCTTGTAGGTGTCACCAGGTGCCATTCTCTGGGGCAGAAGTTCCTAGTGCTATGAGCTCTGGTTCTGTCTTCTCTCTTGACTCTTGACAGATCTATAAGTGTGCCCTGAAAATTACCACGAACGGAAGGCCACTCACTTAAAGGAACTTTGAGCTTTCTAAGGAAAGATTATTTCGCACAGCAAACACCATCTTTCAAGTGTACTTTTTTTTTCTGAGTCTGGATTTGAATATTGAGTTTCCTGTGTCTTGGTCTTTGCTTCTGCCCACAGTGTTGTGAAAGGACCCTGGACTTTCCTTGCCCTCCCCAGGTCATATCTTCCAGGATCGTCACAAGGCTCTTCCTGAGGCTTGCCTTGTCTTTCTACACAGCTCACTTCAAGTTTTCAAGTCTGTGGGGAAAGAAGGATAAACCGGTCATTTTCCTATGTGTGAGAACTTTTCCTCCTGAGCTGAAATAAAGACAAGAATGAGTCAGCCTCTCCCAACCTCCAGGATCTCCCAGTGACTCAGAGGATGGTCTGTTTAATGGGTAAGTGCTCCTCCCAGGAAGCTGGCAGCCCCAACCTCCCCCTACCTGAGTCATTGGACCTGAGTGCTTTTTTTGCCACACACTGCCACCAAGACCTGGGGAAACAGGCCAAGAAACATCAGCGACAAGTGGACCAGGAAAAAGGAGGAAGTTGAAAGGCTAGCATGCAGGAAGCTAAATTTGTTCCTTGTTTGCTGGTGGCCTTGGGTGAACCCACAAAAGGCTCAGTGTCCCTTTTTGAAAATGGAAGAAATCATGTATCCCTCAAAGCGAGTAGACCCAGTAGTGGCCCAAAAGGAGAGAAGATGAGCCCTCTGGGAATATATCTGGCTGGAGGCACACTATGGAACTTTTCTGGGCAAAAGGAACGGAGCCATAGAGATGGTTCATTCTTGGGGATTTCTAGGACAAGCTGTAGCCTGAGCAGAGTCTGAAGGAGGGTAGGGGGCTTCCACGGGAGGAGGGGCAAGAGGTCCGATGTGGGGAGGTTGGCCCAAGGCAGGGGAGCTTGGCAAGTATGGACACCAGTGGGCACTTTTAGGGGCATAAAACAGCTGGCGCAAACACAGCAGCTGAAGATCTTGGTTTTGGTACTGCCTAAGTTGCCAGCTCTGGCTTACTTCTCTGTCTCCTTCACTGCCTCTCTGTTCATCTCTGTTTTTCTCTATTCTTCTCCTCCCCTCTCTCCTACATCACGGAGGGTAGTGATGGACTCTCTCTTCATGGGCCATGTTTTCTTTCCTGTTTAGATGGTGACTAGCATCTGCTTGTGGAGGCAGCAATCAAACCATCCTGTTTACTTATTGCTGACACAGCGGACTGTGGTCAGCGAGGCTGTCCGAAACAGCCTCCCAGGGTGGGGTGGGGACCAGGATGCTGACACACACAGGCACACACACTCAGCCATGACTAGATCACTCTGCCCCACAGAGCCAGCAGCTCCTGGACTGTCTCACTCTGATGTCTGAGATGCTGTAGGACAGTCAGCTGGGCTGAAGTCACTTACTCTGCTGCTGACGTGGATGCTCGGCATGGACTCAGGGCTTAGAAAAGATCTCCTGACTGAAGCTGAGCGCACAGCTCCTCAGAGGGTGGGGGAGGTCTAAGAAGTGAGAAAGGTAACACCCAGAGGGCATTATGTTAGATGGCATCTTGTTCAGAGTCCTCATTTCTACATGAAGGAGTTAGGACCACAAATAAGGCAAAGGGCTTGCGGAATCGGTCACCCTTTACCACATCCCCTCTCTGCTCCGCTTCTCTCGGTTGGGCCCCTCCCTCCTTAATTCGTGTTTTGAAACACTTCTCAGTTTGTTTTTCTTGGTTTTTCCAAATCCTGTGCAGTGGCTGCTGTTCAGAGTTAGGCTGGAGATTGACAAGTTTTTCAGGGGTTGGCGGCATGAGTGGAGAAAGGGGCGGAGCAAGGCCAGACCTACGCCGGGACAGATGCTGGTGGTGATGGGTGTTTTAATAGAGTCAAGGAGGAATCAAGGCCTAAGAGTGGGTGCTCTATGTTTTCAACTTCCTTGCCTAGGACCTGACTCCTAAACTCAGAGCACAAGGGCCCAAGCAGACAAAGATTGTCAAGGAAAAAGACCAAAGAACACATAAGCGGAGAATCCAGGTCGATGCCCTTTGGTGCTTTGACGGGGCTCTCAGAATTTCTGTAGTCATCTAGAGCTTGCCAGGGATGCCTCACGGCTTGACTGCACGCCACCTGTGGTGGTAAAGAGCCAGATAGACCTGGACTTGGTGGGGGGCAACTCAGTCTCTCACTGCTGTGTGACCAGGACCCATGCTTTACTAGGAAATTAATCATTGTCTGAAGTTCAGATAGACTGGGTGTCCTTCACTTTATTTGCTAAATCTGGCAACTCTTTTTTAAGTCCTCCAAAGGTCGGCCCCACCTTTGACCTTATCCCATTAGCAGCAAATCCCAAATTACTTCGAAGTCTGGGATTTTACCTCAAAACTCACGTAAAGTTAAGGTCATCTCCATGTTTCTATCCTTGTTTTCATATAAAGCAGGTTTTAAATTATCTGGTTAAAAGGCAAGCATTTCCTACCTATTTATACCTGGTTGTGGATTAGTTAAGGCCCTGCTTATCTTGATGGCTGACCTTCCAGGTGGACAGGGGGCGGTCCTGGCTATGCGGTCCTGGGAGTGTTTGCACTGGGCACCAGTGAATGAGCAGGAAGAGAAGGGCAATGAGATTTTTAAAAGGTCACGTTTGTTCAGTTTAAAGGACTCCATGTTTGCCTTCCATTTTACCTTTTGGATATGTGTTTAATTGTTTCTTCTTTTATGAAATGGGGAGGATTTTTGTTAAAAAATACTTGGTAAAATAAAGGGTGGACAGGCAGAGAAAGCCAGAGTCTTCGGAAAAATAGGGAGGAGGTAGGAGGGTACAAACCCCTGAAAACAGCGAAAGGTGCTTTCAGAGCAGTGGCTATATGTTGGAATAACCAGGAGGTCCAGGTGGCGTCCCAGACTCCCTGCATCAGAACCTTTGGGGGTGGCACCTAAGCAGCAGTGCTTTTTAAAGCTTCCTGGTTTATTTCAATGTGCAGCTGAGGTTGCTATCATTGCTTTGGAGGTTTGCTACTCATACTTGGGCCTGAGGACCAGTGGCATCAGCCTCCCCTAGGGGCTTGTTAGTAATGCAGAATCTTAGGCCCCAGCCCAGACCTGCTGAATCAAAACCTGCGTTTTAACAAGGCCCCCAGGTACTTCATATGCAGCCTGAGAATATCTGCTTTAGTGGACCATTCAGAAGCCTCATCTTGATGAGATCAGCAGGAGCTGGCTTCATTCAATGGGGATCCGAAGGCCATGGGTGTGCTGGTTTCTCCATCAGAGCCTGCTGTAGTATCTCCCAATCCTGAGTGTATGAAGTTGGAGCCTTGTCCGCAGTAATGAAACTTGTATCCTTTGTCTAGTCTGTTAGAGTCTTTTCACTGATACATCATTGTTCCGTTGGGACAGCCATACATTAACCAAGGATGTTGGCTGAAAATACTGGTGGAGAAACCTCAGAATACAAGTCAGGATATGTGGAGAGGAAAAGAGGGAGTATATGAAATATATATCAAAAATATGAATAAAGACTGGCAATAACTGTATCTATCAACAAGTACTTTAGATGAAAAAGATTTAGATGCTCCAATCAAAAGATAGGATGGCTGAATGGATAAGAAAATAAGACCCTTACATATGCTGCCTACAAAAGACTCGTTCAGATTAAAAGAGGCACACAGACTAAAAGAAAAGGGATGGAAAAAGATATTGCATGATGGACCTCGGGGATATTGTGCTGAATGGACTAAGTCAGATAAAGACAAATGCTAAACGCTATATGGAATCGAAAGAACAAAGTAAATGACAACAACAACAACAAAACAGAAGCAAACGCATACGTACAGAGTTATGTTGAGGGTTACCAAATGGGAGGGGGTTTGGGGGTCGGTGAAAAAGGGAAATGGCATTAAGAAGTATGAATGGGTAGTTACAAAATAATCATGGAGATATAAAGTATAGCATAAGGAATATAGTCAATAATATTGTAATAAATATGTATGGGGTGCGGGGTACTAGATTTAGTGGGGAGATCACTTTGTGAGTTGTATAGATCTCTAAATATTATGCTGTACACCCAAAACGAATATAATATTGTATGCCAATAATAATTGAAAAAAATATATATATATTTTAAAGAGGGAGTATACAGTGAGACCTTGACTTCAGATGCAATCTTCATTTACTGCATGACCATGCATGCCTGGTTGGGAGCCACGTGCTCTCTTGTTTTCTACCATTTTCTTCAATCAGTTGGAAGTGACATAACTCATGAAAGAGTTGCACGAGCAAGACTACTCTTTATTTATCCTTATCAGTCGGATATTGTCACAACAGTGCTGTGTAACAACCATTAAATCTCAGTGGCACATGACAATTAGTATTTATTTCTCATGGGTTGGCTGGCATGGCTTTGCTGATCTCACGCACTTACAAGTTGGCTAGATGTTGGCCAGTTGAGGCTAGAATCAGATAGGTGATTCAAGATAATGGTCTGGCTCTAGGCACTGGGTTAAGATCTGGTCTTTTCCTCACATGTGTTCATTCTGTGGCTCCAGGCTGAAGGGCAGCAGCTATCTATGGGAGCATTTCTAAAGGAGATAGTGAAAGCACAAGAAGGAAATAAAAACATGCAGGAACTCTTAAAGCTGAGGCTCAAAACAGACACACTACAACTTTCTATTTCATTGGCAAGAGAAAGTCACATGGTCAAAGCCAACATCAGAGGGTGGGAAAATATACTGCATCTTTCTTAGTTTATGGAAAGACTATGGATGCAAAATACTGCACAGAGAAGTGAAGCATTGTGGCCAATAAGTCAACACATTACATCTCCTCCAACCAGGAACAATGCTTTCTTGGGGAAATGTTACTCATTCCTTCTAGAACTTTATAAACTCCCTCATGGCAGAGACTGCTGCTTGTTATCCCCAAGTCACTCCACTACCCTTTCTGGGCTCACAGCTAGAACACATTTCCCAGCCTCCCTTAGAATAAGGTGTGATTTTGTGACTGATGTTGGCCAAAGGTATGTGAGTAGGAGTCATGTCATTTTTCAAGCTAAGGCTTTCCGATGTTGTTGGCTTTGTTAAAGATGACTACAGACTCTAAGGTTGCTGGAGGCACAGGTTGAAATGAACCTAGATCTCCGAATGTGGAAGAAACCACTATGAAATGGGAATACCTCTTTATTGTGTGGGTAAGATGTGCATTTCTATTATGTTTGAACTACTGTATTCTTGATCTCTTTGTTACAGCAGCCAGTATTACCATAACTAATTTACTTCTTAAAGCCTTTCTTTGTCACTCTGCCTTCATAGCAAAGGACAACCCAGTTTCCTGTAAAGGGGGTTGTGGAAGGGCTTTGTAAACTGTGAAGTGCTCCACACATGAGATATCTGACTGATTAGTGCTTTCTTAATGTTTTAACACAAAACAGGGTCTAAGTCAGCTGTACAGATGTAGCAAAGACTAGAGGGGCCATGACGGCATAGACATCATTTTCACATCCTTTATTCTTTTTAATCCTCACCATGATCCTGAGAGACAGACTTTTATCTTTACCCCCATTTTAAGGATGACAAAAGAAAATGTGCTGAACTTGATCAAGGTCTTGCAGCTAGTCAGGTGCCTGAGTCTGGCCTTTTCACCTTGTTGTTCCTTGTTGGAAACAAGGAAGAACTGTTTTAGCTCTAATTCATTTTACACCAATCAGGCGCCAAAGGTCCCCCTGAGGGAAAAGGAAAACAGGTTATATCCAAAGCTGCTGATGCTGATGGTGTGATTTGTAAGAAGCACTCAAATTCCAGGCCCTAGCTGAACCTGCCTGCTCCAGGAATCTGTTCTTAAAAATAAAATGGTTTATGGAAAACTAATTTTTAAATGAAAAATTTTTCTCATAACAAAAAAATAATAAGATAGAGGTACTCCTTGGGGTTTCTGCTTTGTGGTAGATCATCTGCAAAGATGGCTACCAAGGAGTCCTTCCATTCCTGTGTGTGCATTTGTTATGAGTTGAATCATGTCGTCCCCCCCCCCCCCCCCCTCCCTATAGATAGGTTGAATATGTTGGAGACACCTTGGAGTCCTAATCCCCAGCACTTCAGAATATGACCTTATTTGGAGGTATGGTCATTACAGCGGTAATCAAGTAAAAATTAAGTCATTAAGGTGGACCCTAATCCACTGGCGTCCTTATAAAAAGGGACAATTTGGACACAGAGCTAGGGACATGGATACAGAGATAGGGACATGCATACAGGGAGAACTCAAGTGAAGATGAAAGGATGAAGGCAGAGATTGGGGTGGTACATCTATAAGCCAACTGACGTCAAAGATTGCCAGCAAACTACCAGAGCCAGGAGAGAGGGAGATTCCCACTTACAGAACAAACGACCCTGACTGATGCCTTGACCTTGGACTTCTAGCCTCCAGGACTGTGAGACAGTTAATTCTGTTGATTACCAGCCTGTTTGTGGGACTTTGTCGTAGCAGACCTAGTAAACCAATACAACACTCCATTCTTTCTAGAAAGAGGCAGAAACAATTTAACCTCTTCTTGAATCTGGAATGGCTTCATGACTTCCTTTAGCCAATAATATGTGGCAGAAATCATGCCACAAATTGACAGTTTTGGGTCTATGTCTTAAGATGCCCAGCAGCTTTCATTTTTACCTTCTGGGAAGTCAGACTGCCATGTTGTAAAAGTCTAGGTTATCCTGTTGGAGAGCCACATGGAGAGAAAAGCCATTTGGACTGTTCCAGGCCCAGCCAAACTTTCAGTTGATGTCCCTAGTCAATATCACATGCAGCAGAAGTACTGTCTAGCTGAGCCTAGTCAACTCTCAAAGAGTTGTGAGAAATAAGAAACCATTGTTGTTTTAAACCATTAAGTTTTGAGGGTGGTTTGTTGGGTAGCAACAGACAACTGAAATGTTCTTTGGTAAGTGCTCCAGCACTTCTGCTACTGTTGTCCCTAAAGCGGATGCCTCCAGTACCATCCTTGCTAGCATTCATCTGAATGGAGCCTGTCTCCTCACATTGCTCATTTCCACATGAAAATCTTCAATGGTGCATCTGAGTATGGTCATTACAGGTTACAGGTCTGGATGATGCCAGCATCCCAGCTGTAAAGGAGACTGGAACAGAGTGTTTCTGGCTTTGTAGAAGGGGTGCAGGTTTGTGACATGGCAAATTCCCCTAACATAGAAGTATGTTCAAAAGATACTGGGCATCCCTGAAACATGAAGTTCCCCCAAATGGCCAATATATATATTTTTTGTAAACGTACTGTGTGCTTGGAATCACAGCTCTGGGTCTATTCACATTCTAATTGTAAACAGTACCCGGCTGACATCACGCTTTTTCACTCTCCATCTCTGTGGTTTGGGTGTGATTGATGTCAGGTCTGGACATGTGATCTAGGCCCAAACAATAATACGTAACTCGGTCAGAGCCAACTTGGTGTAACCTTGGCTTTTTGCTGGAACAGCTGAAAGAAATGAGGACTTGGGCTGTGAGGACGGAGCCTAGGCTGCTGGCAGCCATCTTGCTGCTATTGCTACAAGGAACAGAGATGAGAAAGGAGGAGAGGAAGACTAAGTCTTGATATTTTTTGAGCCTCTTGGTACACACAGATCAGTCATACTGTTGCAGTCTTCTGTTAGTGAGCATAAGAAATTCCCATTTGCTTATACCAAGCCGGTGTGAGTAGTTTCCCATCATTCGAAATCCATCAAGTCCGCATTAACGTTGTTATTCAATACTTACAAATCTTTGAGTAGGTACCACTCCAAAGTAACCCCATTTTACAGATGAGAAAACCGAAGCACAGAAAAGCCACACGGAGGCAGAATTCAAACCTTGGAAATGTAATCCTAAGAGCCCACCCATAAACATTCAGCTTTCCTTGGTGATGGGGAAGGATGAGGAGGGTATGACATGTCAGCCAACATTTAACTCCAGTGTGACATAGGGGCTCATCAGGATCAGGGAGAAGATTTTTGGTGGAGGGAATAGCTTGGGCAATGACAAGACCTCTTTTGCTAAGAAATCTCACCGGAAATTCACCATATGTATGCCCTGCAGCCTGTTGTGGAGGAGACCATTCCATATGACCGCTGCCAGACCCACCAGCTGGATTGGGCTGGAACAGGGATTGCTTCCTGAAAATCCCCTCAGAGACTGTCTGATCAACCTCTCCCCTGGGCCCCAGGTGTGCTGGTTCCAGGAACAGGCCCTTGCCCTACCAAGAATGTAAGGCATTTTCCCACTACCTGGGGTGCATCATACACCAGTACCCCTATCCATCCTGCCCATTCTATATAATTCTTTAGGGTGTGCCATGTGGCCTGGAGGATTTCCATGTCCTCTTGCCACCACCCAAGATGAGCCTCATGGGTAAGTTCCCTTACTCTGATGGGGAAAATTTTCCTGGCACCTGAACCCAGTCACACCAGTTCTTCCTCAGGAGAGCATCAAATTGCCTTACTGCAGAGACAATGCATTTCTGGCCTCTGGAGCGTGGTGGGGAGCCTGGTGGGGAGCCTGGTGGGTCCCCTGCAGAGTCTGGGTTAGGTAAGGCACTCTCCTCAGCCTGAAAGACAGTTCAGGGCAGAAGCCTAGCTTCCACAGACAGCAAGCACCCCTTGGACTGGGTCTCTGTGAGCACCAGAGGCCTTGGAAATGCTCACAGGGTTAAATAGGATGAAACCGTCAGAGACCATGGGCTCCCTGCTCTCCCCAAGACTAGAACAAATGAAAAATTGTACAGGGGACCAGAGCAGTGCTTGCAGAATCTCAAACAGAAAAAAAGTGACCTCACACTTATATTTGTTCTGGTTTCTAATAAATCGAGGGTGAGGCAGTGGGTGCCAGTGAAGGGTATTTTCCTAGAGGCTACTTCCACTGACGGTCGCGGGCTGCGAAGGGACAGGTTGTGGCGACTTGAGTGCCCCCTACTTTCTGCTGTTGCGGGTTTGAGATCGATTCTCCGAGGGTGGGGCAGGGGGGGGGTTACGGCAGCGGCGTTGGGAGAAAATTAGATCGGGGGTGACCCCTGGGGACGAGCCCTCTGACTCGGTGGACGGTCTGCGGGAAGGAAGATAGCGGCTTTCCTTCCTTTCGAATGGGTGCTTCGAAACTCCGCGGGTAAAACTGAGGCCCGCGTCCTCGCTCTGTTGGTCGCCTGGCAGGCGGTCTCGGTCCTAAGTTCTGCCCCACACAGGGCGGGCCGGGATGGGTGGGGAGCTTGGTGCTTAGCTTGACCAGGGGACCGTGGAGCCACGGTGGAGACAGCCCGGCTGGGGATCGGAGGCTGAGGCACCGCGGTTCTCAGCCAGGGCTGCCGCCAGCCTCCCAGCTCCTGGAGGGGCGGACTGAGGGAGGAGCTGGGCGAGTCCCCGCCCCGAGGCGGAGAGGGGGCCGGACCCGAGCGGACCGGGCGGGGTGGGCCGGGGACGCGAGGCGGAGCGGGGCCCCACACAGGCCGCGGCGGCTGGCTCGGGCCCCTACGGTCCCGGTGGTGGCTGGAGGAGGAAGCCAGGCGGCTGAAGAAGGAGGGGAGGCGGAGGAGGCCGAGGCTGGAGCGCCGCTCGCCGCACACTCACTTCCCGGCTCAGCAGGGAGAGGTACGGCGCGCCGGCTCTCTCGCCCCGGCCCCCGGCCCCCGGCGCCCGGCCCTGGTTCGGGGTAGGCAGGGGCTGCGGCCGCCGCGGGAGGGTGAGGGGCCCGAGCAGCCCCGAAGGCTCGGCCGGCTCGGGGCTCCCGCGGCCAGCGCGTCGCTCGGGCTGGCGGTCTGGGTGTGCGGCGTTCCCAGAGGCTCGTGGAGAGTGGTGGGCGCCGCGCCCCCTCGCCCGCGTCGGGCGAGAAGGCGGTCTGGCCCGGGGGGCGGCGATCTCTGGAGGGGGCTGCGCGGGCCTGGCAAGCGCGCTCGGTGGAGGGTCAGGCCCGACCCCACGGGCTGCGTGCGGCTGGGAAGCGCCCGGGGTGCTCCCGGGGCGCGTTCCGTGGGCGCAGACAAAGCCGGGCGCCGACGCCCCGCGACGGTTCGGGCGGCGCGGAGGGTGGACGCTGGGGAGAAAAAAGAAGGCTGCGGGGCGACAGCTGGGACGCGAGGTGAGGCTGAATGGTTCCCTTTCTGGGCGTACGGGTGGTCTCCTCCGGGGGGCGCCGGACAGGGTGGGGAGCAGCTCTCCCCTTTGAGACAACTAAGGGCTCACGGGCTGCGCGGGCTTGGTGTGAGCCCGGCTCGGAAATGGGTAGTGAGTTTGAGAGCTCACTTTGGGGGAGGGGCTGAGGGCGGTCACTGACGTGGAGTGGGTGAAGGGCTCGTGGATTCCCTCCGCGCTTGCACCAGGAAGGCGCACAGCCTGATGAGGTAAGCGCAGTAGATCCAACGCTTGGTGAGATGTGTCCACAAGTAGTTTGCAGAACCTGCTAGTGGTGGCACATCCCATGCCAGTCCGTGGGAGGGCCACTTGTCCAAGCAGCGAAACAAGGCAGGGGCTCCAGGGGTGATTGGAGTGGGCACGAATGGAGGGATGGGTAAGTGTGCTTCTGAAAGTGTGTGCACTGAAGACCCCACATCTATATTCTGCGGCCTCGGCTCCTCCTCCCCTTCTCTCTTGTTGGAGGGGAAGCATCCCACTGCCTGCCACAGCCTCATGCCTCCACTTGGACTCCGGGGTGGTCCATTCTCTCTCCCTAATTCAGTTATTTTCCCTCTCTCCAGTGTTAGAAGTGGCTTCTTTCCTCCTGGATCATTCTCAACAGTATAAGAACATGCTTTGACACCTCATTTTATAGTCCCCTTTTTGCCTTTGTCCCTCATTTCCCCCCAGCAACAGACCCACTTCTCCACGCCTTACAGCAAAGCTTCTCCAGAAAGCTGTCTGTACCTGTGCCTCTGGAGCACATCCTTTCAGTTTCTCAGCCCACTTGACCTGGCTTCTGTTCCACCACTTTGCTGAAACTGCCCCAGTCAAGGTTTCCAGTGATTTCCACACCCCTCAAGCAGGTTTTCCTTGATCACCCTTGGATTTGTTGGTCATTCTCTCCTTCTAGAACCAAAAATTTCTCCTGGCTTCTCCTGGTTTTCTTCTCTTTTCCTGGCTAGCCCTCCCTTTGTCCTCTTTGGGGACAACTTCCACTCAACTCTGAATGTTGGAGGATCTCAGGGCTCTGTCCTCAGCCCCCTCCTCTCCCCTGACTCCCTTCTATTTACATACCCACCAAGCTCTCATTTTTTTCTTAGAACTTTTAAAATCTAGCATCAATTTACAAAGACACAGATCTTAAATGTACATTATTTTCATGATTTAAGTAGCAAATTTTATCTTTAGCCTCTCTATCCAGCCATCCTCCGATGATTTATGGTGTCCTGGATATGTCATAGGTATGAAACACTTCATATGGACAAAACAGAACCCTGACTACACTCCCCAGACACGATCCTGTGCAGGCCTTCCCATCTCAGTAAACCCACCCAGCTTTAAAGACAGGAAACCCAGTGGTATCAACTCCTCCCTCTGCCTCCCTCCCCACACCCAGTCCTTTTGGTTCTTTCTGCAGAAACTCTCAGGCCTGTTCTTCAAGCTCTGACTCCACTGCTACCACCCTAGGCTATTGCTCCAGGCCAATCCATCTTTTCTGGCTTGCCTGAATGCTGTAGTGGTTGCTGTATACTTTCCCTAAGTCCACATTTGTCCTCCTCTAACTCGTTTTAACAGAGAAGTATTTAGAAAAACATTGATTAGATCATCTCATTCCTCTGAAACCCTCTGTAGCTCCCTATTGCACTTGGAATCAAATTTCAAAGCTTTCCCCTGGACTGTCAGACCCTCTATGATCTGGCCATCTTTAACCTTCCCCAGCCTTATCTTGACCATTGTCCCTTTGTATTCTTCCTGATAGCCACTTCTGAATCACTTTGCCCTTGAACATCTCAAGCTTCTTTCTGCCCTAGCGCCTTTGCTTATGCTGTTTTCTCTGCCTGGAATGTTCCTCCAGAGTTTTCCATTGGGCTGGCTTGGCTCTTTATTTTTCAGGTCTTGACTTAACTATGCCTTCCTCATATGCCCTCCAAGTCTTAGCAGAGGGCCCCTTCTCACCCATAATTCATTATAGCACCTGCCTTACTTTCTTTATTATATTTATCACAGTCTGTAACAGTTTGTTCCAGTTGTCTTTTTACCTAGTCCAGATTCTCAAGGTCTGGAACCTTGAATGAATGGCCTGCTGCTGTATCTGGAGCATCTAGCACAGTGTCTGGCACATAGCTGCTGCTCAGGAAATTGTGAGCCAGGTAGGAAGGTCAGGACTGGGCTAGGCAGAAAGAAGTGGGTATTGCATTTAGTGCAGGGGACCCCTTTAAACTGCAAGTCATCCTAAGGATTTTTATTTTCTTTCCACAAGAGCCATTGTGCAATGGCTACAAGAATTTGAGGGCACCATTGGTGTGTGAAAAAGGGAAGTGGTGAAGGCACAAGTATCTCGAAGGCAGGCCTGGATGCCTAGGGGGAAACTGGGGAATTTAGGGTGTGCGGAGTCAGCGTGGGTTGCTGTGGGTTGGGGATAAATGGCTTTCTTTGCTCTCTTTGGTGGAAATCCAGGCTGGGTTAACAGAGGGGTGTGTGTGTGTGTGTTCTTTACCTCAGGAGATGGGAGTGGCCTGGGCACCTGGGGATTTATTTTAGGCTACTCCCTTGGGTGACTGCTGGGTGCCCAGCCTTGGAGGGCAGGGAGTTGAAAGGGAAGAAGCTGGGCTGGGGGCGGGGTCTCTCTATAGACCCTTGTCTTCCCCCCACAGCTCTCTTTGCACAGAGAAGCTAGCTGAGAGTTGAATTGTGTGGCTAGTGCTCTCAGAGTGGAGGGTGGCAAGCCAGGAGACCTCAGATCTGGGGAGGAGGGGAACTGGGCCTCGGACAGGCGGTCTGGGGATGGCCAAGGTGACACTGAGGTGAGCACTGAAACTAGGGACTAGGCGTCCAGATCTAGAGTTGGGCTAGCATGCCTAGGAAAGGCTTTGATCAGGGATAGGTGGGAGCAAAGAGGGTTTCCTGGGTGGGAGAAATCAGACAGAGGCCAAGAGGCTTGGCCAAAACTCTGGTCTACTCACCAGGTGCCAGGAAATGTACTAAGGACTTTGCAAATATTAACTCCTTTAATCTTCTTAACGGCTCTGTGATGTAAGTCTTATTCCCATTTAACAGATGGGAAGACCGAGGCACAGTCATACAACACAATAGTGACAGAACGAGGATTTGAACTCAGGCAACCTGGCTCCAGAATTTATGCTGTAAACCACCCCACTCTACCACTTCTCTCATACCTCTCAGATACGTGCCAGCTGAAGACTTCTTAGGAAATAAGTAGTTTTTCCAGAATTCCTGACTTGCTTGGCCTTCGGGACTGGCGAGGTAGGAAAGAAGCACACCCTCTAAGGTAGAAGGGGTTGTCCTTGCTCAGAGTAGGCAGCTGAGTTTCTCTACTTTATATCCCACCTTTTCTTCTGGAGGGGCTAGGCCCTAGGCTAAGTAGTTGGGTCACATGCACACTGATTTTGGGGTGCTGGGAGATCAACTGCTTCTGGTACAAAAATAGCTCCCTGGTTGAGCTGCTGCCATTAGAATATCACCCCTGTGAGTTTAGCATTGCCCCACTGCCCTCTTCCTCTGCCTCCAGAGAGCCAGGGGGTCAGGTAAGGCTCTGCAGATAAACTGGCCTGTTTTGAATTCCATCTAGAATGTTGTACAGTCGAGCTTCAGGCTAGGCCTTGGGAAACCTGGATGGGGGTCAGAGTAGGCTGGGTGGAGCTAGGGGAAGAAAGAAGTAGAAACTGAAAAGAGCTCAATCCACTTCACTGTTGGCCCTGCCCTTACCTCTTTTTGTCTGTTGGAAAATGGGATTAGGGAGGCTTTTCCCCTTGCTCCCCAGAGGTTGTGGAAACAGGGAACTCAAAAAGTTACATGCTTGGGTGCCTTCTTGCAGACCCAGTGTGAAGGAAGACTTCCCATGGGACACCAGTCCTGAGGACCTGGGCCAGGAAGGAGGGAGCCAGGAGGAGGGTGTGGCAGCCCTGACCTGCGAGGCTTTCCTGTTTGGTTATAAGGATGCCTCTGGGCAGGTGACTTGGCCTCCCAGGGGCCTGGCTGGCTGGACCAACAAGAGTTTACTGACCACACAAGGATAGAGTCTTTTTGTTCCAAATTCTGAGCTCCAGAGTTTAAGGGATCTGCTCATCTATCTCAAGAGATTCTGCTAGCCCCACGGGGAAAGAGGGAGGCAGAATCAGTGGTATTTTCTTCTGTATTTTGGGAAACCGAGGCACAGGGCAAGCACATTGCTGCTGGAAGCTCACCAGGCCCATGGTTCTGGGGAGTGCCCTGCCTCTGGCAGGGAGTATGCAGGGGACTTATCCACGTTGCTCGAGTCCTTGGCTGCTGGGTTGAGGTGAAGGCTGTGACTGAACCAGAGGCTGGCTGGCTAGAGCTGAGAGTGGACTTCTTGACAACTGGGTGCTGGGCCTTGTTACCTTTGGTCATCATTTGAAACAAATAAATAACATAACATAACATAACATAACATAACATAACATAACATAACATAACATAACATAACATAACATAAAAAAACGAGTGAGCCATGCTGGATATAACATAACGAGGTGCAGTTCAGACCAGTTTCCTGAAGGAGGTAGTGCTTTCAGAGGGTCCTGAACTCCTAGGCGGCTTTGGCTGACAGAGGAAGGGATGACATTCCCAAGGCAGATGAGGAGCTCAAGCCTGGAGAAGTGTGTTGAAGCCAGGGTGGGGAAGGCCTTAACTGCCAGGCTGCTGAGTCTGGACTTGATTCACTAGGCTCCGGGGAGCCATCGAAGATTACAGGCCCTGGGTGCAATGACTTGATTAGAGCAATGGTCTGTAAAGTGCTTTGTAAACTCTAACATGGAGCACCGGGGAGGCTTGTTAAAAATGCAGGTTCTAACTGAGCAGGTCTAGAGTGGGCCCTGAGACTCTGCATTTCTAACAAGCTCCTGGGTGGTGCAATTCTGTTGGTCCAGGGGCCATCTTATATAGCAAGAATTGAGGTTGGGGACCTGAGGGCCAGGCAGGTGCAGGGGCAGGTGCAGGTCAGGTGAGACTTGAAGCAAGGAAAGGGGACGGTCCTGGCTTCTGCCGATTGTGTTGGGGGAGGTGTAGGGACTGCCTGTGTGGGGGCTGAGGTGGGAGCAGGGCAGAGGGCAGTGTGCAGAGGGTGCGGGATGCAGGGGGCTGCTCTGCCGGGAGATGAGGCGAGGTGAGGGGTCTCGGGAGGCTTGGGTCTCAGGCCAGGATTCAGACCTGGTTTTCAGGGTTCCTGACTGAGGAGCTCCCATGACCACGAGAGGGTGTCTTAGGCAACTGCCCTAGGTCAGGGTGACATGCAGACAGCATAGAGGGCATCTTATCTTTGCCCACAGCTGAGCCCAGCCCTGTGGGTAGCCAATCTGGGGTGAGCACTCTTCCTCCAGCCAGGGTGGGGCCAAGGAGATTGGAGAAGTAGCTGACGTCAGCCCCAGACATGCCATCTTCTAAAAGCCCCCAGCATCTCTCTAACTGCTGAGCCATCTCCCTGTGCCCCTGCTACCCCCAGTGTGTGCATCGTCCTTTACCTTGGCCTGTGTGAGTCCTTGGAACCACTGCCAATGGTTATGTGAGCCGCTGTTGGGGTCTTCTCCCACTGGGTCACCTCCTCGGTACACCTGGAAGTGGGGAGGCCCAGATGCTTCTCTCTGCTCTGCCCTGGCTGGGCCACTACAGGCAAGTGTTCGCTCCTCTCTGAGGCCTTAGTTTCCTGTCAGTTGAGGGATTCTGTCCTCTTTCTAGGGATCAGGGAGAGGGTCATAGGGTTTATTGGGTGAGACCTTGCTTCTCCCTGGAATGGTAGCTTAATATATTTCAATTTGGGTTTAATATTAAAACTTACATGCTAATAATGGAGTATAATGAGTGGTTTGCATGGAAGAGCTATCCAGTGTGTTTTGGGGGTCTCCCAAGGCCCCTCATTCTTCAGGCTTGGCATGGCCTGGGGGCACTTGGTATCTGAGGGCACTCAATCAGATGAAGTCCCCTTAGACCCTGGCAAGAGGGTAGGCAGTCACCTCACCCAAAGGAAGGTGGGGAGGGTAGACATGAGGGCAAATGTTCTACTGTCCTAGGCAATGCCAAGAGGGTTTCTCAGGTTGAATTCCCAAAATGTCTTATACACCTTCTAAAAGGACTGCAGAGCTCAGTGTCTGCCTCTGTGCCCCCTGCTGTGCCAGGCTCTCCTGAGGGAGTGGGAGCGGGTGGCATTCCTGAAAGACTTCTGAAAAACCTCAAGGGTTCACGGGACAAATAAGGGCAGAAACTGCGAAATTCATTCCACCACCATGTGGGAGATTCAGAATTCTTTTTAAGAGAATTAAAGGCTCTAATGAGTCCTGTAGAAAATAAACCATTTGGTGTTTCCCAAAATGATTTGACCATGGAAATCTTTTTAAAAAAGTTTTCCTAATATGTTCCACTGACCAGGAGAACACCTGGTGGGGAGGGTTGATGTGAAAGGATGCTGCTCCATGAAGGACCAGAAACATAGGTGATGGGCGGGCCCAGAAGTGCCAGGGAGGGAAGGAAGGATAGTTTCCTAGAGGAGGTGGTCTTGGTGGGGTGGGTACCATTGGACAGCTAGTGGAAGAAAAGGCCATTGCAGAGGGATGGATGGCCTGGAGGGGACTTGGTGGGTAAGGTAGAGAGACCTGGGAGGACCTTTCTGGCACCTAGGACCCAACGATAGCTAGGACCTAGCCAGGACTGGGTCCATGGGATTCTGGGAGTGCCTCCCACTCTACCACCCCTGCCATCTCCTCGCTCCACAAGTATCTTCCAGCTGTTCATCTCAGAGAGCAGGGCTGTGACCTCTGGGCAAGAAGCTAAACCTCTTGGTGTCTCATTTGTACTGTGGGAATAACATTATTTCCCTCATAGGGTCATTCTGTTATCGAATACTTGTTGGCTGCTCTTTATGTGATTGATGTGGCTGCAGGCAGTGTCTCCAGGAGGGACCCAGGGAAGGGGACACTGGTCAGGGACAGGAGAGGCACAAAAGCCAACAGAGAGCAGGGTGAGGCTTGAGGTAGGTCCTGATTAGACCAGAGTAGTGATCTCTAGAGGAGAAGAAAAGTAAGGGTGAGGTAGCCAGGATGGACTTCCTAGAGGAGAGGCTGGCAGGTGGGGAAGATTAGGGCAGAATGAGGCCACTTTAGGCTCTGTGGGCCTAGTTTGGGTATAGGTTTTGGAAGATCCGGTGGGTTGATGTAGGAGTTGGGGGCTGAGGGCAGGGAGGAGGTGTCAGGGACCTGCCCTCATTCATTAGACCGTGGGGAGCCATTGGACATTTTTGATCAGGGCAGTGGTTTGGTCAGAGCAATGCTTTTTAGTGAGAAATGTAGCAGGGGTGTGATGGCCAATTGGGGTACAGGACACCCCCCACATTGGAATTCCTCACAGAATAGCTGTGCTTCTTCATAATTCAAAGCATGGGGAGGGGTTGGGTTGCTTATATGACACTTATTCTCAGATTCTCAGAATTCTGAGTCATTTTCCCCAAAAGGTTGGGAATCCCATCCTGTTCACTTTCTGGAAGAGGTGTTGCAAGTGCAGGAACGGGGAAGGAAGAGTTCCAGGGCTCTTGCTCCTTTCCATCCTCCCCTGTGGCTGGTGGGGATGGTCAGTGAGGCCACCTTGCCTTGCCCCTTGCCACACCTCATTTCCTCTGAAGTGTGAGGACTCTTTGTTCAGTGGCTCAGGTGGGGGTGATGGGGTGTGGCATTCTAAACAGTCACCCAGGAGAAGTTGCTTTAATAGTACAAAGTTGGGCAGATGGGAGGGCCCTGGCAGAGGATGCTCAGTGAGCTTGCTTACCCAGCTCAGCTACACTCTCCTGTCCTCTTTTGCCCTTCTCTTTCTTCCTCAAACAGGCGGGGCTGAGCCTGCTGTGTCTAAACAGGCAGAGGGGGTGAGGGTGGAGAAAAGTATTTGGGTTCAGCCAGAGCAGGGTGGCCTGGCCTGGGGGTGGGGGTGTAGCACCGTTGTGCCCTTAGTCCAGATTCCTTTGTCCTCTAGCTACTTCTTGGAGGAGGGTGTTAAGGAAAGTGATTTAAGCCCAGGAGAAGAAACACTTGGAAATGAGTTGTAATTTATTAGAAAATAGAACAAAGAACCTAGCCACCCTCTGCCAACTTTGTGCCAAGCCCTGGCAGACCCATAGTTCTTATCCTCCCCATCGGCCCCAAGAAGCCCAAGCTATTACCCCATTTCACAGGTGGAGACACTGGTGGTTGCCAGCAAATGGCATGACTGGGTCTCCATTTTTACAGCTGCCCATTCTCTTCACCTCACAGACCCCCAGAGTCTGTCCCAAACCTTCACTCACACCCACCTACCACACCCAGACCTCCCCTTCACGCCAGGCCAGCTCAGCTCTCCCAACTCCTGACCTCAGAGAGGAAGAGCTGATGGGTGCTTTTGGGCAAAATACTAGACCTTGAATCAGCTAGATTTTAAGATGAGTCAGGCAGAGACACTCAGGACCACCAGGAGGCAAACATTCTTGGGAAAGATTTTTAAATGAGGCTTTTAAATGTTAAACATACAGATCCCTTGCACTCTCATTTATTTTGGAAAATTAATTTAAAAAATCATACACAATTAATGGAGAACTTTGACTTAATCTGAAAAAGTAACTCAAGACTATGACTTTGCCTCATTCCTTGGTTTAAAATAGTCTCTTACTAAGTGAACTTCGAAGCGCTTTATGTCAGAGGGTAGGTGTGGAACCTCTCTGGACCTGTTTCCGCTTTAGAATGAGGACGTTGAGGTCAGGATTCACTGATACATTCCACATGAAATGCTTTAGCGCTGCATTCTGTGCCTCAGACATGCTCAGGGAAAGTAGCGGTAACAATGATGATAGAATTATAAGAACAAGCATTTCTTGATTTCAAAAGCTGGTGAGTTGGTTAAGTCTGTCTTTGAATTCAACGAAAGGGCTTGCAGAGTATGTCTATTGTCCAAGCTCAGCGTCTTGCTCCATAGGGGTTTTATGGATTAAATCGTGGGCTGAGGGCCTACGTGTGCATTTTGAAATGAACACCCTTGGCTTTTCAGACCTGGTTCCAGCTCTTCCTGGGGTCCTGTTTCAGGGTTGAACTTTATGGAGGGTTTTTTTTTTTTGGGTGATCATGTGTTAGGAGATCCTGTGCTAGGACTTGTTAGGAGAGCACAGCATCCTCAAGTTACCAGATGGGGGAAATCTTGTCCCCTGAGAGAGGAGGTGACTATCTAGAGGGAAGCATGAGTTAGTTGGCTTTAGATTTTTTTTATTTGTACAGACACAGCAATTAGACCCCTGTCCTTGTCCCTATTTATGGAGGACGAAACCAAGGGCAAAGGGCTGTGGCCTGCCATAATGTAGTGCCTGGCATGCCTTGAATTAGCCCCTACTTCCCACAGCCCAAAGCCCACCCTGCTGTCACACCGGACAGTAGGAAGGTGGCCTCCCTGTGGCAGCCCTACTTTTGGCACCACAGTCGCTTTGAGCAGCCAGGCTTGGGGATGCCTCCTGCCGGGCAGCCCCATGTGCCTGGCGTGATATGCGCAGTCTGAGAGGGGGTGAGACAGGAGACGTGGCAGGCCAAGGGCTGTCCTCAGGTGTGCTGCCCCTTGAGGCCCATGGGGGCCTGAGAACGCGCGCAAGTGTTGGGCAGAAAGAGATGAACTCAGTGCTTGTCAAGCCCTCCTCTGCCCTCACTCTATCTAGGCGGCCTTTGTCACGTCTGTGAACCTCTCTGAATCTTTTCCATCTTCTGTAAAATGGGCACCTGAGAGTTAGGGAGTACTAAATGGTGCCTTGCATAGAGAGTACCCAGCACGGGGCCTGGTACATGAAGGGCTCAATGAATAGAGGTTTGCTGTGGGGTTCATCTGGTGGCTGGAGTTCTGGGGGAATGTTTTTTTCATTTTGTTATCATGCACGTCACTCTGTGGTAAACTGTGCTGAGTGGGTGCCATAAGAGAGGGAGCTTTTTGGGAAAAGAGTTTGCACTGGAGGGCGACCCTTTTCCACAAATGCTGCCTGGACCCAGCAAGCCTTGGACACTCAGCTCTTCCTTTGGGGCTGCAATCTCTTTGGGGGCAGGAAGCACAGGTCCCAGGCTGGGCAGAGTGGGGACCCTGTGGCACTGGAGAGAGGTTGGACTTGCGAGAGACCCCCCTCCCCCATACACACTCCCCCCAGGGGCTGGAGCAGAAGCACAGACAGGCTTTGCAGAGTCACGAGGGGCCAGCAAGGGGGAACTGTGCCCGCTCGAGCTTGTCTCACAGCCTCAGTTCTTGTCAGTGGTTTTGAAAGAGTGAGTGGAAAGTGCTGACTGGACAGTCCTCCTTCACCCCAGAACTGTGGGGCTGCAGCTCCTGGCAGGGAGAGGGAAGAAACCTGGCAGAGAAGCCACCTCCTCATCCGCCAGCTCACACCTCACAGGCTTCAAGTGCCCCAGGTGCAGAATGGGTAGGTCTTTGTGCGGGGACACTAATCCAGGTCAGGGGCTCGCATGGCTGCGCCTGTAGGTGATGCCTGGTAAAGTGGGGCTGGGAGAAATGCCCTGGGCTGTGTTTGGGACGTGCTAGGCGGTGGGAGGTGGCCTGGAGAAGTATTCCCAAAGCTGGTATAGCCCTGAAGAGAGAACTGGGCTCTGGAATTAGGCCTCCTAGGCTCCTCCTACCCGCAGGTCCTGCACCAAATTACTTGGCTTCAGTTTCTCAACTTTCCTACCCTACAGGCTTGTTGTCAAGGGAAAGGGGATAACCCAGTTGACACTGTCCGGGTTTGTCACTGCAGTGTCATGAATGGTCACCCAAGTCATCCTGACCCCCCTCTTGCCCTCACCCCCACATCCTGCCATTTCCAGGTCACCACAGCACTGTCACCCTCTGATCTCCTCTTGCCTGCACTTCCTTGGTTCTACTGTCACCTTATTAATGAGGCTCCCCTGACCTCCCCACACAGAGCAGCTGCTTCTCCCCTTACACTGCTTTTCTCATGGCACCTGTCACCCCTGATCTGTTAGGTCCTTGATGGGGAAGCTTCTGACTTGCTGTATTCTGAGTGCCTGGCACAGGGTAGTGCTCGCGAAAATTTTTGTTGTCGTTTTTGTTTTTGTTGTAGTAAGATGTACGTAATATAAACTTACCATTTTAACCATTTGGAAGTGTACAGTAGTTTCCCCCTTATCCACAGGGAATATGTTCCAAGACCCCCCAGCGTTTGCCTGAAAGTATAGGTTGTACCAAACCCTGTATTACTATGGTTTTTTTTTTGTATACATATACCTGTGGTAAAGTTGAATTTTATAAATCAGACAATAAGAGATGAACAGCAATAAGTAATAATAAAATAGAATAATTACAACAATATACTGTAATAAAAGTTGTGTGAATGTGGTCTTTCTCTCTGTCAAATATCTTATTGTACTATACAGTGTGGATATGCTGGACAAAGGGATGATTCATGTCCTGGGCAGGATGGAATGGGACGGTGTGAGATTTCATCCTACTACTCAGAGCAGCACACGATTTAAAACTTATGAATTGTTTATTTCTGGAATTTTCCATTTAATATTTTTGGACTGCAGTTGACTATGGGTAACTAAAACCTGAGAAAGCAAAACCATGGATAAAGGGGGACCCTAGGATGTTCTGTGCCCACCCAGACTTCTCACTGCACCGTGCACTGGTTCACACAGTGCCTGTACTGTTTGCTGAATGACTGTGTGACCATCCCGCCCACCCCCTCCACTTTCCCTGGAGGGTTGCAACTGCAGGTGATACCTGATGAAATGAGGCTGGAAGAAGGGCCACTCTCCACACTCCACTGCCTGTGGGGTCTTGTGCCTCTGGGGAGCTGGGGCTGGCCATTCTACCCTTTTTCCTGGGCACCTCCATAGGGCTGAGCTTAACATGTGTGGCTGATTTGCTTGGAAAAGCTCGGAAGGAGCCCTAATGCCTGCATCGTGGCTTGGGAAGTGGCTGTTGCAGCTGTGGAAAAGGTCAGCTAAGTGGCCAAATGGGGCCAGGGTTCACAGGGTGATACCTGGAGGGAGGGAAAAGCTGTGCTGAGAGTGGGTCTTGTAAGAAGTGCCTCCGAGCCTTTGCACGTGCCGTTCCCCCTGCTTGGAGCTCACTTCTTGTTTCCTAGAAATCTCCTCCGACTCCTCTCCCTGCCCGATGAGGTGCTCCTCCTCATCGTCATTCTCCATCACAGTCCTTATCAAATCCTCATCACTGCATGTTGTACCTGTGAGTTAACTGGCTGTGGCCCTGTCTGTTTAATCCATTGCTGTGTTCTCCCCAGGTCTGTGTCTTGGGGGAGACAAAACATATAATCTTTCTGAATACATCTGAGCGGGAGCCTAGGACCCCTGAGAGAGCACAGCAGGTGTGATGGCAATTCCCATTTTATAGATGAAACAGTCCTTTCCCAAGATCATTTAGAGCTAGACTCCATCCTGTACCTTGGAGCAGTCCCCAAGGGCAGAGTTTGGCTTGAGGTGCATTCCAGATGTGGAATGCAGAGGGCTTAGGATGCTGGGCAGCCGCAGGAGAAGGGGGGATAGAGGGAGACACTCAGTTTAAGCCGGGGGTCGGGGAGTGGACCTTGGGCACAGCTTGGCCTGCTGCACTCTGCCTCCTCCTCTCCTGCACAGGCAGACGTGTTGTCTGTGGGCTGGCCTGGAGTCTGCATTTGGGTCCTGCTGTAGAGCAGTGATTTTCAGCCTTGGCTATGTGTTAGCATCATGTGGGGCCCTTAAAAACTATCCATGAGGGGACACCACTCCTACAGAGTGATTTAGATGACCCAGTGTGGGGGCTGGCTATCAATCTTTTGTAAAAGTCTCCAGGTCAGTCTAATGCACTGGTTGGGAAGGAGATCTTGACTCCTGGGCCTTGTAGGCCGTAGGGTCTGGACCAGGCTGCCTAGCTCACTCCATCCCAGCCCTGAATTTCAGAAAAGAGGGAGCTGTGGCCCGGAGTGGACTTGGGAGTTTCCCTGGGGGTCCCCACCCTAGGGGATTCCCCAGGGAGAGAGAGTTGATGACTGTATTAGTTACCTATAGCTGTGTAACAAACTACCCCCAAACTTGGGTGCTTAAAACAGCAGTAAATACTTATTAACCTCACAGTTTTTGTGGGTCAGGAACTTGGCAGTAGTTCAGTTGTGTGTTTCTGGCTCAAAGCCTCTCAGGAGGCTGCAGTCGAGATGCTGGCTGGGGCTGGAGTCATCTGAAGGCTTGACTGGGGCCAGAGGGTTTGCTTCCAGGGTGTTTCACTCACATGCTTTGCAAAACGGTTTAGCTGTTGGTAGGAGGACTCAGTTCCTTGCCTCTTGAGCCTCTCTTTAAGGTTGCTTGAGTGTCCTCATGACATGATGACTGGTTTCCCCTTGAGTAAACAGTCCAAGAGAGCAAGTGGAAGCCGCAATGTGTTTCAGAAACCATGCTTCATCATTTTTATAATATCCTATTGGTTTCACAGGTAAGCTTGGGAGTTGACTATTTTAGGATACAAGTACTAGGAGGCAAGGATCATCGAGGGCCATCTTGGAGGTTGGTGACCATCTAGATTGTCCTGTCATTGCACTTGCAGCCCACAGGTCTTGCCTGGGAGGCCAGGTGCCCCCAGTAAGTGGAGGAGGGACCCTTCTCTCCTAATTCTCTGTTTCATCAGACCATAGCAGTGTCACGGCAGGGGGTTGGTTCTCTGAGGCCTGGAGGTTTTGCTCTGGAGTCATCATTGTAGGAGGGTCTATGACCTCTTTGTCAGCTGGACTTCCCCCAGCCCCTACCACATTTGGCATCCTTGCCCATCCCTTTCTGGGATCACCCCAGTAGTGTGCATACTTGGGTCTGTAGGAATATAAGAGCCATTGCTGCCATGTGCCTGGCTATGGCTAAGCACTGTGCATTGTCACATTCAACCTTGTGAGGTAGGCACTCTTGATTGCTGTTCTGCTGATGAAGAAACTGAGGCTCAAGTCACTTGTTTAATAAGTGGTAGAGATTCAAACTACTGATGTTCAAAAACCATGGTGCTATAAGATGTCCCCAGAGGAGGGGACTTTTATCAAGCAGGGTCATGAGGCGAAACATAGCAAAGTATCTTTATGTGTGTGTGTGTGTGTGTGTGTGTGTGTGTGTGCGCGCGCACGTGTGCGCGTGAGAGAGAGGTGTCTCTTTATGAGATTCTTCAAGGGCCATGGTGACTAGGGTGCCTCAGAACAGGGCTGGTACCTTGGTTTTGAGGATGGTTTTCTCCTCTAGGTTCAACCCTTATTTACGAGAACTTTTTCCCAGGGAAACAAGTGTCCGTGAGCATCATCTCCCATGAGCCCTCTTCTGCCCATGGCCTGGTCCGCTGTCCCTAAGGGCAGTCTCGCACCAGCATAATGATCGGCTCGATGGTCTCTTACAATTCTGTGGTTGATACTTCTGGAGGGAGGTTCAGATTTGGGCTCAGTCAGGTCCTGCTTAGAGGGGCAAAATCCCGGCCATTGTGTCTCACCCTAAGGGTTGCTAAAGGGAACCACAGTGAAATTTGTGCCTTTAGGACTTTGCTGGGGGATGCAGGAGGCTGGCTAATAGGGTATGGGGTCAGTCTCACTCAGGGTAGGGGTGATTATTCCCATTTTACAGATGGGGAAACTGAGGCTCAGTGCCAATGGACTCGCCCAGGGCCACACTGGTTATGGGCAGAGGCTACCATCTGGGCAATTTCATCTTCTCTAGGAGCACCCAGGAGCAGCATAGTCATCATGTCAGACCCTGACCTCTCTCTGGGCCGGGAGGGCGTGGGGTTTGCCTGCCTCTGTGAGGTCTGGGATCTGAGGGGGAGAATGCGGCAGAGGTGACTGCCTACCCTGCTAGATACCACATCTGCGAGAACACACACACACAAGTGGGAAACCAGGGCATGGGGTGTGAAGAGCTGGGGTTGGAGATGGAAGCTGAGCTGGTGGGGCTGACCTAGATTTTAAAAGGTCCATAGGAGATGTTTAGAACCATCATGACTGCCACCTGATCTGATCTGTTGGTGGAGTGTGATCCACTCGTTTTTGCTGAAGGTGGGATCTCTAAGGTGGAGTTTGGGGTTAAGCTATTTGGGGGTGAGTCTAGGGGGCAGGAATGCAGTTCTAGGCTCTGCCCTGGTCCACCTTCACCTCAGTCTTTTCTTCTGGCTGCAGTTATCAAGACTGCCAGGTGAGCGTCATGCCCATCAGAAAGATCCTACTCTTTTTCTGGCTTCCCCTTTTCCGTCCCCAGCAACATTCTAGTCAGAGGCAGGTGGTCTCCAAGGTCTATCTCTGAAGGCAGCTAGGTATAAGCTGGGGTCCTGAAACAATCTACCTGGGTCTCTCCTGCCTTGCAGAGCATTGTGGGAAATACAGGTTGTAGAGCTCAGTTCTCTGAAAATGCCTCTCTCTCCTGCCACCAGAGCCTGTGTGGGCCATAGATTGGCTTTGTCCCTCAAACACCCAGTCCAGCTGCCTCTCTCCATGCAGTATAGGCTCCCCATTTCTGAAAAGGCTTACACAGCCTTTTAAAGTTGTGCTTTTAGGGACTTTACACATCTGGTGGTGGGGAAGAGATGCGGCTAACAAAGGCATTGTGTCAAAGAGCAGCCTAAGTGCTGGGAAGGAAGATGGGTCTCCCCAGCATCCTCTCACCTCAGCCTGTGAGGGCCAGAGAACACCGCTGGTGGGAGGGCTTTGTAAAATGAAGCACCCATGCCTTGTCCCTTTTATGAGCTTGGGGTTGGCTAATGGCTCCCATCTCTGATAACTTCCCCTGCCCCCAAAACTGGGTAGGATGGTCAGGCTGAGACAGTAGTGGGAGCAGTGTGATTGACGTTTAGGGTCAAGGTCCCGTCTGGTATTAGGGTTAGGGCTGAGGCTGAGGCTGGCTGGGTCTGAGTTCAGGTGAAAATGGGTTCAAGAGAAATGGAGCTCTGGGCCCTGGGAGAGGTTGGCTCCCGCCTCTGGACTAGTCTCTTTGGGTAACTTCCTCTCTTTCCCTTCCTCTCTGAGGTGGCCCTTGCAGGTGGCCACACTGTTTGCCTGTGTTGTCATTTCATCCTCTCAGCAGTCCCAGGTGGCTGTACCGATCCCCATTTTACATAGGGGAAAGCTCGAAGACTAAAGAATGCAGTGAAGCGTCTGATGGGGCTTAGAAAGTTTGTCCAGGTGGGTACAGATGCTATGTCCTTGAGGTGAATTCAGAAGTGTTGGCCAGGTGGGGCCCAGAGAAGGGGTCACCTGGCTAGGAAGAGATTGAGTTGGGACCTGGATCTTTGGGCTCCCAGGCAAGTATTCTCTTCCTTTCCCTGTGTCTCCTGGGCTCACAGGCTGCCCTTGTCCTGTCCCCCACCCCAGCCCCATACCCCACCCCCTGTGACTAGCCAGGCCTGGCTCAGTTATCCTGCCTCTTTAACTTCCTGGCTGGCTGGCTTGGGTAAGGAGGGCTGGGGAGGGTCTGGCTGGGAGGAGTTCAGGCTCAGCCCCTTCCTGGGCTTGAGGGGTGGGAGGAGCCTTGCAGGGCAGACACAGAGCCCCTTTGTCTGGGGCACACTGCAAAGCAGCTGGTCTGGGATTTCTGGGCGTTTTTACATTTGAAGAATAATTGCATTGTCTGGGGGGCCCCTTGAGAATCCAAATCCCTCCCCAGACCTGCCAGGCACTCCAAAGAGATTCCCCTGAAAGCCCCCTCCCCCGCCCTGCTCCCCTCCTGTTAGAAGCCTGAGGCAGAGGGGTCCCTCCAGGGAAACTGAGGTAGGGCTGCTGTCCTGGAGCACCAGGAGTTTCCACTGGGGGAGAAACTTGGAAGTCCCCAGGGTTGGTTGGGGAGGATGCAGGTGTCCCTGGGCAGGGTTCCCTTGAGCAAACTTGGGGCTGAGAGGAGGGGAGGAACCTCCTGGTAGGAAGGGGTAGGCCCATTTTGGAGTGCTTCCTCTGGTGGAGCTTGAACCCTAAGGAGTGAGGCTCACCAGGTGAGCCAGGTGCATAAACTGCCTTGGCCACACTCTTTTCCTCATTCGCGCGTGCCTGGAGAAAAGGAAAGGGAGGCAGGCACGTTTTGGAGTAGCCTGTATTCAGAGGGGAGCCAAGGATGGGTGGATGTTTTTTTTCCTTGTGAGGGGAGACTTTGGAAGGGTGTGGGGCACCTGGGAAGTTGGCCCTTCGTGCATTGTTTTGGTTGTAGTGGCCCCTGTCGGGGAGGTAGTGACCTGCTGATGGCTGGGTGAGCCGTAGTAGACTCCATTGCTGAGGAGGAAGGGGAACCCCATGCTAAGCTGGGCCACGACTCCCCTTGCATGCAGTTCACTCCCAGGCTTCAGGAGGAGGTCCCCAATCTAACCTGGGACCGCGACCAAGCTAAGTGATTGCGGGGCTGCAGCCTCACTTCAGAATAATGGGCTGCTTCCTCTTCCCAGGATTTCTTGGGGGTGAGATGCCTATGCTTTGGGGACAGTCCGGGGCCGGGTGATGTTCGTTACAGAACAGAACCAGTGCAAAGGACTCACATTTCCAGGGTGTCTGTTGCTTCAGGAGACGTCAGTGGAACAGGCCTTCCTGGTGGTTCAAGCAACAGACAACTGTGCATCACACAGCTGCATAACCACAGCACCCTGCATAAGCGTGTGCATTTAAGAGAACCCAGAGTCAGCTGATGTCTGTGGAAAGGGAGGGTTCCCACAGGCCTTCAACTGAGTGCACTGGAGATGCTCAAGACATGGTGAATTTGGGGCATGTGCATATGTTTGCGGGGGTGTGCATGAAAACAAGCCAGAAAGATCAACGAGGTCCAGAGGGTCAAGGGCTGAGGCCTTCCTCATGCCTGGTGCATTGTAGGTGCTCAGTGAATTGCTGGATTTTATTCCCGGTCCATGAGAGGCCTGGCCATGCTTGTCTTTGAGAGGGTGGCTGAGCAGTTATGTAGGGGTGCAGTCCGGATGGAGAAGGCAGGCTGCTGCGTAGGGTGGCTGAGGATGGAGTTGGCATGGCTTGACCCAGTAGATAAGGGCAGGTCTTTCATGACAGACGTCTTCAGCTTTGAGCCCGGGAGTGCTTGACGCTCCGGCAGTTTTTAACAGAGATGGGGGAACACGTAAGGAGATGCTTGGTGCCCCAGCTCCGTTCTGGGCATTTCCAGGAAGGGCCGGGCAGGGTCAGATGTGGGAGGCCAGGATGAAAACATGTTTCTAGTATTTGTCGGTTAGGAGGCACTTTTTGAAGGGTAAATCTCAGGGTCACAAATGAAACGAGTGAGGATACTGAGAAAAGGTGGGTGAGGAAGTGGGCACATGCTTGGCTGCTGGCGCCCTTTCGCGTTGCAAAGCCTCCTGGTCTTCATCCATCTTTCTTTGGTGACTCTGCGTGGGAGAGGGCTTTTTTCCCCTCTTTCCCTCTCTCCTCCCTCTGCTGCCTCTTCTTCCCAGTTTGGCTTCTTGGGCAGGTCCGTCAGGGCAGTGTTGGCTCTATGCAGCAGGGGGAGGTGGTGGAAGGAGGATGAGGAGGGCAGTGGGGCAACTTGAATGGTAGTGAGACACTCATACCATAGCTGGCCTGATTTCTTGAAGCTGCCGGGCTTGGCCTGCTTAGGGCCATGGAGGCTTCAGGCTCCCATCCCCATTTTGCCATGGAAGCAGGAGCAAGAAGGCAAATGCTGTTATTGCTCTGTGCCTCCTGCCTCCCACCTCCCTCACCCCTCCTCCTCCTCTTCCTCTCTCCCTCCCTCCCTCCATGCCTGGCCGAGCCAGCACTTTTTTCTTCTCTCCTTTATCTGCTCAAAAAGTACAGGGTGTTCTCTTTCTCCTGTGCATACAGATCAAGGAGCGGATGTTATTTATTTATTTATTTCCCCGTCAGGAAAAGAGCAGGCAGGCAGTGAGGAGCATTAAGTAATTATTCTTCCTCAATAAGGCATTTTATCATTAAAAAATAAATAAATAAAAAAAGAAAAACATGATACAAACCAATAGAAAACAAGTTGCTTCTGCTACCGCCAGTCAGATAACAGAGCACGTGAAGGTCCCGCACACAGTAGGTATTTCTGCATATGCTTCCCCCCCCCTTTCAGTTTGGACCCCAGGGTATGTTAGCTCCAAGGGCTGATGTGGGGGCACAGCAGACTCCTCACCTCTCTGCCCTCTGTGGGCTATGTGAGTGGCTTCTCTGGCTTCTTAGGGGCTTTAGGGGTTGACAGGCCCTCCTGGAACAAAGCCTGTAGAGGGACAGGACTGTGGGATTAGCTGTGAGGGTCAAGGGCACAGGTGACCTACCTGGCCCTGGTTACTTGCTTCTACCTTAGCACCCCATGTATTCAGTCTCTGACACATGGGAACTGCGGGTTCTTTCTGTGTTAATCTTAAAGGCAAGCTGCCCGCCTACACTTTCCACAGTCCGTTCCTGAACTCTGTCCCAAAGACAGTCTACTCATAATTTAGCTACAGAACTTCACACATGATTTCCACTTGTGAGGCTCTTGAAAATGCTGACAATCTTGTGACATTCACACTGGGCCTTATTTGACTGTCACGGCAATGTAGTGAGGACAAGCTGGCCCTTTCGCCTGCTTCCCAAGGTAGCTTATCTAGATGCAGGGTTTTTAAAGGTGGTGCTCCAGTGAGCCTGGGGGTTCTGTGGTGAGACTTAAGTGGGGGTGGGAGCCCTAGTTTCATTCCGGTCATACCATGCGCCCCACAGGAGCTTTTTGAGGGGTGTCACCAGTAAGGTTTGAAAACCATGGCACTGATCCCACTCCTTTGTTGTATATAAGAGGCTGTTTTGGGGGATGGCCTTGGGGTGGGGTGGGGTGAGAATGGAGATGGGGGTGGGGGTGGGGAGGGAGGCTCAGAGACCAGTAGCAGTGCCCAGCAGTGGCAGCTCCCAGCACCAGGTGTTTTACAGACCTGCCTCAGAGCAGGCTCCTCGCCTGTGTAGCAGCCCTGCCTCTTCCTCCCTACTAGCTGCCCTGGCTAGGGGGTGCAGGTACCCACACCCTCACCTCTAGGTTTAGTCCTCAGGAAGGAGAATCTGGGGAGGGAGGGGGGAAGGGAGGAAAGGACTCGAGCTAGTCCTGACCCCCATGCTTCTGGGAGGCTGGACAGAACAGCACTAGGGGGCAGTGGCGGGGAGGGTGGTGGTGGTGGAGGGACAGGAGAGCAGAGGATGAGGGAGGAGGATTGGAAAATTCGAGATACAGGCTCTCCTGGAAGGGGCAGTCTGAGTTGGAGAGCCCCTGCCTCTGAACCTGAGACTTAGACTCAGGGCGGCTCTGGGCCTCGGTTGCCACCTTCTGGCCTTCTAGGAAACTTTTCTGCATGGGGTGGGTGGGCCGGGGAGGTTTGAGGGAGTTTGGGGGCTGGAGTGGGGAGACGTTCTTGCCCGTGCCCGGGTGTGCCAGGTGTGCCGTGGGCAGGCGGAATGGATGGGAGGAGCACGAGAAGCAGCTTCTCGGCCCGAGCATATTTAGAAAAAGACCGCTTTGCTAAATCTATGATAAAAAGATATTGAAGGGTGAAACTTTGGTGGTCAGACCTTGAGATGTGTGGAGAAGGAAGTTCGTGTGCCAACCTTTTCTTTTAATAGGGAACTAGGAATGGACATCTGAATGGTTACTGAGGCATACACGTACACGTGCAGCGAATGGCACAAATACTAAATGTCCAGCTCTGTGGACCTTCATAGGTTCACTGCGTGGCCACCATTCAGCTCAAGATATGTGTACCCCTCCCACCCTGGCGAGCTCCCTCCCGGCCCTCTCCGCCATCCTCCCCACTCCCATCTTCCTTTTGTCATCACACATTGATGTGACCTCTTCATGAACTCCACATTGCATGTAATGGAGTCCTACAGAATGAGCTTTATTTTTTTATTTTCTTCTTATTGTTTTAATCTCTGGCTTCTTTTGCTCAATGTAATATTTAGTTCATTGCTGAGGACTAGGCCCTTGCATGGATAGGCTACGCATAGCGTAATGTATTTATCCATTCGCCC
This sequence comes from Eonycteris spelaea, assembly GCA_003508835.1. NCBI lineage: Eukaryota > Metazoa > Chordata > Mammalia > Chiroptera > Pteropodidae > Eonycteris > Eonycteris spelaea. The sequence goes on from PUFA01000110.1 coordinate 1,724,712, forward strand.
GTAGATGGACCTTGGGGTCTTCTGTTTTTTTGGCTCTTATGACTAAAGCTGCTGTAAACATTCCTTAGCATATCTATGTGGTGGAACATGCCATATCAGGTATGGGGATCAACTTTTTAAATGTTCCAGTCTGCTGCCCAGGAGCCACCTTCCGCCCACATTTGCTTCCGATTAGGTCCTGGCACTATTAGAGTCTGTAACTTCTGCCACCGAAACCTCAGTAAAGGCAACTGGAATCTAAGTTGCTTGGGTCAGGCAAGGCGCAGGAATGGAATCATAGCTGAGCGGCCCCCTGGGATGACCCATGGACACCTTCGGAGCTTTCTGGTCACTCTGGGAATAGAAGGGTAGCCTCTCCCAACCCTGGGGCCAGATTGAAGGACCCCCCTTGGCATCCCAGCCATCAACTCCCTAGCCTGGCGTCTCTGAGCAAGCTGGCTTAGCGTAACTGTCAATTTGATGTCTGGCCTCTGGTGCCACGGGTCCTCATGGTCCACTGTTTCCTGGGCTCCTTGCTGCTTTGCGTGACTGAGGGTCTGGGTGGCCAGGGAAAACAACCATAGGTCTACCCGGAATAGCAGAGGCTTGTCCAATACCGGCTTCGTGGCATTTCTGGGGGAGGGTGGGACTTTGTCCTGCCCAACAAATTGCCAGTTCGTTGAGGCTGTGAAAGACTTAACAGAAAGTCAGAGGAGAAGAGAAGGGGCAAGAAAGAGAGTGCCAGGGAAGAGCCAGGCAAGGGAGGGAGAACGGAAAAGTCCAGCACTGCGTGTACAGGCATCTGGGTTGGTGCAAGGCATCCTGGCTCAGTGGCATCAGTGGTGAGCATCCTTCGGGCTCGAACGTGTGAGCTGAACTGCAGCAGCTGTGCTGTGGGCTCAGCTGCGTCCAGGGTCAGCAGTGCCAGGGTCAGTTTTCTCCTGACTTTGGCCTTTCTTAGTCGTTCTCTTCTTGGCTGGCTCTTGTCTCTCAGCCTTGGGGAAAAGGCAGTGCTTAGTAGATTTGGGATGGATTGATGGCTTTCAAGGGCTTCTAGGTGGGCCCCCAGCTCTACTGCTTGCATCCCTTCCTTTCATCTCTTCTAACCTGTGTCTCTTCCTCCTTCCCTACATCCTTTGGAGATGACTCTTTGCTCAGGTTCTTGGGGGAGGTGGGGCTTGAGGTCCCCTCTTGAGGCAGAGCCCATAAGCAGCCCTGGGTCAGGTGGCAAGTGAAGGGAGCCTAAGTGAGCTGTGACACCCCTGCTCCCTGCAGGTTCCTAGGAGGTAGTAGCGGACGGTATGCCAAAGTTGTGAATCCAGTTGGCGACAGTGCGGATGACCCTCTCAGTTGTGTGCGCCTACGGAGGGAAGGGGACAGCCTCGCGTGGTGGTGATCGGCGCTGGGCTTGGCTGGCCTAGCTGCAGCCAAAGCGCTTCTGGAGCAGGGTTTCACGGATGTCACTGTGCTTGAGGCTTCCAGCCGCATCGGAGGCCGTGTGCAGAGTGTGAAACTTGGTGAGTGCCACCTCAGCCCAGCTACCTCTAAAAGCACCTCTCGTCCCTCAGTGCCTTGGCCCTGCCCGAATCTCATTATTTTAGCTTCTTCTCTAGGGTGTTTTCCATCACGTATGCTGCTGGATGTTTTCCAGAAGCTTCCTTTGCCCCTCTCAGTAGCTCTCTGAGGTAGGCAGGATGGGGTTCTGCCCTCCAGTTTTGGAACATGACCTAGGGTTCACAGTGTTGAGGAGGGAAGGGACACCCAGAACCAAACTCTCTTGGAAGTGGATGTACCAGCTTGTATTTCACAAGAAGGAGAATTCTGTGAGCATCTATTAGTCCTTAACTTTTGCGTGTGAATTAACATATTATGACTGAGAGCTAGCTGCGACAGTAGAACCTCAGGGCACCAGAGGGGGAAGGGGATTTCGGGCCTCCCTGTGGGAGATGGGCAGGTTTTAGGATTGTCTGGGAAAAAGATCTGTCCAGGTTACAGAGTAATGAGGACTCTGGAGAAAGCAGCCAGATAAGAGACTTACCCCAAGGGTCAGAAGATAATGCCAGGGGTTCTAGAGGGTGGGAATTACATGAAATACAGGTGGAGGCCAGGACTTCTTAGCCAGGGTATCTGACCAATGAGATGGAGTGGGTAGGGGCCATGAAAATGGTCCAGTGGGACCATGCACTTTGGGCTGCATTGACCAGAGGATTTTGTGTCTGTGAGTGTTCCTCAGGGGCAGCAAGGCCAAACAGGTTCTGTGTACCCATTTGTGATGGTTGCGGCAAGTGGCTCCGAGGAGGAGGTGGTCAGGCTTAGAATAAGCAGAGGTTAAGGACACATGGGGACCTTCTCCCCTCTTTCAGAAACTTTGATCACATTAGGAGCCTTCCGCCATAGCATTTACTGGAAAGCCCATGTGACGTTCCATCTGTCTTCCCCTGGCACACACAGGAGAGTGTGTTGGCAGTAAGGATGAAAGCACCATCCAAGATGTAAACCTAGGGACATCCGCTGGGGAAGCCTGGAAGTTGACACCTGATTGACTGGCCTGGAGCCTTAGAGAAGGGGCAGCTCCATGTGTGGTTCTTGAGTCTTGATAAGATATTTAGGGTCTGACAGAAACAGAAGATGGGAGGACAGATGGCCCAGTCTCAGTGGAAGCCAATAGCCGAGACATGCCATGCAGTAAAATGATGGTACAGGCAGTGAGGAGGAAGAGATTGGGTTGCAAGAAGCTGAGGTGATGCACATTTGGGCAGGAAGCCTTCCCTTGGGGGAGTGAGGTTAGGTGGGTCTCAAGTGATAACGGGGAGTTGGTAGTAGCAAGAAGAAGGAGGATGGGCAGTACTTGTGGAATAATGAATGTGAGGAAAACCAAGGCAGATCTGTCAGGAGAGGGAGGAGAGTGTCTGGGCAAGGGTGTATGTGCATGTGTTGTGTGTTGTGTGTGCAGAGACACACAAGGCTGAAGGCCCAGGCTATAGTTGGACCTGCTGCAGTGTGAGATGGTAGCTGTGAACCTCAGTGCCAAGAGTAGGGGTCAAGGGCCGGAGGCCCCAGAGACTCTGGGCATAGACATGGATATAGTCCCTAGCGTTCTGATGCAAGGGTGTAGCAAGGATAACAGAGGCAGAGGGGCATGTGGGAGAGGGCAGGAAATATCTGGCAGGGCCTGGGGGATAGGGGTGAGTAGTGACCTTGCAGCTGACCTCAAGCTGCTCCCTTTGTTCTTGCTCTTGCTGAGTATCTAGAATCAGGAAGGGTACCCCACGCCTGGACATTGCTTCCCAGTGGCTGTGTGACTTGGAGCTCCCTGCTGTACCCTGGGAGGCTTCTCAGGTTTATTAGAGTCTCCAGGGTATTGACTCCCTTTTCCTCATATTGAGAACTCAAACCAGGCAAGATTCTTTGGGGATCCCCAAGCCTGAGGCTCTAAAGGAGGATTAGTAATAAATACCCTCAGTGCCCACTAGAGGAAGCGCACTGGGTTTTCAGCCTTTGGTGTTCTCCAGTCTGCTGACTTCTAATTAGTCCAATGTGGTGACTCTGGGACAAATCACAGAGTCATTCAGGGTAGCAGTTATTTCAGCTACAAAGTAGAATTCACTTTGTGCCACAGGTAGTTTTACTGGGAACTTTTCACTGAAGGCTTTGGTTGGTTGCCCGAAGGGGACACTAATCCTCTTCCTGCCCTGCTGTGGAGTGGAATGATCCTCCTGGAGGGATGGTGGGGCAGTGTTCTAGCCCTCTCTGAAGAAGTCCTCGCCCCTCTATGGGTGTGTTGTTGTCACCATCAGGACACGCCACCTTTGAGCTGGGAGCCACCTGGATCCATGGCTCCCACGGGAATCCCATCTATCATCTAGCAGAAGCCAATGGCCTTCTGGAAGAGACAACTGATGGAGAGCGCAGTGTGGGCCGCATCAGCTTCTACTCCAAAAATGGCGTGGCCTGCTACCTCACCAACCGTGGCCGCAGGATCCCCAAGGACGTGGTTGAGGAATTCAGCGATTTATACAACGAGGTGAGGGTACAGCAGGACGACTGGGAGTAGAGTGTGGGGGCAGGAGCACTCTGGCGGAGTGGGGGGAGTCAGGCAACCTGCTGGGGTTTTCTAAGACCTTGGTCATGACTCGGCACACTCTCTGGGCCCTGCCTGTGGAAAGTCAGGACAATTTGTGGATAGAATGAAGATGATGAATGAAGAAGTACTAGGTAAGAGATTATTAGTACACATGATTCAATATTTCTCCAGAAAGGCCTTACACATCTTTTATTAGATTCATTACTAGGTACTTAGGTGGTAACTGTTGTTGTTATTGCTTTTGGATACTCCTTTAAATGGTAATTTAAAAAAAGTTTATTTTCTAGTTGTTTCTGGTATATGAAACTATAAATGATTTTTATAAATTGATTTTAGCAACATTGGTAAATTATTATTTTAATTCTAATAGTACATATATTAATGTTATATTAATTTATATTCTAATAATATTTTAGAATCCGATGTATATAATTTTATACAAAAATATGAGAATTTTGTTTTTTTCTTTTCTAATCCTCAGACCAGAATTGTCTATTAGAACTTTCCACAATAATGGAGATGTTTTAGACCTGCACTATCCTGTATTGTAGTCACTAGCCACATGTGGTTCTTGAGCTCTTGAAATGTAGCTAGTAAAACTGAGTAAGTAAATATTTAATTTAATTTTAAATTGCTGCAGGTGTCTAGTGGCTACTGTATTGGACAGCACAGCCTAACACTCTTTATTTCTTTTTCTTGCCTTCTCACTGGCCAGTATCACCATTACAGTGTTGGATAGAAGTGGCATTCATCCTTGTTTAATTCAGGTTATAAAAAATGTGTCAATATTTTCAGTATCTTTTGGCAGTGCTGTGAAATGCACTGAACAAGCAAGGTAACATATAGGCCCTGCCTTCTGATACTTTGTCATTTATAGTGTAATGACTCAGGTCCATAAATTGGTCAAAAAGCACCTATTATACATTTTCTATGTCTCTTGAGCATAGAAAAGGAGAAATTACCCTTCCTTTGGGGTATGCCGACTTAATGAGGTTGGCTCAATATGTGTGAACCCACAGGTATGTTGTGTGCAATCCCATGGTATTAGTGTTCTCACTCATGTGCAAAGGGATTGAATTATTAATGAACAGATAAGAACTAATATCCTTCAAGATAAAACTTCCTGGTCTACTGGGAATCACTCACATGCTGATTCCCAGGTGATTATGAGTGTTTCAAGCATGGATGCTTCTTGAGAATGACTTTCAGGGTCCATGACTTGCTCTTTTACATATCGTTAAAAGTAGATCATCATTAACTTTCTCTTGTGGGTTTGATTTTTGAAAACCAAGAGTGTGAGTTGTGAGAAGTAGGATGGATAAGGTAGGGTTGTGATGCTTAGGGTGAGAAGGAGAAGGTGTTAACTATGAGGTCCATTGAGTTCCTTGTGTAGCTCTTAATCAGTGCTGATGAATATGCAGCCTCCCTCCAAAGGTGATGACTCACTTGAATGTATTATATTTGTTAACAAATAAATGGGTTTGTGCAGTAACACCACATAGATCTTACTTTCTGGAGCAAGACTACCTTGATTCAGATATTAGTTCTACCATTTATTAGCATGAGCAAGTTATTGAGCATCTCTGAGTCTTACTTTCCTCATCTGTAAAATGGACATAGTTGTACATACTTCATAGTGTTATGAGGATTAAATGGGATCCTGACGAAAAGTGCTTAATGAGAATTGGAGTGGGTGTTAGCTGTTATAGGCTTGCCCATTTCCCTTGGGTCATACTGGGAAGATGTCATTTAGCCTTGAACAGGAGACTACCCATATGACAAACCCATGTTCGGTTAAGTCCATCCTAGTTGGTGATTGACACAAAGAGCCACACAGATGGACTCAATTTGTTACTCCTCAGCTGGGCATTTTGGCCTCTAGTCAACATGAGCTAAGGACTGGCTACCATGTTGGTTATCAGCCAAGGTAAAAAACCCAGGGAGAAGGAAGAGAAGTGAAAGCCTAACTCTTTGGCAGTGATACTGGGTGAAGAAATTGCTGAGGACTCCAGGTAGGGCCAAACACCCAGCACCTTGTGACTGGAGGGAGGAAAAATAAACAATTTAACTCATTACTTCTTCATATTTTGTTCTTCAGAGACATGTTTAAATTATGTTTCTACCTTATGTAAAAGCCTTTCCCTTGAGTGGAATGGTTGGGGGTGGGCAATGCCATGTTCCTTCCTTCACACTGCAGCCTCAGGGTCTACACCAGGGCTGGGTTACAGGGAAGACACATTCCCATGGATGTGAGCTGACCAAATTTAAACTCACTTTAGGAAGGGGAAATGCACCATTAATCAGCACTAGCAACAAATGTTGGCCAGAAAACCTACATTTGCCCGTGTCCTGGGAGGGAGAGTGGGCATGTAGTCACGCTCAAACCCCTTCACTGATGTCAGGCCCTTGGATAAAATCAAGTCCCTTCGTTCTTCATGCCCTGGCCCTTGCCTGCCTTTCCAGAGTCATCTCTTGCACCTTCTCTTTCCTCGCTGCCCACTTCAGCAAGACTGGACCACTTTGAACTGAATGCATTTACATTCTCTTTCCCTTTCTCTCATCTTTGAGTATGCTGTTCCTTCTGCCTGAAAGACTTTTCCTTTCTCTCCCACTGCCAACCTGGCTGTCTCCTGATTGTTCAAGGTTGTCTGGGTTGATCTCACAACCCCTGTGTTTTTCCTATCACAGCATGTTCTATAAAAACATGTTATGATGTCTCCCCAATGTGGGTGAGGGCAGGGGTTCAGCACTATGTCAGTCTGGCTCACCATTACAACCTGTGTCAGGCACAGAGCCCAGTAAATGTTTATTGAGTGAATGTTGGGGCTCAGACATTGCCCTTTAGGGATTGCATGTCAGGACTGGCTTTCTTTCCTCAGGGAGACCTGCCTGTTGTTTGGTGAGGGTGATACCAGGCAGGCAGGGGAGGTTGTAGGACCCACTCCAAGGGGCCATTCATTACTTTCTGTCGATGAGTTGTGGGTTGGAGTTCTTGCCAAAATATGACCACAAAATTTATTTCCATTCCTTGGCACCCTGCGGCGTCCCTGCCCACTGCATGCTCTGCCCCAATCAATACGGCTATCTTCCTTCCCGCGTCTGAGTCCTGCAGTAAAGGGAGTGTCTTGTGGGGACCTGAGCCGGGTCTGGCAGGGTCTCCTGGGAGATCAAACTTCAGGGCCCCTTCTGCTCTCTCTTCCCACAAACACTGGCCAGGCCGCTGCTCCAGATTGCCCTCCCTGGAGAGAGTTAAGCAGACATGCTTGGGCAGAGGTGGCAGGGAAAAAGTTTGTGCACTTGGTTCTTGGAAAAGGGAAATGTGTGCAGATCTGGGTTCTGAAGTAGTGGTCTGCTTGGCCTTATAGAGTTCGTGAAGGGAGGATCCTTTCCCACAGACTGTACAGGCAGCAAACATTTTACTTTTGTAAGCAAACGCTCAGTGACAGCCTCTGCAGCCCATCTGGCCTCCCTCACAGGTTTGGATGGCTTTCGAGGGCAGTTTCAGAAAGAGCTCATGATCTTCGAACTATGACCTGTTGGTGCAGTCTCAGTGCAGCATCTAGAGCCACACTGATGCACCAAGGGAGATAGGTCACAGGCTCAGTGTATCTGGGGATGTCTGAGAAGTGGCAGCTTTTGCATCGGGGGCCTTCAGTCTGAGATGGAGATAGGATGAGGGAGTGTGTTTTCAGTCTCCTCGGGTCTCTCCGGCAGGTCTATAACTTGACCCAGGAGTTCTTCCGGCATGGTAAACCAGTCAATGCTGAGAGTCAGAACAGCGTGGGGGTGTTCACCCGGGAAGAGGTGCGCAACCGCATCAGGGATGACCCTGACGACCTGGAAGCCACCAAGCGGCTGAAGCTCGCCATGATCCAGCAGTACCTGAAGGTATCTTTGCTGTGTGGAAGCTTAGTTGAGTACAGGTGCCAGAGTGAAGAAGACCCGCTCTGAGGAGTCTGGGTCGAGGAGGGCGTGCTGCTCTGAGGTCCTGTTCCCACCCCTGCCTGGCCCTGACGGTCTCCTGACTTGTCTCTGGCTCTTCCCACAGGTGGAGAGCTGTGAGAGTAGCTCACACAGCATGGACGAGGTATCCCTGAGCGCCTTTGGGGAGTGGACAGAGATCCCCGGTGCCCACCACATCATCCCCTCAGGCTTCGTGAGGGTAGTGGAGCTGCTGGCCGAGGGCATCCCAGCCCACGTCATCCAGCTGGGAAAACCTGTCCGTTGCGTGCATTGGGACCAGGCCTCGGGCCGCCCCCGGGGTCCTGAGATTGAGCCCTGGGGTGAGGGTGACCACAATCACAATGCCAGGGAGGGCGGCCAGGGTGGAGGGGAGCCCCGGGGGGACAGGCGGGATGAGGACGAGCAGTGGCCGGTGCTGGTGGAGTGCGAGGACTGCGAGGTAATCCCGGCAGACCACGTGATCGTGACCGTGTCGCTGGGCGTGCTCAAGAGGCAGCACACCAGCTTCTTCCAGCCGGGCCTGCCTGCGGAGAAGGTGGCTGCCATCCACCGCCTGGGCATCGGCACCACTGACAAGATCTTTCTGGAATTCGAGGAGCCCTTCTGGGGCCCTGAGTGCAACAGCCTACAGTTCGTGTGGGAGGACGAGGCGGAGAGCCGCACCCTCACCTACCCGCCTGAGCTCTGGTACCGCAAGATCTGTGGCTTCGATGTCCTCTACCCGCCAGAGCGCTACGGCCACGTGCTGAGCGGCTGGATCTGCGGGGAGGAGGCCCTCGTCATGGAGAAGTGCGACGACGAGGCGGTGGCTGAGATCTGCACCGAGATGCTGCGGCAGTTCACAGGTGCGGCCTTGCGCCACCGCTTCCACTGCCTCGCTCCACCGCTCTGCCATCCTCTGCCAGACCCTCCGAATCCCCTGAACCAGGCGGTGGCTCTCCCCTCCATAGGTTGTGAAACTGAGGTGGCGCGGCCATTGGGAGAGCTGCCACCGGGTGCAGCATCTCAGCCTCCGCCTCCTAAATTGCGGGCTCTCCCCCGTCTGCAGCTTGAGACACTCAAAACCATAGGTTTTGTGTTTCTTTTTTCTAAGAGCTGAGAGTAAAAACTCAGATGTCCCCGCAAAACCTCAGATTGCTCATATCCTACTGATATTATTGTCTTACTAAATGGATTTTTGTTTTACTGTCCGGTTCTTTTAGTTGAACATCTTTCATCCATTATTTCAGGAAAGCCAACCCCTGAAATTGGAAGGAAACATGATTATCTAGAATGTTTTTTGGATAGGAAAATGAAGCCCAAGGAAATCAGGTGTTTTGCTGGGGGTCACAAGGGGACGTGAGGGACATGCGGCTGGAACCTCGGCCCCCCTCCCCCACCATCCTCCATGCTGCCCCATAGCAGCCTGGCCTGCTGAGAGCCCTGGAGTTGGATGGCAGCGCTCTGCTCAGCGTGTCTTCTACGTGCAGCCATTTCTTATCCTTCCTCTTGGCTCTTCTGACTCCCCAACAGGGAACCCCAACATCCCCAAACCTCGGCGAATCCTGCGCTCAGCCTGGGGCAGCAACCCCTACTTCCGAGGTTCTTACTCGTACACTCGGGTGGGCTCGAGTGGGGCAGACGTGGAGAAGCTGGCCAAGCCCCTGCCGTACACAGAGAGCTCCAAGACGGCGGTGAGTGCGGGTGCGCTCAGGCTGTGGGGGTTCGCGGTGGAAAGTCAGGGAGGGTGGGCGCGTGTGTTCTGCAGGTGTGTTTGGCCTAGGGGGAGGGTGGTGTTCACTGAAGGGTACCAAGGTGAGACAGGGATGTATGCAGTGGCTGCTATACAAGACAATGTGCACTTAACATCTGGAAGAAAAGGTGGAATCAGATTGAGGTGTTCACCGCTTTCTCGAGGTTATCAAAACGGAGCCATTCAATGCGGTGCTATCCAATATGGTAGCCATTAGCCACATTTAATTTAAATTGTTAATTAAAATTTAAATTAATAAATTAAAATTTTTGTTCCTCGGTTGCACTAGGCAGATTTTAAGTTCAGCAGCCACATGTGGCTTGTGGCTACCATGTTAGATCATGTAACTATAGAACATTTCCATGATCATGGAAATGGACAGCACCGATTCAATGGAAGTAAGTTTTTCCAATATGTTCTATTGACTTTCCCCTCCAATATATTTTAGAATATAAAATTGAGAATACTGACCCTTCTCCAAATTATATCACTAATAAATGTTATATAGAGGTAATTATTAAATATGAGAGAAATAATTATATATCCATAAAATGGATTGTAATAAGATGCAATAAATTTTAAAACCCATCGTACTTATATTCAAAACATTTGCTTGGTGGAATTGATGCTTTCAGTGGCCTCTCTCTATCCACCAACATGGAGGCAACCAACCAGCAAGGTGCATTGTGTGCCCAGCTGTGCTCGGGGGAGAGAGGAAAAGCCCTCACCGCTGCTACAGCCATCCTCTAAAAAAGCAAAGCAAAACAAAAGTTAACTGTGGCTTAAAGAGATTTACTTCTATCACACAAAAGGAAAGACAGAGTAGGTGTCAAGACCTGATATCATTAGCATTGAGCTCCATCTTCAAGGTCTCCTTTTGGCTCCAGAGGGCTCCAGAGGCTGCTGCTCTCACATTTGCATTTTAGGCTGGAAGGAGGGGGACGCTTGGGGCTGAATCAGTTTCTCTAAGCAACAGTGCACTTGAAGCTGATTGGCTCGACCTTAGTCACATGACCACACCAGCTGCTGGGAAGGCTAAGATACGTCACTTTTATTCTATATGGCAATAGACCCAGTTAAAAATCAGAGCTTTGTTACTGAGGAGAAAGGAGAATAGATGTGGGAGTAGGCAGTTTGCTCTCTGACATAAGATGAGCTCCCCCTTTCACTTCAGCCACCTCTGTGGGCTCCTTGTTTGGAGAGTTAAAACCTCATTACTCAAAGTGGGTGGTCCGTGGACCAGTAGACCCTGCATCACATGGTAGCGTGTTAGAAATGTAGACTCCCAGCCCACCCCAGACCTGCCGAATTAAAACTTCACCCTACCAGGCTCCCTAGCTGGTGCCTTTGCACATATAGTTTAAGATGCCCTGGGCTAAAGTCCAAACTCAAGCTTGGAATGCAAACACTTGTGCTTTGCCTAGACCCCACCTAGACAGCCAGCTATCTCAAGGCTGAGTCCTGGCTGTACCAAAAATTGTCACTGTCCCCTAAATGAGGCCTGCTTTGATGCGTTTTTGCTCCCATTTTCCTTCTTTCTGAAACATTATTTGTCCTATTTATTTACCCAGCATCTTCCAAGAAGCAGCCCAAAGGTCCTGTCCTCTGGGAAGCTTTGTGTGTCTCCTGCTAACCCTGAGCCTCTCTTCTGGGCTCTCAGCACCTTACCCAAACACCCATCACGTCATATATGACACTGTTAATAATTGGGTTTCGTGTCTGGCTTCCCCACCAGCAAGGAAGCTCCTCAAAGCAGCAGCCTGGTCACCTTTTATCTTCCAAGTGCCCAGAACAGTCCCTGGATCCTAATAGGGGCTCCATAAAGGTTTGTTAAATTACCGCCTAACTTTATCCAGTGCTTATGTTCTTCCAGGTTCTAAGTGCTTTAGATACATTATTTCACTTAATCCTTACAACCACCCTCAGAAGTAGGTAGTATGAACCCATTTTATAGATGAGAAAAGGCTTAGGAAGGTGAAACCATTTGCCCCGAGTTCTCTGGTAAGAGGCACAGTGAGCTTCTGAGGCTACAGAGCCAGGACTCCTAAAAGCCTCGGAACAGACAGAACTGAGAACTGGATGTTTGGGGCAGACGCAAGGGAAGGTGGTCAGGTGGGGTGGATAACTCCTCATCCTCTGGAAGCAGCAATACCTGCATCTCAGATACCTGCTCATTCCTCTGTGACTTGTAGTATGGATGGGGGTTCTGGGGCAAACAAGTAGCCTCTTAGCCTCTCTTCCTCCTCCACCCTCACTTCTCCATCCCTCACCCAGCCCATGCAGGTGCTGTTCTCGGGTGAGGCCACCCACCGCAAGTACTACTCTACTACCCATGGTGCTCTGCTCTCTGGTCAGCGTGAGGCTGCCCGTCTCATCGAGATGTACAGAGATCTCTTCCAGCAGGGGACCTGAAGGCCCTCGTCACTGCTGAGCGTGTTCCTTAAAGAACCACTAACTTGTGACTGCCAGCCCTGCCCCTTGCTGCCTTATCTCTTAATTTCCTAAACCTCTGTAGAATGGATTTGTATTTTTTGTAGAGCTAGACCCTGACTGGCTTCAGACCTGGCCTTGTAGCTTTCCGTTTTCTCCTTGCCGGGTGGTGACTAGAGTGCGGCCCATCAATATACTTTTGTGCTCTGACCTCTGACCTCCCCTCCCACCTCATTATTGTAAGTGCCTTCAATACTTTGCATTTTGGGATAATAAAAGAGGCTTGCCCTTCCCGTGCTCCTCAGCAGCTCTCTTCTGTTTCCCTCAGACTCTTGTGTATGTGTGTGTGTTTAATTACAACCCTTTTGAGTGAGGAGATAGTTGGGGGAGCCATGGGCTGGCTGTGTCCCCAGAAGGGAAGGTGCCTGCCTTTATGGGAATGGATTTCCCCTCACCCCAATCTGTTTTTGGTGGTTTGCCTTCCTGCAAGTGAGAATCCTCAAGAATAGGGGACCTTCACTGCCCAGCCCCAGCTCCTTCAGGACAGGCCTGGGTCTGTCCGCTAGCTCTTTGCTGGACTTCTCTGACACTAGTTGGGTGACGTGGCCACATGGAGTGAAGGTGAGTGCATGGAAGGGGACACCTATTGTGGCCTCATGCCAAGCTCAAATGTGTTAATTATTAATCAGTATCACTTGGCCATGGAGTCCTAGGTCTTGGCCCCTGGAGTGGATCCTGTTGACTTCTGGTAAGGTGGGTAGGCTGGCCACTTTTTGGGTAGGGAGCTATCTCTAAGTGTTGTCCACCTACTGTGTTCCAAGGGCCTACCCCTTATTGGGGTATAGTCTTTTCTGCTCTTTTTGCTGAGTGAAAACATACACACAGACACAGACACAGACACACATACACACCTTACATATACTCTCACCCACGCACACTGCCACACAGACACACCATCCCACACCCTTCCACCTACACACTATATCTAATACACATTTAGTCATTTTCTGATTCCAGATTTCTAGTGATAGAACTTGAATTACGTAGAATTGAAGGGTTGGGTGGTAGAGGAAGTTGTTAGAAGCCAGGTGGGCCCCCTGGTCTAACTCCGTTTAGCTTAGGTTTGGTCTCCTTCTTAGAAACTGCCCTTGATATGCTCTACGTCCTCTCCTCCCTCACCTCAGGTTATGATGGAGCTGTCCAACGTGGAGACACAGCTACATACATTCCTACCTGCACCACCTGCAAGTACACCCATCCACGTGCACATATTGAACAGGTATCTTGCTTTGCCAGGGTTGATCCACCAGGCATCTTCATGGAGTTTATATCAAGGATTCATATTCATCTGATGTATAACTTTAAAAAATTATAAATAGAGACATTAAAAATATTTTGAATAGAGAGAATCTGTTAATGTGGTTCTTCAAAGCTCAAACGTCATAAAAGGCTACAATGAAACAGATCCCCCAGACCTGTCCCCATGCCCTTGCTGCTCCTCACAGACCCATGTTGTTAGTCTTGTGTATCCATTTCTAGGTATAAGTCAATAGGAATACATACTCTTCTCTGTCCTTTTCATGCAAAAGTGACAAAGTATTTATACTGTGTTTTGCTCTTTTTTAATTAACGTAATGTATCTTGGCAATCTTTCTGTAACAGTACTTAAATAGGCGATGTAAAATTTCACCCTGCTTTAGTTAAAGAGTGTCTCCTTCCTGGCCTCGAGTTATTCTGTGGGAAGGACTTTCTATTAACTTCGCTTCAGGAGGCACGGATCCAGCATGGAACCACGTCCTGGCTTTTCCCCATGAACTGTGATGGGATGGACAGAAGTGATTCTTCCCATAAGCAAGGGGGAAGAAGGTCATAAGTAGGTTTTTAGGATCACAGGCATAGGAATTTTAAAGGACTCCATGAGGATGAAAAGGCCTGAAATATCTATTGCGACTGCATGTTAGGGCTTCAGGTGTGATCAAGAGGGAGGGAGAGTATTTGCTTAGTGCTGACCACCTGCCAGATAGGATGTCAGTTGTAAATGCTGGGCTCATGGCCTCGATTTGACAAAAATGCCAACTCAGGCTGGAGTCTGCAATTTATCCTCATGGGAAACAAAACCTATGAGAGTTAAGCACCCATCATCATTCAGGTAAGTGGTGATGCTGAGGCTTGAATCATAGTCTGTTCCTCTCTACAATGCAGGCTCATTTTATTGCATGATTAAAAGAAGAGGCTGGTGCTATCCAAAAAAAACCTAACAACAAACAAACAAACACCAGGCCATTGCTGGAGAGAGTGGAAATGGGTATAGTTACAATCTACTAAAGCTGGTCATGTGCCCACCAGCATTTCCCCTCCTGGGTATACACACTTAAGAGAAACAAGTGCATATGTCCACCAAAAAGACATATCAGTACTTTTGTTCATAGCAATCCAATTTGTAATTAAAAACTAGAAACAGCCCAGATGTCAAATGGTCAAACTGTAGTACATTCACACAATGGAATACTAATGTGCAAATATAATAAAATAAGCTGATATTTGCAACATCTATTAATCTCAAAAATGTTAAGTTGAATGGAATAAGCCAGGCACAAGGCTACAGGCATACCTCGTTTTATTGCACTTTGCTTTATTGTGCTTCATAGATGTTTTTACAAATTGAAGGCAAGACCCTCCACCAACAAAAAGATTACGATGCGCGTTATTGTGATGGTCTGGAACCGAACTTGCAATGTCTCCTAGGAGGTATGCTTGTATATACTCTATGATTTATTTTATACGCAGTTCAGGAATCTGCAAAACTATGGGGTTAGAAATGAGGGGATGTGGTAGTGCTCGGGAGGGAGTGTGGCATATTTTCTGGGTTATAGAAATGTTCCATATCCTGATATGGGTTGTGGCAAAATGGTGTTGGGTTATACACTGATAAAATGGGTTACACACTGAAGATTTATATACTTTTCTGTGTGTGTGCTATAGCTTAATTTAAAATGTTTAAAAAAGAGTACAGGTAATGCTTTCCCCCCAACTCTCCCCTCCCAAAACATACAGTTGTATTGGCTCAGTGAATTTCTTCCTTGGAACAGAAATGACACATCATGAGAGCAGATAAAGGGAGGAAGGACCTATTTATGCCCCACTGGCTGCCTGGTGATAAGGATTGGCCTTGCATTTACATAGGATATCACCGTTTACCAGACTCCTTGCCTATGTCCCCTCATCTGGACATCTGTAGCCATGGGAGGGAGGCTGGGATTATTTCACAGCAGAGGAAATTGAGATTCCCAGAAGGACTCATGTGTGGCTGTGCAAGGCCATGCATCTTGGAAAGGATGTCATCTCGAGGAGGGGAGGAAGGCTTGGGGACACAGGTGGGAACAGGTGCAAGAGGGGTAACCCTGGAGAGGCTGCCAAAGCAGTCAGCTCTCCGATGCACTGCTTCTATATCAAATAATTGTGTAATGTGAGTAGCACTTAATGATTTACGGTTCCAAAAGCAGATTCAAGGCAGATAAACAAAGAAAAGCAAGCGTCATTCAGAAGTGAGGAAAGGCTGTTGTACCATGAATGCAGCATGAGTTCCTTGCTGGGACTGTTTCTGAAGTAGCCCTGGCATTGATTGAAACACAAAGGACCTGATCAGGGGTGGAAAATGTAACCTGCTCAGGCTAACACCTGAGCCAATACCTACTATCCAATTCCTATCACTCGTGGAAAGTTACTTGAGTAAAGTTCTTTCTTGGCCCTGGATTCTATGTAGAATTGTTTGCATTGTTTCTTGTGCTGTCAGCACTAGTGAATTCATGGCAAGGTGCTCAGTTGTGGTTTTGTGAAAGCCCAGAAATATTCCTTCAAGAGGCCTGAGGTACTCAGCAGGAACTCTCTCTTTCCACTTTTGCTGCTACTGGACAGGTGAGCAGCATGTTGCTCCCACTTCATGGGAATCCCTTGGAATGTCTGCCCTGCCCACGAATAAATGCAGGAGTGAAGCACCTCTGGTTTGAGTCACCCTGCATTCACTTGGGCCTGTTGGGATGAGCCCAAGGGTAACCCTGAGATGCAGAGTGAGGTGAGCTGCTGGATCAGTTCTACAGAACTGCCTGTCTAATGAATGCTCTGCCAAACATAATGGTAATGTTACATGAGGCTGGGCTTTCTCTTAATGACTGGCCAGGCTGTTTGTGGAGGCTACTCATGATTTGTGTAGGATAATCAAATCTCAACAAACAGGAGGAGTTGTGGCCTTACTAAGGTGGCATTCAGGACATCTAAGCTCATGTTAGATATTTCATATAAGGAAAGAAGGGGTTGGCCATACTAGCCCTGCTTCATACTATTTAACTGAAGATGATGGATACAAAGCCATTCTCACCTCCCATGGTTCTAGTGGTTATTGTTAAACATTGATTTAGCAGGCATGTTCGAAACCTGGATCTCTGTTAGGGGACCATGTCAGGCATATTTTATTTCAGGGAGCTCAGTATTTGAGCAATTTTGATCTGTTGGATTGGGTGTTTCCCCTCCATTTCACTGCAGAGCCCATTACTCCTTTTTGTCTTAGATCTGTCACATTCCCCTTCTCATGTGTGGGGCATGTGGGGTCACACCGTCATCTGTCCATGCCCGTTCACGGCCATGACCAAGGCCCGATGTCTTGGCCAATTTCTGAACTACTGCAGTGTCCTTTCCCGCTACACAAGCCCTGGTTCCCCTTTTGCTTAATTAGCGTGGGTTAGGCTTTTTATTACTCGTGTTAAACTAGTTTAATTAGTTCTGACTAATTAAAATTGGTTCCAGGAGTGGGTTTTCAATTTTCTGTCATTTTACTTGGTCTCTTTTCAATATCCTCAACTCACTTGCCATTTGTTCTGTTCAAGCCTACTCAAGCATCCACTGTCAGCTTTCTCCACAGTTGTGTCTGAGTCACCAGAGGTACAGCTGGAGAAAAACAGAGCCACAGCTGCTGGCCAAAGCAAAGCAGAGAAGAGCGAACAGCACAACACTGCCTACCGGATCTTTTCCACGGGCTTACCGTGTCCCTCGATCCTCTCCTTCTCAAACCTGCTCTACTCGATTTGAGGCAGCGGTCCCACCATTTTGCTCAGGGCAAACACCCGAATCGTTGACTGTCTCTCACACTCCCCATCTGATCGTCAGATTTGCCATCAGCAACTCTTACTGGCTCTACCAATGAGGCACATCCTGAATCTGATCAGTTGGTACTTTCTACCCTGTTCCCCTCACCTCTGCCATTGATGGCCTCCTGTGTGATGTTCCTTCTCCCATGCTTGCCCCTTAGCCTGTTCTTCACACAGCAGCCAGTGCGATCCTTTTAAAATGTTACTATAGTCCTGTGCTTCTCTGGTGTCCAACGATTCCCATCACACTGAACATGAAAGGTGATTTCCAACACCCCGTGTAATTTGTCCACTGGCTCCCACTCCTTGCCCCCTTCCCTTGGCCTTGGTAGTCCTTTTTATCTGGAATGCTTGTCCCCAGATATTTACAGGTCTCTTTCCCTCACTGTATTCAGATCTCCACTAAATGTCACTTCTCTACGAAGACTTCTCTAAGCACCCCATTTTCACAGCACTCCTGGCACTCTGTTCCCTCCCCTTGCTTGTTTCTTCATAGGTCTTCTCTTTCCCTTTTGCCATTTTTTTTGGTTTATTTATATGTTTGTTTATTTGTCTGAATCTCTCCCCTTCCCCCACGAATATAAGTTAACAGTGTCCAAAATAGTGCCTGGTGTAATAGTAGGTTATCAAATATTTACAGAATGAACAAACAAGTGAAAGAAGGAGCCAAACTGAATGGCGCCAACTTCTGGACCTACCATTAGTGTTGGCTGCAACAACCACCCCTCCCCACAGCCCCCCACCCTCCCGAGTTTCCCTCGTCAGCTCTCCCCTTCAACCTCTGGCCCTTCCGGCCTCCTTACTCTCAACAAACAACACGGTCTGTGTCACAGACGAAATAGAAGCCAATTGGAGGCAACTTCCTCACCAAGTCTACAAATAGCCAGTCTTTACCCCGTTCCTTTAGACACCCACCCCCCAAACAAACCGAGGAAGTGTGTGACCCTCCTCCGCCTGGGCATCTCATGTCCTAAACTCAGGGACTTGCCTCATTTTCAACTCTCGCCCTTCTCTCCACGACATCCTTCCTATCCACATTTCAATATGCCCATGTCTTTCCCATCACCCACCCCCCTCTTGCTACCACCTTCCCTTGCCTCCCTTTCACAGTCAAGCTTCACACTAGCATTTTCTACACTTGCTCTCTCAGCATCCTCACTATTCTTACCCTAGTAATTACTGGTGGGGAGCCTCGGGCTGCAGAGGAGACACAGGAAAGGCTGGGCTGGTTCCCAGTCCCACCATAGCCCGGAGAGAAGGGATGGGGAGGAGTGTCTGTGAGTGAGGACAGCCTCATCGGCGGAACCATGTCCTCTGGCGCCATCTGCTGGCCATCTTGGACTACGGCCCTTTTGCTGCAGGGAGAACATGTATGTTCTGGATTCTCTGAGCTTTTCTGAATGGAAGAAAACAAAAACAGAAACACCCCCAAACAAAAACCAAGTCAAGACAAAAAAAGCACAATTAATCATAGGAAATACCTTTAATTAATATTGAATAAGCGAATAAAATAAGATTGTAACTTAGCATAGAGCATCATTTATTTTTCATAACAGTAAAAAGAGGCCGTGGCCTCCAAGAGGAAGTATTTTCTTCCTTCGTTCTTTTGTTCATTCACTAGACTTTTGGTGATTTCTTTTTGTTTGCCAGCTTCTGTACTAAAATACTTTAATTATGCTTCAATAAATAAGTTTACTAAATGAATAAGAAATGTAAACTTATTTTGTTTCCCAAGTGAAGATGGACTGTATGATTTCAATTCTTTTAAATTTGTTGATATTTGTTTTATGGCCCATGTGATCTATGGTGCTTGCAAAGGGTGTGTATTCTGCTATTGTTGGGTGGAATGTTCTATAGGTGTTGGTTAGATCCTGTTGGTTGATAGTGTTGATTTCTTCTTTATTTATCAGTTGTTGATAGAAGACTGGTGAAGCATCTAACTATAATTGTACATTTATTTATCCTTTCATTTCTATTAGTTATTTTTTACCAATAATTTTTTTTAGAAGTTTTGGCCTTATAGAAAAAGTAAGTATATAGATGCCCTATTTTCCCTATTATTAACATCTTACATTAAAATGATACATTTGTTACAACTAATCAACTAATACTAGAACATTATTATCAACTGAAGTTCATAGTTTATTCTGATTTCCTTAGTTTTTACTTAATGTCCTTTTTCTGCTCTGGAATTCCATCCAGGATACCATGTTACATTTTGGTTTCCTTAGGTTTGTTCCCTCTTGGTTGTGACATTTTCTCAGATTATCCTTGTTTTTATCCCAAGTAATAAAAATAGTATTCTATGTTTTAAAATAATTCTTAAAGTTTTATTTTATATATTTAGATCTTTAGTGGACTTGTGGTAGAAGGCAGGGATCCAAGTTTATGCTTATTCCTCATCACTGGTTGGTTATCTCAGGGTAACCTGTTGGATGATCTGCCCTTTTCCCACTGATTTAAAATGGAATCTAATGATTATTTCTGTGGAATAGGAAGGATGTTAATTTTTGAATACTGATTTAGACTTGGCTAAATTGCAAACTCTTCTTTCGATTGGATTATTTATTGGTCACTTTTCTTGGGTTTTCTAAGTAGATCACATTACTTGCAAAGTTTGATAGTCGTATTTCTTTACTGTCAATACGCCTGTTTCTTTCTTTTTTTCTTATTGCATTAAGTATAACTACTGGCACAATGTTGAGTAAAACAGTGATACAGGGATTCTTGCCTCATTTCTGACTTTAATGCGCATGTTTCTAAAGTTTCTAATAAATACGCTGTCTGTTCTAAGCTTCTGGTGGCTCTCTTTTATTAGGTTAAAGAAATTCCCTTCTATATTTAGTTTGTGTTTTATTATGGATGAATATTGAATTTTATCAAATGCATTTTCTGCATCTATTAAAATGATTATATGGTTTTCTCCTTTTATCAATGTTAATTACATTGATAAAATTTTTAATGTTTTCCTTGTATTTTGTATTTCTATGTTGTATTAATTTAAAAGCTTAGGCTAAGTTCTGCTCTGGTAACAAACAAACCTCAAATCTTTGGGAATGACAACATAAGTTTATTTCTTGCTCATGTCACATGAACATAGAGGATTGATTTTATACCTTCTTAATTTTAGGGCCCATATTGATGGAGCATCCCATGGTAGATGGAAAAGAGAGAAACTAGAACATCTTAATATTTCTTCTCAGAAGTAGCATGTGTTACTTCTACCTACATTTCATTGGTCAAATCAAGTCACTGCCTGAGCTTGATGTCAGTGAACAGGCATATAATCCTCCTGCAGAAGTGCCCGGCAGGTTGGGGCAGTGAATGTTTTGTCAATAATACAATTTAGCACGCTGGTCATGACATATTCTTATTTTAACGTGTTGTTGGATTTAATGTGCATATATATATATATTTAGGGTTTTGAATCTTTGTTTACAAGTGACCTAAGATACTTTTTTCCCCTTGGGCTTTTCAGGGCTTTTCTCCTACTACTCCCTCTTGGGCTTTTAACGTCATTTGGATAGCTTTACATCTTTCTACTATACACATAGGGAAAGTATATATAAAATGTTGAATTATCTGTTTCCTGGAGATTTAAAGAACTTACTTTCAAAACTGGCTGGACTCAGCGCATTTTTCCTTAACTACTCAGAAAGCAACTCTTGGGCAGTAGGACAACGGCTAGAGGTTAGATGACTGGGCGGGCTCTTCCCAGAGTTAGGTGTCGGCATGGGGAGATATGCGGTCGAGAGGGTAAAGCCTTTCCTTGCCCACTACTAGCCAGAGTTTGCGGAGGCAAAACTCGGGGATGGCTCCTGAGTCTGTCTTTTAATGCAGCTTCCTCAGCTCTGGAGTCCCCACTGTTTGCAAATGGTTGGCTGATATCCTTAGTTTTCAGATCCATTTTGAGTTTCTAGTCTCTTTTTAGACTTCTGTGGCTGTTTTAAGGGGAAGGTTTTATAAATGGTTTGGCAGGATGCCACCTTAAGTTGGAGGTGCCTGTCCTTGATTTAAAGGAAAAAAAAAATTTTTCTTACACCAGCAATGTGTCTGAGCTTCGGTATTGGAGTCAGGAGGAAATGTGTGTTTGGACAACCAGAGTCAACCCTGTGTGTTTTACCGAAGTAAATATGAGGTCATGGAGACAGTGTTGGGGCTGGACATGTGGATTTGGGATCTGGATGCGCCTATGGATGGCATTGGAGGAAGACAAAGAAAAAAGAAGGAAAGAAGGAAGGAAAAGAAACCTGAGATTAGAACTTTAGGAAGTGCCTAAATTTAGGGGGAGGGGGGGAGGGGCAGGAATAAAATCTTTCCCGAGGTGTTAAGGGCGCCTCATAAGGCAGGCAGGTCTTGATGGTAGCATGTGAATGCTGAGGGTGGTGGCTGGGCACATGTATATGCCATCTCCAAAATCTCCTAATCTACCTCATCTCTCATTTCTATCCAACCCTGTGGCCAATGGCCAAGTCTCTCTCATCTCTTGCCTGGATTGCTGCAGTCACCATTCTCTAACCGGTCTCTTGCTTGCACCCTGGTCCCTTCCTTCTTCTTCCTTTCCTTTCTCTCTCTTCCTCTCTCAATCTCTCTAGCTTTCCAACCTGACAGCCAGAGTGACACTGCTGCCCAAAGTCAGATCCTGGCATTTCTCTCCTCAAACCCTCCTCAGGCCCCACCTCACTCAGAGGGAAACCCAGAGTTCCGCTCTGCTTTACACAGACCTGTGCCCTTTGACTGCCGTCACCTTCTACAACTGGCACCGTCACCTCCTATTTCCCTACTCTGCCTGATCTGCTCCAGTTACAAAAAGCTGGGATTGAAGCATGAGACATTTGGATGGGAGGACGGAACGCACCGGGGATGGTGCTTGGTCCCCAGGGCCAGGGATCCACCTCCCTGTGTATCCTGCCTGTTTCCATGGTACATCCTCTTCATGTTTAATAGCCCGTGTTGAAGCAGCCATTGATGGCTTTTTACGACTTGCAGCTACATTCTCAATGGAGCCAGATGTCAATCATTACCTGCCCCACCACTCCCCCATCTAGGAAATCACTCCGCCCAGACACTGGTACCCAGACAGCTGTGTTTTACACCACATGATCTACCCATGCCCATCTGCCCGCCCAGCTGCTCAGACTTGTCCCCAAATTAGCCGGTCCATAAGCTGGACAATGACCAGCCTGTATAGTTTAGTTCAAAGATGAGTGGGACCCACCTGGACTCTCTCTCAGGAATTAGACCTGGGACTCCTTTGGTTTTCGATGAGACAGAAGGAGGTGGACATAGACAGCATGGGAGGGGAGGGTCATGTGAA
This sequence comes from Eonycteris spelaea, assembly GCA_003508835.1. Classification (NCBI taxonomy): domain Eukaryota; kingdom Metazoa; phylum Chordata; class Mammalia; order Chiroptera; family Pteropodidae; genus Eonycteris; species Eonycteris spelaea. The sequence goes on from PUFA01000110.1 coordinate 1,747,358, forward strand.
TGGAGAAACCCGGAAGGAACGTCCACACGTGTTATGGGTGAGGTCCCTGGAGCTGCCGCCACCACATCCCTCCCTCCCTCCGGCCCCTGGCTCTGAAAGCTCAGCCTGTCGTGGCCCCAGTTCCTGGATTTCTTCTGGATTTCAATTCTTCCTGTAATTTCCACTACATCCTCCCCCAGACCAGAGCAATTTGAGAATGTAGACTGGGGGTCCTATTCAGCATTCCTTTTGTTGCCCTGTTCCTGCCAAGGGGTGCATGGAGGAAGGGAAGAAATGCCAGCCCAGATGGGCAGGAGAGTGAGTGAGTGCAGCCCCACTTTCCAAAGGCTCCACCCCCATTACCACCTGGGCCCACGGGGCTCCCCAGAGAACTGTTCTGAGCTGAGAGGCTGCGGGACCGGTTTAGCCTTTACAAGCATCTGGTTTTGTGCTTCCCTGGAGCCACAAGAAAAAGAAAGAAAGAAAGAAAATTCTTTCCAAGTGGACCGTGAACATGTAACCCCCTGGGGGTATAACAGGATGAGAATAGAAGCAGGGTCAAGAGGGCACTGAGGAGTCAGAGCTCTGACAGGTCGCAGAGGGGAGGGCCACCAAAGTCCCAAACCTTTCCTCAGGACCTGTCAGCACCTGGAGCAGCGGTGGTGAGAAAGGACCTGCAGTGTGCTAAAGATGTCAATCATTACCTGCCCCACCACTCCCCCATCTAGGAGAATCACTGCCCCGACACTGCAGGGAGAGAGGGCTCCAGGTGGGAGGGTTGGGCTGGAGGATAGGTGGAGCAGGTGTCCTTGCCGAAGCCCAGGTCACAGCTGGCTCTCTGGCTGAGAGAGCATGCAGGTGCTCACCCCTCGAGGACTGGTGAGACCAGCTAGGTTGAGGGTCTTGCAAAGACAGTGATGTTGAGCCAGCTGTCGGTTGACAACCGGGCAGTATCCCAGGGAAAGTCAGTGGATCCACAGGCCCAATATTTAATGAACACTCACGCCCAGTCCCGAGCAGCGCTGGGGAAAGAGAGCCCTCTACCCCTGGTGGAGGCAGACATGAATTCTATCAGTGGATTCTAGGCCAGGGTGACCTTGGTGTGAGTTACCGGGGAGGCGGAGCGAAGCTTGTGGCTTAGTTTTGGGTAGGGGGACTAGGAAGGTCTTGGCAAGAAGATGAAGTGTGGAGAAGATAGGCAGGCTGAGGGCCACAGGGAGCCTGAAGCCTCAGGACCAGTGGCCTTGTCGTTCCTGCATGGAGTAGAAGAGATGGCTTTGCAGAAGGTGAGTGGGCTTGTGTTTGGGGTGTCTAGGGATCATCCACGGGGAGAATGAGCACACATCTGGACCTAGAGACAGATCCTCGGGAGCCGTTTATGTATGAAATTGAGATGATTTGGAGTGGATGAGATTGTGTGAAAGTTGAGAAAAGAAGAGAAGACCCTGAGGGACATTTATAGGACAGAAAGGGGCGCCTGCGCAGGAGTCCGAGAGAGAGTATGTGGTCAGGGGACCCAAAGAGATCCCAGGGGTGTGGCTCAGGCAAGGAGAGGAACATTTCAGGAAGCAGGAGTGGCTACCAGTGTAGACTGCAGCAGAGACAGAGGGGAGGAAATCGGGGAAATGAAAAGTCCCAGGTGACTTGCAAAAGTGGCCCTGTGGGATGCTGAGGACAGAGGTCCTGAAAAGAGTGTGGGAAGCAAAGCAAGATGGGTGGCAAGAGCCCAGCTTGAGAGGGAGGGTGGACTAGAGCTGGAGGTTTTGGGTGGGAAGCAGGAATGAGTCTAAGGATGGGGGCGGGGAGGGCAATTGGGCAAATGCCAATGTCTAGAGGCTTGCTTTCGTCACTGTCCCATCTCACAGGACCATCCCCTTCCCATTAACAGACTCCCTCAGGCCTCACCCCATTTCTTGAGGGGTGTGCAAAGGAACTCTTACTCCCATTTTGATGGGCACTGAGAGAGTCTCCCCTATTTCCCCAGTCACCTTCACATTTCAGAAGAGCCTCCTGGAGACAACAGCTACGTGTTTTATATGCATTGCAGGGACAGTCTTTAATGAGATATGAGGTCCAGTAAATGTGCTTCTTCTAGATGCCCCAAAATCACTTGCAAGAGGTCTCCCCACTCCAGAAGGGCTATTTCACTCCTTCTATTCCTCTTGGCCACTCTGGCTTTTTGGCATGTCCTGAGACCAAGGTCAGCAGCAACTCAGCAACGTACGACCTGGTTCCTGGATGCCCACCCCCCACCCCCGTGGCAGGCCTCTCTGGGGGCTCTGCAGTCCTCCCTCATCTCGCAAAGCTTTGGTACTTGGTGTTGGGGGTACAGGAAGAGGGAGCTGTAAGCAGTGGGCCTCCGTGCCCAGGACAGAGGGGCTGAGGCTTGGACAACAGGTGTGTTTTGCTGATTGATCATTGTGTCTGGAGAAAGTACTGGCCAAGCTGCTGGCATTGCCAGCCTCCACACTCACCATTATCTGAGGCAAGGAGGCCCCATCTGAAATCCTCCTGATAAAGACTCCCTCCCTGCCTTGCTCCCTTGCTTCCACCATTGACTTCCTGGGAGCTCAACTGCCCTGGCACATGGGATCCAACGTTCACCCTGCTGAGAGAGCCCCTCCCCTGCTGTCGAACCCCTGCCCAGGAGCCCAATATTCAATCCTCTGACATTGGGGTCTGTGCCTTCACTGGCCCGATTTCACTGATGGCCCTCATCTGTGAGAGACCTTGAGGGCTGTCCTTCAGGACCCCCAGCTTTAGGGTGGCCAGTGTGCTGCAAAGTGCGGCCGTCTTTGGGTATGCAACATACTCCTAGCACGTGCCTTAAACTGCCCTTCCTGTGTCTCGGGGGGATGCCAGGCCTGAAAGTCCAGAACCTGATGTAGACTCACAGTGTGGTTCTCCAGTACTGGTTGCCTTTTTACTTCATAAAATTGGGTTGAGGGGTTTGAAATTGTGGTGACCTTTCAAACAGACTACTTTCCCAGTACAGGATGGAAAGTTTGGCTCAAAATACTGGTCCCAGCAACTGGCTCTTCCAGTTTTGGAACACGCCCGCTCCAGACACGGCAGGGCATTGTCTAACCAGCTCTCCTTTCAAGTGTCCATAGTCATCACTCCCATGCGGGTTAAATGGATGCGGTTGATCTTATCCAGCTGAAGACTGAGCTACCTACAATCTCTTGGAAATATGTCATGTTGGACGTTTTACTCAAAGCTAACAAGCATGGTCCTAGGCAGTTTTCTCGCATTCACCATATACATCTGTCTACTTGGGCTTGTATATTTTTCTTGTAATGTTCCACATTAACTGATGGCTGCCTTCCCCACTGAGGCCCTCGGAGCATTGCAGATACATCCGGGGAGACTGACAAAGTGAAAATTTGTGCTTATGATTACGGCTCGCTTCTCAAGATTAGTTGTGTAAAATTTAAACGCCAACAACCCCTCCACCCCAGTCTTTTGGTCATGTTAAAAGTCCCAAAGGACAGCAGCTGTCAGTTAAAGAGGCGTTAAGTTGAAACTAGAAAGGTGAATGCATATCCGATCTATCTTGTTGGGGGCCTTTAGTACTTGAAGGAATTTAGAAAAAAAAAAAGTAGTTCTTTATGGGTTATAAGCTAAAGAGGGACAATTTGCACAGTTAGGACAAAATAGAAGTACTCTTACCAATAAATATGTCTCAAAATGACAAATAAAGCTCTCCCCATTTGACGGCTCCAGATCCCAGCGAGAGGTGATGGGTACAGGCACAACAAGCTATGTACAGAGTGTAAACATAAGGCCCTTGAGGACTTAATGAGGGCGAGGCCAGGTGACGTGGTGCGCGTGTAGGAGCATCGGTACGGGAAATGGGCCCACGGGTAATAAATGCAACAGGCTTGTAGGACGGTCATCCAATCTGCCCCCAAAGCTTGTGGGTGGCGGTGGCAGGTCCTCTCGGTTCCTCCAGCCGGCAGTAAGGAGAAATTGTGTTGAGAAGCCCTGGTCCCAATGACTTTTTCCTAGAGAGGCATTAGGGCAGCCATGCAGGGCCTCAGGGGCCCTTTCTCTCCAGAAAGGAGCAGGCCTCCCTCGCCATATCTGGGGCTGTTAACCCAGGGTTCAGGGCATGAATGGGGCAGTGTTTCTCAAACAAGGGCTAGGAACAAATGGCCCTACGGAGTCCGCAGCTCCTCCCTCGGAAAGGTGGAGCTTGGGGCTTCTGTGTCCAGGAGGGGGCACATAACTCTCCACCCTTTCAAGGCGCCCCCTCAGTTCCTCGGGGCTGCCAGAGAGCAGCGGCTCTGATCAGTTTTCCGGTCCCTGATCCGCAAGGGCCTCTTGAACAGAGCCAGCCTCCCTTCCCCACGTCCTCGCCCCTGCCTGACCTTAACCCCCTTCCCCGCCACACCCCCAGCCCAGCTCGTGGGTCCTTAGATATCCGTCTCTCGTAGGTTGCTGTAGTCTGTCAGTTCATAGGCTTGGCAGGTGGCGCCCTCGGCCACATCCTGGGGACGCCCAGGGACACAGCCTCGACCTCCGAGCGCAGGGCGCACGCGGCCTCTGCGCGCTGCGGGCTCCCGGCGCGGATCTTGTGCGACAGGCTGGAGACCTTGGCACGCAGCTGGGTGGTGGGTCTTCGGAACGGCCCGAGCAGCCTCCACTCGCGGAAGGCGCAGGGCGGCTTTCGGCGGCCGGCGACGGGAGCCTGCAGCTCGGGCGTGCCTGGGGCCGAGGGCGCGGTCAGGGCCAGGGGCGCTCCGGGGGGCGCGGCGCCCGCGTCGGGGCCGCAGTCCGGGCGCGCGCCGCAGGTCGAGGCCCGCCAGTGGTGGCCATAGACGCGCCAGAGCGGCCGGCGGCGCCGGCGACGCCGGCACTGGCAGCGCAGGAGGCGGAGGAAGGCGCGCTTGAACTCGCGGCTGGAGCACGGGTAGATGAGCGGGTTCACGCAGCTGTTGAAGTAGCCGAGCCAGAAGATCACCTTGAAGACGCCCTCCGAGGGCTTCAGCTGTGGGAACAGGGAGCCTGTGGGGAGCAGAGACCCACGTGAGTGCGATGCTCGGGGCGGAGGAGGCCCCTCGTGCGAAGGGGCAACCCTCCCCGCCCTCCAGGGGCCTTGGCTGAGTCATGGGCTAGAGGATCTCTCAAGGTATCTCTCCCCAAAGGGTCCCTGATTTAATTTGAGAGGGTCCATGAACTGGGATGAGGAAAAGTGGTCATCTTCGGTTTTACGCACATCTACCTGAAATTGAACATTTCCCTCAATGATGAGGGTAGGCAACAAACAGTAGAATGCGGCAAAATCATGGGAAATCACCGTTTCTGTAGCTCGAAACTGGTGCGATATTGGCAGTTTCGTACGGTTCGACCTAATGTTAGCAGGTCCTGCAGATATTTTTTCTGTCACGTTCGGTTGCTGCAGATGTCGTGAAGTGTTGTCTGTGCTCCTCGCTATGTGGTGATGACTGTCATTAGAACACAACAGGAGACCTTGTGATTTTATGCCTTAATGTAGAAGCATGTTTATTACTATCACGAGTTTTGTTTTAAAATATTTTGACCAGAGTTTCAATGAAATCGGTCTCGTTTGTCGTCCTTTGTATTTTATTTTGTGCATTTGCAAGTGTGACTCTGAGAAGGGATCCTAAGTAGTCCCTAGCACAAAAAGAGACAAGGACCCCTGATAAATGTTGATTTGAGCAAGGCTCACCCCATGCCAAGCACTGTGCTGGGCTCACATCAACCATTGTCCTGCTCCCTTGCTGGCAATGGGAATTAAACACCATGGGAACACAGGTGGGGTGATGGCGTGGGGGGCTTCAAGGGGTCTCAGAGGGTAGACAGGGGCAAGCCAGGATGAGGAGGGGCAGAGGGTGTTAGGAGTGGAAGGGACAGATGGGCAGGAAGAAAAATGTCTGGGGCCTGGGAATGTTGTGTAGGATATACCAGCAAACTTCACTGGGACGGATGGTGAAGGGCCTTCGATGCTGGGAAGTTTGGCTTTTATTCTGTGGGCAGTTAAGAGCTATGGCTATTTTTAAGCAGGAGAGGGATAGGGCCTAGAATTAAGCCTCAATAAACACAATGCCCACGGCTGTCAGAACGCAGGACAGCAGGGATGCCCCACTGCAGTGGTCAGGGACGACGTCTGGGCTGGCTTCAAGGGCGCAGTACCAGGCAGGTGCGGGTGGGGAGCACTGGGTCTAAGCTGTGCCAGGAAGACCTTTCTCCCCACAAACCTTTCCCCTGGCATCTCCACCATGGACTGGAAAGAAGTCATGTCGCCAAAGCACTAGACAAAACGCAAAGGCATGACTGAGGAAGCAGAGACCATCTCAGCCTTATTTGTCCTCAGCAGCAGGAGGGGCAGAGGGTAGCTGGCAGGAGTGTGGGTAAAAGATGCAGGCACCCAAGAGCCTAAGCAGGCCAGGGGTAGGAGTCCTTGGCAAATCATGGGGCATGTTCTTTTTTCCCTTGCCCCAAAAGGAATAAAAGTAGGGTCTCCTACTGAGTGGGCAGAGGCACCATGCCCCCTCTTTGATGTGGGGGCCCTTACTTATCACCCACCTCCCCCCATACAGAGAACCCCTGGTGCAAAGAGACACTGTGGAGGAAGAGGAAGGTCATACAGCATCGTGAGGCACAGGCCTTTCAAACCTTGGTCACACAGCCTTGAACAAGTCATTTGGCTGGCCATCCAAGTCTTGCTTTTCTTTTCTGTGAAATACAGACAATATTTCTCTGGCAGGGATTTTGTGAAGATGCATAAATTTCAGGGTCTAGCACTTAACAGGTTCTTGATAGATATTGCTGTCTATTTACTCTCCCTCTCCCTATTTCTGTGGCTTTTGAGAGAGGAGACCTCAGACCTAGGAGAGGCCCACTCCCCAGCTCTGGAGAGTGGCCAGAAACAGAAGCTGAGACCTGGTGAGTTTGGGGGAGGCTGGGACATCAGTCACGGTGTGTGAGGAGACAATATCCCCTGAGACAGGAGTTGGGCAGTTGTCCCTGGAATGTGGGGGCTACCAGGGTTGACCTCAGCCTCCAAGAAGGCGGCCCTCGGAACAGCATCCCTCAATGGCTGCAAAGACAGAGTACTGAAAATAACTTTCTGACTCAGGCCCCAATTTTTTATATTTAGCCCAGGATGACAAATCAGTGGACTATGCTTTCAGCGACAAGACTGAAGCCAGCCAAAAGGCATTGTTATCAGCCTGGTTTTGATTCGGATTGGTGGGCAACATGGCACATTGTATGGCCTGGGCCTTTTTGTAAACATTAATATTCTAATTTATGCTCAACCAAACTGTTCAGAAGCCTGCTGCCAGCTGGGAATTCCTTACACACAACAGAGCTGGGATTCAATTTTCTTACTGTGTCCTGCTGAGTTCTGTCTTTGGGCCCTCCCAGAAGCAGACCCCGAGGCAAGGATTCAAATTAAGTGTTAATTTGGGGGGTAAATGAAATGCCAGTAGTGGAGTGGGAAAGAGACAGGAAAGAGAAGGAAGCCAATAAAAGGTGTGTTATGGAGTTGTCCTCACTGTGGGCGACTGGGGCTTAATCCCCCTGGGAGCTCTGTGAGACAGTGGAGAACAGGAACTTCAGAGTTATCCCTCCTTCCCCACTGGGGTGCGGGAGGAGGCGGGGTATCTATACGCCCACTCCCATAAGTCATTAATTCATTTTCCACACCTCCTGCCTGCTGCATGAGTAGACAAGCAGGATTTTGGTGGGCAGAGAAAGCCCCTAGGCAAAGTGACAGAGCCAGGTGCTCAGGTGGAAGTCAGCCCATTAGTGCACTGAAGGTCTAAATGAGATGGGTGAGGCACCAATAGCATCTGTCACAACTTTGCTTCATATGCTCTCTGCCCACTGCCCAGACATCTTGCCTGGAAGATACAGACGTCTGTGCCTTGGGCTCCAGCTTCCAAGTAGCAGCTCCCAAGAGACTTTTCCTACTCCCTTCACAGATGGCAATTTTGAGCCTCACACCTACCTCTTCCCAGATACTGCGGTCTTCCCGGACACCTCCCTGAACCCTGCCTCACTCCCCCTGCCTCCCTTGCCCCCAACATTCTTTCATTGGCCCAGTCTCTTGCCAGGAGGGGTTGCAAGTGCGCACTTCCCTCCCTTTGCGTGTTATGGAGGAGATGAGGAACTGCCCCAAGACCCCTGAGGATGGGCACTTGACTGCTGGGCACTCCCTGCAATGCTGCCCTGCTGTGGGGGCATCAGTGGACAAGTTCCTCCTCAGCCATTCCCAGCTTTCTCCTCCCCCAGCCACTGAGTAATGGCTACTCGTCGACCAGCTGTCCTGCTCGACTTGCCTCCACACCCCTTTCCAGCTGCCAGCACACACCTTTGCCAGCCCCTGTAGCACAGATACAGGACAGCCTCAATGGGCAGCTGGGGGCTCTGAGACAAAGCCACTCTCCCTTAGTCCCTGGCACCCCCTTTTCTGCCCTGAGCTGGCTCCCTCTCCTACTCCCCACATGGCCCACATCCTTTCTTGTCCAGCTGTGCTAACTCATCTTGGCAGCTGTTTATCAGGCACAGAGGCTCTCATGAAAAGCCCTCCCTCAGCCCCACCCCCCATCCAGGTGCTCAGCATCACCCCCACATTCTCCTTTCTCCTGCGGCTCCTACTTCTCTCTGCAGTCTTACTTCTGTCTTCATGTGCATCAGCTAAGTGGCCACACTGACTTCTTGCTGCCCCCTGGCCACAGTGGGCTCCTCAGTCTTGCCTTTGGGCTTTTGCACATGATCATCCTGGATGCCCTTCCTTTGCCTCCACCTGGTACTGCCAGCTCCAGTGGCACCTCCTCCTGGAAGCCTTCTTCACCACCCCTCCTGACCGAGCGGTGTTAGCTGCACATCTACTCACTCTAAGTGCCAAGAACACTGCAGGTAACTCTTGGGTTCTTGTCTATCTTCTCCGTAAATGGTAAGCCCCTCGCATCACACTTGGCACATTGTAGGTGCTCAACACATTCTGACGGCTCTCTATCACATGCCGCACCCCATCGTTGCCAAGTCCCAGAATCTCCTCACTTTGTACCAACCCCGGTTACTAGCGGGTCCCGGCTACCATCATCATCTACCTGCAGTGCCCTTCCAAGAGGGCTCCTGCTCCTGTACCTGTGCCCTCAAACCCTGTTCTCCACACAGTAGCTGGGGGATCCTTTTAAAACATACGCCTGAGTATTTCATTTCTCTACGTAGAACCCATTTCCATGCTGACTGCAGCCTCCTGTCCTCTCTCATCTGTACTTTGACCTTCTGCCAGCCCCTTGGTTCTCTCCCATCATCTCCTTCTGTTTTCCTCCTTCTCAGCTTAGCTGAGACTCCTACTTGCTCACACCTCAGCCATTCTCAATCCTCCCACATCCACGTCCTTCTGGATTTGGGCTGTACTTCTCCATCCCACTCCCTGAACATGCTTCCAGTCCCTGACCTCAGCTCAGTGTCCTGTGTTTCCAGCAACCTCACCGCCCATCCTCGGCCCACTCCCTACTATTCCTGCACCAGCTCCTTTGAGCCCTGACTCCTCTCCACAAGCCTCGCAGTGCCCCCTTCATCTTTTCCAGAGCAGCCGACCTCATGTCCTGTTTCGCAGAGAAAACAGAAGCCAAAGAAGTTAGGGACCTGCTCAAACCTTCGTCGCCTCTCCTCTTGCTTGGTAAGAGAGGAGTCTCTCCCCCACCCAAGGCCAGCGTCCCTGTTTGTGTCATGGCTCTTGAGCCATCCGTCGCCGACACGCTTGCCCTCATTCTCTCCACCCTTTCCCTCCGCAGCTGCTGTCTCCTCTTCCCTGTCTGCTTTTCACTCCACAGCTTTGCCCCATAGCGCACCTCACTTGGGCCCCCACCCTGTGGACGCCTGTCACCTCACTGCGGCTTTCAGGACATCACTCTCGGGTTTCCTTTGTGGCTTCTTCCTCACGACCCCACCGCTAGAGGTCGAGTGCCCTCATAAGAAGAATCTGGTCATCGAAATGACGTCTCCCTGACTCCCCACTTAAAATTGCAGTGTTCTCGCACCCCGTGTTCCTCATTCCCCGACTGGCTCTACTATTTTTCACAGCACTCATCACTTTCTCCCTTACTATTTGAGTTATTCTTCACTGTGCCCATCATCTTTCTCCCCGCAGTCCACGGGGCAGGACTGGGGTCTGTTTTGCTTGGCACTGCCCTCTCACTGCCCAAAAGACCTCATGAGCCCACTAAGCATACAGCAGGCACTCATCGCCTGCGGAGTCTGCTGAATGAGCCCTTTTCTCTACCTACATGTCCGACTGGTCACCACGCCCAGTGCATTTGACCTGCTCTCCAGGAGGGTCTCCCCACCCCCTCCACTTCACCTCTTTCCTGAAGCCTTTGCTGAGTCTGGCATCTCACTTTGCTCACATGGCTGTGACAGGCCCCAGTGGGCGCCTGAACTCTCCACTCTGCACACAGCATGTTGGAAGCTTTTACTAAAAAACTGGGTTTTCTCCTTTCCCCTCTGAAAACCATGAGTGGCTTCCAGTGGCTCTGAGGAATAAGCCCAGACTATCTCACGCTGCATTTAAGGCTTTTTAGGAGCCAGTGCTGTGTTTGCTGTGCCTCCCTCATGAAGCCACAAGCAGGGCTTCCCACAGGGGCTGGGCTCCATCTGCTAGCCTGCTTGGCCCCTGCCACTCCCACAATGCTTTCCGTTTCCTCCCACCCACCCCTGCAGCCTCCGGTCAGGCACCCGCCCCCGCCGAGTCTGGGCACCCTTTCATGAGTGCCTCTACTTTAATAAAATTTATGATTACTCTTTCTGCTCTAGTAAACTCTAGGTTTCTTGAAGGCAAAAATGCGATTCGTTGTCCTTTTCATCCCAACCTATAACGCAAGTGGCTAACCCAGAGCAGGGACTGTAAAATTTGTTGAATAAATGAACATGGGCAGGTGGCCTATAAAGTAGGAAGGAAGGAAATGGGAGCTAATGCTTTCCGAGTGTTCGGGACCTACTAGTCTCCAGGCTGGGCCCTGTATGGACGTCTCATTTAATTCTCACGGCGCCGGCATCCCACTTTGCAGAAAGATTCTAGTTTTCTCCAGAGAGCAAGTGGTGGGGTCAGGATTTGAACTCGAGTCAGTCTACCTTAAGTACTTGGTTCTCCTGCAACATAATGTGAAGATGGCAACAGAGCTTTCCCTCATCTTCCAGGGATCCCGGGGGGGTCAGGGACCACAGACACTTTCTTTCCTCCAGTAGCTGCTCCACAAGCAGCACACGCATGCTCATTCCCACTCCTGGGCTGTCACGTGCTGGCCTAGAGGATGCTCCTCCTCCTCTCTCCCTGTTTCTTCAGACTCAGGTCTAGAACCACTTTCTCCAGGGATGTTTCTGTGATTAACCCCACTCCCCTGGGTATCTGGGGGAGGTGGTAGTCGTTTACGGAGCGTGTGCCTCGAGCCCCTCTTTATTCTGCCTCTGTCAGGCTAGGTGGCATTCGTTGACCTTCTCTATGGCCTCAAGGGTGCCCTGTGGGGCCTGCCATATTGGGTTCGGCTCCTGTGCATGCATGTCCATCCAGAACGTTCAGAAGGGCTGGTTATTGACTGCTCGTGGAACCTGTGTCTCAGGAGAGAGTGTCAAATAGACCCCATTTCTGGGAAAAGCCCTAGAGCTGCTGGGCCATCTCCTTCCCTCCTTCAAATCTTTGCTCAAAAGTCATCTCTAAGGTTCAAAGTCAATGCTGTTAGGCCCTGCTCAGGTGCTTTGCAGGCCCAGGTGCCCCAGCCCCAGGTGCTCCCAGCCCCAGCTTCTGTGAGCGTTGGCTGCTAAGGCTCATAGTTACCTTTTCTCTAGAGAACGCCCTTGGCCAATGGGAGCTGTTTTAACTGGGAAATGACACCTCCCCACCAAGGGGCAGCTCACAGCCAGTGAGACTGACCTGGGGATGGAAAAGGCTATGCACCTTGCCTCTAGGCGGTGTAATTCTGAGCGGCTCATCTTGCTCCAGGGCCCCCTGTGGGGCCAGGCTGAGGCCAGACTTTGAGACAACATCCCTGGCTAGCTCTTTCCCTGCCCCAGCCCCCTCCCTCACTCCCATGAAGGTGCCTCCTGAGAACCTTCCTCAGCCCACAGGAGAGAACTCCCATCTCAGGGTCTGCATCCAGGGACCTGACTCAAGTCACTCTTTGTGTGGATGTGTCTTCGAGCCTTTTGCTCAGTCCCCAACCTACAATCTATGGGTCATGCCTTGGTCACTGTGTCATCTCTTCTGCCCACTGCCAGGAAAGGCAGGGGACCAGTGTTCACATCGTGTCCACTCCTCCCCACTTGACGGGCAGGCTGGAGTGGGTCAGTGGCCAATTTACTTGCGATGAAGAGAGGCAGTAAGGGTACTGGAAGGAGGTGGCTGCACATACAACTCTTGCTTGGTTCTCTCTGCTCCTTGACCTTGTTCCTTATGTGCATCTCCATCAAGCTCACTCCCACCTGCCTTCCCCCATTTCCTAAATTGGGGCATCTCTGTCAGGAGTCTAACCTAATGTCTGGGAGGGCCAATATCCCTGATCCTTTATCAGCAGGTGAGCCCACTCTCTAGTTTGGGTCAGTCTGGCGTACACATTGTTGGGGAAACTCAGGCAGCAACTGTGACGTTATGAGGGTGGTATCAGCAGGCTGATCATCATAAGTCAGTCCCCTTTCCTAAGGAACAGGAATGGCCGGGCCTCGGAGTTGCTGTTTAGATGCCAGTTAAGACTGGCAGTGACTAATGTGACCAAGCCTTGTTGAGGAGTGACAGCTCTGGAGCCAAGGGGCGGACTGTGTGATTAATAGTATGTTTTGGGCCCCAACAGAAGGGAACTTGTTTTTCCTTGGCAGGATGTCAGAATTCACGGCCAGCCTTGCTCATAACTTGCAGTCAACCATGAAATATCAGGCTGCACCCTAGTCTTCCCCTTTACCCACCCGCTCCATCACTAGCGGGGTGAGGTGCAGCTCCTACAGCCACAGAAGCTGCCTGGCAGGGAGATGAATCACAGACCTGTTCCAAGTTCTATACTGGGCCCTACCCGTTTCCCTTCAATTCTTTTTCCTCCCCTTCTCTCTCCTCTCTTTTTTCACTTTCCTTCTTCTTTCCCTTCTTTCTACTCTTTGTTGTCATTTATTAATTCATTATTTCCTGATTTGCGGCCTTGGTGTGGCCACGCCCCAAGCTCTGAGTGCCCAAGGCTGAAGTCCCTGCCAAAAGGTCCCTGTGCTCAGCCAAACTGGACCCTGATCCAAGCTGGAGCCTCTTAGCTCTGGGGCTGCACTGACAAATGGCTCACAGGTCTGAGCATATCTGTGCTTAAGCCAGAGGAGAGAAGGTCCCTAGACAGTGGTCGCTCTATCCGGGAGTCTCACTGAGCTGCCAGTCATTGCCTACGAGACCCCAATGCCAGCTCTTAGGGGCCCAGGACCCTGTCCTGCTGGGTCGCCACCCACAAAGCAAGGGCAGGCAAATCCTTTAGCACTCATAGGAGACTGTTGTTGGTGGTCATAGAGCTCACGAAGCAGGGTGAGGCAGGGTGCATGTGGGGCCAGAGATGGGCTCAGAAACTCAGAGACTTTTCCTTGGGGGGTGGGCTCAACGGTTCTGGGGGTTTTCTGGTGTCTGTGAGAGAATCGGATCACACAGGAAGTGGCCCTGTCCCATGGCAATGCTCAAGACCCCATTGTGGCCAGGATCTGGGACATAAGAGAACATAAATCTGAGCCTGGGGATGAGTGCAGGGGCTGAGGGGTCTAGTGAAAATTTAAAGCTTAAAACATGGCTGCTGACTTCTGGTCGAGATGGTAGGTAATTGCTGTACTCGCTTCCTCCGACAACCACATCGAAATTACAACTAAATTACAGAACAGCCATCATTGAGAACTGCTGAAGTCTAGCTAAACAGAAGTCTTATAACTAAAGACATATAGAAAAAGCCACGTCGAGATTGGTTGAAGAGGCAGAGGTGTGGAATAGGTTGGTCCCATGTCCATGTGTGACAGTTAAAAATCAGGAGGGCTATCTCAGCTGTGGAGTCCTCTCTGAGGAGCAAGGGGTCCCAGCCTACACTGGGCTTCCCAGTCTGGACACCAGTGGGGAAAAAGAAGCCCCCATAACTTCTGGCTGTAAAAACCAGCGGGGATTGTGGCTGAGGGGATTCCATCTGGGTGACGCGGAGGCCTGCCAGAGTCCCAGGCATTTATCTTAAAGGGCCTGTGCATGGACTTACTTGCTGATGAACTCACTAGCCTTGAGCTCCAGTGCTGAAGGAGCAGCTCGAAAAGCACCAGGGACATACAGGGAGGAGCCGAACTGTCTGGCTTCAGGATGAGGACAGGAGGGGCAACTTTCTTCCAGACAGAAGTGCTGGCAGAAGCCATTGTTTCTTTATGGAACCCTCCCCCACCTACCCTGCATGCAGGCACCACCAGGCACCACACCTGAGTCTATCGACCTGGCTAACACCGTCACTCTGCCCTGGTCATTCCCGAGACCCTGCCCATTCCAAGCTGCTTCCAGTGGTTTTTACATACGAAAGGCTTATCTTGGCTCATACTGTGGGCTTTCCTAAAATCCCTCAAAGGTTCAGAAACCCCAAACGAGCAGCATCTGGCCTCTTGCTCAGTGGTCCCAAGCCTGGCACTAGTGGCGCGGGCCTTGGTTCGCAGCGCAGCCCTTCCAGACCCCCCCAAGCCCAGCACAAGTGGCAACCTCTGCAGATCACTTCGTAGCTCATTCCAAGTGGAAGATGACCTTGGCCTGCACCAGAGCTCCTCCTGAGAGGCCCCAGAACCAACACAGCCAGTGGCTTCAGACCACACCTGAGCACCACCCAATCACCTCTGCAGATGACTCACCCAAAGGGTTGACTTAGCAGTGCCAGAGCCCTGCTAAAGCAAATCCCTGCTCCATAGGGTCAGCCCCTGAACAACAGCTCCTCCACTATAGCCATGGCCAGTGCTTGCAACCATTCAGCCTGAGGGTCAGTTCTGCCCATTGATGTGCCAATAGCAATCAAAGCTCTACTACAACAGGAGGGCACATGCACAAAGGACACACCTGGAGCACCTGGCTCTGGATCAGAGAGTCTGTGCCGCTGGGTTCCACAGGTCACCTACTACATAAGGCTGCTCTACAAGACTAGGAGACATAGCAGCTCTACTTAATACATAGAAACAAACACAGGGAATCAGCCAAATGAGAAGACAAAGAAACATGTCCCAAATGAAAGAATAGAACAAAGCTCCATAAAAAGAACTAACGAAATGGAGATAAGTAATCTACCAGATGCAGAGTTCGAAACATTGGTTGTAAGGATGCTCAACGATTTCAGTGAGAACTTCAACAAAGAGATAGGAAACATAAACATGGAAACAAAAAACATAAAAAGAACCCGTCAGAAATTAACACAATAACTGAAATGAAGAATATATTACAGGAATCGACAGCAGATCCGATGAAGCAGATGTTCAAATCAGTGATTTCCAAGATAAGGTAGCAGAAAACATCCAATCAGAATGGCAAAAAGAAAAAAGAAATTAAAAAAATGAAGATAACTTAAGAGGCCTCTGGGACATCAAGCATACCAACATTCACAGTATTGGGGTACCAGAAGAGGAGAGAGCAAGAAATTGAAAGCCTATTTGAAAAAATAATGATGGAAAACTTACCTAACCTGGCAAAGGAAAATAGCTGTACAACGTAGGAAGCACAGAGAGTCTCAAACAAGATGAATCCAAAAAGGTCCACACCAAGACGCACCATAATTAAAATGCTAAAGGTTAAAGACAAGAGAGAATTAAAAGTGGCAAGAGAACAGCAGTTATCTAAAGGGAGGTCCCATAAGGCTGTCAGCTAATTCCTTGGCAGAAACTGCAGGCTAGAAAGGATTGCACAAAATATTCAAAGTGATGAAAAGCAAGGACCTACAACCAAGATCACTTTACCAGCAAAGCTATCATGTAGAATTGAAGGACAAATAAAGAATTTCCCAGACAAGAAAAAGCTAACGGAGTTCACATCACCAAACCAACATTACAAGAAATGTTAAAGAAACTACTTAGAAGAAGGGGGTAAAAAGATAAAATATGAATAATAAAATGGCAATAACTGCATACCTATCAATTCTTATTTTACAATGTATGGATAAATGTTCCAATCAAAAGACGTAGGGTGGCTGAATGGATTAGAGAACAAGAATATGCCACCTACAAGAGACCCACTTCAGATCAAAAGACACACACGAACTGAAAGTAAAAGGATGGAAAAAGATATTTCATAAAAATAAAACTGAAAAAAAAAAAGCTGGAGTAGCATATACTTCTATCAGACAAAATAGACTCTAAAATGAAGGCTATTAACAAGAGACAAAGAAGGACCAGTAATTCCACTTCTGGGTATTTATCTGAAGAAATCCAAACACCAATTCAAAAGGCCACGAATCTCTATGTTCATTGCAACATTATTTGCAATAGCCAAGACATGGAAGCAACCTAAGTGTCCGTCAATAGAGAACTGGATAAAGAAGAGGTGGTACGTATATACAATGGTATATTACTTGGCCATAAAAAGAATGAAATCTTCCATCTGCAACAACGTGGATAGACCTAGAGGGTATTGTGCTAAGGGAAAATGAAGTCAGGCAGAGAAAGTCAAATACCATATGATTTCACTTATATGTGGAATCTGAAAAACAAAATAAACAAACCAAACAGAAACAGACTCACAGATACAGGGAACATTTTGATAGTTCCAGGTGGGAAGGGGCTTGGGGGGCTGGATAAAAAAGGTGAAGGGATTAAGAAGTACAAATTGGCAGTTACAGAAGAGTCACGGGATGTAAAGTATAACATAGGGAATATAGTCAATCATATTTAATAACTATGTATGGTGTCAGATGAGGTACTAGAATTATTGGGGGATCACTTCATAAGTAATATAGTATCTAATCACTATGTTGTACACATGAACTGTAATTGAAAAATAAAAAATTAATAAAAACAAACATTGCTGTCAACTGACCTGAAGCCTGGCCCCAACCTGACTTTTGACCCTGGCATGAAGTAACAAAGACTCTGGAGCACTTGGGTTTTAATTCCAGCTCTAAAATTTAGGATTAAGAGTAATATTGAATTAAAAAAAAAAAAGGTACGTAGTAAGGGATATTCTTGCAAGTAGGTAAAAAGGAGAACAGATTGTAGTAAGAAGATGGGGAGGGAATGAGTGAAGGGGCCACAAGATTGAAGGTGAATTATTTTAACAGGAAGCTCAGGACATATCTACTTGGTGTGTGTGGGCAGAGGAGAAGTGGAAGACAGGGATGGTTGACCAGTAGTAACTGATAGAGTGAGATCCCTTAGAAAGCAAGAGGGGTTAAGAGAGATTCAGAGCCAACGGGGAACATGCAGGACTTCTGGGGACACCCTGAGGCTTCCTGGAGGAAGAAGCTTGACTATGGAAAATGTGATTTTTCTTTAGCAAGTGCTCAGCTAGACACTGGTTTGCCATGCTAACAACAGCTGATTGTTAAAATTTCAGGAACTTTGTAAGCAGATTGATGTCTCTTGGTAGCTTGAAGTTGATCACAGTGGAAATAATTACACCAATGGAAATGGGCAGGTGCTATACATTAGCCAACTATTAAACATTTACCAGTACACCACTGTATTCCACATAAATGAATGTTGGATTCAGGATTTGGGGCTCACAGAAGTAGGTGGAGGCAAGGGAATTCAAGATGGCGAGATGGGGTAAAGTGATGGTCATGGTAGTAGCTAGGAAGGGAGGCCTAACTGACCAGAGGGCAAGGTGAGGGCAGGGAGGTGAAGGGTTGGTCAAGGTTGGGGGTCAATGAGCAGGTGTCATGGGAGCCAATGAGTAGATGGACTCAAGTGGCAGAGATTCATTGAGGATTTGGGAGGAGTTAGATCAAGGTAGGCATGAGGGCCAGGTCATGTCCTGGGAGGAAAGAATAAGCGGGAAGTCACTGTAGTCTTCAGGCCAGGGTCTCTGCATGGGTACCTCAGTACAGTGCAGTCACACTGATGACCAGGGTAGGGATGAGAGTGGAGAAGAAAGCATGTGACCCAATACTCAAGTCTTTCATGAATGAGTCAGAGTGATGAAAACAGTTCGTTGGTCATTTGAGACTAACACATCAGCAGGGGCTGGGCAGAGGACAAGACCCTCAGGGGAGGAGGGATCTGTGCCCAAGGACTGAAGTCCACCCCCATCAGTGGTGTATTTTTCTTATGGAAAAAAAAAAAAGTATTTTCTAGCTCTCACTGAGAACGTATCAATGATAGCTAAGAGCTCAGATGTGGTCTTTAAATGATCATTTTTTTTTTTACTAAAAAGAGACCAGGGCTCTTTAGAAAATAGCTGGCTGCTAGGTCCAGGCCAAAAACAAAACCAAAAACCAAAAAAAACCAAAAAAACATGCTGAGCCTGAAATGTCTCATCAGACCAGAAAGTGAGACAGTGGTCAAGACTCTGGGATGTGCCAAAGGTCTCAGGAGCCAACTTGAAAGGGCCACCAATGGCCAACTCCAAAACAGTGATGTTTGTAATATGCGACAAATTTAAAGATGACTTTGTCATGGTACTAAAAAAATCTACGGGCCCTCTTTGCAGAGAATGTTAGAGAGTTGACTCTCCTGATACAGGGGAGCACTGAGCAGCTCTCTCTCTTCTACAGACTCTCTTTCAAGTAACCAAACAGCGACGGTGAATTCTTTTTTTAGAATTTTAGCAAACAAAGGTAGAAGGAATGACAGAATTTGCCCATCACACCTTAAGTCCCAGTGACATAAGGAGTCCAGGCCATGGTTAATGGCTGCTAATACCAGTAGGCGAAAGGTTGATGGGACACTTTACGATGGATGTATCGGACTGATGGCACCCTAACCCCTGATCAGTCTTAATATCATGAAAGAGAATTCTTGCCCAAACACTGAATCTGAATCTGATTAAGCCAGTTTACAGAAAGTACAGAGAACCGAGGGACACATAACATGGCACTATGGAGATGCAAACTCCAGGCTGTGGGCTACTCCTTGGGACAAACAATCTAATTTCTTCACCAGATAAATTGAAAGGGAACAGGTAGGGGGAGGGGAATCTTATCAAAGAGACCTGGGAGGCAAATCAACCCCATGCAACGTATGCACCATTTTTGGATCCTGAGTCAAACAAACTAAAAATTTAAGAGGCAGTAGGCAACTTTTGAAGACTAGGTAGATAGTTGATGATATTAAACAATTATTTTTATGCATTATCATGAATTGTGGTTATTTTTTAAAAAGTTATCTTTTAGGAATACATATTGAAGAATTTACAGATGAACTGATACTATGTCTGGGTTTTCTTCGAAATAATCCACGGTAGTGGAAAAGTGGATGGGGTTGGGATGAACCAAGAGTGGCTTTGGATTGATGCTTATTGAAGCTGGGTCACAGGTACCCAGGGGTCATCGTACTGCTCTATCTACTTATGTATGTGTTTGAAACTACCCATGATAAAAAAAAGAAAAAATCCCAACCCTAGCTCATTAATATTCACGGTAATCACTCAATAAATGTTAGCTGTTAGTTTAAAAAAATTTTTAGGTCACATAAATGGGGGGCCACCCCAAACATCACGACATCACGGTTTTACATAGAGGGCTATTATGCTGCGTGAGATAAGCCAGTCACAGAAGGACTGCATGACTCCACTTATATGAGGAATCTAAAGTACAAGCAGACCTCAGAGATTTTGCAGATTTGGTTCCAGACCACTGCAATAAAGCCGTATCGCAAGAAAGCAAGTCATGATCTTTTTGCTGGTGGAGGGTCTTGCCTTCAAATTGTAAAAAAAGGCAACATCCGTGAAGCAAAAATAAAGTGAAGTGCAACAAAATGAGGTATGCCTGTGGTCAAATGCACAGACTCTAAGAGGGGCTGGGGGGAGGGGGAAGTGGGGAGTTGCTAACCAACAGGCATAAAGTTTCATTTAAACAAAAGGAAGAAGTTCTAGAGATCTGCTATACCGCATTGTATAATGACAGAATGGTATTGTACCCTTAAAAATTTGGTAATAAGGTAGCCCTCATGTTAAGTGTTCTTATCACAATAATAAAAATAAGAGGGCTGTGCTTTGCCACCCAGCCCCGTGGCATGGCAGGATGTGAAGAGGCCATGGTTCCGCCACTTATTCCCTCTGTGCACATTGACTGAGCACCTACTATGTGCCAGGTGCCACAAAGGCACAGATAGGGGACATAATGCCAGGCCCTTCTTTAAGCTTTTGGGCCAGGGGACAGAACTACTATTATTGAAGACCTGAAGCACCCTGTCTCTTTCCCTGCATCTGTAGACCCCCTCATGAGACCCCTGCATGACCTCAGGAGCCTGTGGAGATGGGTCCTTTGGCACTTGGCCAACACTCTCAGATGCACACACCAGCTGCCAGAGTACTTTCCAATCTGGACACCGACTCCTCAGCATGGCTCACAGGCTTCTCCTGCCTTCCTCCTGCTCTCTCTCTCTTCATCAAGACATAAGATACTGACAGTCAAGTTTATAAAGTGCATATAGTTTAAGAGTGCAGACTGATGACTTACATATGAATACACTAATGTAGTCACTGCCCTGATCAAAACATAGGACATTCCTAGCTCTTCAGAAGGTTTCTGTGCACTCTTTTAGTTAATATCACTCACCACCCACCCACCCACCCATACACGCTCACACGTAACCACCACCCTGATTTTTGTCACTATTGATTAGTTTTGCCTGTTTTTAAACTTCATATACATAGAATCATGCACCGTGTAAGCATCTAATTTCAGATCTGGCTTATTTTGCCTGGAATAGCATCTATGAAACTCATGCACCTTACTGTGGGTATCGAGTTTGTTTTTTCCTAGCTGTATTGTAGTCTGGTCAATGAATGCACCATTATTGATTTATCCATTCGGTTGATGACATCTTGCCTCATCTTGTGACCCCTCTTCTCATAGACCATATATTCTAGGTCTCCCAAACCAAAGGGCAACCCACAAATACCTCCAGTCCTCTATGTCTACATATGTACAGTTTCCTCTGCTGTCACACTTAATGGTATGCATAAGAACATTGACGATTACAGTGCACTGTGATAAAGGTATGTGTAGAGTATTTGGGGTGCTTGAGGAAGCACCTAACTACATCCGGGGTGGTCAGGGAGGCAGCAATATCACAGGATGTAGGCTGGCAGTACAGGAGGGAGGGCCAAGTATGGCTCACACATGTCCAGCGTGTCCTGGGACTTGCAATACCAGAGCCTCCTGGCAGCTTATGTACCTGGAGTACATCCGGAAGGGCCTGTGGACTCTGAGTCTCTGAGGCTGCTTTGTGCGACCGACTCATTCAGAGGCTGACGAGCAGGCCAGTGAAACCCAGGTGACCTGCCCAACAAAAGAGAGCTGAGAGTGAAAGCCGAAGGGTCTGCCTGTGGTTGCTAGAATAATGGGTGGGACTGTGTGTGTGTGTATGTGTGTGTAGGTCTCAGTGGACGGGTCCACCTCTGGACATGCCTGGAGGCACTTGCTGGGCAGGCCAAAGCCAGACTCAATGAGGTGCTGCTGCTATGAGAACATCAAGGAGACATGGCTCTGGAGGCTCTTGGGAGAGGAAAGGAGTTCTTTGCAGATGGGTGCTTGCCTGGGGCAAGGTTCCCCAGCCTCTCTGTCCCCATCTTGTCCACAGGGGGCAGGTGACCGGTATTTCTATACCAAAAGGCTGGCCCAGACCTCTGGGTGTGAGGGTGCCCTTGCTCTAAGTGTCTGGGGCAGAGGCTTTAATCAAGTGCATTTCCAGATGGCCCCATCTGGGCTATATTTCCTTTCTCTAGAGTCTCCATGTAGGCAGAAGGCCCTAACTGTTGTCTCTCCCCGTACTACTCTGTAAGTTGGGCTCCTCTAGACATCGGGCTAAAGGAGCCTTGTAAGGAAGGATCTTTACATAATGTCCTGTGATTTCCCCAGGCACCCAGTCCTGCTACAGCTTGCTGGAGTGAGGGCAGGGGTACATATTTGTCATGGGCAGGGCTGCCAAGAGCCCCTCCTTCAAAGGCCCCAAGGATTGGTGACTGTATACTCTATCATCCAGACTAAAATATCTTTGAGAGTAAAAAGGGCACTAGTAATCACTCAGGTCAAGAGGCAAAATCAGGACAGTTCTGGGCAAACGGATGTTTGGTCAGTAAGCACAGAGCAGAGAGCACAGCTGGACCATCAGCACAAAATGCCAGGCAGGTGGGTCCCCTCTCAAGGGGGCAAGCGCTGCTTCTCATGTCCTCATGCAGCCCCCCAGGTGCCCTGGAAAGGCAGGCGCTGCCTTCCCTGAGGTTGCTGTCTGGAATCTCAGGGTAGGACAAGTGATGTCTCAAGTTCATTGAGCTGACCCTCTGCCCGCCCGCCACATGCCCTGCAGTTGCTTCTCGTGGGGAAAGGAGGGCTCCTAGAGGTGTGGGGGATGACCTCAGCCCCTCTCCAGGCCCCTCAGGATTTTAGGTGCCTGGTGTCTGTGTCCCATTCTCTTCTGGCCATTGACCTGGGCCCCCAGAGTCCCCATGGTTCAGGACACCCCATCTTTGTCTCTTTCTGTTGCTACTCTGGCCTGACCCACATCACTTCAGGTTTATAGATGGCAGTCTAAGGCCCCCTGTGCCAAGGTCCCTCTGGGACCCTGGGTTCCCTTCCTCAGGTTCTCATTGCCCTCTGGGCACTTGGGGCCATTCACTGGCTATGTCACTGCTGTAGCTGTGGCTGCAGCTTCCACTCAGGTTTGTGTGCGGAGGTGTGGGTAAGGGGCATTCGGGCCTGCTTGACAACTCCTGGGTTGTAGCCCTACTGGGTGCCTTCATTTCCATGATGTATGGCCTTTGCTGGCACCCAATGCGCTTTCACAAACCCTTCATCTTTGCGCTCCTCACACCTGGCATGGGGACCAGGGCCTAGAAGCAGAAAGATGCCATTTCTGGCTGCTCCCTTCTCTGTCCCCTTCTGATTCCTTCAAACTGGAACCCCCCCAGGGCTCCATCCCCAGTTCCTTTCTTCTCTTTGTCCCTCCATCCTCTTTCTGGGAAACTACTCCACACTCCTGCTTCTGCAACCATTCCCATTCTTGGCCTCTTATCTAAGTTCCACATGCCCTTTACCTCCCACCATATGCCAGCCCTCTGCATGCCACATTCTCTCCTAAAATCTTCTGTTTGGACTGTTTCCTGTTCTTTCAAAGGTCCTTTTCTTCTCCCAATCCTGGGCCCAGTGCTGGGGGGGTGTCAGGACCTCTTGGGCCTCTCTCTCTCCTGCACAGTCCTCAGGCCACTCCTGCCCCACCTCAGGCTCTGTCCTCCTGTTCTCTCTGCTTACCTGCCCTCCAGACCACATCATGATGATTGGAATATTCTGTTTCTCTGCTTGAACTCTGTCCTGTTTGCTCACTGTTGCCAGATTCCACTTAATTCAGCTCTACCAGTGGCCCTGGCACTGTGCTGGGGCTTGGGAAAGTGCCCTGGGAGTCTGGGCACAGCACAGACTGGTAGGAAGGAGGAGATAAGATACCTCCCCCAGCCTCCATCCGGGGTTTCCTTGCCTGGTGCGAGGAGCAGCAGAGATGGAGGGATTGAGAAAGAGCAGTGTGCGCCAGCCAGGGGCAAAGGCCATGGAAATTTAGGGATGACTTCCTGGAAAGGGGGACATAGATCTAGACCTCAGAAAACAGTAGCCTTTCACAGTGTTGATTGTTAACTGACAAATTAGACAACTCCACCCCCCCCGCCCCCCACCCCCTGCCTCCCCCGACCCAGCAGGAGGCTGCGTCAACATACTGTGGAACACTCTCAAGTAGAATACTATACTGCTGCTAAAATGAACCAGTATGGATAAATCTCAGCGCTATAACGTTGGGTAAAAGGCAAACTGAAGAATGGTACACAAGTCATGGTGCAAGTTACATAAATCCTAAAGACACACAACACAGTACTTTATATTATCTGGATATACACGTTTTCGGTAAGAGTAAATATGTATGGGAGTGATAAACACCAGATTTACCTCTGGTGGTGGGGAGCCAAAGAAGAAAGGACAGGAGGAGGAACTTAGATGTGGCTGTGTTGTATTTCTTTGAAAAGAGAGAGAGAGGAAGGGATCTGAGGCAAATATGGCAAAATGTGCGCATCTGTCAACAAGGGTGATTGCCATTACGAGGGCACTTGCTATATTATTTTCTCATCTGTCCATTATTCTGTAACTAGAATTTTAAAAGAAATAAAAAGACCCTAACAGGGAGGTGGCATTCTACACACAGGCTGATCATTCCCTACAGTAGCTGGTGTGAATCAAGGGCGGGGGGTGGGGGGGAGGGAATGAGGGCATCTGGGCAGGGCAGTGCTGAGCAAGGCTGGAGCACCGGTGGCTGGCAGGGCAAGGAGCCTAGGGCTTGGGGGCTTCTAAATATAGGGTGGGTGTGTTTCTAAAGGAGGGCACAATGACTTTCTCCTGCCTGCCTTCTTCCTTCCCCCGACACCCTCTATTTTCCCTCTTCTCCCTCTATCCCTCTCCCTACTCCAACAACCATTGGTTGGGTGCTTTTCAAGTCGGTGATTTATGCATTCCTTATCTCGTATTGAGCATTTACTACAAAAACAACAGCTCACGCAGCACTCACCACATGCCACAGTTAAAGTCACACATAATATCTCACGGATGTCTCACCACATCCTTATAATAGGTCGCAGTCTAACCATCACCATCATGCGTATATCGTAGATGAGGAAACACAGACACAGAGGGGTTCTGAGATTTGCCAGAAGTTACACAGTTAGTAGAGGGTGGAGCTGGGATTCGAACCCAGGCTACCTGGTGCCAGAGGCTGTGGTCCTTGTTGCTGTGCTCTATTGCTCCTCATATGCCAGGTACTGTGCTGGGGGCTGTGGATTCAGTGACCACACATCCACCACAGCCCTGCCCTCACAGAGTCTCTGGGCCAGTGGGGGCAATTCAGACACCAACCGAGATACTATTGTAGCTAAGGAGCTGGTAAAGGAAGAGAACCTGTGTCCTGAGGAAGAAAATGCAGAGAAGGACACACTGAGGATGAGGCATCTGGGAAGGCCTCTCTGAAGAGAGGACATTTATACCAAGACCTAAACAATGGAGAGTTAGCCATGAGGGGCTGAAGAGGGCAGGACAGACAGAGAGAAGAGCAAATGCAAGGACATGAGCACCGGGTGTGGACAAGGAACTGGAAGGTCAGAGGGGCCAGAGTATGAAGTGAGCACAAGGCAGAGCTGCCAAGCAATGGGGCTGGAGGGGAGATAGCCCATCATTCAGGGCCTCCCTACAGGAGCGGGACCACATCTGGGTTTGCCCACACTGTCCTGGTTCATGCCTGTGGTTCTAGCATAAATATTCCTAGTGTCTCATTTTGGTTTGGCCAATAATAAATCTGAAGGTCACCCTCTCACAGGCCATAGTGGAGATTTAGATTTTATGCCCAGGGCAGTGGAAAAGCATTGAGGGGTTTTTGTAGAAAGTGACACTCTATAATGTATAAGGTCAATCTGGCTGCTATATGGAGAGGGGACTGCAGGGGAGTAGGAGGGAAGCCATTGTCCCTTTTCCGACTCAGCTGCAGGGTGTGGAAAGATAGGCCTGGGAAAGGCAGGGAAGGTCCTGGCTGGGGCCTGCTAAGGTTGCAGCCATTGGGGGAGTGACTCAGGCAAACGCATCCTCAGAAATGCTGTTCCCCTTCTCCTTGCTGTGCTGAGCAGCCTCAACGCTTCCAGTAGGGACCTCAGGTGTGGAGGAAGCCCTTGAGAACAGCTGCCCACCTCTCAGGACTGCAGGGACCCTTGTGGAAGAAACAGGAGAGTCCTTTGGAAGTGCTCAAGGGCTCAGTAAATTTAAAAAATGGCGATGAACAATATTAACTTTACACTTAGTAGTTTTCCCTTTTCCCTTTCCTTCTCACCCTCATGTAGCCCTCTCCCCTCCACTCCAAGAGGAGATTGCAGAAGTGAGAGCCCAGCTGGGGAGGGTATCGAGTGGGGCCAGTTTCCCAACTGAATGAGTGCTGGGAGAAGGCAGGTGGCTTCTGGTGCCTGCTTATGTACATGTTGGCCAGTGTTTGCTGCTCATGAGTGAATGTAGGTCCACCCTGTGTACCGCCTCTGGGGGTTGGCATGTATATCCGGGGGGGCAGGGTGATGGTGATGCTTCATATGTAGAGGCACACATACACTTGACCACATATTGTGCACAAATGCCTCCACAGATTTCCACAGACCTTTATATTTAGGGGATCAGAAGCGAAAAATTAGCCTGGGGCTTTGTAATGGCAATGAAAAGAGGGAGAAGGCCAGAAACGTTACAAGCCTGTAAATAAACCCTGCAAACACGAGGAGCCTCCTGTTTGTTCCCCACAAATCGGCGCGTGCACCAGCCTAAGAGACCAGGGAGGTTGCTAAGTCTGCCTTCCATGTGCTGAACTT
Source organism: Eonycteris spelaea (assembly GCA_003508835.1). Lineage (NCBI taxonomy): Eukaryota > Metazoa > Chordata > Mammalia > Chiroptera > Pteropodidae > Eonycteris > Eonycteris spelaea. The sequence continues at coordinate 1,773,855 of PUFA01000110.1, forward strand.
AGTCACCTGGCAGGACCATCCAAGCCTGGGTGCCAGGAAGACACAGCCACAGGCTCAGGGAGGAAGGGAAGGGGCTTGGGAGGGGCACTCACCTAGCGGCAGGACGAAGAAGAAGGGGAACCAGCAGAGCACAAAGACGCCGACGACGATGGCCAGTGTCTTGGCTGCCTTCTTCTCGCGGGAGAACTTGAGCAGGCGCACAGACAGCGAACTACGGAAAGTGTGGCCCTTGGTGCTGCGCATACCCCCGTGTGCCCCGTCTGCGCCCGAGGTGGCACCGCGACAGTGGATGCGTAGCACCACCTCGGAGGCTTTGCCGCGCTCACGCTTAACTCCCGCCTCAAGGCTGCGCGTGGTGCTGCGCGCTACCACGTACACACGGCAGTACATGACCACGATGACGGCCATGGGCAGGTAGAAGGAGCACACGGAGGAGAAGACAGCGTAGCCTGCCTCCTCGGTGATGCTGCAGAAGCGCTCGTCGGGGGGCACGGGCTCCTTCCAGCCCAGAAGCGGCCCCACGGACACCACGAGGGCTACGGCCCAGAGCAGCGCCAGGATGGCGGCCGCTTTGCGCTCGGTCATGATGGCGGGGTACTTGAGCGAGTGGCGCACGCCCACGTAGCGGTCCACCGAGATGGTGCAGAGGCTGAGGATGGAGGCCGTGCAGCACAGCACGTCCACGGCGGCCCACACGTCGCAGAAGGCCCGGCCGAAGGCCCAGAAGCCCAGAACCTCCATGGTGGCCGAGAAGGGCAGCACCGTGGTGCTCAGCAGCAGGTCGGCCACGGCCAGGTTCACAATGAAATAGTTGGTGACTGTCTGCAGGTGGCGGTTGCAGGCCACAGAGAGGATGACGAGCAGGTTGCCCGCCACGGCCATGAGGATGAAGGCGGCCAGGAAGACGCCCACGCCCACGCCCTGCGCGCTCACCACCAGACCCCCGACGGCCGCCGTGCCGTTCACCTCGCCGCCCGCGCCCGCGGCCCCAGGCTCCCCGGCGGAGCTCCGATTGTCCTCGCCACTGCCCGCTCCCACCACGCCGCCGCCGCCGCCGCCGCCCGCGGCTCCCGGCACGCTGCCCACCGCCGGGCTCTCCGAGGCGGCCGCGCCGCCCGCGCCGCCCCGCCGCCGCCCGCGCCGGAGCCCGCGGCGCTGCTGTCCGGGCGGGGTCCCTCGAAACTGACGCTGAGTAGATCGCGAAAAGTCATCTCAACGCGCGGCCGTCGGGGGCCGGGCCCGGGCGCCGGACGAGCGACTGTCAGGGAGGGGGGCACCGGGCATAGCCGCGGGGCTCCGGTATAGCCCCGCGCGCCAGTCCCGTCGGGGTCCCGCTCAAGCTCCCGTGATGCGAAGCTGCGCTCCCCGCGAGCCGAGCCAGGCGGCGGCGGCGGCGGCGGCGGCGGGGGCTCCCCGGGCCGGCGTTGAATCGGACTGAAGAGCCGGGCGGGCGACGGGCGCCGCTCTCCGAGCGCGCCCAGGCAAGCGGGCGAAGCGGCGGCTCCCAGCCCGGGCGGTGCAGGCGGCGGCGGCCGCTGCGGCGCTCGCAACTGGGCGCGGGGGCGGGACGGAGGAGGGGCAGCGCCGGGAAGGAGGAGGGGGCGGCCGGCGCGGGGAGGGAGGAGACGACACACTCGCCGGGGGAAGGGGCTGTGCGCTCCTGGCGAGCCGGCGTTTGGGGTCCGGCAGGGGTGCAGGGCTGACGCGCGCTCCGGCCCCGCGGCGGCCACCCCCGCCTCGCCACGGGTGCCCACGCCCGCCCTCCTCGCGGTCCGTTCCCCGCCGCCTCCCTCTCCCCTCCCGGGCCCCCGCCTCCTTTCCCCTTAGCTGAGTCCCCCTTCCTCCCCCTTCTCCAGCCTTTCGGTCACTTGCTGGTGCCCTTGGGTGCTTGGAGCGTGGAAGGCGCGACTCCTGGGTCCCCAGGCTCCCGGCTCCGGCCGCCAGAGAGCAGCAAGCGTCCGGGATCTGCGGACTGCGGACTGGACCGCGTAGTGCCGCGGCGGATTCCCTCCCGGGACTGCCTGAATGGGTCTGTCGCACCTCTTCATTTTCTCAGGCCACTGGCTGGGGGTGGGGGTGGGGGTGGGGGTGGGGGTTGTCTCGGACACCTCTGTCCAGTGCGGTGGCACGGAGAGAGCCCCTGAAGAGGTCAGATGACTGTGCTTGCTTAGAATGGGCAAGGGAGCCAGAGACTACATAGTGACAGCCCTTGGATCCTGCCCACAACACATCAGTTTGCATATACCGACTTCTGCACTGTTACTTTACTCCATATGAGATGTCGGAATAAAACTTCCTTGTCACACTAAGTAAGTGGCTTCGTTCTGGAGGGAGGGCTTAAGTGCTGGAGGGTGGGAAAGGCCACTTGGCAGGATGGTTGCAGGGACAGCAGTCTGGCTCCAAATCTAGGCTCCACCCCATATCAGCTGTTTGACTTCTTTGTGCCTCAGTTCCTCATCTGTAAAATGAGGGTGAGAATAGTGTCTACTTAATGGCATCAAGTTTAAATGAGTTCATACGTGTTAAGGCCCAGAGCAGTGCCTGCATTTGTTAGCTGAGTGGGGTTTGGCAGGGCAATATTTGAACAAGGAGGACAGAGGGCAAAAGGAGTGTGGAGCTGGTATGAACAGTGGATCCAGGTGGAGGGGAGATTATGAGGAGCAACTTGCTGACTAGGTAGGACTGGGTAGGGAGAAACAAAAAGAGATCATTCATTCGACCAAAATAAAAATACCAACCAGGCTGCTGTCATGTCGCGGGCACAGAGCTGGACACTCTGGTGGCAGCGGAAGGGGCATTAGAGGGAGGATAGCACCACCACGTACCTGTAGGATGAGGAAGGCTTGCACCATGTCAGGAAGATTAAAGCCTGTTGGGAGGGGTGTCTGGGAGGGAGTAGAGAACTCAAGACCTTGGTGCCCACTGGCTGTGGATGACATAGGGGCAGGGTGTCTGTTGGTCTCAGATGAGAAAAAGCAGAAAAGGCAGAAAATAGGTGAAATGTTGAGAGATGGTAACCCCTCCCCCAGACACCCTCTTCCCCAGCCCAGGAAACTAATTATAGCCATAGCTTAGAAAGAGCTCTTCCAGAGCCCTCCCTCGGCTTCCCCAAATCTTTCATTTTTTGCTTGGTTGGATCTTTGATAATTTACCATAGAGAGATGAAATTAAAGCAAGATGAGTCCTGGAGACCCCGCTGGCCTTTGGGTTCTTTGTGATCCAGAGGCATGGCTTCTATTTAAGATGGAAAACTAAGCACCTGTGTTTACCTCCTCTCCCTCCTATAACCCTTTTAGAGTGAGAATAAAGAAAAAGGAAAGGTCCATCTTAGAACTGAGAAGTAAACTCCTATGCTGATAAACCTGGACTCTAGCCTCTAAAGAGGAGGCTTGAAGGAACACAAGAGGTCATTAGGTGTTTGAAGAGAGCTGGATCTATTTCTCTCTGGTGAAGATGGAGCAGGTGGTTGTCACTTTGAGTCAGAATGCTGCATGAGAAAGAATACTAACAGAGAAGGTGTTTCTGACAGATATCCTGTTTGTAGAGACGAGCCAGTCAACCCCCAGTTCCCTTCCACCTTACCAAAGCCTGGGCAACCTTCGTTATTCATTCAACACAAGTTAACTAAGTAGCAGCTATATGCCAGGAACTGTTCCTGGCACTGGGGATATGATATTGAAAAAAGCCAAGTCCCTGCCATCCTGGGGCTCACATTCAAATGGCAGGAAGTGCTGCCCAGAAGATTAGGAAGAGAGCTTTTCCATTGCTATGAACAAAAGTTTTCTCTGGGTTCGATATCTGGATCCTGGAGATTCTCTTCAGTTAAACCTTCAAAGAAAATCCAAATCCAATTTTTTTTCTGTATCTCCCCACCTCAGAATTGCAGTTGAAGCTGAAAAAGTTCGAAATCATGCATGTCATTGGCGGACATGGCTAAAGCTGCGCTTCCTGGGATTAGTCCCTGTGAAGAACATGAACTTTCATTCTATTTTTCAGCTGCAAGAGGATCAATAGCCCTAGTCTGACCTTTAAGTCTACCATGGCCTGACCTTACCCCTGGCAACACCCTGACCCATAACTCTGACCGACCAACAGCCTAAGCCTTCCTGATCCCCTAATTGTGTCGCTCACCTCAGACACGTACTGTGGTCAGCAGGGCATAGGGTGAAGGGGTGAGGGCTCAGTGTTATCAGGACTGTAGTTGGGTGTTCAGGACTGCCTGCCTTTCAGTGGTCATGGGTTGGGTAGTATGTAGCTAAAGGATGTGGTTTCTGCAGGAAGGAGATACTTTGTTATCCATCCTGCCAGCCCCTCCTTATGTCAAAGAGGCTACAGAGGACTTGAGGCCAATTATGATTTGATTTTCTATGCTGATTTTGGCCTAAAATTAATGGAGTTAGAAGTTAGTGACTGTATCTCCCATCGTAGTAGAAATGGTAGAGTCTGGGATGGGCTCCAATGGAATGACTGCTACTCAGAGCCTGGCAAGCAGCCCGCTTTGGCTCTGGGGACCTTGGGGTGGCTGTTTGCCTTGCAGCTGTGTTTGCTTCTGCTCATAAGACATATTCATTTCTTTCTTTCGTTCGTTCTTTTATTCGTTCGTCTCTCTCTCTCTCTCTCTTCTTTCTTCCTTTCTTCCCTTTCTTTCTTTTTCCTTCAGGAAAGGAAATAAGCTGGGAAGCAGGATATCGGACAAAGTTGGAAGAACCACTTGGGTGGAAACTCTCAGAGTGGGGCAGAGATTAGTTACGATAGGTTAAAAGTTTAATAACAGCGCCCCCGCCCCCAGCCCCTCATATTTCAGTGGCTTAGTATAATGAAATTATTTCTCATTTATTCAGCATCCAATGTGAACGTACATGGTTGGGCAGCTCTCATGGACAGAGTTCCATGAGGCAACTCAAGGATCCTGGCTCCTTCGAATGTGTGGCTCCACTGTTTTGTAGAGCTCATGAATTCTCCGGGGCCCTGGAGACCTCCACTAGATTGTCTACACCCAGCAACCCAAAGAACGAAGGGACTGCTTCTCGGCCTTCTGGCTAAGAGCAAGTGTAGTATCTGTTCTTATCAGTTTAATATTTGATATGTCCTCTATCCAAAGAACGAAGGGCGGTATGGAGGATTATGTACATTTTAGGAGTCAAGCGCATGCCTCCACTGATACTCAAGGGAGAAATGTGGTTCAGCCAAGTGCCCAGGAAAAGGGAGTGGAATTGATGGCTACCCAGTTTGGGTAGCTGCAGGACAGCAAGAGTCCCAGGAATCCTTGATTTAGGAATTAGTTAGGCAATGGCCAGTGAATGATTATGAAAAGAGTAGATAGACCGGCCGCTCTGAACCCCGTTTAACACTATCCAGACCCAGTGGACACTTTTTATGTGGCTGTTCCTTCCTGGACCAGGCCCAACATGTGCATTTCCAGCACAGCTTCGTAACAAAGCCTTAGGGTTGGGAATGTCATTTGGGGTGAGCTGGTGACAAGGATAATGTCAACTCAGCTCTGAGAATTAAAAAGAAGAATTAAGGTGAGTAGCAGAGACTCAGTTAGCATTACTTTACCTTTCATGGAAAGTACGCAATGCCTGTCTAGAAGAATGTACCCAGTCCCAATGGGAATCTCTCATCTTCCTTTATTAGTGCCTGAAATTCCACCCTTAAAATTTGGCTCTTTAACTCCAAGAATCAGTGATTTTCATTATATCACAAACTTTTTTACGCCCCAGTAAGTGCGACATAAGATTACTATCTCCACTAGCTCCTGTGATCTGATTACCCATTGTGGGCTGGGGGTGAGTTGGAAAGACATTCTATAGGGATAGTTCTGTGGTAATGAAAGGAAAGATGAGAAAGTTCTAGGGATAAACTTTGCTAACCTGACAAATTCTCTGACCCCCAAATATAGACGCAAATGCCAATGAGGGAGATTTCCTAACACAATTAAAATAAGCCAGTCACCTCAGAGGAAGTGGCCTATAATCAACTTGAGAGGCCAGGCAGGGTTGCATGACTCCAATCCCAATTAGGGAGGCTGAGACAGCTCCTGCTGGGATGTTAGCCTTCCAGCTCACAAATGAGATGGCCCACAGCCATTTTCCATTTCCTTTCTCCTGGGCCAAGATTCAATCTCTGGAGAAGAGAGTGAAGAAAGGAGGATTTCCTTTGATAATAATTCCCTGGAGGAACAGAAAGATGCAGAAAACAAAAAATCTCGAGTGTCCCAGGACGAAAATTGGTGAGGCTGGCCTCCATGATCTCCATGCCTTATACTTGAGATCTTACCCATTCTCCTTTCTTCCCAACCCCATGAGCTTGTCATTTAATCTCTCTGATCCTGCATTTGTAAAATGGTGATAACGCTGTCCCTGTGGGATTAAGTGTCTGTAGAAATCCCCTTTACCTCTTACTCTCAGTCCCCTTGTCTTTGATTTCTTCCTCTGTAGTTTCCATTGTTTACCTGTGGTACCTGGTGATAGTGACCTTCTTGGGCTTTTCAGTGACTGTGATATATTTGTTGTTTTGTGCTCATCGGTCAGTGCAGTGCTGGCCTCTTGAAGTTGCCGGTGGATGAAAGCATGAATCAACGAATGAAGACATGAATGAATGGATGAAAGCATAAAGGACTGTGTATCTCTGAGTGTCACTGAAGGCTAGAGTTTGTGTCTGTGTACCAGAGTGCCAGCCTTTTGCAAGAGGTGACTGGGGTTGGCTTTCAAACATTTCAGGGAGCCTGGTCTGTCGAGGGCAGGAGTGGGTACCTTTCTCTCTCCTGAGAGGCACCCACAGGGAGCTGCATTAGAGTGGTACATGCCCCTGCTTCCAAAGAGGGAATAAGAGGGTTCCAGGGTCAGGATATGCTCAACACATGCCTGTAGCTCTTGGCTTGGGTTCGTCTAGGGCCTCGGGCCTTTGAAAGAAGGTGATTGTCAGACACTGTGGGACGCCGTGCATGCTCTAATCTGGGAAAAAGGCTGCTCTGGGTCTGTACACTCATAACAGAGCAGCATTGATGACTTACTCAGCTAATACCCATTTGAAATGATTTTGTTCCACCAACTGGCCATCTTGAGAATGCCAGAGATTATGTGAGTAAATGTTACAACCAGATTTTTTCTATTTTCTTTTCAAAACCTAAAGGCTAAATGTTGGCGTTTTTAATGGCCTCTTTGAATCACTCCAGAGATCTATTCTTTGATGGTTTAGTTAGGATCCTAACTTTGTATAGTGGGTTGTGTGGTGGCCCCTCCAAAAGATATGTCCATGTCTTGATTCCTGGAACCTGTGAATGTTATATTATTGAGAAAGAGTCTCTGCAGATGTCATTAAGTTAAAGATCTAGAGATGAGGAGATCATCCTGGGTTATCCAGGTGGACCCTAAATCCAACGACAAATATCCTTCTAAGAGTGAGCCAGAGAAGACTAGACGTAGACATAAGAGGAGAAAACAGTGTGAAGACAGAGGCCGAGACTGGAGTGACACGGCTGTAAGCCAAGGATTGCCAGCAGCCACCAGGAGCTGGAAGAGGCAAGGAATGGATTCTCAACGAGTGCCTTTGGAGGGAATGTGGCCCTGCTGACACCTGAATTTTGGACTTCTAGCCTCAGAACTGTGAGGGCAAAAAATTTCTGTTGTTTTAAGCCACTATTTTGTGTTAATTTGTTACAGCACCAACAGAAAACTAACAGACCTTGGTTAAGATTGTGTGGTTGGCACAACGATCTGCCAAAGCATTTCCTTCAGTGTCACAAATGGTGTCAAGATCTTTCTGACATGTGCATCAAATATAATGGAGAAGGTAAAGGTATATCCACTACGGATACAACCTGATTATGAAGAGAAAAGTCCTTTGGAACCTCAAGAAATAGTCCCTCCGGTGTATATTTAAATTATAGTAGTCCCCCAATCCTATCCTCATAGAAGATAGTCCTAAGACCCTTAATGGATGCTGGAAGCCATGGAGAGTACCCAACCTAAGCAACTTATTCAACTCTGCTGTAAAACGTAGCAGCAGCTTCTTAATCGGCAGATGCAGCCTCCCTAGTAATTTTCACATTTTTTTAGTCCAAACCTGTTCCTGAATCTGTGTAACCATCCCTTACTTGCAGTAAATGGCTTGGTGTCAGTCTTCATATAGGCTCAATGTCTTCTGTCACAACACGTTGCTGTCAATCGGAACATATTTTCTGTTCATGCCTTCCACCCCCCAAATTTAATGCCTTTGCATCTTAACTAAGTACTGATCACATACTGTGGCTGTAACTTTTACAATTTGAGGTGTGACAGCAAAACTGGCAAAATGTTCTTGTTTCTTTTTCACAGTTTCATGGATAGAAGATTTGTTCTTACCTTATGTAGATCTTAGCAACCTCAGCATACCATTTTTTCCCTTTCCTTATTAAGTCAAGAGCTTTCACCTTTTCACTTAAAGGAAGCACTTTATGGCTTCTCTCTAGCATATCAGAATAGCCAGTCATGATTTTTGCACTTTGAGCCATTATTAAATAAAATAAAGGTTGCATGAACACAGCACTGTGATACCGAGACAGTTCATCCGGTAAAAGAACCTCCTCTTTAGTGACTAATGGGCCAATGTGTTGTGTGTTGGGGGGCAGGAGTTGGGGGAATAGGGGGTGGGGAAGAGAGCATCCACAGTGTGGACACTGGACGAAAAAGAATGAATCACGGCCTGAACGCAAGGGAGTTGGGCTCAGGAGATTTCCTCGTGCTTCTCTGAATGGCAAATAATTTAAAACTTACAAATTGTTTATTTCTGGAACTTTTCATTTAATATTGTCACACTAGAGCTGACCACAGGTAACTGAATCTGTGGATAAGGGAGGACTACTGTACATTCGCTTATCACCCCTGTATTAATTTACAGGGGTGATATCACAGAGCAGGAAGGAAAAAGTTTCGGTCAAGGGCCCCAAGGGTTACTGTTATGGCTGGGAGATAGGGAAATTCTGTGAACTACTTGAAATATCTGCCACCCGTGTGGTATGTTTACTCTGAGGAAGAAGTTGAACACAGCAGGATTTATTAGAGAAATAACAGCCACCCATGTATACCAGAAATTGATGAGGATGACCATTTACATTTATAGTTAATTTATCTTGGATGTTTATGGGTAAGGCAGGATATTGAGTGCTTTTTCCTTCCTTGGAGCACTGTCATTGACCTAAATCGAGGGACTTTTCTTTGCCTTGGTTTTTCTTTTGTAAAATGTGATGATCTTTTACCAGTGTGCCTTCTGTTTTATATTATCTACAATTGTCCTCATTAATAAAGGTAGTCAGTTGGGAAGTAGGCCATCTAGCTGCTTGATCTGCAGGGCTGTGACTGTCAGGTCATCCAGAGAAACAGAACCAATAGGAGATATGTGTGTGTGTACACATACATACTCGCACACACATGTATATCTTAACTAATATGTATATATATTATTTATGTGTATATAAATTTTAAGAAACTGGCTCCCTCAATTGTGGGGGCTTGCAAGTCCAAAATCTGTAGGACAGGCTGGAAATTCAGGTAAAAATTGAAGTTGTGGTCTTGAGTCCAAAATCTATAGAGCAGGCCAGCAGGCTGGAAACTTGAGCTGGGCTTTTATGTTACAGGCTTGAAGTACTATTCCTTCTCTCTGAGAAACCTCAGTTTGTGCTCCTCAGGCCTTCAACTGATTGGATGAAGCCCACCCACATTATCTCCTTTATTTAAGGCAGTCACCCCTAACCTTTTGGGCACCAAGGACTGGTGCTCCAGTGAGAATCTAATGCCTGATGATCTGTGGTGGAATTGAGTGGTGATGCTAGTGCTGGGGAGCAGCTGCAAATACAGATGAAACTTTGCTGGTTCCTGCTGCTCACTTCCTACTGGGCAGCCCAGTTCTTAGCAGGCCACAGACCAGTACTGGTCTGCAGCCTGAGGCTTGGGGATCCCTGATTTAAGGTCAAGTGATTGTAGATAGTAACCACATCTACAAAATACCTTCACAGAAGCATCTAGACTAGTGTTTGACTAAACAACAGGGCACCATAGCCTTGCTTTTCTTCTTTTGCAGGATTGAATGATGTCCAATAGATGTTTGGGGCATGGTTTTTAGGAGATTTTTGCCCTACTTTTTGAGTCTGTTTTTGACCTTCCAGTTTATTGTGGGAAGAGGAATTTAGGTCAGTTCAATCAACTTTTGTCTTCCAGGATTTAGCATCTGAGATTCTGAGCAGCATATGTACAATCGATATAGATCAGGTAACTCTGATCATATACACTCAAAAGAATTCTAAATTTTTCTATAAATAGTTGCTGGTCTTGTCTGGGTTTAGGGAAATCCTTAATTATAGTTATTAATTTAGCTCTAGCCAAGGTTTAAATTCTATAGCTGTCTGCATATCTGGCTCATGGAGATGTATCTTTAGAGGCAACTGGCATTTAAAGGTCTTTGGAGTTGTTGGAAAAGCGAGGGACTAGATAGGGCAAGAGGTGGGTGGAGTCCATGGTGGGTATGGATGGGGAGCAGTTAGAAGGATAAGGGGAAGAGGCAGAGCTGGGGTTTGGGGAGCATATCTGCATTCTCTGGTTGGTCCTGAGTTAAAAGCATGTACAAAAAATAAGGAATCTGGAAGTCATTGATCAATCCCTGGCCATTCTGGAGTCATTGCTGCAGGGATTTGGCTTCCTGAACTGGTTGCTACAGACTACGGGTCCGAGTTCTACTGTTATACACAGTGTGGCCATCGAATGTTTGTATTTAGTCTCTGAGGAGATATTGGTGTCTTGACTCAGAAAGTTCACAGTCTGGGTAAGGAAATAAGATGTACATTCAAGGGCAAAACTGTTTATGCGTGGGATTAGGGGATCCATCTGAGACCAGGTTGAGGGTAGAGTGAGGATCATACTGTGGGCAGGGTGAGGGTCAGGCTGTGGGTGGAGCTTATTCAAATGGAGAGTGCAGGTTGTACTCAGGTGAGGGGTTGGGCTTTGGGCAGGTAACCGGTAGGGACACGGAAAGGAAGGGGATTAGCTAGAGGCTTCTTTCTAAGGGTAAGATACCAACAGAGGCGAATTCAGTAGTGCTGGCCCCATTTCTGAGCAGCTCAAATTTAAGCACTTCCTACTTTCCTGACATCTCCTTTGGGATTAAGAGACTTACCCCAGTTGCACCCTGTACCTTGGGATGCACTTTTAGTATATTCTAAGGCCAGGAGGAAGTGTCATGGCTTTGATAACAGGGGACCAGGGCGAAACTACAGCCTACAGTCTCTCCCTGCTGTGTGAGAAAAGCATCATCACACCTGCACACAAAGATGCTTTGACAGTCACATCCTCTGACAAACCAGAACTGCCCTTGTGCCATTGTGTTAGGAATCAAGATGCTGTGATGCCGCAGATCTTCCAGTCTGGTAGGGTGAGGAGATGGCGGGAATGATAGGGGCTTTGTTCCTTTCATTGTGCTGTTGAATGCATTTCCCCCTGTTTAAAAGGTCCACTATAGGAGTGACTATAATCCAAAGTCTCCAGTTATTGTTTATCTAGGGTGATTGCATGGGGGCCACAAACTTTTGCCAACAAAACCTCACTTACTGTCCGGCCTTGATGCCTGAAAGGCTACACATTATTGCTCCACTCTTGGGTTGAACATTACCTTTTATTTCTTAATTCATTCTACAAATATATATTACACATGTACATTATTTATTAGTAACTTTACTGGTCACTGGGGATAAAATGTTGAGTAAGATATGGCCTTGACTTTCAGGAATCTTATAGTCTCTCATGGGAGACAGGTGATAAAAATAAGAGTGCAATAAATCTAGTACAATGAAGAACAGGATCATGGAGGGGACAGGGCAACCTAGGTGGAGCAGGCCTTTCTGAGAGATTGGCATTTCAACTGAGATTGGATTTTTAGAAATACCAGGTTCATGAGGAGCAGACACAGTGACTTCAGGCAGAAGAAGAGCATGTATAAAAGTCTCAGGATAGGAAAATCTGGGCATTTGTGGTACCAAATGAAGGCTGGTGAGCCCAGAGCATGGAGAATGAGGATTGAGGACATGAGTGAAGCTAGAGAGGAAACTGGGGGCCACATGTGGAGGTGCAAAATGTCTGTGTTTAGTTCCACATATTCTACACAATGGAATATTTTCAAGTAAACTTTTTATTAAAGTAAAACATATAAAGAGAAAAATGCACAAATCATAGATAAATAGCTTGCTGAGAAATAGCTCACCCATGTAATCATATCCAGATCAGAAACAGAACCGCCCCACTCCTGTCCCATTGGAGATTCCCAATGGGCATCTGGACCTTCACAACTGCCCAGCCCTGAGCAAGGAGAGGTTTTTTTTGCATTATCCAATGGCTCCAGTGTAACCACTAGGGTCTTAAATGGGGGAGAGGAAAGCAGAAGAGTCAGAACCAGAGTGATGGCAGAGAGAGCAGACTGGCCATTGCTGGCTTTGAAGATGGAAGGGGTCCATAAGCCAAGGAATACGGGCATCTCCAGAAGCCGGAACAGGCAAGGAAACGAACTCGTGCCTAGAGCCTTCAGAAGTGAGCACGACCCTGTTGACACCTTGATTTTAACACAGTGAGGCCCATTTCAGACTCTGACATGCGGAAGATTAAGATTATACATTTGTGTTGTTTTAATCCATTACATTTATGGGCATTTGTTACAGCAGCGATAGGAAACAAATATATCAACTTTATTTCAACAGGAAGACTATGTGTATGGTTAAAATTTCTTTGAGGTTCATTTTATCATTAGAATATAATGACATTGTATTCATTAGGGATGCATGGTCAAAATACCGTTTCTAAGTCATTTGATTTAATGATGATCCTCTGTATGGTTATTCCACCAACTTTATATGCAGTTGGTTCACTTGTTTCAGCTTTTTTTTTTTTTTTTTTTTACTAATTTTAGAGATGCTTCCCCCCCTTTTTGAATTAACTTACTTATTTTTTAAAAAATATAAAATATTTACATGGTTCTAAAATTCCATTCCCTCTCTCAAGTTCTCTCTTTCCCCTCAGTGTTAAACATTGTAAACCAAAATTAGTTTTGGTTTACCTTCTGCTATGGACTGAATGTTTGGTTACCCCAAAACTCATATGTTGAAACCCTAATCCCCAACGTGATGGTATTTAGAGATGGGGCCTTTGGGAGGTAATTAGTTCAAGAGGTAGAGCCCTCATGGTGGGTGGTGCTCTTAGAAGAAGAGACATGAAAGAGCTTGCTTCCTCCCTCTCCCTCAGCCATACGAGGATATAGCAGGAAGGCAGCTGTCTACAAGCCAGAAGTGGTCTCTCACCAGACACTGGCTCTGCTGGTACCTGGATCTTGGACTTTCTAGCCTCCAGAACTGTGAGACATAAATAATTTGTTGCTTAACAAAGAATACCTTTCTTGTTTTAAGGTCGGCTGGTTAGCACACTTAAGGATTATGAATTGTAATACCAATGTATTCGATGGCATTTTTGTTATAGCAGCCCGAACTAATCTACTTTCCTTTCGGAGACAAATATACACACATGCACGTGCACACACACACACACACACACACACACACACACTTCCTTTCCTTTCTTATACACAGGTAGCAAATAAATACACTATCTCGTACAGCATGTCCTCAAATAATGTCGTTTTGTTCAATGTGATTTTGTTATAATGTCGATAAGAAAAAAAATGGATTCCTGGCTGAGATCCCTGTCTGTGTGCAGTGTGTACATTCTCCCCGTGTCTGTGTGAGTTTTCTTCTGATGCTCTAGTTTCCTCCCACACCCTAAAGATGTGCACTTGAGGTGAACTAGTGTGTCTCAATTGTCCCAGTCTGAGTGAGAACCTGAAATTTCAATGTACTCAAGATGAAGATTTCATATTTCAGGTACAATGAGTAAAGTAATTCAGTCTGGACTTAGATTTCTCTGATAAAGAAAGTGGGATAAATGCTACAACATCATTTAAGTGGAGTTATGCCTATCTTTGCCTTGGGAGACTGTGATGGATATGCTTCCATCCATGCTTGGGAAGTGCTACAGGCGATACACTTCTTCTTTTTTAAATTTACAAAGGTCATTAATTTAGTAAAAAATAAGTGGTTTATCTCTGTTTACCCATATTTCCCGATAATAAATTTTATGCCTCTATTCATATCCATAGATAATTCCTACTACTTTAAAAATTATTTAGCAGGAGAGTTCTAAGATTGCAACCCAAGAATTCTTGGCTTCACTAAGGCATTGTTCATATATAAAAGTAACAGGAATTTATTATTTATAAGCTAGATATTCAAAATCTTAGGAAATATATTATTCCGTACATCCCTCTTGCAAGGATACTGGCAACATGAACTTTTGGGCCACATTATTGTGCAGGGTTTATTTAGAGAAGGGAATGACCAGAGGCAGTGGTGTGTGGCGGAGAGAGTATCAGACTACAAGTCAGCAAATAAGACGTTAAATACAACTCAGGGTATGTCAGCTACTTGTTATGTGGGCTTTAGCTGGTTGTCTTAATTTTCAGGGTCTCTATTTCATCATCTGAAAAATGTGAACAATTTCTACTTCCTTTTGGGTGCTGGAAAATTAAAGAGGGTAAAAATATAAAATTAAACTAATTAAACTTGAAAGAATGACATGGATTCAAGTACAAGTAGTTTATTTGAGATGTGATCCCAAGAATCACCGGTTGAGGAGTGAGTGAGACAGAGAAGGGAAGGCAGCCAGTAATGATGAGTTATCAAGCTAGTTACCACTGTGGGCAACGGGGGCTTAATCCTTTTGGGAGCTCTGGGAGATTGTGAAAGAGCAGGAACGCAGTTATCCCAGGGGTGGGGGGAGGGAGATGTGGTGTCTATACATCCATTCCCATCAGTCATTGGTGTGGCTTCCGGGGTAGATGTCAAAATAGGTGGTTCTAAGGGGATACTGATGGCATCTACTGCATTAACCATTTTTCAAGTCCCATTTCAAACGGTATGTGAATGATCATCAAGATATATATTTGTACTTCTTTAACCCTTCACCCTTTTCTCCCAGCCCCCAACCCCACTCCCTCTGTCTGTCACCAGATTGTCCTCTATATTTGTGAGTCTGTTTTGATTAGTTTGTTCTTTTTGTTCCTTAGATTCCGCCTATAAGTGAAATCATATGGTATTTATCTTTCTCTGTCTGACTTATTTCACTCAGCATAATAACCTGCAGTTAGCATTAATGTATTGGCTAGGTGGAGAGCCAGAAGAGAGAAAGAGTAATCAGGGGGATCATTTTATAAACTATATGAAGGTCTAACCAATGTTCTGTATACTCGAAGCTAATAATTTTTAAAAAGGCATATATTTGGACAGAGACACTTTAATGTTTCCGCAAATCTCATGCTGAATTTTATCTGAAGACCTGCTTTGTTCATGGGGACAGCTCCAGCCCATTCTTGTCTCTGGAGTCCTACCACCCTATGGCCCATGCCTTGTTTGGCCCCTCTCATACTTGCTCCTCCTTCACATTTCCCTTCCCCTGTCCCTTTCCCCACCTCCTACCCATCCCTTGCAAGGGATTGGGAATGCAGAGAAGCTCAGGAAGGACTCGTTAACTGATAGCATTAAATTCAGAACGCAACTTGATTTTTCATTCATATATATTCTTATTTCCATCCAGAAACTTCATTTTAGTGGCAGATACCCCCTGATGAGAATGGTGTGCTGGAGAGGCCTGCATAAATAAAACTCATGGATGATTGCCAAGCTTCCTCTTAAAAATTAGATTTCATCTTTTCCCCCAGCAAAACGCTTAGTGGAATCGCTCACACGGAGCAAAACAAACTGGCTGGAGTCACTTGCCACTCTGAAGCAACCCTCTTGGGACATTTATGTTTAAAAACATGCTCTTTCTTATCTTACAATCTTCTCTTCTCCCAGATGCTGAACCCTTCTACCCCTGGTCTCTGTATCCTGGGTGCCTGCCCCGTAGTCAGGGCCAGGGTTCCTTCAGCCTTTGCTGGTTTGGCTAACTGTCCAGGTATCTCTTTCTGAGCCATTTGGGGACCTCCCAAAGTTGCTTCTCAGCTGGAGAAGGTGGCCTTGCCAATAGAAGGCAATCCACTCGCCTACGACCTGCTGTGAGTGAGGATGTCAAGAGTGACACGAGATGGCTCTCTCCTGCAAGAATTTCTGTCCTCCCTCTGTCTGCTCAGCCTAACATCTTGAGGCCATACACACTCCTGGGAATAGTTGAGGGGCTTGATTTTTTTCCATCATCATTTTTTTTTTTTTGGTTCATAGGAGGTGAAAACCCCAGAAAAACTCAAAAACGGTGCCTAGAACAACCCACTGCACATTCTCAAAAACACCAATGATATGCTGGTGGCTTTATTTTTTGATAGCACGCAATGGAGCTGCTTGCATTTTTTCCCACTCAATTGAGTGACTTTTTGATGGATTTGAGTGGTTGTTTTGGCATCGCATAGGCACAAACTCGAGCTGGGGCTCCACAGAGGCGGCGAAATCAGACATGAATAATAATCATAATAAACCTTCACAACATTTGAAAGTTTCCAAAGACCTTTCTTGTGCATTTACCTCGTTCCATCCTAAAGCACCAAGTGACATAGGCGGGGCTGGTGTTACGGCTCTCATTTTCCTCACGGAAGATATAGAGACCCAGAAGTGGGTGCTGGCTTGTCCCCAGCCCTGATCGGAACTGGACTCCTTGTCTGGGATTCTTTCCTACACTGAAGGCTAGGAGAGAGTGAGAGAGAGCAAGAGAGAGCAAGCTGCCTGGGTGGGGCCTACACGCAATAGGCTGGGGCAGAGACCCTTTAGAACATTTGCTTGGGTAGGTCTGGTTGGTTTTCAGAATATCACACTCGGAAGAGGAAGGCAAATATGAGGGCATTGGACGCCAGCCTGAGACTGAAAGCCTGACGAGATCGGAGGTAGTCCCAGGATTTGCAGGGGACCGAAGATGGAGGACATGTTAAGAAGCCTGCAGGACGCTTCACCTCATCTCTTAGGGCTGGTGTCAGGCACGGCTGTGAGGTGGACGTATTTGGTCTTCAAGGTCCCTTCTGGCTCCCTACTCTGCCATGCCAACCTTTCTAACAGTTTCTATTGGCCTTTGGGGGCACATTTCTTCTCCTCCTCACCCCACAGCTCACTTGCCCTGGCTTCATCTTGCTGGTCTCTCCCTCCCCCGGCCCACTATTTCCATCCTCCTTGTCCCCACCTCCGCTCCCTGGGATTCAGCTCTCTTTGCTCATGGATGTAAAAGACTGCTTGCCAGAGATCACGTCCCTGGGCCTCTCTCTTTTCAGGTGAAATGCATCTGTTTTTACCGGAGCCTTTTTGAGATGGTGCTTCTTCTTGCCTTGGCCCAGGCTGTCAACCTGAGATGTTTGCTTTCCATTGCCATCTCTTGGAGGACTCCTCAAATCCTGCCTCCTCCAGGAAGGCTTTCTTGACCGTTCTGGCCCACACCGATCCTGGGCTTTGTGACATACTGCAAAGCCGGATTGATTGGGCGATGGCTTCCAGCTTCTTTGGAGCTTTCCTTCCTCCACCTTTTCTCTACCCACTCTCTGGCCTCCTTCTACCCCTTCTGCTATCCCTGTCGTATGTACACACTGGATTTTCAGTGTCCTCGTGACACTCTCTACTCTTCTTACCAAAGCTTTCTAGGATTGATACGCCTCTTACTCCAGTTTTTCAGACTTCGAGTGGGCAAAATGGTGGAACTCTGCATCTCACTTGGGGAAGGTTTGCGTGAGGTGGTGAGTTTTTCTGGGAGCCCCTCAAATTTGCCAGAGGGAGTGGGTCCTGAGCTTGTGGCATACACTGACGTGACTACTTTTTGTCATTTCGACAAATTTTGTCTCTATCTCTTGTCTCCCAGGAAACAGGGAGCCTCTTCCCTGTTTGGAGAGACTTCACGTGCTGATGAAAATGGGATGCTGTTGAGTGTAGAGTGAGATGGGAGGGGGAGCGGGTGTGGGCAGAACAGAGGTTGCCGCTCCAATCCCTGCAGCCTGCACTGGCCTCTGGGTGCCTCTTCTGTGTGAGGGATGGACGTTCCCTCCTGGCTTCCTCTGTTTATGGTCCCCATGCTCCTGGCTGCAGCCTTTCCTCTCCACCCCATACTCAGGGTGCAGGCGGCTGGTGTGAAGTCAGTGCTGGGTGCCCAGCCGGAAAGCGAGGGCAGATGGTACTGACCACTGTGGCCTGACACAGGGCACAGACTCTAGAGTGCCCCTGGGAATATGCCTTGTCCTCCTAGGGATCATGGGGGTTCGAGGCCCTCCCCACCCCAACTTAATTTCCTTTCGAAGGGCCTGACAGAGGCGAGGTCCCTTTCCCCCTGCCTGCTGTGCCAAATGTGAATCATATTTCATTTATGGTATTTTCTTTCAGTGAAAAACACATAGTTTGACCAATTAAAGCCTCTTTTGGACTAAGTCCCTGACAGAATTGGAGAGGCAACAGAAAAGGACGTCCTGTTCCTATGGTTTCCTTCTCTCTCTTGCTCTCTCTCCTGTTTTTCTTTTCTTTCCCGCCCCCCCCCGCCCCCCTTGGTCACAGTTCAGATTTAGAGGGAAGCAGAGATGGGAATAAACTCTGTCCATTCTGGCCTCTTGGCGGCTGTAGGGATCCAACTCCCAGCTGTGCAGTTAGGGCCCCGGAGCTGAGGCCAGGCCCAGAAGGCAGAAATGTACTCAGAGAGATCTGGGCTAGCCCTGGAGTCTGGGAGAAGAAGAGCAAAAGGGCTGCCTGCTGGGGAGGGCCAGGGACTGTAAGGGAGCCCCACAGTTGGTGTGGAAGGAAGGAACCTGTTCTGGGGAGCAGAGAAGACAGAATGGAGAGGGCATTGTGGTCTGGGGTATCGCTCACTGGCTGAGCCTGGTGGAGTGAAGGGTTGTGAGCATAAGCTAAGGAGCATTGAGATAGCACCTTGGAAGGGTCACCTGTGCTGTCCTGTGAGCCCTGGAGACAGTGGCTCTGTGGGTCCTGGAGTGGGGGGGCCAGTGCAAAAGGGGAAACACATGGCAGAAGTGATTCCTTGAAGGTAGCTGATGGGTTAGTTTGTAAGACATCCTGGAGATTCTCAGGATCACTGAGCAAGCAAGGTGGGAGGAGATGGGGCCAAGGAGCAGATGGGGCCAAGCACTAGCAGCATATGCAGCCTTCCTGTCAAGGGGACCCCACTTGTACCCATGAGCTGAGACTAAAGGAAGGACTGAAAGTTAATTTGTTAGATAACTATGGACCTGGGTATTGGGTTATGTACACATGCCTCATTTAATTTCAGTAAGAACCCATTTTTTCATTCGTTCATTCATCATTCAACAAACATTTATTGAGAGCCTTTCATGTATTAGGCACTTTTCTAGATACCAGAGATATAAGTCAAATGAGACATGGCCCCTCCCTCTAAGAGCTCACAATCTGGAGGGGGAAACTGTAACCTTCTGTCAGGCTGGGTATCATGGATGGCTTCCTGGAGGAGGTCACCTCTGAGCTAAGTTTCAAGGACATAAATAAAAGGAAATTGCACGGTGGTGTTGGGAAATGGAAGTGTTTAATGTAGAGGAAGGAATGTGTGTGCAGACAGAGATATTTGTAGCATTGACATGTTCGAGGGAGTATAAATGGTTCTATGCGACTGATGTCAAGGCTTTGAGACAGGTTCAGAGGTGTGAGGCAGGGGTGGGAGGGCCTTTTGGAGGCCCAGGGGCTATGAAAGGGTCTGAACACAACAGTGAACCTTTGCAATAATTAATGAATTTATTATTATTTATTTGGTGGATGACAAGACCAGATTACCATTTTACATATTCTATTCTGACATCAGTGTCAGAGGGGTCAGGACTTCAGAAGTCCTGTTGAGGACTGTGGCTACAATTTAGGGGAGGAGTGACAAGGTCCGGTTAGGACAGTGGCTTCAGAGATGGAGAGAAGTGAATAGTTTGGGGGCTTGTGGGGAAGTTTAAATGGATGGGACATGATTGGATGTGAAGGATGAGGTGTTGACCACATCTTTTAGCTTGTATAATTGGTGTGTGACCCCTGCTATGAGACTCTGCTATTGGTACGAGGAATTTAGCAGAGAAAAACACAGAAGTAGTCCCTCTTTTTATGGGAATTCCAGTCTAGAAGGAAAGACAGTGAACAAGAACTGATGAGAGTTGTGCATACTACAGAGAGGTAAGGAAGGGGCCCCTAATGAGGGTTCGGGCATCTGGCTATGCTCTTGGAAGTTTCTGGCTAGTGCAGGATCTCTAGGGAGACCAAGAAAACCAGATGGGAGAGAAGAGAAATTTGAGACAGAGGGTAGAAAGCAGGAGTTGGAGCAATTCCTCCTTTCACAGATGGCCGTGCCACTGTGGGCATCTCTAGATGAAGGCTGGAGCACTTTACTGAGACCACAGGTGGAGGACCATACTTATAGGTTTGCATGTGCTGAATTTGTGTGCCTGTGGGACCTCCCTGTGGCGATGTACCGAGGATGGTCAGATCAATGAGAAGGCATTCATTAGCTCAGGACTCATGACTGAATATTCAGGTTTGGGCCCACTCACATATACGTGGCAGTTGAAGCCGTGAGATGAGGTCATTCAGTAAAAAGAACGAAGGCAAAAGGGTGTCATAGAAATCATTGGCTTTCCCTCTTCTTTCTCTCTCTCTCCCTCCCTTCCTCTCTCTTTGATGAAGCAATACAATTTTAATTCACTTTTTGGGAAGATAAAATATGCACATGATGATGATTTAAATAGTACAAGAGGGTATATAGTGAATAGCAAGCCCCTTCACTCCTGATCACTAGTACCTCAGGCCCCATTCCCAAAAGCATATCAGTTTCCTATATGTTCTGGAAATGTTCTAAGCCTATAATGCAATTTTATATAAATGTAAGCACATTATGTTTACTTTTCTACATCTTTTAAAACTTAACTAAATACTTTGGTGATTATTCCTTATTAGTACTAAAAATCTACCTCATTCTTTTATACAGTTGGATAATGTTCCAAATATTCCATCATCTGCATGTCTCATAATTTAATTAACGCGTCCCTTACGAGTGGGAATTCAGTATATTTCCGGGCTTTTGTTATATAAGTAATACTGCAAATATCTTTGTATATACAAATATCATTTAGGGATTAATTTTGGCTGCATGCAAGATAAAAACAACAGAGATTCGAACCAGAGATTTATTTTTTCTCAGGTCATGAGAAGTTTGGGGTAGGCAAATGCTGGCATTATTTCGGTGGCTCAGTGATACCACAGCAAGGTCTCCATGCCCCCTTTTTTTTTTTTTATGGTTAAAAGATGGCTGCTGCAGATCCAGCCACCACATCCACATTCCAGGCAGGAGGCAGGAATGAAGACAACAGAGGAGAGAAGGGTGTATCACCAGCGGAGTCTGTTATTTTTTTAAAGGGATTTCCTGGAAGCCTTTCTTTCTTTCTTTTTTTTTTTTTTTTTTTTGCTTAGGTCTCATTGGCCAGACATATGTGAAGCACTCATTCCTATTTCAAGGGAGGCTGGGAAATGTCTTTTAGTTTGGCTCATTGCTCTGCCAACAAAATCGGCTTCTGTTGTAAAGGAGAGAATGGGCATTGGATATACGTCTGGCAGTTTTATCTTTAGCACAAATTCTTATAAATGGAATTGCTGGATTAAAACCTCCCATACATTTAACATTTTGATTGTGCCAAGTTGCCCTCCAAACGGGTTTTACCAAGTACACTTCTACAATGCACAAGAGTGCCTGTTTCCCTACATCACTGCCCAGAGACTGTTGCCAAACTCTTCATGTTTTGCTGAGCCGATGGGTGAAAAATGATCTCCCATGTTTTCATTTGCTTTCTTTCTATTGTGAGTGGGGTTGAGCATCTTTTTATGTGTTTAAAACATTGGCATTTAAAGCGTGATAAAAGAAAATGCCATAAGGAGAATGAGAAAGCAGTAACTGGGGATGGAGAACAGCAGGGGATGTTGGGGTCTAAGGAGGGCGTGGAGGAGCTTCAAGGAAAAGAGAAATATGTAAGGGACACTGTCAGATGTTGCAAAGAGGTAAGATAAGGACAAAGGAGTGCCCATGGATGGAGTTTGGTAACATAGAAGCCACTTGGGACCCCAGAAAGAGTAGGCTGAGCTGGGGTAGAAACCAGGTGAGCCTCATCCCCTTTGAGGTATTACTTTTTCTGTTATTTAGATGAGTAAATGAATTCAGAGGGGTGCCCAAGGTCACAAAGCTTTCAAGCGGGGAGCTGGAATTTGAATCCAGGTGTGCTGGACCCACAGAATCTCTGAGAGTGAATTTCATAGAGGCTGTGGTGGAGGAAGAACGTTTGTTTAGAAATGCTGCCTTACAGACCTGGAAGGAGCCCTTGAGATTATAGAACTACTTGCCCCATTTAACAGATGAGGGAACTGAGTACCATTAAGATGAAGAGATTTACTAGAAAGTGTGAGAGCTTTGCAAGAACACAGATCCTGCTCTGTTCAGGGCGTTCGTGAGATCACTTCTTTCTCCAGCAGGAGGCATTAGTCAGGAGCTTGGGCTAAGTTGAACTCAGCTGAGTCAGTCAGCATCTCGGACAAAACAATTTAGCTGGGCCCTGGGGGAGTTCCCAGCCCCTTGAAGGAGACATGGGTCCAACTTACGTCCTCAAAAAAATGTCAAGCTATTGGCAAATTTTGGATCCCATTGGTAGCCCTTTGGGAGTGGTCTGGGAACTTAAAATGGACCCTGTGCTTTATTTGATTTTCTCTCATGGCAGATCCTCTAATTGCCTCCACTTGCTGTCACTAACGTTTGGGTTATCATCTAGCCTTGGCTTTCAATAAAGCCAACCAGATAGTTTTACCTCTAGTCCAGCGGTCCTCAAACTTTTTGGCACAAGGAACTGGTGGTCCTATGAGTTTCTAATGTCTGATGATCTGAGGTGGAGCTGAGGCAGTGATACTAACGCTAGAGAGCAGTTGCAAGTACAGATGAAGCTTTGCTCACTGACCCACCGCTCACCTCCTGCTGTGCAGCCCAGTTCCTAACAGGCCACGGATGGGTACCGGTCCACAGCCTCAGGGTTGGGGATCTCTACTCTAGCTTGTCTGATGGTTTATTTACCTATTTGCTTTAAACATTTTTTACAATTAGTCTTAAAATAACTGATTATTATTCTAATAAAATATGGATTATCACCCAGATAATCCCCGTTGAGGAGTTTGTTTAGGGTGGCAATACCCGTAGCCTCTGAAGACAAATCACGGTTAGCTATGCCAATCATGGTAATATGCTCCTTTTTTTTTTTTTTTTTTTTTTTTTTTTTTTTTAACAAGATACTCACTTTCCTAGAAACTCTTGCAACTGGTTGGTGGAGGGAGTGTCATGTGACAGTTCTGGCCAATGATTATAAGAGACAGGTGTGAGAAGAGTATACACTGGGATTAAATCTACCTTCTTGCCTTTAATATGAATATAGAGCATAAAGCAGAGGCAGCCATCTCTGCTTGAAGTGACGGTAAGAGATAAAAACAGCCTGGGATGGAGAAACAGAAAGATGGGTCTTGTTATGTGAGATAATTAAATGTATTTATTGTTTAAGCCATTGTTACTCAGGTTTCTGAGTATTTGTAGCTAACAACATCCCCGTGATACTTACAAGTTTTTTTTTTAATTTATACGAAGTCTCACTCATTATTCAGTGAATTGCATTCTTCACTTAATATATCTTGGAGACTTATTCATAACATTACACACAGGTCTGCCTAATTCTTTTCTTTTTACAGGCATGGAGTATTCATTATAATAGATATACTACAGTTTATTGCCCATTTCCTATTGGATAAAATTTAGATTGCTTCCAGTTTTTTGTTTCTACAAAGCAGAGCTGTGATAAACATCTTGAACATATGTATTGGCCACTTTTGTCAGTATTATCTGGAGGTTAATTTGCTAACAGTGGAATTGCTGAATCAAATGCTATACGAATTGTAAGATTTGGTAGTGCTACCAAAATGTCCTCCAGAAGGGCTCTGTCAACACATACACCCACTAACAGCGCACATGCATGCCTGTTTCCCCAAACCCTCATCAAAGGGCTTCTGTTAAATATTTGCATTCCTGACAGTGCAATCATTTTAGAAAGATATCATTGTTTTAACTTGTATTTACTTATTTTTGATTAAGGTGAAGCATTTTTTCTTATGTATATTGAACATTTGAATTTGTTCTTTTGTAACCTCCTGTTTTAACACTTTCTTCCATTTTTTCTATGGGGTCGTTAGGTCCTTTCTGAATTGTATAAAGTTTTTTTTTTTTTAATTTGGAAAATCATCCTTTTGACAAATGTATTGCAAAATTTACCCCCAGTTTACTGTTTATCTTTTGATTTTCTTCATGGTATTTTTCATCCCTCAAATGATTTTAATTTTTAGGTAGTTGTATATAGCAATCATTTTCTTTACAGCTTCTAGGTTTTTATCTTGTTTAGAAAGGATGTTGCATTCCAAGATTATATACATTTACCAATTTTTTCCTTTTCATACTTCCATATTTCTTTTTTGTTTGTTTTTAATTTTTATTTCATTTTATTTCATTACAGTTAACACTCAATATTATTTTACATTAGTTTCAGGTATACTCATAGTTTCTTTTTTATACTTAAAAATTTGCTTCAACTGGCTTTTATTTGGGTCTAAGGAATAAGATAATGTTTTGTTTTATGTTTTCCCAGAGTTTTCTGTGTTGCTGGTTCTGAGGAACCAGACTTGAATTTGGGGACCTAGTTATCTTCCTGTTTTCTTCAGATCTAGACATCTTCTGAGGTTTGAAGACATCAGGAAAGATAATGTTGTACCTCAGGGAAATTATGCTCTGCAGGAATTTCCAGGTCTAGGGTAGGCAGGTGGGGAGAAAACTGGGGAATTGGAGGGCCTGTCCTGAGTCTGTGACCTTCAGGGGGATGACTCTGACAATTTCCTTCTTACAAAAGGCTGGCCAGAACTGTCAGCTCGGAAACAGTCTTGCCAGGGCTCTTCTAAGCTCTCTCTGACAGGTACGAACATGGCCTCATTCCCCAGGTGGCCAGAAACAACTCTTTTAACTGTATCTTGCTCTTCATTTCTTCTCATCCTTCTCTTTTCCCTCAGTCGATTACTTACTGGCCTTTCACCTCCCCCACTTCCTCATGCTGTGCCGGTCCCCAAAGGGGAAACTTCATTCTAAAAATCCCCAGACAGGCTTTTTCCTGAGCAGTAGTGAGGTAGAGGCAGAAGATCAGATCTCTTGGTACAAAGGAAATTGGAGTTATCCATGAATTTATATGGCAGATATTCTCTATAATGCCCAAGGAGTATGATTTTGTAGAAGGGCTCGTTTTGAGGCCATCCTTAAGATTCTTTAAGAGGCTTAAATACAAAGGAGTGATAATACTAGTATTGGCAAAAGTGTGAAGCAATCAGACCTCTCATTCTTTGCTTGTAAGAGTGTACAACTACATGGTGAAACTGTTGACGGTTGTCTCCTAAAGCCCCCATACTCACACCTTATGACTCAGCAGTTCCACTCTTGGGTATAAACACGCTGGAAATGAGCACATATACTCACTAAGAGACATATGCTAGAGATGATGATAGCAGCAATGTTTGAACTAGTCCCAAACTGGAAATAATGCAAATGTCTATTAGTAAGAGAATGAATAATTGTGATAGAATCCCACAGTGGAATACATTTCAGCAAAAAAAAAAAAGAAAGAAAGAAAGAAAACCAGTATTATATGTGTTATGGGCTGAATCGTCTTCCCCCTCCTCAAATTCCTATGTTGAAGTCCTAGCCCCCAGTCCTTTCTGTGACTGTGTACGGAGGTAAGATCGGCAAAGAGGCAATTACATTAAAATGAGGGCATTTGGATGGTCCCTAATCCAATAGGACTGGTGTTCTCATAAGAAGAGGTAATTAGAACACAGACACACATGGAGGGGAGACCGCGTGAAGACGCAGCGAGAAGACAGCCCTCTCTGAGCCAAGGAGCGAGGCCTCCGAAGAAAGCCAGCCCTGCCCTTAGACTTCCAGCCTCAGCTGTGGGAAAATAAATTTCTCTTGTTTCAACCACTCAGTCTGTGGAATTTTGCTATGATGGTTCTAGCAAACTCATACAATATGTGATGACATGATGTATCTCACAGACATTATGCTGCGTGGATAAAGCAAGCTATCAAGCATACCTACTGCATGATTCCGTTCGTGTGGAATTTAAGAATAGGCGAAACTAATTGGTTGGTTTGGGGAGGTGAGTATTGACTAGTGAAGGGCACACGGGGTACTGGAAATGTTTTCTATCTTGATCTAGGTGGTAGTTACATGGTTATATACATCTGTAAAAAATTCATCGAGCTGTATACATAAAGTTCTCAAGATTTGTGTACTTTGTCATTTGCAGGCTGTATCTACTACAAGAAAGAAAAAGAATTCGTGAGAAGAGACACGAGCATTTTGGGGTTGGCATCACCTCTGTGTGGCCCATTCTATCCACTTTTACCAACAGAGCGATGGGAATGCAGGCCGAGTGAGCACTGTTCAACTCAGTTCCTTCTGAATGTGAGACAAAAATAACCATGTCTCAAGTATGTTCTTTCCTTTTTTTTCCAAATGGGAAAGGCACAGGCTTTTTTCACATCCCCAGCCAGAGGGAATCTTTCTCAAACTTTCCATAGAGATTCTCCTTTGGGCAGACACCAAACATGGACATTTTCCACCAGGGAAAAACTGCTGGGGAGCTCTAGGCTTCTGAAAAGAGTTGGTTGAGAAGGAAATGATGGCAGAACTCTCCCCCCCACATGGCCACTCCCCAACCCTCTGAGAGACACACTAGAGTGGCTGTGGTTGTTACGAGGAGGGCGCTGGTCAAAGGACTGTGATGCTGCTTCTGGAGCACAGGAATAGGGGAATGGACTGGGTCAAATAGCAGCCAGCTCCAGCCCCTCTTTCCTGGCTTGCCTGCCGTGGGAGTGAAGGTTTTGATTCTCCACCCCCACACAAACGGAAGGAAGTCACAGATATTAAAAAGAGTGTAATGCAATATATAAATGTGGGGAGTGGTTGTAGTGTCCTAATTCTGTCTGGCTCTGTCCATCTGAAAGATGTTGAGAGAATAGAGCCTGGTTTTCTGGCTACACCACCCCTCTCCCCTCCCTGACTCCCACCATCATCCCCTCTGTCCAGTTCTTCATTTTCCTTCATTTTTCTTCTCACCACTGGAAGTGCTCAGGTGTGGGGACAAATCTTTGAGAGTCACCTACATAGAGCAGGCACTGTGCCAACTTTGCTGGGAAGGAGTTATTTTTCAGGTGACACCAGGTTTAGGGGAGTGAAGTGACTAGCCTGAGATTAGATACCTAAGAGACGTCAAAGACAGGATTGGAATCTGGGCTGGTGGGCCCAGCGCTTGGGCGGTGTCCATGGGGCTTACTGCCTCAGGTCTCCTTTTCTCAAGAAGGACATTGCTGGACTGTTATAGTCTCTTGTCTCAAGACGAGTAACATTTTAATGAAATATTTTTTAAAAAATTAAAATTAATACAAAAGCCTATGATGAACAAAATATTAAAATTTTAAACAAAAATAGGATTAGTATTGCTGAGTTTTCCATTTGTTTCAGGCTCTAACACAGCACTTGGTATGTTGACTTATTTCGGAGGTCCTCACATCCATCTCCTACCCCTGGTATGGTGGTGTTTTGCTCTCCTTGTCCCACTCTCTTGTCCTTGGAATTCTTAAATGGATTGTATCATATGCTGTCAGTTTTCATCTCAATGTGGGTGACTGTAAATTCTACATGCCAAGCTCTGGGCAAACTATATCTCTTGGGTTCATGTTTTATATGTCCTCTGACCTGTTGGAAATCTCCCACTGAACACTGCTGACCTCCTAAAGTCAACTTGTTCTTAACTAAACTCACCCTTTCCCCATCCTGTCCTCAGGTCTCCTTTTGACTGTCCTGTCAGGGTCAGCAGCAGCCTTCTGGTCACCTGGCTCCTACTTCATCTCCATTTTCTGTATTCGGTCTGCTATCAAGCCTTGTTGGTGTCTATTCTCAGACACCTCCTACAGCTGCCCTTTCTTCTCCTTGAACTGGCCACTTGCTGGAGTGGGAAAGTATAGAAAAGATGACATAAGCACTGTCATTTGTCTGAGGACCACAGCTGTAGTGAAGGGTGTAGAGAGAAAGGGATGGGTTCATTTAGACTGTGTAGACAGGGCAATGGAAGTTGAAGGTAGAAATGAGTTCCATGTTGTTGAAATATCTTCTCAATCTTTTATTCTTTAAGTGAATTTTAAAAACCTGCTCTCTTCTAGGTACTTGCTGGGTGCGAGGAAGACAAAGATTAAAAATCAGTTCAGTGCTTGAGAAGCTCACAGCCTCTTGGGAAGACAGACACATGAATAAACTCCAGAGGGGCAGGCTATTTGGGGGCATTGAGGAGGGAGCACCTAACTGTGTCTGAAAAGATGGGCTGGGGAAGTTGCCCATAGGAAGGGGTACTGAGCTGAACTTCAATGTTGAGTGAAATGGGGTTGATAACTGATGTTATTGGTGATGACATTTTTCAGTATGAAGGGGAAGAAGATGGTGAAACTCAACAAGGTGATAATGATGCACAGGGAGATTCCATCAGGATGGATGGAGATGATAGGGCTGAGGAAGGCACCCCACCTTGGTACCTCTGATGGTAATAGATCGAATAGTGATATCAGGCATTTCAAACCAGTCCAGGGAGCCTCATTACCTGATTTCAGGTGTCCTTCCACACTCATCTCTTACAATTCAAGGTATATAGCTTATCTGTCCTTTTTTTCTTCTTTAATGAAGAAACATTTAGAACCTAGACATTCAATTGGCTTGCAAGCAGGACACGAACATAATAATTTTTTTTTCTGGCTATTCACTTAGATGGACTTGCCTGCTCTGGGATCATAAAGAAATATTCTTGCGATTGGCCTTGACTTGATTTTAATCTGAATAACAATTCACTAAGAACTAAGGAAATGGAAATTTCACACTAGTTACGAGTTATTCAGTTGGCACAGATGTTAGACATCTGGTCCCTATCCTGCCTCTCCTTTTTGCAGAGTCCTCTGATTTAGCATCCACAGCCCCATGGATATGGGTCCCAGGGGATCATCTGCACTGTGTCCAGAGAGCTCGTGGAAGACTAAAAAGGGAGCTGTACTTCCTACACTCTTGCACTCTTGCAGTTCTGGAACCACTAGTCCTCACCCCAAACTCTCTCTCTCTCATTGGTCTGTCACATGCTCAAAGTCTTGTCTTTAACATATTTCCTTGGTTTAGGTCTTGCATCTCCAGGCAAGGATAGAAGGAAGACCATTTCAAGACATTGTTACTCCCAAACATCTCAGCGTAATGGAGTTTACAACTCATGATGACTCAGGCTACTCTCGTTTAATGGGGGAGGACGGAAGACCTGCTTAGAGTCTGGGTCAATTCTCAATGAACAGGATTGAGTGAGAATGTATAGCAAAACAGTGGGCAGCTTTGGGACCTCTGAAGCCTGAGGATGGGTTTGCAGGTGATGGGAACTAGGAAAAGGCCCGCCCTAAAGATGTCCTAGGACGTTGGATTGAACAAGGTTTAGAAGTGAACAAAAGGGATCCTAGTTTGCTTGAAGGCATCAATTGAGGGACCCTGCAGGGGACAAGATCAGAGACTCTGTGGACGTGCTGGCGTCCCTGACTCTCACGTGTGCCCTGCTGCCACTTTCCACAGCTGACTCTTTGGCAGGTGGGACCTAATCCTATGATGTAATTCATGGCAGACATGGCCTTCCAGGGACAGCCAGCATGGCAGGTGACAAGACCTCTCATTTCTGTTTGCTGTAGGGACTCCAAACAGTCCTGGGTTTTTGCCCAGGCTCCTCCAGCTCCTACCCCCAGTTCTTCTTACCCTAGAACACTGTCAGTGCAGAGACACAAGGATGCTTTCATCTCAGGAGACATGTTCCAAAAAAAAAAAAAAAAAAACTCGAGGAAACCCAGGCATTTCTTTGGTTTTAACAATTTTTAGAAAAGCTTTTCTAGGGCCCACTTTTCTGCCACCATAGAGGCAGTTTAACTTGCTTTTTCTTTCTTTCTTTTTTCCCCCCAATTAATCAGCCACATTCCCTAACAGTATCTTCATATGACATACCTCATCCTTGTCCCTTTTCCAGAGGCAAGAAGCTAGGTCTTGGGGACTCAGAACTGAACACCCAGAGCCGGAAGTTTCCAGGAGCACACCACCGGGCTGAGCCAGCTGTTCTGTTGCAGAGGGTGGCATCTACATTGGCACTTCATGCAATCAGATTCTAATTTTAGGAAATTCTGAGAACTCATTGGGTAACTCTGAGTTACCTTTTAAAAATGTGAAATAGATATTGGGGACTAGGTCTCAAGTACTATGATCCTAAGACTGAGTTTCCTAAGTCACAGGTATGCCTGGCATTGCTTTGCTTGCAGACCCATTTCCTGCTCTTCTCCCTGATCTGCTTTAGGTTGTAGAGAGCTACATTTCCCAGGCTCCCTCGTGCATGAACCCACTCTGTGTACAGAGAATAACTTGGGAATTTATACCCTGGGTGCTCTTAACTAATGATTGGACAGGTATGGGGATAACAATAACCCAACATCTCCAGATCAGGATGACTATGGGATGTGGCCTGCCGTACTGATCTAAAGTTACTCTCCTGGCACTTTGGTTGATATCACACCCTTGCCTGGCTCTCTCTCTTCCTACTCCTACTTCCTCACTTACCAGTTCTCCAGCCCCAACCTGGGAACATTGCTAATAAACCACATTCATAGGAATCCTCATCTCAGGAGAAGATAGGCAATGACTCTGACTCATTGTTTTCTTTCTGACTTCTTACAGTCAGAACCAATTGGGTATACTATGGTCAGAGCCATGTCTGAGAGCTTGCCTTCCTGATTTTAGTGTAAGTCCCTAGAGGTGATTTTATACTTCCTTGTCTCCCTGAGAGGCCCTACAGGTACTGGGACATCCCTAAAGTCACCCTTTGCCAGAGGTGGAAGGCTGTGGTGGTCAGTGAGACTAGATGAGCTAAGTGGCTAAATGGTACTTTTTTTTACTCCTAACTGAGATGTGCATAGAGACATCGTGTCTTCATGATAGTCAGTTCTTGTTTTATTGATATTATTATTATTTTTGTTATTATTCCTCTTGCTATGTGATGTCCTGAGGTATCCCAGGTCTTTGTCACATGTGGGTGGGAACCTTCCTGAAGTCTTTCTGAGAAAAAGACCCGAAGTCCTGTATATTAGGCAAGCTATGCTCTCAGATTAGGATATTGAGTAGGGCAGGGAGGTGAGGATGGGTAGCTAAGTAAAAGGAGAATCACAGCAGGGTTGCAGGCACATGTGTGGGGTCCAGTGGCTGCTTGAGCATTTTAGCCCAGCCTTGGGTTTGGGAGTGGGACAGAAAATGCTTCCATGGTCAATTGAAGCCTAAGTTGAATGTCGAAGGCAAATATGAGTTTCCAAGGAAGAAAAGTAGGAAAAAGTAATTCTCCCCAAACTCAGTATTCGATCATCTTTGAATATAAAGATGATGCTTTACATTTAGAAAGACAGTTTTGTGTAGGGATGTAAGAATAGAATTTGGGGTCAAATGGGACTTAATTTCCAGCTTCATCACTTTCTTCATGGCTTTGAGTTAGTTGTTAAAACTCTCTGAACCTCAATATCTTCATCTATGAATTGGGATAATAAATCCCACCTCACTGATGGTCACCCAGCTCAGATGAGATGAACAAATTTCTGACTTGCACAAAGCTCTTGAGAAACAATAGCTATATTGGTCCTATATTGAGCTTTTATCTTTCATCATTATCAAATGAATATTGATTGGTCTCCTACTGTGTTTAAGTGTCGAAAGAGTCTAATCTTGTCTCTTATATGCTCAATTGGGAAGACAGGAGATATACTCTGGGACTAGAGACTCTGAGTGGAGAGGGCACCTGGCCACTTTTATCTTAGATTAGATTCCCCAAGAAGCAGTCACTCAGGTGAGAATGTGAGTGCAAGTACTTTACTTGGGAGGCTATCCCAGGAAACATTGGCTGGGGATGGGAAGTGAGCCCACACAGGACTGGGGACATCTGGGGCTCAGTCACATGGGGACCGCTGGGGGCAGTGTAGAGCGCACGCCTGAGGGTCAGTCCCATCCAAGGGGGAGGGAGCTGCATATTTATCCACCAGCTCCATAGTCTTGATTGAGAACTGATCCCAGGGGCCTTTGGCACTACCAGCCTGTGTTGTAAGCAGCAAAGTCAATTCTTGTGGCCAGAGAGCAGATGCTGGCAGCTGGTTGTGGGATGCTGTAGTGGTAAGGCCGGTGCTGTGAATAGGGCATGGTCAATGTCTCCTTTCATGGTCTTGTGTGTTGGACCTGGATGTCCTGGCTCCCAGAACTTCTCCCATGAAGCCACCGAGTGTGGATTTTCAGTGAGGGAGTAGTGGATGCTGGCCGACTGCGGGGCAGTGGGCCATGGCCGCAGACAGGGTGCAAGGGAACTGAGCAGACTGCAGAAACAGAGATGGGTGATGGGTGTGGGTGCGGGGGTGGGTTGGGGTGGGGGGCACAGGATGAAGTCTCGGGACAGACAGAAATGAGGCAGGCCCTACGTCTTTGTCTGGCAATTTACGCTCTTCCTCAATGAACACTCTGGTTTGGTGCCCAGGACAAGTTCTATTTAAGACGCTCTTCCCTTACCACAGTGATTTACGATACATTTGAGTTGTTTTTACCACTGTTGCTGCATTAAAAAGAAAAAAGAAAATATTTGACGAGCCCTCCTAGTGTTCTCTGCCTTAGCCCCCCTCAACATGTTCTTAAATACTGCGTCAGTCTCCCAGGTCCAGAAGAGAGATCATTAAATATTTCGACTGCCAGGCAATTCTCAAATATGAGCTTCATGCACCGTATGTAGTAACCTGATCCTGAGACAACAATTTGGATCCAGGGGGTTATTTGGGAGGAAATCCCGGAGTCTCTATGAGGTACGGGGAGGTGAGCCCCGGAAGGGAGGAGAAACCAATAAAGAGTGCATTAATGGGTGGGCGAACAGCTGGGGTTTCATCCTGCCGGGGGCCTCTTCATGAACGTGTGGTTCAAGCCTCAGGATTGTCCCCCTGAGGGATGAGGAAGCTGGGGCATTCCCACCAGCTCCTGCCCTCACGAGGTACTTCCAGCTTGCCCTTAGCTCAGGGGCGCCCTCCCCTGGTCAGAAACTGACTTCCGGTAGAGATGCAGGGCTTGGCTGGGGGGAACCAGCTGTGGATGCTCGCTGGAGGAAAAAAAAAGATGCTCTGCCAGGAATAAAAGGCACTGGTGGACACTTTATTTTCTTTGAGGAGGGCACGCATCATCAAATTTAAAGAACTCCCATCATGCCATTCTTCTGCTTAGCAAACGTCAAGGGATCCCTATCACTTATTTCATCTAATCTAACTCCCCAAATCTTTGCCAGTCCAGCGCTGCTGGATAATTATTTACCTTCTAATCCATAAATACATACAACCATAACAAAATGCATAATTAATCAAAGTGATATCCCTGCTTTTTGCACCATGTCTGCAGTGGGAGCTAATGCACATTCGGCTGACGAATTAAATTGTTTTGGACCTGCCTTGCCAGCCCTACACGCAGCTAGCTGTACCCTCGCTCCCAGCCTGCTCAGTCGTCTCCTTGGCCTTGCTCATGTCTTTACTCCTTCTGTGCCTGCATCCTGTTTTTCTCCCATTGTTTGTCCTGATTCTGTGCATCACTCAAGGTCTGGTTGTAGTTGCACCTCTATTGGTCAAACATGCCTTATAGGGGACCAAGGCCTTCCCCTCCTTTGTCCCCTATAGTGCATGTTTGTAAGGGTCATCTGTCAGGCCCAAAGCCATTGGCCATTTGATAAAGTCTAGGCCCTTGCCACATATGTGAGCTTTGTTTGCCCAAGGTGGGGCCCTGAGTTTCCTTGCTTTCCTTATGGCACAGCCTTGTATGGTGCCAGGGTCTTGATCAGTCCTCAGTGGATACTGGGTGATGGGTACTGGCAATATGACCACGAAGACTGTAGCAGATGTTGTCAGTGCCCAGTCTATATCTCTGTATCACTCATCTCGCATCCCAAAGGTGGCTTTCAATGAGCAACTGTGACTCTCTGCCTGACGGCTTCCTTTTCTGGCTGGGGAGTGTGATGGCCTGTGTGCAGAGGAATCCAGAAGTGCTTGAGAGGTATTGAGAAGGAAAGAGCCCTGGACAGTTCAGAACTTCCGCATCCTCAGCTGGGGTAACTCTGCAGGGTGTTCTACCTGGTTTCCTAGGATTCCTTAGCAGGGGTAAGGTCCAGTAACTCAGAGTGGTAACCTGCTTGATAATATACCCCACTGTTTTGGCTTCCTTCTCTTCCCTTTTTAAGTTCTAGCTCTCTCATGAGTGTTCATCTGGGGTAACACAAACCAAGTGGGTGACCTCAACATGAGATCAGTGTGTTTAAGGTTCCTGAAAGTTAGAGGATCCTGAGTTTGTTGGGCTCACTGTGCCTGTGATGAGAGCTATGAGTTAGTGAGCATTGAGGGCCAGTTGAACTTGAGGGGCTAGACTTGGAAGTAGATCTGAAGTCAAGGAAAGGGTCAGGTGAGCCTGGGAGCAGGGTTACTCTGTGTTAGCTCTCTGGCTAAAAAGGAGAGAGATTGAAAAGAACTGAGAGTGACCCCAAATCTTGTTAGGCACTGAGTATTGCTGAAAGACATGCCTTGATTTGAAAGGTTATTACAAAGTGGTTTAGATATTGGGAGAAAGTGCCACTTCCACCAGCTAAAACCCACATCTTCTCTTTTCATTCTGAATCAGAGTGGCTGCTTGGGGATATTTTGCCAGGGCATCTGCATACCTTTGTCCTGACGCAGTATACTTGATCTGCTTCACATTGAGGGAAACTTGTTGGTTTTTACAGATGGACCTCTGCCTCCGTATCAGACTGACTCCCAGTCCTGGCTTCAGAGGCACCTCACTCTGGCCATAGATTTATTTTCCCACCTTGTTAGACTAACTAATAAGTCCAAGTCCAAATATTATTCCAGAAACAAATGCTATCACCTCAAGGAGAGCAGCAAAGAGAAAGTGGGTGCCTGAATGTAGCCCACCCATGACTCCCATATCTCCTATGTGGTAGAAGGTCTCCTAAATTCTAGGAGATTCTATAATCTGACCTTGGCTCTGAAGACAAAGGGCCTTAATGACTATGTGAATTTCATTTTTTTGTGCATCCATCTGTTCATCCTGAATCTGGAACACTTTTACCCATTGAAGGAATTAAACAGGAGTTGGAAATAACTCAGCAAGACCAGCCAAAGACTCAAAGAACATTTGGCTCAAGGAAATTCCAGAAGAGAAAGAACTGGTGAAAAGGGGGGAGGGGCTGGAATCCTGGCAGCCAACTCCACCAGGGAGGGCAGATGGGTTTACAGCAAAGATTCTGGACAGGCTCGGAAGCTGCCTTCACACACTGGTGAAGATGGGACTCCATTCTCCAATAGACTATATCACAGGAGCAATTCGCTTTGCTTGAGGCTGGTTAAAGGGGACCCTGAAGGTGTGCCAAACCATTTGGTGGTAAATCTTCTGATTGGGAGATAAAAGGCCTTAGTTTTATTAATTCCAGTTTTTTCATTAAATGAATGGATAGGTTTTTTCTTTCATTAGAATCAAAAGAAAATTGGACTATATCATATATTCCAAAAAAAAGGACAAAAGCATACTTCTTGATAAATTTTCACAAACTAAAGTCATCCATGTAACTAGCACCTAGTTAGAGAAACACAATATGCTTAGCACTTCAAAAGCTCCTACTCTGTGCCCTCTTCCCAGCCACTACCTTCTCAAAGAATCAATATCCTGATTTCTAATAGCATAGATTAATTTTGCCTGTTCTAGAAATTCACATAAATGGAATCATTCAGTGCATATTATTTTATGTCTGACAGCATTCCCTCAACATTATGTGTGAGACCTATACATGTTGTATGTAGCAAGAGTCATTCTTTTCATTGCTGTATAATATTTCATTTTATGACCATATCATGATTAATTTATTCATTCTAATTTGATGGACATATAAATTGTTAGCAGTGTTTGGCTATTATAAATGCTATGGCATTCTTGTGCATGACTTGATGGATATATCTTTGCATTTTTATTGTTCATAGACCAAAAAGTGGCTTGCTGGGCCACAGGGTAAGCATCTTTTTAGTAGTTTTAGATACCATAAGCAGTTTTCCAAAATGTTTTCATCAATATCACTGTTAACAGCAATGTATGAGATTTCCAATTGCTCCACATCTTTGTAAATACTAGGTATTTTTGTCTTTTTCATCTTATCCATTCTGGCTGTGATACTGTTGTGTTTTTCAAAATTTATTTTTAATTATAGTTGACATACATAGTATATTTGTTTCAGGTGTACAACATATGGATTCAACATTTACATACCTGACAAAGTGGTCACCACAGTAAGTCCTAGTAACCATCTGTCACTGTATGTAGTTATAATATTATTGACTCTATTCCTTTTGCTGCACGTTACAACCCTGTGACTTATTTTAAAACTGGAAGTTTGTACTTTTTTTTTAGTTATTGGAAAACTTTTAATATGTTTGGAAAAGCTTGGGTGTGTAAATTGACTTTAAAAAATTTTTAAAATTTATCATAATTTAAAAAAATTTATTTAATCAGTTTCAAGTATATAGTACATTGGTTAGATATCTATATAATTTGTAAAATGATCCCCCCAATTGCTCCCTCCCTTCCCTGACCCTCCATCTAGCCAATGTATTAATGCTAACTGCATTCCCTATGCTATGCTCCCCATCCCCATGATCATCATCAGTGACTAATTTGTACATCTTTAACCCTTCACCCCATTCTCCCAGCCCCCTAAACCTCCCTCCCCTCTGTCCATCACCAAATTGTCCACTATATTTGTGAGTCTGATTTTGATTAGTTTGTTCTTTTATTCCTTAGGTTCCGCATATAAGTGAAATCATGTAGTGTTTATCTTTCTCTGTCTGACTTAAATATCATCTAGTTCCATCAAAACAATATCTTTTCCCATCCCCTTCTTTTTAGTCTGTGTGTGTCTTTTAATCTGAAGTGAGTCTCTTGTAGGAAGCATACGTAGGGGTCTTGTTTTCTTATGCTTTCAGCCACTCTATCTTTTGGTTGGAGCACTTCTTTTCCATTTAAGGTACTTATTGATAGGAATGTAGTTGTTACCATTCTTTATTTCCGTTTTGATACACGTTTTTTCTTCTTAAAGAAGTCCCTCCAACATTTCTGTAATACTGGCTTGGCGGTGATAAATTCCTTTTAGCTTATTTTTGTCTGGGAGTCTTTCTCTCTCCTTCAACTCTAAATGATAGCTTTGCTGGATAAAGTATTCTTGGTTGTAGATCCTGGGTCTTCATCATGTCAAATTTTTTGAAGCCCTTCTGTCCTGCATAGTTTCTTTTGAGAAATCAGCTGCCAGTCTTATGGTGTTCCCTTATAGGTTTTTTCTCTTGCTGCTTTTAATATTCTTTCTTGTATTTAACTTTGGCATTTTAATTATGATGTGTCTTGGTGTGGGCCTCTTTGGATCCCTGATTTTTGGGATTCTCTGAGCTTCCTGGGGTTTTATGTCTATTTCCTTCACCAGGTTAGGGAAGTTTTCCATCATTATTTCTTCAAACAGCTGTTTGACATTTTGATTTTCTTCAGTTATGCCAATCAGAGATATTTGGACTTAATAGTGTCCCATATCTCCTTAAATTATTTTTTAGTCTTGGCATCTTATCTTTTGCCATTCTGATTGAGTGTCCTTGGCTTTCCCATCCTCTAGATAGGGCATTTGATCCTTTATTCACTTTGTTTATTCCATTTAATATACTTCTCATCTCAGATAATGTGTTCTTCATTTCAGACTGGTTCCCTTTTATAATTTCCATTTCTTTTTGTTTTTTATCTCTTTGTTGAAGTTCTCACTGAATTTATTTACACTTCCCAAAGTTCATTGAGCATCTTTATAACCAGTGTTTTGAACTCTGCATCTGTTAGATTACTTGACTCCATTATCTGATCTCTGTTCTGTTCTCTCATATGGTCTGCTTCTTTGTCTTCCCATTTTGGCTGCCTTTCTGTGTCTTTTCTATGTACTAAGCAAAGCTCCTAAGTCTCCCGGTCTTATTAGTGTGGATTTGTGAAGTAGGTGTCTAGTGGCACAGTCCTGAGAGGGTTCAGCTGCAAGACAAATTTAGTCCAAGCCTCTGCCCTCAGGGGTCCCTGTTAAGATTCAGCAAGCAATCCACAAATGCTGTGCTTATAGTTGCCTCAAAAGGCCACACCAGAAACCGAGGCCAGCTACATCCAGAGTGATGTAGGTGCTGCTCAGCAAGGAGCACCTGACTCGCTGAGGATAGACATGGATGTGGTTTGGATGGGGCTGCAAGTTGGGAGAGGCGGGGTTTCAGGGAATCCTCTGGGTGGAGCGACCTCTGTTATCCAGTTTGATGAGATCACCACTATGCTGGCACTGTTCCTGTGCAATGGGAGCAGGGAGGGCTCACAGGGAACAATGGATACCGCTGGCATTTCTATAGAGCGCATCTCCCTTTGGCCTTGACTCAGAAAATGTCTCCCTGTAAGTCCCTGGTGCCCCCATGCACAGGCCAAACAACCCGGGTGGTCAGAATAAGCAGGTCCGTCACCACAAAAATCTGCTCATGGATTCGGCCCCTTTAAGAGGCGTCTGCCACTGCCGCAGCCTCCTCCTCACTCAGCTGCTCAAGACCGTGCAGCCCTGTGTCCTCGCCTCGTCCTACCTTCTGCCATTGGAAGGTGATTTCTTGGATTTCTCCCCATTTGTCTGGCTTGTTCATTAGATCCCAGGTGATTTTTTCTTGCTGCTGCCCCTTGTTTTGTCGCAACTTTGATTTGGTCGCCAGAAGGATGAACAGAGCCTCTATTATTTATGCTGGTTTTTTTCCTCCTCTCAAAGTTTGTGCTTCTTAATTCCTTTCCTCTTTTCCACAGCCCCATTGTGGTTTTAATTTGCATTCCTTAAGACTAACAAGGTCTGGTACCTTTTCATGTGTTTATTTAGATATCCTCTTCAGTAAAGAGTTTGTTCAAAACTTTTGCCTACTTTTCTGTTATGTTATCTATTGTTCTCTCATTGATTGAACACAAGGGCTGTGTGAGTTTGAACAAATCTTTACGCCTTGATAGACCTTTGATTTCTCACCTGGTTTATGTTGTTATTGTGCAGTCAACTCTGACTCCTGCAACTCTGGGGTGGGCATACAATTCTGGACTTCCAAACCAGCTTATTCTATCTCTACAGCCCCTACCGGTCATGGACAAATAACTCAGGCTGATCTGAGACATTAGTTGAAGATTTTGGGAAGGCAAAGCTTTTTCTTCTGGAATTTCTGCGTGTGAGGATGTTGTGAGATGATGTAAGGTGGAAGTTGCACGAGTGGCCAGCATTAAGGAGAGTGAGAAGAGAGAGAGAGAGAGGAGGTGGGGAGAGTGGGGGGAGGGAGGGGAGAGAGAGAGGCAAAGAGTGGGGGAATTGATATAGTTATGTCTTTCAGTTATTCTGTGAA
Organism: Eonycteris spelaea; assembly: GCA_003508835.1. Classification (NCBI taxonomy): domain Eukaryota; kingdom Metazoa; phylum Chordata; class Mammalia; order Chiroptera; family Pteropodidae; genus Eonycteris; species Eonycteris spelaea. The sequence continues at coordinate 1,813,558 of PUFA01000110.1, forward strand.
CCAGCGTTTTTCTTCATCACTTAAAAAACAAAAGGGAAAAATATTAATTTAGCCGTTGCTCTTGATGCCCTGCCCTTATCATCCCTTGGCACTCACTGTTTCCTTTCCTACCTAAGGCTTTCTGCTATAAGCACTTGAAACTCTGTCTAAGAGCATTTCTAGTCTTGGGAATCTTCTGCCACATGTAGGGCAGGCCGGAATACTGGGGACCTCACAATCCTGGGAATAGCTCTGAACTATTGATAGGTGGGAGCTGGTGGATAAATACTTGTCGTGTTCTGGTTGTCACTTACCATGCTGGCACTTGAGCTGAGGTGTGTTACAGGGTAGCTCAGGGGCTGGACTCCGCATATTATGGGGGAAACCTCTCACCTTCACCTTTACCAATGCTCGCCTGTGTAGGCTGGACCTCCCTGATTCCTCTTCCTAACCCCAAGGAGGCCCGAAGGAGCTTATATGCCCTTCCTCCCACCCCCACCCGCTAGTGAGCTCAGAAGCAAGTTCTCACAATTTTTGCTTGACCTTTAAGACCTCTACAAGTATTTCAATGTACTTCAGCTCCCAGATTCTTGTACAGGAGGCAATAAAGCCTCTCATTTAGCTCTTACTCCTAGATGGAGAAAATATTCCTCTTTTTCCAACAGCAATCTTTCCAGGAGTGCCCTCCTTTCCTTCTATTTTGAGTCCCAGCCCTCGATAAGGAGTCAGTGACACAGCAGCTGGGAGTGGGAGGTTGGTGATCAGCCAGCAGCCTTCAGTCTGAATCCCAGCCCTACCACTTGTGAGCTGTGTAGCCTTGGGTAAGTCATTTTGCCTTGTTAGATTTCAGTTTTCTCACCTTTAAAATGGGAATAATAGTATCTGCCTCTCATTTTCATGTGGATTAAATGACACTGAGTACTCAACACATGTTTGCTGACTGACTGACTGAATGAATGAATGAAGAAAACAAATGAGACAGCTGGTGGGCTGGACTTGGCCAGTTTATTTGTGAGTATTACAATGTTAAGGTAAACACTCAGGCCAGATTATACGGTCTCTCCTCTTTTACTACCCTTAAGTAAAAGTCCCTGATTGTCTATAATTGCTTTGTTCTTTACCGTGAGTTAGTTTTATTTTCTTAGCAGACGGTGAGCTCTCTAAGAATGGGTTTAGATTTCCTCCCATCTCTCCTTCAGCATGACAGATGCTTAGTAAATGGTCACTAATCATTGTGTCCTATTTGGCCAAATAACTCCTGAAGGATGGCATGGAGAGCACAGAGGTCCGGCCTGAGATGGGCCCTTGGAAGCTGGGCTGTGAGAGCAGCTTCTGCCCTCCCCATGCCATCTGGGAAAGCTTGCTCTTGTGTCCTTGATATGGAAGCTGCTTGGAGTGGCTGAGACATTAACCTACATGTGGGGCAAAGACAGGAGATCCCAGGGGACTGGGCTTCTGAATCAAACATGCAGGGTTGGTCAAGAGAAAAATACAAGAGGAAAGAAAGTAGGTGAATAGTTTATCTCTGGTTTGTTTAGTGTGCAAATGATGGGCAATCGTGGACAAGACTGTGATTCTGGTTTATGGGTAGGACGTACATTCACTGTTTCCTGAGTCCTCAGTGACCCCTTACTTATAGGTACAGTTAAGTCTCTACCAATCACACACAAAAGTGCTTTTTAGGAGGGGTTTTAACAAATTCATTTCAATCCTTGAGGACAGAACTCAGATCTCATTCTGTGAAGACCACAATTCTGTCTTCTTTAAGTATGAGAAGAACATGTGTGACAATACTTAGTGCTTCCACACCCATGGGCCCTTCTAAATGAGACTGTATCACTCTTGCTGATAACAGAGGTGATCACCGGTAGTGGGCCCACAATGGACCCAAGGGTAGATAATACACAGGCAAACCATGAGGAAGCCTGTGCACGAAACTTCTTCTTAATAGAGTAAGGTGAGTAATTAGGAAATTGGACAATTTCTTTATGGAATTTTCAAGGAATTTGTGGAAATAACCAACCAATATGTATTAAGGGAAAAGAAATAAGAAGACAAAGAGAAGCAGAAACCGAGCAAGTGGTTGAGTGACATTAATGATAGAGAGCAAGAGTGATGGCCAGGGAAATCCTCACGTTTAGAGAAGTACCAAACAACTCAGTCGCTAGAGCTGCCTCTATCCCTCTTGGTCCCCATGAATGGAATAACTTGGATGGGTCTTTGTTCCTTTGCTGTGATTAAAAGCCTTGCTTTGCAGAGAGAATTTATCAAATGGGAGCTTTAGCCAAGTTAAGCAGTAAGACATACTGAAGCCAGTGCTTCTCAGACTTTAATGTACATCTTGTCAAAATGCATACTCCCATTCAGTAAATTGACATGGGGCCTGAGAGTCTGACTTTCTAAAAGCTCCCAGTTGAGGCTGATGCTAGTGATTGGGGGACCACACTTCGAGGAGCAAGAGTTTAAGCAAGCAACACACACAGGCAGGTACATATAAGTGCATGCACACACACTATCCATCACCAATTTAAAAATTTTACACAGAAGTTGAGATTCTGTAGATAACCACTAGCTGGTTGGCTAAACTTGTTACTTTTTACTCAGCTCTACTACAGAGCTGGTAAAAAAAAAAAATGATGACTTCAAAAAACCAAATTCTTCTAATTTATTTTTGGCATGGCAATCTGGGATATTTAAAAATCAATAGTAAATATATTACAACTTAGCAAAGATTTCTTTTGTATTTTACTACAAGAAAATTCAGTTTTTTAAAAAAACTTCAGATGTTCATCTAGTCTCCTGAAATTATACCTTTAAATATCTCCCTGGGGTGGACTCGCAGAACAGTAGGGAAGAAATGGATTATTCATTAAATGATGTAGGGACAATAGTTTAGCAACTTGGAACAAAAAATCAATTTAAACCCATCTTACTGCACTCTAAAATAAATTCTAATGGATTAAAGAACCAAATATAATATAAAAAGACTATAAAAGCGTGAAATAATCTCTAGATGGGGAATACTTAATAGATTGAAAGAGTTGGAAGAAATCATAAAAGTTATAAATTTTATTGGATAACATTTAAAATTTCTGTCTGTAGTCCATCCCACTCCCACCCCACCACAATTAAACAAAAATCAAAAATAATTATGGAAGGATATAAATATCACCACAATCAAGAAGCAGGACAGTTTTTATTAACTCTGCATTTGTTAAAACTCAGAACTGTACCCCCAACAGAGCCAATCCTACTCTATGTACATTAAAAAATAAATTACAAAAGAGATAGAAAAGAAAAAATTAGCTGCTGAAAACACACAAACATTGAAATACCAGTGAATCACTGGTATGAAAATATTTGTAACATACACCACCAACTAAAGGTGAATGTTCTTACTATATAAAAAGCATTTTAAATTTGGTAAGCATAATATTAATTTCTCAATAGACACATAAGGGAACAGACAAGTCATAAAAGAGGAAATTTAAATGACTAAAATGATAAAATGAAAATTTACTTGTCATTGGTATTTTAATGTTCTGCCAACTAAATTAGTTCAAGATAAAGGAAAAATAAGAATACCCGATGTTGGCAAGAGTGTAGGTAGTAGTCTGAATAGTGGCCACCCAAAATATCCGTCTTAATCCCTGGAACCTTTGAAAGGTTGCCCTTACAGGGCAAAAGAGATATTGCAGATGTGATTAAGTTAAAGATTTTGAGATTATTCTGGATTATCCAGGTGGGCCATAAATATGATCATAAGTTTTTATAAGAGGGAGGCAGAGGGAAATTTGTCTGCAAAAAGGTAGTAGGAAGTATGATGATTTGAAGAAAGGGTCACAGGTCAAGGAGTGCAAGTGGCCTCTAAAAGCTAGAAAAGGCAGACATGGATTTTTTCCTAGAGCTTCCAGAAGGAACCAGCCTGGTTGACACCTTGATTTTTACCCCAATTTGTATTTCTCTAATCCCCAAGTTTGTGTCAATAGTGCAACCTCTTTTGAAATATTTTCATAATATGTAGAAAAAGCTACAAAAATTTATATTAGTGATTTAGTGATTCTATGAGAATCTATTTCAAGGAGATAATTTGGTAATGAAAAGGCTCTTGCAGAAAAATATTTATCAGTATCATAATAGCAATAAACTGGAAACAAATTAAGTGTTCAACAGAAAGAAAAGATTGAATAAACTATAAGACTATGAGAGGATAGATTATCATTAAGCTATAAAATAATTATAAATATTTTGTAAAAATACAGGAAATGGTATATTGTATAAATATTGCATCAAGAGTAAAAGTTAAGATATAAAGTTATATATTCCCCATGATCTCAACTGTGTAAAAATTCATAGAAGTAAGACTAGAAGGATATAGACCAAAATATTTATTGGCTGTAGATGATGATTTTTATTCATTCAACTGTTCTGTCATATAAATTTTTCTATAACAAATAGGTATTAGTTTTGCATTTGAAGTAATTATTAAGATCAGTAAGTAGCCCATTGGAAAAAGGGCAAGGAGCTCTGGATCTTGAGAGTGAGGCCATGGCCAATCTTTGAAGGAAGTGGAAGATTTGTTTAAGGGCAAGGCAGAAAGGAAGGTAGGAGGGGTCCAGGGTTCTCAGGGGCTTGGCTGGTGGGAGTGGGGGTGGCAGAACGGTAAAGGGTAGCCATTTGTTAAGGAGGGGAATTCAGCTTTGATCTAAAAAAGATGGCTAGCAAGTTTGGGAAAAAACTGTTTAGATATTTATATGCTTCTAGATAAATCTTTAGAAAAAGTAGTAGAATAGTACTATTGGTTGTCAGTCCAATATCCACCCCTCTTTCCATTTCCTGGCAGAACACCAACATTGTGCTGGTATCCCCACCTCTACTTAATCTGTGCAAATGAAGAAAGCACATTGAACCCCAGCTGGATAGAAAGGGTGTGGGTGGTTCTGATGAGTCTAAGACACTTAGGGAAAGCCCATTCTATCTCTCTCAATGTATTTTTGCAGAAGCCAAATTTAAGCTCCTGCAATCACAGTTTTATAATACCCCAGGCTTAATAAATGCTCAAGAAATGTTGATGAATGAAGCAACCACACACTTGGCACTCCCCTAGCAATTGTTATTGGTCTAGGAGTGGAGACATGCCCTAGGTCAGTCCAATGAGGCTGAAGAAAAGAATTTCTGCTGCTCCTGCTGCTGCTGGGTGCCATTTTGTCACCTTGAGAAACCAGACTGAGAACAAAGGCCGCACAGAGGAGGACAGAGCTGATGGACTCTCTAAGAGATGGAGCCAGAGCTTACTCCACCTCTTACCTCAGGTTTTGTGAGTTAGTACACTTCTTTTTTGTTTGAGACCCTTTTCTGTTGGCATGCTAATGTAAAGTGCAACAAGAATCCAAAGATTTTTAATGGAAAATTTCAAAATGTTTAGAACGTCTAGAATTAATTACTGAGAGCTTACCCTGGGTCAGACACTGTGCTGAGCACTGAAATTTTCAAGTGGTTCAATACCAAGTACAGATTTTTATCCAGAGAAGAAGCTAGCTATTCATTAGGTTAATAGGATGGGACAGTTACTTTTTTGATTCTAGAAAGATTAAATGTGTTATTGAGTAAACACACACCCAACTTATTGTCTTGGGTTAGGGTGTGCCTCAGTAAGGATGAGGTACTTTATGTTGCAATAACAACAACAACAACAACAAACCCAACAACAAAAGCTTATTTATTGCTATGCTACATGTCCAACATGGCTGGGGTGGGGAGGGCCTCTGCTCATTGTAGCTCTCAGGGACTTGGGTTGTTGGAACAGCCACAATCTCAAATGTTGCTGGTCTTTTTTGTTGGAAGAAAAGACAGATCTTGGAGTGAGTCACATAGGTAATGAAATGCTAACACCCAGAAGTGACATGCAGAGTAAGCTGCACGGGCATGCGACCTGCACGGTTGCCCAAGGCCCCATGCTCAGAAGGGCACCATGCTTGGCTTAATGCTCTACGGTTGCTATTTTGAAATTATTCATAATTTTTGAACAAGGGGCCCCACAATTTTATTTTGCACTAGTACTAGGTCCTGTAAATTATGTGGCCAGCCCTGACGACATGTATCACTTACACTTACACCTCATTGGCCAGGGTTGATCACATGGCCACACCCTACCACAAGGTGGCAGAGAAGTGCAATTCTATTTTGTGCCAGGAAGAACCAGAACAACAGCATAGAAGATGACTTCAGAGTGTCTGACCCAAGTCTTTTGTTTTGTGAGGCTGAGGGAAAGCTTTGGATGGTGGAGAGCTCTAGATAGTGGAAGAATTTATTTGCAATAGGGTATCAGAAACTTTTGTGAGAAAAAACACAAGGATTTCAATTTCTATTCTTGGAGATTCAAAGTTAGGGAAATCTTGGCATGAACCAAGCTGAGAGGCTGGGAAGAGCAATGAGGTTCTAGAAGTAGAATTAACTAGGCAGAGGATGGGGCTCAGCATGAAGATCAGTTGGTTTGTGAACATATTGGGAGAACTTGCTCTATCCCAATATGTGTGGGGCTGGGAGCCCCTGTCATAATGGTCAGCTCTGTAATTTGATGAGTGAACATGGGCTGTAAACCAAGAGAGCTGCAGCTTCAGGTCCCAACATGGGGCCATCATTGCATCTGGGCCAGAGAAGTTCATCAGCTGTGGACAAAGAATACATGAGCCCAATCCTGAACACTGACGAAAAAAGAGGTTATAGCCTCAGAAATTGGTGGGACTCCAATTCTCTCTTCTGTGAACATTTGGAAACAAGAGTGAACCCTCTTCAATTGAATTCAGGTTCCAAGGTTCTTAGAAGGCTTGCAAGGAGGAACCTACTTGGGAGAGGGAGATGTTGGACTTCTACAGGACTTAAATGATTAATTAAGACAATGTAGAAGAAGATGCTCTATATTTCTCCTGAGTTGGAGAGGCAACTCATATGGTTACTGTGTAGCTTAGCCAGAAGAATCATGCTCATGCAAAGCTATCTGAAAGAGCTCTTTCAACTTGGGAGGAACACATCCTTGGGGAAGCTAAGCTGAGCTCTAGTGGGGCCACAGAGCAAATTCACTGTAATTGGCTGTAGAACAGCTGCCTTGGGGCCTGTAGGTTCCTGGGGCCCGGGCTCAGACAGAGGTAGAAGCTGGGAGAAGCTGTGTCTCAGAAGACCATCTTGGATTCATGGCATAACTATTACCATGTGAAAGAGGCCTGTGGGACCAGTTCTGGTCTTCACTTGTTCACTTTAAGGTCAGGGTTCCTTTGGGATTTATAGAGAGTCTCCTGGAAGATAGAGGCATGGTGAGGAGAAGAGGATCCAGTGCAGCAAGCTTGACAAAATGAGCATTTTCCCTGCATGGATGCTGTTGGTGACCTGCCCAGGTTCCCTCTACAGGCAGTAGTGCCATTTTTTTCCACTGTTGTGCAGCTGTTGTGTTGACTGATAAAGACTCACAAAGACTCTTTCTTCCAAATATTGCCCTCAGCTGAGTGGGAGCTGTCTCATCTGGTAGGTTATATGTTCCCTGCTGGGAAAGGTAGACTTCAGCCAATGACTGACATGGGGGTACCAAAGATTGGCTTCTCATCACAAGGTGTGTCCACTCCGTGGAGCCATTCATGCCCAGAGCTTCCCTGAATTTCAGCTGAGACCATGCCTTTGTTCAGCTCTGTCCTCTGCTCTGTTTGCTTCTTTTACTCCACTATTCCTGAGACCCCTTCTCCAATAGATTATGTGCACCCAGTCTTCATCTCAGATGCTGCTTCTAGGAAGTGCATTTTTCACCCTGCATGTTGGGAGAAGTATTCAGTTAAAGAAGACCAAGGCTCCTGGGCAATGTGCTGGGGGGAGGGAAGTGGGGGAACAGGGAGAGGTACAGTTATTTTTCTTTATGGGTGGAAACAAGCTTCCCAAAAACTGGGGCTGAAAGTCACTGACAAGGGTCTCTGTGCAAGTCCAAGGGGATTGTGGACAACTACTCACTATTGGAGGGGCTGTAGTCAGTTCTCAAGGAAGGCACATGGGCTGGGTTCTGAGCTGAGACTGTGTCCTGATGCACGCCAGAGTGGTCTGGGGACACACCTAATCACAGATTTTTGTCCATTTTCTTTCTTTCTCCTGTCCTCCTTCCTTTCTGTCACTCTCCAGTTCTTTCCTCACTTTCTGTCCATATTGGGTGAGGCAGGGATTCCATGAAGGAGAAGTCACTGGGGTTATTCTTGCTCAGTGAAACTACACTGGGCACTGACTTTTGATCTGTGGTCTCTCACCCCAACCCAGCAGCATAAGCCACTGAGAGCAGCTGTGCTTGGAGAACCTCCATGCTTTCACCAGAAGTGTCCTGCATGGCCTCAGTTCCCTATAGTTATGCCCACTCCTCATTCCTGTCCCTCTTCTCTTAGTCTCTCTCTCTCTCTCTCTGGAATCTTCTATTCTTGTCTTTTGACTTTCTGGAATTCTGGCTTCCCTTTAAAGAGCTCCTGACACCAGTCTGACAGTATATATAGTTCTTTTCTGCTTAAAATCTTTCAATGATGTCCCATGGAACTTCTCAGGTCTTTGGCATGCCTTGCAAGACCTTGCTTGCCCTATCTCTCCCCATCTCTGCAGCCAGCTCCCGCCGCACAACCCAACACCCCCTGCCTTAGTCCTGTGTATCACACAGCTATGTTTCTTGAATTACTCCTCATCCATCTGTGTTCTTATTCCTGCTGTTCCTTCCCCTTAGATTGCCTCTCTCCCTAATTGACCTTTCAAAAGTTCTCCAAGCTACTTTTTCTTTCTGAACTTCTTGTCATCCTCAGGGCAATTGCCTCTCCCTGCTTTGGGCTCTTCCTGCCCGTGTTCCCCTCTGTCATTTAGTATTGACTTTTAACTGGTAACAGCACCAGTGTATTGCATTTCTAAGCTACACAGATAAAGCATATCCTCCTTGGAGACAGGGCTGTGTGCAGGGCCTCTTAGAACCTCTTTCACAGTGCACAGTGTGTGGCACAAAGAATCTGGATAGACACACAATGCACTGGGCTCATTATCCAGGCCAACTTCCTTCTAGTGCCCTCTTGGGAGGGGTTAGAAAAGCAAAACCCATATTTCCCAGCCTCCCCTAAAGCTAGAGTTCTGAACAGGATTGAGACAAAGGCCAGCTTTCTGTTGAAGCCACTGGTTCTGCTGGCAAGCCAGCTTTGGCCATTGAGATGCTGTGTTTTCCTGCAGTGCATTCCAGGGCCTGGTCAGCAAGGTGTTGAGAGGCAGGCTCAGGGCTCCATATTTTTATTGGTCAAGGCCTAGAGAGTGTGGCCTCACAAGCCATATTATCTAGAACGGGGGTCTCTAACCCTTGGGCCATGGACCAGTACCGGTCCGTGGCCTGTTAGGAACCAGGCTGCACAGTAGGAGGTGAGCAGCTGGCAAGTGAGCGAAGCTTCATCTGTCTTTGCAGCTGCTCCCCAGCGCTAGCATCACCGCCTCAGCTGCACCTCAGATCATCAGGCATTAGATTCTCATAGGAGCACTGCTCCCTGTGCCAAAAATGTCGGGGACCATTGCTTTAGAACAAATGCTTGCACAGGGCACCAATAAGGTGATGTGTCCCTATGCGTGTGGCATAGAAAGCAGGTCCGCTGCTGAGTTAGTTCTGCTGTGCTGTTTGGGGTGTCAGGGCTCTTTCAACCTTCCCAGAAGTTTTCTCGGTGCCTAGTTACTTGCATTAAATCCATTTGGCTTAATATAGTTCAAGTAGTTTCTCCTTTCTGCAACAGATCCCTGGCCGATAAGGCATGTTTGCAGAATACTGAAAAATCAACTAGTTCTCATTTTATGAGTTTGTTTCACTGATGAGGATACCGAGGCCCAGAGAATCAAATAAGCCAACAGTAGAGCCAGGACTGGAACCCAGGCCTTTTGCTTGTTAGTCCAGTGCTCTTTCTCCTGTATCAAAGTGACATTTCTGTTTTCACTGCCCTCACCCTCCCCTGCCTTATTCTTACAATGACTCTCTCCCTTCAATAGGTGGAATGGAGTGGGATCAGACCATTGTTTTTAATATTTACATATTATCTATATGTCTATATAATATTTATGCTTTAATATACATAAGTAGTATTGACTGTTTTTCTCTTCCCTTCTCCATCTCACTTCTGCACCCCACTACCAGTATTTACCTGAATGACTTTCCTATAAACTGCTTGCTCTAGAATTTTTGTCTTAGGGTTTGCTTTGGGGAAATTCAAATAAGATAGGGGGATTCTTTTATGTCAGTAGGATGGGATGACAAGTCCAAGGAAAGGCTACAGGCTGTGGAGAGAGTAGTTTTAGGGAGCAGATAGGCAATGAAGTCGTATAGACAGAGGGTCCTTGCCAGAGTTTACTAAACTTGTCCCTGGTGGTCGGCCACATGTGAACCCAGATGACTTGCAGGTGCTGTCCCTCTGTGCTTGTTGCCAAATGAGACCCTTGGTTTAGACTCTGAGGTAGGCTCCAACAAGCAGATTCATTTGGTAGAGTCTCCAATGTCACATATGATGCTCTTGTTTTCATCCTATGAAAGAGGATGGACTATCTGGTCCCTTTGTCAAACAATTAAATCTTCAGGAAAATGCAACAATTACCTTGAATTTACTGTTTGAGTTTATACAACTTGTCAAATATAAGGTTTGTGTCAAGGAGTCCTGCCTGCATTTGGCCAGCCCTAAAGACCTTCTGAAAACTAGTACAGGTCATATGGTCTCTCTGTCCTCACAGAGCAATGACATGTGGGATAAGGGCCTCAGGGGACACAGAAAGACGATAGTGGCCTACAGCCTGGGATTCCTTTAGCACTCAGCCCCAGGCAGTTTTTTTTTTTAAAAAAAATAATCTCCAGAGAAATGATAAGAAGTTTTAAAAATAAAAGCCAGTGGGGCAGCCTGCAGCATCTTACTCCCTGGCACCTCATTGTTCCCACCCCTGGCTCCCAGCACATGGCAGGACCCAAGGCCCCGTCCCCAGGGCCCTGTTCTCTGGCCTCCTTAGCCACCTTGGGCCAAAAGCTCTGCCCCAAGGTCTAACTTGGCCAAGAGTGGTCAGCAGAGCAGAGAGAGTCAGAGTGACCCACATACTAAGAGATAAGGCTGTGGTTTGTTGATTCAGAGGCTTGGTTATTCTCTAAATAAACCTTCTTGCTTCAAAAACTTCTCTTTCAACTAGAGCTGAGTATTTCCCTATTCTTTTCCCAGAGGAGAAGCTTGTGTTTTGCTTTTCATAAGTTTCTATAAACTGTTCCCATACTCTCACCCACCAGATACCAAGCTCCTCTGACCCTCACTCCCCCACCACCCGGATTGGCCATGGAGGGTGGGTACTTGGCTGTGATGGAAGTCACACATTCTCTTGAAGTCCATGAGGTTCAGTGAGGGTGTGGAAGGAGAGGGGGTTTCTGCTACAACTCTGTAACGGATGCTATTGGTATCCAGGCCATGGGACCCATCCAAAGTAGCAGTGAACGTTGGCTACTAACAGCTTACCCCTGGGACATTCTCTGGTAGCTGATGGGAGCTGCCTTGTGGAAGAAGCCTGGGAGCATATGAGCATACCTGGGGGCATTGTTTAGTCAATGACTTACTTACTGATTTGAGGATATAACAACTTAGCTTCCTTGTTTCTTGGAGGGACAACTTTGCCATGCCATTCATGTTACAGAGCTCCACATGGGATCAGTCTGAGGCTAGATTCCAAGCTGAAAACACATCCTTGCTCAGCTCCTTCTATTGCCCTACCCTGCACTCCTCACCCCCTTTCATCCAAAAGTCCCCTCCCCCAACACCACACAAACAGTAATCCCTGTCTTAGGCTATGCTTCTGAGAAACCTGACCCAAGATAAATCCTACATAGTACGAGCTTGAAGTCACAAAGCTTGTGAATCATACAGTCAGAACTGGACCCCTGATCTCCAAGTTTATTGCTCTTGCCAGTTCAATGCCATGCCTTTTCTTCATTTCTGGGTATGGAGCCTTGTGGAGGGTGAGTAATATTTCCAGTATTTATTGCTCCCAAGCTCACCATATGGGAAACATTAAATGTCCATATTTCTAGCAGGATCCTAGGTTCCTGCTGACCTTCCCTGGCTCTCCTGTGACTCACAGGACCCTGGGCAAGTGGCTTAGGCCCCACTGGGTGAGAGTACTCCCAGCAGTGGCTGAGGAGGACCTGTGGTTGTAGGGATCCAGGAGGCTTGCAGGACTGAGGGTCACCAGAGATCAGGTTTGTGGGTGGAGGGCGTGTGGGTTGGGTATAGTCTGTTGATGTCTGCTCTCCCATCTGGTGTCTATCCTGTCATCTAGGTGTGAGCACAGCAGGAGAAGCTCAGTTCTGTGTTCATAGCCTCATAAGATCTCATAATGTGAACCTGAATACTTCATAGGCATTAATCTGTTTAATCCTCATGTCATTTCACAGATGAGGAAACGGACTCAGAGAAGGAAGGTACTTTGGTCAAGGTTGCCCAGCTGGCAAGTGGCTCAGCAGAGACTCAAGTATAGGGGCCTCTGTGTAAAGTATAGATGCCACCTTCAGCTTCAGCAGTTCTTCCTACCCTCTCTGTGAGAGCCCTTGGTCCCAGGTGGTGCTTTCTGGAGGGCCTAGGTCATATGCCCTACTGCCAATGCTCTGAAGGACTGGCTGATCAGGGCAAGTCTCTGAACATCCAGGGGAATGTGCTGCCCTTAGACCTGGGTAGGTGGGGGCTCCGACTTGCCCAGTACTTTAGAGGAGTTTCTCAAACTATCCATACTGAAGGAACAGATTTAAAATTTTCCAATCTGTTGTGGATAGCTGATTTTGTAAAACAATAGAAATGAGTTACTGGAAAAATAAAATGTAAAAACAATCCACACGAAATAAAGCCCAAATATTTTTTGCTATGAGATTCAAAAACATAATATTAGGTGGTCAAATTGTTATAAAGTTCCTAAAAGCTTTTAGTTTCTTTGCTAACCTTGTCATGGATCCACAGCAAACAGCTTTTGGGCTTCCACTACTTAAGGACTACCTTTTGAGCAGTCCTGCTTTAGAGGACCTTCCCATTCCTCACCTGCTCTGTGCCCAGAAACCTAAACACCAGGAGTTCCCGACACCCTGTCAGCCTCTTTACCTCCAGACCACGCTCAAGGGTAAGCAGAACTCTGGAATTCCCTCTTTAAATAGCCTCTGGGTAGGCATTTTCTCTGGGTCTGTCCTCCCAAGGTTACACCATGCCATAGGCAAGCATCCCAAAGAGGGTAGTGCTCATGGACAGAGTGTGGACTTGAAGACTCAGCTGTCCACACGTGTGCATGCAAGGCCCCGCGTGGTGCAGGGTGGAGACTGTATAGGTGATGTGAGAAGGAGGTGGGCTGCAAGTTGGCTGCAAGACTCCCTTTTGGAATCTTGGCTCTGCCCCATAAATAGTAAGGGCAAACCTGCCTCTGGGCTTATGGTGTTTCTTACAAGGCTCTGACTGGTGGAGAGCAGAGAGGTGGAGACTGAGAATCTGAGTTCTGGCAGTCATTATGCTGCCCACTGAGAGCAGATCCCCAGGTCCTGGCACCTACCTCTTGTGGACAGCTACTGGCCAGCCCTTCTGGCCAGGCACGTCCCTCTTCTCCCCAGCCCTCATAGAGCCTTGTTCTCTCTCTCATGTAGTACTTGGTTGGGACCTTTTGGTGCTCCTGATTGCTGTCCTGTTTTGCTCTCTCAAGTGCTGATACAGCAGTAGTCTGGGGTCCCTAGAGGGTAAGAATCCACACCCCTCTGTCTCTGGAACCACATGCAGTCTTGCCTGTGGAAGTTCTTCCATTGCCCTGACTCTGAACTAAAACAGTCCCCAAGCATCTCAGGTGCGTATTCACTTCCTCCATAGGACGGATACTCTCTGAGGGCAGGGATTAGAGGGTTTACCTTGTCATGACCCAAGGGCCTTGCTGAGGGCTTGGCCCACTACTTTCTTTAACAATAATTCCAGCTGGGTTTTTTAAGTTGCAGTGTGCTTCTGGGGTTCACACACACACACACACACACACCCCTTATACATACTTACCCACACACACGTTTATATACACACACTCATGCTCACTCTCAAATACAAATTCACACACACATTTGCGTGCATAGTTGCATAACACACACATACTCACACACACGGCCCAACCATAGTTGTGTCTGTGTTACCTCCTTGCCCATTTGGCTCTGATGGGGCTCAGCAGAGAGAGACCCCAGGATTCCCAGATGCTGCCTTGCCAGCTGAGAGGATGACCAGCTGCCATAATTTCCAGGGTATATGGCTGGCTTTTTTGATAGTGCTATGAACCGTGGTCATTTCTCGGAGCTTTGAGCCATATCAGACACCTGGCCTTTGAAAAACAGTAATGACTACGTGAGCGCTGTGAATAAGGAGCTTGCTTCTCTACCCTCAAAAGTAGGCTGACAACTTGGGGCGTTTTTGAGGTTGAGGACTGGGGGAGCTCCATGTTGTTACCTGCAAGCCTTGCTTACCACGGTCTCTAAGTGTCCATGGCAGCTTGAGCAAGCGTAGTGCATTAGGCAGCTTCCAGACAGCCAGCAAGAATTCTGAACACCCCGTTTTTGGCTACCTGAGCAGCAATGGAGACCAAGCACCAGGATTTTTTTTTGCAAATTCTTTGGAAAGATCAGTTGATAATAGATGTGAAAGTGCTTTGCAAAATGTAAAGGTCTTGAGCATTGTGAGAGGGGGTATTCATTTTTAAGACCACAATGGAAGATTTGTTGTCTTTGCAAAATGTAAAGGTCTGAGCATTGTGAGAGGGGTATTCATTTTTAAGACCACAATGGAAGATTTGTTGTCTTCTCAGTGAATGGTGGTTGTACCTTCTGTGAAAAACCCTTCACAGGACCAGGTCAGCCAGGGGTTCGTCTTGGGTAGTCAGCAGGATGCTGGGTGCCCATCCCCAGGCTTGGGTGTGTGTGATCTACAGGAAAACAAGAGCCATGGGACTTTCTCCTGGGAGCTTCCTTCTAGGAAAAGAGTAGAAAAAGCCTTTCTGTACAGTTGTAGGCAGAGCTGTTGATGCCAGTGGTCATGTGGGGAAGAAATGGCATCCTTTTAGGCTACTGTGCCTTCCACAGACCCTTGAAGCAGCTCAGCACTTAAAGAATCAGCAGTGATTATGCTCAGACAGCGGTGGTTATGGGTTATGATTATGGCTATGATTCAAGTTGGCACTCAAACTCATGAGATGCAATTGCCTTATGTTTGCTATGATTACTTAATATGATGGTTAATTTTATGTCAGCTTGGCTGGGCCATTGTGCCCAGATGTTTGGTTGAACATTGTTCTGAATGTTTCTGTGAGGTGTTTTTTGGATGAGATGAACTTTGATGATGTAAATCAGTGAACGTTGGGTAAAGGACATTGCTGTTCATAATGTGGGTGAGCCTCATCGAATCACTTGAAGTACTTAACAGAACAAAGACTGACCTCCTCTGAAGAAGAAAAAATTCTTCCGGCAAACTGCCTTTGGAGTCAAACTGTGGTTCATCCCCAAAGTTCCAGCCTGCTGGCCTCCATCTGATTTTGGACCCACCATTCTTTCATAATTACATGAGCCAGTTCCTTAAAATACTCTCTCTGTCTCTCTGTCTTTCTCCCTGCCCCCTCCCCCCCGCCTCCCACTCTCTCTCCACATTCTGTTGGTTGTTCTGTTTCTCTGCAGAACACTGGCCAATACACTTAGCTTTATGGAAAGACAGAAGGAAAGTGATACAGGATACCCAACTTTTACTTATCCAAAAGGTCATCGGCTCCCCAAGTACACAACTTCTTTGGCCTCCTCGATGCCTCCACATGGGGTGTACAGACTACCACAGTGGGGAGCGAAGGTGTTTGTGGGTCACCTTGACACAGAAACCAAAAATTTTGTTTTCCATCAGCTTTTTATATTATGTGAGTCAGGTAGGCCTAGGGCCTGCAAGCCAACTCTCAATGTTTTATATTTATTGTGTAGTTCCCAGGAAACAGGCAGTGAGAAGGGGGAGGCTGAGGTCATTCCCAGGCAGGCCCACATCATCAGCCCAGATCTGATGTTAACCGTTTAACACACATGGATGCAATCCTTGTTGTTGATTGTTCTTGCTGTTCCTTAGACTCCACTCATTATGATTCATGGGTGAAGGCAGAATCTAGAGGAAGATGAAGGAGTCAATGTTTAGCTTTTGCTATTCAATACAAGCTCTTAAGGAAGTACTTTCAGAATGAGAACTGTGGAAGGCAAGGATTTGTACTTGCTGAAGCTGGGCTTTGTTGAGACACAAAAAGACTTTCTAAATTCCTCAAAGCCTCTCTTTAAATATTGGGAAAGTTCCATGGTGTCCCTCTCAAAGTCATGGTATGGGGCTGGACAGTTTATATGTCACACAGTGGGGTGAAGGGAGCAGGAACTCTTCCTGAGCTGGGGGAGAGGAGCTATGGGTGGTAGTGGGGGCAGGAATGGGAACTGGAGGATTGAGTTCTGCTCCCTGGCCTTCTTCTAGCTCAAAATCCATGGAGTGGAGGATGTGTGGCTGATGAGACAGGCTCGGAAACTCCAGGCAGAGGAAAGCACTTGGACAGTGGCCTGCACCACCAGGAAGAGGTCTGATGGAGTAGCAACTGTGGCAAGTCTCACTTATGCCAAGAGGCCCTGAGATTTCCCTGCCCGCCACTGCTCCCCCCTTCCCTGGGCCCTGTGGGGCTTGAGGAGATCCAGGAACATGCCTGTGGCCCTAGAGAGCAGCGGGGAAGGGACTGAGAGGCAGCATGCCAGCTGGGGGTCACCGTGATGTCAGGCGAGGGGACTCTCTGACATCATCTCTGACAGAAGTTGAAGAGTGGGCTACCCAGTGTCAGGGGCTGAGCTGAGTCAATGGTCGAGCCTCCTCCAGGATCTGTAGCCCCCTCGAAGCTAAAGCAGCTGCTCATCCCCAATCTCAGGGACCACCTCAGTCTGGGAGGAACTGAGATTGGGCTTAGCAGCTGCATCTCATTCACTTGTTTGGCATCTCTTGTTTGTGTCCAGACTGGCCTCTCCTCACTGTACTAATTTCCCATGAGCCCCTGGAGTCAGAACAAATTCCCCATGACGGCAGATTTGGAGAGCAGCCTAATAGCCCATAAGTTTTTTTTTCTCAGCAACAAATTAAGTTAATGAGCAAACGCTGGCCATTCATCACCTTGAGGCCGACTGGGGAGTGGGAGGCCATGGGGCTGTCATGAACAGCACAAACATTCTCATTTTTCTCTCTGATGAAAATAATAAAATTTTTCCTTACTGTCTTAAAGTTGGGAAGGGAGGAGCACTGTTGCAGTAGAGGACAGATACCCTCAAAGTTCTCAAAAAACTCCAGTTTGATGAAGAGCAACTGAACAATCTTGGGGTCAAGAAAAGTTAGTAAGAGGACTCCGCCTGCTCTTAGCAGTGGGAGACCCTAATTGTACAAACCCATGCATCTTCCCTGGAGCTGGGTGGGAGGGGGCTCCAGGTTCTCCAGGCCCTCTCCTAGCTTTGAATTCTTACTTGGCCATGGTCATGAAAGTAGGGCACATGTCAAGGTGCCCTGCCTCTGGGGGATCCCACTGTGGCCATTCTCCTCCCCTGGCTGGGTTACTAAGGCCAGCAAGAACACAGTAAAGGACTGGAGGAAAGAGGAGATCCCAGGGTCCAGTGCTGAATATCTCAAGTGCACCTCTCTTGGCTCTGGTTACCAAGGGTGAAGCCAGAAGGCTTTGGAAGCTTGTTGGGGGTTGGTGTGGAGTGGTGCAGGATGGCTATGTCCTCAGCTGGTCTTCTTTATGAGCAAACTCTTCTCTGCCTAGACTGATGTAGACTGCTCTTACACCTGCCATGGCTCCGCATTTTCTTCATTTTAACCCTAATTTCCTTCTTCAGGTTTATGTTTCAGAGCTCTTTTATGTCCCATCCCAAACAGTGTGCCCTGAGCACTAAATCTGTAATTAGCTGTCTCTGTGTTCTGCCATATGCTGTTCCCCACCAAGTGTAACTTTCCTTCCTTTTCTACTTAAGCAATATCACACCCTTCAGAGACCTATCAAGAGAGAATCAAAAATTGCATGAGCCCATGCTGAGCACTCAAGTCCCATTTTGTATCAAAGGGAAAGGGAGAGGGACAGGGAGAGGGACAGGGACAGGGACAGACGGGAAGAGGGAGAGCGAGAGAGAGAACAAAAGACAATCGAGTACTTTTCTAAGATGTACAGATTACCTGGGGGCACATCAACAGCAAAGCAGGGAGCCTAAGCCAGATAAGAATACAAACTTTCCTTAGAAAGAACCATTCTGGCAGGGTCCTTGTCCTATAAGCAAAAATAAGACTGAAAATTAGAGGGACTCAGCAAAGTTGTTGAAAGCTAGCCAATAATTCCAACTTGATTCCCAATCAAAACCTGGAATAGTAATGCCACTGAACTGTACACTTAAAAATGGCATGTTTTATGTTGTATATATATATATATATATATATATGTTTTACCACAGTTAAAAAATACACACACACACATACACACAAAAAGAAAGAAAATATCTATGTATTGACCCACCTCTCCCAACAATCTAGAATAGCATAATTGTTGGTGGTTTGGAGAGTGCGTGGTTGAAGAGGATATTTTCTGGGAGATGTTGATAAATATTCTTTACAGTTTTTCAAGACCCAGGGTTCTGGTACAAATTTGAAACCTGGATCAGACAGAAGGCAATTTCTGAAAGAGAAATAAGCATCAGGACAATTTTTATAAACACCCTCTCTGGCACCAGAATGGCGAGCTTGCTGCTGATGTGTTTTGGCCAGCACATGAGCAGTCTAAAGGGAAGCACGCTGGGTATGAAGGCCAGGCTTGTCCTGAGTTCCTCTGAGTAGGGGAGGAGGGAAAAGGCTTTCTTGCTTCCTACCAAATCCTGCAGCAAAGAAATGATCAATTTGGCTGAGTGAGAACATGTGGAGGTACAAACATTATAGAAATTGTCCATCTTTCTCCCAGTGAGAGAAGACAAGTCCCAACCTCGGTCCTCCCAGTTGGAGGAAGGAATGCAATCCCCCTTAGCACAGCATCCTGTTCATAGCTGGAGGCTCTGGTGCCCCTTGGACAAAACTTTAAGAGTGAACATGGCACCTGCTTTTGGGGAGTTTGGGGTCAGATGGGGCAGAGCTCTCACTGTCTTTAGGGACCTCTGGGAATTAGAAATGTGCTTGGAAATATTTGGGCATAGGAATTTCTGGGGGGAAGCCAGGAACTTCCTGCTTTTCCAAAACAAGCCCAAGTCAACCTGCAGTTTCCAGACAGCCTTTGTCAGTGTTGGAACCGATCCTGTCTCCAGAAATGTGGAGCGAAGTAAGACATTGAACCCGCTCCTCAGCTAAAGCATTTCTGCCCCTATTGGTCGAAATAAACTGGACTTAACTCCCTGTGTCATGGCCGCTGATGGCCCAAAGCATTTCCCTGGGTGATTTCTGCGGATCCTAGAGGACCACATTCCTCCTGGTCCCTTGGTCCTAGTTTCTGCATCCAAACATGAAATCTTCACTCTGTTCCCCCGTTACAGCTTGGACACACTCAGACCTTTCCCTGTTTCCTCCTCAAATTGCTGTCACACCCATAGGTTTATTACTCTTATGGAAGGTTTGAAGGGTCATGCAACATTTTCAGCTGATCTTGAAAGCTCTCTTCTCTGTCCCTGTTTTCCTCTTCCCCTCTTAGCTCTCTCTTTCTCCCCTATCCCTTACAGGAGCCAACGTCTTTCTTGTCCTAGAAGAGTGCTTTTCCTCCTCCACTCAAGTGTTGGCTCCTGCTGACAGTCCTGCCCCACAGGTGCTTTGTTATACCCCAGCAGGCTTCTCCAGGCAAACAAACATAATGCCCTCTCCAAGAAGACTTCTGGTAAATTCAACTTTCTCCATCTGCTTAATTAGAAACAATTTAGCCAACCTGGGAAACAGACATTTTATCACAAATTAGTCAAATTATTATCTCCTATTGATGGGATGGATGAAAAAGAGAATAGGGATTATTAAACCCGCAAATATTTGAGATCTAGAATTGTCAAATCTTCAGATCAAAAACTTTTTTTAATGAAAGGGTTAAAATGCAAAAACTATCAAAGTGTGTTTTAAACCAGTGCTTCTCAAACATGCACACATATTCCCTGGGGATCTTGCTAAATGCACATTTCAATCCAGCAAGACTGAAGTGGTGCTAAAATTCTACATCTTTAACAAGCACTCAAGGTATGCTGGTGCTGTGGGGTCCACAGACCACATTTTGAATAGCAAAGTCAGAGACTAATGGCTTTCGGAGTTGCTGCTATTGAAATTACCTGGAGAGCTTTAAAAAATTAATGTTTGGACCCCACTCCAAGATTCTCATGTTATGAATAATGGCTGGACATTGGTATTTTTAAATATTTCCATGTGGTTCTAATGTGTAGCTAATGTTGAGAACCACTGCCCTAGAATGAAAGCCCTAGCTCTAAGGTGGTGGGTTAATGTTTTATCTTTTTTTTAACTGCAGTACTTGACACAGATAGGCAGGAGGAAGACATAATTCCTTTCTAAAGAGAAGACCAAATGCCACCTTCCCAGCAGTCCTCAAGGGTTCTGGGGAGAACTGTATGGGAACTTGGCTCTTTGTAGTAGTGACATTAAATACCCTTGTGACCTAAAGCCAGTTTAAAAGGAATGCTAATCAATAAAATGACCAATTGAGTCAACAAAGAAAGAATAAAAGGATAAAGTGGTAAAATAATAAAAAGGTAAAAATTAATATATAAAAAACCAAAAATTTAGAACAAATTATACAATAAGAATAAATGTTTACAATTAAAAATAAAGCCAAGATAATACTCTCAGGTTGAGTATATGAAATAGCCACTATTTGATCTTAGGGGACCTACAACAATAGCAATTTAATATGCCTCAAATATAAGGGAGTGTTACAGCTGTGGTCTTCCAGAAACTTACTCTGAGATGGTGTTTAATTTATGAATATACTGGAAATCTGGGATCAAATTCTGTGGAAAGGAAGAAAGGAGGATCAGGTATTGGGAGAAACTGGGCTGCAATGCCATCTCGACAAAGGTCACAGCTGGCCCTACATAGAGCTCTGAAGCTGAGGTGGCTCTTCACAGTTGTCTCATGTTGCAGGGAGAGTTCTGAGCCTTTATATTCTCCCAGTGATCAGCCATTGGATGTGGACCGTCCTCCTAGACAAGGTATATGTCTCTAGCCACATAATTAAAAACTAAGTTTAATGATAAAGTAAGATTAAAGGTTGAGAATCAGCCGCAAGGAGAAGTCTCCTTGTGCAGGGTAGGAACAGAGCTGTCTACTTGTCTATTCTTCTAAGTTAGATCTTGCTAAGGCCTGGGATCTGGGGTGACAGGGATCCCAGGGTAGAAAGTTCTCGGTACTGGCCTTCTGGTGGTTGGTTGTGTGGCCTTAGATACCTGCCAGGACCTTTAACTGCTCTCAGAAGGCATTGCTAGGTGGCTCCTTAGATAGCAAGTTTTTTAGTTTGACCCATTGGCAAACAGCCTATGGACTGTCACAGTTCTTATTAGAGACTTGGAGGAGGGTACTGGTGGCAGACAGGTCAAATTTTCAGATTAAATTCAATTTATTAAACATTTATTAAATTCCTCCTCTGTGCCAAGTTCTGTAGCTGGTACTGGAAATATGACAGTAAGCAGAAGATGAGAGAGTGGCATATTTAAGATCTAGTGGGCTTAGGGCCCTGGACTAATATAAGGGAGTGTTACAGCTGTGGTCTTCCAGAAACTTACTCTGAGATGGTGTTTAACTTATGAATATACTAGAAATCTGGGATCAAATTCTGTGGAAAGGAAGAAAGGAGGATCAAGTATTGGGAGAAACTGGGCTGCAATGCCGTCTCGACAAAGGTCACAGCTGGCCCTACATAGAGCTCTGAAGCTGAGGTGGCTCTTCACAGTTGTCTCATGTTGCAGGGAGAGTTCTGAGCCTTTATATTCTCCCAGTGATCAGCCATTGGATGTGGACTGTCCTCCTAGACAAGGTATATGTTTCTAGCCAAGGGTAGTTTCCGGGAAGAGAGGACAGTTTAGGGCAATTAGACAGAAGCATTCTCAGCAGCTGGCCAAGAAGTTCTGATAGGAAACCTGATGTTGTATCACAGTGTTCATTATAGATAGTATCTTGTCCATTTGGGCAGCTATAACAAAATACCACAGACTGGAAGCCTATAAAACAACCGAAACTTATTTCTCACAGTTCTAGAGGCTAGAAGTCCAAGATCAGGGCGCTAGCATGGTAGTAAGGCTGTGGTGAGGGCCCTCTTTCAGGTTGTAGACTGATGACTTCTCACTGTGTCCTCACATGGTGGAAAGGGGGGAAGGATCTTTCTGGGGCCTCTCTTATAAGAGCACTCTTCCCATTCACAAAGGCTCCATTCTCAGGACCTAATCACCTCCTAAAGCCTCCACCTCCAATACCATCACTTTAATGTTAGGTTTTTAACGTATGAATTTGGGGCAGGAAACAAACATTCAGATCATAGCAGGTAGTAATGAAAAATATAGCAGGATATGGTTATTCTGTGAAAGATCCTGAAAGTGAAGTGAATCAATAAATAGTAGACTGGATTATCCCTACTGGTCATCAGTAAAGCACCTGTAAAACTAACCCATCTTCAACTACCCAGACAGAATGATGTATTTACAGTTAAATGAATGGCACGTGGCAGATGCATCACGCTCACATATGGACCCCACACACTGAAAGTGACCTAAAGAGGGGATAAGGATGAGGCAAAGTCTGGAAGCCAGGAAGGTCTTTGCCACAGCAGAAAAGTCAATGGCTACTCGGTACCGAATGGATCTGAGGAGAAAGCCTCAGCTTCAACAGAGGAAAGATTTCATGTCAGTATTGAAGTAATGGTTTCTAAGGTTAGAATTGCTAGACAAGGGAGTGAGGTGAACTTCTCTTCCCTGGAGATGGTTTAAGAGAGGTAACATGATCCGTTCTGGGTTGATTCTGGTCTTCTTTGTCACATATTTTCTAGACATTTGCAGAAAAAGTGAAGAATCCAAATAATCTACCAGATATGCATTTGGTTGACATAGTCAAACAGCTGAATATATTAAAGATTCTGGAAATGACAATGGCTTAAACAAGGTAGACATTTATTTCTTGCTCACATGAACATTTGGTCAAGATGTCTGCAGTTGGTATGGTGCTCCATGTTCTGGGATTCTGGTTTCTTCAACTGTTGCTGCTCCACTTTTGGCCTTGACCTGTTGCCCAAGATGGCAGCATCCACATTCCAGGTAGCAGGATGAAGAAGAGGACAAAGAAGAGCAAAAGATATTTAATTGCTGCTCCTTAAGGAAGAGACAATACTCCCATCTATGTTCCATTGGCTGGATTTTAAACATATTGCTTCTGCCAGCCGCCAGGAAGGCTGAGAAATACGGTCTTCATTCTGGGTAGCCATATGTCAAGCCAAAAGTTATGGGATCTAACACAATGGAAAAAAGGATGGATGTGGAGATGAATTAGTTAGAACACACTAGGCTATGGTGTGTTACAAATAAGTCCTAATATGTCAGAAGCTTAACATAACTAAACTAACGTAACTAAAGCTTGTTTCTCACTCAGGAAACTAAGTTGACTTCATCATCTCTCAGCTGATTCGCTTAGAACTCAGGCCTTCCAAGATACTGTGACAAGTAAAGAGAAAGCACTGAGGGAGGACATTGGCTCCTAAATATCTCGGCCCACTAATGTACATCATTTCTACTCTCAGCCCGTTGGCCAGAACTAAGCATATGGCCTCCACCTAACTAATGGGGAGCTAGGAAATGTGGAGGAGTATTTAATTATTATCAATGAATAATAACTATCTCTGCCTTATGGGTCAAAACTTATGTTTAGTTAAAATTGTATATGTATCTATGCATATACAATAATTGTGACAGCAAGTTGAAGTTTGATGGAGAACACTTCATCAGTATTTAATATTCCTTTCTTTCTCCCAACTGCTTTATAGGTGCTAGGAGCCTCAGTTTCTTTCTAGCCTTGACTATCGATTTGTGTATCCACATTCTTGAAGAAAATCCATGGCAGTTGATGCTAAATTTTTCCATCTGACACAGAAGAGGCCTCCTTTTAAACAATAAAAATAGCCCTCCATTTATGCTGCTGGTTTTTTCCCCCCCTTTTGTCTCTTCTACTGAAGGAGCCAATTAAACAAAGTGTGTGTTTTCAGCGCCTGTTCTGTGCTCACTTTAAGATTTAATCAACCCTTTGAACCTGGAGCATAACTGCTTCATAATGTCAAGTTAATATATTGAGATCAGCTCAAACCCACCATTCCCAAAGGTGGTTTTGTTTAAAGGCAAATTGTAATTGAATTTCTAAATAACTGCCAAGCTTTCAAGGTACAAAAATAAACATTATCTAAACAGAAACTTACCCTGGAGTCTTTGGTTAACTTACATGTGCTTTAAGAAAACAGAGGTTTTTATATTTTAAAAAGTGAGCTGAGCTCGCTGATATCCTTTTAAAAATTAATCACCACTTTCTCCCATTTCTCTAGGTACCCACAGCTGAATACCCAGATTTACAAATCAGGTAAATCATCAGTTGATTATTCATTGAAACACAGATTTCTTTGCTTTATAGGAAGTTGCTTTTTGGCCTCTTTTAACCCCTGAGCTCTTTCATTTCTCAACTAAATATTTTCAGGGCTGCTCACTGCCTGCAAGGGCTGGATATAATTAATATTTGAAGAAAGTAGGTTTGTTTTCAATTTTGGGCCACACTATACATTAGCATTTTACTACTGGAATGTCTATGTCTTTAATTACTGGAGCATCTTAATAGGAATATTTAATAATATTTTACTGGGATATAATACAGGTACCATAAATTTCACCCATTTAAAGTGTACATTCAGTGATTTTAAGTTTATTCACCAGGCTGTGCAACCTTCAACACAATGTAAGTTCAGGTCATATTCATCATGTTGAAGGAAACTCCATGCCCATTAGCAGTCACCCCTCATCCCCTCATACCCTCTGCCAAGTCCAAGGCAACTGCCAATTTACTTTCTGTCTCTATAGATTTGCCTATTCCGGACATTTCATATAAATAGAGTCATCAATATGTGGTATTTTATGACTGGCTTCTTTCATTTAGCATGTTTCAAGGTTCACCATGTTATAGTATGAATCATACTTAATTACTTTTTATTGCTGAATAATGTTTCATTGTTTGGCTACACCATATTTTGTTTATCCATTCATCAGTTGATGGACATTTAGTGTGTTTTCACTTTTTGACTATTATGAATAATGTTGCTATGAACATTCAAGTTTTTGTACTGATGTATGTTTTAATTTCTCTTAAGTACATACTTGGGGCGGAATTGCTGGGGAATATGATAACTCTATGTTTAACATTTTGAGGAACAGTCAAACTATTTCCAAGGTGACTGTACCATTTTAAATTGCCATCAACAGTGTGAAGAGTTCCAAATTGTCTATATCTTTGACAGCACTTGTTAATGCCTGTCTTTTTTTTATTATAGCCATCCTAGTAGGTATGAAATGGTATATCTCATCATAGTTTTAATTTACATTTTTCTAGTGCCAATGATTTCAGCATCTTTTCTTATGCTTATTGGTCAATCATATATCTTCTTTGGAGAAATATCTCTTCAAATTATTTTCCCATTTTAAAATTGGGTTATTTTTTAGTTGTTGAGGTTTTCTTTACATATCTTGAAATAAGTGGAATAAGCCCCTTCTCAGATATGTAATTTGCTAATATTTTTCCCGTTCTGTGGATTGGATTTTCACTTTTTTGGTAGCATATTTATTGCAGCTCTTATATTTAGCTCTTACATTTTACCTCTTACATTTGGTAAATGGATCTTTGATCCATTTCATGTTAATTATTGTGCATGATGTGCAGGTAGGGTCCAAATACATTCTTTGCATCTGGATTCCAATTATCTCAGTGCCATTTGTTGAAGACTATTATTTCCATATTGTGAAGTTAACTAACAGAGAAAGACAAATACTGTATGATCCCACTTATGTATGAAATCTGGAATAAAAGAGAAAGATAAACTCATAGAAACAGAAGTAGAATGGTGGTTACCAGGGGCTGGGTATAGGGGAGATAAGGAGATAGTCATTGCTCTAGATTTTACAATATATAGCTTACTTATTAAATTTACTTCAGATTTTACTAGGCATGAATTCCAATGAATTCAGAAACTTTTCTCCTCTATAGCTCTAAACTCTTTCCCCCTTTATTCTATTAATATTATAAATATGACATCCATACATGTTCAAATCCAGAAATACATTGCTAAAATTATTAATTTATATAATTGTATGTCTAGTATGGAATCTAAGAAAAGAAAGGGAAACATATATCTATAGAGTTAGTTATATTACTCTTCTTATTTTACATTTCTGGCTTCCATTTAATCCTATGGATTCAGGTTACCATCTGGTTCAGTTAATTTCTTTACTCCAATGTATCATTGTTTCCAACTGCCTTCTTTTTGCTGTTATTGTCAAATACATTACATTTCTATATTAAAGGTTCAATAATACAATTATATATATATTGTTTTATACAATAACTCTTTATATCAGTTGAAGAAAGATAAGACAAGAAATATGCCATGATATTGTCTTTTATAATTATCTATACAATTACCTTTATTGGTGCTTTTGTTTTTTAGTATAGATTTAAATTACAGTCGTGTATCACTAGTTTTAGATTGAAAAACTTCTTTTATTATTTCTTATAAGGCAGATCTACTATCAATAAATTCTCTAAGCTTTTGTTTATCTCAGAATGTCTCTCTTTGCTTTAATTTTTTGCAAGATAGTCATGTTGATATGAGATTATTGACAGTTTTTAACTTTCAGCACTTTGAATATGCCATCCCACTGCCTTCTGCCTCATTGTTTCTAATGAGAAGTCAGCTGTTAATCTCATTGGCATCCCTTTGTATGTGATGAGTCAGCATTTTCTTATTGTTTTCAAGATTTTCTCTTTATATTTGGCTTTCAAGTATTTGATTATGATGATTCTGA
Organism: Eonycteris spelaea; assembly: GCA_003508835.1. Taxonomy (NCBI): domain Eukaryota; kingdom Metazoa; phylum Chordata; class Mammalia; order Chiroptera; family Pteropodidae; genus Eonycteris; species Eonycteris spelaea. Next base: position 1,840,682 of record PUFA01000110.1, read on the forward strand.
GTATAATTTTCTTTGAATTTGTCCTTCAGGGAGTTTCTTGAGCTTCTTGGATGTGTAAACTAAACTATTTCATCAAATTTGGTAAGTACTTAGCCACTATTTCTTTGAATATTTTCTCTGACTCTTTCTCTTATCCTTCTGCTATTCCCATTAAATGTATGTAGATGAACTTATTGTTCAACATTTCTCTGAGGCTCTGTTAATTTTTTTAAATTATTTTTTCTTTCTGTTCTTCAGATTGCATAGTATCTATTGATCTATCTTCAAGTTCTTGGATTCTTTGTTTTGACAGCTCAAAGCTACTGGTGAGCCCCTCAAGTAAATTTTTATTTTTGTCAATATACTTTTCACCTCCATAATTTTCATTTGGTTCTATTTAATATTCTATTTCTTTGTTGATGTATTTGATGAAGTACTTTTGTTTTTTATAAATCATACCTTCCTTTAGTTCTTTAGACATGGATCCTTTCAGTTCTTTGAACATATTTATAATGGCTACTTTGGATTCTTTGTCTGCTGTGTTCACCATCTGGGACCTTTTGAAGATAATTTCTATTTTCAGTTGCTTCCTGTCCCCCGCCCGCAACCCCACCCTCCCGCAGCCCCATGCATAGGCCATACTTTCCTGCTTCTTTGCATGTCTAATAATTTTTTTTTGAAAAGTGGATATTTTAGAAAATATCCACTTTTGTAGCAACTCTGGATACTGACTCCTTTCCTCTCTCGGGTTAATATTATTGTTGTTGTTTGTTGATAGTTTATTTGTTTAGTGACTTGGCTGAACTAATTTTGTGAAGTCTATTTCCCTTGTGGTATGCAGCCTCTGAGGTCCCTGTTAGATTTGTTTTTCTGGCTACAAATGCTACTATTGGTCAAAGGTTATGCTTAGAGTCCTTTAGTTAGTTAGATTTCTTTTCTTTCTTTCTTTCTTTCTTTCTTTTTTCTCTTTCTTTCTTTCTTTCTTTCTTTCTTTTTTCTTTCTCTTTTCCTTTTCCTTCTTCTGTCCGTCCGTTCCTTCCTTCCTTGCTCTGGCTCTCACACTCTCTCTCTTTCTTTCTTTCTGTGTATGCGTATAGCTTGGAGGTTATATCATAGTCTAGCAAATTTATGTTTTGACCTGACATTCAGCCAAGGGCTAGCTTAAAAGTTCCTTCTTTAGCACACCTGAAAGGGCATAGCCTTGGCTTGCATGCATTTGTCAAGACTTCTAGGAATGTTTGTGGGGTTTTTTTTTTTCAGTTGTAAAACCTTTTTATTTGCATATTTAAAAATTGTGCATTCCAATAATTAAAATAATTTAAAAGACAACAAAAAAAATGGCACTCTGATTAAACTGCCTTTTACAGCCTATAGGACACAACCGATCAGCTTGGTTTTTACTCTAGATTTCACTGTCTTCCCACCCAGCTTTTGCCTTCACTATCATGCAAGTTCTTTTCCTTCCCTGTGAGCCACATAGGTTAGTGGAGAGGCAGGTGCAGCCTTCCTTGTCAGTAGTTCTTGGATGTGAAAAAGAGGCAGCACAGGCATCTAAACTTGATCCAATCTTTTTACATCTTACAAAGATAAACAGTCAAAAGAAGTAAAATAAGAAGGCAATGCTTGTGGAACGTACAGTGCATATTGGCGGTGCGTGCCTCGTTAACGATTTGCCAGCTTGCTTCTCTTGTTCAGTCGTTTCTTTTGAAGGCAGTGAATTCTCTTGCTTTTCTGTTTTCCTCAATTTTGACTTATTGAATTTCTCAATCTCACCCATACCAGGTTTGTTAGACATGGTTGCAGAGGAAGCGGAAGCACAAAAATTAGTGAGTCTTATCTTCTCAGTGGCTGCCACAGAGTCTGGTTTATTTTTAATCCTGGCTTCCTGGGAGTTCCCCTGAGTCAGAGTAGCTTATTGTAAGTGTTTCATCAGAGGTTGTTTTTACACTCCTTGTGCCCGTGAGGCTTCTGCTCTTTGTTTATTAATCTGCGCGTGGCTTGGGGAATGCTTATAAGTCTGGCTTATATCCAGCTTTGGTTTCTCCCAAGCGCATGCAGACTACTATATGTGCATAGCCTTCCTAACCCTGCAGGCTAACTGTGACCCCATGAGTATTCTTCTTGGCTCTATTTTACCCTGATCCTTTTTGTTAAACTTCTAGTTACTCTGCCACTTCATTTGTTGCTACCGGTATCATGGAGCTACCAGCACCCTCTTAATTACTCTTCACCAAGGTCTCCAAGCTTTAAACACCATGCTTAAGCATGGAATCTTCCACATTCTCTTCCAAATAAAGTCAGTTCCCTCAGGCAGTACTATGGAACCCTTTCTCCTTATGGCTTATCTCTTCCCCTGGGAAGAATCTTTGTACCACTGAACAGTAGCTAGAGTGGAGACAGTGGCCCATTTCTCCTGGAGTGACACTCTTGCTCTGCAAGCAGGTATTGGGAGGGGTGGCAGCTTCTTGTCATCTTAGCTTTCTCCTGTCAGCATGGAACCTCTACCTGATGAATGAGCTGGGGCAGGAATAATCAGGGCTTCCATATGTTTAGCTTGCTATAGCTATAGCAGAGCTCCTACCATACAGATAGGACCTGGGTGGGGAAGGGAGCCTCTGTCCTTTCACCCACACCTATACAGAGTAGAGGTTCTGCAACATGGGGCTGGAGGAACATGAGAAACATTGGAGCTTTGTTCTTCCCAAAGTGAAACTGTAGCTCTAGACTGGGGACTTAAGAAAAAGGGTGTCCAGTCTTCTTGGCCATATTTATCTGGAGTAGAATTTCCATAAAACAGAACTGGAGGACAAGGAGACGGGAGCCGGTCGTACACCAAATACTTCAGACTCTTGCTGTTCTTACTGAGATTTCATAGATTTTGCTCAATAAATATTTTTTTACTCACTGTATGCTCTTAGGACAATTTTAGAGATGGTAAATGATTTTTTTAAAAAATATTTTTTTGCACCTGAAATTATTGTTTTTTGTGAAGAGTGTCTGCCAAGATCCTCACTCTGCCATTCCCAAAGTTTCTAAGGTCAAGTATCTTAATATTGTCATTTAATCTCAATGTGAAGATGACCATAGACTTCCTGACTCTTTTTTCTCATGTCTACCTGTCAAGAAATCCTGTTTGTTCTATCTGAAAATTTATCCAAGATTCGACCTCTTCTCACTTCTCACTTGCTATCATCCTGGTCTGAGCCATCATCTTCTCTCACCTGCAAGAGCCTCTTCCTTGGGGTAGTTTCCACTGTTGTTCTCCTGCTTTCTATTCTAGACACAATAGCCAGGGTGATCCTTCAAAAGTATAAATTATCTCGAGCCATTCTTCTACGAGGACCCCTTTGTATCTGACCCTGCTCTACCTTCCTTTTGTTCACTTCACTCTTGCCAATCTGCTCCTCACTGAACAGGCCAAGCCCACTTGTAGCCCAGGGTCTTTGCAATGATTGGGCCCTCTGTACATGATATATTTCTCCAATTATCTACATTTCTAACTCCTCACTTCAAGTAATTACTCAATGTAACCTTCCTGAAGAAACCTACCCTGCCCATCTTTACATTGCAATATTCCCCCTTCTCCCAGTATTCCTAATCTTACTTCTCTTCTACTTTTTTCATTTTCCATAATGCTTACCACCTTAAAATATGTAATATAATATATTATGATGATTATTTCTGGAATATGTTTCCTCACTGGAATATGAACTGCATTAGGGCAGAAATGTTTATTTTTGTTCGCTGTTGCATCTTCAGCACTTAAAGCACTGGCTGGAACAAAGCAGGTGTTCATTAAATATTTGTTGAATGAATGAATTAAAAACTCTGATTAATTATGTGGATAACATGACTGAATAAAAAGAATAAGAGATGAATTTTTGGCCTTGTGTCCAGAATAAACTTGTTTAGTTAATGTCTTTTCCTGACACATTTTAGACCCTTGTCCAAAGGAAAAACAGAAATTGCCCAATGGTATTTTCTGGAAAATACCAAAGGCAAAAAAGTGATGCTATAGTCTCATGCAGGTGGGTGTGGGACTTTCCTATCAGACTGTACACATTTCTTGACTAAAGGTTTAACAGTTAAGCCCAGTATGTTGAGAGAACAAAGGTAAGGATTATTAGAGAGGGAGTAATGTGGCTGTCCCACCTGAAATGATTTTTTTTTTGTGATATACATCCAGCTTTTCTCTGCCCCTTATGTACCCTACCCTGAGCAGGAGGAATGATGTGGCTGGGTGGCTAAATCTGAGAAGAAAAACTGGGTTTGCTCAGATTAGCGACTCCAGTTTTCCTCTAGGGAGAGAGTCTGCCTGTCAGTACCAGTTCTCCTCTGCTTCTTTGGGCTATAACTCTTAGCCCCATCTCTAACAGATGGGGAGACCTGTTCTAGTTAATCTGGGGTGAATAGGTCTGCCTTTGTTTGCCATTCAGTTAACAGGCTTCTTTCATAATAAACCATACTCTCCAATACTTAGCCTTTATAAGTAATAAGAGTGATATTTTGGACCTTCAAATGCTACTTCTTTGTCTTAATTCTCAAATTGTTGAGAAACCAGAAAGGGGAGAGGGGTGCAATTCATGAGCCTCTTAAAAGACCACCACCATTTTGCTTTCATTGTGTCATTTAGAACTTGTTCACATGGCCACCCTGACTGTAAGAAAAGATGAGAAAGTGCTTATTTGGCTTTTGTAACCTCTATAATGAAAGGCAGAAATAGAGAAAAGATTTGGAATGGTGATTGAGTTAACTGTACCTGTCACAGAAGTTATCAAGAGCTTTATTCCTGAGACCAGCAGCATTAGTATCACCTGGGAGAGTGTCAGAAATGCAGACTACAGGGCCCTACTCCAGAACTGCTGAATCAGAAACTGCATTTTAACAAGATTTCCAGATGATTTGTGTGCATATTAACATTTAAGAAGCACTGCTTAGATCAATAGTCTGCAAACTCCAGCCTGTGGCCAAATCCAGCCTGTGTTTGTAAATAAAGTTTTATTGGACACAGACGTGTACATATTTACCTATTGTCTGTGGCTGCCTCTGTACTACAATGCCAGAGTGAGCAGTTTTGACAGAGACCACATGGCCTGAAGAGCATACATTATTAACTATCTGACCATTTACAGAAAAGGTTTGCTGTTTCCTGTTCTGAATCTAGTTGAGAGGTGAAAACATGGTTTGGTTGACAATGCTGGGGAGAGATTTGACAAAGAAAAAATAAAGACGAACATTTCTCCAGAATGAGAAAAACATGAGAATATTGAAGGGTAAGAGGTTAGAGCCACAGAGGGAGACACTGATAGGAAGAAAGGCAGAATAAGATCCCGGGGGAGGGGCAGGATAATGTCAAGGATGCAGGTTAGACCCTGAGAAAAGGATGGAAAGATGGAGGTTGGATGAGAATCTAGGTGATTGTTCAGGTGAAAAGAGGGGAGTTGATAGACTTGGTTGATTTGCCTTGGCAGTGTGAATTTCCTACAATATTGAGCATACAACAGAACATTAAGAGGGCACCAATCAATGTTTTTTGAATTGAAAATGGCACCTGTTCAGTATATACACTGGGGTCCTACTCAGAGCACTTTGCTTTCAAACTCTAGGACCATGTGCCTTCATACAAGGCCTGTGGGATAGGGAGGGGAATGAATAGTCTTATTCCCACTACGCAGCTGGGAAATTGTGGCCAAGAGAAGGTCAATGGCTATCCTGAGGTCACCAAGCCAGGAGGCCTTCTCAGTTGGGGCTGAAACTCAGGCCTTTCTGCCCAAGACCTTTCTCCCATGGAGTATGCAGAGAACTACAGATTTGGGGGAGGGGGAGGGTGAGTTTTCTGCCAAGAAGAGCTCGCTGGTAATTTATGTTGGCTGAAAAGAGACTTAAGTTATCCTTTTCAACAAATCAAAGCTCAACTTGAGGATTTTTGAGGAGGCCTCTGATTTTATGATACCTGTGCCCAAAAGTGAGAGTTGCATTTCTGCACCAGACTGAGTTTTTGCTGGAATGCGAGGTGGGGTGGGAGCCAGCAAGAGAGTGGGTAAGACTGTCTGCCAAATGCCTGGGCCTCAGGGAAACCAGAGTTGACAGGAGGGGAGAGTGCCAGAGCAGTCTTTGCAGTCCTTTTCCTTTTCTGGGGCCCATCCTCCCCCTCCCTCCTTTTCCCAAACATCTTTTGACTTTGACTGTTTCCCCAGATGCTCTGAGGCCTGTTCCCCAAGGCCTAGGCTCTGGTGCATGCTCTGACTGCCTCGATTCCTCTTCCCAGGCCCTCCAAACTTTCCTAGGATGTGTCCCATCTCCCCAGAAACCCTTCCTAACACACTCATTAGTGGTATCTGTCTGCCTGAACACTCTTGGATGCAGGTGGCATATTTTGGAGATAATCCCAGGAAGCAGGACTTAAGGAGGTGGGAGGTATGTTAAGGAAGGAGGAAAAGCCATATAAAGTTGTGTTATTAACATTGAATTTGTGGGTAATGAGGCTTCCTTCTTCCAGGACCCCAGTAAACATGCAGAAATCCCCCATGTCTCTCCAAAGGGCAGAAGGTGGGAGTGCTTATTCCTCTATTTCTGACCCCTGAAGGTCAGGGATTATTCCTGGGGGCCTTGACTCCCCTAAACATCTGAACTGCAATTGCCCACAGGATGAGAAGACTGCTGAGCCTCTGTCAAAAGTTCCAAGACATAAAAGTGTAGGAAGGGGAGGTCTCAGATAGGACACTAACAATGCGAGTCTAATTTTGCGCAGAGCTGTCTACTGTAGCTGAGGCTGAGATCAAAGGTGAGTGAGAGGATGTGACATGGGCACCACTCGTATGCCCACTTTGAAAGTATGTTATAGAGGCATGTGAATTTAGACTAGTTTCATCTTCTAGGTGAAATGAACCTTGCATCAGTACGCATTAAGCCCATCTATTTCCAGTAAGATTATCTGCCTTGAACTATATTGGGTTTCATAACACTAACTTTCTTTAGTTACTGTTTCCTGGGGCATTTATTTCTATGCGTTTCCTTCCAATATTTTCTTTCCAAAATTATGTTGCTTATAAATAATATGTAGTTGGATTGGAAAAGAATCCAGCTTTATTATTTAATGAAAGCTTTTGTTTTTAACTAATTTATTAAAAAATTTTTAAATGTTTCAATTATAGTCGACATACTATGTTATATTAGTTTCAGGTGTACAACACAGTGATTAGACATTTATATAACTTATGAAGTGGTTACCCTGTTAAGAAATAAGAGCTTTTTACTTTATATTCATTTATTGTTACTATACTGTATTCATTTATTTGTGTAATTGTATTTTTCTACTATTTTACTTTAAATATTCCACTTTTTAAATTTTCTTCTCCTTCTTGTCAGCTTTTGGGTAGAGGTTTTTACTTCCCCTTATTACATTTTTTCTTCTCAGTTTTGAAGTTATATTGTTTTGTCTTTGTTATGGAAACTCTAACATGCATATTTAACTCAGGGAAATCTCAAAATAATCAAGAATTTTACCTTCCTTCTGAGCAATATAGTATCTCTGAGCAATGAACTCTGACACCTGCCTCCTGACTTCTTTGTATTTTTTGTCCAGAGTTTTAGTTCTATATTCTTATTTGGCACATTAGTATGATTATTCTATTATACATCAATTCCTGTTTAGATTTTCCCACATTTTTCTTTCATTCTCCCTGCGCTCCATTCCTTCTTACATCTCAGACTTTCCTCTAGGGACCATGTTCCTTCTTTTGGAATTATGTCCGTGAGAAGTTCTTTCAATGAAGGTCTGTGGTAATGCATGCTCTAAGCTCATTTTATCTGGACATTCTTATTTTGTCTTCACTTTTTAGTGAAGCATTATAATTTTTCTAAAAATTATTTAATATGTATAAATTTATATATAAATAAAATAATATATTCATTACTTTGTCATTTTACATACATTTTTTTTCTTTCACATGTATTTTAATAGTAGCTTGTCAGGTTCTCTAACAAAGAAGTTTCATTTTGGGGCTTTGGTTGGAAGTGAACTTAATGTGGAGATGAGTTTGGGAAAGAACCGTCATCAATATTGGGTCTTTATACATCTGTGGGCCTTATGAAACCTGGCTGGACTGGCCTCTCAGCTGCAGGTCGGGTCCACACGTGTCTCTCCATCTCTACAGTTTTTTATGCCTTAATGTATTCTTTTCCTTCAAAATGTCTTGCACACTTCTTTGATTTATTCCCGGCAATCATTGATTTCTTCTCTTTTTTTGTCACTGTTATAAATGGGACTTTTTTTTCGTTTTTGTTCGTGTAGAAGAAAGCTTTTGAATTTCATTGTATCGATCTTGTTGTGTCTGGTCATTTACCAAATTATTGTGTTAGTTCTAAAAGGTTTTTGGTTAAATAAACAACTGCATTGTGGTCAACAAGGACATTTTTCTCTCTTTTCTTCCAGTATTTTTACCTTTTTTTTTTCCTTGTTTTATTCTTGTCTAGGACCCATTATTGCAGAATATCCTTGAAGGCTAAAGTCTTTGTCTTGTCTCTGACTTTTATGTGACTATTTCTAACGTTTTATTATTCAGTATGATGCTTGATTCAGATTTCTTGTAAAATTTTTATATTGTTTTATTTTTTCAGACCAAGGAAACCTTTTCCTAGTATTAGCTTGCCATGGTTTGCAGGCAGTTATGTAACAGTGTATGGATATGTGTTTTATTTTATTTTATTTTATTTTATTTTATTTTATTTTATTTTATTTTTTAATTGGATGTGTGTTTTAGATCAGAGACCAGTGTTGAATTTTACCCAAGGCCTTTTTTGCATTCTATCAGTCAGCTATTGCCATATAATGTTGTGTCACAACTCCTTCTCTACTCAGTAGATAAGTACAACGATTATATTTCTTACTCACAGATTTTGTGGGCTGACTAGTGTTTGGCTATTCTAGCTTGGCTGTGGCTTGGTTTTAAGTTTCAGGCCGAATCTAGGACTGTTCCAAATGCTTCTTGCTCTTAGGCTTGGATCAGTGATCTAGCCAGGGTATGTTCTGCTATGGTGATGGCAGAAGTGTAAGAGGGGACAAGCAGAAACAAATAATAATCCATAAGACCTAGGCTTGGTACACTTCCACTTCTGCCCATTCTCATTGGCTAAAGCAAGTCACATGGCTAAGCCCAACAACACTGAAGGTGGGAGATACACTCTGTAGGAAAGAACTCGAAGTCACGTGACAAGCGTGGATACAGGGAAGTAGGCAAAACTGGGAAGAGGAATGCTATTAATCACATGCATCTATTGAGATATTTATAGACTCTCTCCCACCCTTAGAATGTTACATAACATTAAAAGATATTCAATGTTTAAATATTCTTACATGCCTGGAATAAATGCTGCTCATCTTGATCTGTTATTATTATTATAATTAAATGACTGGTTTTGATTTTCTAAAGTTATTCTTGTGATTGATAGGCTTCTATTGGTTACTGTGGGGAAAGGAAAGAGAGGACTCACTTCCAAGTGGGTTCTGCTAAAAGTTTGTTTCATGGGAGTGGGGATTTCCCATATCTCTGAGGGGTAAATGGCCACTAAGACATTGTGCTTCCTCTCACGGTCATGTGTAATTTCCTACTTTGGTACAGGGGTAGGTGGCCTGTTCCTGCTACTTAGCATAGACAGAGGGAAAGGAAGATCCAACTACTGAGTGGCCCTGACTATAGCTCCTTGTTATGTTGAATTGTGTCTACCAGAATTTATATGTTAAAGCCCTAACTGCCAGTACCAAAATGTGATTTTATTTGGAAATAAGGTCATTGCAGATGTAATTAGTTAAGATGAGTCATTAGGGTGGGCCCTAATCCAATATGAGTGGTGTCCTAAAAGGGGAAATTTGCACACACCGTGTCATGTGAAAATGAAGACAGAGATAACGTGATGTTTCTACAAGTTTATGAACACCAAAGGTTGCTGGCAAACTACCAAAAGCTGAGGGACAGGCATGAACAAATTTTTCCTCACAGGTCTCAGAAGGAACCAACCTTGCTTCACCTTGGACTTCTAGTTTCCAGAACTGTGAGGCGAAAAAAAAATATGTACTGTTTAAGTCATCTAATTTGTGGTACTTATGGCAGCCCTAGGAAGCTAATACAACCCCTTTCCTAAAATAATCATACTGGCAAATGCTTGAGAACCCTGCTCACTCCTTGTGTCTGTTAAAATTTTACTTCTGTAGAGTTTTTTCTCTGCCTGTGTTTTTTGCTGGCGTTGTTTCCAATCTTTTTGTCTTCATAGATTTGATACTAACATCAACTTTCTAGTCAACATTTTCAATCAAATGATGTCAGTCTCAATTTCCAGGTTGTCATAGTCTTGTTCAACATTGTGTATATTTTTCTGTCATTCTTGCTATTCAGGGGCATCTATTTCCCTTAACCAGTTTTGATGCAGATATTATAAACTCCATTTTTTAAGTATGAAAACAATGATGCCAGAGGTTAAATTACTTATCTCTAATCATACAACCATTAGACAGGAAAGTTGGGACTAGAACCCAGGCACTGTAATTCCGAAGTTAACATGTTTCATGGCTAAGATTGTCTGGTATGATTTCTATCAGATTAGTGTAGAGTCTACCTAAAGCAATATGTTGTGAATAGTTCTTAGGCTTCATCCAAGTTCAGTGCTGATTAATTAGAGATGTCTTCCGTGGGTGTGGGAGGGAGAAGTGGCAGCACAGTGTCAGGAACTTATTTTGTCTGCACTAGATCTTGTCATTCCTCAAAATTTTGGCTCATGCTCTCAAGACTTCAATTTGAAAAAAATGCAATGGAACTCCCAAAAGATCAATTTATATTAAAAAGGATTAACTAATCAGTAGAGTGAAGTAAAATGTGCTTTAAAAAAACAACTTGTATTTCTCGTTTATTTATTTATTTTTTAAATTAAAATGGAGGTTGCAGTGGTGTATAGTGAAAATCAAGGCTACGAGTTAAGTGGTTTTAAATTGCGGGTATCTTTGTTTCTTGCTCAACCCTTTTTCTTATAGCTTGTGGGTTTTTTGGTTTTTGTTTTTTGTTGTTGTTGTTTTTTTTTTTGGATCAAAGAAAGTGTTTTGGATTAGTCTTGCTCCCACATTCCTTCATCAGAGTGTTTTCATTTCTCTAGAAAACTGTCCTCTCCGGACGGCTGAATAGAATTAAGTAATGGTCAGAGTGGCTGCATGCGCTTCAATCATTAACTCTTCCTTTCAGCTTCACTCAAGATTTTCATGATAAAAATTTCAAGAAGTGAAAGAACTTAGTCCTGCTTCTCACCCATCCATTACCCCTCCCCATCTTCTTTATTTCTATCTTCTTTTGAGCCTCGTCAACAGATATTCAGGTGATCCTATAGAAAAACAACATTCTGAGAAGTTAATGTTCTACTGAGTAGAATTTGGGGCCATAAAACTTTTAAATGGTTTGAAGATCTCTTGCAGGTTGGGAAGAAGGATGGGTTCTGAAGTCAGACTCCTCAGGGTTCAAATCCTGACTCTACCATTCACTTGCTGGGTGAATTTGCACAACAGGCTTAAGGTCTTTGATACTAATTTTTACTTCAGTGCAATAGAGGTGTGAAAAGGTTTCCTGGACACAGTTCCAATGTGTGTGTGGGGGTACAGGTTTTCCCACACCAACAAGCAATTTTTGGACACCAGTAGGTGTCTTGACACACTCTACCTGGTGATAGAATCAGATTCCACAGGTAAAGTGTTCAGTCCCATAAGACTGCCTTCCACTTCAGATGCCAGTCATAAGCCCAGGTTTTTACCTGACTGGTTATAAATCAGAGGCCCCCACAATCCCTCTTAGGGCTCGATTAATTTGTTAGAACAACTCACAGAACTCAAGAAAACCCATTTACTTAGTAGATTACCAGTTTATTACAAAGGATATTAAAGGATACAAATCAACAAACTGATGAAGAGATACATAGGGCAAGGTCCCAAATGAAATAAAAAAGGCAGAAGAGTTGTCTCTTTGGGTTATAAAGCAGGCTTTGTTACATAGTCATGATTGACCAATTCCTGGGCCATTGGCCATTTATTCAACCTTAAGCCCTTTTCTCTTCCTGGAAGATCCTGGTGTGGGACTGAAAATTCCATCCCTCTAATCACTTGGTTGACTTCATTGGCAACTAGCCCACACCTTCAGGTGGGGTTCAAAAAGTCACCTCATTAACATAACAAGAGATACCATTGTTGCTCTCATCACTTAGGAAATTCCAAGGGTTTGGGGAACTGTGTGCTAGGAACTGTGGCTAAAGACCAAATATATCTGATAAATATATTTCAGTTGTCTGAATGACTAAATGTGTGTGTGTGTGTGTGTGTGTGTGTGTGTGTGTGTGTATAAATCTCAATATCACAGGATACAATGGGGATAAACATTCCTATTTGTAGACTTCTTATAATAGATAAACATTATAATGGATATAAAGAACATGAGGCAGAGTATTCATTCATTCATTCGTTCATTCATTTAGAACATGTTTATGGAGGGCCTGCTATATGTTAGGCTCTGGAAAGCCGAAGTAAATAAGACATGGTTTCTGCTCACAATGTTCTTAAAGTATTGTGGGGGAGACACACATTCCACCAATTTCAAAGGTCATGTGCCAAAGTCCTGGGCCAAGGGGTGCATGGGGCTCTGTCTCACATGGGGAAAGGGGTAGTCAGTCATGGAGAACTTCCCAGAAGATGAATTTGAAAAGCTGAAGCTTGAAAAACAGAGGAGTGCTTTTCAGGAGGTGATAGGAGAGGAGCAGCCCCCAAAACTGGAGGAGTTTTCCCTTCACTATGCAGCAGTGTGGCCTTGTGGGACATGCTAATTTTCTTTTCTGCTTTTATTTCTGGGGACTTGGAATTTGAGCCATCCCTGAGAAATCTTCTGAGACATAGCCCTTCCCTGTGTTAAGGAATGATGTTATCTGCTGGGTGAGGTAAAGCAACAGCATGTTAGCACTTGACAGAACCAGTTCTCCTTCAACTCCAGGACGTGTGTGGTTGGTCCCACGGGGGTTGTTTCTGGGGAGGGAGGAGCAGGAGGACTAGGGGCACAACCCCTTCCAGGGGAGGTGAAGAGATATAGTGTGGGCCTCCCTGAAAAAGCCTGCTGTTCCCTGTTTATATTTAGCCAATAAATGAAATGTGCTTGTAGAGGGTGGGTGTACACTATTATTTATTTCTTTGTAGAAAACTCCCACACAGGGTTCTCTGGCAAGGGAAGCTTTGCAAAGAATTTCTGGCAGTAGCAAGGTATGGTTTTTATTTCCAGTGGGCTAAATGGAACACTTTGCCTCCAATGTTTGTCAACGTGTCACCATTAAGAGGGAAAACAAAATTGGTGGTTTTATTAGTTAACATACATTTATTGAGCACCCATTCTGTGCTAGGTGCTGGGGGTCTAGTGGAGCAGCAAGATGGATAATAAACAATTAATAACATTGGGGGGGGTGGGCTCAAGAATTACCCCTCCACCATCTGGGATCTGATGATAGAGGGTCATGACACAAATGAAAACTAAAGTATTATCAATGATTGGGTAATATCTGATAGTCCATCAAATTCAGATTCTGCTATCAGAGAGACTGGAGAAATTAGATGAGCAAGTAGAGCCATTCTTATCTCTCTCTTCAAATCTAGGCCTTGGGATCTACCTATGCAGAAAAATTCCCAAGCTCAGGCAGGCTCACACCTGTTGCCAGCAAATTCGAGAAAGAAAGACTGTGAGAAACAGGCCAGTGTACACAGCCTTCCATCGCAACAACTCTGCACTCTAGCAAAATGAGTCTCCAGCAACATTTTACACACCTGAATTGCCTAAACTTCTGTAAGTTGTTTGCAGATATGGCCCCATTCTCTACATATCCTTCGCAATGTGACTTGACAGCTCTTCCCATCAACAGGTGTAGTAGTCTCGTTCCTTTCTCCTTGAATGTGGGCTGGCCTTATGACTCGCTTTGGCCAAAAGAGCACAGTTGAAATGAATGCATGCCAGTTCTAGCCTAAGACTCAAGAAGCCTTGTGCGCCTGCACTCTCACTATTGGAAGTCTGCCTCTACCCTGTGAACAACCCCAGGCTAGCCTGCCTGAGGATGAGAGATCGAAAGATCAGGACCAGGCCCCAGGGAGCTGAGAGAACCCAACTCAGATCAGCAGAACCGCCCAGTGGTCCTATAGAATTGCGAGAAATAACTAAAAGGTGCTTGTTTTAAGCTACTAAGTATTTTTATTGTTTTAGAAAAAAAGAGGGAATTTATGCAGCAAAAGTGGTTTGATACCTTTTGCACAGAGCTGCATCTTAGTAGAGAAAGTCTAAGAGATTAGAAGTGGTCTTTTCTATGCTTCTCAAATCAGGAGGAGAACAAAACCCTCAAAACTATGAGCGAAGTTGAGGGAAAACTGCCCCCTTCATTTCTGAAATGAGAAAATATTTTTATTGACTATTTGGAAGGAAAAGGAAAGGAAGGTAGATGTAACAAGTAGTTCTTAACCTAATCTAGAGCATGAGGGAGACTTCCCTGAGATGCTGAAGATGAAGAATTGTACAACTATGAGCAAGGTCAGGAGCAATTCGGCAAGATGTATAAAAGTCAAGAGGTGTTAGTAAGCCTGGCACCCTCGACACTCTAAAAGTTTAGGTTGAGTGGAGGGCAAAGATCCAGAAGCCAAGTATTGAGACAGACAAGTGAGACGGGAAATAGCAGGAACTGATTGTGTGTGTCAACTGGAGGGGTTTGTAATCTGTTTTAAGAACAATAAAAAGATGCTAGAAATTTTGAAGTAAGGGAAAGATATGAGCGCAAGTAGTTATCTGACAGGTGATCCCAGGAAGTACTGGTAGGGGAGTGGGGAAGTGAGACGGGAAAGGGAAGGCAGCCAATAAAAGCAGGCTATCAGCCAGTCACCACTGTGGGCTCAGGCCCTGCATAGAGCGATGTCTCCCTGGGGCCAGGGAGCTGGTGTGTGAGGGCCTCCTTCAGCAATGGATGAACGCTGCTCCTGGAGGAAGGATATAGATGCCCCTACACCCAAGCAAGCCCACATAGGCAGATCAGGCCTGGTGGCCGGAAGAACCCTCAGGCAAAGAGCCACAGAAGCTGGCTGCTGGGGTCAGTGAGCGTGCACTGAAGTGGTAAGGGTGAGGGGATGCGGGCAGAGCACGAGATTAGGTGTCCCCAAAATGGGCACAGTTTTTGCTGGGGGCCTGCCCTCCAAGCCTGAATGGTCTAAGTGGGGCAGCGAGTTCCAAGAAACAGTTGTTATGCCCCGCCACATCCACCAGTCTGCTCTCATCCCTCCCTTGTACCTCTGTTTTGGAACTTACCTCACTACATTGTAATCGTTTATTCCCTGCTGAGTGTCCCCACTAGAGCAGGCCTCACTTAGGGTTTGGAATGCTCTCCTTCACTTACACATCTATTGGGCCCTGAGTATGTACAAGGCATTTGTAAGTGCTGACAGTAGAGATAATTCAGATGGTATGGTCTAGTCAGGGGGGCTATGTTCATCATTAACTAAGTATGAGAATAAATTTTTAGGTCCTGATTAAAACATTATGTAGACATCAAAACATATAAGTATGTGGCACTATAGGACATAAAGGAGAGAACCATAACATTACCTGCTGGGATGGAGGGTGGTCAGGGAACGCTCCACAGGGAAGTGACGTGATGAGTGCCGAGTGCTGTCTTCCAGGTGACTGAGGAGTATGTCTAAGGGAAGGGGAGTCAAACGCCATACTCGGGGAGTATCATAGGCAACAGCATGGAGCTTGAGGATAGCTGCAGTTGTCTGGCCTGGCTGTGCCAGAATGAGAGTGGAGGCCGAGGCTGAGGTCAAGGGGTTGAGATGAGAGAGAAGTACCATTGTTCCTGGAAGGCTCACATGCTGTGCTGTGAGGTCTGACATTTATGCTAAATTATTTTTTTTCTTTGGGTGGTGATGGTGGTAGTGATTTGGTTTGGGCTGTATTTTATTCAATTTTAAGATACCAAGGGAGGAAAATTTTGTGATCTAACTTCAACCCACTGTTTATGGTCGACATTTATTATTCTTACTGACTGTTTTAGAATTTGAACATACTTTCTACATTTGGACAATTCCCTATTTTATGAGGACGTCCCCATTTGGGGGAGACAGAACCTCCTCCTGCCATATAAAAGCTGAGATGTCAGACATGCGTTTTCCCAGTGAAGCTCCCTAACTTCTTTTGCAGACACAGGTGGGCACAGGGAGACCTCCAAGTTTGAACTGGAAGATGGTGACACAAAGGAGCAAGAGCCATGGGACTCCCTTTGGGAGCAACTGGAGTCCCTTTGTCAACAATGACTGTTGTAGAGAGATCAGGCCCCAGGGGTGGGGCAAGACAGTAATAGTGGCCATTGTGTCGAATGCTGTGTGCTTCAGTGTTTAGTGCTCAGTGACAGCGGTAGAGATGTCCTTGTAGTCCAAGGGTTTCCCAGCCTAGCCACCAGCCCATATGACATTTCTGTGTGCACAGAATTCTCCTGTGATAAACTCCATTTCTGCTTAGATAATCTAGAGTTGATTTCTTTCGCTTACAACCGAGAATTCTGATGGGTATCCCATCTTTCCCCAGAAGCTCTTCACAGCAGACATTTTTATATAAAGGTTAAAATTTCGTTGACATTTAACTCTGTGTCATCATCCAGTTGATTTTGGTTGTTAACATATTTCAGATCCTAATTTTGTCACCAGGGTATGGGCCTCTTGTCCCCTTCCTGGCACCATCTATAAATGATGCTACTCTTGACCTATAGGTCTCTGTCATGCAGGTTGAAACCAGAAGTAGTCCATGTATAGTCCTGCCGTAATTGTTTGAAGTTAAACACAGTTCACAGAAAGGGCAAGCTGTGGCCAGAGCTGAAGATGCGTGGTTCTCTACGGATCAACACTTTATCTGTGATTCCCCAGACTTCCCTGTGCAGTAGGATGGCTGAGCTCTGGCTCTTTGGGTATCTACCTGATACTATTGAAACTATTCTTAATAAAACAGAGGTGGGAAAACAAAATCCAAACCAGAAGAAAAGGTGGTAGTAATAGCAAAGCCTCCCACTAGTCTAGAACTGAGAAATAGCCCAGGATGAGCTCAGGGTAGGAAGCTTTTGTATCCCAATTTTCCTCTGGGCCTCTGTGGGCATTCGAGCAGATCAGTAAGCCAGGGTTATTGGTGTGTATGTGTGTGTGTGTGTGTGTGTGTGTGTGTGTGTGTTTTGTTCTCTGTTCCTTTGTTTTCTATCATCTTTCCCCCCTTCTAAATCCAGGAGTCTGACAGAATGAAAGCTTAATTTACTCATGGCTTTATGTCATAGAAAGCAAGTTGTAGCTTGTGAGTATATGGACAATAACCCTAATTCTGGTTCTGGGCATAGTATTATATATATTAACATCACGACTCAAGGCTGCCTATGGCAACACAAGTCACTCTCTCTTATTAGCATCAACATAATAGGACTGCCTAATTCATAAAACTATAGTCAAGTAGTTGAGATAGTAGAGCCAGCCTTTGAAATCATGAATTAACCAGTCCGGGGAGTGTTCTAACCTTCAGGGAGGTACCCACCATGGACCCAAGTACAGTTCCCAGGGTGGAGTTCAGCTACGAGCTCTCATCAGTTGACACTCCTGGCAGCTGAGGGAATGAATACCTTGGTCCTGAAAGATGACGCTGACTAACATTCCAACACCACCACGTGAGCCTCCTTAAGGCTCAAGTCCTATGTTCCTTGTCATCAATCATCCACTCTTTATTTGTGAGTGGTTCTTGCTCCTGACTGGCACCCACTCTCCAGGGCAGGGGCTCAATCTCCCCATGGCCCAGGTCTAGGACACTATAGCCCCTCACTCAAGTCATAACTTTGTTGTTAGCAGGGGTTCCTAGAAGGATATTTCCTCTTTTCCTGCTCACTGCTCAATATGAGAACATAGTGACTTCTTAAAAATAAGGAGACATTCTGCTGCTTTTCTGACTTGCCAACAGTTTTTTCACAAGAGGGCTTAAAATATTTTTGAATAAGAAGAGCCTAATCTTTCTGGAAGAAGACACTGGTGGTAACAAGCTTCCCACAGAGAAATGGCCCCTGACCCCAGTTGTTTTGTAGATAGGTCTCAGCTGGGCCATCTGCTCCCTGCAGTGTAAGTTGCTAATGAGCTGCAGCATTCCAGCATGGAATGTGGGGCTGTCTCCTCCCTTCCTCCATCTTCTTCTCTCCCCCCCCCCCCCCCCCCGCTCTTTTCTACTTGCCTGGAATCAAATACAGTCAGTCTTCCCTTAACGTCATCGGTAAGTTCTTTGAAACTTCAACTATAAGCAAAACAACATGCAACTGTAGATGAAAGAAAGTCCAAACTTATAGAAAAATTTTATAACCATTTGTTGCACCTAAATCTGAGGATATGCCCGAAAGCAAGATCTCAACAGACTGAGAAAAATGCTCCAGAGAATGGCAGTTTGGAAATTCCTTTTATGTATTTAGAATGAAAGAGAGAATGTAAGGAAAGTACATGAAATCCATTGGTGATAGATTAAGGAGACAGGAGAAAACAAAGCAGGAAAATCTCCGGATTGGATAAAAAATAAAATGGAGAGAATATGTCTTTTACATTGGTACAGGCTAATTATTAATAATTAACATTTACAGTACATAGAGATGGTATACGGGCAACAAGAAAATAATGAAGTTTCATGTGCTCTAGTGTCAGAGGCTGTACCTCCAAGGGGTCAGGAAAAGATTACTCTGACATTTCAAAGGTATGTTATCATTAGAAGCTATAGGCATAGGGCATGAATACCCACCATGACCTGCCCAGTTAGGAATTTATGATCTGACCATCCTGTGTGGTTACTCTCAGTCACTGAGCTTGTCAGGCCTGCCATGTGGCCCCCTGAGCTTGTCAGATAACAAAACTGATTTTACCCTAGGCTAATTGATAGAGACAAGGTTAAGTTCCTACGGCATATTTCTGGTCACAAAAACATCACCAAACTTCTAAATAAAGACCCAAAACATTTTGAATATTAAACATTGAAATAAATATGAGCTATACATACATTTTAGAAAGATTAATAAAAACAGAGGATTATTTTCCAAACCACTTATTCCATTTCAGGGTCATGGGTGGCCAGAGCCTATCCTGGCAGCTCAGGGTGCAAGGCAGGGACCAACAACCCTGGACAGACCCCCTTTCATCACAGGGAGCACTTACACACACCTATGCTCACTCAGAATGGAACAATGTAGACACACTAATTCCCCTCGCATGCACATCTTTGGGATGTGGGAGGAAACCTGAGTCCCCGGAAAGATCCCGTACAGACATGGGGAGACCATGCCAACTCTGCTCAGACAGTGGCCACAGCCGGGAATTGATTTTTCTTTCTCATCAATATTAGAACAAAACAACTTTTAATGAAATGGTGTTATTCAAGGACCTGCTGCAGATGAGATTCTAGCCAAGGGAGGGTAAAAAGGAAAGAGAGCGTGGTGAGTCCATTAAACAGATGGCCTAAGGATATTAAGTTATAAGCAACTTCTAAGTCCGCCTATTCCAGGGCTCCTTAGAGTGTGGTCCATGGACCACATCATCAGTGAACCTGCTAGAAATGCAAATCATAGGCCCACTTCAGTTCTGTTGATCCAGTCTCTGTAGGCAAGGATCAGGAATCTGTTTTCCAGGAATCTGTTTTCACAAGCCCTCTGCGTAATTTTGTATATGTTCATTTTTGAGAAGCACCACTAAAAAACCTATTTCCTCCCAACCACACTTTGGAACTACCTTAAGCAGAGTGGGAAACAAGTGAATATGCAGAGCATTTAGAGGGGCAGCTAAAAATGCACCCTCTGCCCCATGCAGAAGTCCTCTCCTTCCCATGGCATCTGCTACCTGTGCCTAAATCCCTCCATTACAGCAAAACTGTGGGTTCCTTTCTGTTTCTGTTCAAACACACCATTCTAACCCTTTTGACACATCATCTACCTCTACCCTTTGCTTTCTACCTCGAGGAAAAGTTTTAAAGAGAATCTTCAGATACAATGAAAACAGCAGGAATTTCAGAAACTGGGGTAGGTGAGAACCATGGGGGTAGGGGGGCTATTTTAGACTATAGATGCTCAAATCCCAAGGCACTGGCTATAGGTGACAACTGATTTAGTTTATTGGTCATATACCTAGAGACTGAGCCGTTGTCTTATTCATGGTTCTGCCTCATAGACCTAGCATCCGTCTAGGCCCCAAGGACACTGGAGTCTATGACCTTGTATTTCATGTTAAGGAAGTCTGTTTTTTAATAGTAATGAAATTAGCTTTTAAAAGCTCACTGTATCTTCTGATAAGAGGAAAGCCAATAATTCATACTTAGGTTTCCCTAAGTGTTTTAAGAGCACGCTGGGAACACACCAGAGTCTTGTGTGCCTAACGATTTAAAAATAAAACCATTCTGGAGGCTGGGAACACATTCCCACAGCCTGCTAGTGCCAAGCTCCTATGACTTGCTCTTTCTAGCAGGGTAAGTCTGTGAGCAGGACTCTGAGAGCAACTGTCCTTGCCTTGCTCACCAGTGTCCAAGTGTAGCAATTGTCCAGTAGGCCTAAATTAACACCCAGCATGACACTAGTGCTCAAAAATGGTAATTTCTAGAATCATAATTATTTCTCCCCCACATAGCATAAACTGAATAGAAAATTACTGCCCACTGCGGGAGGGAGAATTGAGAAGTTTTGTGTTTCAAGGACTCCTTCTGAAGAACGTTGGGTTGTTTATTAAACCAAGGGATGCACAAATCATTCAAGAAGGTGTGAAATGACCTTGTCTGAAATGATGCACCTGGGTCAGGTGTTTCATGTTCAGAACCGAGAACCGGGTATTAGGTCTTGAAAATCCTCTTCTTGTCACTCACCCTCGATGTAAAAATTTAAAAGACATTTGGGAGACTGACATAAGGTGATAGAATGTTAATTACCTCATGTTGCCATCATTTAATAAAATAAACAAAAACTTAGAAAGGTTCTAACTTCAGAATAAAGGACAATCCTTCTCAAGAAAAGATAGTTGGCACCTACACTCATATATAAAAGGGAAGATATTTTAATCATTTGACAACAAAAAGAAATTATACAAGATTTTCTTGTTTTACTCTGCATAAGATATAATTCTTTCCTTAAAGCAAGAGGGTTAGTGTGTGGCAGTATATTAGGCAGTAGATAATATATTGGTGATTGAATTTCCAGCTTCTTTAGGTAAATAATTTTTAGCCCAACCATTATCAAAAATGGAGTTTCAAATAGAAACAAATGAAAACAATGGAGTCAACATCCTTAAAGCCATCCATTTTGGTTAATTCTATGTGTCAACTTCCCTGGGTCCCCAGGTGCTCAGATACTTTGTCAGACATCCTGAAATGTGTCTGTGAGGGTGTTTGGGGATAAGATTAACATTAGAATTGGTAGACTGAGTAAAGCAGATTGCTCACCCTAATATGGGTGGGTCTTACCCAATCAGTCGAAGGCTTGAATGGAACCAAAAAGCTGACCCTCTTGTGAGTAGGAGGGAACGCTTGTCTGATTGTTCAAGCTGGGATATCAGTCTTTTCCTGCCTTTGGACTCAAACTGAAACACTGGCTCTTCCTCAGTCTCAGCCTGCAGAATTTAGACTGAAACATACCATCAGCTCTCCTGGTTCTCTGACTGCAGATCTTGAGACTTCTCAGCCTCCTTAATCATGTGAGCCAATTCCTTATTTTCTAGATACGTTCACACACAAACACCTCTATATGAATGTTCATCACAGCTTTATTTGTAATAGCTAAAAACCGGATCAGCTCAGGTACCCTTCAACAGGTGAGTGATTAACAAATGGACTACTTGTATTCACATCTGTGTCTCAAGATCTGCTTTCAGGAGTATCTAAACTAAGATACATATGAAGAAAACTAGCTGTATGAAAATGGAAACCTAGGAAAGCAAACATAAGAGATTCCTAAAGGAACGTAATTCAGTGAATGAAATACCATGACCCCCATAATGCTCAAATTAATATTAATAAATAGATTTTTTAAAAAATAGTTATAGCTATAAAATAAGAACAAGCTACTATTTAAATGTAATAATTTAGGGAACAGCAACAACAATAACAACATAATTCCTGGAAGTTAAATTTGTGATTGGAAAAAAAATTTAATAGTTGAAGGTGATGACAGGAAATTTCCCAGAATGGAGAGGGAGAAGACATTGTCTCACCCTCTGATAAAAAGGGCAGTTAAGAGCCACAGAGAATCAGTCTAAGAGTTCCATTGCTGTCTCCATCAGCTTTATTTTCTTCCAATTTCGTTTATTCCTAAATGTTTCATGATTATCATAGCTTTTTTTCCTTAAGTAATGAATCATTCAGAACAGTGCTATTTAGTGTCTAAATACAGAGAATTTCTTTTCTTTTTTAAAAGAGTGTTAGTTGTTGATTGGTATTTTCATTGTATTTTGATCAGATAAATTGATGTCTGCTACCCATCTTTAGAATTGGCTGAGATTCCTAGGCATGTGGACAATGCACGCTTCTTGAGTACAAGCTCCTCGTGTGATTAGAAGGAAGATAGAAGCACTAGAGTTGGAAGCAGAATTTTATATTAATCAAGCATCATAATTGTGTCGATCACTTATTCTAAATCCCTACAATTTTTTGTCTGCCTGATGTCTATGAATTTTTGAGAGCAATGTGTTTATTTGTAACATCTCTAAATATGGATTTATCAATTTTTACCTTGAAATTCTGTCAATTTTTTCTTTATGTTTTTCAAGTCAGGACCCTTAAACATTCTTATTTGTACAGCTATTATATTTGTAAATAAACTTTTCCTTTTGTCATTGTATAATATTATCTATATCCATTAATGATTTCTACAATAAATTCTATTTTATTTGATTATATTACCAAACCCACTTTCTTTTGGTATATATTTGAAAATCTTTATGTTTAATCTTTAGGTGCCTTTTGTTTTAGGTCTGTGTATCTTTTAAATAGCACATAGCAAGATTTTGCTTGCTAGAATTCTGTCTGGGGACTTGTACTTCTGGGAAGTTAGATGTATTTTCCCCTATTCTTACCACTAAGTTCAACTAAAATTCCTGGGCATAATATGTAACACAAACATAAGAAGACTTTGAAAGGTGGTGAGAAGGCAGACCGACTAGGGTCTGGAGGACCCAGAGAATGACTCGGAGATGAATTCCCTATTTTCATTTTGCTTCATACATCCCAGACTGGATACTAGAAAAATCAGTACCTGGAAGCACCATTGGATGTACCAATCAATCCCCAAGACCCTTGCTCTGTCTAGCCAAAACTAAGTAAGAAGCATCTAGAAAGACAGAAAACTTTACACAACAATAGCCCTACTCCGGCTAGGCCCCACAGAAAGAGCTGTATGCCCACCGCCACCATTTCCAGAAAAGTCTCAGTGGGAGCCTAGACTTTCACCCTTTAAAGGCTGTTAAGAGATGTTCCAGCCATTTTGGTGTCATAATGTGCACATGACACCTAAGTCAACAAAGTAAAGATGTAAATTCTTCCCAAATTGATCAATTCTTCCCAAATTCTTCCCAGATTTTACACAATTTCTATAAAAATTTCAGCAAGATTTTTTTGGTAGATATACACAAGATTAACATTTACATGGAAAAATAAAGAAACTAAAATAGCTAAAATGTTCTTAAAAAGAAATTGGGTGGAACCACTCTACTTAATTTCAAGATTTACTTTATAGCTACAGCAATCAAGACTGTGTGGACATGTCAGAGAGATAGGCATAAAATCAATGGAATAAAGTAAAGAGCCCAGGAAGAAACCCCACATAAGTATGACCAACTGATTTTGACAAAGATGTAATTCGATAGAGAAGATTGCTTCTTCAACAAATGGGATTGGAGCCTTTACATTCATGGGTATGAAAAGGAACCTTGACCTAAACTTCATACCTCATATACAAATGAACTCAAATATGATCATAGATCTAAATATAAAATATACAACTATAAAACTTTTAGAAGATACATAAGAGAAAAACTCTTTAGGACCTAGAACTTGGTGAAGAGTTCTTAGACACTAAACCAAAGACATAATCATAGAAGAAAAAAAAATCCATAAACTGAACTTCATTAACATTAAACTTGTTAACAATATGGTATTTCAAAATTTGTTTGGATAGATCTTATGTTAAGTGTTCTTACAACACGCACACACAAAACCAAAAACCCCACAAAGCAAAGGGATACAAGGAAACTTCAGAAAGTATTAGATATGCCTATGACCTTGACTCTGGTGACAGTATCAAGGGTACTTGTATGTTTCTAAACTTACCAAACTGTACACATTAAATATATGCAGTTTTTTTGCATGTCAATCACATCTCAATAAAGCTGCTAAAAATTAAAAACTTTTTCTTTGCAAAAGAGCCCATTAAGGGGGTGAAAAGACAGGCTACTGACTGGGAGAAAATATTTGCAGATCACACATCTGACAAAGGACTCTTATTAGAATACATAAAGAACTCTCAAAAATCAACAGTAAAAACAAAACAGAACAAAAAAACAAAAAACAAACAAACAAAAAACCCCAATAATAATCCCATTAGAAAATAGGTAAAAGATATGGACAGACATTTTACCAAAGAGGATACATGTGCATGGCACATAAACACATTGCACTCCTGAGCATTTATCCAAGAGAAATGAAGTTATGTCTGCATAGAAACCTGCACAAAATTGTTCATAGCAGCTTTAGTGGGAATAGGTCAAAACTGGAAACAACCATATATCCTTCAGTGGGTGAATGGATAAGCAAGGTGTGGCAAACCTATCTCATGAATACTATTCCTCAATAAAAATGAACAAACTATTGATACCAGCACCAACTAAGATGGGTTCCATTTATATAACATTCTCAAAATGTCAAGATTATGGACAGAGAATAGATTAATTGTTGCCAGGGATTAGGAATGGTAGAGAGAATAAAGGGTGCATATAGCATGAGGAAGATCTTTATGGTGATGGAATAGTTCTGTATCTTGAATATAATTGTAGTGACATAAATCTATGCATTCGATAACATGACATAGAACTGTGACATCTTGTACCAATGTCAATTTTCTGGTTTTGATATTGCACTATCGTTCTGTAAGATGGAGAAACTGAATGAAGGGTACATGGGACTTCTCTGTACTATTTTTGTAAATTCCTATAAGCTATAATTATTTAAAAATAAAAGATTAGAAAAAAATCCAACTTGACATTTTCAGTTCTTTGTTAATGAGTTTAATCATTTACATTTATCATGATTCCTGATACACATGGACTTATAGTCATTTTTTCTCATTTATTATGCCCCCTTTCTTCATCTTTTTGTTGTCTTCTTTCTTGCTTCTGTTAGACAGATAGTTTTGTAATGTTTTTTTTTTCTTTTGTCCTCTATACTGGTTTGGAAGTACACTTTAAAATTATATTCGTTTAGTGGTTAAATTAGAAATTTTACTTCTTATTCATTAACTATAGTTACTCAACCTTATCCTTTTCTTATACAATCTAAAGTCAAATCAATCCTCCTTCTTCCCCTCAATAAGGAAATTATCTTTGAATGCTTCTCCTTTCCCCTCTCTATTCTGTATGTTATTTCTGTCATACAATTTGGTTCCATTCTGCTTATAAACATAAAAATAGCTGTTGTTAAATAGAGTCAATTTCCTTTTGAGATTTATGAACATATTTTTACAAATTTCTTTACCCCTTTTTTCTTCTTGCACCCCATTTCTTTTCTTTGGAATTATTTTCACTCTTGATTACGAATATTTTTAACTCTTTTTTTTAAGTTTGTGTTTCTGAAAATATATTTTAGTTGCTCACTCTTGAATGAAGGCTTAGCTAGGCGTAGCATTCTTTTCCCTCAGCACCTTGAATATATTATTTCTTTCTTTTCTGGCACCTGTAGCTAATGGTGAGAAGTTAGCTTCTTTGTAGGTAATCTACCTTATTAATTTCTAGTAACCCTTAATATTTTTTTTGATGTTTTTCAATTATACTATGAAACGTCTAGGTGTAGGATAGAGATGTCTTTCTGGCAATAGGATAGTTTCATATCTTGAATGCAGTAGTGGTTAACAAATCTACACAAGTAATAAAATACATAGACCTGTACACACACATATACCAATGTCAATTTCCTGGTTTTGATATTTACTAGAATAATGTAAGATTTAACCAATTGTACTTGCACTATAATTATGTAAGTTTTGTTTATCCCCCCACTACTAGGACTTTGTATGATTTTCTATCCGAGGCTTACTATCTGGCTTCATTTCTTTAAAAATTTTATCTATTATCTTTCAGATTTGACTCCTTTATTTGTTCTGTTTTTTTTTTCTTCTGAAATTCCTATTCAGCATATGTTGCAGCTCCTTAACCCATCATGTTTATTGTCAACCTCTCTTGTCATATTTCCATCTGTTGATCTCTCTGTGCTGTATCTTGGGTTATTCCCCATGGCTGTTGACCAGGCCCTATCAGGCTCATAGGTTCTGGACTAGCTTTTACATTTATTTCTCAGTTCTCACAGTGGTTATCAATACCTGAAATTATCTTACTTATTTACTTATGGGTATATGTTCTTTCTTTCTCAACTAGAACATAAGCTCCACAGGGGCACCAACTCTTTGCTTTATTCCATAAGGAAGGAGCAGTGTCTGGCAAACTGTAGGTGATCGAGAAATACATTTTCACTGATAACAGGACTCCAGAGGAAACAGATAATTCAGCAAACAAAATGAACCATAAAACACCCCCACAATGAACAGATGTATTTGACAAGACATGGCATTCATAAAGTAAGTATAGATTGTTATAAAATGGCAGCCAGGAAACAAGAAAGAACTTCTTGGAAATTAAATATATAACTGGCAAAATGAAAAAAATCAATAGATAAACTAAAAGTGTAAGAAAATTTCCCAAAATGGAAAGGAAAAAGACATAATTTTTTACTCTTTGATTTAGAGAACAGATAAAAATCATAACAGAATCAGTTAGGAGTTCCAGCATCTAATAGATGCATCCTTCTTCAAGTACCATTTTTGCTTCATCCCACAAGTTTTGCCTTCTTTCATATTCACCACTCCTAAAGATTTTATGATTTTCATGCTGAATTTTTCTTTAAGCAATGAGTCATTAGAACAGTGTCTTTTAGCATGTAAACATAAAGTGTTTGTTTTTCTTTTTTTCCTGTACTGCCAGGGGCATGGGAATCCAGGCTTATGCCCAAGTTTGGCACAAATTCATGTTCCGATCACTCATTAGTGACTCTATTTCTGTTTCCTCACATAGCTTGGGGAGGATCAACAGGCAGAAATTTTCTGTCCTCATTCCTAGGTAGATCATCATTTTCCTGGCTCCCTGTGATGCAGGGGACCTGAGGCTCAATCCTAAGCCTGTGTGATCATAAATCTCCATCTTCTTGTTTCTGTAAAGCAATTCTTCAGAAACAAAACACCACTATTTTACTATAGGAAGTGTTTTGCCCTCTCACAGAAATAGAGAATAGCATTATTTGTGGTAAAACTGTTGTCAGTCCCACATTCCCACGGAGGGAAATAAAATCCTGCCCCATTAATGAGATGCTGCTAAAGGCATGGGGACTCCTGACACTTAGTTCTGAGTGTGATGTCTACTGAAGTTGCTGGGGCTTCTGATAGCTGCCATCCTGCCCTGGGACCCTGTGAGGCAGCCTTAGAATCCAGAGCATTCTAGGACTGGAT
Organism: Eonycteris spelaea; assembly: GCA_003508835.1. Classification (NCBI taxonomy): domain Eukaryota; kingdom Metazoa; phylum Chordata; class Mammalia; order Chiroptera; family Pteropodidae; genus Eonycteris; species Eonycteris spelaea. Next base: position 1,868,489 of record PUFA01000110.1, read on the forward strand.
TGCAAGTGATTTGGGACTATTCTCCCCTTTGTTACCAAGGAGATTGGAGATCTAAGGTGAATTTTTACTTCTCTGGAACTCAGTTTCCCCATCTGTAAAATGGAGAAATTTATATCTGCTCCTCAGTACAAGGAGGCTATTGCGATTGGATGAGGTAGGAGTACGAATATTTCTCAGTGTGTCAAGTGCAATGGGAGGAATCATCTCAACACAAGCAGACCAGGGAATTGCCATTAGCATGCCTGGACTGAGAAACCATGAAGCTTTGCAGTAAGATGGGGCAGAAGTTTCTTGGAAAACAATGGAAAAATATAAGAGAATGTTTATTAACTGCCCCATATGGACAGATAAAACTTGGCATCCTCCCCTGAAGCAACTGTGAACAACCACCCTCTTTTTACACCCCACTCTTAGTCCCCACTCATCTCTTTCTTGACATTTTCAGTAGGTACCTCCACCAGGGCCCATTGGTGACAGGAGATCCTCCTCCTGGCACAGTGGGACACTCAGTGGGCTCAAATACAAGCATGCATCCGTCTCTTCTTTCCTTCTCAGTTCAGGCACCAGAGCTGAGTACATGAAAGGGTCCATCCCCTTTGTTGAATTAAAAATGAGTTTCAAGATCATGATAAAAGTCAATGATAGTATTAATCAACCCTTCAGGTAATATTTTACAACTTCTCTAGAACTATTTTAAGCAGGAAGCCTTTCCTATAAAGGGCATGAAGTCAGAGAGGTACAGTTTGACAGAGAAGTAAGGGGGATATATTCTATAGACCTGGGTTTGCAACTCATGTATGAGCTGTGTGGGAGGTCCTGGGCAAATGGCTTGTCCTCATAAGTCTCAATTTCCTCATTAGTAAGATGAAGATAACATAGTACCATCCCCATGGGTTAGTGGTAAGGCACGGGACCTGGCATATAAGAGTGCTTCATAAAACAAGTGTGTCCGTATTGAACAGAGAGAAAGTTATTTAAAACCAAAACTGACATTAGCAACTTCTGCCTTTTAAGGGATGGGGCAAGGGGAAGGCAGCAGTGCCTTTATCAGTGGACACATAAATCTCTATATTGCTCCCTTCTACTCATGGAGGAGTTCAGGGCTGGGGTGGGGAATGGAATTTCAAAGCCTCTGCCAGGTCTTCTGAGCTGCTCAAGACCCACAGTGGATGATGCTTCATTTAGCTGACACTTTGAATGTCTATATATGAAGATCTATGCCTGGGACAAAGTAGAGAGCAGAGAGCTATATTACTGTCCATAATAAAGAGTGGATAGAAGCTGGCAAGAGTGGGGATACTCAATGGCAAGGAGTTTACTCCCAAAGGCAAAGTACAGGAAGAAGTCCCCAGTGCCAGGGTGACCTAAAGACTCAAGAGAATAAGAATGTCTGATCTTTAGATTTTATGTGTTTCTGTGATATAAGTCTCCTCCCCACCCATACTTTCAGCAAATTTAGAGGATATCAAGGAAAGGAGGGCTGGTTTTATATTTCATCTTAGAATGGAGCAAGGAGAACAAAATCATTGCAAGTGACTGACAAACGAGGGCAAGAATTGCTGGAGGTGACCCAGGGATTTGCAAAATGCTTGTAGTAGGACAATGGGCTTACCCCAGTAAGAGAGATGGGGATTCAAGCTAGTTTTGTGTAAATTCCAAAGACTTCAGTCAATATCTGGATTATACACACAGGGTTGAGAAGCCACATCATAAGAGAAGTAGATAAAGGGGCAGTCTTGATAATTGGAGCTGGAAGAAGAAAACATTTAATATTTTAAAATATTAAAAATGTCAAGCTCAATGGAGAGCACAGTAGTCATCAGAACTGTTTGCAAATGTTCCATGTCTTTCTTCTTCCAGGAACAGGATTTGCATTTCCTTGCCCATCTAAAGTTAAATTTGGTCACAGACATGCCTTGGCCCGTGAAAAGTGAGTGAAAGCATGTATCTTCCAGGCAGGAGCTATAAGGGCCAGTGCATGACTTGCCTCCACCCTTCTTCCTCTGCCTCAGTGATGGGTAACAATTTATAGAGTGATTATTCTGTCACCCTAGGACCTCAGTAAGGACAACACCAACATATCTTAAACACACTTTTAAAATTTGTTTTAAAACAACCCAAATTTGAGGGTGGGGCTTGTTACTGCTGCATGACTCTGAATGATATAGGAATTTGTGCAATGCCTTACTTTGTTAATGAGGAAACTGAGGCTTAGAGAGGAGCAATGACCTACATTGAATCACCCAGAGATTTTACAGAAAATCTACAACTACAATCAAGCTCTCCTGCTCCCCAGAAAACAGCTATCCAACTTCGACTGTGAAACTTCATGGACTTCACAATAAATGTTTATTGCTTGTACATCTCTCATCTTCTTCCTTAGAGCAGTGGCCCACCCTGGGAATCTCATTCTCCTGGTGACAGCAAAGGTACCAGAGAGCAAACAGAAACAGGTAAGGCCTCTGGAAGACTAGATCACCTGTCACTTGTTCATCTTTCTACTGACCAAGGAAAGTCATGAGGCCAAAGTCTACAAGTTGAAAATACACTCTCCCAAGTTACATGACAAAGGATGTGGCTAAAGGAAGGGGTTAGAATTGAGGCAATTAATGCAATCTGCTGCACTCAATCTCTCTGTCTGACTACGAGTTCCCAGGCTAGACTCAGTTCATGTGAACCCTCATGGGAGCCTCTCCCAAGGGTCCACAGAGGGCTTTGTCTCCTCTTACCTCATTCCTGAGTGTTCCCTGCAGTGCAGGTTTGTCTTTAGGACTCTCAGACTCTGGTGGTATTATCCAGTGCATTTAAACAGCCAAAGACAAGCTAGGCACTTATGTTGGATGACAAGGCCTTCATCAAAGATTTATTGGCTCCTGCAGAAATAGCCTTAAATCACCCAAGGCCTGTAATTGCATGGGTAATCCAAGTAAAAGTATCTATTCCAACACCTGTGAGTCAAGTTCATCTTTATTTCTTCTTGCTGGCAGAATATCCATTCCCTCATTTATGATCACCTAATAGGGTTCATGCACTGTGCCAGACCCTGCAGATACAAGGAGAATTCTCCCCTTGAAGATATATGAGGTATGAAGATGGATAGAAGTGTACCATGTGGTAAGGAGTAAGGACATGGAGAGAAAATAACTTTTAGTGTTATATAAGAAGGGGCATGAGAAGGGCTGGATAATGTTGTATCCATGCTCGTGTCTTCTGAAGAGAATATATAGAAATGGGTGTGGAAGAGATGGAATGAGCATTCAGGCAAAGGGGATTTCATGGTGTCTTAGTCACTTCAGGCTGCTAAAATAAAAATAAAATAGACTAAGTGGCTCAAACAACAAGCATTTAATTCTCACATTACTGGAGGCTGGAAAATCCATGATCAGGGTGCTGGCAGGTCTGGTGTCAGATGAGTGTTCTCTTCTTCATTTGCTGATAGCCATATCCTTGTTATAGACTTACACGAGAGAGAGAGAAAGAGATAGGGAGGGAGAGAGAAAGAAAGGGAAGAAGAAGAAGAAGAAGGAGAGGAGGAGGGAAGGAGGAGGAGGAGGAGGAGAAGGAGGAGGAGAAGGAGGAAGAGAAGGCGGAGGAGAGGAGGAGGAGAGAGGGAGAAGAAGGAGGGAAGAAGGAGGAGGAGGAGGAGAAGGAGGAGGAGGAAGAGGAGCGAAGGAGAGGGAGAGAAAGAAAGAAGAGGAGAAGGAGGGGGGAGTGTGGGAGGGGAGAGAAGGAGATGGGAGAGGAGAGGGACTAGAGAAAATAAAAAGAAAGCTTTCTCCTTTCTTTTCTTGTAAGGGCACTAGTCCCATCATGAGGGCTCCACCATTATGATCTAATTTACTCTCAAAGGCTCTATCTCCAAATACCATCACAATGAGGTTTAGAGTTTCAACAAATGAATTTTGGAGGAACACATGCATTCAGTCCATGGTGTATGGGAAAAGACATATAAAGACATGAACGTTGATATGACAGTGTGTTGGGGCATAGCATGGGTGAGGGGCGGGCAGTATGTGGTCCTAGGAGGATAGGTTTGGCTCTGGTATTCTAAGATCTTAAATGCCAATATGAGAACTTGGCACTTGAGCCTATGAACATTTGGAGCCACTGAAGAATTTTAATCAGAAGAGTAAGGGCATTCAATATTTGTTTCTGAAGACAGCCATAGTGTAAAATGTAGAATGTGTAGAAAAGAGGATGAACGGTTTGGGGAAATGTCTAAGTAAGAAGCAACGAGGTTCTGAGAAACAGGCAACAGCAGAGTGCGTGGGAGAATGAAGCCAAATAATATTGAGTTTTCTAAGCTGAGTGCCTGGATAATAACAGTGCCCTGAACAAGGAAAGAAAATATGGGAGGAAAAGGGGAAATGAGTTTGGTTTTGGTCGGATGAGCTCAAGATGCCTGAGGGATGTGTGGCCAGAAGTACCTAGGAGCTTTGAAGCTGTGACTTATGAATATGAAAGAAGATCGAGAGATATGGAGATTAGTTTCCTCAGGGAGAACGTGTATTGAAAGACATGTGAAGGAGTAGTCAGGAGAGGTTGGAAGGAAATGAGGAGTGGTGTTGAGAAAGCCAAGAAAAACTTTGTAAACAGAACAAGGCTGGATGTACCAGCCCACCATGTATAGTTTTAAAGGCTGTGTATGGCACATGTTTAGGGGGAACTATTCCCAATGTTGACCATGTGAATGGAGGTTTCTGAAATTATGCAATGTGCAGCCAGCGTGGCTGTTAAAGTCAGACCTGACCACGAGCCTGATTGTAAGACACCACTAGATTTGATGCACAGGCTTCATCCTAAGCTAATTAAATCAGGAATTCCAAGGATGGGATGCTAGCATCAGTATTGTGTTTTTGTTTTTAAAGGAATCACATGGGGATATTTAAGACTGTCCAGGTGATCTCAGTGTTCAGCCAGGGTGGAGAACCACCATTCCCTGCCCCTCTCCACCACCTCAGCCTGATGTCCCAGCAGCCAAACATTAGCTTAACAGATTGGATTCATGTCAATGTCAGGATTGCCTACCACAAATGAACATTCAACACTGCTCAGGGATCAGATTTTTCTAGTGAGCTAGCTTTCCATTATCCAAGATGACCACTTTACAGCTCCCCTCAGTCCTCAAACTACATCTCAGCTGACCATCTCTTCTCAAACATCACTGAGAAAACTAACGTCATAAGAATGAAGCTTCCTGATCTTCACACTACCAAATCTACAACTCTACCTGAGTCTTTCACCATCATCTTTGTCCCTGCTCCATCTTAGGCCATCCCCCGCCTCATGAGCTTTGGACTCATGTCCTTTCTAGTTTTTGCCTTCAATCCTTGTTTCTAATGTAACATTCTCATCAGCACCCAGCCAACTTCAGAAACTAGAGAAAGAGGAAGAAATGAGCCACCTGCATTCCATTCATATTTCTAGACTCACAATTTTACCCTCTCCTCCTCCCACAGGAAGCAATGAGTTGCAGTAGAGAGGAGGGCAGAACACATCTTCCTAAAGAATGTACTGATCTCTTCACAGGCTCGAGGACCCATCTTGGGGTAAGGGCAGGAAAGCAGGGTGTAGATGGCACCCTCTAACACCAATTTTTGTCCACTTTCTCTGGGTCTAAATTTATGGTCAACCAGAGTTGTAATCACCCTCAGGAATTCTCAGAGGAGTGGATGAGCAGTCTGTTAGGGAGTACTCAACACCACAGTCATCTGGCCACATTCCAGTAACAATAATTTTTCATTGTCCTGAGACCAAGGTATAATAGAGGGTTTTGTTGTTGTTGTTTGTTTGTTTGTTTGTTTGTTTTGCTGTCCAGACCCAGTTTTGAAGTTCTGGCTAGAGGTTGGTCAGGCCTTTTTTGAGCGGCAGATTAAGTTCACATTCCCAGTCAGATCCTTCATGGGGCTCTCCAGGCCACTATGTACCAGCTCTAACTGCCAGGTTTCAGACAAGTAGGGACATTTCCTATGCCCCAGAGCCTGAGAAATGATTCTAACTAGCCAGTCTACAGAAAGCTGGAGAAACTAAGCTAACCCCACACTGGTTTCCATACATAAGCTGCCCCCTACAGCTCAAGCTTACTATTACCCTGGCCCTAGATACAACCCATTGTGTGTGGCCCTGCCTGGTGGCCTTCTTTCATTTGGAGCTGTAAGTAACAAAGAGTTCTGCCTTTCATCTCTCTGAGTGTCACTGTGTTGTATCATGACATCAAAGGAATCTTTAAATCTTATAAAACACTAAGGTGGGCAATTTAGCTCTTTCTCTAAAGGCTCTGAAATGCGTCAGCACTGCAATTTACTAAATCAGGTCTAAGACCTACATCTTACACTGACAGTTCACTCCCTTCTTTGTTCCCATCTCAGAGGATGCCTTGTTGTACAAAATGGCTCAGCCGAGGTCAAGTAATGAACTCAAATGATAGATTTTAAAAAACTCTAATATTATAATGGTGATGATAGAAAACTATAATAAACTTGAATAGAATTCAATTTAACTTCTCCTTGTCAAATACTCAAACATCTGCTTTATGTAATCTAAGATATTGAAAGTAAAAATTGCAAAGAACTCCACAAAATTAAAATCTCAAAATCACCTGGTCAATATTAACTCTGTGGCCTCAACCATGGAGTCTCACTCATGTACCTGGATAGAGTCTAAATCCTTCTGCAGGCACAGTTTGATATCTTTGACTGGACTGGGTGCAATGTCTTCAGGACATCCAGGTTGATTCATCCAACCCAGTCTAGTGCATCATGTTTTATAGAGAAGATTAAGAGGATACACAAGACCATCATTGCACTGATAGTCTATGCATACCCATGAGACTCAGAAATACAAGGGAAAATCACCAAATTCTGTTCTCAAGCAGAATTCATTATTTACATTAATCCAAATGTACATTTTCTTCGCTAATGTAGCTTTGACTCAGCAGTGTCAAGAGAGGGTAGATGGAGAAAATCTTGCTTTCAGCTTTGTTGCGATGCCAGCCTCAGGCAATGCCAGTTGTCCAGTGTCATGAGAACTACACTCAACTGGGAGAGACATCCTGTCAAGAGGGTAACTAGAGCACTTTGTTTTCCAAATGTAGTTGATGTGTTGAGCCCTCTGCATCCTCTCTGCACTCACCATGACCATGATGCTGATGGCTTCCATCTGCAAGCCCCAGAGACACTCCAGCTGAGGGCTTTTTCTGGGCGTGGGAATGTGCTCAGACCATTCGTGAGGTTGAAATGCTAGTGAGTTCAAGCCCCAGGAGCACTGTGCTCAATGAAATGATGGGCAGGGAACGCTGGTCAACAAACTACCCAGCTTCCTTGCTGCTTGAGTGGGACACAACCAGTTCCTCAGAGGGTCCCCAACAAGACAGTCTCAGTTGCCCATAGCAGCATTCATTAGTTGATCTTTCTTCCTCGCCCACTTCCTTACTCTCTTACTGGTGCTTCTCGGAACCATCTCCCAAATAAACTATGTCAAAATCCTTGTCTCAGGCTCTGCTTCTGGAGGACACTGACATTAGACCTCATACCTGTGAAACAAGTCCATTACTACATACTCTATTCTCGGTCATGGGGTGGCATTTCAGATATTTAAATTTTTCAGCAAAAAATTTAAATATATGGAATTGACATAGCCAGTCATTGGGGTGGATAGAAGTGTTCCTGTTTAATACCCTGTAGATAGAAAATTTCTTTGTTTCAAAATTCCCTTTGAATTTTATGCTTCTGGTACCTAGGGATGAACTGATTAAGGGGTCTGTATAGAGACATAGCCTCCAACACCTGTCATGAGCAGCCATATTGAATTTTTCAAGCTCATGAAGCCTGTCTTAAGGATGAATAACCCCTCACCCTCACATTTGCTTCAGCTGGAGGGCTCCTTCTGAGACTCCATGCCTGGAGCTGCCAGTGATACCTCAGAGCCCTGAGGTACCAGGGATGTGGTAAGGACCAGCACTCTGTTGTCTGATTTTCCCCAGAGCCTTGAGTGTATGCTACTTCTGGCAGCTACAAATCTTTCTCCTGCCACTTGGCTCCCCGCAGCACTCTAACACTCATGCAAACCTTCAGAATTCATCCCCCTCTGCCTTTAATCAGGTAGTCTTGGATACGCTTTTAGCATTTTGACCTGTTTCTTCCCTGGATCCCTGTCCTTCTACTCCACATATAAGGCCAGCATTGTTTAATGGACATGAATGCTTCTTTCTCATTCCTCTTTAATCCTTATTTCTTTCAGACTGGTTTACCTATGTACTCTTGTTGAGTCTGTCTGGAAAAGTTCTCTGAATGGGAGAGAGGAGTAGAGTTACTAATGAGTGGTATAGTTATGGATGTGTGTGTGTTTTTTTAAAAAAAAGAATTAAATCTCAAATAATTGTGAGAGGAGTTGGGGAAGTAAAGGTCCAGAAAAAGAGCTGGGGAATCAAAGTAAGAGTCACCAAATTGGTAAATCTGAGAAGCCAAACATGACCAGCTGCCATAGTAGAACTGTGAAGAGGAACTCATGGGATGTCTAGGAATGAGAAGCTGAGCCTCTGGGAAGCCCTCACCTCTCTGGGTCCACAGTTAAGTACCTGGGATGACCTTTGGCCGCTGTTGGTCATCAGGACCAGTAATCAAATCAAAGAGCTAGAAGTTGAGTGTAGAGAGCAAGGATAATCTGGAATTTTCTGGCACCTTTGTATCTGGTTGTCACCACATGTGACGTGACAACCTTCAGAGAATAATGGCCAGTGCTTGACTTCTATCATCTCATTGCTCGTACAGTTTTCTCTTGACAACTTTAAATGAGAACCATATAGGGAAGGAGAGTGTGGGAAACAACATTCCAGTTTAAACAAGCTGACCCAGTACAAATCACCAGAGATATAAAGTCAATATTTTACACAAGTCCTGTTCACCTTTTCTTTCATGAATTAGACAATCCCAGCTATATAATCAACATCTTACTGTTATTGCTCTTCTGGCTCTCTGGGTTTGACACCAATTGGGAGATGACCACAGGATTCAGATAACAAGAAATCAAAATATCAGCTTGATTACTGCAGTTATACTGGGTGATAAAGATTTGACAAATTGGGCTTCTTAATATTTCATCTCCATAGTAGCAGAGCTGCAGGCCTCCCTCTGCCTGGGTCAGAGCTGGCTCTTGTAAGAGGACCACATGGAGGGCAAGAGTCCCAGAGACCCACCTCCTGGGCAGGGATCCCAGAAGATCACATCAGGAGATGCTGGGCCTCACACATGCTCTGTTTATGCTCACAAACCTATCCACCCTCCCACACCATTCTTCCCGGGAATGAAAGGCAGAGAGAGAATAAGCAGTCTTTAAGAACATTTCTCTCCTAGGGAGAAGAGTGGAAATTGCCTCTCTCTGAGGAAACTTAAGGATTGGGGAAAGAAATTCCATCTACTTGTAACTCCTATGTGGAAAAAATGGTCCCTCTCTTCATGCCCCTGTACTATTGGTGGCAGTGTACATGGGTAGAGTCCAGAGTTATCCAGGAAGGGATCTAGCAGTTGTGACTGAACTTAGAACACTCCAACCCAGCGATCTCACCCTTGGAGACATATTATAAGTACATTGCCTCATGTTCCATAAGGGGACTGCAAAGATGTCCATCAGAGCAGCTGGAGGCAACTTTGAGTCCATCACTAGGAGAATAGATAGGTGCAGAGCAGTAGAAACTCACTACAGAATAGTATGCAGCTCTCAGACCAATGAGCCAGCGGTGTATAACCATGAGAACAGATCTTTAAAAAAAGTGTTGAATGGAAGAAGAAAGAAAAAGAATGAGACCCATTGCACAATGCCATTTATAAAAATGAAAAGCATAAATACAAGTAGACTAACATTTCATATTTTACAAAGATGCAAGCATACATATTCAAGGACACAGAGACAGGGAGAGGAGAATGCCATTTGGAGACAGATACACAGAGGAAAGACAGCCATGTGATGACAGAGGCAGAGATTGAAGCTATGCTGGTGCAAGCCAAGGAATGCCAAGGATTGCTGGTAACAGAAGTTAGGAGAGAGAGCATGGCTCTGCTGATACCTTGAATTTGGGCTTTTCTGTTGTTTTAAGCTATCCAGTTGTGGTTCTTTGTTATGTATCCATGAAAACCCCAATTACATCTTCAAAATTCCTTTGGTCACAGTCATGGGAATGGTATGAAATCATATTCACAGTCCCAGGTATTAGGACGTAGAATCTCCTTGGGCTCATCATTCTGCTACCATCCTCCTCTCCCTGACATCACATCAATTCTTCAGAAAAAAAAAAGTGTTTTTCAAAACTATCCATTAACCTCTACCTCCATTGCCCTCCAAGACACCTTCATCTCCTACCTGAATTTTTCAACAGTTCCCTAACTGATCTCCTTGCTTTTCCTTTTCCCTACCTCGTAGAATTCATTCATACAAAACAATACTCAGATTATTTTAGAGCATTATTGAGTCATGTGATTTGTATCAGTGTAGAATTTAATCAGGGATAAGTAAAAAAAATTAATATCTTAAGTTAATTTAAGAAAAGAAAAAGAGGCTTATTTTTTCTCATATGAGAAAAATTCTGAACAGGCAGTCCGGAGCTTACACGGAAACTGAACAATGCCATGGAAGGACCTAATCACTTCCTACGTTTCTGCTCTGCTAGTCTTATATTTACCTTCTGTCCTCACAGTCACAACATGACTGCTGTGTTCCAGGATGGAAGTTAGAAAAGGGCAAAGGACCAAATCTGTCAAAATTTCATTCCCTTTTTATTGAAAATCCAAAGATTTCCCCCAAACCCTTCTCATCAGATATAAGCTTTTATATCTCATTGACCAGAACTGTGTTACATGACTATCCCTAGCTGCAAGGGAGGCTTGGAAATGGAATATTTTCATAGAGAAAGCCACGGAAATGAGTGTTCCATGAGCCTACCTACATCATCTGCCTCATCAGTCCCTTGTTTAGATCTTCTCAGTTGGACGTTTTAATGTAGGGATAATAAAAGTCAAATTTCTTTTTAAACAGCCTACAAAGCATCTCACCTACTCTCTAATGTCATTATTCATGACTTCTCTCTTCTCTCTGGGTGTTTCAGTCAAGGTGGCCTTTCTCTAGTTTTTCCTGACTCAAAATCTTGCCAATGCCTTTCCCTTTGTTCTTTGAGGTAAGTTGTATTATTGTTCTCTACTGTGTTCCTGTAAGTGTCTTCCCATGCTCTTTGCAGAACCACTCCGTGAGGGGGGAGGCCATGTTTTTAGGCTCCCATACCTTGAGTTTTGACTGATAAACATTAATAGAGTTGATGCTAGCAGGGGCTTTCAATGTCCTGAGAAGTTTGTCTTAGCCTCGTCTACCTCTGTCATTCACTGTGAAAAGAGCATGTCCCATAGCTATTTGGCTCTGTGGACGGTGCTTGGAGCAGTTCTGTAATCAACCTGCAGCCTGGAGCTGAGCCCAGCTGAGTGCAGCTGAACCCAGCCAGGATCACCCAGACCCCAGCCAAATCCACTGGTGAGTGGGGAAAGGAAGTTTGTAAGCCACTGAATTTTGATTAGGATTGGTATGCAGCATTAATGCAGCAAAACCTGAATAGTCTGAATTATTCTCCTCCCACTCTTCATTTTGCTAACTTTTATTTATCCTTTGGGTCTCAAAAAAAATATATCACTTCCTCAGAGAGCCTTTACCTGTACTCCCAATCTTAGTTATGCTTTTCCTCTGTACTAAGCATTTTCATAGCGTACTTTTAAAACCTAATGTAATTTGTAATTTCATTTTCATGTTCATTCGTTAAAAATACACCTCTCATTATGGACTGTTAGCTTCATGAGGATAAACCCTTGTCTGTTCATTACCGTATATATTAGCACCAAACACAAAACCTGACACACAGTAAGTGCTCAATAAATGTTACTTATTATTGCTTATTTAATATACATCCAAGTGAAACAGAATATTATTTTGCTATTAAAATTTTTGTTTTCAAAGACATTTCAATGACATATAACCTATATTTATGTAATTATGATCCAAACAGTGAGAATGCATGGGAATATATTCATACAAAAGTACTCAAATAAAACATACCTAAGTATTAATAATGCCTGTCTTCGTGTGGAAGTATTAGAGTATATCTTCATTTTCTTTTCTATAATTTTCTGCATTTTACATATTTCTTCCAATATATTACTTTTGTAATCAGAATACATAGTGAAAGTTATTAAAAAGAGAGGGAGAGATTAGTACTTAATTGTGCTTCTCTTAGTGATGTAATGAGAAAATTCTAAAGAACATCAGAAATCAGAACAAAGCCTGGGCAGCTGGCCAGAACATTCTGAGTTGCAAATAACTCCTCCTGGGCTTTTCTGTTCTCAGGGTTCCCCAGGGTCTGTTGTTCCCTGCCTGTGGGAGGGTGTCTGACAAAGTACAAAAGAGACCAGGGTCAAGAGGAAGGGGTGGTCCCTCGGGGCTGGGCTGACCAGGAGGACAGACAGCAGAGTGAGACCTGACAGGTGGGAAGTTCAGATTGAAGTCATCTCAACAGATGGACCAGGTGAGGCTTCAGCAAAGCCATGAGGTGCAATTTGCACATGGCAATTTGCTTTCCTAGGGAGGAGATTGTGATCTTTGAGAAAATGGACAACTTAATTGCGGTTTGGATTTCATAGGCCAGAGGTTTCCGTGCCAGATTCCTTAGATCCCAGAGTTCCACAATGATGTCTCTTGGGGGCAAGGGAGAAGCTGAAAAGGCCTTCCCATCCCCAGACTTCAATCAAAGCAGATCCATTATTATCTGTAAGAGTCTATTAGGAGCAAAGGGTTGCATGACTTAAAAAGGTGGTGGGGGGTTTAAAACCAATAGTAATGATGGGGAAGAAGAGCCACTGAAGACTTCGAGGAGTGGAATGATTTGTTGTGCACAAAGCTGTCATGTCAACAATGTTCAATGAGCCAGGTTGAAAGAGACTGGAGGACAGGTACCTGTTGCAATGGGTGAATGATATAATGGTAATAATAATAATAATAAATAATAATAATAATAATAAATATTGAGCTACGCCCAGTTGGAAGTACTTTACCTTTATTAATTTTCCCCACAACAACCCTATGAAATAAATACCATATTTAGCTCTATTTTACAGCTGAGAGAACCAAGGCACAGAGATCTTAAATAATTCACCCTGAGTCACACAGCAAGAAAGAGGAGAAGCCAGTATGTGAGCCCACGCAGGCCAGTTTAGGGCCTTGCCCAAAGGGAGGATGAGAAAACAAAGGTCCATGTGGCTGAATAGATTGACATGAGCTCCTTTACTATGCCTGCTGTTTCTTGGTCTCCTGACCTTTGATCTGTGTCTAGTGGATTCAGGTTATTAGTCAGCCTAACAAGTTCTCAGGGCATGAAGGCAGGTGAGGTGTGTTGGGTGTGTCGGGGGAGGGGATCAAATGTAGAGTCTGAAATCCTGGCTGGCTGCGCTGGTGTGGATGGAGCCAGGAGGAGCTGAGGATGAGTGCAGGGGGGGAAATGCTATGTCCAATCTAGGATGGTGAAGATCCCTGAGGACCAGAGGGGTGGAATCTAGGATTATAATAGCATCGACTGTTACTGTGGAATAGTGCTTCCACATGTTTAGTGTGCATCAGTATCCCCTGGAGGCCATGCTAAACCCCAGATGCCTAGGCTTTCTCTTCAGAGTTTCTGATTCAGTGAGTCTGGGGTGGGGTCTGAGAATGTGCATTTCTAACCATCTTTCAGTGAGTAGCTCTGTTTTAGAGCATGCTCCAGTCTGCAAAGCCCTTTCACAGACACAATATCATGAATCTTCTTTCTTTTAAGTATGTGTACTGCTGAAGCAAGCACATGATTTTCTTAAATACTCCCCATTATATTTTTGTTACATTAGTGCTCTGAGAAATACACGTAAAAACTCATTTCCTGTTGTTTTTATCTGATGTTCTTTACTTTAGTCATCAGAACTCCTGGGTAGCTGTTATACATCTGTGTCTTTACATAACTCGTTCCTCCTGTTTGTTATGCTCTCCCCTACTCTGCTTCCAAATTTATCTAGTATCTTTTTTTCATCTGACCCTACCCAATCTTATCTGCTTGCCCCTATTCTATACTCTACCTTCCTCTGCTGAGCACAGTGCCTGGCAGAGTAAATATCTGATGAATTAAGTAAATGAATGAAATGACCTCTCCTATCAGAACTACCATAACCTGTATCTCTTTTGTGGTGCATTCTTAATAATGCACTCTGATCTCTAGAACAGGAATGAAAAATGTGTTTCATCTTAGATTCTAGCTCTTCTCAATTACTGTGTGGAAAGATTTCGAGGCTAGATCTGAGATCAAAAAAGAGCAAGGGATTGATTAATATTGTCTCTCACAGGCTAGACGTGGGGAGTTGGGGTAATGGTGCCACATATGTCATTTGTACTCAAGAGTGACTTGATTTTCCTTACTACATGCCTACACTAAGGATGAGGAGTTGAGATAAAGGTCAATGACTAAGACACAGCTGGGCCCAGTACATTTTGCCTGGGTTTTCAGAAGGGAACATTGTGGGGTTGGGATAATCAGAGAGGACTCTCTGGAGTGGGTGCCCTTAGCAAAGTGAATTTTCAGTCTCTGGGTTAACTGCTCAGACACCCCAAACTGATCCTCTTCCGATGGAAATCAGATTGGCTGAGGGAATTTAAGATGTATGGCTCCAATGCCAGTGCCAAACACATAACCTAAGCTTCTTTCCTGTTGTTTAGACTTCCAGAGTAGAGAGCCCAGAATGGGTGTCTTGGCCCTGGGGAAAGTTAACAGATTTCAGCACCTTTTTGGACCAGGGGAAGTTTTGAATATCCTGGCTGGTTGTCAAGTAGAATTAGAGACTTTGGTTCAGCTTATTCCCCATTAGAGTTACTGCATATAGAGAGTGTTCTGGCACCAGAGGGAAGGCTGAGGGGCCAGAGCAGGGAAGCAGGGTGGTGGACAGTTACAAGCAAGGCTGCTGGGTTGAACAGATGGAGACTCTGTAGAGCTCAGCTTCCTCCGAGGATGTCTCTAACCTAACAAATTTGATTTTTTATTTCTTTAGGCCTCAAATAAAAATTTAAGTGGATCATTTGTTCTCCCTAGGTAAAGATTTTTTACCTCTTGCCTACCTGGGTTCCAATTCCACTTTCTTAAAAGTTAAATCACTAGAATATGCAAAACCCAGCACAAATTAAAGAAAGGGACTCTACTTCCAGCCATTAGATCATGTAATATGGAAAATGTCTTCTCGCGCTTAGCCTTGAGGTCTCTCTAACCTAGATATTCTTCAACAGATGCCTTCACAATCCCCCAAACACACTACCCCAGAGGTTCTTTAGCAAAGACTTCGTTTATCCTTCATGATCCAGTTTCTGTTCTAGTCTAGACTAATTCTAGCTAGGATATTAGGTATATGTCTAAATGTCTAGGACATCTTTGACATTTTTTCTTTGTATGTCTTCAAATAGGTGTTTGATGTTAAAAGACACAGGCCTGTAATACCAGATTATCAATATCCACATAATTCAAGAGTCATTGTGGGCTTTTGGGTAGCACTGAGTGGAGGTAATATTGTGAGTTGTTCCTACGTGAAGTATTAATAAAGAATATTTCATGAATATAAACAAGTGTGGAATTTATCAAAAGAGATAGCTATTTGTTACTCAAGGATGTCAAGTTTCCTGAAAGAGAATGATGCAAGTAATCACATTCTATTATTTCAGTTCTATGGTCAATTAATTTTGGGAAATTCTGTATATCATGCTTTTTCTTGGGAGCCACAAAACAGATCTATCAAAGGCACTGAGACTTCCTGCAGGGACATGTCTCCCTTTGACAATTTGGCTTGCTTTGCTTTTGTCCTACTTATTTAAGTAGACCAAGTGGTCCTGGAAGGCAAGAATTATGAGTGGAACCAATGAACGTCAGGACCAACCCACACTTAAAATTCTGAGAGGTTAACCCTTGCTGTCCACAGTCTCCTTGGCACGTCCATGACACCCACCTCTCCCAAACAGGTCTCCTTTTGAGTGAAGTCTTAAGACATAACCCCTTGTTTCCTCCTGTGCGGGCCTCCTCCAGTAGACATCAGAATGAGCAGCCAGGCTCTACTTTTCAGTCTTGGGAAGTTTGAACAAAAAATGGTTTCAAGAGACCAGTCAGGATGCCTGAAAAAGATGGGTTACCATGGAGACAAGAGAAGGCATTTTCACTTTGAAAACTAATGGCATTTTTCTTTCTGAAGGAAAATCATTCAATGAGTAGAGAAGGTGAACCTGACTGAGGCTTTTGTCAGCCTCAGCTTTTTATCCCCATGGGTGTTGGTTCACGTGTCAGACAATGCTGAGTATTTGTTGGATAAAGTGCTCTAAGAATCAAGTAAACAGGCTGGGAGTGGGGATACCTGGAACCACTGCCGCCTGGACATAACTTGCATCCTCAGGCAAGTCACATGATTTCCTTTAGGTTCCATCATTAGCTAGATGCATGGCTGAAAATTAGCAGGAGCTTCAACATGCTACAGAAATGCTGCATCATTCAGTTATAATTCCAGTAAGATGGTTTTTTTTACCTTCCAGAAATTGACAAGCTGATTTTAAAATGGAAATGGAAATTCAAAAGGCCTAAAATATCAAAGCAATCTTGGAAGAGAAAAGTGGAGAACTTACACTACGTGACTTCCAGAATAACTATGAAACTACGGTAATCAAGACCAATGGTACTGGCATAAGGATCAAGAAAGATTTGTGGAATAGAAAAAAGAGCTAGGAAATAGACCCTCACTTATACAATCATTGAATTTTCAACAAAAGCAGGAAAGCAATCCAATGAGAATTCTTTTCAATAAATAGTCCTGGAACAACTGGGTACACATAGAGGAACAAAAATAAAATAAATATCAGCTCCTACCTCACACCACATACAAAAATTAATTCCAAATAAATCATAGACCTAAAATGTAAAAGCTAACACCATAAAACTTAAGGAAAATGTCCCATCAACATGTAAAACTTCGTTTCATGCATGTTCACTGCAGACCTCCCTGAGCCTTGTTCCCTTGCTCCTCTTTATCCTTGATGTGCTACAGAGTATTTGTGGTGGTTCATGCTATTGAGTAAATATTTCTTAAGATCAAAGTGTAATAGTCTGTTTTTTAAACCGCATTAAAACCCCAGTGTGGAAGAGGCTTTATCTGAATGTTCATTACTCATAAAATGAAGGAGCTGGTCCACTATATGATCTCCTGGGCTCTTGTGGATCTAAATGTTCTATGTCTATTAAATGATGGAGGAATTGATGACTACTGGGTAAAATGTTCAAGATCCAGATAGCAAATGGCCCAAACTTTAGTCTGAGAACGTGGATTTTGAGAGAATGTAAGCCTATTTGATTATGTGGCCACTCTGGACTGAGCACAGTGGAATGCAGGAGAAGGGTTACTGAGACGGTTTCCTTAATAAGATGTTTGCTTATGTCCTTCCATCTCAGGCAAACACTTATAGAGAACCCAACCTAAGGCACTTGCCCATACTAGGCACAATGAGGAGGAAAAAAAAAATGCTTTTTTCAATGTAAACTGTCTTTAGAGGAATGACCCCACACAAAACAATTAAGAAAAATATTTCTTGGACAGTAACAAGTGGTAAAAATATTGTGGCCCAGTTATACCCCATCTGTATCATTGAATGTCTGTCATGGTGCCAGCGCAGTGTAATGTTACTGTGAATGGAAAGGAAGGGTGAATAGAGAGAGAGGGAAGATGAGGGAAACCACTTCCTGAAAAGGTGGCTTCTGGGGCGTGGGTAGAACTTGCAGCATTTGGTGTAGTGTTGGTAATAACATTGAACAAAGACTTCATTTCCCCTTCTTTTGATCTAGAACACTGCTCAGAAGTAGGTTCAGGGGCTGAGAGAATCTTCCCCAGGGACCTGCTGCCCTTTTCACTCCTGCCTTATTCAGCATGGGAGGTGCCTTCCAGGGTTCGGCTTCTTGTGAATTATTTATGTCCAGACCAGAGTCCATTCACTTTAATCATCAGCTTTTTCCCGATATCTTGTGATTTAAATTCTCTTTGGGAGTTAGGACATGACATGAGACATGTTACCCAGAGAAGTGTGAAAAATGTCTCTAGCTCTCAGCTTTTGAAGAAATAACCCCGCCTCATTTTTAATCCTCTGGGTCCTGATTGATTTCCTTGTTTATTCATTCAGCAATTATTACTGAATGCCTACTGTGTGCCAGTCAAGGAACTAAACTGCAAAAGTTAATAAAAGAACAGACACATAGTGTGATGAGGGCAATGATAGAGATATGCATAGAACTTATGGGAGTACAGACAAGGAGACCCTAATTCACCACTCAGTCAAGGCCACCATTCAAGGGCATTCTTTGTGTGGCCATGCCTTACCTTGCTACACGTTTGACTGATTCTAGCTATGTTATGGCTTTCTATATATA
Organism: Eonycteris spelaea; assembly: GCA_003508835.1. Lineage (NCBI taxonomy): Eukaryota > Metazoa > Chordata > Mammalia > Chiroptera > Pteropodidae > Eonycteris > Eonycteris spelaea. Next base: position 1,886,973 of record PUFA01000110.1, read on the forward strand.
AATATAAAAATCTCTTCTTACAGCCTGGGTTGTCAGGGGTAAAGAGAGTGAAATGTTATTTAAATCATCTCTCTCATATATAGATGTCATGTGCTTTTAAGGAGCTGATTTATTCTCTATGTGTACCCTGTTGGTTTGATCCCAATAGAAAAACAAAATGTCAGCTAGCATACACACAGGTGAGAAAAATTTGCCTTTCACATTATATCCCAAAGTGATACCCAAAGTGACACTTGGTAAAACCCCATTATATACCCTTTATGAGCATCATCTTTGTGAATAACTTCTTGGTAATTGTGTGATCACTTTTTTTTTTTTCTAGGATGCAACTTTGAATGTGATCTCTGGTAGGTTTGATCTCTCTCTTTTACATTTAGAAAGAAACCACATAATTTCATCCTGAAAATCATTATTTTGTACTTTTTCTGATTGGAAATATGAGATTTATTTAGTTTACTGGGAAATAACTATGTTATTTGAAAACCCCACAATGTTTAAATGCCTTCATGCTGCTGCTTAATAGAATGGTTTCGAGGAAGTCAGATTGGTCAGAGGATAGATGTAGAGAGCTGAAAATATTAAGGCTTAGAGATGACCCTTAAATTACTAATTTGTTAACTTTGTGTGTGGCGAAGCCACCAATAGACATAGACACTTTAAAATGAGGAGCAGTATGGGATTTGGGAACACTGAGAGCCATTTTAAACCTGTTGAATTCAAGGTGCCCATGGGACAACCAAGGAGAAACATTCGTGACTGTGAATCTGTTGTGAGTTGATGAAGGTCAGGGCTGGAAGGATGGATTTGGACATTACCAGCAAATGGGAGGCAGTTAAAACTGAAAAAGGTTAAGATCATTGCAGGAGATTGAGAACAGTGGGTAAAAATTGATCTTCAAGGAGCAGACAGAGGGAGAAAAGCCTGAAAAACAGAGAAACCAGGGCCAGAAAGAGAACAGAAGAGTGCAGTGATATGTCAGGGAAGGGAATAGAGGGTTTCAGGGAGGAGGGAGTGCCAAAAATGCAAAGAAATCCAGCAGGATTAGGACTGAACATGGTACAGAAGTAACATGTGACTCTTTGGAGGATAATTGGAGTAAGTTCGATTCTGTGTGTGGGTAAAGCAGTAATAAGTCCTCTGGATGAGTAGGAAAGGAGGGGGTTCCAGAGCAGATGGAGGGCAACCTGATACAAACATGATTGTTTCCTTGTTTAGAGTCTGAGAGAAACCTGCCAGAAAGACATGTGGAAAGGGTAAAGGGAAGAGGATGATTGGATGAAGGGTCTGGCCTTGTACCAAGGACGGAGGATGGCTGGGGATGTAGATAGATGTATAAGGGGCGGGAGCAGAAAGTTGAGGTTCATGTCTGCTGATTTATTTTTTTCTCCATGAAGTAGAAGGCAGGAGCATTTGCTCAAGTGATAAGTGGGGAAATAGTTGAGTAGGGGCTTTATGAGGATACAGAAGGTTAGAACACTTGTTGAGAACAGTTGGACATGGGTAAATAACGGAGTTGTTTAATTCAGGGCACCTAATGCTAAGCTAAGTTTGGAGAACCTGAATTTGTAATAATTAGGTTTTTTCACCAACCCTTGGCATTATAAAGAAACAAAGTAGATTGGAATCTTGATCTTCGCTGGGCATTATACAGAATAGGTGAGGCAGAAGCATGGGTGTGCATGGGAACTGAGGGTTCTGCTTACAGAATAAACTAAGAGAAATGTTTGGGCTAGGGAAACAAAAACAGGCCACGATGCAGCTGATAAAGAAGTACACGGGGGAGGATGTGTCAAAGGATGGGGCCTCTGCATGGTGGAAAAAGAGGACTAGTGGGAGCCAGAGGTGGAGGGCGACCACTAGTACCAATCAATGCATGGGGTGTTGGAATTTAAGACGGAATGCGCAAAGATTCAGGGGTTGGCTCTGAAAGTGAAAGGCTGAGACAGAGTACAGAAGCAAGAGAACAAGGACTGAGAGGCAAACACAAAGTGTGAGGGTAGGTCACCTACCTGGGCATTGACATCTCTCAGACAACGTTAGGAATCTTCACAGAGAGGAGAAACTGCAGACTGGATGCCAAGTGGTCAGAGAATGAGGGCGGAGCCAGGAGCGAGTTAATGAGATTAATCAGGAACAACAGAGAGTGGTAGATCTGGGGGATGGAGGCATCAGAGGAGGTATTTCTCCTCGATGGCAGAGGACTTAAGGGGGTCAGGAGAATGACCTAGGGGTGTGTGGGTGGGAAAAAGAGAAGACCACGCTGAAGAGGACTGAGGAGGAATTGGGGTCCTCAGGGAGTATCCCTGAGGGGGTTTAGGAAATGGGGTTGTTTACAATGGAACCAGAGAGGCCATAGGGATGGATGGGACAGGGAGTTATTGAAGGAATTCGAGAGGCAGAAAAATGGAAGGAGAACGAAGGAGTCCCATCTAAGGCAGGGAGAGAGTTCCCCTTGTATGAACTCCAAGCTTTATAGGGATGAGAGGCATGATTGGAAGAGCCTCAACGGCCTTGACTCAGGGACAAGAAAGTTTAGTTCTAGACGACCCTGAAGGCCCCAGTGATTGGGGATTTTGCCTCAGAAGGGGCAAGGACCTCTCTAGATGCTCAGAGCAGTGATGGAGGCTCCCAGTGTATAAAGAGATATAAAGAGGGGCTTTAACTCCTCTTATCTGTCATGGTTTGAAACGTCCTTCCTCATTTTCCACATGGCACATGTCTCACAACAGCCTGATGGCTTCAGCCATTCAGAGATAATGACTTTAACGCTGTAAGACCTCAACTGCGAGTTCATGCTCCAGATAATGAAAAGGGAAGTTGGGACCCTGGTGACAAAACTTGGCATCCCCACAGCTTTGCTGAGGCTTCCCCGTGAGCTCATTCTGCCCAGACATCTTGGCATGGCACAAAGCACAAGCATAAGGATCGAATCTTACCTGTGTTTAAACCTGGATCCACTGCCTGGGTTCACAGGCAAATTCTTAACTTTTGGAATCTCGGTTTTTCTCATGTGTATAAAACAGAGCTCTTTTCAGAGATATGGTCATGCATTTATAGTTCCTAGCACATGATAGAAGTAAAGAATTTCCTTCTTTCATGCCTTTCCTTGATACCCAGATACAGCTTGGCTATGGAGCCCCAAGCAGCCACCTGGATCTCATCCAGGATTATTTCCAAAAGGTCTCAGTTCACATCTCTGCCCACCTAAAAGGAGGCTTTGGAAGAAAGAGTCTGCAGCTGCTTCCTTCCAACCAAACTATTTCTGCCCTTTATATTTCCTGCTCATTGGCCTCACTCAGGCGTGGGAGATCCATGTGGGTTTAATGAACAACTGCGCTTTACAGAATTGAGCTCACACTCTAAGTAGAATCTGAAGTTCAGTTGGATTTATAGGCTGCAAGAGAATTGGTCTGACCATTGGATTTGCCTAAAACCCCAAGTGAGTGGGTAAAAATAGTCGCCGAGAAACCTGTGCGGTCCAGGTGACATTAGTTCGTTTGCAACAGACTTGGTCCAGCATTTGCCTTGGGGCAGGTCAGGAGCTGATTCCACTGGACACTTTTAGAATCGGGAAGTAACCTAGTGCCAGGGGTGGGAATGGCATTTCCCAGCATTTGGCTTCTTGTCCCTAGGCAGACACAGGAGAAATGAGAGGTTTTTCTTCTACAGAGGCCATGGCCCAACACAGCACCCCAAACTGATGTAGCATGAAGTTCTAAGGTTATAATATACAATTTTAGAAAATTTTACGAGAAGAAAATAAAGCTCAGTCATCAAGTCCCAGTAGTTAAGAGTAGGGCCACTGAAACTGGGAGGGAGCTCTGGGTGGCCAGACTCCAGGTTTCATTCTTTCCCTAATATGGAGAGACCGTTGGGGGGTGGGGGGGGAGGTATTGTCATTCCCTCAGGGATGTCGCAATGAGGACATGAAAACGGAAGGTTTGGAGAAAGGCAACACAGGGTCCATCCCTACTTCATGAGGTGCCACAGCCTCCCAAACCACACTTTGGGCTGCTCTTAGAGAATGAAAAGAGGGAAGACTATGGTTCAGAACCCGAGAGTCCAATTGCTGCCTTCTCTATAGTAGGCAGGACAGGAGATAGGAACTTGGACCAGCTGCCCTGGAGAGATGGGCTGAAACAGGCCACCGAGCTCTTCCTAGGTAGGACTTACAGATAGCCACATGCAAGTGACTGTCCCTCATATTTTTTCTACCCAGCCTACCCAGGGCTATAACACCTTGAGAAATTCATTATTCTGTTGGAGTTAGACATCACAGAGCCAAATGGCCTTTAAGAGTGGTAACTCTACCTAGGACAACTTTGCACGCATGAACTGACCAGCAGTCTCCTTGCAGAGAATATGGAACCCGAGAGGGCATGTGTTTGAACAGCATGGTGGGGCAGGGGCCGTTGGAGTGGAACTGTCTGGAGCAGAGTGCCTGATTTATCATTGGCACTCCAAGAACGTTGGTTGAATATGCTTTGCGATTTATCTGATAAAGGGTTTTCTTCCTTCTTCCTTCCTTCCTTTTTTTTTCTCATCTTCTATTCTTGGTCTGTTCACATGAAATATTTAACTTAGATCCCTGGTCTAAAATTAAAAGCCTAGGTTAGAACAAGTTTGCAGGAATGAATCACATGCACTCAAATAGTTCTTTCTTAGAATGGTCGACCACAGGAAGAAATCGCTACTCATGAGCACATTCAAGGTCACAGTGAATCGTTTTCCTTTGTTTCCGTCCCAGTTATACTGGTCTTTGTTCCTTGTTCCCAGAGAAAAGACTGTCCTGGTGTTACCCACTGATTCTGGCTTTTTATTCCTTCCTGGTTACTCATATTTTTGAACCCCAAATTCTAGGTGGCAATGAAGGGCTGTTGTGATCATTTCACACCACACATGGATTAATAACCTCATGACTTTTCCCTGAAATCAAGTGTCTCCAAGACAGAGAGAAGTTGTTGTAGGGAGGAGAGAATGAGCAGTGACCAGGGAGCCTTGTCACACTGAATAGATCATCTTTATTTTCTTGGTCGTAGGAGTGGGGTCACCAGGAGGGTCTATGGCAAACCACATTGGACAGCTGGAATGGTTTATTTTTAGTGGTAACAGAGGAAGAACTTCCAAAGATAGGACTTGAGCCCATGCTCTGTTCTGCCGGTTCAGACTTGAGGAGGCTGGCAAAATGGACTGGGGGTTCTGAGACAGAATAAAGCCTGCATGGCCAACTCATGGAACTCTGGGGGTGGCAGCTGGTCCCACTACAATGCACAAGGAATGGACTTTGTGGAGTTTTGGATTTGGTCCTCACATCTCTTCCAATGCATTTTGCAGCAGGAAAGACCCATTTCCCTTCTTATTTGTCTTTCTTCTCACTAACTCCTGACCCCTTATTCCCACCAGTGACTTTGATAACTTTTCCCAGCCCTCTCACAGCTAATGGCAATCCTTGAGGCCTCACAGAGTGGACAAAGAATGTGTGTGGGGGGATTCATCTTTGGAACCAATGACTCATGAGCTGAGTAGATAGTCCTTATGAAGTGTGGCTTTAAAATCATGAAAATGCTGTGCAGTCCCCAAACTTGGCTCTGCACTGCCTGGCATGCTTCCTGCGATCACCCCGTAAGAATAAAGCGTTTCCACAGAAAGACGGTGTGAACATGCAGATCTGAACCTGGAGATCAGTGCCTTATCTGGGAGCAGTGGCCAGCTGGGACCTAGAGAATTAGCTTTGGTGAGTCAAAGGTTGCTGTATGTCTTGGGTCTGAAACCCTTTTCAGGTTTGTGTCTCTCCCCCTGCTCTCAGAAGAGGCCCTGAAAACTCTTGCACACAGGGAAGTAATGACCCTGAGGCTCCCTCCCTGGGGCCTTTGCATCTCAGAAGATGTTCTGTGGAATGTGAGATGCTCGCATGCAGAGTTTTTAGACCATAAAGGAGGCCAGGAAAGACTTTTTGGTGCTACTGTTTGGGGAATCCAGCCAGAGGGACCCTGACTTCTTTGTTTAGGTTTAAAGGCTTCTCTTTTGGGGTCTTAGGCAGGATGGACCTCTGAGAGACAGACTTTAGCAAGAGGTCTGCCAGTGGGGTTTTTCTTAGACTTAATTTTTTAGAGCAATTTTAGGTTTACAGCACAATTGAGTGGAAAATCTGGAGATTTCCCATATACACCTGCCTCTACATACCCACAGCCTCCCCAACTATTAAAATCCTGTACCAGAAAGGTGCCTGAGTGCTACCTTCATTGATGATAAACCTACATTGGCACATTATTATCACTCAGAGTCTTTAGTTTACATTAAGGTGTAAACCTCTTGGTGTTGTACATTCTATGGTTTAATGTGTAATGACAGATATTCACTATTATGGTATCATAGAGTAGTTCTACTCTTTAAAAATCTCGTGTGCTCTGCCTATTTATGCCTCTCCTCTCCTGTAATCCCTGGCAACCACCGATCCTTTTACTGTCTCCACATTTCTGTTTTCCCCAGAATATCATATAGTTGGAATCACACATATCTACCCTTTTCAGATAGGCTTCTGTCAGTTAGTAATATGCATTTAAGATTTTTGCATATTTTTTCATGGCTTGATAGCTCATTTCTTTTTAGTATTGAAGATATTCCATTGTCTGGAGGTACTACAGTTTATTTGTCTATTCACCTACTGAAGGACATCTTGGTTGATTTCAAGTTTTGGCAATTATGAATACAATTGCTATAAACATCTGTGTGCAGATTTTTGCATGGACTTAAGTTTCCCTTCTTTGGGTAAATGCCAAGGATCGCAACTGCTGGAGCATATAGGAAGAATATTTAGTTGTCTAAGAAACTGTCAAAATGTCTTCCAAAGTGGCTATACCATTTTTCATCTGGTGGTAAATGAAAGTTCCTGTTTCTTCTCCATATTCTTTCATTTCCTTTCATCTTCTCCAGCATTTGGTGTTAGTGTTCTAGATTGTAGCCATTCTAATAGGTGTGTACGGATATCTCATTGTTGTTTTCATTTATATTTCCATGATGACATATAATATGAAGTATCTTTTCATATGCTTATTTACTATCTGTGTATCTTCTTTGGAGTGGTGTCTGTTAATACCTTTGGTCCATTTTTTGATTGAGTCTGTTTCCAAATTGTTGAGTTTTAAAAGATCTTTTATATTTTAGATAATAGTTCTTTTCTCCTCCTCCGATGCTAATTTTCTCATTCTCTTGTCGGTGTCTTTTGCAGAATAGAAAAATGTGATTTTAATGAAATTCAGCTTAATATGTCTTTCTTTCATGGATAGTGCCTTAGTATTGTATCTAAAAAGTCATTGCCAAACCTAAAATCATCTAGATTTTCTTTTATGTTATTTTCTATGTTATTATGTTATTAATGCCTAGTATATATATATAAAATGCCTAGAATATATATATATATATAATGCCTAGAATATATATATATAATGCCTAGAATATATATATATATAATGCCTAGAATATATATATATATATATATATATATATATATATATATATACACACACACACATACACACACACACACTTATATATATATTTACATTTAGGTCTGTGATTTATTTTGAGTTATTTTTTGTGAAGGGTTTAAGTTCTTCATCTAGAATCTTTTTTTTTTTTTTTTGCATATGGGTGTCCAGTTGTCCCAGCACCATTGGTTAAAAGACTATCTTTGCTTCATTGGATAGCAAAGTCTAGACCCTTCTTTGAGCAAGGTGAAATTCTTTACTATGCAATAATAATCACTTGATGTCTTAAGGCAAAGTTTTCCCTCACCTATGAAAAGAGAATAAAAATTCCCACTGCTCAGGGACAATATGTTGGCCGAAGGATACATATGAAAGCACTCGACAGCTGTTGTTATTACTTTCCTTCACAAATGTAAGATAGAGCTTGGCTATTCGTTGGCAGAATTGGCATCAAACTTAACCATATTTTGAACCTCAATCTTCTGTTTCTGTTCTTCCTTTCTCTCATTGTCACTATGTGCCTTAGTCTCTGCACTCGCTGGTAGTACCATGCCCTGTGTCTGCTGTTTTGAAAAATGAAGCAGGCTCAGTGTTTGGAACTCAGTGTGTGCCTCCCTTTAATTCCCTTGTTTGCATATTTTAAAACGGGTTTCTAAATGAAATATCTAAGCAATTCACAGAACAAAGAAAAAATCATAATGACAATTAGAACATATTTTTTAAAAAATGGAACTAAAACTCCAAGCAATCATGTATCAAAACTTTTAGTTATAGCTAAAGAGATACACTTAATGAAAGTTAATATTTTAAATGCTATATTAGAAATAGAGAAAGGCTAGAACTTCATTAACTTATAATGCAACTTGAAAATTATGAAAAGAACAGCAAAATAAATCCAAAGAAGCTGAAGGAAAGAAATATGTAAGATAAAAACAGAAACTTGTAATCTAGAAAATACCATTAAGAGCATCAACAAAGCTAAAATGTGGTTCTTTGAAAATATTAACAGTTAAATCTCTGGCAAGATTAATCAATAAAAAAGGAAAGAACAAAATTAAATAAGAGGAAAACTACAGATGTAGGAAAAATTAAAAACAGGAAGAGTTTTAGGAGTAACTTTTCAATAATAAATTAGAAAGCAGATATGAAGATAAATTTCTAAACTTCTAGAAATACAACTTAAAATGGACTAAAAAGGAAATAGAAAAAATCAGTCTTCTATAATTAACCCTTGAAAAAAGTGTTTAAAAATTTTCTTCAAGCCTATACTAAACTCTGATGATTTTAAAGTCAAGTTTTAGCAAGTATTTAAATAATAGATAATTCAAATCTTATGCAAACTCTTTCAGATAGTAGAAAAATAGAGAATATTTCTCAATTAATTTTATGATATGAGTTAAAAGTTGATATCAAAACAAGGCAAAGACAGTTAAAGAAAGAGACATTATTGACTAATATCACCTATGAACTTATTTGCAAAATCTTAAATAAAAAATTATCAAGCCAAATTCTGGAAGATATTATGACCAAGTTGATTTAATCCTAGTAATACATGAAGATTTAACATTAGAAATCACATAAGAAATTAAAGGATAAAAACCGTGTGATCATCTCAATAGATGTAGGAAAAGCATTTCATAAAATTACAAATCTATTCATTATTAAAAGCTCTAAGCAAATTAAGAATAGAAGGAACTTCCTTGACCTGAATAAAAGCATTGATAAAATGGCAAAATTAGAATGTCATATCTCTTTTCTTCTGTTCAGGATTGTACTGAAAGTATTAGCCAGCGAAGTAACTCAAGAAAATTAAATTAAAGTATAACAACTGAAAGATAAGAAATAAAACATTGTATATAACATTGTCTGTGTTGAAAAAGTAAAAGGATCTTCAGATAACAGTTTATTAAAAAAAGAATATTTGGCAAGGTTCTGAATATAAACTCTAAATACTAAAGATGCCATTTATGAAAGCAACATTATCTAGGAATAAATCTAACAAATGATGTGCAAAAGCATAGAAAAGGTACAAAACTTTATTGAAAGATATTAATGTATTAACCTAAATGAATAGAGAGTATGTCATGTTTATGGATGCAAAGACAATGTCATAAAGACAAAAATTCTCCACAGATTCTTCTATAGATTCAGTGAAATTTTAATTCATGAAATTTGATAAGAGGATTCTAAAATTTATATGTAAAAACAATGGGCAAAAAAAAAGGCTATATTGTTTTGAAGAAGAACAAGGTACAGAACGTTGATACCTAGTCTATATATCAAAATGTATTTGGTACTATAGTAATAAAAGCAAGGTGAGGCTGATTTGGTGATAAAGATGTCAACCAAATGATCAGAATAGAGAACTGAGAAGCAGACCCACATAATATGGAATCTCATTCATGCCACAGTGATCACTGTAGAGTAGTGGAGAAAGTTAGAATTCCTAAACACTCCATTGTTTTTTCATGTGGAAAATGTAAAATTGGATTTGTCCCCATACCATACACAAAAATCAGTTCCAAATAGGAAAAAACCCATATGTGAAAGGTAAACTATATAACTTTTATAAACAATATAGAAAAAAATGATTTTGGAATAGAGAAGAATTTCTTAAATAAAAATCACAAAAAATAGCACTAATTGAAAAGATAGATGAATTCATCTGTAGTAAAATCAAGAGTGTCTTTCCATTAAAACACCCAGTAGAGTGAAAAATAGGCCAAAGCTAGGATGAGATATTTGTAACTCAAATAAGCTACAAAAGATTAGTATCCATATCTAAAATATATAAAGTTTTCACAATCAATAAGAATGTAACATATAACTCACTAAGAGAAATGGAGGGAGAGGGCAAGAAACAGTTACGGGCATTTCACAGAAGAGGAAACTTAAATGGTCCCTCAACTAAAACGAATATATTTATCAAATATTTGGTACATAAAAGAAGTAAGGGTATGAAAATGGCAGTGTCAGTTAAGAGTTCAAAATTAATATATTGATAATTTTAAAAGCATATTATTTTGATTTACAGAGTTTAGCACCATAAAAAACTGCAAATAAATTTAGAGCTTTTGCTGCTGGAGAGTGGGACTAAGGGCTAGATAAAGGAACTAAGTACTCCTATATTCTTCTAAAAATATGTGCACTTAAAAATCAAAGAATATAATAAAATATTCCACTTTAAAAAGAAGCAAAATGCTAAATATTCTAGAGCAAATATGCTCAAAGCTGGCAGCATCTGCATATAAATATATCTATGAAACTTTACCAAGGGACATAAAAGAAGAATTTAATAAATAAAGGGATATACAATGTTCTGGGATGGGAGGATAATGTAAGGATGCCAGTTCTCCCCAAATTAACCTATAATTTTAACATCTCTCCAAACAAAAGAAAAAAAATTCTTTAGAAGATGATCTAAAATCCTTTAGAAGACTATTAGGTAAAAATAGCTGAGCGAAAAAAAACAATAAGAGTTATAAAGATTTCATTTATCCTAAAAATTAAGATAACATAAAAATTCAGTACATAAGTATTTTACTCCTGGTGGAATGGTAGACAGATTAATTGTACTAAAATAAAAATGATCAGTTGAACTCATCAAGAGCATAAAAAGTGACATCCACAGTTGTGGGGAAAATAACATAGTTTTGCGACCTGGGTTTATTTGGAACCAATGGTAAAGTCTTACATGGTGCACATCTGATAATGAAAAGAGTATGAAATACTTTGTAGAATATAATCTCATTTTTGGAAGAATAACTAAAGTTATATTTGAACACATGCACATACACACACAGATGCTAAGAATAAAAACAAATAGTAATACTGATTATCCTGGGTTGTTGGCCATAAGTAGTTTTTATTTTCTACTTTATCAGTATTTTCTAATTTTTTTAAAAGAAGAAACTCGTTTTCAAAAATTCAGCTAGTTATTTTAGGAAGTATAAAGTAGATCTAAATATTTCTATCATATACATTGAAAAACTCTTAAAAACATTCTAAGTTTCTGAGATTCTGCTACCCGTATTTCTTTTTTATTTGTGTGACAAAGATATTAAACATGAAATTGTGCTCTTCACATTTATTTAACTATTCTCCTTAAAGTACTTGCACTGCATTATTTTAAGCAGTTAACAACAACAAAAAATTGATGAATTTCCATGCAAAACAATAATAGATTATGCTTCATTATATGGAAATATATTTGTTCAAAACAGCTCATTCCCCAACCACATCAGACCATCCAGTGTTACTACCTCTGGCTACATGCACATTTTCTTAACACCATTTAATCTAAATTGCTCCATGATTTTACAGAGTCATTCTTTGAAGATGAAATTTTCCATGCTTGGTTCTCTACCAAAGGTGATTTCATTTGACTAAGATCGAAAAAAAATGTATAGTCCAAACTGTCCAGTCATTTTTGCAGTTATATAAGGATGAAGAAAACACTCTATTTGAAAACCAATTTAAAAGACTTTTCCTTTTCCCAAATAGTAACCTAAGCGGCTGTTTGGGGGAAGTTTAATATTTGCATCCCACCAGTCCCCAAACAGCAGCATTTTTAGAAACAGCCTACGGTTGATTTCAATTCTCTGCTTTCTTTTTTCTTCCTTTTTCTCAGGTTTTTTTTTTTTTTTTTTTTTTTTTAAGAGAGAATATGGTGCAGTGGGTATCGCTCAGAGCTAGAGTTAGATGCTGGGTCTGAGCTGGAGTCCTAAAACATACGACTGCCTGACTTGTCCATGCCATTCAAAGTCCCATGTGTCTGCTGAGAAGCCTGATGCTGTAGTTAGCATCATTGAAGGTGATAGAAAAAAACTGGTGGGAGCTTTCCAAGCTCTGTGAAACACAAGCACGGTGCACTGACAGGCAAACTCTCTAAAAGGTGTTTTGGTCTCTGTAGGTTGCTGGCTTACACTGAACAACCTGTGTTAACAACATTTACCTCACATTATGAAAGATGACAAAGACAGACCAGTTAAATGAACTCATAAATAAGCCAGCACAGTGAGCATTACATTACAGGGTGCTTTTAGTGGGTGAGTCTTCAGTTTTTTTGACCAAAACTTACTTACACTGAGGCTTACTTACCAAGGCTATTGTGTATAGTTACACAGGTTGTACACTGCACAATTTGAAAGGGTGCCTTTCACAGACCCCTTGGCCAGTCTATCCCTCCCAGTCCCACTTGCCAGTGGAGAACTCCACCAAACCTTAGAAAGGGGGAAAAAAACCCAAAGTTGCAATTGAAGCTTATATCAGATTTTAAAATTACAAAATTTAAAATTTAAGCCTATCTCAGATTTTAACACTAAAAAATTTGCTCTAGGCACTTAAAATAATAATAATTTTATTACACATAACTTGAGATTTTGTTTGGAGTTACTCATATCATATAAGTTCAAGAGAAGCACATCTAATAAAGTGACACTGGGCAAGAAAATTTAAGGGAAATTACACACACATCTGTTTTAGCAATAAGGAAATGGATGATTTTATTTGAATCCAAATGCATATATATCTTAAGCTCTGATTGTGGAAGATGGTCAGCCAAAAAATATGACTGATGACAATATGCATCATTATCTATCATAGGATTAACCAAGCAACTACGAAAACAGAAAAATAAAACCAAGGTTGGTTGCCTGGCCAGTCTCAACATTTTGCATGTATTAACTTATTTCTTACATGTATTAACTCATGACACAACTTTGAGGTAGATAATATTTTCTCTATTTTACAGACAAGACACTTAGAGATCAAACAACAGCACGATGGCTTTAATTAATGGCTACCCTGATCCATGGCCTTTGCTCTATAACTTTGTAGTTTCCACCCATTATGAATACTGGGCTAGTTTTCTGTCTTGCTTTGGCCAATAGAATAGAGAAGAAGTGAGAACAAGCCTGGGCACCTCTTGGAGGATGGAGGAGGTGAAGGAGAGCTGAGGCACCCTGGCCAACAGGCAGCCAAGCTGATTCTGAAGCAGAGCCGTCTAATTCTTAGTCATTCCCAATATTGATGACACACAGACAACAAAGACTCTTGTGATGCACGCAAAGGCAGACTCTGCAATTATCAATGTGTGAGCTATATTTCATAGAAGAATACCAAATTTGAATCCTTGGAACACTCTAATAACAGACCAAATTACCAGAAGGTTGCTTACTGGTAAGTAACCCTTATTAATGTATAAAAATATTTGAAATTGCATATCCATTTACTATAATAACTGAAGAAGTGACTTATCATTCAGGATGTTGAAACTCACCAGCTAAAGACCACCAGAAACATACTTATGGTCAAACAAAGTTAAGTTTATTTAGCTGTTACAGAAAGAGAGAGAGCACATGATAGGAACCATGAGATGTCTTGCTAAGATGTCTTTATTATAGATTTCGGATTTGTACTCAGTGATTCTTAGGAAGGTTGAAGGAAGTTGGGGGTCAGGTTTGGACTGGATATGTCAGGATGTGGAGAGCAATCTGGGACCAGTACCATCAGAAAGTGCAGGCAATTTGATGATCGGGTATCTTGGTAATTTTTATTTAGTAGATGGGAGGATTGAAGCAATACTAGAGAGTTGTCATTGGTACAGAAGAAACAGTGACTCCTATCAGCAAGCAAAAAAAAAAAGTTTATTTTTATGATTGTGGTATGGCTTTGTCTCTGCCTTGTTTCAGGCATGGTCTCAGAGTGGCCTTGTCTAAGTTTTGTTTATGTTCTGTGAAAGTTGTTTATGTTCATTTGGGAACACTTTGCTTCAGCCTAGCTGTTAGCTGCTAGCTTTCAGCTGTTGGTGCCATATTTTACTTCCTAAGGAATCACTTGGAGACCACTGGTAGGAGCCCTTCTGCAAAAATGAAGACGTGTCCTGAGAGCAGTGCATTCTAAAGCATGTGGGTTGCATGTAAGTTATGGCCTCAAAGGTCCAGAGACGAGATGATGGAAGTTGGAGGAGGCAGCTGCCGAGAGGGAGCATGTATGAGGAGAGGCTACTGGGAATCGGGAGTTTGACCAGGAGCCCACATACCAACCTTGCCTCTGGCTGTGATTCTGAGAGGGGACTTAACTACCAAAGAAATGAGTACTTCGAAAAACATGCAGACTGCCTGTGGGTAAAGATAGCATCAAGCCAGCCAGGAAAACAGGAGAGATAGGACCTGGGGCAAAGTATAGTGAAACTAAGGAAAGGAAGCAGCATACCGGAAAAGGCAGAGGACAAGCCGAGTTCTGAAAATAATCACAGGCAGTGTCTTGAAGAAAATTCTGGAAATTGTGTGGTATTCTCGGAAGTATGCACAAAGACAGGACTTCTGAGTATCAGGGAAGAAAAATCATGAAGAGATTATGGGCAGTTATGCAAAGGCACCTGAATAAGAGCAGTGGAAATGTACAGGATTTGGAAGGATTTAAATCCTTTAAATAATTCTACACATGCTAAACTTAGAATCACATTTCAAGGTAGTAAAGAGCTTAGTTGATGTAGGAACATAGATAAATGATACACTGTGCAAATCTGAGCATACGGAAAAAAGACAATGAGGTGAAAATGACAAAAGAGAATAAATAGAAACAGGGTTGGATGACAGAAAACCCAAATGTGGGAAATTCTAAAGGAAAGATCCAAACAAATGGAGCTAAAGTCAATGTTTCACATTTCCTCAGTTATAATTTCCCCCCATTTCAATCTTTCTGAAATTAAGATGTGTCTGATGTCTTATATTTGCCTGCCATTTTCCCCTCGAAACTAGTCAGCGATGTACCTTTTCATTTGACGTCATTTTAGAATCAAGCAAATATGTTAAAGGAAGAAAACTTCATTTACCAAAAACAGATTCAAGTATTGCAGATTGAAAAGGGTCACTTGAGTTCCAAGGAATATAAATGGAAAATACCCTAAATTAAAGATTTCTTGGCAAAAACTTTTAACTCTTAGAGCAAAAAATTCTATAAGCCTCCAGGCCTAAATATCATATTACCCACAAATGAACAAGTGCCAGGCTGTCTTCCTGCTGCCCTCCAACAGCAAAAGTTAGGAGTTCACAGAGGTTGAAAATTGTGGCCCAGGAGTTTTTTACTCAGCCAAGTTATTGACATTTAATAGCTATAAAAAGACACTGCTGGGATATACAATGTATATCACTCAGGGTTCTCCAGACAAACATAACCAATAAAATAGAGAGAGTAAGAGAGAGAGAAAGAGAGAGATTCATTTTAAGGAACTGGCTCATGAAATTGTAGAACCTGGCAAGTCCAAAATCTGTAGGGAAGGCTGGCAAGCTGGAAACTCAGGTAGAATTTCTCTTACAATCTTTTTTTAAAAATATATTTTTATTTTTCAATTACAGTTGACATATTTACAATACTATATTAGTTTCAGGTATACAACATAGTAATTAGATGTTTATTTAACTCACAAAGTGATCACCCTGATAAATCTAGTACCCATCTACACCACACAGTTATTACAATATTATTTACTCTATTCCTATGCTACACTTCACATCCCCATGACTATTTTATCAATTAGAGTTGGCATCCAATATTATTTTATATTAGTTTCAAGTATACAGCATGGTGGCCAGACATCCACAAAACCCACGAAGTGATCCCCCAACCAGTCTAGCACCCACCTGACACCATGCGTAGTTATTACAACATTGTTGACTGTATTCCCTGTGCTGCACTTCACATCCTTGTGATTACTTTGTAACTACCAATTTGTACTTCTCTATCCCTTCTCTTTAACCCAACCCCAACTCCCTCCCATCTAGCAACAACCAGTTTGTTCTCTGTATTTATGAGTCTGTTTTCATTTTGTTTGTTTGTTTACATTGTTTTTTAGATTCCACACATAAGTGAAATCATATGGTATTTGTCTTTCTCTGCCTAACTTATTTCACTTAGCATAATACCCTCTAGGTCCACCCATGTTGTTTCAAATGGTAAGATTTCATTTTTTTATGGCTGAGTAATATTCCATTGTACCACCACCTCTTCTTCAAATTGTCTATTGATGGGGACCTAGGTTGCTTCCATATCTTGGCTATTGTAAATAGCACTGCAGTGAACATAGGGATCTGTATATCTTTTCAAACTTTTTTTTTTTTTTTTTTGGTAAATACCCAGAAGTGTAATTGCTGGGTCAAAAGGTAGTTCTATTTTTAATTTTTGAGGAACTGTCAAACTGTTTTCCATAGCAGCTATACCAATTTTAAATCTCACCAACAATGTGTGAGGGTTTCCTTTTCTCCACATCCTCGCCAATACTTGTTGATTTTTGTTTTATTGATGATAGCCATTCTGACAGGTGTGAGGTGTCATCTCATTGTGGTGCATTTTTCTGATGATTAGTGACATTAAGCATCTTCTCATATGTCTGTTGGCCATCTCTATGACCTCTTTAGAGAAATACTTATTCAGGTCCTCTGCCAATTTTTTAATTGGATTCTTTGTGTTTTTTTTTTGGTGTTGAGTTATATGAGTGCTTTATAAAATTTGGATATTAACCCCTTATCGGATGTATCAAAAACAAGTATTTTTTCCTATTCAGTAGGTTATCTTTTCATTTTGTTAATGGTTTACTTTTCTGTGCAAAAACTTTTTAGTTTGATGTAGTCTATTTGTTTATTTTTTTCTTTTGTTCCCCTTGCCCAAGGAGATATATCAGGAAAAAAATATTACTTAGAGGAATGTCAGAGAGTTTACTATCTATGTTTTCTTCTAAGAGTTTTATGGTTTCGAGTCTTCTATTTAAGTCTTTAATTCATTTTGAGTTTTTTTTGTATATGGTGTAAGAAGGTGGTCCAGTTTCATTGTTTTTTTTTTGCATGTCTGTCTAGCTTTCCCAACATCATTTATTGAAGAGACTTTCTTTACCCTATTGTATATTCTTGTCATCTTGTCATCGATTAAATAACCATATAGGTGCGGACTTATTTCTGGGCTCTCCATTCTGTTCCATTGATCTATGTGTCTGTTTTAATGCCAGTACCATGCTGTTTTGATTACTATAACCTTGTAGTATAGTTTGATATCGGGTAGTATGATACCTCCAACTTTTTTCTTCTTTTTTAAGATTGCCATGGCTTTTTGGGATCTTTAATGGTTCTATATAAATTTTTAGATTATTTGTTTCAGTGCTGTGAAAAATGCCATTGGTATTTTGATAGGGATTGCATTGAATCTATAGATTGTTTTGGGTAGTATGGACATTTTAATAATGTTAATTCTTCCTATCTATGAGCATTGTATATACTTCCATTTATTTTTTCTTCTTCAAGTTCTTTCTTCAATGACTTATAATTTTCCGAGTACAGGTCTTTTATCTCCTATGTTAAATTTATTCCAGGCATTTTATTGCTTTTGATGCAGTTATAGATGAGATTGTTTTCTTAATTTCTCTTTCTGATAGTTCATCATTGGTATAAAAAATGCAACCGATTTTTGAATATTAATTTTGTATCCTGTTACTTTAGTAAATCTATTTATCAGTTCTAACAGTTTTTTGTGGAACCTTTAGGGTTCTCTCTATATAGGATTATGTCATCTGCAGATAACGACAATTATACTTCTTCCTTTTTAATTTGGATGCCTTTCATTTCTCTTTCTTGTCTGATTGCTGTGGCTAGGACTTCTAATACTGTGTTGAATAAAAGTGGTGAAAGGGGACATCCTTGTCTTGTTTCTGATCTTAAGAAAATGCTTTTAGCTTTTCCTCTTTGAGTCGATGTTAGCTGTGGGTTTGTCCTGTATGGCCTTTATTAAGTTGAGGTACGTTCTCTCTATTCTCACCTAGCTGATAATTTTTATCATAAATGGATGCTGGATTTTTCCTGTATTATAGTCTTGAGGCAGAATTCCTTCTTCTTGGAGAAATTTCAGTTTTTGCTCTTAAGGCCTTCAACTGATTGGACGAGGCCCACATACATGGTGGAGAGTAATTTGCTTCACTTAATACCAGCTGATTGTAAACATTAATTACATCTATAAATAACCTCACAGCAACATCTAGACTAGTATTTGTCCAAACAACTGGGCATTATAGCCTAGTCAACTTGACACATAACATTAACCATTAATCAAGGATTCACAAAATGTCAGCTTTCTTCAAACAAATGTCTTGAAGGTATTTTCTAGATAAAAAATACAAAATTGAGAAAACCATGGTGAAAAAAATATTGGTGACACAAATCCATTAAAGTAAAAGTGTGAAAACTGTATATCTGTTTCTAGAATTGAATGAAAAAAAAACAAGAATATTCTTGAGAAGTGAAAATGCTCTAATATTAAAAATTGTATTGTAACTATAATTTAGATACAAAACCCTAGATTATATTAACAAAGGAAAGGGAGGGAAAATAAAAATGAAGGTCTTATCTAAAATTGACAGAAGAAAAAGGTACTAATTTATGTACTTAACTGAGAGTTATTGGGAAAACATATTTCAGTAATTATATCAAAACACTAAATTAACATCTATCATTAATTCATACATGATTAGAACTAATTCATGCTTCTTAATTCTTGAAAGCTCTTACACATCCTGATGCCCTGGTGGCACCCAAGACTGGTTACACCGGAATCTCTTGGGATGGGGCCCAGTTTCCAGTAGTGTTTGGAGCTCCTCAAGTGATTCCATATTCGTTCAGCCAAGTTTAAGAGCCCTTGTCCTTGGCCTTTTCCTTTTCTTATGTTTCTTTGGGAGGGATATTTTACTTTAGCATAAAATTTCACAATTACGTTCCCCTCTACCTTTCCTCTGAGTCTCCTTTTGAGTCATTCTTGGTTATTGGGTTACAATCTACAGATCGCTGCTACGCAAAGTACAGTCCAAAGGCCAGAGGCCCCAGATCTCTTTGGAACTTGTTGAAAATGTGCCTGTTTTATTACCCTGCCTTCTTAAGTGGGCTTCTTGACTCCTAATCTTTTCTTCTTCAAACTTTTAACAGAATGCTCTTTCTAAAATAAAAGCTGATCATGCCATAAGTCCTTCAATAATCAATCAGAAACTCCATTTGTCCTAAAAATCTAAGGCCCTGAAAATGGACTCCAGTGTTCTTGAAGGATTGTCCTCTTTACCTTATCTCAAACTTCCTTCTTGGCCTCATTTCCCATCCTCCTAACTCCAGGTACATCAGGCTACTAGCCATTCACCGAATAGGATAGACCCTTTCACACTTCCATTCTTGGACTAGTGTTTTCTGCAGCCGTGAATGCCTCTCGCCCCATTTTTTCACTAACTCAATCTTTCCTAAGACTCCAATCTCCCAGTCAAAAGGAATTTCTCTTCTTTCTTGTAGCCCTGGTTTCATTCAGTCTTATGTGCTAACTTGTATGTTTTTCCTCCCAGATTGTTAATTCTTGGAAGGGAGAATCTATGCCCTTCAGCCCCTGATTCTCCAGTGAGTGATTGTAGAACAAATGTTGTGGGTCACATTCCAAATGTCTGTAGGCAAATTCTTTTAGCAGGGTCAAGCCACCCTACATTCCATGGGCACAACAGAGGGCAGGGCCAGCCCACATTTTATTTCAAAAGTAATTATTGCAAAGGGTCTCTAACTTTGGCCTGTTAAGCAACTCCTTGATGTTTTGTGGAAGTTCCATGCTCTCTCATTATCCTCATCTTTTACTCTACACTGAAATAATTTATTCCACATATTTGCTATTGCCCTCTCCTGACACTAT
Organism: Eonycteris spelaea; assembly: GCA_003508835.1. Taxonomy (NCBI): domain Eukaryota; kingdom Metazoa; phylum Chordata; class Mammalia; order Chiroptera; family Pteropodidae; genus Eonycteris; species Eonycteris spelaea. Next base: position 1,907,159 of record PUFA01000110.1, read on the forward strand.
ATTCTTTTCACTCATATTGACTTCTTCTGGGGACCCGGTCTGTCCAAATTGGATTCAAGAAGTGAATCAACTTTCTAAAGATGATGATTCAACTTCTTTTAAATCTGGGGACAGTATTGGAAGCTCAAATTAAATGTCTAAGTAATTGCCCAAGAACTTTGCTTAGGGAGAGGATGTGGAATTTCAGTGTCAACTGACGAAAACATTCATGCTTTTTGGCAGTTTCTAAAGAGAATAAGGCTGTCTGCCTATATGTTTGTGCACTCAAAAGGCAATTAATCTATTTTAACAACAGAACAAGGCTGTCTCTACTTAGGAATCATACTGATCAGCACAGATTCCTGGAAGAGCCTTTGTAGCCCAAGAGTCTGACAGGGTAGCACACAATCCAAGCTGTCCAACTGTGACTGCCAGGTCCCCAGTGCTTGGACTAAACACACCAAAAGCTGACAGACAGAGATGACTCTGGAGGTGACAAAGCCCTAGATGAAAACCATTAAGGAGGACAATATATTTTCCCCAAAGTCTGCTTTTCTGCAAGACCTGATCCAAATATTTTACTCATATCATGCTCTCTTCCTCTTGGAGACAAGTTGTTTACTATTATGGTATAATGTTATTTACACAGAGCCCCGAGGCCCAGTTCCCAAGCACTAGGAGCCAGATTCTGCGCTTGTCCTCTTGATCAAACTCCCACCCTGTGCTCTGCCAAACTGAGAATAAACCAAGACAGAGGAAGAGATGAGATCTAAGAAACAGGGAATCCAACTTCGGAGAAAAGCAAATGGAATCTCAAAATGATAGTAATGAGAAGTCTCATTACTATCAGGTGCTCATCAGGTCTAAGGTGTTACTAACTCAAAGAAAGGAGAGTGGAATTTCCAAGAAGGCATGTCTCCAAGACAAAAGAGAAACTATAGATTACTTGATGTGATTGATCTTTAGAAAAATCGTTTGAGAAGCTATTAGAAGATATGGGGACAGTGAGCAAAAGGTAAAAAGAAGTCTAAGCAAATTAAAAGCAAGGCAATTATTAACCTCAGGAAAAACAAAAATTAAGAAAAGAAACATCATTGTAGTATTCTACAGTGTTCAGCTGAATAATATTTGTATAAGCATAACAATGTGAAAACAATACTATCTAGCCCCAAATAATATATATTAAGAAAAACTCATTAACATAGAAGATTTTAATTCATTATTCTTGGTCCAAGACAGATAAAGTGAACAAAAAATAACTAAGGATATAAAATCATAAAATATCTATATATGAACTCTGTACCCTAATAAAAATGAGTACATCTTCTTGACAAGTGCACATAATTATTTGTGATAATTGACCCATATTAGTTACTAGGAAAAACTTAATAAATTCCAAGCAGAAATAATACAGATAGCATTTTTTGATCACTTTGCTATCAAACTAGAAATTAAGAATATCAGAAAAAGCCTAAAAATTAAAAACTAAAACATACATCTTATTTAAACTCTTGAACTCAAATAGTAACTTTGTAGACAAAAGCATCTGCATCCCTTTGGGCTTGTTAGAAATGAAGACTCTCAGATGCACCAGACTTACTGTGTCAGGGTCTGCATTTTACAAAATACACAGAGAATTTGAAAGTGCGTTCATATTTATCTATTGCTATGGAGTGAATATTAGTGTTCCTCAAAATTTAAATGTTAAAATCGAATCCCCAATGTGATGATATTTGAAGGTGAGGTCTTTGAGAGGTAATTAGGTCAGGAGTGTGAAATGCTCATGAATGGGATTAGTACCCTTAGAAGAATAGGCCAGAAAGCGAGCTCACTCTCTTCCCACCATCTGAGGATACAAGGGAAAGTCAGCCATCTGCAAACCAGAAAAGGACTGTCACCAACCTGACTATGCTGGCACCCCGGCCTCAGATTTCCAAGTTCCAGAACTGTAAGAAATACAGTTCTATTGTTGACAAGCCATTCAGTTTATGTTATTTTATTATAGCAGCTTGAGCTAAGATATGCATTATTTCCCCAAAATAATGATAATTAAGATATGCACCATACCTATGGGTCAAAAATGGCAGAGTACAGAAAAAAAATATTAGCCTTAAATATCTATATTAAGAAAAGTAAAACAAAAAAAAAACCAGTGCATTAAATATTCAACTCAAAAAAATTAAAGAAAAACAAATTAAAGTAAAAAAACAAAGGAAGAACTTCATAATGATAAAAGTAGAAATTAATGAGTTAGAAAAACAGTAGAATTAAAGTCTATTTCTCTTGAAAGAAAAAAGTTAATAAAATGCGTGACAAATAGAAGATTTAATAAAGCAAAGAGGGAGGAAGCACAAACACAAAATGGGAAAGGGCAAAAGATAAATAACCTCAAAAACAGACTAAATAATTTTCAAAATTAGACTATTTGCACAATTCTATGCAAGTAAAATTTAAATATGCAAATACAAATGAAATTTTAAAATCTGGATGACATAAATAATTTTCATGGAAAATATAATTCACTAAAACTACTCTCGAGATACACAAAGACCATATGGTCCAATCTATATGGATCAATTTTTATTGCAGAAGTAAAGTTTTTAAAGAATAAGCCTCCATCAACTCATAGAACATGGATGCAAGCCCAAGTAGTTTCGCATAAGAATTCTACCAACCCTGTAAGGACTGGGCATTACAGTGCTATTTATACTTATCCAGGACAAATAAGAAAAGAAGAAAAGTTTCTGAATTATTTTTTATAAAATGAGTATAGCATCGACACCGAAAGCCTAAAATAAATTGTACAAGAAAAGAAAAACTACACGTTGATCTCACTTGCAAATATACATAGTAAAGTTTTAAATATGACCACAGCTATTAAGACCAAGAAGTTCATCAAGAGAATAGTATCATGACCAAGAAGGATTTATTCATAAAGGCAAGGATGGTTTTATATTTTAATAAATTTATAGATTTTAAGAGAAAATTTTTTTAACATAATGATGCTATAAGGGCATTGACTCATTCCTCAATTTAAAAGACTTTTAAAAAATTAACAAATACTGAAACTAGGAACATAATAAGGATATCTACTTCTGTTTAACATTGTGCCAGAAGTATTAGCCACTCCTACGGACAAAGGAACGATATCTCAGGTAGAAATACCTGAAAAGAAAAGGTTAAATTATCACTCTTTGTAGATGTTATGACATTTACCTGGAAATCCAGGAAAATTAGCTGAAAACCTCTGTGAACAAAAAGAGGCTGCAGTAAATTAATAGGCCATAAAATTAATATGTGGAAATCCATAGCTTTCATACAAAACAACAACCATGAGTTAGAAAATACTATTTTGTTTATAGTAGAAACAGAAAGTATCAACATCTAATATAAATTTAACAACAAATATGTAAAACTCACATGAAGAAAAGTTTAAAATGCTCGTAAATACCCAGTGTAGACACGGATTCTCTATCGTCTTTTGGTTTGAATAATTGACTACCTGATGTCTATGATATCAAATCATAGTCAACACACTCCCTTGCTGATGATTTTGGGATGGGACATGAGACCCATCGTTGGCCATTGGGATGTGAGATGATATCTACTGATATGGCAAAAGTTTCTCACTCTTAAAAGGAGTCCTGAGGAAGATAGATGCAGTCTCTTTCTTTCTCCAGACCTTGTCATGTCTGGATAGGTTGCTTGACCCTGTTTGGCAACTATAACAGGGTCAGGCTAAATGCAAAACCAGCACAGCCAGGATGCCAAGGAGAGACCTGGTAAGAACTGGGCTCCTTGATGACACTTGAGGCACTGATTATGCTGTGCTTCAAGCCACCACCTGTGGACTCCTGGTTATAGAAGGCCATACATTTCCTTAGTGTTTTAGTCCATTTAAAGCAAGTTTTCCTGTTACTTGCTGTCATAGCATTCTACTGGCGCAATCTGTCCTTCCTTCCCTAGAACCAAACTATTTTAACTACTGTTGCTTTATAATGGTTTACTATACAGTGAGCTTGTCTGGAGTCAAGGGGATAATTCTTTAACAATATTCTTAATTTCTTTTTTAAGCAATTTAACCAAATAATTCCTACCGAATTAATTAATTCTAGCCATCTAAATTTCTTAATAAAACTTCTATTTCAATGACTTTCAAATTTATTAGAAATCAAATATGCATTTTATATTTTAATTTTAAAAACTTCTATATAAACTCAATCCCCTTTATTCTCTTTTTTCATTTTGAGTATGGAATTTTTAAAATCAGATTTTCCAGCAGCTGGTCTATTTTACTTTTTAAAGACACTTTCTTGGGATTCATTATGTATTCATGCCATCACTTTCTGCTGCTGGTTTATTTATTTTTTGCTTTTTTAATTTTAATTTATTTCTTTTTGTTTCCTTGGCTGCATTTTTCTTTTCTTCATTTTTTAAGTTGAAGTGTATTTTCTTGCTTTCATGTTTAAAAATATAATCTATTCATTACTACAGACTACTTGAGAACAACTTTATGAATATCTCATAATTTTTAATATGAATTATCCTGATTATCATTATTTGTTAATTAGCTTTCTTCATTCTCTTAATTTCCTCTTCAAACTAATAATTATTCAAAGAAAAGAGTATGCATAAAATTTGTTTACCTTTTGTTATTAGTTTCTAGTTATGTTATACTTTTATTTGAAAACATGGACTGCATATATTCACCTTTCTGACTTATGACTCTTGTTATTTTCTTGTGGCTGACTATTTTAAATTTTTACTTTTTAAAAAATGTTGCGGTCATTTAGAAAGAAGGCACATTTTACAATGCAAATGTAATCTATTTTATAAAACGAATGATAATTTTATAATACAAAGTTTTAAATAGTCATGAACTCTATTATTATACTGTTCCAATCATTTATGACCTAAATAGGGCAAATATAACAGTGTCTGAGGAATTGATGTCGGCAAATTTCAAGGTTAGAACCCATAGTTAGGCATAACAGTAATGGTGTGAGTGCCTGTGACCATGGATTTCTTGCAATAAGAATCTGCAGGAGGGAGGAAGCCACTTGTGAATGGAGATACAACTATATTGAGTTTGACTGTCCTGCTGGGAGCTCTATTTGGTGCCTGGCATAGAGGAGCTGCTCAATAATTGTTTTCCTTCATGAAATATGGATTTTCCCTCTAGCCTGTTTGGTTGGAAATGAGCATGCCAAAGACAGTAAAGCTAGTTAGCTCAAGGGGAGAAACAGCCTGAGAAAGAAAAGATGTCCTCATGGACCATCTTGAATTACTCTTGAGTTGATGTATGGGCCAGGAATAGGACAGAGCTGATGATGTTTGAGCAACTCAAACATGTTTTTTAGTCAAGGATCCAAAGAGTGGGATAGGTATTTTTGTTTTTTTTTTGTTTTTGTTTTTAATAAATTATTCTATGAGGACTGGTATATGTTGGGCAAAGAGCAGAAAGAATCAGGTCCATGTCCTTTGGGCTCCCCATTTCAGAGAGCCCTAGCCCACTTCCAGATGTATCCCTCTGTGTAAGGGCTTTCTCCAGGTCCCTTGGGGACTCCTCTGCCTACTCTTGTTGCAGGCCATCTGTGAGTGCAATCTCTCTTGGAGGCAGCCCTTAACAAATGACTGTATAAGTACCCCAAATCTCAGGATCCTAGTGTGAAAGAACTCAGGCGTGTGCTCTACACTTGCTATCAGAGTTCCCTATTGGGATGAGTTCCAGTTGCCCATTGTGGTAACTGTCCCAATAACCTTTTATTGGCTGCCTTCCTTCTCTGTCTCGCTGCCCCATTCCCCTGCTGGTGTTCCTTGCACCTTCCAAATTCACCATTTGCACTTGAAACCTTGTTGTCTTTTGGGAACACTCAAATTACGACAGACAAATTTTTTTGTGTGATTTGTCTTAGCCTCATCAATCTTTGTAAAAAGCATTGCTGGGGGAGGAAGATGAGAAATGTGCAAGCTAAGAAGTCATGCTTGGATGGCTCCAAGAGCATTTGTAGGTGTCATACAAGTTGTTTATCACACTCTGCTTGATCAGCCCCCAGAAATGTGTTTCAGCAAATCTTTGGAGCCTGAAAAGGATACTCCATTGTCCAAAAGCCCTGACTCTATAGTCAGTTGGATGTACTGAAACCGGCCACTAATTGCCATAAATCATAGTAAATTAAAACTCCTCCTCCAAGTATAACTTGGAGATCCTCTATCTGAGCTAACTGGTTGAGAAGACAAGCTTTCTCAGGTCAACTTATTTGGGGTCTCAGCCACGGGTGTTAAAGTGTTTTTGTTATAATTATGATCATGGTTCCTGTCAGAGAGGCAGAGCCTAGATTTATAAGTGATATTAATAATTGTTATAATAATAATTAAACATAACCACATAAAAGGATGTGATATCCCCCCCAAAAAAGATTAGTAATAAAAATTAAAAAACAGATAGTTTAAATATTTTTGAAATCTGGAAAATGGAATACAGGAGATAAAGATAGTAAAACTGTTCTAAGGTCCTTGAATTGTCCAGGGAATGGTAAAATATGAACGTATATTAGATTCTAAATCAAGGATAAATGGTATGAGTTTGAAAGATGGTGTAACTAACAAGGAAAGGGAGATAATGAAATAATAATACTATTATAATAAAAATAATAGTAATATTCATATTACGATGTCATCAGAGAATGGCATTGAAGGTAGGAAAAGGAACAAATAGAGGTAAGCTAAATAGAAAATAAATTGCAAGATAGTACACTGAAACTCAAGTATAACATTAAATATAAACATATAGGTAATATCCCAATTAAAAGAAAAAGATTGTAGACTAGATTTAAAAAAAGAAACAAAGTTATTTATTGCTCACAAGAAACGTACCTTAATCTAAACATACAGAGAAGCTAAAAGTAAAAGGATAGTGAAATATAATGATATGTGTCTTAAATAAAAAGAAGATGTAAATATATAGTTGCCCCACAAGGTAGACTTTCAGATAAGAGCATTACTAGAGATAAAGAGGAATATTTCATAATGATGAAAGCATCAATCATCAGGAATATAAAACAATTCTAAATTTCTATGTACCCAATAACATAGCTTCAAAATATCTAAACAATACTGAGAACACGAAAAGGAAAACTAGATAAATTTATAAATATTACTATTATTCTACCCTGGAGATTTTAGCATAACACTTCATTCAACAACTGCAGAATGCACATTCTTTTTAAGTGTACATGTAACATTTGTTAAAGTTGACTATATGCTGGGATGTAAAGCAATTTTCAACAAAATTCAAAATACCAGTATCTTAAAGAGCTTCTCTAAGCTTCTTAGCACCAGGGAATTAAGCTTAAAAACTATAATATTCAGCCACTGGGTTGGATTTTGAGTGGAAGATGAAGAAAAGTAGAAAGTAGGAGCAACTGGCTGCAGTGAGTAGCAGAAGAATCATATCAGATTAAAAGGCAGCTTTTGACAGACAAGTATCCAAGAGCCACGTGCTGTTGACTAGAATACAGGGCATTTGAAAGTAAGGGATGGAGCAGAGGACAGAGCTGAAGTCCCAAAGGCAAACCTCATCAACTTTATAATTCTGTTGGGGGCCAGTCACTACTGAGAAATACTGGATATGCTTCTACATTGCCGAAGTTACCTAGCAGATATATTCTCTTTCCATCATAAAGCAAATCTTTGGGCTATTCAATGTCCATTTGCTGAATGGAAAACATCACAATATTGAATTCCTCTACTATCTGAGCTTATCTCTGTTGAATATTTCCAATAGCCACCAGTGTGTAGTCTCTTGGGCCGCTTGATATGAGGCTACTGAAGAAACAAATGTATCTTCCAAATGTGGTCATAGTCAAGAAATATCTTAGCAACCAAGAGAAGCTGTGTTGGAGTGTAATTTGTTCCACCAGGGCTGTGGCCCTTAGGAAACAGGGACTGCAGAGAATGGCATAGTAAGTTTTAACATGTTTTTCATTTTTAAGTGTCAAATTCCAGTTTCTCCTTGGTTTGGCAAGTTAATAAGGAACTATCCCAAATAGAAAGATACCAACCCTGTTTTTTGGGCTCCCTCTGCCCTGCATCCTCCACTACAGAGTTTTGCTGAAATTCTTTTCACAAGATGCCAAGCTCTGACAGATTAGGGACCTAAGAAACATTTCTTGAGTTGACTTAAAGAATGCAGAACATATTTGCTGTTTCATTGAAGCTTTGATGGCATATTACACCCAAAGAAACATCATCAACTTAACCATTTGTGCTTCTACCCTGGTTTGACAGAATATTTCTTGTTATTTGATAAGAGTTTATGAGAAATTTCAAAATAGGATTTATAGTGCAGTAAAGAAACATTTGCTTAGAACTTTCCTTTTCAACACAGGATCACCCATGGCTCTTGGAATTTTCCTTACTTACATATGAAAGGTTCTTGATGGTCAAATCACAGTTAACAGCTCCATAAGTTTGCCCAGTGGCAATGGGGCTGGTTTTTTAACAGAGACATTAGAGATACGAGAGGGTGACCATTTCACTACTTAGCCTACTGGAAATATTGTAATTAGCAATGCCCAGACCATTTTAGCCTGGTTTAATGCAAGTGTGATTCCTGTGGCAAATTCCAGAGTTAAGAATATGCCCCTTGGTCCTGAGATGCCCAGAACTCAAGTCTAGTAGCCCAAATCAGGGTTCTAGCCTCTGCTACTCTTTTCCTACAGGGCTGGTTCCCTCCAATGTAATTCCTCTTCTTCTTTATAGTATTACTCCCCAAGACATATATGTTCCCCAAGCTTTTAAAATGAAAGGGTTTCTGGGGTGACCAGGTCTCCACATCCTTATTCTCACTCCTCAGCCCACAACTTTCCTGTCCAGTAAATGGCATCATCCTGCACAAATGAAAGCACAAGTTTGCCAACTGCTAACTGATTGGCCCACAAGGTTACTTGGTATTAATTATTCATAGGACTGTCCTATGTCCTATGCCCACTATTCCGAATCTTCTTTTAGCCTTTACTTGAGATTATCCTGGGGAGACTTATAACCAGTAGAAGGTGATCAAATAGGCAAGGTTTATTTGCCAATAAACACATTGAGAAAGGGGCTTTGTCACCTCCACCAGTCCAAGAGTTGTGGGCATTTCAGGGTTTGGAAATCTCAGTGTTGGGAATTATTTCTCGTCCTCCTTCTGTGCCAGTGTTGGATTACCCACATAATTTTTAATCCACATTCCAGACCATCTAAAACTTTGCCTCGTGTCCCAGTCTGGTTTTGTGTGTAGGCAGTAGGAAAGAGGAGAGAATGCAGATGTGCAAATAACCTGCTCCTGTGCGCTAAATAAAATACATCCAGCATTTTTGCATGATAAGAGCAATGTCATAATCCAAGTTTCCACTCCATGAAGCCCTAACCCTCTGGCAGAGCAGGCAAACAAAAGGAAAATAAAAGAATATGAAAAAGATCTTGAATAAGAGGCGATTAGGCCCTATAATGTACAGCAGTAAAAGTGAGTCCTATCTGCCTACTATAAACATTTGAAAAATTCACATGTGGTTATGCTCGATTTATCTTTAACTAATCCAATTAAAAGCCCAGTTCCAGAGTTTTCCTCCAGAGTGAGTTAAGTCATCAAATCTCTTATGGCAACCATAATAAATTCAGTAAGCAACTGGAATAATTAAAACAAGATGCTAGTTAAGGGCCTTGGAGTGGCTTAAAATAAAATCTGACTCCTCGTCAAAATGTACAGAAAGGTGCAGTGTGGCAAGAAGCAGGAAGGAAAATTTAGATCTCTGTTCTATTTTTGGTCATGCTCTAACTTACTCAGGACTGCATGCTGGTCACTTAACTATTTAGGCTGTGCTCTGTCATCCTATCTCTGAAAAAATGGGGAGTTCCTTTTTTGCCTGCTTCTAGTAATTGCATAAGGCTCAAAGGAGAGTGCATATCTGGAAATATATAGAAACAAAACTGCGTTTTGGAGCACAGGGTATTATGGTAATAATTACAAATGCTACTTATTAAAGGTAATGGGGAGGGTGATAGTTATAAAACTGTTGCTGGACTATCACTGCAATGTGCATAGAAGTGAGCCAGGCATGGTATATTTTAAATCCAGGAGACCATGAAATGTCAATATTTTATTGACAGAGCAAATAGTTTAAGTAATATAGAAATGGGAGCTCTCTGAAGTAGTGGAAAATGTTGGTTTGGTCCTTGTTAATGTAGCTTTGTAACCTCGGGCATGCTGGTGAATTGAAGGGGAGTTCAGGCATGGGGACTTTTGAGATTGGAGATGGGGGAAGAAAAGGAAGGAGGGATGTGCTGTGTAATCTTAGTCAGTGTAGAGACATGGAAGAAGCAAGTGGGTGGCTCATTTTTTGTGGAGACAAGCATAATGTAACCAAAGATTGAACTATTTATGCCCAGCCTCTGTACCAAACCAGTGTTCCTCAATTTCCTAAGATCATAGACTCTTTTGAGAGTCTTATGAAAACCAAAGAAACTTCATCTTGGGAGGGGGGATGTACACATATATGGGTCCATGAAATTATACACCTGAAAGCACAAGTGTGGAATATTGTTTAGAAACCCAGAACTAGGCTTTATGCTGCAGCAACCATTCCTCTTTATTTTTCTAGCATTTCTTGAGCAGGATTTCTGAGATGCTCATAGAATGGTTGAGCTTTAATGAAGGAAACCATCTCAAGTGTTATTACATAGTTTGGCTGACAGCACAAATTGCCTTCACTAAAGTAAGCCTGGCCTTATTGGTTGTTCATAAAGAGGGCAAAAATAATCATGTGCTAGAATGTTCATGTGCTAGAAGGCTGCATGCCCCCACGTAGTCTCAGGTTTGGCCCAAGTGACACCGTACCCTCTCATGCAGATTCCTACATTGGCCAAACCATCTCCATACTTAGGCCCCAAAGAAGGTACACAATTGCTCCCTAGTTCAACCAAGGACCTACAGTGGGCAAATGACAGGAGGAACCAATCCTATGTGCGTCCCCTGGCCATCACGGACTAAATACTACCTCCTGGCCTTTGAATGGGCTATCCCACCCACCTAAAATGTCATCTCCTCTTCTGAATCTGAGTAAAAGTGGAATGAATGGGCAGGAATGTAAACAAAGTACTTTGAGATATATAATATACTACAGGGTAATTTAATATAAATAACACAAGATTATAAATCTTAGGGTTGGTCTACTCCTAGAAGTCATTCACTCTGTCCAACACCAAGACCTACAGCAACTAATAGTGATAATAACACTAATGCTATTATCACTGGTAACACAAGCAATCACATCTTCTTGAATATTGATCTGATCCGTCTACTTTTTTGTAGGGTAAACACACACACAATGCAAATACCTAGACAAAGAAACGTAGTATAAGATTAAGGTTACATCCTTTAGCTTAAAAAAATAATCAAAATAGTCACAATTTGTACTCCTGGATAACCTTGAAGAAAATAAAGACAAGAATCTCAGATAATTTAGAAACACACACATACACACACACACACACACACACACACACACACTGATAGCTCGTTTTATTCTGGGAAGATAGCCAAAACCTTTCAGTTTTTGTGCTAATGTGGCCCAAGAAGTTGGGGAGGGGTCTTAGTGAAAACATTATGTTGTAATCAAAAGAATGAAATGAGAACCATCTTTTACATATGACCTTGCATGTCACAGAAGACTGTTCTTATCCATCAAACGCTCATCCATCTGCCATTTAACTACTGCCTCTCCACCGCCACTAGATTTTTCTAACTCCTTAGGTATTTCCAAAGACAAGGGTTGACTCCTTCCCTACCCTAGAGAACCATGTGAAGACTTCTCTCCATCTTTGCTTTCCCCAGGCCTAAGATCAAGAGCACTGGAAAGTACAAGTTCCCCAATAGTTGCTCTAAAAAACATTTCCTGCAGTGTTGTGTTTCACTACCAGGCCCTTTATTAAGAGACATGGCTCAAGTTGGCATAGATGTGGGACATGTGTACACAGCCATGCTGCCAAAATGACAGTTCATTTTTCTAGCTCATTTTTTACTGTAGACAAAATATTTAGAAATGGCTTAGGCATCACATTATTGTCAAAGTCCTTGTGTAAAAACCTGACACATTCTTCTTCAGTGACAGTTTATGAAAGACAGCGAAAATTATGTGCTAGATGTGTGGTTTATGGATGCATATAAACCTGTGTCTGGAGGTCATTTCCAGTGTTGGAGAGGCATCCTGTCCCATAGAGGAATAGTCTAAAGCAAGAGGGAAAAATTACTATGTAGTAATTATGTAGTCCATGTGGTTATAGTTTCTCTGTTTGGTTATATATTTTTTCAAGCCTTGTGGAACTTTTTTAAAATTTTTAATTAGTTTCAAGTGTACAGTACATTGGTCAGACTTCTATATAGTTCATAAAATGATCCCCCAATTGCCCCTCCCTCCCCTGACCTGCCACTTAGCCAACGTATTAAAGCTAACTGCATTCCCTATGCCATGCTCCCCATCCCTGTGACCATCCATCGACTTCACCCCATTCTTCCAGCCCCCCAAACTCCCCTCCTCTTTGTTGACACCAAATTGTCCACTATATTTGTGTCTGATTTTGATTAGTTTGTTCTTTTTATTCCTTAGATTCCGTATATAAGTGAAATCAATAGTTTTTATCTTTCTCTGTCTGACTTAAATACCTTCTAGGTCCATCAAAGCAATATCTTTTTCCATCTCCTTTCTTTAGTCTGTGTGTGTCTTTTAATCTGAATGAGTCTTGTAGGAAGCATATGTAGGGGTCTTGTTTTCTTTCCTTCAGCCACTCTATCTTTTGTTGGAGCACTTAATTCTTTTCCATTTAGGTACTTATTGATAGGAATGTAGTTGTTACCATTCTTTATTCCTGTTTTTGATATATGTTTTTTCTTCTTAAAGAAGTCCTCCAACATTTCCTGTAATACTGGCTTGGTGGTGATAAATTCCTTTAGCTTATTTTTGTCTGGGAAGCTCTTTATCTGTCCTTCAACTCTAAATGATAGCTTTGCTGGATAAAGTATTCTTGGTTGTAGATCCTGGGTCTTCATCATGTCAAATATTTTTTGGCCCTTCTGTCCTGCATAGTTTCTTTTGAGAAATCAGCTGCCAGTCTTATGGGTGTTCTTATAGTAACTATCTGTTTTTCTCTTGCTGCTTTTAATATTCTTTCTTTGTATTTAACTTTGGCATTTTAATTGATGTGTCTTGGTGTGGGCCTCTTTATCCCTGATTTTTGGATTCTCTGAGCTTCCTGGGGTTTTATGTCCATTTCCTTCACCAGGTTAGGAAGTTTTCCATCATTATTTCTTCAAACAGCTGTTCACATCTTGATTTTCTTCAGTTATGCCAATCAGACGATATTTGGACCCTAGTGTCCCATATGCTCCTTAAATTATTTTTATAGTCTTGGCATCTTTTTTCTTGCCATTCTGATTGAGTGTCCTGATGGCTTTCCTGTCCTCTAGATAGGGCATTTGATCCTTTCTTTATTCACTTTGTTTATTCCTTTGTTTATTCCATTAATATACTTCTCATCTCAGATAATGTGTTTTCATTTCAGACTGGTTCCCTTTTATAATTTCCATTTATTTTATGTTTTTTATTTCTTTGTTGAGTTCTCTACACTTCCAAAAATTCATTGAGCATCTTTATAACCAGTGTTTTGAACTCTGCATCTGTTAGATTACTTGACTCCATTATATCTGGATATTTTCTGTTCTCTCATATGGTTTCTGCTTCTTTGTCTTCCCATTTTGGCTGCCTTTCGTGTCTGTTTCTATGTACTAAGCAAAGCTCCTAAGTCTCCCGGTCTTATTAGTGTGGATTTGTGAAGTAGGTGTCTAGTGGCACAGTGCTGAGAGAGGCTCAGCTACAGACAAATTTAGTCCAAGCCACTGCCCTCAGGGGCCACCTGTTAAGATTCAGCAAGCACCCATAGATCCTGTGCTTATAGTTGCCTCAAAAGTTCTCAGAAACCAAGGCCAGCTGCCTCCAGTGTGATTGTAGGTGCTGCTCAGCAAGGAGCACCTGACTCGCTAAGATATACCTGGATGTGGCTCAGTGGGGCCGCGAGTTGGGGGAAGGCGGGGTTTCAGGGAATCCTCCGGGTGGAATGACTCGGTTATCCAGTTTGATGACGTCCAGGCTATGTGGCACTGTGTCTGGCACACTGGTAGCAGGGAGGGCTCAATAGAGAACAATGGATACTGCCAGCACTTCTGTACCTAGCGAATCTCCTCAGCCCTCACTCTGACAACGTCTCCTAGTAAGTCCCTGGTGCCCCTTGCACACAGCCAAATTGGTGGCACTGGTGCTCAGAGCAAGCAGGTCTGTCACTGGGAAAATCCGCTCATGGACATGGCCCCTTTAAGAGGCGTCTGCTGCTACCACAGCCTCAGTCTCTCAGCCGCTGGAGACCAGGCAGCCCTGTGTCCTCGCCCTTTCCTATCTGCTGCTGTTGCAGGGTGATTTCTTGGATTTCTCCTAGTTGTATGGCTTGTTCATCCCAGGCAATTTTTCCTTGCTGCCACTCCTTGTTCTGTCATAACTGTGATTTGGTTGCCAGAGGGGCGAACAGAGCCTCTATCATATCCACCACTGTTTTCTCCTGTCTGTCCAGTTATTTTTTACTTGATGTTTTACTATGCTACCCCCCAAGATGTTTCACCCAAGCCTTACCATTTCAAAGTGCCTCCCCACAACAGTGTCTCACCTTCTCCTTCCCATAGACCTGTGAGGCCAGCACTCTTTCACACGTTACGGATGATGTATCTCAGAAAGGGGCGCTATGACAGAAACTCCTTGCTGTTTTTAAAAACCAATTTCTTCTTCTTTCTGGACACTTAGCGAGACTACATTTCCCAGCTCCTCTGCAGTTGGTATGGCCACATGACTGAGTTCTAGTCCATGGAAGGTGAGTTGAAGTGATGTGTGCCACTTCCGGTCTTGGTCCATAAGAACCTCCCACATCTTGTCCTTTTCAGCTGCTGCATTGATAGGATGGTACTATGGGAAGCCACTTATGGAAACATCACTTCTTAAAATGACTGTGTGAAGCAGACACACACACACACGCACGCCGCACGCAGCACCTTCCTACTGATCTGGAATCTTTCCAAACTATTCCGTGAGTGAGAAATAAATGTCCAAGTGTTGAGCCATTGCATGTTCAGTCTATGTATCACCAAATCTACCCTGGCCAACCAAGTACAAAATTTTGTCTCCTAAAGTGGAATACTGCCCTATTCAAGACTAAAATTGTGTGGCACTGTTGAATCAGGCATCGGTGGTGAGGTAACACACAGCAGGAAGAAAGATGGTGACTCATGCTCTGTGGAGGCAAAACATTCATTGAAATGAAACCTGCAATGACATTGAAGGTAGACCACGTGCTTGTCAAGTCTGTGGCTCTAAAGAAGTCGCAGTAATCCAGAATGATAGTGTGTATTGGCCACTGCTGGGTTTAGCAAGGTATTGCAGTATTACAAAGAAGAGATGAGCTCAAACAAGCCTGCCTTGTTTACAAACAGAGAGTAAAAGGAATAGCGAAAGTTCAGAGACTAAGACCCTTAGGAAAGGCCTACTGCTTTTGTACCCTAAATCATAAAGATATAACCAAAAAAAAAGCTTTGACAGCATAATTTCATTACAACTTTTTAGTAAATCAAAGGAGCTTAGACCTGGGGCAAAAGTCAGGCTGAGAATGTTATCTTCTCAGACTCACAGCTTTAGTCGGTCTCGATATAAGTATACTATATTGAAAAAAAAGAGAGGTATGGGTTTAGAAGCCAAGAGATAAAGCAGACTTGAGGAATATGTTCAGGAAAGAATATAGGGCATTGTTTCTGACATATGGAGCCACATGGAAGCAAATTGAAGAGAAATCTACCACATTTTTGAGGGAATTGTTAAAGAAATAATGAGCCTGCTGTTAAAAGGACGTGATTGTAAAACTATACTGAGGCCTCAAACTTGAAAGAGTGGGATGAATTTTAGGAAAGTTATGCCGCCCCCAAAACTGCATCCTTCCCAGTGCCCACTGCAGATGGGGCCTTGGAGAAAAATGGCCAAGGAGACTCTCCACCACCTCGAGGGCAGAGTCCTCGCGAGGCCTGTGTGGGAGGCTCCTGTCCCTACTGTGCACCAGTGACTACTGAATGTTCCTCTCTTTTCTGACAAATGGGAGCTTTTATTTTAATTACTAGTTCCTGTTACACTGTTGTGTAGTGTGAAGTGTCATTCTTTTCCCCTGTGATCTGTCAATACCACCCGAAGGAAGAAAGATAGGTATTTCCACCCCAGTTTATTAGTGAAGAAACTAGACCCAGAGAGGGTACGGCCACTGCTGTGGTCTAGGTCATACCACACCCAAATATCTTGCCAGTTCAATTCTAGGGAGCTAAAAATTGTCATTTTCAACTAGCAACATTGGTTTTTCTACACCAAAAGATTCTCTGAATTCAGTTAATGAGCCACTCAAACCCCAACAATGACACCAACACATCCAAGTGGCTGGCTGGCTGAATTTCGGACAGCATTCACTGAATTGATTTGCTGCTTGAGTCTTGGAAGTATAGTTAAAGACGAGGCTTATCTCCACAACCCCCAAGCCAATGGCCAATTTGCTCAATTCATTCCCCAAATCAATCAATTTGATGAGACTAAAGCTCATTCAAATTAGATTTCACCTCCAGTTCCCTCCTGTGCCTGGGGAAGTTATTATTCTCTTCTTTTCTTATCCTATCCCCCTAGGTACTTGAAATGAATGGTCTTGGACAGATCCAGTTTGAGGAGAGCTGTGAAATGGGTAAGGTATGTTTCCTCCATCTTTCCACTTTCCTTTCGCATGCAAAGGAAGAGATATTGTTCCTCTCCTTGTATCCCTGTGGTGGCCTTATAAAGAGATTTGAGTAAATAATATGTCTTTAGGGGACTGTTTTCATTCTCATAATTACCTTTTGGGCAAGAAACAGATCCTTTTAGCTGAATAACTAGACCAAACAATAATTAAAGTTGACATCAAACGTTGGAACAGAAATATGGCCTAATATAAAAGGGCAAAATTCCTTCAGAGAGTTTCAGTGGAAGGTTAAACTTATGGGGCTTGTGGTAAGTGAAGTGCCAGATGGCAGAGCGAGAGGGCCAACACAAAAAAACTGTGCTATGGGATATGCCTGTCCTTCACAGAGTCTGCCATATACCGTGGTAAACACCAAATCCAACAAAGGTGCATTCCCCTAAATAGACCTTGGGACTGGCTGCTAGATAAGATTCCACTGTGACATTGAAAGGACATACAGTTATTCTTTTGCCCAATTTCCAAGTTTTGGATAACTTTTTTTTATAACAGCTTTCAATCAAGTCCTTATTTGCAAAATAAGGGATTCGAATTATTATAGGATGAAATCTGTAGTTCTGATACTATTATACTAAATGACAACGAACTAGCCTCTAAACTTAGACTGTAAAGGAGTGGGCTCTTGTTCAATCTGAAAACCCAGGGCCTGGGTGGGAAGTTGTGTGTGCAGCAGGCATCTGGTCTCAGACTCCCTGGAGCTAGGGACATGAGGCCTTCCTTTGGCAGAGCCAGAGGGACCTTGCTCACTGTCTCTGAACCTTGAGCTGCCTGGAACTCCGGGAGGGGAGCCCAGATCGCCCCGCTATGAGAAGTCCTGACTTCCAGCTCAGAAGATGAGCAAGTTTCTCAGGAACTGGCCTGTGGTTCCCCCAACCTCTGCCCAGAATCCCAGCTCCCAGTCAGCTCTGGGAGTGTGGGTGTCTCCCACAGGGCTGTCCTTGCAGGATACAGCTCTCTCATTCCCATCCTCCTAGCCCCTTTCAGTGGTGCCTGAGGCCTGTGACGATGACGCCCAGCACTGGATACTTCTCAAGGCCTTTTCTCTCATTTCCTTTCCCGCCACACACCTCTCTTCTCTCTTTCATCACTCCCCCTTTCCCTTTTCCCCTTTCTCTTCCTCTCTGCCTCTCCTTCCCCTCCAACCTTTGAGATTTGATCGTGTTCCCCTCTTAGGATAAAACACAAACCCTTCATCGGGTCTTCGTATTTGCTGTTCCCTCTGCCTGAAACATCACTCCCTCTAATCTTTCTGGGCTAATTCCTCTCTATCATTTTCTTGGAAAGAATTTAACCAGAAACCTTATTTTCTCTGAAATAACTTAACTAGAAACCTCATTTTCTCAGAAAGAACTTCCTCTAACACCGCTCTCTGAATCTAAATTAAGTTTCCCTTTTATTCTTTCCCATAACACCCTGTTCTCTAAAACTACAACAATTATTTAAATTTGTATTTGCGTGTGTGTTTAATGTCTGCAGAGGCCCCTCGCCTGGAAACTCTGCTGGCAGGACCATGCCTGTGTTTTCACCCCTGCTGTGCCCCACACCTGCCACTCTGCCAACTCATTGTAGATGCCTAGCAATAGTGAACTAGGAAGCTTTGCCATCACCTTCTCTAAGCTTAAATCTTTCTTCCAGAATAGGATAGAATCCTAGCAGTAAGGGACATCTAACTTGAGGAGTCCAGCTCCTGGCAAAAACCTGTGTGTGATTTTCAGGACTGATCAGATAGTTTATTTGGTTACCTGGCAGGCTTCTCCATACCAGCCTGAGTGCAGAGCCGTGTGGCAGTGTCTGAGGGAGTTGTAGCCAAGTTCTCAGGACCCCCTGGCTGCCACCTCTTTCCCATATTTGCTTTCCTAGCTCAGGGGCCTTCATTCCTAGGTCTGTCTGAGGCCTTGGGCAGAGGTGACCTTCAGATGCCTCTGCTGAGCCTTCTCACGAGGGAGGAGAGGAAGCCTTAAAGACACTTTTTCTCAGTCCTCAGTGCATTTCCACTCCCAGCCCTTCCCCTTCACCCTTCCTTCCCTACTCCTGGGTCCATAAGAGGCTTTTGCTGAATCTTTTGTTTGGGCTCCCTCAACTGTGAGAAAACCCCCACATCTGAGCTCATCTCTCTGATATTCAACCAGGGTGCCATTTCAGGAGGGAAATGGAACAGAAGGAGTCGACACTTCCTTGAGTTTAAGCCTCTTGCTTACGCTATCTGTTCACTCTTTCATTTTCAGCTTGTTTTAACAGGCTACTCGGAGACCTGGCAGTTCAGCTTGCTCTCTCTCTGCTCAGCTGAGCTCCTGACATAACAGAGGGCTGTCTTTGTCATGACCCCAGAAGAGTTTTTAACACCCACTATCCTGCTACCTTGCTGGCCTCTGCCCAGAGGGCACTTCCTGCCATCCGTTTGGTAACCCCTCACATCTTCCAGATCTCAGATTACATGTCAGCTTTCTTCCTGACTCTGGGTAGACTAAGCTGCTCTTTCATCTGCCTCATAACATCCTGTTTCTCTCCTTCACAGTAACCATGTTGGTTTATAATTACGGACTTATCTGTGATGTTTTGCTTCATGTCTGTCTTTCTACTGACTCTCTGTGGCAGCTAGGAAAGAGATTTTGAACACTTTTAGACCCCCAGTGCCTGGGACAGTCCTTGTTTCAGTTGGTATTACTGGTTCCCAGTAAGTATTTGTTGAATGAATGAATGAATGATCAAGATTAGTCTACTTAAATTCAAAGCACAAGTTCAAGCAGTTAAGTTTAACCATGAAATGCTAAAAATAAAATTATGTGACACAAGAGTGAAGAAATCCATCTTTAGTCAAAAGTGCTCTAGACGATGGTGTGAAATCCAGATTCCAAGGTAGGATGTATGGTGAGTTATTCAAGTGTTAGCTGTGACTGGGGAGGGCAAATAATGAAGCCACAGCACGTCTGCACTGCAAGGCCAACAAGGCCAGGTGATTTGTAGAAAGAGCACAACCTGGAAGAGTTCCAGCTCCTAGTAACTTTGGGAACCTTACTTCATCTCCATCACCATCTTTCCAATTGGTTTCCTCAAAGGACCATTCTGCAGAACAAGCAAAATCTACATTTAAGGTGTTCCTAAAGCCATCAGTAGAAGAAGGTGAGAACGG
Organism: Eonycteris spelaea; assembly: GCA_003508835.1. Taxonomy (NCBI): domain Eukaryota; kingdom Metazoa; phylum Chordata; class Mammalia; order Chiroptera; family Pteropodidae; genus Eonycteris; species Eonycteris spelaea. The sequence goes on from PUFA01000110.1 coordinate 1,927,164, forward strand.
GTTTAGGTTGACTTGCAGCCCTGTGGATCCACCAGAAGGACCATGTGATGACTGCACAGGTCACACCAAATCCGTCAAAAAAAGAGGTAAAAATTCACTCACATCCAGAGTTCTTTGACAGCTTGACACAAAATGGCTCCTTTGAGTTTTCAACTAAATTGACTGCTTATTTGGCATCGATGTCAAGCCAGCTCCAGATGCCTATAAATAATATCCAGCACCTGATTATTGTATTTTCCCTTTTTGATGCCTTTGGTTTGCCAAGTTTCTCTTCTGCCAATGAGGACCCTGTGAGTGGGCCACCATTTGCCAATCTTCAGCTTGATGTTCAGTCTGATCATTCTTTGCCGAAGAGGCAGGTAGAATACAGGTCTCACTCTGGCCCTGAGAAAACTGGTAACCAATGTGTCTGGATTGGTTAGAATCAGCTCAAATTAAATGTGTGTGTGTGTGTGTGTGTGTGTGTGTGTGTGTGTGTGTTTGCTTTTGGGTTAGATTTTGTTGTTTTTTAAAAGGAATCTGGGAAAGTGACCAAGAACTCTATAAAAAACCTTTCCTAAAGGAGTACCTCAAATCTGGTTCTCACAGCGCAGGAAAATGACATTGAAGGTAGCATTTGTTCCCTACTAATTCTCTCCTCTGATGAGCGAGTGCCACTTTCTCATCCATTTTCATGTCTGTGTGTGGAGGGGGGTGGTTTTACAAGGAGAAATTTGCCCCCTCTTCCTCTGTCTCTCTGGATATTAAGAAAACACCTTCACTTTTTTCTCATGCCTTTGAGTAAACCGTCCTGAGGCAACGAAGGAGAGAGAGTGTCAAAGCCTCAAAGGAAACTTAACTGGAAATGCTGAGACTGCAGGGGAAGTAGGGGCTTTTGGACCCTCTTGCTGAAAGCTCTCAGAGCCACAGGACACCCGACCTTGGGATGGCCACTGATGCTAAATCTCAAGCAAAAAAATAAAGCAGTGTAGGGACAAAGCAAACGCCCTGAGCTGGGTCAGAGACAGGAACAACGGACCTGAAGAGGGAAAGGATTGCAAGCACCAGGCAAAACCAAGAAGGTCTTAGATTCGGCTCCAGAAGAAGAAAGAAAAGCCCCTGAGATGGGGACTCTGAGTGAGTAAGACCTCAGGGGCCAGACCAAGGAGATAAGCCTGGTGCCTGAGCATGTCACGGCTACCATCAACATTTGGCATGCAGTGGGGGTTCAAAGCAAACATTTACTCTACTTCAATTTGTCCAGTGACTGCTTTCAGGCTGCAAGGCAGTGTGCCCAGCCATGCCCCAGAGGCAGGAGGGGGCTTCTCCAGGCCGGGGCTTCTGTGGCTTCTCAGGAGGCCCCAGGAGCCCCTTGAAGGTCGGCTTAAGTGGGCTAACCTGTCACCCTGGAATGTGGCAAAGGCATCCAACTAGCCTTTGACCCTTCCCTACTGGTTCTATGGCCCTGGGGACACAAACCTGAGAACATCTTCTCTGAGGCCATGCTGGAACAGTAACTCCCACGACCCTTCTCCCCAATTCCTATTTTTCTCAGAGTTGGCAGGATTAGGGCAAATAAAAGGGTTATAGATTCTAGTTAAATAAGGATAAGTTGGCTTGCCAATTTGTCTTGTTTTTTTAGCTGTATAAATTTACTTTACTCTAGATGAATTTCATAGGAGAAATACTGACGTTTCAGCATCAAGAAATTTAAATAAAGGTACTTAAAAAAATTTTAAAGATGAATATTCATTGCCTCTTCTTGCTTCACCTAGCCCTCAAACGAGAAAGGATCATCAAGCCATCCGTCCCTTGGGTTTTAGGAGCACAGCACTTTCTCCAAGCCAAGCATGTGTGATACCAGGAATATAAAACTACATGTATATGATGTAGCACATCTGCATGTATACATGTATGCATGCGTGTGTATGTATGTAAAATCTGTACATAGTTCTGTCTAGGTTTGAAGTGATTTTAATTTTTTATTTCATACTTTTCTTCACTCTCTTTATTTCTTTGCAATAAGTATTTCTCTCATAATCAGGAAAGAAAACAATAAAACTATTTACATTTTGAAAAAAATAGATGGTAACTTCCTGGCCAGCAAAATTATTCTTTATTTTTATCTCTGAGAACCATGTGTATGGATAGCTGAAATTTAACATAACTTGGCACAGTGACAACAGAAATGCCTGAGATCAGCAGCTAGGGTCAGGCAGCTAGCTTCCTAACCCCCTCGTTGTTCCTTGTTTCTCTGGGGCCAGGTGCTCTCTCTCCCTTCTGCCCCCATCCCTATGACTCTCCACCCCCAACCACAAGACATCATGGGCATTTCATAATTTTTAAAAATGTTTAAAAGTTTTGTATTTTTTAAGTTAAATTTATTGAGGTGTAATTGGTTTAAAATATTATATACATTTTAGGTATATAACATTGCAATTTATTATCTGTATATTCAATTGTGCGCTCACCAACAAAAGTCTAGTTTCCTTCCATCATCGTGTACTTGACCCCCTTTATCTCCTTATCTCCATCACTCTTCCCCTCTAGTAACCACTATTCTGATGTCTGTATCTATGAGTTTGTGGGTTTTTTTTTTTGTTAGTTCATTTGTTACATTTTTGCTTTATATCCCAAATATGAGTGCAATCATACAGTTTTTGTCCTTAACATGTATTTCCTTGGGTTGAAGATGTCACAAAGGAAGAAAACTACCCTTAAGTCACTGAGCCTTGCTCGTGAACAAAGGAATTGCAAGACTATTAATCATCAGCTCATTCCTATTTTCTGCCCACCAGATGTGACAACAACTCTCATAGGTCTCCAGTCTTTTTAATCCTGTTTTGAATGAATAGATCCCACTGATAATTTTACCAGGAAAAAAAAAATCTCCCTGAGCTAAACTTTAAATTGGCTTTTTTATGGGGGGGAGGGACCCTCCACTTTTTTTTATTTCTTAGTATAGCTGGTTCTTTTGATATTAGACATCCTACGTTTCCTTCTGGTTTGTGCCCCTAGGTTCTCCGACCTTGATGTGCACACAACCAGCTCAGGATTGTGTTCGGGCAGATTCTGATTCAGTAGTTCTGGGGTGGGGTCTGAGGCTCTGCATTTCTAATGAGTACCCAGGTGAGGCCAGTGCTGCTGTCTGGAGACCGTACTGTAAGTAGTGAGGAATGTAAAAGTAGGTACTACATTATACTCAGATGGTCAATCTCTTTTACACCCTGTTAGCTCTGTATTTAGCCAGCTAACCTGTATTTAGCCAGCTCTAACCTGAAGCAGTTAAGCAATATATACTGTTACTTTAATAATGTTAGGTAAATAAAAGAGCAAAACTTAAATATGACGGGGTTATTGAAGAACTCATTGCCCCAGTTGTCCAATCTCTGGCCTTTCTTAAAATGTTTATCCCGTGTCTAACCATCCCAGTATCTACTTTGAGGCCATATGCCTGTTACAGCTAAGCTGTCTAGTGTTTTTATTTACAGAGCTTTCTTCGGAGCTACTGTCACTGGGTCAAATTCAAGTGTTAACCACTTATGGGCTGTGTGATCATGAGTGTGTTGCTCAGTTCTCCGAGCCTTTGTTTGTTCATGGACCAAAGGAGGAGAATAAAACCTACCCTGCCCAATGGCTATGATATTTAAGTGAGATCCTAGCCCATGGCAGGTTGTTTTATAAATGACAGTTATTACTGCTAATAATTCTTGTGGCTCTGAATACTTTTTGAAGTCTCAGACAACCATGTCAGCACCATTTCTGACCCAGTAGCTTCTTCTAAAATAACTTCTGGCCCTGATCCCTCTTCTGTTTCTATCACACCCTCACTATGTTATCTCTAGCAGTCTTGATCTTGATGTTACATGTGTCTGTAGGTCTGAATTTGTAACTCAGAGAAAGTGGATAGAACACTCACAAACAGAATCTGTTTAGTCTCAGTTCATTTCCACCCATATATAATCACAACTGCTTAGCTACAGAAACAAAAACAAAACAGAAACGAAAACAGTAGCTATTCCTAAGGATTGCATATTGATGTGGATATCCAGTAACTTAGGACACTGCAGTGCTACATTCCTTATTTGCTCACAGAGATAATTATTATTTATTCACTGACAGTTTGGTTATTGCCATTTTAATTGGATAATCTGAATATTTTGAGGAAGAGATTGCAAATACCTTTCACCTGACATGCCAACTCTGCTCAGCTAATTGATAATGGTTATTCCAGAGCATGGTGTTAAGAAAGATTCTGAGACTGCTTCTATGTGTGCAATAGAAGCCCCATGATCAATTAGCAATGGGCACCACAGGAAGGCTGTCTCTGCTTTAAACCACAGAGATTTCTTTGGGTGGGGGCAGTTATATTCTTCCTTTCTTACCTCCTCACTTTAATTGTACCTTCATCTTATGTTACAAAACATTGGCAGAAATTTATACTTCCTGGATCAATTTTGTAAACATCATGTCTCTGACCCAATTGTATGCTAAATTCAGTCAGAAGTCCCAGTAGAACAAGAACTAATTTTCAAATTCACATTCAGGATTAATTGCATCAGGTCACTGAATAACATTATTTTGTTCAAAGTGGTTTCGTTATAACATTGATGAGATTCTGCGGGAACTTAACTCTTGTTCACATCAATGAGCCCATGGTAAAATTGATTTCATGATAACGTCTTTTCATCGCAGTTCCAAGAACCTATCAATGACGTTAAGTGAGGAGTTACTGTATTATTATTTATTCATTGAGCACACACTCAGTGCCTGACAGGCCCTGTGTTTGGTGCCCTCCTGAGCTATCCTAAGAGTATGTGCCCAACCCACCTGCTGTTCTTTCTTTCGTGTCAATGGGAGCACTTGTGAACACAGACAGGGTTCCTCATTCTCCCTTCTCAAAGGTTCTTGGATTTCAAACACCATAACAATTATCCTTTCCTTAAGAGTGTTGAGTAAACCTGATTTCCTTTAAATTAAAAGGAAAACTTCCCAGCTTTTAAAGTTATTTTATAAATTTCCAGAATTTTTGACAGGAAAGGGAGAAATGGGGATACTAATTGTTGTAATTCCAACATTTTATTACAGCATGTGCATTTCCCAATACTGAAGCAGGAGAAAGGGGCTTGCTAGCTCTGTGAAGGTAAATGAACTCCCCACAATGAAATACATACTGCTTAGCTGCTGTCAGATGCACTGAGCATGACATTGCCTCAGGGGTGAGCATGGGCCTTGAGAATAGCTGCACCTGCTCATGGCATTCATTGTTTGTTTGTTTGTTTTTTCTTTTTTAACACATACACTCTGCAAATAACCACTTGGAAGAAGTACTGAAAGGAAAATGAATTTTTAACCACCAATGAGGCCTTGGCAATCTTTTGACTTTGAGGGTTTTTATTCTTTTTTGTCAGCGCTGTTATCTTTGGGATCTATGGAGGTCAGCTGCCCCATCTCTTTGAGTAGCTGGCCCGGTGCCTCATATCCCGTGCATGGTCTGTAACCTTTTCCTGCACTGCTGCTTTTCTTTTCCTTTCTTTTCTCTCTCTCTTTTTTTAAAATTTATTTATTTTTCAATTACTATTGACTCCTAGAAAAAAACATAGCCAACAAACTCTCTGACATTGGGCTTAGCACTATTTTTTGAATGTCTCCTCCTAGGGCAAAGACAACAAAAGCAAAAATAAACAATGAGACTACCTTAAACTAAAAAGCTTTTGCGCTGCAAAAGAAACCATCAACAAAACAAGAAGACAACTTACGGAATGGGAGAAGATATTTGCAAATGATATATCTGATAAGGGATTAATATCCAAAAATATATAAAGAACTTCATTTCCTTAATTCCTTAAAATAGCCAGAAACTTTTCATTTAAACTCTTTAAGTCATAACCCCTTATGCCCGGGGTTCCTAGGCGCGAAGGTTCATTCACTCCTGTCCTCCTCCTACCAGCACTCTGGCCTTTTGCATGAGCTGTTGTCTTTACCTGGGATGCTCTTTACTCACCCACTCACTCCTCTTTTCCTGACGCTCTTTCTCTTTTTTCAGAGGTCAGTTCAATCATTTCCTCAAGAAAGCCTTCCCTGACTTCTCTAAGTCAAATCTGCCTCCTTTTTGTACAATTTCACATGACCGGTGTTTATTTGACTAATATCTCCACTTACCACCAGACTTAACTCCCACAGGCATAGAAAAGGATTGGCTCCAATTTTGCTCCCAATGGGATTCTCAGCATCTAGCACCTTTCCTGGCATATAGGGGATATGCAATAATTATCTGTTGAGTGTAACAATGGGAAAAAAATTTTATTTATCAAAAAATTGTTATTATGTTTCACCCACAACTGGGTGTACTGCAATAAAATTCTTAAACTCATCACTTCAGACATTTTCCTGGGCTTTCATTATGTAGCCACAATTGGTTAAATTATTGGCTACCTCATTCAACTCAACCTCCAACTCCCACTCCTCCTGGAGGTTCAGCAAACCCAAAGTTCTTTCCAATTCTCAAATCACATGGTAGGTTTTTCTGGTGAAAGACCAGTGCCCATCTTGGAGCGGTCTAAGGACCCACCCTGAGTCACTCAATTAGCATAACAAAGACATGCATATCATTCAGGAACTCCCAAGTGGTTTTGAAGCTCTGTGCTAGGAACCAGGGTGAAAAAAAGACCAGGTATATATATCCTTTGTATCCTTAGCACCATCATCATAAAAAACTTACAATGAAAAATGTTATTTTGTTTCATTAAAATTGGGAGAATTTAGAACACTTCACTAACAGTGGGGCCAGGGGAAGAGGCCTTCTCTCACAGTGCAGATGAGAGGCAACTTTGGTAAAAACCTTTATTATTGAAGCAGCCTGGCAATGATACACACTACGAGCCTTAAAATGTTTATATCTTGCCCCTCAATGACCTCATGATTTGGAATCTATGATAAGAAAGCATTCAGAACTACATAGAGACATTTACCTGCAAGAATGTTCATCATAGTGGTATTTATTATATTAAAAATATTGAAAATATAAAAGTCCAGTGATAGGATTAGAGTGAATAAACTATGGCCAATTCACACCGTGAAATAACATATAACTATTAAAAGTATTTCACAGAATGATTAATGACAGAGGACAATGTTTAAGCATACTATTAAATGAAAAGGACAAGGTTTAAAAATATGAATACACTGTGGGAGGTAAAATTGTAGCTGATTACTACTTTAATATTTTTCTGTGATTTCTATAATGATTTTATTATTTTTATAATCAATAAAATGTCATTGAAAAGAAAACTCTGTTTAAACTACTCAGGCTTAATTGAATACAACACACAAATTATAATCACAAGTTATTCTTTCTCATTCATTAGAGGATATCTGGCAAGATTTTTCCTTGGCATCAGTTCCTTTGACATTAAAGAGTACAGTTTATGGCTGAGAACAATAAAGCTCCCAATCTCTCCAAATTTCACATAAATTGTCATAAGCTGTCCTCTCCAATAATTTGTTTTGATTAAGAAATTGATGTCTGATATCATCTCTGGGAGTCTCAGAAGAAGACGTGCCAGCCGATTACATGGCAGAGGCATGCCTTCTTGCACCCTGGTCCCATCCATCTCTCAGCTCTTGGCTGGCTGTTAAAGGGTGGTTAGGTGGATAGATCCATCACTTCATCATCACTGCCTTTGGCCCGGGGAATCACTAGCATACACCTAAGAGTCGCTTTCAGCATGCTACTGTCTATCTGCTTTAAAAAGCAAGCTCCTATTGATGGTAAATTTGAGCCTAATTTTAAGACACAAACTTTCCCACAAATTTACAAAAATAGAGCCCTTACTCTGCAATTTAATATTATCTCCAACATCCTCCCAAGTCAACCTTCCCAGGACTGTAACAATCTACATGTCATAATAACCAGAGTCATTTTCTGTTTCAAGATTTGGGACAAAGTCCCTCTGTACCACTAAACCACCTCTTCTCCCTGGCCCTTTATCTCTACAGCCTCACTAGTGTCTGACATGTGTTATCAAAACTCCTAAGCTGCACAGATTTTTATATAACTATGAGGAGGGTGACCACACATTGCAAGTTGCCTTTGATGGTCCTGATTTCAGTATGTTGTTCTAAGACAGTTATTAACAGTGTCCCCTTTTTCCTCAAAAGCATCCAAGTTTAAACAGCAAATTACATGTTGACCTATCAATAAAGGAAGTATATGTCCTTAATTTTCATAAAGGATTGTAAAGATCCCCTAAGTAAATATCTCTAGGAACTTTTTTTTTTAATAGAGTATAAGAGAATTCTCCATCATAAAAATTCTAAGCTGAGAAAACAAAAAGATCAAAGGACAAGTGTGGACTGTGCCACTCCAAAGCACTTACAGGATACAGACTTCTGATCCTAGCTTTTAGCAGGTAACAAAAACAGACTTGATTTCTGAGGCTTAGTGGGAGGGAGGAGAGTTACAGTCTATTCTTTTCCAGGATGGTCCCTGACACACATGCTTCAGCTTCTGTTTTGAAAGAAATTTCTTTGGGATCCTCCCCGGAAAATGAAAACCTGAGCCTTCCAGAACCATCTTCCAATTTTGACTAGACGTTCAGGGCACAAGAGCTGCTAGTCCTGGTGACTGAAGCATTCGGACCCTCCCACGTCTCTCCAGGCTGAGTTGCACATAGCTCTTCTCCACCTTGTCCCAGAGCCCAAGTTCTCTCCCGGGATTCAGCTTGCTCTGCATAGACCATCACAGGCCCTCTTTGTCCTTGCCGGGATGTTGGGTGTCAAACCTCCACTCTACGTTCATGTTCCATAACATTCCTTGAGAGACTGTGATAAAGAACCTGAGATAAATGCATTTTAGAAACCTCCCTTTTGGAGACTGGAAATGCATTATCACTTATAAAAAGTTCCAAGTAGAACTGCAACCACGAGACATGTTTAACCATCTTTCCTTGGAATCTATCAGTGTCCCAGTAGCTGTCTCCAACAACCAGATTCCCTGTATCTTCCTTTTTTTGTCATGAAAACATTTAAGTTTGTGGTAGGATGAGACTTAAGACAGAAAATTCACTCTTGCAGAGTGGAATGGCGGTGTGGTCTTTCCATTTGGGGTGTGGTGGAGATAGAAAATAATTTATAGAGTAAAGATAGTGCAGGGAAATGGGGTGGGGGGGGGAACCCACGGGCCTAATACAGTGGTAAATAGCACTTTTTATTGTTTTGTTGTTGTTGATTACTAACATCCTTGACATGTAATTATGGCAATGGGCAGTGTGTAGGGCTTCCATTTCAGAAACCAGACTTTAGAAGTAGGGCTCCAGTAACCCAAAGAAATGAAAAGAAGGTCACGGCTGTGAGAGTCTGAGAACAGAACAGAGCTAAGTCACAAGGAAGAAGATGAGAACAGAAAAGACCCCGCTGCAAAGTAGCCTTGAATTAGAAGTTCTGAATCATTGAGCTGGTGCTTTAGGGCTTTCTAAATCCTATTAGAATGGGAAAAGAGCTGGCCCAGGGTCTGATCAAGCCTGGCCTAATGTGGAGTCAATGGACTCATCTATGAGAATTAAAAACTTACCAAAAGAGATTGCAACTTTAAAACCCACACCTCTTTCTGGAAAAGCTACCCAAATCCAGTTTCCCTTCTGATAGATATACTCTTGGTTTATTTTTAATATTAAGAAGGGGGTAGGGGTCATCTTTCACTCTATGGGAGTAATAGGTATCTATTGCCATGATAACACTGCATAACAGACAGCCACATGACCTCAGTGTCATTCCACAATATGCACTGTGCTTTGGATCAGCTAGACAGCTCTGCTGGTCTTGGCAGGACTCACTCATGGGCCTAGCTGGCTATGGGCTGGTAAGGCTGGCTTGGCCAGAACAACTGGGGCAAGTATCTCTGCTCCATGCAGGACTTCTTGAGGTCTAGGCTCGAAAGTGTCACATTGTTACTTCTGCAACACTGTTGGCCAAAGCAAGCCACCTGGTTGAGCCTAGATCCAGATGGTGAGGAAGGAGACTTCACCTCTTTAGTGAGACAAATTGAAGGGTTATGTGGCAAAAAGTGTGGGAAGAGGTGAAGAATCGGGACTATTAACGAATTACATTATCACAGGGGTAACGTCTCCAATACCCCTTGCTAGTTCTGACCCCTAATTTAAAATAATTAACCAGAGCAGCTGGAAATAATGGTTAGTGTGTAAATACTTGAGTGATTCTATTTATCTATGAGGCCATAAAGGATACAGTGCTGGATTTAACTGTAAAATAAAAGCTTTAGGAGAAACATTCTGTCAGATGTGGGGTTCTCATGTGTCCTTCAAACCCTTTTGGGGAACCAGAGGGAAAAGGGTGGTGCTTCTCTACAGCAGATACCCAATAAATGATGTTTACAATCCAGGAAGCACAATTATGTGTGTGCCTCATTTCAGCATCACAATTCATGAGGTTGCTGGAGCCCTGAAAGTTATCTCCATTGCCTCCTGAGGCTGAGAGGCTAAGGCACTGCTCAGGTCCATGTTGCAGAAATGACAGTGCCCAGACAGGACCTGCTCCTTCCAGCTCCTCATCTTCTGCCTTCCCAGCTGCCTTCAACTGGTCTCGAAGCATCTTTGGCCACCCCATTCCAAGGGCTGCATGCAGATATCCACAACATTCAGCTCAGCCTCTTCCAGGAGGCAATGGCTTTCTGTTTTCTGCCAGTTTGGACAGAGTATCCTCACATGGCGAGGACACAGCTAGAAATCCAGTGGTCGAGATGACAGCTTTAGGACTTAAACGAATGCACAGTTGAAGACCTTTCTTGTATTCAAGGGGCACTTATTTTGTTTCTACTTGTTCTGCTAGCTTCTTGAGCAATTGTCATGATCACTCTGTTGCATTTCAAGAGATGCTAGTAACATTCCAAAGGAAGGCAAAAGCAAGATTATGGCGATTGCTGGTCACAGAGAAGATGCAGGGAGAAGCATCTTCTCTAGCTGCAGAAGCTGTGAAACATTACCACTCACACCCCAGGGGAGGAAACCCAAGGATGAGAACATTTGGGAACCACTGGTTAGCAAAATAAAAATGTCATCACACTGTATCAGTGATCTACAAAAAGGGGCCGGCTGAGGAAGTCCGGATGAGAAAATCGCTGGCAGGGTGACAGCCTGTGCTCTTGCCACCCACAGACATTTCTTCAGGCACTAATTTGAGTTATAAAGACACGTACACAGCTCCTGCTAATAAACAGATTTAACACTAGAACATTTATCTTTCTAAGCCTCCTCTTTATTCATATGGCAATTTACTACATAGGAAAATAAACATGTTTCTTGAAGAATTCTTGGACTCTTTCATCACATTCATATGTATCTTCGTTTAAACCTACTGAGTTTTTAATGCTTACAACTGACAGCACTCATTCTCATTTTAGTAGGTCTACTGAGAATCAAAATGTAAATTCCTATGAGGAATTGGAAAATAAAATTCTCTGTCAAAGTATGTGGTGTGGGACACATCAGTGAAATGTTTACAATCATAGAGAGGACCAAACCCCTAGAAATGTAGGGATACTGGTAGTCACAAAAAGTAGTAAATATTTCTCCAGGATGACTTGGTAATGCAACTGAAATTAACTTTTTAAAAATTCAGTTAAAGTTAAATAACCATGTGTGGCTAGTGGCTACCATATTGTACAGTATAGTTCCAAGTCTTGTTCTTTCTACTAAATTGCATTATGTCTCATTGTGTTCCCCAGTGTTTCTTGTGTCCACTTAAGCTTTTTGGAGTGCTTGGCTGTGGCAGGGGCTCTGGAACGTGGGGTGAATAAAATAATTGTCCCTTTGGAAGCAGTCAGCCTGAGGGGGTGAACCACGGCATGGAAAAATTTGGGACTGAGCATATAGTCGGAAGGCCAAGGTAGTTGGACACCTGGTGCAGAGGGAAAAGAGAAGCTAAAATGAAAGATTTCTAAATTTTTAGAATCCGCTGAAAGGCTGCAAAATGATTTTGCCTTTTGAGGACAGAGGAAAGAGCAGTTTGTGGGTATGAAAAAGTGAAAAGGAGAGATGAAGAGCAACAGCAATCAGAAGAGCTGGTCAAGGCCTTTCAGAACACAAACAGGGTGGGTCAGAGAAGCTGTTCTCTCCCATGACTTTCTACTCTAAGAGAAGTGACCCTCTTGCTTCAAGGCAATTCTTGGGCAATTATATATAATGTGCTTTTGATTAAGTATCAAAACAAAACAATAGAATGTTTGGAGAAACTTGGCCACTGCCTGAGGTGAATTCTGGGATTGCTGGGCTTATGTCTCTAATGAAGAAGAGACAGCCAAGAGCCCCATGTGAAGACCCTGTTGGAAGAAGGACAATTCCTATCACTCAATAAATATCCCAGGAGGGGACAAATGTAGGAACGAGGGGCTGGGGAAAGGACACTGATACATGCAATAAAATGAGGACTCTTAGATGTGTTCCCCAAATTGTGGTGTCATCAAAGGAGTCTCATCAGTATTTCTTCAAGGATGCATTTGTGTGACAGCTGGTGACCTGGGGGAAGGGGCATAAAACCTATGACCATGGCTATGGGGACAGGGCTTGAGGAAGATTCAGGTATGGAAACAGTGTCTCATGGATCCTTATTTATTCCCTCCAAACAGCACTGATTTCATCATGGCCACGAACACCCCAAAGCCACATCTCACCAATCTCAACCCAGTCACGATCTCCTTAAAATTTTGTCTCAATGTTTAAACAGGTCAATGTTTTATTCCTAAGCATATTCCTGAGTTCAGTATATGACTGAGCTCTCCTCCTAGTCAGTGACAGGAGAGAGGAGTTGATAACATTGACTGCCCATTTGGGGGAAAAAAGAGAAAAAATGTCGAAGTCCTACCTTATCTCACTGCAAGAATTTAGCCAACTGCAAAGTTAGGTGAATAGTCACACAAGGTCATTCTCACTTCTCAGAGCAACTGTATGTTTGAGCGGTTCCCAAAATCACCCTCAGTTTTGATCATTCACTAGGACTCATAGAACTCATTGAAAGCTGTTATACCCATGGATACAGTTTATTACAAGGAAAGAAAACAGATTAAAATCACCAAAGGAAGAAGCATATGGGTGGGATCTAAGAGAATAACAAATACAGAATGTACATTATCCTCTCCCCATGGAGTCAAAATGCATTAATTCTTAGTATCAACATGTGACAGTACCAATGAAATACTGCCAACTCAAGTCATAGTGTTAAAGATTTTATTCCATTACATAAACATGATTGATTGATTGATTACCCATATGGTTAATGTAAGTCTCCAGGTTAACTGATACCATGTGACCCAAAGCCCCCATCGTAAATCATCTGATTGGTCCTTCTGGTATGATCAGCCTCCAATATAGGGTTTGTCTAGCCTCTACCGTAAATCATGCAGTTAGACTGTCCAGTCTGACCCCAGCTCCCAGGCAAACCAAGATACTGCTACCAGGCATGACATTCAAGAGTTTAGGGATTACCTCCCAGAAGCTGAGGTCAAAGGCTAGACCTGTTAGAGGTAGGTTAAATTTTTTACTACACACTCAAACATAACAATAAATGCCAAATGGTTTAAAGATCTAATTATGAAACAAGTTAAGAACCAGGAAAAAAATGAGTGAAATTTTTACAGTCCTTGAATGTATAAGTTCTGTCTAAATATGTCATTTTTAAAGACTATAAATACTAAAGGACAAGATTAAATATAAAAATATAAAACTTCTGAACTTAAAAGACATCACAAACAAAATTAAAAGATAATCAACTGAATTGGAAAATATGTCCACATTATAAAGTCAGCAAATTGATATAAAAAGACAAATAATGTATTAGACAATGCACTGTAAACATAATCTGCAAGTAACAGAAAATTAACAGAAGAAATAAATATATACTGTTGATAAACATGTTGATTAGTAAGTAACTTTGGTGTGGACAGTTATATAGAGCCAATAATATGTAAGATTTAAAATTATATTTTACCTCTAGGAATATAGTTTTAGGAATTATGTACAAGCTCATATATGTCTCTTTATAAAAATGATGATATATTTAATGATATATGATATATCATATATAACATATATCTTCATTTGCTATAAGGACATAAAAACACTCTAAATCTCCAATTCACATAAATACTACGCTATAGTCTATACAACAATCAGGTAGGTAGATCTCTGTGTAATGAGATGGAGAGGAGTCCATGAGATATTCATTGGACAAGTTGCAAAACAATATTATAGGCTAATTCTGTTTTATATAAAGTATGCAAATGTATATAATCTGTACCCGTGTAACAATGAATGTACACGTACATGCACAGAAAAACAAAGACTTAAGTTGTTAGCCCAGAGATGTAAACTTAAAGATAACTTTCCTCTTTTATTTTATATCATATGATTTTATTTGAATTTGTTTCAGCAAGTGCAGGTATATGCGTGACATTTTAATTAAACACACAGGTATGTAGGTTTTGTCCTGTGTCAACTTGGTTACACTAAGCTTCTTCCCAGAATCCCCCTTTCTAAATGATTCCAGATTAGAGTTGGTTGAAAGAGATATTTGTAGGAGATGTAGAAGAAGTAAATCAATGGCCTCTATTCTCTGAAAGCCATTGTGGTCAGATATAGTGATAAAGACAGACAAAAAGGTGCTGGTGGGTTCTACGTTGTTGTCCTAACTCTCCCCTGCTCAGTGTCCAGGTCTTCTTCCCACCTAGGGACCTGCTGACCAATAGCAGCCCCAGGTTTTTCTACCCAGACTTGGCTCCAATCTCAGAAACTCTGGCTATGAGAGGCAGCATCCTTCCACAGACTTACAACCCTTGGCAATCCCATTCTGGCAGCTGACATGCCTGGCTGGCTTCCCCACTTCCTGTGCAAGCTTAAACCTGGCCTCTGGCTCTAGGACTCTAGGAGGGCTAGCAAAAGGCTTTTTTCTAATTTTTCAACTCCCCTTCCTGGACCTTTACTTCTTAACCTCCTCTCACCTTATTTCATAATATTCATAGTGGTTCTGCATCCCTGATTGGATCTTGTATAATACCACATACCCACATTAGACATGTCTAATGTGTAATGTGGGTATGTGGTATTATACACACAAACACATATACAAATCTATATGTTGACATATACAAATGCCACGTATAATGTGAGGAAATTTTCTGATGGGAAAGTTGAGTTTCCGTTTTCCCCTACAGTCATCCTGCTATAAGCCAGCTGCCCTCAGGGCTAGGATGTACCCTTGTCACACCCTGGCTCTCTTGGGAATAAAACTCCTCTCCTCTTGGTCCTCTCATCATGCTCAGATAGCCGGAAATGTGAAAAAAAAGAGGGAGGGAGGAGGGGAAGCCAAATCCTGAGGGAAATAAGCAGAATACTCACAGAATCAAAACAAGAAAAAAATCTGGAGAAGGCGGGGGATTCCACTAGAGCTAAATTGGCTTGCGGGATTCTTGGATTCCATCATACATCCTGCATAGGGTGGTGTCATCTTAAAATCCATTTCTAGAAATGCCTTCCTTAGACTTTTAGACGCATTGGGATCCCAACGGGAATAAAGTGAAAAGAGAAAATAAATATTTCAGCTTTGCCTGCTATGCGTTGGGTACTTAACTTACAAACATCACCTCACTTAATCCTGACACCATCCTGTGAGGTAGATTTTATTACTCAAGTTCTAAGAAGAGAAAACTGAGGTTCAGAGATGTTAAGTAAATCTCCCAAAGTCACACAGTTCTCCTTTAGCAAAACCGGGACTCAAAGTAGTTCAGTTTATTTGTTAAACAGGTACTAATCCATATGCCATGCTTTTCGAGACAAAGATTTAATGTAGGGAAGAGGCAAGAGAACTAATAATGTTAATCCGCATTCAGAGACTACAATATGCTGATCAGCCCTGTGAATTCATTCAAATAAACAAATAAATAAATAAAAAGATTCATTCCAGCTTCCTTCTGAATCAGTCCACCACTACTGCAGAAACAAACAACCCCACGATCTCAGTGGCTCACAAGAGCAAACACTTAATTCTCACTCACAGGTATGTGGGCTGGCTGTGTGTTGCCCCAGCTCAGTTGAGTTGAGCTAGCCTCTGGCTTCAGGTCTGGTCAAGGTCTTTTATGTGTCTGCATTCTGGTACTGAAGCTAAAGGAGTAGTTACTAACTAGGCCATGTTCTTCCTTTGGTGGATGGCAGGTACTAAGAGGACAAATGGAACTTGCCACATTGCCACAAGTGCTACATTGCTTAAAGCCTAAGCTCAGATCTGGCACAATGTCATTTCCACCTGTTTTCCATTGGTTTGTAGCCAATTGCTCCAAGAGGGACTTACCCTCCTTCCACAGTGAGTGGAAAAGGGAGTGAATATTTGACAAACATTCCTTCCTAAAGTCTGACTACAAATTTCAATTTCTCTTCTGAGATATATGCTTCCTCTGGCAGAATCCCTTTCAACCATCATTTGTATGAATTGGTCCTTAGATAAGCAAATATCAATATAACAACATGACATTGTATCCATTATCCATTGTTGCATAATAAGCCACCCCCCAAATTAGTGCTTTAAAATAAAACAATTTATTTTGCTTGTGAATCTGTAATTCAGGCAGGACTCATCTCTGCTCCATGCAGGATCAGGTGGAATGGTTTGAAGGTTGGGGTGATTCAACAATGGGGGCTGTAATCATCTGAAGACTCACTTCACTTGCATGTCTGACAGTTAACATTGGATATTTGCTGGGCCATCACCTGTTCATCAGAATACCTACATGTGTCATGTTCATGAAGTTTCTTGGGCTTTGTCACAGTTTGGTGGCTACGTTTCAAGTAGCCACTTCTGCTGTACTGTACTGGTTGGGTAGTCACAAAAGTCCACTCGGATTCAAGAGAAGAGAACATGAACTCGTACCACTTAACGGGAGTATGTGTAGGGAGTACGTGTCACATTGTTGGAAGTATGTGTGAGATGAGATATATAATGGTGGCCATCTTTGGAAAATGTAATTTGTCACAACCATATAAAAATTCAAGCCATTGAATGGGGTGAGTGCATTATTTTTCTTCCAGGGATCTGTGAAGAAAGGCCACAATAATTACAGTAAGTCTTTCAACTCCCCTCATGGAAATGGAAACTCCCTTCTTCACTTTTGTTGTAGGAGCAGCCATACTCACATCATGTGACCCTAATGATTATAATTGACTGGACCAGAGCTATGCACTTGACCCAAGTAAGGTGTATCAGAGTCATTCTCACAGATTCCACTTTGGCCTGGCTGTTCTCTTAAATTAAGATGTAAACTGAGGAGATATTGCCAGTCATCATTTTCTCCCCTGTGGCCTGGCAGAAAAAGTCAGGCTATCATGAAAATAACAACCAGAAACTAGGATATGAGGCTGAGAAGACTTTCTAGCTCCCTACAATATTCCAGCTCCTTGGCCTTGCCTAAGGCCTAGCTGTCTTCCTGCTTTTGGGGTTCTTACACACCTCAAGGTCCTGAGGTTAAACCTGTTTCTGCTAAAACTAGCTACAGAGGGTTTCTGTTACTTGAAAAACATAAGAACCCTAAATTCTATAGAAGTAAAATAATTTTAAGATCCAATACCATTATAGTATCAAAAATTTATGACATTTGAGATGAAATCTTGTACATAAATTGGGTGCTTTGCTTATCTTTTTTTAAGGAAACCCAGGGAAGGGTGATGGTATGAGTACACATTTGCCAAATTCTCCTTCTTGAAATCTATTAAAATGAACAAAACCCAACCAAAACTATAAAAGGAAACTCCATATATGAGGAGACTACAGAACAGTCACAGCCTCATTCTACAGATTTTTGGCAACTGACAGATGCAGTAGTATCTGGATCCCACCAAGGGGAGATGCTCCAGTCTGAAACAGAATTCCCTGCTCTTGAGAAGGGTGATGTATTCAGAAGCAAAGAGAGGGTTTTGCAGGACCCTATGTGTGTTCCTTGGCTTGAAAAAATGTGCAATGTGGTAATGTCTTGGTTTGGGAGACTCATAGCCTTTGCTACATGGACTTGGGGACCATTTGTGTGTATATATGTATATATAAATACATATATATAATATATATAAGAGAGAGCAAGAATGTGGACGGAATGCTGAAGATAGACTAGATAGTCACAAATACCACCCCCCTCCCATTAAAAAAAAATACTACCCACCTTTCCATCTGGTAGGAGAGGCTGCCAGAGAGAAGAGGGGAAGATAGAAGCTTAGGGTTCAGCTTTGGAACTGTGATCAGAGTCTAGAAATAAAGATAAAAAGAGCTGGTCCATTGACTAAGACCTTGGACCACCATCTTTTGTGCTGCTATAGCCTCCTCCCACCTACTGAAATGAGGGAGGGTAGCTGAAATTATACAGGAGCCAATCTCACCCTACCCATACTTCAGCTCATACATAAGACATAACTTGCCCTGTGTCAGAGGGCTGAATAGATTCAGTGGATGAAGACTTAAATTCAGTAGACCACCTGGCTTCCCACTGCCCCATCAGTCCACTTTCTACCACCTCCAAACCATCTATAACAAGACAACATTCTACCAATATCTACCTGTTAGCTCTTGTTCTAAAGGGTCTATACGAGCAGGTCCTAGGTAAACTTGGAGGCAGATAAAAGAAGAATGACGTGGGCTTGGACCATGGACTAGAGGCTTTAGGTGGGATTAGAAATATAGGCTAGCCAGTCACAGGCTTTTCTCATTGGGAATTTTTGGAAAATTCTATGCGTGACTCCCAATAATTGTTTTTGGAGTAGTGTGGAGGAGGACTAATATTTGTGAAGCCTAGATGCTGGAGTTCTGCTACATGCTTTATATTTAATCCTTGTTTAACCCTTCCTAGTGGGTGAGATTCCAGGTAGACATTATTATTCCTATTTTATAGATGAGGGAGTAAAAACAAAGGGATTCTGTAAACTTCTCAAGGCCATGCATCTATAAGTGGCAGAGCTAGAATACGATCTCAAAGAAGGGGGGACTGCAACAAACTCTAATATCCTCTGATTTGGAAAAAGCCATTGTCACAACACGTCAATCTTACATGTAAGCAGATGGAGGGATGCAAGGTAAACAGTGAGAGGGGAATGTGCCACCGGCAAACAGAGCTTTCGGAGAATTCTGCTTCAATCACAGCTTGTCAAACGACTAGTGACCTAGCACAGTGAGTCACCACAAAACCAGGTGTTACAGCAGCACCACATCAATATTATGTTGGTTTCAAGTGTACAGCATAGTGGCTAAACATTTATATAGTTTATGAAGTAATCCTCCAGATAGGCATTAGTATTTTTTAAAAATCGTCCAAGTGATTCAAGCTGCAACCATGAATCGTTGCTCTGGTTATAATGAATGCATGTGGGAACCCAGAGGAGCCTGTGTCCAGCAAACACACTGAGATGTAAGGGCCTCTCTGAAAACTTCACCACTGCTCACTTTCCATAGTCCTTCGTGCTTTCACCTTTCGCTGGGATTTTTTTATAGTCAGGATAAACAGGAGGACCCTTGTGCCATTCTATTTTTTTTATAGCACTGATATAGTACCTGATATGGCATTCTATACTTAATCTATACTTGTCTACCCATTTGTTATCTGTCTTCTTCACCAGGGGCTAAGGTTCACGGGTTAGCACCACCATATTGCACAGCTCCAGGTTACCATTCATATTTAATACAAAGTGAATGGTGCCTCCTGGAGGTGTACAATGTAGTAGTCCTGTGGGGGGAAGAAATTTTGTCTTGTTCACTGTTGTTTCCCCTCAAGTGCCTAGAACAGTGCCTGGAACGTAAGAGATCTCGATCAATATTTTGTGAGTGATTGAATAACTGAATGAGTATAGAATATGTAAGAATTCTCTTTATCAGAAGAACTGGCTTCCCTCCAGGTTAGGACCTTAGGTCTCAT
This sequence comes from Eonycteris spelaea, assembly GCA_003508835.1. NCBI lineage: Eukaryota > Metazoa > Chordata > Mammalia > Chiroptera > Pteropodidae > Eonycteris > Eonycteris spelaea. The sequence continues at coordinate 1,947,091 of PUFA01000110.1, forward strand.
GCCCTCTCTGCTCCTGCTCCTCCTACTTCTCCTCCTCCTCCATCCTCATCATCGTCATCAGCATCAGTGTTATTAGGCCTCCGCATAAAATATCTTTGGAAACAGAATTTCATGATTTAAAATAAAAGTTTGATAACTAATGTCCTGTTAAATATAATGCTCGCTTTGCCCAAAACTCTATTCATCACCACACCCAAACAGCTTTAGAACTAGACAGACTTAAGTAGGTTTCTGCCCTCATCATTTACTAGCAATGGGATCCAAGGTAAATTTTTAACTTCAAATGGTTATTATCATAACTAATTTACTAGATTATTATAGATTAAGAGAGGTCATATATAAAGCACCTGTGACAATATATATATATATATATATATATATATATATATATATATATATATGTATGTATGTATAAAATAATCATGACTCATTTTACTAGCATCTGGAGAAATGCAAATTAAAATAACAGTGTTTACCCATCAGATTGGCAGAAAACACTAAAGTGAGAAATGTGTTCCTAAGGTAATGCTCACTGCTGTTAATGATAAACCCCCAAATCTCAGCAACTTAACAAAAGAGACTTTTTATTTTTTTTCAATTAGAGACCAATCAGCAATGATGGAGAGGAGTAATATTCTTTTTCACCAAGTCATTCATGGGTTTGGGTTGATTCCCTCTTGTGGCTCGTTGCCCTGTTGCCCTCTATGAGTCTCTGCCAGATCCTCTGCCTCCCAAAGAGGGATTGTGCCAGAGGTTTATATGGACCAGCACATTACTCCTACCTAATTTTCTTTGACGAGCACCAGTGACATGGCCTTACCTAGAGACAAAGGCAAGAGCTGCTGGGAAAAGCAGCTGTTGGCTGGGTGGCTGCTTCTCAGCAACAACTCTGGAAGACAGAACAAAAGCATGACCCTTGAGTGGAAGGCTGGCCATCTCTGCCAACATCAGTGTTGGTGAGGGTGAAGCTAAGTGGTTCTCTTATATACAACTGGCAGAAATGTGAATTGATTACTGTCCTTACCTTGTGACAGTAATTTTTAAAATTCAAAGGTTGTGATATGATCTAGCAACTCCACTTCTGGGTATCAATCCAAGAGGCTTAAAGAAGCCCACGCTAGACTGCTTGTTACAATTCTGTTGCAATCGTGAAGACCCCCAACGACCTTCACCTGAGTCTCATCATACCATCATTATAATATGATGCATATGCCTAGAAGTTCATTAATATCATTATAACAGAGTGAATTCTAGGATCAACATGTGCAGAAAGCAAAACGATGAATCACTAAGTCCTGTCAATCTTAGTTGTCAATCAAAGAAGCCCACTCTAAGCAACCACTCACAGCAAAAAGGAATAAAAACCCTGAAGTCTTTGTTACCAGGCCTTTTGAGCCACGCTTCTCTTGCTCAGGCCTTTTTCCAGGTCTGGAGGTGCACTTTCCCTTCTAATAAAACTTTCCTTTTCTACTGTATTTTGGTGTCTTGCTCAATTCTTTGTTTGAGACATCAAGAACTTGGACAACATGCCAGGAGAGGATCCCCACTCTCCGGTGACACAAATGTCTATCAATAGGGGAAAGTCCAAGTAAGCTGTGTGTATTAATGCTATGGAATACTATGTAATTCTTTTGAATGCAGTATATCTACATGCATTGGCCTAGAAAGTATGTCAAGCCACCTCATTGAGTGAATACAACAATTTACAAAACATTACTTATATGATAATGCTGATATCAAAAATGGCTAAAAAAATGCTAAGTATTTTCTGTACGGTTGTAAATAATGCATATGAAAAATGTCTAGAGATAGATGCACCAAAAGGTAATAATGATAAATTCTAGGGAAAGGGGGAGGAACAAAGAGAAGGGGGAGGGTTTGGCAGACACAGAAACTTGATCTTATGGCTGCACAAGTGCAGACCCAAGCAGGCCTGCACTCTTATAAAGAGAGGTACCACTTTCACTGTTAGGTATATACCGAAAAGAATTAAAAACAGAAACTCAAACGAATACTTGTATGTAAACGTTAATAGCATTATTCACAATAAAAAAGGTGGAAACAACTTGTATCCTCAACAGATGAATGAATAAACAAAATTTAATATATACATACAGCGGAATTATTCAGTCATTAAAAGGAGTGAAGTTCTAATACTTACTACAACATGGATGAACCCTGAAGACATTATGCTAAGTGAAATAAGCCAAACACAGAAAAAAATATTGTATGATTCCACTTACGTGCAATATCTAGAATAGACAAATTCATAGACAGAAAGTAGAATAGTGGTTACCAGGGGTGGGGGGTGGAGAGGAAATGCTTAACGGGTACAAAGTTTCCGTTGGGGGTGATGACAATTTTGGAAATAGATAATGGTGATGATTACAAAACATCGTGAAAATGAAATCACTGAATTGTACATTTAAAAATGATTATAGTGAAAAAACGAAAAATAAATAATCCATGGTTAATCCTCAAAAAAAAAAAAAAGATGACTTAATATATTCTCAACTTGCCTGCAGACTGAGTCATAGTATCTTTTTAAGTCAAAAGAAGAGGAGTATAAGGGCTTCATCTAGAAACCAAATTTTCCCCTCTTCTGCCCCAGACCTGGTCTCCAACACTTAGGTGCCTACATTTGCTGTAGACTATTTAAAAATGACAGCGACTTGTGAAAGGAAAGGAAAGAATGTAATTAAATCAGTGCTATTTAAATCTCTTTCTTAGGAAATTTGGTGAGGTTAGTCACGTACTATGAAGCTGACAATAAAGGTAAAAAAGGGAGGGAAGCTGGAGGAAGTTAGCCTTTAAATCGGATGGATGGAGACCACTCTCGTCCTTGGACTAATTATTGCTGCAATTCTCCATAGTACCATGTGTGTTTTGAGGAGGTGGAGGGAGGGTGATTAAATGATTTATGTGTTTAATTTTCCTCATTGCTTAGAAGGATGCTGTCCTGCATTCTGAATACAGGGAAATTGATTAAAAAAAACAATCGCCTGGAGCACAACCACTAGCAATCTGCATGAAGAGCTGTTTTCTTCCCTTGGAATTAGAATGATGATCCCTTCCAGCTGCCTGGGGTCATCTCCTTGGCCTGGAGGGTCAGCATGGAATTTTCAAAACTAACAAGATTTAACCTTAGCTAACAAGGTCGGTACGAAAAGTAACAAATTCTCCAGGCTCCAAAGAACTGAGCAAAGTTTGTTTCACATAGGTCTCTGCTTCGCTTCCTCTTCAGAGCCTTCAGTTCTTAAACAAATAAACTTGTAATCAAGTAAAAATTAACAAATATTTAAATTGAAATACTTGTCTGTGTAATGTAGGGAGGAAACAAGAAAATTAAAAATGTTAATCAAGGTACATTGGAGACTGCAATATGCAGATCAGCCCTGCAGCCAGGCTAGGAGGACACTTGCAGAACAAAGGAAGATTTCTGCTGGGATTGATAACAGCCCATTCCTCACATCTGTGAAGGGGAAACAGAAACCAAGAGTCATTCCCTATGGCTAAAGCCATGGGGAACCTATGGATTAAAGGCTAGGAACTGTCAGCAGGCCTTCACTCTCCCTATCTTACCTCCTCAGCTGCAACCTCTTCCCTTTCCTCACTGTATGTCCATTTCAAAGGAAATGGGAACTAAAGAATGACATATAAACTAAATTTCCCTGAACACTCAGGGTCCCTCTCACTGCCTCTGAGAGGAGACCACACTCCTTCTGTGGAGTGTTATCCCTTTTCTAATAAACTTACCTTTTGACTAACTCTGGTGTGTGTCGAATTCTTTCTACACTCTTCACCGAAGGACCCTCTTTCTCTCTCTCGGTACAGGGCTTGGTCTCCTCCAACTTGGGAAAATTTACCCTGTCCTGCATGGTGGAGGAGGATATGGTTCCTGTGTACAACTGAAGGGACAGGTTCATAGAAAATGGCAGAAAAGAGAGAGAATTACGGTTTGGGAGGCAATGTGGTACATGGAAAGACACAGGTGTGGAGCCAGCAAGCCTTGTCACTTATTCACTTCTGTGACCTTGAACAAGTGCCTCTTCCTGTCTGAACCACAGCTTCCTTGTCTGCAGAACAGGAACCATAGTAATCTCTACCGTATGGTCTTGTATACATATAAGGGAAAGAGATGTGAAGGCCTAGCACATAGGAAAAGCTCACTAAGTGTTTGATATTTTCAGTGTTGTTTCCTGCAGGTCACAAAAGTGGAGAACTAAGATCTGAACACTCAGAAGGAGACACTTAGGGGTGGACAAGGAAGAGGCATTGGGATGGCACCAAGTCAATTGACAAGCTAGAAATTGGAAAGGAACTCACAGAAAGTGTTACGATTGTGATTTTATAAAGCATACACATAGGGCAAGGTCTGGAAGGGTCTTGGATGCAGAGCTTCCACGGAGTCAGGGTATATTACTTTCCGTGCACATCAATGTGTTTACCAACCAGGAAGCTTTACCAAGCCTCAGTGTCCAGAGACTTGATCGAGGCTTCATTAAATAGGCACAATTGACTGAATCAATGGCCATGTGACCAAATTCACTCTCCAGCTCCCCTCCTCACCCCTAGAGATTGAGTGACTGAAAATCCCCACTGGGTAATCAGGTAATTGTGTGCTTGGTCTTTCTGGTGACCAGCTCCCATCCTGAAGCTAGTTAGGAAGCCACCCTAATTACCTCATTAACAGAACAGACATTCCTATTACTCTGGGTATTCTAAGAGTATTTAAAGCTCTGTGCCAGGAACCAGGTAAAGACAGATCTATCCTATATTATACCACAGGTTTAGAGGTAAGAGAACTGGGATTGCTCACTGTGTTTGACCAAAGCCTACCTTGATTTGTTTCTGTCCTCCTCAAAAGCCTTGTTACAGATGAGGACTGATTCAGAACATGTTCAGAGAATGCTTCATGACCAGATGATGGACTGGATGGAACTAAGAGTTGGAGTCTTCTCATTCTATTCTCGCCTATATCATGCTTTTCTTCTCCATGAAAGCCTGTGACGTTGTGGTGCTTGTGTTACCGGAGAGTGGGGATCCTCTCCCGGAGCATTGTCCAGGTTCTTGATGTCTCGAACAAAGAATTGAGCAAGACACCAAAAACAGTAGAAAAGAAAAGCTTTATTAGAAGGGAAAGTACACCTCCAGACCTGGAAAAAGGCCTGAGCAAGAGAAGCGTGGCTCAAAAAGCCTGGTAACAAAGGCTTCGGGTTTTATCCCTTTTTGCTGTGGGCTTCCTTGATTGACAACTAAGATTGACAGGACTCAGTGATTCATCATTTTGCTTTCTGCACATGTTTTTCCCAGAATTCAGTCTGTTATAATAATATTAATGAACTTCTAGGCATATGCATCATATTATAATGGTGGTATAATGAGGCTCAGGTGAGTTGAAGGTCATTGGAGGTCTTCATTGCACAGGTGCAAGTGACTGGCTTAAATTGGTACCTAATTTTCTGCCTACTAGTTTATTTGTGTGAGTTAAAAAAAAATGCCTCCGGCTTAATTGTGAGCAGATTAGGGAGGACCCCTTCTAGGATAGGATGACCTCAGTGTCTTTGCAGGCAGACCTGAAATCCCCTAACTAACTTTCCTGCCTAGTTCATTTCTAAGAGCCATGAACCCCCTTATTATTAGTATGGATGTTGAGGGATGGGAGGTCTCTTCTTCCTATCTGCTTCCTGCTGAGAATGGCCTTAGTCCTTGTATATATGGGTTTCATGGAGCTCTTTCCTTTTCTGCCTCAGTCAGGGTGGGGTCTTAGGTTTCCTGCTGAAGTGCCATCATCAGTCCCTAGATAAGGAAAAGAAGATACAAACTCGTTATTTAATCATATATCTATTAATTTCTATTATTGATTTGCCTATTAAGTGAGTAAAGGGAAACTGGCTTGGTTAATATGTTTCTTAAAGAGTAAACAAAGAACCTTTGGCTAAACTTCTCTCCCCCTTCAGACTCTAAAAGCTCTGCCTGACCTAACACCATTTCTGCTTAGCAATTTGCTGATGTCCCTTATCAATAGCCAGAGGATCTGAGTGGCCAGGGAAATTATCAGGATTTGAGGGAGAGAGCCTTTTTCTAAGAAAGAGGGAAGAAAACTTAACTAGGTTTACTAAAAAGATTAACTCTGCAAGAGATGTCCTATTTCGTTTCCTGTTAAAAGATTAAGAATTTTACAAGTGATGTCCCATCTCACTTGCAAGGCAACAGGAAAAGGGGTCCAAGTAATATACTTGAAGCTTCTACCTGGTGTGAGCAATCATGGGACGAGAATAGCCTTATTCCTTTGATCAGGAGGTAGCTGTCTTTTGCCAACCAACATAGTGGACCCACTGAGACCAAAGTGGGGTTGAAGGTGTCTCCAAACAGAATACTCTTCCGTAACTTCTTGGCTGCCTCTCACATGAAATGGTGGGTTAACTTTGCTTCCCAGGGCCATGGGTTCCTCAAACATAAGCTTCAGTACAATCCTAGGACCTTGTGCCACCAAGTGTGTCTGACATGTCCAGGCCAAAGCAAGGGGAAGCAGTGCAGGCATTCTCCAGAGTGGGTGACCAGCTCTGTCACACTCCCCAGGGGGAAGAGGGACACATCTCACAATTCTCACATATCTCACACCTCTTTGCTGTGCTCACATCTGCTGTCCTGGGAAAATATTCAGTTCATTCAAACAAGAGAGCAAATCCCTGAGATGATCTGTGTTGTATTATTGCCCCAGTTGCTCAGTTTTCTTGCCTGCCTCACCCCTTACACCCTCTGCCTCCCTTGACATTGACTGCTGCCTAGACTCTGAAGATAGGTCATTGCCTTTAATTCACTTTTATTGATCGCCTTCTATAGGCTTGAAATAGTTGTGGTTACTTCCACGTACATCATTTCATCATCTTGTTTTATATCATTGTTTCTTTTGAAAATCACCTGCCTATCATCTCATATCTTTAAAGAATATCTACTTTAAAAGTGAGAAGAATGATCCAATAACTGAGTCTGTAGTAGCGAGGCCCAAGCTAACCAACAACTCTGACTGCTGCCCTGTTCCCCAGTCCCTTAGCAGAGTGGGACCCTAACTATTCACAGCATGAGGATGCCTGACTTCAGACTGAAGACAGAAGTTACTTCTCTAGTGGATGGTGGAAGTTTAAAGACAGGTGAATAGCAATTCCTGAGGCCCTAGCCCTAGCCTTTGTCACACAGTTCCATCAGAATACCCACATTGGCTCTTGAAACCAGTTTGGACTGGTATTTCTACATCCCCAGCTCTCTAGCATCTGCCGAGTAGTGTGTGAACGATGTGAGGTATGTGCTCGAAACAACCCACTAGGGGCCATGAGCCCCTCCTGGAGTCCAGAGTGTGGGAGGAACACCCTTTGAGGACCTGGAAGTAGACTTCGCTGAGATCCTCTAATCCCAGGGCTACAAGTACCTCTTGGTCTTTGTGTGCTCATATTCCGGTTGGATAGAGGCTTAACCACCGGGACTGAGAAGGCCCAAGAAGTAGCCAGACCACTCCTCTGAGAAAGTGTTCCACAATTTAGCCTAGCAATACCATTGGCTCAGATACCAGAATAGCCTTTGTAGCAGAAATAGTGCAGCTACTAGCCAAAATTTGAATATGAGATAAAATTGCATACCGCCTATTGACCACAGCATTTGGGACAGGTGGAATGCATGAACGGGACCCTTAAGACTCAGTTGAAAAACTATGTCAGGAGACACATCTATCTACATTGGATGAAGTCCTCCCCATGCACTATTAAGAATCAGGTTGGCCCTGACCAAGATGACTGGGTTCTTCCCCTATGAGATCCGGTATGGGCGACCACCCTCCCCATCAGGGCATACGAGCGACCTAAAGAAATAGGCGAATTGACTCTGAGTCAGCAGTTACAAGCCCTGGGTACTACTTTTCAGGCTCTCAACCACTGGTTAGGGAAAGGCTGCCTGTGTCTGACTACTGAAGCCAATTCTTTAGGCCAGGAGATTTGGTGTAGGTCAAGGAATGGAATGTCCAACCCTTCAAGCCTCTTTGGAGGAGCCCATTCACTGTTATCTGTCCACCCCACTACAGTAAAGGTTGCTGAGATAACGCCTTGGATTCACCATAGCGTGCTTAAGCAGTGGCCACAGACTGGAGTGCATTTTAGACTCTGCAGAGCCCCTCCGAAAGAGGACGTCGACTGGACTGGCAGATCGAAAGAACATTGGCCTTGCTTTGGTCACCAGAAGCTGACCAATCCATACACAGCAGAAGCCTGAGGAGAGCGGCACCCCCCAACATGACCAACGTGCCCTAAAGACTCTGTTTGTGACCCTGAGACTATAAATGTAAAGAAGGAATCAGGATAGGTAATCAGGTCATACAGTATGCAGATATCAGCCCTTACACCAAAAATAGGATGACGATGATGCTCTCTGACCCAATCTTGGGCCTGAGCATCAAATGGGAAATGTAGGAGAGAGGCCCGAGCTAACTTTCTAGGATGGTTGAAAGTTTATTCGCTTCCCCTTTTGGCCGCCAACCAATAAAATACACTTTGCTTATATAGAAAAACATGAGGAAGTATAAGATGTGTATAAAAGGGAAAGTCCTACTGTGACTGGGGCTCAGCCTTTGGATGTGAATCCGCTGAGCGGCGCTGGCACCATAACGCTATTTGCTTATTTCCTCAGTGTCCCTTCTCTCCGTCCAAGTATCTGAAACAAGTCTACTTTCCTATGCTAACATGTGTTGGATAGAGGAAACAATATGTTTTTTGAAAACATAAGTGCTTCACTGTGGTGTCTTAGAGATCTCTCATTCTACTGGTTTAGGTTAGAGAATGATCTTAACCAGGGTTATTTCCAGGCAGTGGCTTAGAAGTCTACCTAGGCTTTTGCTTCTGGATTGTGGGATGTTCTCAGGTCTAAAATTTCCTCATTGTAAATGGTAAGGCTTGGGGAGGGGAAACAGAAGGAGCAGAGAACAGCAGATCAGGGTTGAATGTGAGCATCGAATGTGTGAACAGCGAGGAGAGTGGTAGGTGAATGTTTGTGTTATGCAGTGCCACCACGTCACATCATCTAGTGTGAGTGCTCCATAGGTATTTGGTGGGCAGTGCTGTGGCTGGTGATGGATCTTCAAGGACCCCTCAAGGGGTTCCTCAGCCACTTCCTGTGGCTGTGCTCAGTGAAGGACTAAGTGTGAATCACAATGGGCCAAATTACTTTTTTTTGTTCTTTTTAAATTTTTTAAAATAAGAGATAACTGACATGTAGTAAAATTCACAAATTTTAAATGTACAATGAATTTTTCTGTGTATGTATCTGTGTGACCCATCACCCAGATCAAGCTCTAGAACATTTGCAGCAACCCAAAAGGTACCATTATAGCCTTTCAGTGAATGTCCTACAAAAATAACCAGTATTCTAAATTCTATCATCATCAATTAATTTTGCCTGCATTAGAATTTCATAGAAATGGAATTATGCAACATGCACTCATTTGTATCTGGTTTCTTTGCTACACATCCATCCATGCTGTTGAATGTAGCAGTAGTGTTTTATTTTTCACTCTGAGTAGTAGTATGTGGTAGTATTACTATATCCCAATTTGTTTATTCTGTTGATGAATACTGGGTTGTTTTTAGTTTAGGATATTATGCACAATGTTGCTATAGATATTTGTATATATTCTTTTGGTAAAAATATGCACTAATTTCTATTGGACATTACCTGAGAATCACAGGGCAATTATAAACAATTTTTCAAATCATTTGCACCAATTTTTATGCCACCAGAAAATGATGACAATTCCAGTAGGGACTAAGGACAGTGTCCCACATTTTTGCCAACCTTTGATATTTCCTGACTTTTTAAAAAATCATTCTATATTCTGGTGAATGTACACTGTGGTGTTAATTGGTTATTTCTTTTTCAGATTTTAAAAAATGTTTTTGTTTGCTATTATGACATTTGAATTAGAAGTGAAAACAAAATAACCAAATTAATTTTGTCTTTTTAAAATTTTTGCTCTCTTGGATATGTAAAGCTGTTTTTGATGGATTGAATGAGATCATCTATTACTCAGGTTTGCAAAAAATATAGCAATTAAGGTAATGGACTCAAGGAGTCATTAGCATATCCATTACTAAGGAACCCTTTCAAAACGTTGTCTCCTCTTTGTATCCGGACCTTTGGAAACATTGTGGGGTTTGTTTCCCACCATTTACACGATGGATAAAGGAGCTCACTGCAGGGCCATTAAAAAACATATATTCTTAAAGACTTAATATGTCAAAAAGAATTGGAATAGAAATGACCCAACTGATTCCCACTGGAATCAATTTATTTCCTATAGGAAATCTTTGTTGAATTTTTAAATATCACTTATTTGATTTTGGAAGAATCATTTAATGTATACACGTCTTGTGCAAAGGGTAAAGAACAATCTGTGGTTTTAAACAGTTATTTAAATGGTTATTTGTTTTATAAGTTTATATCATGTAATTTAAATGATTTTTAATTCTTTCTGAGGAGAAACTGCATCTATTTGGTTCACTAGCATACTGACTAGTATAACAAGCAGGACAGTGCCTGGCACATAGTAGGCACTCAATAAAATACTTTGTGAATGAGCTAAAACTGTTCCTTCTCGTATATATATTCAGTGCCTAGAACAAAGCTTTGCAAATGACAGATAACCCAGAAATGTTTGTGAAAGAAAAGTAGAAAAGATGGAAAAGAAGAAGCTTCAATGAGTCTAAGGAAAGAAAGAAAAACTAATCATGGCAAGGTTTTCTTTATATAAGCCGAGGCTTTTTTTTTTTATAATGTATGCTATACGAACATACATCCAGATATCCATTTGCCTGTCCAACAGACTTTTCAATTCAACATGTTCAGAAATGAATTCACCACATATACCTGTATAACCAATTTCCAAGACCTCCTTCTCTCATATCGACTCTGTTAATACTATCCAAGCTAGCCCTGTCCCCTAAGCCAGAAAATTAAGAGTAATCCTCAACCCTTCTCTCATCCTCACCAACCCTCTCTCTTCCTCGCCAACCAGTTGGTTCATTCGACAAATATTTATTAAAAGCCTTTTATGCACTTGACTTTGTTCTTGGTATTGATGACATGTCTTTTGGACAACCTCTTCCTGAGAAGCAGTTTTCTCATTTAGGAACCTAACTATTATAATCTTGATTCCCTAGGCAACAACCTATCATTTGAGACGTGTTCCAGACTTGAGAACAAAGGCCAGAAACTTCACTGCAAGGCTGAATTTTCCATTCACAGAGGTTGAATCAAGGATGACTCATCTGATAACCATTTCTGAATTGCCACATCTAGCTGAGAAATATCTCCATTCACATAGTTCTTTCCTCCTCTTTCTTACCACTGCAGTACAGAGACATCATGTATTTTCAGATTTCTCGATTGTATGAGGACTTGATAATTCAATAAGAGAGAGAATTTTGTGTGTATCAACAGGATTTGTGATATCCAATGGAAGGTCATTTGTATATATATGCATGAAGTCATGGAACACATTGATCCTTCAAGGGAAGGGTGGGAGGATGTACCTCAGATCCAGAAATCTTACTGGCAATGTCAATGTCAAATTCTAGACAGTGGGAATGATAACAGAATGAGATATCACAAACACATTTCATTTTATAATCATATGAGGAGCAGGTATTACAGATAAGGCAAATATAGACACTCCCTAGGTTAGAAATATCTGACTGGCAAAAGACTTACACATATAGAATTTAATTCTCATACAGTACCTCCTTCCTCTGACCACTCCGAAATCCTCCTCTCACTCTGTCTGCATCCTCCCCTTGAGCCCTAGCCAGCAATCACAAAAGAAGCTGATACAAACACCTGCCGGGACTGGTATTTATTTCTAAATATTCCCTTTTCTATTGCCTTTTCCCATTTATGATCAATTAATTTTACACAAATAACACATTTCTCATTTGTATGCCATCTTTAAACATTCCCTTCTCCTCCTTGTTCTCTTATGCTTCTTCCTCTTTATTTCCTCCCTTGCATTCTAACCCACTCTCTCTGGTCTAAATGTGAGCCAAAAACAACCTTAATCAAGGTTGAGATGAGTAAAGCTTGGGCTATACGTCAAGAAACATTGAAGTGTTTAATGCTATCTGCTGGTGTCCAGAGACTATAAAATTCCTTATCAACCTTCTTTTCCTTTTCTAATAAGTTTTCTTGTTATCAGTCAGCAATATATTTTTTTAAATAGCCTTGCTTACATTCAATGTAAGCATTTGGCTCTATTATAAATATTGAAAGTAAAATATATTTTTGTTGTGAATGTGCAGAATTTCAGTGACATTGAGTGATATAGACATTCATGGGGACACAACCACCATTAAGAATATTACTACTAAGAAAAATTTCAATAGGAGTATCTAACTATCAAACCTAAATCACCTTCTTGGAACCCAGTCTACAAACTGGGACTTCCAGATTTGGAATTATCTTGTTTTGAGCATGTCTTTCTGTTTTCTTGCTTATGAAGCTGTGTAATTTTTACATAGGTTTTGGGAGACCAGGCTTTGTTGACTTTTATGCACAGCAAGTCTATACAGGCATTATACTCCTGTGTCTGTGTGAATGTGTACACACAAAGCGTGTGAAAGGCAATGAGAAGGTTAAGAGAGGTATCTGCGTTTTGTCCCCAATCCCATATCCCTGGCCACTTATAAGGTAGGTGGGAGATGTCCGCCAATCTGGCCCAGTATTTCCCAGAAGGAGGAGGAGACATAGCTGTTGGAGAACTCTCAACAGCTTCTGTTCTGAGGCTTTCAACAGCATACAAAGCCAACGTGGGAACCAAATAGGAATGACTCAGTGGGAGAACTGGGTAACAGAGTGGGCTCCACCAAAATTCTAGTGTACCCATCTCCCAGATTTTTACATCCAAGGTTATGTGACCATCTCAGGATACGGCTGTGCAGCCCTGAACCAGGAAATGTTGGAAATGGTAGCCCATATACTCTCATGACCTTGTAGACCAAAGCTTCAATTCTTCTCATTTGACCAACTCTTTCGTAATCACTCATGTTGATCTTAAATTCCACCCCACCCCCCAATTTATAGCCATATTAACCATTTGCTTATAAGAAATTTCTTACTGTAACTGTACCTAGCCCTTCCTATTTCCCTTCTTTCCTTTTTCAGTAGGTCTTTTAGGCACTTGGTAGACACTATTTATCTGTATTTATAGATAAGGAAATTGAAGCTTCTAGAGTTTAAATAACTAGCCTATAGTCCTACTGGTAATATTGGAGAGAGATTTGATACCAAGTCCTCTGATTTTTAGAATGAGCTCTTAATCTTCATGCTATACAACGTCTCCAACAGTAAAAAGAAGAGTATAATAATAGCACGTGTCTCATAGGAACTATGAGAGGATTAAAAGAAATAATTTAGGTTCAGAGTCTGGCACATAGTAAGATGTAACAAATGTTAATGAGGGTAATGATAATGAATATGATAATAATAATGATGAAAAAGGATGAGGAGGAAGAGAAGGAAAAGGAGATAAGGAAGAGAAGGAAGACATGAAGGAGGAAGAGAAACACCAACAGTTTCACTCATCTGCCTCCTTTAATAATGATTCCAACTGTTTATTATGAAAGATAGGCAGTTATAATGCGGGATAGAAAAGAAGAAGAGTTGGAGAAGACACGATAATTCGAGAAGAGGCTTAGCTTATATGGAATTTGAGGAATGTTTACTGTTTGAGCCTGAGACATCATATTAGTCATCTTCTTGCTCCCCAAAATTCATTCCAAGTGCTGTGTCATCCCCTAAGATTTTACAAGTCATACTGATCTTGGGTTCAATTCCTTACCCTGGAAATCCAGAGAGACTTTGGTTTCAGAGGGTAGTGAGATGTGAAGATGGAGGGTATGGCAGAGACTGGGGCCAGTGCTCTGATATCGATAACAGGTCTTCTTCTAATCCAGACCAATGCACAGAAAGATTTTTAATGCCAGGGATTCAGACTCATAAGTAGGTGTGATCTAATCTTATCTGTCCTGAACAATCAGAATACCAGCTCAGACCCCGTGATGACTGCATGCTCCCCATGCAAATTCTTGATTCCCTTGGAGTGATATAGGCAAGTTCCCTTAAGCCTCAGGGGTATTGGATCCACTTCTTGGGAAGTGCAAGGAAAAACATAGCCTTTCACTTTCAACATTTTTGTATTATTTGCACTTTACAATAGCATACGTTTAATTTAATTTAATTTAATTTTATCTTATAATTTTATTTTATTTTATTTTATTTTTATTTTATTTATAAGGAAAAAAGATCTGCATGACCTGGCTGATGGCAGGATGGCCCTATGTTTGCATCTAGGCTGCCACTTGGCCCAGGAATGTTTCCAAGGGCAGGTAAGGAATTTATATAGTTTAAGAATCTACAATTGGGGCCAACAGTGCCCCCTAAAGGGCTTGACTTGCACTGCCAAGAAAGAGGGGCGGCCCAGCCTCCCAGGGGCCAGTTTTGGTGATAGTTGGGGTGGGCAGGTTTTGTTTCACGGGAAATGGGCAGAACTTGGAAGTAACCACTAGAAAATTAGAAAACCAAGACCTTATTCATGCCAGTCGTTGGCAGGTATTTCATGGGCTACCTTGACAAATGGGGGCCCAAGGCAAAAAGTGAAGGGGAGGAGGAAATGCTCAAAGGCTCTCCTGAAACAATGCTTTAAGAAGTTTCTAGATCAGGAATTCAGAGCTAAGCTGAGTGAGACCTGAAGGACAAGGTTCAGGTTCATTCTCTCAGTAAAGGGAACTTGGGTAGTCACTGCCTATATGATGCTCAGTTCCACATTTGCAAACGGGAAACTGCTGGGAAAATTAAAGTGAAAAAATTTTGTCTGCATGTTTAAGTCCTATTATTATCATCAATAGATAAAGCACTACCTGGTTTTCAGGCCCTTGCTATTTCTCATGTCAGGAATGGGTATGGTTGGGCTCTAAAATGGCTACAACGTTCCTTATTTTAAGGTGCAACATTGGCAACCCATATGGCTACAAAAACTTAATTTCGGAGGAAACCACTATCCTTTATCTGGGAAACCAGATATCCTGGGGCATACCCTTAAAATAAGAGTTACGAGGTGCCATCATAGACAAAGAATAAGAACAAGACAAGGAAGCCTGCTTTCAACACTGCTATTCAACATTGTATGGGAAGTCCTAGCCAAAGGAATTAGGCAAGAAAAAGAAGTAAGAGGCATTCATATTGGAAAGGAAGAAATAAACTGTCTTTGCTTGTAGATGGCATGATCCTATGTGTAGACAATTCCAAAGAATCTACAAAAAGCTAATACAGGTAATAAGTTCAGCAGAGTTGCAAGGTACAGCATCAACACCCCAAAATGATTAGTCTGTTAATATACCAACAATAAATAAACTAGAGAGGAAATTAAGACAATAACTTCATTTATAATAGTGTCCTAAAAAATAAAATACCTAAAAATAAATTTAATCAAGGAGGTGAATGACTTGTACACTGAATACAATAAAACATTTCTGAAAGAAATTAAAGAAAACCTAAAGATATGGAAAAATATCTCATGTTCATGAATTGGAAGAGTTAATATTGTTAACATATCAATACTACCCCAAAAGATTGACAGATTCAATACAATCCCAATTAAAATCTTATTAGCCTTTTATGAAGAAATGAAAGTCAAATTTCAAATTCATATGAAATTGTAAGGAGCTCTAAATAGCCAAAACAGTTTTGAAATGGAAAAAAAAGTTGGAAGATGCACACTTACAGATTTCAAAACCTACTGCAAAGCTACAGTAATCAAAAACTGTGTGGTACTGGCATAAGGATAAATAAATAGACCAATGGAATCGAATAGAGAATCCAGATATAAGCCCTCGCGTTAATTTTCAATTAATTTTCAGCAAGGATGCCAAGACAATCCATGGATAAAGGATGTGAGAAGTGGGGTCGGGGGGGGGGGTGAGAGAGAGGGGGTAGGGAGAGAGAAGAGAAAGGACAGCCTTTTCAACAAATGCTGCTGGAGAAACTGGATATCCACATGCAAAAGAATGAAGGTGGATTCTTACCTTGTACCATATACAATTATTAACTCAGAATGGATCAAAGACCTAAACTTAAGGACTAAAACTATAAAACTCTTAGAAGAAAACATTAAATCCTCATGACCTTAGATCTGGCTATGGATTCTTAAATGACACCAAAAGCACAAGCAACAAAAGAAACAAATAGATAAATTGGACTTCGTCAAAATTACAAACTTTTGCACATCAAAGGACATTATCAAAAAAGCAAAAAGACCACCCTGATATTTAATGTGGGAGTGCGTGAATGTGCAAAAATATGACTTATAATTTCAAGAAGCAAACATCAAGAGTCTTAATAGCAACTTGGCTGTTGATTATTTGCATCTTAGAATTGACCTGACCAACTGGGCATCTGGTCACCATTCTTCCATTTAGTAGCTGTAACCTTGGGAAAATCCCTTTAGTTCTTAGTGTCTTTCTTGTCTCTCAAATGATCAAATATCCAAGCCTCGATGGCATTAGAAATTTGAAGCCATGATCAGATAAAATTAAGGATGTGAATATGCTTTCACAATTCTGGTCTATGTTGGCAAGAGGTTATTATTACAAGTTCCCGAATCACAGTGAAAAAACATGGAAGTTGGAAAAGAAGGGGCTTTGAGACAACAAAGCAGAAATCCTTCATTTTGTTAGTATAAAGTGAGGTCAGAGTGAGTATGATGGGACTTATTCAAGATTGTACAGCAAGGCAAGCTCAGAGCTTGCTCAGACGTGGGGTTCCCAGCATTTCCCAACATCTCATTCTTTTTAGCATGCTACAGTTTAATTTTGGAGAACAAGGTTCTTTTCCTTAGTGGAACCTTTCATTTCTTCTCTTCCTCCTTTTCCTCCTCTTCTTTAAAGTGGAGAATAGCCATGTGTAAGTGTCCTGGATAATTGTTGATTGTGAAAACCTATCTTGTGTATGTCTATACAATGTCCTTGAATGCCGTGGACACTTTTATTTTTAAATGAGTATTAACTGTGCCAAGAGGCACGTGGTAATGCAGTAAAGCCATTAAATTGCCTACTCCAGCCAGACCCAGAGAAAAGCAAAATTGGGTTGTCTTTTAGGGATATTGTCTTTCAGGGATTGTTACCATTGCAAGCAGGGCTCCACTGCTTTGGCTCATAAACTATTCTCCTGGGAGGACTTCCACAGGCCAATTGCTCCATAAAACAATGTTGAAATTTGGGTAAAAGGGTAGAAAGGTTCCATGTAACAAAATACCAGAGGAAGAGAGAAACTCAAAACTGAGTTTTCCAGAAGACCAGATTTAAATCTTCTTGGGACACTATGTTACTTTTTCATTGCTTCAATAATGTTTTTGTAAGCCAGCTTAGTGGCAGCTGTCACACTCCATGGAGGAGAGTGTGAGGCATCTCATCAGAGGGCAGTGCAAGCAGGACACTCAGATCAGAAAATTAGAAAATGTTGCTCTGCCTACCCAACAGTGGCTAGACTCACAGTTTTGGTACAGATCTGTCCCAGAATTTTAGCCAACCTTGGAATTCTTTGGAACTGAAGGTCAAGTAGTCAAATATCTTTTCAAAGCCTCTGCTATGTCTAGTCCTGTATCAGATGACAGCAACATTATCATCGCCTTCACTTGCATGCTTTTGTATGCCAGTCATCTCTCTGGGCACTTTGCATACATTTGCTAATATAATAACCCTTTGAGATAAATATTATAATTCCCATTTTACAGATAAGGAAGTTAGCATCCCCAAACCAAATAACTTGCAATCATACAATATGTGGTCTTTTATATCTAGCTTCTTTCACTTAGCATGGTACCTCCTAGGAGTGATTCAGGAAGATCGATGCCAAATAACCTTGCCTGGTTTCTCCCTCTTTTATCGTGTGATCCTCCATCTTCTGAAGACTTCAGCACTTTAAAGCTTAATCATTTGTATCAATAGTTAATTCCATGCCAATGTTTCGGTCTTTCAGTTCTTTAATGAATTTCTCTCCTGTTGAACTTGAAAGAGGCAGATGATTAGCTTTAATTTCCTATTGGCCTTAACTTCCTTTTTTCAGAGAAATTAATATAAGCTAGGGAAAGTAAACCTAAAATTATTTAGAAATGGAGATCAGATCATTTCTTATACAGGCAATTCTGACTTTGGCACTCCAGGAACTTTGAAATTTTGTGTGAGTTAAGGTTGTTTGGAAATAAGTTACCCAAACTGACTCTAACTGAAGCAAAAGGAGGGGTGTGCTGGAATAATGTTTGATAGTTCACGGAACTGAAGAATTACTGAACAAACCAGCTGGACGTCTACACCAGGGATCTCATAGATAGAAATCCACAGACTTAACCATTACAGAATTGTTTTTGTGTAACTCAGAGCCAACCATCTTCCAGTCCTGTGGATTCCTACTCAGAGATATTTTCCCAAGGGGCAGAATTTTATTGCCCTAGCTTGGGCATGTGCTCACTTTTGGAATCAGTGGAGCAAGGGTGAAAGTTATGCTCTGATGAGCTGTTCTACCAGAACGGAATTTTGGGGAAGCAATTTTCCCAAAGAGGTGCTGAGTAGATGGGAACTAGATGTCCACTACATTGTTTTGCCTGGTTGTCCATTTAACCACATTCCCATCCAGAGAATTTCTCAACTACTCCCATCCAACATTACACAGTCAGACCATGTACCTCAAAAGCACTCCTGCCTGAAAAATCTAAGTCAGCTATGGTACTCTGAAACAGGGTCTTAGGCTTCTTATCCTCCAGGTACAGGATCTCTAGGTGTATCTCATATCTCTGGAAACTACTATGTCAGTGCATGCTGGCCCTAACTTCCAACTTCCAACACCTGCAACTCCTTGCCCGTGGGTCTTCTGTGGCCACTGGAGAATTCTGACCATTCTTGGGGCAGGCAGGAAATGTCAAATGATTATCACTTCTTTTGGATCAGCCCTCAATCAATGACTAAAGGGACTAGAAGATACTTATCCAACTGTCCTCACCCTTATAAGATTTGTTGGAATAACTGTTAGGTACATAGTCTACACTCTTTCAGAGTTCTTAATCCTTTGGATTAGGCTCCAGTTACCCACACTGATTAAATGTGTGGTAATGTACTCTTTCTCAATCTCACTTTCGCACTCTCCTACTGGTGCATCCTGGGATCACCTCCCAAATAAATGACTTGGACACCAAGTCTTGTCTCAGGGTTTGCTTCTAAGTCACTGGGTATTTTTCATTTATCCTCTAGGTCTATCAATGCCTTCTCAAAACTTCACAACTTGTGCCTAAAAGGCAGATTTAGCCCTGACCAAAGATCCTTGTTTTTGCAACTATTCGCTGAACCATAGTTATTACTTGTGAATTTCTTCTCCTCTGATGTTTGTTTTGCTTTTATTCAGCCTCTCAGTAGGATTTCTTCCAGGTGGAGTGACCAAACCTTCATTCCTAAAAGGCTCCAGTTCCTCAATGGTCTTTCTTTAGCCTTTTCCTGCATCTTTAAGAAGTCATTTAGCATTTTATGAGGTCAGCTACTTCTGAGTTATGGAGACCATGATAAGACAAGTGTATCCCATCAACCCATGGCCTTCTATTTTGCACTCAGAAGTGAGTCCATTATTAGAGGAGGAGATGTACAGATTAGACAACATACTGGTAGACAAGACCTTTAGTAAGTCCATGTGTGATAAATCTAGCAGAGGCAGAAAACTCAGCCCCAGAAGTGTCTAGCTTTGTAAGGAAAAATCACTGCGCCTTATGTGATGAAGTTAGTTCAATGCAACTGACAAGCTACCAGGTATTTGGTATGGCCACAAATGAGGATTCTAAGGATAATTGTTTTGCTGCCTCTTTAGGCTCTCAGTAGTGGTGGTGAAAGTTTCTTTCAGTATATCTATTTCCCTTGGTCATGGGCAATGTGAGTAACACCTAGATATCTGGGAAAAGTGGGTGATTGACAGTCAGAAAAGATAAGCTCATCTTTGTTTGGTTATTAAAGTACTTCTCTGAAGTGAGAGCTTTCTAGTGAAATGTATATGGAATAACATTTGAACACACATACATTCCCTAAACCTCTTTATTACTCATATTCCAATTATTCTTGATGTCCCCAATCTTCAGCTAAAGAATTAACTGCTGCTTACATTTCATTGTAGACCTTTACATTAATCTATCTCTTCTTCCAAGAAAAGTGGAAAGTAATATATGTATATGTATATGCATATGCATATGCATACGTGTGTATATATGTTCATCAAAGCTCTGCCCACAGAAATTTTTCATTCTTTATTATCTTTAAAAGTGACCTCTGATTGGGGCTCTAATACCATAGTAATCCATGATGTATTGTGCACAGCCACCTGTAAAGAAGGCAATTTCTCTCTCTTTAGTTAGACAATAATAAAGCTCTACCCTTATGTCCAGGTGCAGATGGAAGGAGGGCAGCAGAGTGGCAGGAATAGGGGTCCTGAGAGGGGTTATGAGTTACCGACTCTTTAAACTAACATGCAACTTCAAGACCCACTGAGGCCTGGCCTTGCACATACCCTTTCCTCTTGATGACAGAACACCCTGAAAAAATGCCCTGCTTTCTCATTAATTGGATAAAATGGTACGCAGACATTATGGGCTGTTCAGAACTCATGGTCATCTAATCTCCCAAGATCAAATATTCAATGTAAGATGTAGCCTAATTTCAAGCCTAAAGTATTACTTAAAAGAAGACTGTCACTTACTGGAAGACTAATTGCTTTGCTATGAAATTCTATGATCTTCAAAATTCATAGACCAAAATTCTATGAGTCTGTAATTTTCATATTGGAACTCTCCAAAAACTCTACATGACTTCCTAAACTGATACAAAAAATGTTGAGAACTATTGGATCTACCAAATAATATAGGCCAGGTGGATCCGGCCTATACTATCGGGAGCCCCAGAAATTACATCCTGATGCGTACTGGGTGCCATTCAAAGCTGTTCTCTATGTTCATGAGAGAGATTTTGTATGCTCCTCCCTTTTCATAACATCTTTGTCATGTTTCATATGAAGGAAAGTCTGTCCTCATAAAATAAGTTGGTAATGTTCCCTTTTGGCTAATTCTCTGAAAGAATTTGTGTAAGAATTTTTCTTAAAAATTTGAAAGAAGCTGGAACAATCTGAGCAATAAAATAAATAAAGTTGTATTGGATTGTAACCCAAAGTATAAAATAGATATCCGTGACCACACAAATCTAAATAAGTGATTGAAAAAATAAGTAGTAAGGAAGAATTTCAAATAATTTATGTAGATACTCCTCCTTCAAGGACATGAGACATAATGCTCCAGCCCTTAAAATATAGGCTTCACATTTTGACTTCCTTCCAAACAATACATTACAAAAATAGGGTAAGAAGAGTAACTTTACAATGCAGAAAACTGACAACCACTACCTTGCCCATGTGATTAAGCTTAGCATCATCAGTGATGTCATATAGATAGTATGTATCCTTGTTATGCTGTAATGAGAATGGCACTTTACCTCTGTGGTCTTCCTTCCCAAAGCCCATAACCCCAATATAATTATGAGAAAAGTATAAAACAGATTCCAGTTGAGGGACATTCCACAAAATACCTAAGTACTCTTCAAAACTCTCAAGGTCATCAAAATCCAGGAAAATCTGAAAAATTGTCACAGTCTGGAGGATACTAATATGGTATTCTAAGTGTGATTCTGGGATTAAGAAAAACAACATTAGGTAAAAATTAAGAAAATAATAAAATAGAGTTTAGTTAATAATAATGTATTAAATAATAATATAAGATGTTAACTACAGGAGAAAGTGGGGTGGGGTATACTGTACTCTCTTTGCAACTTTTCTATAAATCTGAAACTATTTTAAAGTCAAAAGTTTATTTTAAAAACAATGATTTTGTCAATTAAGACATAAACATTATAAGCATTGCTTTAAAATGTCATTACATGCCAATATAGCACACTATACATAGCTCACACAATATGTATATGAATTAGTATATTAACAGCAACATTCGAATAAACCTGTAGTCAATTATAATTATATAAATAAAAATTTCAGTTGAAAGCATCTACATGACTACACAAGACAGTTCAGATCATAAGGTTTTTAATAGTACTGAAATTTAATAGTTAGGATCCGTGATAGATTTTTTTTTAATCAAGAATTGAGAAAGTGAACATAAATAGTTAGATGAAATTAAATGAGTGTTGTAGCATCATATGTCATCAGAAAATTGCAAATTTAAACAACAATGACCTACCGCCATATACCTATTAGAATGGCTCAAATCCAAAACACTGACAAGACCAAATGCTGTCAAGAATGTGGAGCAACAGGAATTCCCATTCATCGTTTTGGGAATACAAAATGGTACAGCCACTTTAGAAAACAGTTTGGCATTTTCTTATTAAACTAAATACTCTTACTGTATGATACAGCAATTGCTTTCTTGAGTATTTATCCAAATGAGTACAAATTTATTTCCACACAAAAACCTGTGTATAGATATTTATAACAGCTTTATTCATAACTGCTAAAACTTGGAAGCAACCAAGATGTCCCTCAATAGGTGACAGATAAATAATCTGTGATACATCCAGATAATGAAGTATTATTCAGGTCTAAAAAGAAATGAGATTTTAAGCCATGAAAAGACATGGTGGAATCTTAAGTGCATGTGGACTAAGTGAAAAGAAGCCAACGTAAAAGGCTATGTACTATATTGGTTCCAACTATGTGACATTCTGGAAAGGGCAAAACTATGTAAAAAGATCAGTGGTTGCCAGGGATTATGGGTGAGTGAGGAATGAATAGGCAGAGCACAGAAGATTTTTAAGGCAGTGAAACTTTTCTATGTGATACTGTAATGGTGAATACATGGCATTACACACTTGTAAAAACCCATAGGATGTACAACACCTAGAACGAACCCTAATGTAAACTATGAATTTGGGGTGATGACATGTCAATGTGGGTTCATCAACTGTAGCAAAGGTCCCACTCTGGTGGGAGATGGTGATAACAGGGAGGCATTGGGGTAAGTTATATGAAAAGTTTGTACTTTCTCAGTCAATTTTGCTGTGAATTTAAAACTATAAAGTCTATTAAAAACTTAAATGAGTATTTAAAATGAATACATAATCATTAATGTATTTAAGCAAAGCTTTCCTTTTACTTAAAAATTAATCATGGGTTTTGTGGACATGTTTTCTTATTCATATGGACATTAAGACTATATTTTACTAATCCTATTATAAGTAGAATATTCATCTAGATCTGTGTAAAATTTTAAAAATTTAAATGTCAGTGCTTATGCTTCTCTTAGAACAAAATATAAAGTCAATACTGTATTATTTTCACTAATTATTAATTAATAATACAATGTGGCTTTAATGCTTTATTTCCATAGATGTAACTACCTCAAATAATGGTAATGAAAAATTAAACAGAACTCATTTCTTTAACTATGATTTTACAGATCTGTTGAAAAGCTTTTTAAGTTAAAAAAATAAATTGGAGGAATTCAAGAGTGAAATTATCTGGGCCTGGAGTTTTTTAAAGAAAGAATTTTTTTAGTTGCAAAGTCAACTTCTTCAATTTGATGTAGAATGTTGAGGTTTTTTTATTTTCTTGTGTCCAAAAATTGTTTCATAAATTATGTTTTTCTCAGAATTTGTCCTTTTCATCTCAATTTTCAAACTTAGCATAATAAAGTTATTCATAATATCCTCTGATTATATTTTTAATGTGTTATAAAATTTACCTGAGCTTTGTTTTAATTGAGTATGTAAGATATGCAGACATTGCAATGACTGTCATGAAGGAAGCTTTTATTCACAGAACCCTGGAAGCAGGAGACACAGCACACTGCGCAGGCCTACCCAAGGAAGCATCAGGGTGGGTAAGGAGGGAATGGACAATGTGGCCAAGAGTTTTTATTGTGATTTTTGCAGAAAGGAATGAGTAGAGCAGGCTAAGCAAAATAAACAGGTTTTGGCTAGTTTGAATAATTTTGGCAGGCTCCAGGGTATAGGGGCTGACCCCCATTTTCTGATACCTGGCCCTAGGGCGACAAGGGCAGGGAAATAATGACTTGGTGTGTGAGCGCTTGATAGAGGAGGTGTTGGGGGTGGGTGGGTATGGGCTGTGAATTGATTGATTTGTATTGATTTGTCTAGAGACAGTCTTTTACTGTCTCTAGGAACTGCCTAGCACTGGGAGGTTTAGTCACTCCAGGATCAGCAAGGCCCGGCTATCAAAATATCACAAAATACAAAAAATAAAAAGGCATAGTTAATATATGACATCTGATAGCTCAGCAGTGATAGCCTTTAAAAAAAAAAACCTGATATTGGTATTTGTACCATCTCTTTTTTCCCTTGATTATTCTTGCTAAGAGTTTATCAATTTTATTTCCCTTCTCAAAGAACCAGCATTTGCCTGTGCACTAATACATCCCTAATGTTCTATGGCATAAGTTAATGGCTACCTGAATTCCATCAGGTTGAGTTCTAACTCTAGCACCAATGAGGAATAATGAATCACTTGTACTAAATACCAGAATGTATAGGGCATTGTTGTGGTTACTATGTGGGTCTTACAAGCCAGATAAGAGTCCATCCTATTCTCCTTTCACAGATGCACAGTAGTTGAAGGAATCCATGCCTGGGGTAATGTCTTCAAAGAGTGGTTCTTGGAGTGTCTGCATCAAAATCACTCAGGGAACCTGTTAAAAATTCCAGTTGATTCCCACCCCAGACCTATAAGTCAAACATACAGCCAGTAACATGAATTTTTGGAAAACTCTTAGTGAATCTTTTAGAACCACTAGAAGTTTCAGAATAGCTGGTCTAGTTTAAAAGTAATAGACCCCACTATTAAAGTTTGCCTCCTTTAAATTGGAAGGATACAACATGGCCACATAAGAAGATGCTCAAGAAAAATAAACAAAGGCATGCAGAGATCCAGTTGTTAGAAACTACATTGTGATTCTTCTGGATCTATTGCCTTCTGGATCTCTGACCTTGGCTACCTGGCTGACCTAAACACCCCTTCAGTGCCTGATATGAATCTTATTTGTCCAGTTCAAGTGACCAAAGCTTTAAAGATTGTATCTGGCAATCAGAAAGTTGCAATTGCTGGGTCTGCTTCAAGTTCCCCAATCAAGAATCTCATTTCAATTCCCTGGAAGCAATTGATGAAAAAGAAGCCTAGCCAGCCACGAGTTGTAGTGGCTTTCATTAATTACCTAAATGGAGGGTGAGATTTCACCTGGACAAGAGCTGGCATAAAATTCTGCTGCAGCCTTTTACAGTTGACCCATAAATCAGAGGCTAAGTCCAAGAAGAATTTTAAAATTGAATGGAGTCATGCATGATTCCATATAACAGCAATTTTTATGAAATCCCATCCCGGCTTGGTAATTACCAACCAGGGTATGATAATTAATTTCTTGCTTTGGATTAAAATCCATTTGGTGCTAGATGGATATTTTAGTCTGGCAAGATGAATTGTACTTCATTTTACTTGTGTAAAGCTATCAGCTGAACAAAATGGTTTATTAAAAATAGTTCAAGCAAATTGGTACCTAAACAGCCTTCAGATTTTTCTAAAATAGGTTTTTACAGCCTCACAAAAGACTGGAGTTCCCAAAATCCTCATGAAAGAACAACTTCATCCAGCTTCTGTATTGAAAACAGAAATGAATAGACAACCCCAGTTTTAATACAGACAATATACAATGTAGATAATGTTTTAATATGATTAAGCCCAGTTTTCAGAAAACTTGAAATACAAAAACCCAAATTTGCAAACCTTATAAATAGGGATAGTTACTCATTACAAGCCAGGATGGCTTCCTACTCAGCTTCTGTTCCCCATAGATGCATTCACCAAGCACCCTGCTGGTGCTTGGAATAATGCATTGGGGAGGATTTTAAGGATCCTCTTGGTCCTCACACCATATCCTGCAAAGCTCCTCATGCCTCAATTTTAGCAACAGCAGCAGCAATAATAATAATAGCACTTAGTAGTTACTAAGTTAGTCTTTTAAATACTTTTAGGCTTTAATTCATTAGATCTTCACAATAACTCTATGAGGTAGGCACTATCATGTTTTCATAAGGGAAACTGATGCACAAAGTAGCCTAACTTTCCCCAAATCACCCTATTAGTTGTCTATTCCTGTGTAACAAACCACCCCAAATCTAGTGGATCAAAACAATCACCATTTATTTGGTCATGATTCTGTGGGTCAGCAATTCAGACTGGGTCCAGTTGGGTGGTTCTGGTCATCCATGTACAGCATCCATAGTTTACTGCATGTCAGATTTTCTGGTCTTGACTGGGCTCTTCCATGTATCTGGGGCTTCAGGAAGGACAACTTGGCTGACTCATCTCTGCCCCTGCAGACTAGCTCAAGCTTGTTCACATGGGACTCCAAGAATGGAGCTGAAGTATGCAAGGTCTCTTGAGCTATCGGCTGGAGCTGGCATGACATCAGTCTTTTGCCAACTGCATGTCACAAGGCCAACACAGATTCAAAGGGAAGAAAAATAGATTCTTTCTCTGGATGGGAAGAGCTACAAAGATACATTGTAAAGGGTAAGACTATAGGGAGGGGTGGAGAATTGACGCCATTTTTTATTGTTGTTGTCAATCTACCCAGTTACACAGCTGATCATTAGTAGAGTGAGTGTTCATATCAGATCTTTTGACTACACAACCAGAACCTTGACCACTTTGCTATACTGCCTTTATAACAATGGCTTATCTTCTTTCTGTGACTGGGCCTTACTTTCATTATTTGAATGGAATCTCTCCCTTAGTAACCTGCTACTACTCCAGTTTCTCCAGATCTTGAGATCTGATTGCTGTTTGTCCTTCACCTCAATGCCATACTGCATTTGATCCCTTCCAGACTCTGCTAAGAGACATATCTAACCATGACTGTCTTCCTACAGAGGGCTATCCTCTGTAATGGCCTCACACTCCCCACTCTGCCCTGGCTTCTCATCTCCACATGTGACCAGATTGCTTGCATGTGGTGCCCTGTCACCTGCTAGCACGTCCACTATCTGGCCCAGCACCTCAGTACTCATGTTTCGGTCTAACCATTGTCACCATTGAGCAGCATCTATAGCTTTTCACTTCGAAAAATGATACACTGCATCATTCTTCTAAATGATAGTGCCAACTCTTATTTAAAGAGTTGGTTCCTAAAACCCAATGTGAAAAGTTTCTGGAACACATCTGATGCACCAAGCAAGAGCCACTGTTAACATGCATTCAACTCAATAATCTTTTCTCCTATGTGGAGCCAGGCATTGTAAAAGGCCATATCTACCCTGTCTCTGATCCTAATAATCCGTCCTCACCAGTATTGTTTCTACCTTAAACCATGTTGGAGCTAAGAATCATATGGCTGTAACTTCTGATAAGGGACCTCACTATCCTCAAAATAGTGTATCAAAACAAGATATTTAGTTGGTGTATTGCTGTTTCATGAGGATACTCTTAGTTTTGGACACTTTAAGAAGCAAAGATGAAACATTGAGTTCGAACAGAGTCCTGGTAGGTCAACCCACCTCAGTAAGTACTGCCACCTCTGACAAATTACTTCCCTGTTCAGCACCTCAGTTTCTTCATCTGCACACTGAGATTGTACATTAGATAATGGATCAAGTTTCATTCAGTTTTCATATTCTCTGATTTTAAATATTTATTTGGTGTCTGTTATATACACGTAAGGATCAGAGTCAGAAGCAGAGAAGCTACCCGAGTACAAAACAGGTCACACCAGCAGGATCAGTATAATGTTCATAAGGCCATTAGCCTCTAGAATGTCTGAGAGGAAGACAACAGAAGTATGAAGGAACTGTCAAGGTGCAAAGTGTTCAGACTGGAACCTAACAAATCAGCAGATAGTCTCCCTGTCCTTGTTCATATCCTGATCAATCACATATGTGCTATGAAAATGTCCCAGCAACGTCAACAGTATTGCAAGTAAAGTTTCTGAATACATCTCATTGGTCAGATTTATTTAAAGGCAATAAGAATCTCCTCTGTCTCAGCATTTTTAAAACTGGGGTATGTCTACCACCTTTCTAAGATATGGATAGTTTTAAGGGAATCGTTTGCTAGTTTCTTATTTCCCATATATACTTTCCTAAAATTAATCTACCTGAGCCTAGGGTGTCATGCTGGTTTTCCATTTCTATCTTCCTTTTTCAAAACTGACCTTCAACTAATTTTCAAAAGAAAATCATACCATTTCATTCATGTATAATGCATTGACCCAAAATCTAGAAAATTCAAGGGCATCAAATACCGTATCAGAAAGCCCCCTTAATCCAAGGCATATCAAGACTGATACTTCCTGTCCTATGTATACATCTATTAAGGGATGATTGTGGCATTAGAAACAGGTATTTGACCTGAATTGAGATGTCCTCATATATTGTACAGCAGGGAGAACTGTTGTAATGACTTCATCACTTGTAGTCTCTGACTCTTGGTAAAGGATGGAAAGTGCCATTAAAACAAAACAAAAAGACTGTAAGAGTTGTTGAAAATGGAGACCTCTGACTTCACCTCGGTGGCAAGCTCCCAGCGAGGCTCCATGCTCTGTCCTGTTTTTCTTTCTGTCTTAGACATAGAATTCAGAAGTTAAATGGCTGTTATAGGAATACATAATGACATCCTTATTTGAATTGAAAAATTAAGTCAGTCAGACTATTTCTGACAGAAATTGGTTCTGACTTGTCTCATTAATTTTACTATGAATACTGGACTTCCCAATTAGAATAATGACAGGCATTTTCAAAAAACTGAATGACTTTAATCTTAGCTCTGAGATTTTATAAGGAGATATTTAAATCACATGATTAAGATAAAAGTATTTTTACCAAAGAAAGTATTGATAAAAATGTATTGAAATTAAGAATAATTTCTATACTCTCAAATATTTCCGAATTGAGATTAAATATAGTTTCTTTAAGTGAAAAAGAAATAGCTATAAATAATGGTCATTTATAAGTTTTAGTAAAGCCTTTTTGGTATATTTCCCAGAAACTGAGAAAACGAATGAATCTGATGACTAGGCAACAATTTTCTTTCACAAATTATGGGGTTTCCACTTCTTTGTCTTACAAAATTGAAGGAGAACCATTAGAGTTCTACAATGATCGTTAAAATAATTTTTAAAAAATATTTTATTTTGGGAAGGAGTTATAAAAATTTAATGAGTCAGGACAGTCATTTAATCACATAAACACTTAAATTGATGTATGATTACAATTACAGTAACTGTGATGAAAGAAACTGGGCTTAGAAAACATATAATATGGAGAGTTGGTCTTGTCTGTCAGGGCGAAGAAGTCTCTGAGTTGATAGTGATATTGGAGAATGTGTAGGAGTCAACCACATGAAGGGAGCTCAGGGATAAAATATTAGGCCAAAAAGAAAGAAAGAAAGAAAGAAGAAAGAAAGGGAAAAAAAGTAAGGAAAAAAGAAAACATGCTTACCTTACAAGCTAGCAATTTTCTTCTACTTGCAAAAACTAATAATAAAATTGCTATAAAATTCTACATTCCCATCTACACACTTATGTAAATAAAGTTTTTCAGTTGTTACATACATAAAAATGAAAATATAATTGATTTTGAAACTGTCTCATTGTAATAAAAAGTAATATTCATGTGAACCTAATCTAGATGGATAAAACTAGCTTCATTTATCTCTTTGTTCCATTAATATCTTATTTTGTGTTAATAATTACTTATTTACTATTAAATAAAAATTACTATTTTACTTATTAAATACTTACTTATTTAATAGTATACTTATATAGTTTTTAAATTTTGTTTTATTATTAGTTTCAAGTATACAATACATTGGTTAGACATTTACATGGTTTATGGAATGATCTCCCTGGTTGTTTTTTTTCTCCTCTGGCTCTACACATAGCCATTACATTACCTATGCTGTACTCCTTATCCCTGTGACCATCTATCAACCACTAATTTGTACCCTTTTCTCCCAGCCTCCCTGACACCCCCCCCTTCTGGCTGTCACCAGATTGTCCTCTATGTTTGTGAATCTGTTTTTGATTAATTTGTTCTCTTTGTTCCTTAGATTCCATTTGTAAGTGAAATCTGACTTATTTCACTTAGCATAACCTCTAGGTCCATCCATGTTGTTGTGAATGGTGGGATTTCATTTTTTTAATGGCTGAGTAATATTCCATGGTGTATATTAACCATAACTTTTAATCCAATCATCTGTTGATGAGCATTTAGGTTGCTTTCATACCTTGGCTATTGTAAATTGTTCTGCCATGGACATATGAGTGCAGAGATCTTTACAAATTATTGTTTTGGTTTTCTTTGGATAAATACTCAGAAGTGCAATTGGGTCAAAAGGGTATATACATTCTTAATTTTTTGAGGAACCTCCAGACTGTTTTCCATAGTGACTGTACCAATTGGTAATTCCACCAACAGTATATGAGGATTCCTTTTCTCCACATCTTTGCTAACACTTGTTCTTTGCTTTATTGATGATAGTCTTTCTGACAGGGGTGAGGTGATATCTTCTTGCGATTTTAATTTGCATTTCTCTGACAATTAGTGACCTTGAGCATCTTTTCATATGTTTATTGGCCATCTATATTTCCTCTTTGGAGAAATATCTATTCAAGTCTTCTGCCCACTTTTTAATTGGATTATTTTGTTGTTGTTGTTGTTGAGTTGTATGAGTTCTTTATATATTTTGGATATTAACCCCTTATCAAATGTATCATAAGCAAATATCTTCTCTCATTCAATTGGTTGTCTTTTCATTTTGTTGATTTTTGATTAATTGTATATTACTAATAATTATAATAATAATTCATAAGTAAATTCAAAAACTGCAGACTTCTGTGATCACAAAATGTACAAAAAATTAAAACTTTATTTTATAAACTTATTTTTTTTAGTAGAGAAGTATGTAAGGGCTAACAATAAAGTTATTAGAGCATAAAATATATCCTACTAAAACAATTTACAGTAGATATGAAATAGAAAACAAAAAGGAGAACATGTAAAACCTGTAAAATTTATGCAAAAGAAGACTGTACTTTTAAAAGTGGATAATTGAGGGTAATAAATCACACTGGTAGCTAGATTAATTTGATACATTTAAAAGAGCTATGTGATTGTTATATTTTGAAATCTCAATACAGTATTTACAATGTGTTAGAAATTATATATTTTTTATTTTATTTGTCCTATTTAAATCTATAATAAAAAACCCATTTAGATGTCACCTTAAAAATTTACAAATGGTTCCTCATTGCCTTCAATTATAGCCAGGGCAGATAGTCAAACCCAGATTCACATTAAAAAATCTGTTGCCTGTAGCTTTTCTGGTACCAGTTACTGAATTGATATGAGTTTAGTTGCTTGCAACCGAATCCACTTTAGTTTATATCACCAGAAAGTGATTGTGCAAGGAATAGGTGCTTCCAAAATTGTTGGAAAAGATGAAGTTGGAAAAGAGTTATTCCTGAAGAACCACTTAGGCCTATTGCAGCAACTGATAGATAATGAAACTTTACAACTGTCACTTAATAAATGAACATACTACATGACATGACCAGGAAAGCTATCACCCATTGCAGCAGGACCTGCTCCAAAATGATGCCACAATCCCCATCAGCAAAAGAGACTTTTTATACTTTTCCTCTATCCCCATATTACTCAGTTTCAAGTCAAAGTTTTGCACACATTCATGTAATTGGTGGAGCCTAAACATAGCTGAAACTCTAACTCCAAGGTAGTGTAAAAATGATAGTTTCTGGCTTTCCAGTCTTTGTATGATAGGCGGGGATATAATGAAGGCCAAGCAAGCCATTATAGTGTTCACCAAGAGTAAGGTCTTTCTAACAGATGGAAGAAAGGGACCTCCCTGCTTGATATTATTCAGGGGATACCCTGATCCCAAAGTATCTCTCTACTACCTGTACACTCACTATTAGAGCATCATTATTTATGTTCTCCAAGAGCTCCTTATTAACATATAAACATCTCTGAGAGATTGAACACATAAAACAGTAATCCATTATTGACACCCACACTGGTGTCAGCAGTTGATTGAGAGAGCAAGCAAGGATATGTATTGGGGAGAGGGGAAGAAGCCCACAAACAAGCTCCAGGACACTTCTAGCTGTGTTTAGGCAGAAAGGCCAGTTGTCCTGTGATAGGGGCATACATAACAAAGAGGAGTGTTAAGAACAATAATGAAAGTGTCTCCTGTGTTCCAGCATGCCCTGGCTCTAAATCTCTCTCCCGACCCCGCCCCCCACACAAATAAATGCAAGGCAGCACTCAGAATACAAATGTCTTCTGATGCATCTTTCTCCAAGGGCAAGGGGACTGTAGAGATTCACATATTGATTGGGAGCATAGTAATGCAATGAAAAAATCAAAGACAAGCCAATATCTCAGTGTTTGCAAGGACTGGCAAGTCCATCAAGGTTATTGATGAAGAAGTTAAGCAGAATGCAATGCAGCCCGCTCTAGCCTCAGCTCTCTCATCAAATATCTGAAACAGAAGCACTTCTTCATACAATTCAACACTGTGCCCCGGCAAAGGCATGCACACCTAGTAGCTTTTGCCAGAAAGATACTGATTGCATTCCAAGGGAAGTTGTGATGACAAGGAATCAGGAAACCTAGGTTCTGGTTCTGCTATGACATTAGATTGCTGTGTGACCTAAAATAAAGTCACTTATCCACTCTGGGTTTCTATGTTTTTATTAATAGGGCCAAGATAATATTAATCTTGCCTGTCTCTTAAAAAAATGTCCTAATTCAAGGTCCATGGATATGTTTCAGACCTTGTGGAACCCTGAAAATACTATGCAATCATTTGCATAGAGGTTTACATAGTTAGGATAATTTTCCACATAACCCTAAATTGAATTATCATATGCAGAAGGAAAAGGAGTCCAAGGGTTAAAAAAAAAAAAAAGTTAATAGTCAATGGCCAAGAGGATCAACAAACTGATTAGTAAAAATTGCACAAACTCGAGGTAAAAATAGGAATATCTTATTCAATTTTCCAAATTACAACCAAAATCCCACCTGCCTTATTTGCATAACATCCACCATCTCCCTCCTGGATATTTCTACCCCTGTGTGTACCCCAAATTTGCAATTCCTGCTTGTTAAGTTTTTTCGGTTACCATATGCAACCACCTCTCAAATCATCCAAGTGTCAAGACTGGGTTCCACTTCATGGATCCCTCACAAATATTATATACATAAAGATTTTATATGTGTATATATTTGTCTTTGAGTATGTGTATATGTATATATTATTTTCATATATATATATTATTTTCAAGGATGTATATATCCCTGAAAATAAAAATTTTTTTCCTTCTATTCAGATGCCCATAGAATATTCATAAAATGACTATATAAGACCAACTGATTCCAAAAAAAAGAGCTATTAGAGCAGATGGCCTTCTCTAATGCTAATGAATATATCTAGAAATGCATAACAGAAGAAACATATTTAATTTAAACTTTTTGAATAATTCTTAGCTAAAAAAGAAAAATCAATGAAAAATCTAAACAAAGATTGCTATATATGATTACATATGTTACAATGGCTAAAGCAGTGTTCAGATGAAATTTTAGTCTTTAATATTTTAATAATTGAGATCAAGTTAAATTAAGTTAATTAAGAGCCCAAGTCAAGAAGACTGAAAAATAACTAACTAAACCCAAAGATTGCAAATAGAAAGAAAAAATTAATAAAAAACAGAAAACTAATGAATTAAAAATAGAAACAATAATAAAATTAATAAATAAGTATTTTTTGAGTTGTTTGAAAAAATATTAAATTAAAAAAAAAACAGTTAGCTATCTTAGTCCAAACGGGGGGAGGGGGACAAAAATATGAAAAACACACAGTATAAAATTTTCACTGGAAAAAGACTGTCCAATGGACTACATTTCCCAGAAGCAACCCCAGTGTGCATAGGTGTGGCCACAAGACTAATTCTAGCCAATGGAATATGAGCAGAAGTAATATGCATGTGTAAGAGGACTTAACATAATTCACAGAAAAGAAAATGCAAATGGTTTTAAACTCTTGAAACAATTCTTAATCTTACGTACAGTACAGTAAGATAGTTGCTAACAAGAGTTACTCTCACAAAATACCACTTTCACCAACCAGCTTTACAACAGCTTTACATTGTGTTGGTGAGTGTTTGGAAAACAAACACTTTCATCCACTAAAATGGGAACATACACTGCAAAGGTCAATTGGGCAATATCTATTGAGATTACAAATGTGTTCTTCTTTGACCCAGCAACTTCGTTTTAGGGAACATACTTGACAAATCTAGTTACAGATTGGACAATGAATAATCTAGGTACATAACATTAACTGCCTTTTTTTTTTTAGAAAATTAAATAGTTTAGGAAGAATGAGAAATACCACAGTACGTAAACTTTTGAGATTGCCCTTTTTTTCACTCAACACAATTCTCTGGAGACTCATTCAGGTGAATGAGTGTATCAATTATCATACTTTTTTTATTGCTGAATAATATTCCATGGTATAGATGCACCACAGCTTGTTTACCTGTTCACCCACTGAAGGACATCTGGGTAGTTCCCAGTTTGGGGCTATGGTGAATAAAACTGCTATAAACATTCATGGACTGGTTTTTAATGTGAATATAAATCTTCATTTCCCCTAAGACAAATGCCCAGGAATCCAGTTGCTAGACTGTATGGTAGTTTCATGTTTAGTTTTTAAGGAAACTGCCAATTTAACAATTGTATATTCCCAGTAATGTATGAGTGATCCAGTTTCTCTGCATCCTCAAGTTTGGAACAATGTGAGCAACCAAAATTATATAAGGTGGTATTGGATTATGTAATAATCCAAAGTATAAAATAAATATCCATGACTCCACGTTGATATAAATAAATGATTGAATAAATTAATAAATGGGAAAGAACAGGCAAATCTCCCATGCAGAAGAAATCCAAATAATTTATGTAGGTATTTCCTCTTCAGGGAGGTGGAAGGTAACTCCTCACCACTTAAGTGTGGGGTACACATAGTGACCTCCTTCCACAGAGGACAGTAAAGAAATGGGTGGAAAGTAACTTTACAGTGTAGGAACTTGACAAACACTATTCATGTGATCATGCGGTTATCCTCAGTGATAAATCATGTTGATAGCATGGACTGCTGATATGAAATAGGGAGAATAGCTCTTTATCTCTGTGATTTTCCTCCCCAAAACAAATAACTCAACCCAATCATGAAAAAATCATCATTCAAACCCTAGTTGAGGAACATTCTGCAAAATACCTGACCAATACTCTTCAAACTGTCAAAAACAAGGAAAGTCTGAGAAAGTGTAAAAAGAGGTTCCTAAGGAGACATGACAAGTAAATGTAACATAGGATCCTGGAAAAGAAAATAATGTTAGGTAAAAACTAAGGTCTAAATAAACTGAACTTTAGTTCTTAATGTATCAGTATTGTGTCATTATTTGTGACATATGTACCATGCTAATGTAAGATGTTAACAATTGGAGGCACTGAGTGTAGGGTAAATGGAACTCTGTACTACCTTTGCAACTTTTCTATAAATCTAAACTAGTCTAAAATAAAAAGGTTATTTTTAAAAATCTACTAGAGTTAAAAAGGGAATAATGATTAGTCTGGCCCCTAAACCATTTTGTTTGAATTACATGTCTCTTTTCTTGGCATTGTGGGGGCTCAAGATTTGTAAGGACCTTACCGTTTTTTATATTCATTTTTTAGGTAGAGAAAATGAGGAGAAGTTATTGAATTATATTCTCAAGAGTATTACAATAAAACACAGGAAAACAAATTCACTTGTGAAAACCAAGTGATTTTCACCAGAACTCATCTATCCTATAAATGGAGTAGTAGCCCCACACTTATTTGAACACATTAGACATTTGCAGTGTTCCATATTCATTTCTTATTTTATGCTTTTGATTTTTTTTTATTGCAATAGAAAAAGTCAGGCTTTTGTAGTACAACAGAAAATTAGTCACCTTCAACTTGTAGCTTCAAAGGGAACTTCCAGTAAGGTGTGTATAAGCTGCAGCATTCACAAGGAACAGACTTTGTCCTGGAGAGAGGACTTGTTTTAGTGTTCTGGTTTTTTAAAAGAAAGAATCAAGAAGCATAGTGTAGAAACATTTATTTTGCTTTACTCCTATGTACCTACATTCGAAAAGTAACATATCAAGCTGTTATTTTTATTATGCTCATAGACACTTATTATTAATTTTAATGACATTCACATGTTATCAAATTTCCTAGGAAACTTGAGGCTCCATCTCATACTTTTTTCTTAAGAGGTTATAGGTAACATCTAGGAAATTGGATTATATTGTGAAAAACTTATGCTCAAATAGCCAGTGAATTTGGTAAAAAGAAGTTAAATTGTTTGAGGTCATAAAGATTCAACTCTGCACTGAGTTTCTCAGTTTGCTCCTACTTTGAAGCAGGGTAGACCTGGATAAGCAATGATTTCCCATTAATTCCAGTACATCCTCAGAAGCCTCTTCTGGGGCAGACTGTCTGTAAGCCAGAGGTCCATAGGCAGCTTAACTGACCCTGACTCCTCCTCTTTCTCAGCCTGGCAGCTGTGCTGTGCTGTCACCAAGCCCCTCTCACCACAGCTCCTCACCCCCCCACCCCACCCCCCACACACAGCCTGCCATCTACTCATCCTCCGCCCTTGTTCTCCTTGCCTGGAATGCCCTTCTTCATTGTCCTTCCATCCAAATCCCCAACCACTCCTTAAGGACTTTGCCTGACCCTCATGAGGCTTCTCAAATCGTTTCAGCTAACAAGATAATCACTCTTTCCTTACTGCTTATAGCATTTATCACTTTCAATCTTGACTGTGCACACATCTGTACACTCGCTAAAATGTGTGAGGCACTGAGTTTAATACTCCAGGGCACTCCAGGGGTGTAAATATATGAGCAACAATCCTGGCCCTCCAGTAGTTTATATTCTAACAGAATTTCCAGTAAGGGAAGTGTGAGGCAGCATCATACAAAACCAGAATACAAGAAGGATTCAGATAGAAATAACAAATGCTATAGAAGAGAACATAGCGTAGTCACTGGGGCCATGGAGTCAGACAGAATTAGGTATGAATTCAACCAGACCACCTGTGCGGTCTTAGGTAAATTACATAACCTCTGCACTGGGTATGTTTATTTGCAGCTCAGACCACTCACTCCCCTTTCCCCACCTTGTGGTTTGAAGCCAACCGGTAAGGATAACATATGGGCTCTTTGACCCTCTGGTTTCAGGAAGTTCAGCCAATGAGAAGCACCAGCAAGAGATCAGAGGAAGAGAGGAGAATTAGTCAGGGTAATTGCACCTTGGGCTCCCTCCCCACAGGGTCTCTCTGAGTTGGCTGTATCCTCCACTGAAGGCAGGAGTGCTTTCTGGGTGGTCTCTCCTATAGCTATAGCAAATGTCTCTTCTCTTGCCCCTTTAGTCTAAGGTAAGTAACAACTTCCTCTATTTATCGGTCCTTTTTGGCTAGCCCTTTTGGCTTCCTTAATCCCAGACCATTTCTTTGTAAATAGGTCAAACTCTTGCCAATTACCTTACGTGAGTATATCCTCTGTTTCCTGCTGGAACCCTGATTGAAAAACTCTCTACCCTCCACTTCCTGAAATATAAAAAAGCAAAAGTGTGGGGAGGAATATTAATATCATCTATGTTGACACAGAGTCTATGCTCATCTGCCTCCCCCCTCACAAGGGGCCAGGATTGGCCCTGCTGGCTGGTTTGGGGCTGGGTTATCAGGGGCTAAGGCTAACATGGAGACTTCTGCCTGAGACAATGGCTGAAGCTGGGAATTGCTAGAAATAAAGTCAAGAGAAAGTCAATATTTTTCCTCTGTCTTGAGTTATCTGCCCCTCATAGTCTACCTTCAGAACTTTCTGATCTCAATTCCAGTATGTCTTTCCCATGCTCATTTTGCCCCACCCACACCAATCTCTTTGCCGATCCTCTCTGGGCCTCTGCTATGGCTATTCCTTCTTCCTGGAACCATATTCCCCCAGATATCCGCATGGCTCACTTTCTCACTTTCTTCAGATCTTTGCTCAAATGCCATGTATTCAGCGAGTCTTTCCTATACCACTTACAGAAAATAACAACTATTTCACAGAGCTCTTGACACTGTGTGACAGATTAAGACATTTGTTTTTGTAGGTATCTCTGGCTAGAATATAAGCTGCATGAGGTCAGGGGCTATTGTATTCCAAGTGTCTGAAATACTGCCTGGCATGTAGTGAACACTATTAAATATTTGATGAATGAATGAATGAGTTTAGGCAACTCAAAGTGTCAAAAATGAGCTTGGACTCCACACATAGGCCTTTTGGACATAAAAAAATGTCAGGAGCTTTCCTAGGTATACTAGGAAATGCTTCAGGATGTGATCTCATACACAGCCCTCGACCTAAAGAGGTTCACAGTTTCCGGTAGGGATAAGATATAGGCGTGAATATAACCATCACTGAGGCAGGAAGTAATCAGAGCAATACAAGAACCATTATTTCAAAAGTGTGAGATTAGAGAAGACATCATGAGAAAGGTATTAGATGAACCAAACCTTGAAGAATCACTAGACTCTGTCTTGCTTATGAAGAAGTAAACACATTTACTTATGATTTGCTTATAATAACATCTCCTCACATTATTACTTCTTTATATCTGTATTTATAGTTTGCAAACACTTTTATATGCATATTTATTTGATCATGATTTCACATAGGTAGGATATATCAGTCAGGTATTGCTGTATAACAAACCACCTGCAATGCGATTCTTATGCTAATTACCCAGAGTTGTTCACAGATTAAAGGCACAGTCCCCCTATAAGACTACCCTCACTTCAGACACCAGCTCAAGCTACAGGGTTCCCAATTCACTCACACTTCGAGCAACTGGCTACAAATTCAGGGATTCATACTAATCCCTCCATTTTAATAATTTGCTAGAAAGATTCATAGAACTTGGGAAAACACAAGATTTATTATAAGAATATTATTATTAAAGGATACAAATGAGTACTAGCCAAAAAAAGAGACCTATGAGGGTGAGGTCTGGTCTATGTCCCCAGGATGCATCACCCTCCAATATATACCAGACAAGGAAGCTCACATGATCTTCAGTGTCCAGTTTTGTCAGAGTTTCGTTATGTAGGAATGATTGATTGAACCATCAGCCACATGATTTAATTCAATCTCCAGTCCCTGCCTCCTCCCAGGTAATTGGGCTGATATCACAAGGCTCAAAGCTCCAACACTCTAATCACATAGTTGTTCTTTGTGACATGACCAGCCCCCATCCTGAGTCATCTCATTAGTACAAATTTAGGTGTGGTCCAAGGGGCCTACCATAAATAACCAAGATTTTCCTATCACTCAGGAAATTCCAAGGGTTTAGAGGCTCCCTCCCAGAAATGAGGAACAAAATCCTGCCAAATTCTCTGTTATACAATACCATTCCAAACTCAGTAGCTTAAAACAGCAATTATTTATTCTCATACATTGGTAGCTCAGCTGACCTAATGTGAGATCAATTGGGCCCAGCTCAGTTGATAAGGTCTAGGTCAACTCCATGTGTATCTCATCTTCCTTGGACCAAGGGATGAGCCAGGACATATTTTTACTCAGCTATAGCAGGAAACAAAAGAGCAAGCTCAAACCTGCAAGCACAGTTGAAGCATCTGTTTGCATCATGTTTGTGAGCATCTCATTGGTCCAAGCAAGTTACCTGGCCAAGCTCAACGTCAATGAGTGGTAGAAGGGTATGCTCTGCCCATAATTAGACATGATAGGAGAGAAACTATTTCCTGAATAATTTGAACTATCACATAGGAAAAGTATTATTTATGCCTTTTATGATTTTTCAGACCCTTTGTGACAGAACCTGCCTACTGAAAATGACTTTTGAAGGTCCAGGACCACCCCATTACTCCCCAAGCCACTGGTCATTCACATCTTAAATGTCCTCCATAGAATATTGTCCTTTGGACTTGAGGCTTTGATTATGTCAAAGTAGATCATATTTTAGTCTTTTACTTCACCAGTAATGTTTACTAATTTAATTAGAATCTCAATTTACCAGCAAATAAAAAAGTCATTGGAAGAAAGAACTTTGAATTCTTGGTCCCTGTCTTTGTCCTTTCCTTTTCTCACTCTCATTTTCATAATTTGTCCTTAAAATCCTTCTGATCTCTTGATCTCTAGACATGAATCATGCTATGTAATTTGAATAATAATGAGTAATAGTAATAATTGAAAAGATGGAAAATCTGGATTTCTTTCTTATCTAGAAAGATACTAAAACAGCTTCCACGGAACATTCAGGGCCTTTACAGCCCATTCCATAATTTATGAGTGTGCAAATGCTCCCCATGAACAGCTTGATGAGTCAGACATTTTAATTGGGCTGCCTTAAAATTAGAACCAAAGAAACTTTATTGCTGATCCTCTGGATAGTCTCATAAAGGATATTATAACCAGAGTCAACCCTTCATATATGCAAATAGGCAGAATAAAATACAAATGTTGGTAATATCTGCAAAATACTACATTCTTATTTTGCTCTTTTGTTTTGAGGTTAAAGAATTTTCAGAGAAACCTTATCAGGAAAGATTTTTCTCTTATGTAAAACTTACCTCAGTGTGTTTTCTCCTAAGCAACAATGCCTTGAGTGTGAAAGCCAACTAAGATCATTAATGTGGTACTCCATAAAAGAAATAAAAGATTTGTTGAA
The DNA here is from genome assembly GCA_003508835.1 of Eonycteris spelaea. Lineage (NCBI taxonomy): Eukaryota > Metazoa > Chordata > Mammalia > Chiroptera > Pteropodidae > Eonycteris > Eonycteris spelaea. Next base: position 1,988,058 of record PUFA01000110.1, read on the forward strand.
AAATGATCAATTCTGTGCTCAAAAAAAGAGAAATATAAGCAATTAACACGTTCTTATTCATGACATAAGTCAAACAGGTTCATTCACATTGATTTATTAAACTATTTGTAGATGTGCCTGGTACTGTCCTTGGTGCTGATGTTAGAGACTTGAGCAAGAGGAGCTTCTGCCTCATGGGAAGTAGATATCAATCAAATTAAATGTAACCAGGTATTAAAATGGAAGTTTCACCTAAGGTACCACAATACATTGCAAACTGAGTTGCCAGATTAACATGTGAGTTTTAAAAGGTTCTGTCAAGACTCTTTCCCAAAGGGCACAAATAAAGTGCACTGCATAACTAGAGAAAGGAAGAGGATTGAGTGAAGGATTTTTTTTCTTTTCTTTTTTCTTTCTTTCTTTTTTTCTTATTTTTATCTATGCATTCTTTTTTAATTTAATTTTTATTTTTTAATTCAGTTGACATTCAATATTATTTTATATTAGGCTCAGGTATACAGCATAGTGGTTAGACATCTATATAATTTACAAAGTAATACCCCTTATAAGTCTAGTACCCACATGGTGCCATACACAGTTATTACAATATTATTGATCGTATTTTCTATGCTGTACTTTACATCCCCATGACTGTGTCATAACTACCAATTTGTATGTCTTAATCCCTTCACCTTTTCCACCCAGACTCCCAACCCCCCTTCCATCTGGCAACCATCACTCTGTTCTCTGTATCTATGAGTTTATTTCTGTTTTGTTTGTTCATTTATTTTTTCTTTAGGTTCCATATATATATCAAATCAAATGACATTTGTGTTTCTCTTTCTGACTTATTTCACTTAGTGTAATACCCTCTAGGTCCATCTATGTTATTGCAAATGGTAAGATTTCATTCTTTTTTATGGCTGAGTAATATTCCATTATTTATATGTACCACAACTTCTTTATCCAATTATCTATTGATGGGAACTTCGGGTGTTTCCACATCTTGGCTGTTGTAAATAATGCTCCAATGAACATAGGGGTATATATATCTTTTTTGAATTAGTGTTTTGGATTTCTTTGGGTAAATATCCAGAAGTGGAATTGCTAGGTCATAAGGTAGTTCTATTTTTAATTTTTTGAGGAGCCTTCATACTGTTTTCCATGTGGCTGCACCAATTTGCAATCCCACTAACAGTGCACGAGGATTCCTTTTTCTGAGTGGAGGAATTATTGTAAGTGAGTATTATATAAGCTTTTCCCAAAGAGAAAAGATAGGGGTTCTTCTCTCTTTATCCAATCCAAATAAGGGATCCTTCAATGCAACTACTTGGAAAACTGATATGTATTCTGGCAATTATGGAGAACAGTAGTATATTTCACAGGCCTGAGGACTCTAAAGATAGCATAAGCTAGAAGATAAAGAAAGAGGAAAGAGAGAAGGGGAGTGAGGAAAAAAAGAATGAATTGTTGCTGTTTTGGAAACTACATGTTCTCCCTCCTAAGAGTATGTCAAAGGTACACAAATCTCAGTGACTAAATGTAGATCCCATGTGCATCAGTTCTCTATTGAACAATGTTATATAACAAACGACCACAAAACCTCAGTGGTATAGAGTGATAATTATTTATCTCACAATTAATGGGTCACCTGGGGGTGTTCTTCTGGTCTGCACTGGGCCTACCTGATCTTGGCTAGGTTTGCTCATGCAACTACAGTCAGCTGGTGGGTTTGCTGTAACCTGGGTAACCCTAATGGCCTCAGTTAAGCACTTCATCTGTCTTCCACTTGGTCTCACTATATAGCAGGCTGTATAGGCTTGTTCATAGGAGGCAGATCCAGTTTTCAAGAGAGAGAGTGGAATATATGGTAAAGAAATCTTAAACCATGAGCAGATTGTTAGTAGAAATCTTCTTAACTTTAATACTGTTGATGGTAAGGGCTGAAAAGGAAATGAGAAACATGTTATTGGAAATGAGGGAAAATAAGATCCTTATTATGTAGCGGCAAAATGCTTACCAAAATGGTTTCCTATGGTCAGGTGGAAAATATAATGTAAGCAATGAACGTGAATATTTAGCTAAAGATATTCCCAAGCAAAGTATGGAGATGCTGCCTTGTTTCTTCTTGTTGCTTATAGTAAAATACAAAAAGAGAGAGATAAACTGAGGGGGAAACTGTTAAACAAAAAGAAACCAGGATGATTTTGAAAATTCTCAGCCTCTTCAGATATCAAAAGAGATTAAAAATCCAAAATAGATGTTGAAAGTGTGATAGAAAAAAGTATGTGTGTGACTATACAACCCTTTGCTGAAACCTCAGATTTCACATAAATTTCATAACCTTAAAATGATGAAATTAAAAAAAAAAAGTCAGGGTATTTAATCAAATACAAAAACTCTCCCAAGAAAGTAAGGGTGTTTCTCATAGTCCTTCTCAATCAAACCAGATGGCCTCTAGGAAACTTAAAAGAAGAGTTTTTCAACCATTCCAGCAGAAGCAAAAGTAGAGAAAGAATTGTCTTGACAATATCTGTGAATTGGGCTCAAGTATAGTGAACTCTTGTGACATCCACATGAGACCTACAAATTTTCTAAGTAAATTATATCAGCAGAAAATTATCATCTTGGATTGAAATGAACAGAGAGGATAAATAACAAAAGGTTTTCAGACCTTCAAAATTCTACTCGTCAGAAGCAGACTGTTGAAACTACTTAGCTTCAAATGCATGCTATCTTTTTTTTCTATCTGTTATGTAAAAGGAAGGATGACTCATAAGGCAGAACCAAGAGCCTAAATGGCACTGCTGAGAGATCAGTGGTCAAAGTCAAGGACCTAGAAGGCAAAGCCAAGAGCCACAGAGAATTATTCTCAGGGCTCAAAACCTAATCAAAGAGCTCTGTAGTTTTTCTGCCTGGAATTCAAAGCTGCTTTGCACCAGTTACTTTGATTTTACCCCCCATTCCTCACCCCACCAGCCCTTTTGAACAAGAATGTCCATAACTATTATTCTATGCTTATGTCAACATGGTATGTTGGGAGAATTGAGGGCAAATAACTTCTCTTTAGTTTCAAGGGTCCACAGATGGAGAGGAATTGTGACCCAGGAGCCATCACATCATCTGATTTAGATTATGAGATTTGGACTTGAGCTAATGAAATTTAGATGAGAGTTTTGGATTTGAGTTCATGTTGCAATGAGATGAAACTTTTGAGACATGGACAGTGGATGAATACTTTTTGCATATGAAGGGATATGAATTTTGAAGGGCCAGAAGGTAGACTATGTTACACAGAATCCTAAAATAGTCTCTCAAGATTTCCCATCCTCGTCCTTAGGATCGCAACTATGATAAGAAAGCACACACATGATTCTATAACAATAAATAGCAAAAGGAATTTCGCAGAGGTAATTTAGGTTACTAATAGGTTCTATCAAGCAGAATACCGTGCACTGGTTATTAATTCCAAGAGAGCAGAGTGCCATGCACCAGTTGCAAATCTCAGGGGAGAACTCCAACTACATGGAGGATAGCAAAGATTATCACTATGTCAACCACTAGGAATAGAAAGTCCAAACACTTCTGCCCATTGCATCTTGGAATCAGAGTCACCAAAGAAAACAATGCAGTCAAGTACCGAATGGAATTACACTTTACTTACAAAGAGAAGAGACCGAACAAGATCAGTCCCCAGTGGCCAGCAGTTCTCTCTCAGCCAGCCAATGCAGGGCAACTCACTTACACGCACTCCTCTCATGCCACAGTGGAAGAAATCGCGTCCCATCTCCCCCCAAAGACAGATATAGCAGAGGGGCTGGCTATCAATTTTTTAAAATAACCATGTAAATGAGAGAACAACAACACGAATAATAATTTTTAAAAACCCACAGGCAGTAGAAACAGACTCAGTTTCCAGATAATGAAGTTATCAGACATATATTTAAAAATAACTACATTTGGTATATGCAAGGAGATAAGAGATCATACGTTTTGGCAGAGACCCAAATTAACTATGAAAAAATGGAAATTCTAGAAATGAAAAGTAAAGTGGAATTAAGAACTCAATGGACTGATTAACTATAGATTAAACTCACCATAACTTCATCCTGATGGTCTTTGCAATCCTGTGACAAGAAAGAAGTTAGAAAAGGTGAACCCAATAAAATGGGCAATGAAGTGAAGAGAGAAGTTCCTCTATGGGCCTAGAGTAGGACCAGTCTAGGTCAAGTAGAAACTGTCCTAACATCTCTCATTTTTTCCTTAAAAACACTTATTATTTGTAATGGAGTCTTAGACTGTGGTTGTCCAGAAAGCAGAGAGCTTAGGTAGTTTGCTTTGGGGAGGATTCCCAGGGAACAGGACTTGGGGATTGGGAAGAGGGAGACATGACAAGGGGAAAGCCTATCCAAGGTGTGTTAGTGAACTTGTCACTGCTGTGGGCTACTGGGGCTTGTCCTGCTAGGTGTTCTCTGAGGACCCATGTAGTTTGCACTTTAGAAGTGTCCACCTACCTACAAGACAGAAGTAGTATGCATTTAAATTGGCTCTTGGACCCCGTTGGTCAAGAGTTGCCCTATAGAGGTATGAATTTCCACACTCTTCAAATTGACACATGTACCAGAATGGGATCCTGCACATTCCTTCACTGTATTGTTGGAGGAACCCTTGGGTAGAAAGCAAATGATTCACGGTGTAGCTGATTCAAGGTACTGTCATCCCACCAGTGTGCAATTGGATGCTGTAGCAATAGCTGGTAAAAAAAAAAAAAGTTTGTAGAGGGAATGTGAGATGGGCCTCAAGAGGTATCTGATACAAATTAGCTGTTTATTTGTGTGAGTTCTGAATCATGTAAAAAGATGCAAGATTTTTGAAGAATAAAGGGATCATGCCTTTTTTACTCACTATCTCCAATACCAAGCATCTCCAATACATTGTAGGTGTTCAATAAACTGTTGTTAATGAGTGAACAGGTAATTAAGCTATTGGGCAAGTTTTGGTGCAATCAGAGTAAACCAATTCTGAAAGCAGGCTATCTATGAAATAAATAATCTTAAAGACTTCTAAGTGTCACTTAATCTTCAGGTAAAAGTCTGTGAACCATCCACGCGGTGTCAGGGGTCGTTACAACTACTGGTGGAATCACCGAATTACCGAGCAGTTGGTATAAATGTCTGCAAGTTCCATGGAGAAGGGAGGAAGGACTGCAGACTCTTCTAGGACAGAGGCTTGTTTTATGCAATGAGAGCCACATAGAAGAAGAGACTGAGATCAAAAGATAAAGCTGCTCCTTTCCAGCTTCCCAAAGCCCTTCTTCCCGCACCTCAGAGCCAAGAGATCGTGTTTATGAGGCTTCTCCAGGGCAAGCAGTAAAACGAATCTACATAGTTCAGAAAGACAATGTTTTAGGAAGTTACAGGGCGTTCGCAAAATCAAAGAGGAAGAGGCAAACCAGGTCCAGGAAACAGGAGTTACTTCTAAGCAGTGAAAACTGGGTGATTTTTATTTTCTCCTTTTTTCGCTTATCTGTATTTTCAACAGGGAACTTGGATTTCTGTATTGAGGAAAAGAAAACAATACAAAAAGGTTTTTAAAGAAGGACTCTCAAATTATTGGGTTGAAATAGAAACTCTAATTATATGCTGCTTTCAAGAGACAAACCTAAAACAAAATTGTACTGAAAAGTCAAAAATAAATGTTAAAAAAAAAAAAAGAAGAGCCAAAATCTATCGGGAAAACACAAAAAGAGCAAGGATAGCAAAATTAATTTCAGACTACATAGAATTCAAGGCATCAATGGAACAGATTTATTTCATATCAAGGAAAAGTATAATCCACAGTGAATATATAACAGATACAGCAGGTGGCCCTGATGGCAGTTAAACTTGTTTTGTGTCTAGTGAGAGAGGTTTCAGAGAATCACTCTGGCCCCTTTGAAAGGGATTTCATCACTGAGGAGGTGATGGAGGAAAATAAAATTATAAATAGATCTCATAGCCTTTAGGAAAAAGCAGGCACAAATTAAAAGGCCTATGAGAAAAACAGGCTTCTGAAAAGTAGAAGCAAAAAAGGGTGGTGAGGAAAACCCAGAGGGTTGGCAGTGGGCTCTGTGGGAAGGGGCCCTCCAGCTCTCATGTCACGAAGTGCCATCCCAGGAATCTCCGACCAGGTGGCACCTAAGATGTCCTTGGGGAATATCTGAGGAACAGTAATGGGGACAGTAATAAGGAGTTGGGTTTGGGACACATGTGTACATCCAAGTCTATGTGTTTGAGAACCTGCAGTGTTTGGCAGCGTTCTGAGGCTTCTCCTGCTCATTCTGCTCAGGCAGGGAAGGCATGAATGGCAGCACGGCCAGTCGACATTGTCTTGATTCTTCTTATCCACGGGTCATGAACACAACTATTCACACCATTTCCTGTGGATGGAAAACAAAGGTAGACTCCTGATGGCTTTGAGGGGCCAGAATGAGAGGCTGGGATCCTGGAGTCACAATAACCGAGGTGCAGAATCTGGGGCCCATGGGTAGAATTCAGGGGATCTATGAATTCGGATGGAAAAATAATACTCTTTTGTTTTCACTACTCTCCAACTGAAAGTGAGCATTTCATTTGTGAATGTTATTAACAAGCAGAATCTACGGCTTTGTCACCAAGAGAAATCACAGGTAGTTTCAAGCCATAACAGCTGGGGCAGATCCTCAAAACGTCATTGACATTCAGACAGCTCTTCAAAATCTTCAAAACCATTAGATGTGGTTGTTTAATATGTTTTAAAATATGTACATGTATAACTATGTCATCAATTTGGATTTTCTAAAAGTATTTGCTAACTGTATTTCACTATAATTGATTTCCTTTGCAATTCTAAGTATTTTATTTTTAAAAATTTTTAAATTTCTGAAAAAGCTCTGTAAGTTTTACCAGACTGTCAAAGGGGTCCATGGTCCAAACAAGTCCCCTACGACCCTGATGTTTAGATGCCTCCCCCGTCCCACTGCCCTCTGGGCCTCTCAGAAAGGAGAGTAGAGTAGGGAGCTGGGCACAGCACACCCCAAGCCAACCCACCCAGAAGGAATAATGAAATCATAGTTTATTTGTGGTTTTGTGAAATTTATTAATAATCTTTGTTTCTTCGTTTTTTATATTCTCCCTCTCCTTTCTGTCCCCTGCCCCCATTCCAGTCACAGTCCCCTCCAAAGCCACACATGATGAGACAACCTACTATGTGACCTTCCACATGTGTCTATATGCTCACATTTTCATATACAAACATAAATAGGGGGTTTCCAGCCCTTTCCATGCATAAACACAGCATTATAAGTAAATGGAGACAAGAGAGATTTTCTGAGATACTATATGTTCATATATAAGTTGCAAAAAATGGGACACAAGATATGAGGGTCAATATACTTTTTTCTTCCCATTGATGCCATATTATATTTTCCTTATTAAATTCTACTTCAAACTATTTCTACTGACTATATATATTTCACATAAGACTTCAATAATAGGAGTGCCCCTCTAGTTGCTAGATAAGATGCTCTCCAATGTGTCTTGGCTTCCTCTTCTGTAAAATAAGGACATTAATAGTATCTATTTTAAACTAAACGAGATAACCCTTGCATTATATATTAGATTGAACCCTATGAAATCAATGTTTGTATAAGTTAAAACTGAATATCATCACTTTCACTAATGAGTATTAATTTTATTCTTGGAGTTATAGTTTTGCTATCACTGCTCCATCAGTCTTAATCCAGATTCATACTATTCTACTTACTATAGCTTTGTAATATGTTTTAATCTGATAGAGCAAGTTTGCTCTCATATTAAAGAAAATATTCTTACTTGTTTGTTCTTCAGGTACACAGGAGAAGTTTAGAATTATTTCAATAATTTCCTATAAAAGTCCCATTGAGATTTTTTATTAGAACTATTTTAAAATTACAAATAATTTAGAAACAAACCATTATTATATTTTTCAGGTTTGCCATTCGGGACCATGATTTGACGTTTTACTTACTAAAGTTTCTTTTTAAGCTTCTCAGCAAAACTCTTCATTTTCCCTCATGATGCTCCCACACATTTTCTGTTACTTTTATTCTTAAGTGTTTCATACCTTGTTATTTTTACAAATGGAGATTTTTCCTTTTTACTTTCCAGCTTGTAATTACTGGCACTTATGTGAAAAACATTTTTGTAATATATTTCTTTGGTATCCAATGACTTATTTACTATCTCATTTTTAACATAGCACTTGTAATATATTTTTTAGTTTCTAATATTGAATCATAACATCTTCAAATAATGACAAATGGTTTTTTTAAAAAATCTTTTCTCCTTTCCATTAAAAAAAATCGTGTTTCTAATTTATTACTTATTAAAATGGCCAGAACTTTCAAATCATCAAATTAAAAAAAAAAAAAGACTGCATTCTGTCTTTTACCTATTTTCATGAGAATGCCTTATTGTTTAAATGTAAAGAATGATGTTGACTGTTAATATGTGTTTTATGATCTTATAGAGTATTATTCTGCTCCTAATTTACCTTGAGTTTCCCCTTGATAATAATGACTGAATTGCAATTGATTATATCCAAGATCTACTGTATTGAGATGACCATATATTCCCTAAGCAGAGGCAGAGGCGGCAGATCTGCACAGTGGCATGACTGGGCTTTGCACCACCCCGCCACATCACACCATACGCTAAAATAACATCACCATTTTACTCATGGAGAAATGGAGGCCTTCATGGTGTAAAATGGTTGCCCCAAGCCACACAGCTATTTGTCTGTATCTAACTTACGTTTGATTACTTGTGTGACCCTGGTTAGGACAAGCTCCCATCATGTGACTCAGTTTTCCCATCTGACCTTATTTCTCTTCTATAAACACTCATTTCAGGGGACAGGAGGGGCCTGGAAAGGATACTAATCACCCTCATCTTTTCCCTCCCCCACTTCACCAAAGGGCACAATCCGCCGCAAGTCCCCTGCCCCAAGAGCATCTACCTGCAGCCAACTCTGACCTAAAAGCCAGATCAAAACGGATCTAGGAATTCCAGGTCCACGTGACTGGCCTCGCTTGCTCCAAGTAGACGCAACCTCCATTTCCAAAGGAAGGAAAGAAGAACCATCCTTAATGCGGATATGGTGAGCCTGAGGCCTTGGTTAGCTGCTAGGGCAGAGGGGCAGTGAGGGCGCCCTCCCGGCAGGGCTGAGGTTCTGGGGAACAGACAGGACCTGGCCCCTGCCAGGTGTCTTTCCAGGGCATTGCCCAGCAGAAGGATGACAATCCAATCGGCAGGCCAGGAGACCTGACTGCGCTGACATGTAGAGGGTCCTTCTGCGGGCCGGGGCTTCCTGGAGGAGGTGGCCCTTCGGAGGAGCTTGCTTCAGTTAATTGGAGGACAATAGTCCCTGCAGAGGAAACCACCTTGCTTAAGGTCCTTACTTACTTCACCATCACCCCCTTAAAAATTCCACTAAATCTAAAAAGAACAGAAGCATGGCTGAGGTTTAAATTTAACAAGATGCTTTCAGATTTTGTGTATTTGTCCCCACTTACCCTTCCGGTCCCCAACAAGGCCAATTCCTCGCCCTGGCACTGTCAGACTTCTCAGTGAGATATGGAGACGGCGGGGTGGAGGTGGGGTTGCGCGGTTTCTGCGAGAGGGAGTCTAAAGTGAGGCGGAGCCGAAAGGCTCTGAGGAAATGCTTCCTGGGGCGCCCCGCTCCGGAGACAGCCTGGAGGGGACTGCCGGGTCGCCCCGGCTTCCCTCGGATAACGGGATCCAGTTGCTACCCGAGGCTGGCGCGCCCTCTCGCGGCCACGCCGGGCACTCCGTCCGCCGAACTTGGAGCATCCTTGGTGGTTCCTTCGTGAGCAGAGTGGGCAGCTACCCATTCGGAGTGTTTGAGGGCCAGGAAGAAGACGACTTCATCCGCAGAGATAGGATAAGTGATCCTTCCAAACATTTCTATTCTGCCCCCTGCTCAGATATCTCTCTCTACCTTCTTTGCTGTACCCTGTCCCACTCATGAATTACCAAAGCCTCACTGAGGTGTTAATGACTGATTATTATTCCCTTTACCTGTGGCTTAACAATGTATTTCACATCTTTTTTCCACAGTCACATTTCCAGGATCTGAGCAATGCTGACGCCTAAGTCAGAGTTAGTGTCACTGCTTACTTAGGCTCTGACGTTTACTGAATCTCAGTTGGTGTTACTGATTACTTTCTCTCCTTATTTAAGCCTCAGCTTCTTGATCTGTGGAATGGGGATAATTGTAGCACCGGTCATAAATTTGGTGTAAGGTAAATGAGTTATGACACGTGTAGCTGACCTGAGCCTCCTAATGTTCCCTTGATGCCTCTCCCTTTACCTGCACTTCTGCAGTGAGTGTGCATTCACTCCCCACAGCCAGCACCTGCTTCTCACTGTTGTGGGGCTGACCCCTGCTGCTGGAACCTGCCTAGCCCACATGCAGCAGCCTGAAGTGCAGGAGAAACAGAGAATCTATTTACTCCTGTATTAGTCAAGGTCATCCAGAGAAATAGAACCAATAGGATATATAGGGAGGTGATAGATGAGCGATAGATAGATAGATAGATAGATAGATAGATAGATAGATAGATAGACAGATATAGATAGATAATAAAGAATTGGATCATGTAATTTGGAGGCTGACAAGTCCCAAGATCTGCGGTCAGCCAACTGGAGACACTAGAGAGCTGATGGAATAACCCTAGTCTGAGCTCTCCTGAAGCCAGGAGAGCTGATGTTATAGTTCCAATCCAAAACCAGGAAAAAAAACCTGATGTTCCTCAAAGGCAGCCAGGCAAGAGGAGTTCTTTCTACTGGAAGGAGAGTTAGCGCTTTGTTCTATTCAGATCTTTAACTGATTGGATGTGGTCACCCCACATTATGGGAGGCAACCTGCTTCACTCAGTCTATCAATTCATCTAGAAACACTCTCACAGAAACACCAGAAAAATGTTTGACCGAATATCTAGGCACTCTGTCAAGTTGGCACATAGTATTAACCTTCACAGCTCCCAATGACAGATCTTAAGCAACAATAGACAGTTGAGGAACAGGAAGACAAACACTGCAGCTTGATTCTGCCTCCTTCCCGGCTCAGCCCCATTTCCCCACGCCCCTGCAGGTTTTCTCTGGACCAGCTTTCTGATACATTACTTTCTTGTAAATCTTCCTCTCAGAGGTGCTTCTGGGGGCCCAACCCAAGACAACATGCAAAGCACTTAGTCGGGTATCTGAGACATAGTGGTCACTCAAATGTTTTATTATTACTACTATTATTGTAGTTATTTGAGGGGCTTGGAAGCCTTGTCCACAGGGTACCAGGGCTGTTCTGATCCCTGCCTCCTTCCCAAGTCCTGGCCCTGAAGTAGGAGCTCCTCACCACCTCTCCTTGCCTGGACGCACACAATTTCAGCTTGGCTAACTCGTCCTCCTGGCAGTGCAGGAATCTGTTCTGCAAAATCCCTAATTCCCATCTTTGCCTTAACTGGAATTGTTCCTGTTGCTGGAACAGCCCATTCTTTCTTCAGAACTCTCAGCATATAAACCATAATCACAAAAAATAAAAATAGAGCTTGACAGGAGAGATTCTTTCATACTCCTAGTCAAACATGAACTAAAAAAATTGAAAAACTAAAAACATAAACAAAAAAAGAGAAGTTGCTCATTTTTCTGCTCATCTTCTGGGCCCGCTGGGACATGCAATAAGCTTAGCTCACCACTCTGCCCTCACATAGCACTTCATTGTGTAACGTGAAAGAGCCTGGCTGATAACAGGATTGTATGACCATAATTAGGTGGGTAATTATTTGTCCATGGATGGGTTTAATGAATGGAGCTTGGTGAATAGGAGCTATAAATACAGATATTAGGAAAGAATTCCATTAAAAATGAACTTAAAGCAATTGAAAAGCTTCTGATGGATCACTAGCCATTTAAAGAGATTTTTGTAGCTAAAGTGTTATTGGCTGTTTCCACCTTTTACTGAAAAGGCTTCAAAAGTGAAATCAAAGTATCTAAAATTACAGTGGGGCAAGGGCATTAACTTCATAAAAATTCAGCTTTTAAGCAGCTTCTGCTAAACTCAGCTGTGGCACAAATTAAATTTTAGCTTGTCTACATTGGCATAAAATGAAGACCATTATAAACAAGTGTTTTAGTAAATTCAAAGTGCTATAGATGCGGGTTGAATATAGCAGCCTGTTACTTGTACCATTAGGAAATGGGTTCGATTTTCCAGAATGAAATCTGAATCTACATAAGATACTGATATTCTGTTGCAATTAACCAGATACTCCTTAGATAAGTTTATCAGGTTAAATATCATTTCTTTTTTTCACATATCCAGCTAATCTTCACATTTGCCCCACCATCATAAACCATACACGAAAAGGGAATGTCCAAAGTTTGCTGATTATTTATGCCATGGATGGCCATCAATTGCATTAAATAGGCTTCTGGTTCAGGAATCAGCCAAGAGTAAGACTCCTAAGCAGCTGTGAGTATTTAAAAATGACCTTTTTTTCAATGCAGATTTGTTATGGTACACATATATATGCAATGTATGTGTATTTTACACTCACCTGTGTATCTCACACATTGTACATTGTAAAGACATACATCAAATATACCAGTTATTATCTTTGATGTAATATTTATTTATTTATTTATTTTATTTATTTTATTTTATTTATGCCTACAGCTCCCGGTCTTCCTAGGTGGTCTCCCTCAAGTACTAAGCAGGCTCAACTCTGCTTAGCTTCTGATGTAATCTTTAGCATATTAATTTAAAAAAATATTTTATATGTCCAGAGAGCTTTCCTTTTTTACCCATGAATTATCTCAGATTTTGTTGAAGTTTCTAACAAGGTATCTTGATTTTTTTTTTCATGTTTACTGTTTTCTAACAAGTTTATTTTAGGATAAAAAAATTACCTTTAAGGACCAATGTACAGTTTTCATCTTATAAGTTTTGGTAAGGAATATTGGTGTTACTGCTTAAGTCTAAATATTTCAGATTTTCTATTATGTTTTTTTGACTCCTGAGTTGTTTTCTAATTTTATTTCATTGTGACCAGAAAAATGTAGTCTGTAAAATAATTCTTTAAAATTTGTTAAAATTTCTTCTGTAGCCTAATATGGTCAGTTTGGGGAAGGGTTCTACGTGGACTTGAAAGAAAATATGTGTTCTGTATAAGGGACAAGGTCTCCCTCCTTCTCCCCCTCTCACTCCAGTCCCCACTCTTAGTGCAAATGTATGAATAGCATCATCCTGTTATTTGTTCGTTGTTCATCCTGATTCTATTTCTCTTCTTCTTTCAATCCCTTTCATCTATCCTTCTAGTCTGTTCTAAGAGATAAGGCCCAAAATCTCTATTTCTGATTCTGTGTCTATTTCTCTTTGTAACTCTGTAATTTACGTATCACTTTTTATATTTTGAGACTATACCTCTAAGAGCATACAGGTTTGTATGCTGTATCTTCCTGATGGACTCTTTCTCTGATCAGTATGCAATACCCCTCTTTATATTTTTTACTACATTTCTCCTAAAATCCTATTTTGTCTGATATTAGTACTTTTGTTATTGTTAGTATTTGCCTGGTTTTCATCCCTTTCATTTTAGCCTTTTAGTATTCTTTGATTTATGTATGTCGTTTATACATAGCAGAAAGCTAGACATTGTTTATATACTTGTTGCTTTTGCTATAATCTGAAAATCTCTGTGTAGATAGATTAATGACTATTAGGTGACTGTTGTCTCTTTATTTTTATTATGATTACCATTGTATCGGGTGTATTTCTACCATTTTATTCTGTTTTATATTTACCTGCTTCCTCTTTGCTATTTTTTCTTCTTCCTTGATTTCTGATAAATTATATATGCTCTCTTTATTCTTTTATGTTTTCTCTATTTGGAGAGCAAATATTTTATTTTCATTTATTTAATATTTATTTTATATTTGTAATATACTTCTCATTTTCACATATTTCTTACAAAACTATAAGCGATATCTGCATCCTTCTTCAACAAAATTCATAATTTTCTGTTCTTTATGCTCCCTCTTAATTTAGCTTCCTCTCAACTACCATGTTATTCTTATTTAAAAATTTAGTTTTGACTTCTCTTAAAACTCAAATTATTTTTACCTTATTCCTATAAGTCATTATAATTATGACTATGACTTTTATTATGCCATGGTAATTATTGTTATATTGTTAGAGCAAACACATACCATATTCATCACAGCAGTGTACACAAGTCTCCTTCCTTACAAGCAACCAGGCGTGCCATGTCATGGGGAAAAAGCACTGAATCGGGACAGGAGTCATGTCTTCAATAGGTGACCTCAAGCCATTGTGGACAAAGCAGGATTCTTGAGCCCAAGTGACAGATACTCATTTGCAGAAGCTTAAGTCAAGAAGGGAGATCTGTAGCAAACACTGTCAGCCTTGCTGCTCCATCCTTACATCTACATCATCCTTCCATTTCTCATGCTGTTTTTCCTCAACAAGACTAGTCCGTGGTGGCTCCCCAGCAGCCAGCCCCCAAGGTGTAGCCCAGCAAGAAAGGGCCTTGTTGGCTCTGCTCCAGGTTGAAAAGGCCCAGAGAAGAAGTTTAATCGCCTGGCTCTGGGTTCTTGCCTGGTTTCTGACACTCTCTTGACTGTTTTTCTTTCATTTCACTAAGAAGTCAGAGTTTTCAATATTGTAGTCTAGTTTATGGCGTTTCTTAATGCAGGTGTGTGTTGATTAGATTACATCTAAGCGGTCTGCTCAGTCTTTCCATTCTTTGTAATCTCCTATTCTGTGTAAACGCTCCGTCTTAATACTCGCTGTGTGCTCCGTCTCACAGCCCTTCTTCTTCTTCTTTACAGGTTTTCAATAACAGTCTAGTCATTTCTCTTCTTTAGCCGTTTTCCTTTGTTATAAGAGAAGAAATTCAGGACGTTGCTCACCAAACACCTAATGACATTTGCCACCAAACGCCTCATGACATGAGGATAGTTTTGTGGTGACGAGCAGGTTCTCCCTAACCCAAAACATTTAGATCACAAACGCCTGTGCGGTTAGCGTTAGTTTCCATCCACGTTTCAAAGGAGTCTCACTTGCTCCCAGCTGTGCGCCGTGTGAAATTGGCTCTATTCCTGCAGATCGTGTTCACAGTGACCTCCTCTTACATATTTTGCCTCCATTTTTATTTATCTCATTTGCTTCTCATCTATCTCTGGGGACTGGAATTCGTCAGTCATATTTTGTGGCACCCGGGTTTGGTATCATATTTTGAGACTTTTGTTACTTTGGGTTCTACAATGGACTGAATGTTCATGTTCCCCCAAAATTCATATGCAATATTAGGAGGTGGGGGCTTTGGGAGGAGATTGAGTCATGAGAGTTGAGTCCTCATAAATGGGATTAGCGCCCTTATAAAAGAGACCCCCATACGCTTCCAAGCCCCTTCTGTCGTGTGAGAATACAATGACGATAACTTCATCAGGCGCTGAATTTGCTGGTACCATTATCTTGAACTTCCCAATCTCCAAAACTGTGAAAATAGATTTTGTTATAACAGCCTGAATGGACTAGGACAGGTTATAAAAGATTTCACTCTCGCCTCCATCACTTTTATAGGTTTCCCTTTCTAGATTTAAGTCTGATACATCTAGGATTTATTCTGTCGTAAGAGGAGAGGTATAGCTCCAATTCACTCTTTTTGGGTGGCCTCCTAATGTGCCAAATATCATTATTTGAATAATCCTCACTTTTTTTTATTTGAAACCTCATTTTTATTATATGGTCCATTTCCATATGCATGGGTCTCTTATCTTGATTTTCTTTTTCAAATACATTCCATTGATCTGACTAATCTGCTTAAATAATTGTGATTTTATAACATATTTTAATATTGACTATTCTTTCCTTGTTATTTGAGCGATGGTTTCCTAGTTATTCTCTCATGTTTATTCTTACATAAACTTTAAAATCAATTAATTTTGTTCCCCCTAAAACAAAAAAAAAACAACTTCTATTGGTGTTTTTATTGTAGTCACCTTAATTTAAAAATTAACTTGGAACTGTTTTTATGATGGCAAGTTCTTCTAAGAACATGGTCTACCAACAATATAGTGGTTATCAGAGGGAAGGGGGGGAAAGGGAGGTAAAAAAGAGTAAAGGGATCAAATATCTGGTAATGAAAGGAGATTTGACTTTCGGTGGTGAACACACAATGCAATATACAGATAATATGCTGTAAAATAGTACAGTTGAAACCTATATAATTTTATTAACCATGTCACCCCAATAAATTTAATTTAAAAAAGAACGCGGTCTGTCTTTTCACTTGTTCAAATTTTCTCTGTACCTCTCAGAAGCATTTTGCAGTCTTATTCATATAGGCCTTTCACATTACATGAGAGCCTAGATCTTTCATCTTTGTTACTGATGTGGTAAATAAGGCCTCTTCTTCTACGGGATCTTCTAACTAGCAGCTACTTGGAGGTTATTTTGTTCCATATGTTAATTTTGTACTGACTGTTTCAATGCCTACAATATTTTTTTGTTTGATTTTCTGGGGTTTCTTTATACAATTGTATACCATCTCCCAAATATTGATGACTTTACCTCCTACTTTCTAATTGTTTAATTCCTAAAATTGTTCTCTTACCTAATTGCATTGACCTCCAGAAGAACATTAAATAGTGCAGTGGATGACTTGTCTCCTCCCTAACTTAAATGAAGATGCTTCCAGTTTTTCCCATGAAGCCTGATGCTCATGTCGGGTCGAGATGGATGCATTTTTTTTGTTAAAGATGTGCCCAGCTATTCCTTTTTACTCCATTTTAAATTGATTTTTAGTTTCAAATACATCTTTCTTCCTGGTTAAGAAAGAATACATCACATTTATTTTACTAGAACTTTAGATTTGGGAGTAGATTGATCCAAACTATAGGATCTTCATAATCTCATTGAGTCTCAGAGAACTCATTGATGAAATGGAGATAATACTTCCCTCACAGGGTACTGAGACATCTAATTGAAAATAAATGTAAAGCACTGCCTGGCACACAGTAAATGCTTAATAAGTGGCAATTCCTTCAATTCTCAGTAACAATGCAGTCCTCTCTGGGTTTTCTTCTAAATGTGATCATCATAATAATTTTCTTGCATCCATAGTTTAAACCCTATTTATCTAAAACAATTATACACATGTTTTAATACATATAATAATTATTATAATAAAATATAATTTTATTTATATGTTTGCAAATTGTGAAATTGTTTTAATTGGTCTTACCCATATTAAATTTGGGGATTTTAAAACATGTTTCCATCACAACATTTTTTTCTATATCTTGGAACATTTACTGTGTTGATGTTTGGGGGTGGGTAGGGAATTCTCACTCAAGATGGGAGTTACGGGCTCTGCTGGATTCTGGACCACCTTGAAACACGTTGCCCTTGCAGTACTTTTACTCAGCACAAGAGGACAGCATTGCAAAAGTAACAAGCAAGGCTTTTCTGTAGCTCATGAAATGTTAATCTGATTGGAGCCTTGGGTTAAAACCCTTTTCAAGAAATTCTGTGTTTACCATTTCAGCCTTTTTCAGAGGTCTGTTTATAAAATAGTGGTGTATAAAAAAACACATAGTAAGCCCTCAGTAAATGGCATGAGTTCGCACAGCTAACTCCCCCACCTCCTTTATGTCTTTAGACAGATGCTATCCTTGACCCCCCCACTATAAAAATGCAGCCTGCCCACTTGTCACTCCCTCCCAATCCCCATTGCCATGTTCAACTTCTTTTCCACCATTTATCGAGTCCAACATATTAGGTAATTTAATTATTTATGTTTACGGTTTCGTGGGTTGCCAGCTTATCCGCACCTCCTGCCCCCCCAGAATGTAAGCTCTATAGAAGAGTTATCTGTCTTGTTCAGTGATGTATCCTAAAGGTCTAGAACAGTGTCTGGCACAAAGTAGATGCCCAATACATGTTTGTTGATTGAATGATTGCATAATGGTGGGGGAGGGGTGATGGTAATCGGTGGTGGTGATGCTGGTGGTGGTCGTGGATGGTTGGTGATGGTGATGATAACAACGGTGATGGTGATGGGGAGTAATGTTGTTGATGTATTGATGGTAGCGGTGGTGATGGTGGTGGTGCTGGAGGTGGCAATGGTAGTGGTGATGGCAATGGTTGAGTAGGGCAATGGAGGTGGAAGAGGCAGGGACGGTGGTTGAGATGGTACCGACAGTGCAACAATTGTCATGATGTGTACTGTGCCAGGATCCCCTGAAAAACTGGAACCTAAGGCTGAGGCTGGATGAAGAGGTCTAGAGAGTTCTAAAAGTACCACACCTGAAAAAAGGCTGTCAGGAGGATTGTTTGCACCCACGTGTGCACACACACAGGAACATAAAAGTCTATATTCCCAGCCCTCTGGCAAAGGGTGTTGTACAAGGAAATGATGGGAAAGAAGGTAGGAAGGCATAGCAACCGTCACTTACCCAGCTCATCCTTCAGGTTTTCAGAGTCTAATAAAAGATTTTCTGACACCACAGTTCAGACTTTAAGGAGAAGAAACTATGTTGAAACCATGGCTGGTTCCATCATAGTCTAGCCAGGGAGGTAGGTGCAGGTGGGCCTGCCCCTGGCATTTGGAGGACTCAGGGCAAGAGTAACAACAAGAGCAGCTTACCACTTCTCTAAATACGTAAAGTGATAAGTCCAGCCAATAGACTATTAAATGAAACACTTCTATCCTCCTGCGTTAACAAATATATCCTCACCAAGGCCTGTAAGTCTGGGTCACTCCCAGAATGCCACACACACACACACACACACAAAGAGAAGCCCCTAGCTGCCCCTTTTACCTTATCCAATCTCAGAGGGGCCTCTCACATAAGCACCCGGACACCCCAATCTGCACATCTGAGGTCTATCCACACTCTCCACAAAATACTGCCCCTTGGAGCCCCCTTAGGCCTAGGTTTTTGCACAAGGGCAGTGTAGCCCACCCCGGGAGCACAGGCCCATAAAGCATACTTAGGGCTTCTGGGTTGGGAATCTGTGCACGGATGCTTGGAGCGAGGGTAGAAGGAAGAGCAAACGCTCTGACAGACTCTGGCAGACGCAGCCCCTCAGCCAGATGAGCTCTCCCACTCTGAGGAGGGGCGTGGATAGGAAAGGGCTGGAGTGGAAGGAGCCTCTGAACCCACGGCCTGGGGTCAACGACCCTCTTCTCCTGGCTGCAGGAACCACTGGGACCATTGTTCCGTTGGACTCACAAAGTGCATCTCTGTTTAAAAGAAAGTCTGAATAACGACCTCATCGTGGCGTCCAATGCCGCTGGGGAAATGGAAAGAAAGGACCACTGACATGAACTGACAAGTCGTCCATAACATCCGGGAAAGTCACGCCACTCCACCTCCCACAGGTCAGCACAAAATGAAGGCCGCCTGACCTCAGTGGAGACTCCTTTGGCCCTGAATAGAGCCTCTGTAAATGTGAGGGACTCGGCCTCTGCTTGGGTCCCCCTCCCTTCTCTTTGTTTCTCCATTCTTCAGCAATGACCTCACATTCAGAGCTTAACTGTCACTAACCAGAAATTTGCATTTCTCTCCCCAACTTCATGCCTAAACTTCCCACCACGACCACCAGACTGTCTGAGCCTGCATCTCATTCCAATGTGTTCAAACAACCTCGCTTTCTTCCCCCAAACTTCAGGTCCTCTGCCTGCCCACACTGCTCCAAGTGATGGGCGGCTCTCTCCTGACAACTGAGGCTCGAAACCTACTAAACAGAGGTGGTGGTTGCACAACACTGCGAGAGCACTAAGTGCCCTGAATCGTACAAATGGTTAATTCTATGTCGTATGAATTTCATCGTAATGAAACACGATTCTTTTTTTTAACTTCCGTAGCCACCCACAGCCAACCCAGCCAGTGGCGCCTCCCAAATCCCCCCCACACAGGATGCTCAGCCAGCCCCTCCTTCCCATTCACTACCTGGCCTCCCTGCTGCAGGTCCCCATTGCTGCCAACGGCTTGGAGCTGGATGCTTTGACCTTGTGCTGGGGCTCAGGGCGCAGGGGCCATGGCCCTGACTGAACTCTGCATGTGAACCACTCATAAAGTTTCCACAGCAAGCTCTTTTGACAATAAGCACCCATTTCAGTGAGGGTGGGTTCTTTGTAAAATGCACCCCACCCCCAGGAGTCTCCCAGTCCTGAAGGCCCAGCTGGACATTTGTCCCTCCTCCAGTGACTATAAATCTGCCCCTGAACCTCCATGGGCAAGCTATGTGCCTTGTGCTTTAAATAAGCAGGGTCCATGGAATCTGGAGCCTCGTGTCTGGGTCCCTGTAACCTCCCTTCCGCTTTCTCAGCATCTCCAGCTCCTGGAGATGAGGCAGCTGTAACAGATTCACTCTCAAGACATGGAAGGATAAACCCCATGTCTTCGCTATCAGGCCTTCTTGTTCTCCCAGGTGTACACCCCTGAGCGAGGGAGGTCCTGAGGACGGGGTGCTCCTTCAAAAGGCAACATGCATTTCGGTTGCATCACCCCGCTGAGCCGACTTTCCCAGGGTCGCACCAGTGTTCATTGTTGTTGGGTTGTTATTTCTGTCTTTCTCAGCCATGCAAGGAGACCATATCGCAGCTCTAATTCCCCTGAGATAAAGGTGGAATGGACAACTTATCTCTGTTCCACTCCTCCCAATGGGGACAATTGAGTCACTTGACTGCTTGGCAAGTTGCAAGAAGCCTCTCTGCTGGTGCACCGATGCACAGTCAGAGGGCTGGCAAGATGCACACTGTCCCCTAGCCTGTCCTCCCCTCCCTGTGCTCAGAGGTTGTCCGCCACACAGCCAGCTGCCCGAGGAATTATGATAAAACCACGTCTGTGCCGAAGAACAAGTTTTACTGTGTGGTCTGTGGCCTTCCCTCTGACAAGTTTGGATCTCTGAGCATTCGTCTAGCTTAACGAGCTATTGCTAAGCCTAGACTCTTCGGGTTTTTTTTGTTTTTGTTTTTTTTTTTTTGTTTTTTTTTTTTAGGTCTGGGTATATACTCAGAAATGGAATTATTACAGGACCAAATGATAATCCTATTTTTAATTTTTCGAGAAACTGCCGTACTGTTTTCCACAGCAGCTGCACCATTTTACATTCCCACCAGCAATGCACGATGGTTACGATTTCTCCACCTCCTCACCACACTTCTTATTTTCTGTTTTCTTTAATAACAGCCATCTTCATGGGTGTGAAGTGGTACAAGATAACATTCTTAAAGCAAACTCTGAGCGGTCATTTGCTTCTTGGGCTCCAGGTGTGTGGACAGCCAGGGCGGTGCACAAGGGGATGCGCAGATGACCCACTCTTGCTCCTGCATCCCAGAACCTATTGGCAGAGCTCAAGCAGGAAAAGGAGCAACTGTGACACAGAGAGGGGAGGGCCTGGGACCGCGGGGCTGGGGCAGGGGAGACGGCTAGTTCAGAGGATGCAGGGCCGCTCCTGCCTGCCTGGGTGAAAAACAAGGCAGGTCTGTATGAAGGCGGTGACATTTGGGACAGACCTCAAAGGGTGAGCATGGCTTGGCTGTAGCAACGGGGGATGGGCATCCTTGGCGCAGAGTTGGTGTTAACAAAAGCCAAAGGTGGCCAACCCTCAGGGAGGGATGTGGTGGGCAGCAAGGAGGGCGTTGTGGTTGAAGCATTGGACGCAGAAAGGGTGGTAAGAGGAGCTAATGCTGGTGGGCACATTGAGACTAGCTCTTGGGGCCCTTGGAGCAGATGGTGTTGCACTTTGTGGGCAGTGGGGAGCCACTGAGTGTTTTTGAACAGGAGTGTAACATGAGACCGTGCGATGTCGTGGTTATGAGTCGGACTGCCTGGATTCAAATCCCAGCACGCCCACTTATCATCTGTATAATATAGGACAAGTTACTGTGCCTCTCTGAGCCTCAGTTTCACATCTGTACAACGGGGATGATAATAGTAGTGTAATGCCCTGGTTTGGAACTCCACGAGCCAAGAAGGAAACTGACACCGATGCAAGCGCAAAAGGGAGTTTACTGACAAACTCGAGTTTGGACCCCACTCGTTCACTGACGCCGCAGTGGTTGAGAGGAGCCCCGACCGAGGGGCTGGGACCTAATTTAAAGGGTAAAACCGCAAGCCTTGGGGAGATGCCTTGGCGTTACCTGATTGGGGGTTAGGTTGACCTTTAAAGGGATTGGGTGGTAGGTTGTTGGGTCTGCGTGCACAAGGGGGTCGTGTGCAGTTGGGGCTGCGTATAGAGGGGGCCATGCGCAGAAAGGGCCGAGTGCAGAAGGTGCCGGGTGCAGTAATCAGAATATGTGCAGGAGGAAATAAGGGTGGGGGTGCCTTAAGGGCCCACCCATTAGCTGGCCTGGTTGGTTTGGCCAGGTGGTAAGGCACTGTTCTTGACCACTGGCCTTTGGGGAACTTTTCGTACAATTCATCTTGGGATCACTCAGAAAAATGGAATCATTCCAGTCTTTCAGTACCATTCTCCTCGAGTTGATGTGAGGACCCAATGGGTAAAGCCCTTAAAATCTGGCCTGGCATTTAGTGTTATGTAAAAATTAGCTTTTATGAATTCAATTTGAGCTCTGTCTCTTGAAAATAATTTGGCATCATTACGTGATGTTAGATGGTGTTGGGAAAACAAGAAACCCTAAACCCGGAGGCCCGTGAGTGATGGAAACAAGCGGTGACGAGGCCTGATCTAGCCAAACAGAAGAGAGACTGGAGGGGAGGAAAGCCTCTAGAGCCATTAAGAGGAAAGCTGAAGACTCAGTTCGAAGTTTGAGTTGGGCTGGGGGTGGGGCAAGGGAAGGTGAGGCCTTAAGTCTGATTAATGAGGTGGAGTGGTCCTGGAGGGGTAATTCAGAGTGATGGGGGCTTGCCGGGTTGCATGGAGGAAGTGATGGGTTCTCGGGGCCCTGCAGGGCTCGCGAGGGAAGAGATGGCTCTCAAGAAGCTGAAAATGTGGGGGTGCATTTAGAGCTTAAGAAAGAGAAGGGGGCTGAATGTTGAACTTTGAGGAGAGGTCGCTCAGGCAAGAGAGCAAACTCTCCAAAGGTCCAGTGAAATTTTCAAAGGAGAGGGGAGTGTAAGTAGAGAGAAGAGAGGAGGGGAGGAGTGGAAGAGAAAGGAGGAAAAGAAACCAGAATGGAGAAGAACAGAGGAAGGGAAAGAAGGCCAAGGGTGGTAATGAGCATCATTGGTTATGTCAAGCCCTGCTCTGCCACAGCTGGCTGTGTGACCTTGGGTAGATTACTGAATCTCTCTGTGTTTCAATTCCTTAATCTGCAGGCAGGAAATGAGAGCAGCCTCTACCAGATGGGGGAGTTAAGAAAATTAAACGAGATAGTGTTTGAAAAGCCTCAATTACAATGCCTAGCACCAAGGCAGAGCCCAAGTATGATAGCTCGTATGGTCATGATTGTTATGATTTAACATGGACAGAAGAAAAAAGTGGAGCTAAAGAAAGAGGCAGATAGGGTGGAAATGCTTTTAAAAAGAAAACCAGGAGAGGGTGATGGAGTAAGAAACAAGGCAGGGTAACCTTTAGGAAAACAGGACTGACAGGCAGAGGCCCAGTGCCAGACGGTGCAGAGGCCTCCAGGGGGATTAAACTTTGGACAGTGCTTCAGGATCTGGTCATTACACATCTCTGGTAACTTTCTATAAAGCAATGAAATTTTTACAATAAAGAATAAATGGGGAGGACAGTTGAGAAAGTAAGTTAGAGTCACCTTTGGGGAGGGGTTGGAGGGGATAGAGGAGAAGAATGCCTGGCTGAAGAAGCTGAATTGTAAACAATAGCACAACCTGGGAGGTATTTGATAGGAGACATCCTGGTGCTGGTTTGGGATGATGCATCTGGGTGGGACAGAGGGAGGGGACGGCTTGCCATCTCGGCCAGAGTGCCAAACCCACCCAGGTGGTTTTAGTAGAATCTGATTTAGAAGAGCCTAAAATTCCCATGTTGAGATTTTGACTACTTAGTTGATACAGATACTGAACAACTAGGGTTGACTTATGTTTCACACGCACTCAAAAAAGAAGAATATTATCCAAAGCCTCAAAATCTTATACTTCTACAGATTGGATTGGAGGGGAGTGGGGGAAGAAAGGTGAGGAGTGGAGAGGGGGCTACTGTAGGAAGGAGCCGGGCTCAGGCAGGTGGAAGTTGCCGCTGTTTGGGTTTTTCGATGACTGCTTTTCCTTCAGTTACCCAACCCTCCCTCGGAGCCCACAACTCTGGGGACAAAAATAGTAACTGTTATTTGAGAAGCAGCAGAGCGTCACCTGCTAAGACAACCACTGGAGGGTGCTTGCTGAGCGTTTAATCTTAGCAGATGACCTCATCTGAGCCAGCTCGCCAAGTCACCATGATCCGATGATGGCCGTGAGAGCCAACCAGGGATGAGTCACGACCAGCCCAGTTCCATGGAAATACCTGGGGCTGTGAGGTGGCCACCTGGGCAGATAACACAACATTCAGGGGCTTGCCGAGAAACTACATGGTGTTGCTTAATCCTCACAGAGGAAGTAAAGCCAAGTTTCTGTGTCTGACTGGCAGCATGGTCTCAAGACATCAGTCCTGCGTCAGGCAACTGCAGAAGATGCCCCCTCCCCAGGTATCCAATGTCTTTCCAACTCAAAGTTTTTTGGGGGGAGGTGGTCAAACGTAGGGGGCTGGGACAGGGGGGTTGTTCAAGATGGAGCTTGAGGAATTTGGGGCAGGAGGATCACAAGTGTTGAATACAAAGTAACTCTGTCTGAAGAACAAGCCTCTCAAGATCCTTCGCTGCTCTGCAGGCTGGCAGGGCTTGAGGAATCCATTATATGGGATGAAAGGTCTGAACAGAGCCAGGCTTTTATTCGTGCCTGAGAAACACCCGGAGTCGCTGAGTTTCTAAAGAAAAAGCTCATTTCATTAGATTCCAAGGAAGGGGGCTCTGAGTTTCTAATATGAAGAGGAAATATCATGTTCTTTTCAAATTGTGTTTGGATTATTGTTTAGATATTTTCTGTTTGAAATGATCTCCTTTGCATCTTTCTGTCACCGGACCACAGGGTAACAGATGTCATTTCATTGAAATGCAACCAGCATGGAGCCTGGAATACAATATGCACTCATTAAATGCTTTCTTCCATCTGCCCCAGGTGGCCCTGAAAATGTCCAAATCAGATTCAAGTTGTGTAAATGTTTACATTAAAGTAGGGTCTGTGGTCTTGTATTCCTCCCTCCAAATTGGACCAAAAAGTGACCTGGTTCTGTAGCAATTTTTAAGAATATCTGTGATTCATTCTATTGCACTTTTATTTTGGAAAATAATAAAATTGTGAGGAATCCCCACCTGTCAGCAAGAGTGGCCCAGAAAGGTCCCCAAACTTCGGGGATCCAAAGTGAAAATACCTGTGGGAAAAAATGTAAAGGATAATATAAAGATATACTCTCCTGTTTTTATGATGATTAGGGGAAATAATTTTCCTGCCCTATTTTTCCATTTGAAGCTATTTTCCAAAACAAGGAGGCCAAATTGGTTCATGTGAATCATCTTTAACAAATGAAACAGTTGTCTTACACTGCAACCCCACGGTGAGGTATTGGCGATGTCATGTGGTAGAAAATTCCATCTCAACCATTTGGTGGGGGGACCTCACGACATTGAAAGTTGTACAAGAATCTAAGGGGGCTACAATTTGCCCAGAAGACAGAAGGTGTCTGTTTCCTCAGTCCATCACAGTTACAGGGAGATGCCCATGGCCCATTGAAAGGCAGTCATGGCCTCTGGGTGTCAGGTCCCTGTAGTCCAGCCTCCCTAGAATGGCCCAGGCCAGCAGCCATATCTCCCAGATCCCAATTTTCTGCCCCATAGTAAAAACATTTGCCCAGAAGGTGTGTCCTGAATTGTGTTTGTGATACATGGTGTCTGTGTTTTTGTCTCTCTAAATCCCTAGTGTTTAAGCAAACTAGGTCACTAGTTCCCAACTGCATTAATTTCCTAAGGCTGACATAATAGAATAGCACAAACTGGGTGGCTGGAAACCACAGAGATGTGTTCTCTCACAGTTCTGGAGGCCAGAAGTCCACGGTCAAGGTTAGTCCATCTAAGGCCTCTGAGGGAGAATCTGTTTTATCCTTCTGTGAGTGTTGGAAAGCCTTGGTGTCCCTTGATTTATAGATGCATCGTTCTGACCTCTACCTCCATACATTCACCAACAGTCTCTTCATACTGTTATCTTACCTCTGACTCTGCATCCAAATTTCCCTCTTTCATTAGGACACCAGTCATTTTGGATTAGGGCCTCATCCTACTCCAGTATGACTTTGTCATAACTTAATTACATTTTCAATGGCCCTGTTTCCAAATGAGGTCATGTTTCGAGTTACTAGGGTTAGGACATCAATATGTCTCTTGAAGGGAGAGGGATGCACAATCTGGCCCATCACACCAACCAAGGATTTTCTCACTATTTCCCTCTATTGGGCTCTGTGTTTTGAAATATCTTGTTTACCAAAACAAAATGCATTTAGTCATAATTCTTTTTCCTGGGATTTTTTAATATATATAAGTCATCCAAATAGGTTTTTAATTGCAAAGAAGATGACATAGAATCACTTTTCCCTGCTTCTCCCTGTAAATACAACTAAATACTCTGGAAAGTATTCATAGACAGTGATAAAAGGACTCTCTCTGAAAGCTGGGAGAAGGGAGGCAGACTGGCTGGGAGCCTCAAGACTGAGGAATCACAATGTGATGATGTTAAGGGTGGAAAATTTTCGAAGGGCCAACTTCTGCTTCCATTGTCTAATGTTAAACAGGGTGTAGTTCTAGGATATATTCTGTGCAAAGATATGCTAATGGCCAACCTCTGCTTCTGTAAACCTGCTTGCTTGTTGGAGGGGGTTTGGAGGCTTTTTAAGCTATCCCCTCCGAGGCTCAGGGCTGATCTCCTCTAACCCTGTGTGGTAGAGAGTCAGTCACCTGCCGGCTAATAAAGGCTCATAATTCATCTCAATTAGCTCCGTGGGTCTTAGATTGAATTGCACCACAACAATGAATCTGCTGGGTATTTTATTTATTTATTTATTTATTTATTATTTATTTATTTATTTATTTATTTGTATTTCCCCTGTACCTCCACACTGGGTATTGGAGCGGCCTGTAACTCAGAACCACCGACAGGCATAAACAACACAACCAAGTAAAGCCTGCTCTCTCTGGGAAAGCGGGGAGCCCACAGAGACCTGCTAGACAACTAAGTTCAGCTAGACCAAGTCCACAACCATATTCCCTGTACGTAGCCTTTTCCATCAGAGCTCTGCGTCTCCCTGATCTTGGCCACCTAGGTGGTGAAACGATGCCAGATATTCCAGGAGGTCCTTCTTCTGTCCCCACAGATGGCACGAGCTCAGATGGAGCAGGAGCCCAAGCAACACCAGAAGAACAAAGCAGATAAAAACAGAATTCAAAGAGGTTGGAAAACTAAGCTGTCACTGAATGCCCACAAAAGTAGACTGGAATCTCTACACCAAACCTAAGCAGGGTGCCTGCTTGTGACTACTCGCTAGAAGAGAAGATTTAGGATCAAGAGCCTCCAAACTTAAAAAATCAGAATGCCAAGGATACAACAAAAAACCTTACCCATCACACCAAAACCAGGAAGAACTCGATTTGAATGAGAAAAAATAACAAATGCTAGTAGTGAGATGAATCAGATGTGGAGTTAGCTGACAAGAACTTTAAAGGCGTCATGATAAAAACGCTTCAACAATGAATTGAAAATTCACTAGAAATACATGAAAAATAGGAAATCTCAGAAAAGAAATAGAAGTTATGAAAAGAACTAAATGAAATTATAGAACTCAGAAATACAAGAAACAAAATTTTAAAACTTCCTGGATGGGCTCAATTGTAGAGATGAGAAGGACAGATTCAGTGAACTGGAGGACAAATCAGTAGCTTACACATACACAGTCTGAACAATGCAGAGAAAAGAGACTGAAAAAAAGTTAACAGAACCTCAAAAATCTGTGGGACAATAACAAGAGACATAGTCATACCATCCAGGTCCCAGGAGAGGAGAAAGAACAAGGGACTGAAAAACTATTTGAAAAAATAAAAGTTTCCTAAATTCGGCTAACGATATAAAATTGCAGATCCAAGAAGCTGAGCAAATGTCAGGATAAACCAAATCAAATTCACACCAAGACACATAATAATTAAACTTCTGAAAATTAAAGACAAAGAAAGAAAAATCTTAGAAACAGCAGGAGAAAAAGCAGCATCTTGCCTCTACAGAAACACTGACTTGAACAAAACGAAGCTTTTCATCACAAACATGGCATGCAAATAGAAGTGGCACATTTTGCAAATGCTGAAAGAAAGGCTTGTCAACCACAGATTTTATAGATGGTGAAACTGTTCTTCAGAAATGAAATGGGGGAAAGACATTCTCAGGCAAAAAGAAACTAAAGGAATCTGTCCCTGGCAGACTTGCTCTTAAGTAATGGCTAGTGGAAGCTCTTAAAACAAAAATCAAAAATTGTGATAGAAAACTGGGAAGAAGAACACATCGATTGATGCGGCAAAAGCACCGAATGAAATTCAAAACCTATTCATGATAAAAAAAAAAAAATGTTCTCAGCTAGGAATAGGGAGGGAAATTCCTCAACCTCGGAAAGTGCATCACAAAAATCTACAGCTAACATCATTCTTGATGATGAAAGGCTGCTTTCTGGCTAAGCCTGGGAACAAGACAAGGATGTCCACTCTCACTACTCTTACACACCATAGTACTGGATCAAACCACTGAAATAAGGTAGGAAAAAGAAACATAACAGGTTGAAAAGATGAAATAAGACCGTCCTTTACACAGAGAACATGATTATTATGTATAAATTCCAAAGCATCTACCAAAAAATAGCTCCTAAAACTAACGTGAGTTCAGTAAGTTTGCAAGTTACAAAAAAGCAACATGCAAAAATCATTGTATTTCTACATACTAACAACAAATCATTGGAAACTGAAAGTAAAAAATGCAATACCATTTATAATTGCTCTAAAATGAAATACTTAACTGTAAATCTAACAAAATGATGAGTAAAAAGTAAAAAAGTCGACAATGTAGGGAAATACTGATTTGAGTTTTTCAGAATCTTAAACCTTAGAGATCCAGTATACTATTTAGTGGCTCTCAAAATGTGAGTATCTTTCTAATACGTCGGCATCACCCAGTGATTTGATAGAAATGTAAATTCTCACTTCCCACTCCAGACCTACTGAATCAGAAACACAACACGGGGGCTCAGTGATCCTGAGACATCCTGGCTTTGAAAAGCCCCCTAAAGATACCAATGCACCTTTCAGTCTGAAAACCACCATTCCAGAGTACTTGGTAAGCGCCAGCGATAGTGATGACACATTCTGTGTTTTAATTACCTTTCCTAGTTGAGACCCTCCTGCAAAACCCACAGTTCAGGCCACTAAATACGGTCCTCTTTCCCAGGCTGCCTGTGACTCCCACCCATACGTTCTTCTTCTATAAACTTTCAACAGGGGAGAAGGATAAAAATCTTCCGAAAACCACCAAGCTAAAGACATAATTTCCCATGAAAGCCAAACTGTAAAGGGAATACATGTTCTCATCAGGCCTGGCTTAATGAGCACTCTACCTTGGAGAAAAGTGATTATTTCCAGAGCTGCCTAATGCCTTTATCCTCTGCCCAGAAGTGATGCTGTAAGAAGTAAAATTACACATAAATTAAGTACTTTACCAAAGAGGCCCCAAATATAAGTTACTCTAAGTATAAATAATAACATTAATAATCTCTCCCTCATCTTGTCTTTATCTCTGGCCCTGGAAGGATCAAAGCCATCTGATAACCGCAGCTTCAAAGGCCTCTCTCATCCCGGGTCTGGGGATGGGCAAGCTCCAGCAGGCCTCTTCATCATCAGTTCCCACATTTCACAACCATTAGAAGCTCCAAATCATCTAACAATGTTGTTAGAGCCCTTCTGCCTATGATCTCTCGTTCATAAAACTCTTTTTGAGTGCAATGTGCCCCACTGTTGTTTGATTTTCCTCTATCTCTAAAGAGGCCCTAGTGAAACACTTTTATGAAATTGACTTCCAACAAATTTTGCCCTGAATAGCTTTTACATATCAAGACAGCCCTAGAAATAATTGGAGACTATGGGAGAGGTGACAAGGCAAGGACTGGGAATCAGAGAGCTGGTGGTAAAGCAGAACTGGAAGATCCATCTCAAAACTTGGTGAGACTTCAGTATGCGGAGGCAGGAAGTGAGGGAGAGTCTGAGGCCAGAAGGCAGGGTGACTTTGATGGGCTAGATTCGCTCTGGAGTTGCCCACCAAAGCAAGGACCAGATAACTGCAGAAGTGTGGCTCAGAGTTTAGATCAGCAGGGAGCTGGACCCCCACCCTACCTCACCACCCCTTAGAGGTTCTTCAGCTGAACCACACGTGGAAGTCTGGGACAGTGCCCATCAGCATTGCTGAAGTTGGTCCAGCTGCTCAGGGACTGGACCCTGGCCCAAGAGAAAGCAGGAAGAGCTAGACAAGCCCCTGTTCTGATTCGCAGGGCAGGGGAGGAAATGAGAAGCCGGTCGCACGATGACCACAGCCCACAGTGGAGATGGTGGAGTAAGGCCTATTCTCCACCATCCAAACCGCTATTCAGATGGGGCATCATGCCCAAGAAGCTTAGCTCAGGGGATGCTTTCGTACCTTGTCCCAGCACAAACTCATGGGGAGGGACTCGCTGATGAACCCCTAGGAGAGAAAGAAATGAGGGATGGGCAAAGGTGGTTTAGGAACTTCCTGCCTGCATAAATTCTTTCAGAACCTGGAGTGGGGCAAATAGAGGGTTCAGTTTGGAAGGAGAAGACAGCAGCAAGGGAAGTAAGGCATGGAATGATAGCAATACCAGTAAGGGCACTGTATCCTATCATTTTATTCTATTTTTAAAATTTTATTTTTCAATTAGTTGATATATAATATTATGTTAGTTTCAGGTACACAACACAGTGATTAGACATTTATATACCTCACAAAATGATCACTCCAATAAGTCCATACTTGCCCGAGAATCGAAGCAGCTGAATCAACTCTGCGTCTTCGGTCCTTCCCCAGAATTGTTGACCAAATAGATGAGGGGGAAAGGAAAGAAGGGAAGGGAAAGGGACGAACAGGAAGGAGAAGGGAGGGGAGAGGAGAGCCCTGCTCCCCACAGCACTTCTCCCTTATACTCTTCACAAGTCTCAGCCTCCCACATCCTGCCACCTGCCCTGACACCGTGGTCCACCCCACCCCCTTCTGCGAGGCCAAAAGGAGACTGCTGGTTCCCAATCCTTTCACGGAATCTCAGTCCCTTCTGAAGAACTGGACATTAGGTTCCTAAGCCTTCTTTGCCCTAGAACCAAGCAGCCTGCCCAGGGTTCTACAATGTAATCCTTTGTTAATCACTAGCTAGTACATTGGGTAAAGCGGTTTTTCAAATCCTGACCCTCTGGGCTCATGGCATTTGTGATACATAAATATGTTGCCATGGTGACACAGGGACAGATTAATTTACAAATCCTCCAGGAGCAAAGCTGCTTTAACAAGGTGAGACTCTGCCTGGGGGACAAAGGAAATTCCACAACCCTCTCAGGACAGAGTTGGGACGGTGGATCTAAGAGGGGTGGAGAGGTGGAGCAGCCACCACTCCTATCTCAGATGACATTTCCTGTGGCTCTGGGCTTCCTGAGTCAGTTCTACCTCTAGAAATGTCTAACCCAAAGCTTGTGACTGAAAGTTACTTTGCGTCGTTCTTTTATCTAGGGCTTTGCCAGTTATAGCCTGCATCCCTCTGGGTGATTAATGAGCTAGTCTCACAGCTACCACCACTACCACCACCACCATGACCACCTCCCACCAACCACCAAGCCTTCTTAGCTGAAAAAGCCTCTGAAGCAACTGGCTAATAGCACTCTGCCTAAAAAGATACATAGTGTCAAGCATATGATTCCTCAAAGGAAGAGAGAAAAAAAAGTACTCAAGTTTAACACTACTGATGCAAATCTAATCAGGAAAACCAAGATGGAATCTGGCTCACAATTTTCAGTAAACAAGATTAGAAAGTTATGTAGTTCTCAAAAATCAGTCTGTCCCTTCTAATCCAGAGCAGAGTTTTACAAATTCAAGCAGGCTCTCAGATTAATCTTGGTGGCTCTCCTGTCTCCCAGATGATTATGGTCAATCAGCTGAAATTAGGCATATGTGAAAAATCCAGAGGGCCTAGGTGTGTTGTCCTGCAGGCACCCCTTGGTGGCCTACCTCCTCAACTTGAAGTATGGTCCACGGACCAGTGGCATCAATATCACCTGACAGCTTATTAGAAATAGATTCTCAGCTCTACCTCAGATCGACTGAACCAAAATTTGCATTTGTAAGGGAGGGAATGAACCTCTTTCTCTACCCTCTTTTGTTCTGTGGCTAGAGTCCTGGAAATTAAACGGACAAAAAAAAAAAAAACAGACTAAGAGACAAACAGGGTTTATTAACATATGTAGTGTACATTCATGCTGGAGGAACTCAGTGTTGAGACTCAAAGGAATGGTTAACACTTGCGGCTTATATAACGTCTAGACAAAGAATGATAAAGTTGGAGAGAAGTGACACTACGAAGGAAAAGGGGGTTAGGATTTTAGGAGTGGCAAACCGTGGGAAGCTAAATATATGGATGGAAACTAAAAGAAGACAGACTTGTTTTCACAAGGCTCGTTGTATAGATTCCTCTCAGTATTATCTCTACCTGATAAGAGTCTAGAGCTGTCCTCCTCTTCCTTCTACAGGAAGGGGGAAACACCTGGACAGATGGAAATGCACACCCTACTGTTAGAAGGTGAGGGCAGAGAGCTTGCTTGGCATCTGCTGTTTCTCAAATTGTCTTCGGCTCAGAATAATCCTTATGCCAAAGGGGCCAACCTTGAGTTGGCATATTTGGATTCCCTATATATCTCATCATATTCTCCGACAATTCAGATGCATGATAAAGCTCAGGGATGCTGGCCTGCGGCCCTCACTCAGGGTTTCTGGAGTGGGTGTGTTTGTGTGTGCAGATGTTCATGAAAGTCAAATGGCAAAATGAGCCAAGTCTCCAGTTCACATCTCGCCACTCGCCTAACTCAATGCTATAGCAGGGCCTAGCTTGAGTTTCCAGGGACAATGTACCTACGAATGCCCTGATATGACATAAAGTGGAATTGGGGCCTACCAATTCCATTTGGTAAGTTACTACCTATCAAAATAAATAAAAATACACTAAACTTTAATGAGGCCAGTCCTTGATACAGACAGTGCTTTCGAACCTATTAAATAATGTATCTATATTCTCAGGTTTCTCTGGAAAATATGTAAGGCATCTTAACGCAGTATATAAAATCAACGAGATGAACTTAGTTAAAATAGGAGTCAAAATAGAATGAGAACGAAGAGTAGGGACATAAAATTGAGCCAGAGTTGAAAAGTAAGCACCATAAAGTTCTAACTCTTGTCGCGGGTTGGCCAGAAATTTAGTGCTGTGTTCCAATAGCCAAACATGAGTACAAAGCCCAGTCAATTAGCCTAATTCATCATTCTCACATGATAAAAAGGCCGGTTGCTAGGAAGGAACACAATGTTCTGTTTCACTTCATAGTTAAATTTCTCTGAAGTACTGTTTACACACACTGTCCCCACCTTCTTGCCTCTCTTCTCTCTTTGACTTACTCCCCTTCTGGCTTCTGCATTGGAGGTGCTCTTAGCAAGCTCACAGTGGTCTCCATGCTGCCAAATATAATGGCCAATGGTCATTTCTCGGACTCCATTGCATTCGACTTCTGAGTACCTCTCCTCCCGGTTAAATGCTCATTATTAGACCATCATCCTCTCTGGCACCCGCAAAACCATGCTCTCCCGGTTTTCCCCCTGGCCCACTGGCTACTCCTGCCTTCCACATGCTGTCGCTCCTTCAGGCTGCTGTCTCCTGGGACCTCTTCCTTTCTATGTCCCCACTTTCTCCAGGTGACTCATACCCCTATAGCTTTAAATGCCATCTATGTCAAAGTCTCCCAAATGTTCTTCTTGTGGACCTCACCTCTCCTCTGGGCTCTACATGCAGATATGACTGCCTCCTCAACACCTTCATGGAGACATTCCAAATGGCATTCAAAATGGCATTCAAAAAGGATGCTTTAGTTTACACTAAAACCAGGTCCTTCATTTCTCTAATCCCACCCATCTCTAAGTCCTGTCAATTCTGCCTCCACAATATCTCAAATCATCCCATCTCTACCACCACCACCTTCACTGGATGACTGCCAGAGCTTCTTCAACTTCACTTTCATCCTGTCCAAGCCTCTCTCAGTGAAAATAAGCTCTTAAGTTCATACATACAGAGAGAGAGAGAGAGAGAGAGAGAGAGAGAGAGAGAGAGAGCGCTAGAATTATGGACCTCCTGATTAAAAGATACAACATAATCCATTGTATTTTGTCAGGCCTCTATATCTAGATACCAATTTATTTACAGGAAAAACAAGGGATAAGTTTCTCGGACTGTTTTTAAGGCATCGCTGGTCAGGGGACGCACTGGAGTTGCATGGAAGGAAAGTTTAGAAACAGCCTTCCTGGGGACCTGAAGTGGATCAGCTTAGGAACACAACTCTCGGACCTAATCAGAGAGGAATTGGACAAAAAAAAAATCATCCCAAACATCCTTTTCCTAGTCCTTCCCCAGCTCTCTTTTTCAGCCAGGACTTTGATAATTACTGGCAAACAAAACATTGGTGAGATGGTTCTCACCAACCCACACATGGAGGCAGCTAAGCTGTGTTCAGGAGTTCCAAAGGACGGTTGGGGGCAAAAGAATTAACATCCCGCTGAGAACATGCTGAGCAAGGAGGGCTTCCGAGGGACTGGAGCTCATGCCACTGTGGCTTGCATGCAGCCCTGATGGCTTCTACACATTC
Organism: Eonycteris spelaea; assembly: GCA_003508835.1. NCBI lineage: Eukaryota > Metazoa > Chordata > Mammalia > Chiroptera > Pteropodidae > Eonycteris > Eonycteris spelaea. Next base: position 2,023,135 of record PUFA01000110.1, read on the forward strand.
TTACTGAGTTCACTTATAATGTATCTGATATTGAGTTAACACCTCCTCTACCCAGTGCTGTTGGAAGCCTTCCACCTACTCCAATTGTTGGGGAAATCAACTGAGGTGCAACATGGTATTTGTCACATTGAAAGGTGATACCATCTTCTACAAAACCTAACCAAATTAGGGTTTTCTTTCAGCTCACAAGAGTGGGATAAATAGGGTGGGATTTCTGATTCAGCTACAAAACCAAATTTAAATGGAGAAGGCACTTGTTAAGCCCACTTCTCACTTTTCTTTCCAGAGACACAGGATAGCTGTTCCCTAGAGAAAGATGGACCATCCTGTGAAGTCACTGATGCTACCATATGCCAAAGTGATGGAAAGAGGACGTTGTCAGCATGTAGCTTCATCAAGTAAGTATTCATGAGTCAGTACATCTGCCTCCAACGTACCACATACCCTCCTCCCTTTCCTCATTTCTCTCTCTCTCTCTCTCTCTCTCTCTCTCTCTGTCTCTCCCCCCTCTCTCTCTCCAAAGAAATGTGTTTCTTTCAAGATGGATGTCCTGGAATGTTTGAATTTGTTCGAGCATCTGCTTCTCTCCTCAAACTTGAGGTAACAGACATCTTTCTATAATAAGAACTGCAGCTCTTAGCATCCCTCCTTCTCTTCCCAAGTTGCTGGGGAACCCTCCTTAAGTACTGTCAATGGGAGGAGGTGGAGGACTGCTTGTTTTTAAAGTTCCTTAAAGGAGAGACATCCTCCTAGGGACCCTGAAGACCCCATCCATCCCTAATCTCTGGACAGACTGGATATGCCAGCCTCAGTCTGCAAAGGGGACTAACCTTTCAGCATCGAGTAATTGTATTCTCTGGAACAAGTTGCTATCAATATGTGATGAATTTCAGATGCAAAAACTCTCTCCTCCCCATCCTTCAGAGTTCAGGTTTGAACAGAACTGGCAAACAAAAGAGCTTTGAATCACATTTCCTGCTTCTTAGAGTTGCTCACAGTCACACTGACTTCCCCATTGTCACGTATTTTAGCACTGACTGTTAATCACCTCACTGCCTCCCTTAACAATAAATTGGTGATGTTCTCCCATGTTACAGATGGAAAGTACTAGTTGTAGAGTGCCAGCTACTTTTGGTGGTTGTGAGAGCTTGAATTATTATTCAACAAATAGTCACACCCACTCCTTCCCATTGTAGGAGGCACATACTTTCTCACCCCATTGATTATGGACTGGCCATATGACTTGCCTCCCCCGTGGAGTGTGGACAGACATGACAGTGTCGGCTGCTAGTCTGAGCTTCGCAAGGCCTCAAAATATTTCTGCTCAGCCTTCTAGGAGCTTCTGACCTTTATCACAAGAAAGAAGGACACCCCCCAGGTAAACACTGGTACAAGGAGGATGGAAAATACGTAGTGGCAAGGGTAAGAATATGTGAAATGGAAGGCCTAATGGCAATTCCCAGGCTTTGATCCATAGGTTCCCACATAGAGAACGAATGATTTTATTTTGTTTAGGGCACGACTTAAAGACTCTGTTTTCCTGTTTTCCCTCGTGCTGTGGGGAAATGGGTTGTTAGCAATCCCAGCAGGAATTTTCCTTTGTTCCACAGGTTTCCTCATGGTCTCCTGTAGGGCTGATAAGCATATTGTAGTCTGTGAATATAGTTTGATTTAACATTTAGTTCTCTGGCCTCCTCCCTACATTACGGCTACTATAAAGCCTTGCAGCTTGTTTCTCAAAGAAAATGTCATCACTACTAAGATGAGTACTAAGTCCTTCATCTGACAATTTTTAGACACACAGCTCTATGCCCCAGAGATCAAGGCACTAACTGCAGTCACTAAATCCCTTCCCACTTTGCTTGCCCATAGAAAGAACACACTGATCTAAGTGGCTATGGAGTTCAGATATTCACAGTGGATGACAATAAACTGAAGTCATTATAAACACACTTGGGTGAAAACAGTCCTAAATTTCTCCAAAAGCCACAATCTACAGATGAACCTGCCTCAAAGCAAGGAGGAAAACAAAAAATGAAAGGAAATATTTACGAGCCTTGGAAAGGTGTTCAAAAGTTTTTGAGCCCATCCAACAACCATCTCTGTGTGTTTGTCTCCTTTTTCAGATATTTAAATATAATTTTGATGTCTGCCAGATTAAATTACCCACTTGACCAATTTATGCCCTTAAAGTTAAGTGCTATAATTATCTTTAATAAGCATAACTATTATCCTGTTTTCACTTAATAGTTATAAAGTTTTACGCTTTTTAATAATCCTCCTACCGGTGGAACATTCTTTTTTTTTTCAGAGAGCTGACATTCTGCTCTGCTTAAGTGTTAAACCGAATCAAAGTCTAGCTTTTGTTCACCAGAACACCATGAGCTTGAAAATGTGGGGTTGGAAGAAAAAACATGCAAAAAAAATGTTGTTCTTCCAGGAAAACTGGCAAACCAAGGAAACCCTACACAGATTTTGCAACAACAAAGCTCATCTCCTGGAACACTTTTTCTCTACAGATATAGTTCAAGTGAAATAAAGAAAAATGATTTTTTTTTCTAGATTTAAGCTGATATAGAATGCCTCCTCTTTTTATTCTGCATGCTTTATAGTCTCTCCCAGCAGTATATAGAGTTGGCTTTCTAGAGATGATGACCCGTTAGATTGCAATATGTCACTTTTCATCCCACATCCCATATCTGTCCAGCTGGGGTTGTAGCTGCCACTAGTTCCATCTGTGGAGGCGCCTGACTTTCAGACATTGTGTTCAGGAACTTCTTATTGTGGGTGGATGTTCATACTAACTCCCATCCTTCTACGTGAGTGGAATTTGGACATTTGCTTTGGTTTTGTTTTCTTCCATATTTATATGGCATCAAGGAAAACACAAATCTCTGCTTAGTAAGGAAAGATTTTATTCAATAGGATTATTGCAAAGGAAAGGAAAAGGCCTATTGCGATTGGTGTTACCTTTGCCATACAATCTGTAAGTGTCTCAAGTTTTAGACAAAAAGGAGTTTTCTTTTTTGAAGAAAAAAAGAAGTAAGCCACTCTAAAAATAACCAAGTGTGGGGACGTAGAATGAAGAGGAGTGGTGTGATGGGACAGGAGATCGAGAATGTTTTACCCGGAGGTCAGCCTATTCTCAAGAGGGACTACTGGGGAGGAGCTGTGTGCTGGCTGGAGCTGATCCTGGGCCAAGAAGTTCAAGGACCTGGGGGGAGGAGAGAATCTTAACCAAAGTGTGGTTAACATGCCTGTGTTCCAATTGATCAGTGGGAACAACAGTCAATTATTTAGGAGGCAAACAAAACTGGGCCCTAACTAGTTTTCTTCTAGTTTTAAGTGTCATTCAGGAGACAGTCTCTTCACAGCTTCCAGAGACCACCAGACCAAGCCAGATCAGACTAGTCCCAGATGCTTGAGCAGCCTCACCTGACATTTAAATAACACTACTCTGACCTTGAGAGCACAGCAAAATCAAAATTCACAGAACTCCATTAGCAGAGGTGCTACTTTTACCACCAAGAGCCCAATAAGAAGCAAGGGGTCCATCAATAAAGAATATCCGGTGCAGGGACCAAAGTTAGACACACATAGGACTGATAAACTCCGACAGATGGGAATGTCTTTGTTCTCTCTCACCTCTTCCACATTCCTAACCCTATAGATGGTGTAATTCCAAGACTACACAGACACCCTGAATTAGAATTAATAAATATATAAACTAATCTCAAGCCTTTGTGGGGGAGACTAATTTGAGCTTTGTCTCTTGTCTCCTACTTTGACTGGCCCAAGAATCTCTTTTTCTCAGCAAAAACCTGATGCCTCAGACTGGACTTCTCTGTAATGGGTGGGCATCAAACTCACCATCTTTGTTAGGTAACACAAATAATGGGAATCTGAAAAGTCTGTGTCTGGCCTTAGGTAAACAAAGGAGGCATCCAGGAATCTCACCTAAGTCCTATATGGGAAGGTTCTTTGCAGTAAGCACCTTTGTTTCCTGAAAACTAAAGGGTGAGAGGGTTTCTTAACCACTGTTTCCCAGGAGCACAGGGCTTGAGTAGACATCAATAACCATACTCAAGGCCAGGCTCCAGGAGGCCAGAACACACCATGTGATGCTTCATTAGTCCAGAAGCAGAAAGGAACACCTGAGTTGGCCGAAGGAGTGAGTATTTATCCCATCTGGGACACTGGAAGAATTTATAGGTAGAAGGGCAGGGCAAGGGATATACCTAGTAACAAAAGAAAAGAAAAGGATTGGAGCAGGAAAAAAAATGGCATAGATGATGAAGGCTGTGTTTATCCTTCTGGTGACCAAATCAAAGTTGTGATGGAAACAAGGAGCAAACAGCAAAGAAAAATCACCTGGGATCTAGATAAACAAGCCACACAACTAGGGAGAAATCTAAGAAATCGTCCGGCAATGGCAGAAAGTAGGACGAGGCGAGGATGTGAGTCTGCCCAATCCTCTGTGGCGGATTGTGAGCCAGAGGCTGCTGCAGCGGCAGCTGCAGATCCTATTAAAGGGGCTGGGTCCACAGGCGAACTTCCGCAGTGATGGACCTGCCTGCTCTGAGCCCAGTGCTGGTTGGGATGCGTGCAGGGGGCGCCAGGGACTTACAGGGAGATACTGAGTTGTTGGAGAAAGAGCCAGAGCTGAGACTCACTTTGTACAGAAGTGCCGACAGTATCCATTGTCCCTCTGTTGAGCCCTCCCCACTCCCAGTGCATAGTTGTAGCATCGCCATAGCCAAATCATCAAACCGGATAACAGAGGTCGCTCTACCCAGAAGATTCCCTGAAACTCCACCTCCCCCACATCACAGCCCCACCCAAGCCACATCTAGGTAAATGCTCAGCAAGTCAGGTGCTCCTTGCTGAGCAGCGCCTACATTCACACTGGGGGCCCCTAGCCTCAGTTTCTGATGTGGCCTTTTGAGGCAACTATAAGCACAGCATCTGTGGATTGCTTGCTGAATATTAACTGGTGGCCCCAGAGGGCACAGGCTTGGGATAAATTTGGCCTGCAGCCGAACCTCTCTCAGGACTTATGCCACTGGACACCTACTTCACAAATCTGCACTAATAAGACCAGGCGACTTAGGAGCTTTGCTTTGTACATAGAAACAGACACGAAAGGCAGCCAAAATGGGAAGACAAAGAAGCAGAAACCATATGAGAGAACAGAATAGACATCCAGATATAATGGAGTTAAGTAATCTAATAGATGAAGAGTTCAAAACACTGGTAATAAAGATGATCAATGACTTCATAAATTCAGTGAGAACTTCAACAAAGAGATTTAAAAAACATAAAAATGGAAATGGAAATTATAAAAGGGAACCAATCTGAAATGAGAAATACATTATCTGAGATGAGAAGTATTAAATGAATAAACAAATGAATAAGCAAAGTGAATAAAGAAGAGGCTCAAATGACCTATATAGAGGATGGGAAAGCCAAGGACACTCAATCAGAATGGCAAGAAAAAAGAAGCTGAAACAATAATATAATTCAAGGAACCTATGGGAAACTATTAAAGGTAAAAATATCCATGTCATAGGGGTACCTAAAGAGGGAGAACAAGAAGTTAAATATATATTTGAAAAAATAGTGATGGAAAACTTCCCTAACCTGGTAAAGGAAGTAGACATACAACCCCAGGAAGCTCAGAGAATCCCCAAAACCAGGAATCCAAAGAGGCCCATGCCAAGATACTTCATAATTAAAATGCCAAAGTTTAAATACAAAGAGAGAATCTTAAAAAGCAGGAAGATAAAAGTGGTTAGTTACCTACAAGGGAGCTCTCATAAGACTGGCAGCTGATTTCTCAAAAGAAACTATGCAGGACGAAAGAGCTTGGCACAAAATATTCAACATGATGAAGACCCAGGATCTACAACCAAGAATACTTTATCCAGCAAAGTTATCATTTGGAGTTGAAGGACAGATAAAGAGCTTCCCAGACAAAAATAAGCCAAAGAAATTTATTACCACCGAGCCAGTATTACAGGAATATTGGAGGGACTACAAGAAGAAGAAACATGTATCAAAAAATAGGATATATAAAGAATGGTAATTACTACCCTGATATGATGTGAATACCACCAGGCAAAAATCCTTGGGGGCCGTCTTGAAGGGGATGGAGACATGAAAATTATTTTTTCCTGATGCTAGGGTTTTTTCCTCAGACCAAGAAAGTTTTCCTCTATTTTATCACCAGATATTTCTAAGCATTGTAGCTACTCTTTTTCACCAATTATCTGATATTGGGCCTCCTTCCTCCCTTCTTAATGTCCACTATCTTCCTTTCATTTTTCTCATTCTACACCTTTTCTTTTACTTTCTGGGAAACATTCTCAAGTTTTCTCTCTACATCACTGATTTAATTGTATGCAGATTTGATTCTGCTTTACTAATATTTTGAAGATTTAAGTTCTATAACTAAACTCTTCCTTACCTTTTAAACCCCATTTATGATTGCTCTTCACTCACCTACCTCAACATCTCTGCTATACTATCACCCACTGTTCATCTCTTACTTTGAGTCCATACCTGAATTATATCAAGAACAGATTGCAGGTTCTTTCTAGAACTAGTGCCTTCTTGAATTAAATATTTTCCAAAGAACTCTCCTCTCTGTGTCTTGACTCTCCATCTCTTAGCTATAAAATATTTTCTTAGCTGCCATATTTGTTTCTTTCTACTAATTTTTTGAACAAAGAAAGGTTATTCTAATCCTGGTGTTGGAGTATTGGATAAGAAAAACATTTTTGCTACTAGTATCTTTCTATCAGTTCTTAGGCTAGAGGGCCAAGTGACATTAACTTAACATTTCCAGTTTTACAGTCCAGCAACCTGGCAAAAGAGAAGGAAAGCAGACATATGCACTTTCCCATCAAGAGATTTTTTTCTCTGCTAGGCAAAACTACCATCCCATGAACTAACTTAACTCTCTGTTTCTAACTTGCTATGTGGCTATGTAGTAAAGAATCTAGTCTTGCCCAAAACAAGGTCTGGCATTTGCCTTGGCTTTGGGTGGCAATCTATGCCATATCCGATAAAAATATATATATATCTATTGAAGGTGGGGACTGGCCACACTCTAACTTAAAGTGAGGTTTGGCACACCCAACCCTCTTAAGATAGGGACCGGCCATAACTAGAAAGACCAGTCATGTGATTTAGTGTGAGTGCTTTTGGGTACAGAGCATCAGTTGACCTGGAGACTGAGTTCAGTCACAAGGGCAAGCGATCTATCAATCTTGTCTATGTAATTAAGTCCTGATTAAAAAAAAAAAACTCTGATGAGCTTCTCTGATTAGCAATACTCTGTACTGTCACACATTGATACCAGAATGGTAACATGACTCCATGAGGAGAGGACAACAGAAGCCTCACATTTATAACCCTCTCAGATTATGCACTATGTGTTTCTTCCTTTGGCTGGTATTAATCTGTATCCTTTCCCTGGGATAAACTATAACCATGAGTATAATAGCTTTTGGTGAGTTCTATAAGTCTTTCTAATGAATTATCAAAACTGAGGGTGGTTTGGGGGAACCATCAAATTAACAATTGGTGTCAGAAGTGAGAATAGTCTTTTGCGAAGACTATGGTTTTAAAATTTGCATTTTGGCTGAATTCAGGTAGTGTACTATGCCAGGTTCCAGCTGGGACCATACCCTACCTCTTTCCTGAGGCTACTGCTTTATGTTGGCTAAAGCCAATCCTGTAAGTACTTATAAAAAGGCAGCCCAGCTGTCAAAAGCCTCTCATTTTCCCATATCCCATATTCTTGCTTCCAAGCCTTATCATTTTAGTTAGTGGGTTCCATCTAAATCTCATCCACCAGGAGGGGGATCAGGGAGCCTACCCTCAATCCTTTCTTCTGTGTTGTCTTATGTGCAAAACATGCAGCACATATTCCTTGAAATATCAGGCATGAGATTCTATCCTCTTATTGTTGAATTTATTTCCCCTCACTTTTCATGCTCAATTGGTCATTTTTGATATACCATTGGATTACAGGGTGGTGAGGAGGGAGTCACATGGTGGAAAGAATTATATTGCAGTCCTAACAGTAATGGAAGGACTATATCTAAAAGAAGATTTAAACTAACTCAAACTGTAATATTTGTTGGGGGAGGGAAACCATTTGAAAGCTACACATTTATTTTTTTCATTTATTTGTCCTCTTCATATCTGCCCTCCTCCATTGAAATATGAAGTGAGCCACATCCAATCCCCTCTCTAGCCTTTCTTAGGTTTTATCTGTAAGAAGTATTGACATTTTAATAATATTAAGTCTTCCAATCAATAAATGTGGCATGTATTTCCATTTATGTTCCCACTAGCTCTAAGTGTGAGCTCACCATAGAGACCAGAGTTACCAACAATAGAAAGTGCCGTGTCCATGACAACCAGAAAATCCAAGACAGTGGCTGATTTTAACCATCTGGTTCTAACCTTGTTCTTTAATTTTTTTTTTCCTCAAGGGCTTTACTTACTGCTTTCTTCAAAGGGCAGGCGCACTGCTACACAAACAGGCAGACAGGAAAATATCCATGCTGTGAGACAAGTATCAGTGTGTGACCAATGTCATGTGAATAGTTGAGAGAATAGGGGACAACTTCCTGCTAAAGAAATCAGGAAGGCTGCCCGGAATCCTCATTGAGCTTAGCCTTCAGGATGGTGAGTGAGACTTGTGGGGGGAGGTCACACAGTAGGCATTCCAGTGAGAATACCACCAGCTTGCAAAGGTGCAGAGGAGGGAGAAAGGGAAAACATGTTTATGGAATGATGATGGGCTCATACTAGATCTGTTTAGGATAGTGGGGAACACAAGGCCAAAAAGTGGTTTAGCATCCCATTGGGAAGACTTTTGATTGGTCAACTGAAGAGTCTAAACTCATTTCAGAATCATCTGTTTTTGAGTATAGTACCTGAGATTCTTTGTTTCCTTGAGTTACATACTTACTTTCTCTGAATGGCACAAATGGTCTTTTTTGAATCACATCTTCTAACAGTGCCTTACTTAGTGATGGTCCGGAAATAGCTGTTGATTTCCTTTGAAGTATTAAATTAATAATGAGAGTAATTAATAGATTCTGAGCAGAAGAAATAGCTACATAGGGGAAAAACCACAACAGGTTCTATTGCCTTCGTCACTCCCTTACTTACAAGGCTTAGGTTTTGCGAATCACCATTATGATCACTCCATAGCATACACCTTCAACTCTCTGTCCCTCTCTCACCTATCAAAACCCCAAGCCTGCTTTAATCCAACTCTTATCTGCTGATTAACATTTTAGTGCTTATATGACCAAAGGAAGAAGACAGAGTCCATGGCTGAACAAACTGGGGTTAGGGCTTGGGTATAACTCACTCACTACCTGCAGGAGTTTCAGCCTAAGAAGCATATACACAAAGCTCTTCAGCCTAAGTTATCTCTTCAAACACTTAAAGAAAAAAAAAAAAACACCAAACTCCAACATGTGAAAGGCTTAAAAGTTGCCATATCCATTTGTACGAGAAAAAGCTAGACAAATGGAAGGTAATTGACTCTTTTCGGAACCATCAGAGAATTAAGGTCAGAGCAAAGCATTATCTTGAACTCTGGGAAGACTGATGCATCCAGAAATATAGCTCCTGAGATTTGCTTACATGGCATAGAAGCCATTAGAATCAATAAGCTGGTAGGGGCACTTAAATCATTATTTTGATGAACTGCAAAAATCTGAGTGCAAACTTGTGTGAGAGTAAGACACGCTGGTGGATACCTGCAGCCATGGTGGAAGAGGGGGCAGAAACACACTTACATGGTCTGTCACTTCAGAAACCCTGCCAGGTTCCCACAAGAATGATCTGAGAAAGATCTCTTCTAGTCTGGATGGAAGAATAGAAAAATAAGCATCTTTAGACTTGCTCAGACACTTATCAAAGGCCTAGTCTCAAAGGCAAATACCTTACTTATAGAAAAACAAGATTACAGCACACTTCACATCAGAAACCATACAAGCAAAAAGAATGTGGAGTGAAAACATTAAAGTGTTGAAAGAATGGCCAATCTAGAATTTTATATCCAAGAAATTAACTTCAAAAGAGAAGGAGAACTATTTACTCAAATAAACAAAACTGGTGTGGATGGGGATTCATTGCAGCAAAAAATGTTGAAGTTCTTCAAGTAGAAAATTATTTAGGTCAGAAACTTGAATCTACACAAAAAAGGAAAAGAATTGGAAAAAGAATAAGTGAAGACCAAATCTTTTACTTTTTTATTCTCAAATGTTCTAAAACTGTTTAAAACATTAATAGTAACAAGGTATTTTGTGTGCTTATAACATATGGCTAAGTGAAATGAATGACATCAGCATCACAAGGATGGGAAAAAGGAATTGGGAAAACTATGTTATGAGATACCTGTACTATGCAGGACACTGGAAGGAGAAGCAGAGTGCCTCTGTGCTGGGAAAAAGGCTCTTTGAATGTGTATTGATGAGCAGTAACACAGCTCATCCCAGCAGCTCTGTCCTCTGAACTACTTTTCTTCAGTCTCCCTTCCCTAGGAGGCAGATAGGCTCTTTCATAAGGCTGCTGGCTCTTCGCATAAGGACACTTATGCTGACCTGTCCCACCATGCTGCACTGACAAGTCAGACTCAGGATTTGAGTCCAGTGGCAGTCTTCAACACCTAAACATAACACACTACTAGAATTCTTGTATATCATTAAAACCCCTCACTTATTTATAACCTACAGTTGGGCTGCACTTGAAATCTACTTCTCAATCCCTCTTCTAAACAAGTGCGAGTTTCTCATCATCCCATTTCCCAGATGAGAGTAGCTCTCCTATAAGTAGTGACATGGAGGGGAAAGTTGCAAAGCTTTCCAGAATAAACAACAAAGAGATGAAAAAGATGAGACAGATGATGGATTTAAAAGTACAGAGACCAAAGATCAAAAACCAAGAATAAAGAGTGTATACAAGTTAGAAGCACGATAATTAGACTCTAAGAACAAATGACCAAAGGCATAATTGGGAAATTTTCCCAAGACAGAAAAAATAAATCGGAATATTCATATTAAAGAACTCTCCATATTATAGGAAACGTTCATGTAAAAGGAACTCTATACCTAGGACATCCTGGCAGAATTTTAGTTTCTTTACTAAAAAGAAAATTAACTTTTCCATTATGTAAAGAATAAAGAACATGCAAACATATTCTTGGAAAATACAGATTAACAAAAGTAAGAGTTTAAAAATCATCTATTGTGCCACTATCCAGGAGAAAACCATTGACATTTTGGTACATTCCTTATAGTTCTGTTAATGTACATATTATTTTATACATAATTATGATTTATATGGTATACACAAATTTATATTCTTTTTTTTTAAAACACAAAATTAATGCACATTAATGACAGGAAAGTTGAAAATTGGAAACTATAAAGAAGGGAAAGGTTTCTAGAACCTACTTATTCAGAATTAACCACAATTAATATTGGGATATATATCCTTCTTATCTATGCCTTTCCACATAGTTGTAATTAGTATAATCTAATCTAATTATTAAACATAGTTAACAGAACATTTCAGAAATTCAAGATGGTAAATGATATGGAGGCTTACAGATGGGATAAAAGGTTTGCCACAAGTGATTCAGTAGTCTTTCCTAATCAGTAAAACCCAAATACTCAGATCATTCCACATAAGTTTTAAAATGCAAAAGCCATAGGAAAATTGTAGTAAACTATTCTATTAGTTTCGGTTTAAATAGATTGGCTATTATAAGCCACACTGGAATGTAACAGTACACACTACTGTTTTGAGTTCCATGGAGTAGCAGAGCTTGTGTGACAGACACATTTTCTGGTTCTGAAAGACACAGAAGTAGAAGAGGAGGAAACTGGGGGGATACGCCTTATTACTGCTGCAGATCCCACATCATCTAGTAAGCATCTGGACTTTGGGGTCCAGGCTGAATAAATTCTTTTTGTACTGCAACATCCTGATGGAGCGGGGCAGATGGGAGCTGTGCTCAAAGGAAAGTTATAGCCTTAAATGCTCCCACCGTTAAGTGAGAAGAAATAAAAAAGTTACCCAAGCACTCAACATAATAACATAAAGAAAATAGAAGGGAGAAATTAATAAAAATAAAAGTAGTAACTCATGATTTATAAAATGAAAAATCTGTGAGCTGATAAATCTACCCAACAGCTGGATTTGGGGCTCTGGGTCAATTCGCCAGAAACCAATTCATTGAGAGTCAGTCCCTCTCTCTGCACTGGCAGCCAAGGACCTTGTGTCCACGTTAAGGAGAAAACAGAGGCAAATGGGTCGTTCCATATGTTCCTATCACCTTTCTCCCAGTCTGCTTTTATCTGGGCCTGTGCTCTTTCTCTTTCCCCTGTTAGTTGGAATCAACCATCCACACTCCTAGCAAAGACCAGCCTTCCTGTCTGTATGCTCCATCTCTTTTCCTCCCAATTACTCGAGGATATCCCTCTCTCACATGCATCATCATTATTCCCCTCAGTGTACAAACCCTCCTCTAGACTCCACATTTGTTTCCTTCCCGGCCACTGTCCCACTCCTCTACTCTCTGTTACAAGGAAACTCTCTCAGGAGACATCCATGATGTGTCTCTAGCTCATCTCCTGTCCTCTCATGAACCCACTGCAGTCAGATTGGGTCCCACTACTCCCAAACAGCTCGTATCCAGGTCTCCAGTCATCAAGGCCATGTTGGCAAGGTGAACAGCCACTTCTCAGACCTCATACACTCTGCTTCTCAGTGGTATTAGGCATGGCTGATCTCTCCTAGCTTCCTGAAACACTTTCTTCCTTTAGTTTTTGGAATCTGCCCCTTGGTTTTCTTCCTATTCATTGGCCACTCTTTCAGGCTGCTACTCATCTCCCTGACCCCCAATCTTCCCCAAGACTCAATCCCCAGGACACTCATTCCTTGGTGGCCCTCATTCAGTCTCATGTCCTGTGCCATATCAGCTGTCTACATGCTCACAATGCCCATGTTTAGATCCCCAGACTGGGCCTCTTCTTGAACTCCAGACATGTGCCTCCACCTGCCTACCTGACACCTCTACCTGGTTGTTGTAACAGGCATTTCAAATGTAACAGGTCTAAACCTGAACTCCTGAATCATCACTCCTATCACGCCCCAAACCTGCTCCTCCCTCAGTATGAAATGAGATAGAAAATGCAAAACATTCTTCTGCAAGTCTCCAGCGTCAAAACCTTTGTGGTTATCCTTGACTCCCTTTTTATCTTTAACATTAAATCTAATGCCTCTGCCATTCCTATTGTTCTGCTTTTAAAGTTAAACCCAGAATCCTATAACTTCTCTCCACCTCTACCACTTCCACCCCAGTTCACAGTCACCATCATTTATCACTTTGCCTTACCCCCTACACAGGCTATTTACCACCAGCCGTCACTTCTCTGTTCTTTTAAAAGACAAGTCATATCATGTTGCTACTCTGTTCAAAATCTCTAATAGTGTCCTGTCTCTTTCAGAGTGAAAGCCAAAAATTCCTTATAATAGCTCTCGATGCTCTGGCCCCTGAACCCTGACCTGACCCTTTCCCTCACCCCTTATCTCTGACTCGACCTTCGATTCCTCACCCTGGCTCATTGGTCTCTGTTATTCCTCAAACACATTAGTCAGGTTCTTGGCTGTCTAATAACTAAATTGAGATAAGACAGAATAACAGGAGAAAAACAAATTTCATTTCACATATAGGGAGGTCCCACAAAGATATGAGACTCAAAGATAGCCAGGCAGTTGAGGATTATAATGCCAGCCTGAGCTAAGGAGTAAGACAGGGGCTCCAAAGGGGAGGAGAGCATCTCATAGGAAGCTAAGAATAGAATAGATGTTTGGTAATCAGATGTTTGTGCTGCCGTGCAGGTCTTTCAGATTTAAAAAAAAAAAAAAAAAGTTTTCTTTGGTAATAGTTCTCTTTCTAGGACAGGCCCCCTATCTAAATTCTTTTAGGCAGTTAAAGGAGAGGTTAAAAGCTTTTCCTAAATCTGGTCTGATTGTCTTCAGCTTAAAATAATCCACATGCCAAAGGACACATTTAGGGGTGGCATATTCTGCTCCCCTTCACTAAGTTTGACAAACTAAAAGAAATTTAAGATATTATTTGAAAATATGTAAACAACCATTAGTGAAGCTAAAACCAAAAAATTTATATTTTTCAAAATAATGAAGAGAGATTGGACAAAAGGTAAAATAAGATATAGACCACAACACGAAATGAGGAAAACAAAGGGAAGAGTTAGGGTGCTATGTTCCTGGGAACTACTTGTCATCACCCCACATTCACTTTAAAAGCTAGACTCCCTGCCTCATTGACTCACCAAAAAGCAAAAGCTCTCTGCAGAGCTTTGGCAAGTAATAGATTGTAACAGAGATTTTGCAGGGAGATGAAGGTAGAGCTTATGTTATACTTCATGCAGCAAATAACCTAACGCATTCTTTTCACATTCCAAATCCCTCTTGGGCTCCCCAGTACTAGGTTTTACACAATTTTGACCTGACTTAGCAAAAAGGAATGAAATGTGAACAGACAGCAACAACATCTAAATATCAAAGACAGTACAGTAAGAAAGCAGTTAAAACAAACAAAAAAAAACAACAAAAAAAGAATGTAGTGTATGATCACATTGATATGAACGTCTCAAGAAGGATAAACTGATGATCAGAAGCATACAGTGGTTGCCTGGGGTTGGGTAAGGGCAGGGATCCAGGGCAAAGTGTACAAGGAAACTTCTTAGGAATAAGGCTTGTCCTATATGTTGATATGGTGTTTACACAATTATGAACAAATACCAAAGTTCATCAAAACTATACAATTAAAATCCGTGAAGTATAAAGTATGTAAGCAATACTCAATAAAGAAAAAAGCTTCATTCTCATATTACCCAAAAAATAAAAATGTTACATAAAAAAACTATAGACTATAGCTAAAGCTTTCATTTCTAATAGAAATAATAAAAATTAATTAACCAAGCAATAAACAAGAGGCTGACAAAAGAAAAAAAACTACAAAATCTGGAGAAAATTATTAAAATGATAAAAATTAGACATTAATTTGAAAAAAAGGAAAAAGAACTATAAGTAAATCCAAAAGTTACTTATTGTTAAAAAACAAACTCCTGGCTAACTTAATCATTGAAAAAAAGGAGGAAGCAGAAATATACAAAATTAGAATAACAAGGAGAAATAAACTATGAAGAACAAAGAAAATTAAAGCATTATAAGAGGATACTATGCATATAATTACTTCGAATCTTATTAAAATGAATGGTTTTCTATGAAAACATGGATAATCAAAATTGACTCAAGAACTAAAAGACTGAAAACAGACCAAGAACCACAGAAGTGTAGAAAGTTGTCAAAGACATACTGATCAAGAAATGCCAGCCCTGTCAGCAACAGGAGTGAATGCATTCCTTTTTCACACTAATTAGTCTCTTGCAGCAAAATCCCTACTCGGATACCTGCCAAAGACAATACAGAAAAAGCAATCTGCAACTCAGACACTCTTCGCAATAATGAAACACATTTCCAAGTTAAATATTAGCAAATGTAATCCAGCTGTCATTAAAATAATAACACATAATTCGATTTTGGAAATTTATTATAAAAATATGTTAATAAATAAAGAGATAAACAACAAAATAGCATTTGATGAAATCCAATATCCTTTTCTGTTTTTTTTCTAATTTTTAGTAATGGTAAAAGATGGCTATTTTTCTGCAACATACCCACACAGTACCATGCTTCATGACGCTGGCCTAGAAACAGCCCAGGTTAGATGTAGAAAAAAGCAAGGGTGGCCATTATCACCATTTTATTTGCTAGGTTTCTAAAAGCCTGACTCAATCCAATTAGAGAAGAGATCAAATAACAAATACCATACATTAGAAGGGGCCTATTATCCTAATTTGTGGATGCTCTTGTTTGCATTCCTGGAACTTGAAAAGATCAACTGAAAAATGTTTTTAGAAACACATTAGAAAACTTAGAAAGGTGACAGGTTATGAAATTAACATACAAAAACTGAAGGCTTTTCTATACTTTAACTGAAACCAGTTTTAAAATTTCAATGAAAGAAAATACCCCACAAACAAGAGCAATAGAAACAAACGTCATTTATATAGACATATTTTTGATAAGAAATGTACATGATCCAGAAAAAAAGTAACTATAAAAATCTGAGAGACATAAAAGATCTGAATAAATAATAGTATTAATAATTGTTAAAAAAAGTAAGCTGAGGTATATTAAAAATTTGAGTTTATTTGAGCAAAAATCTGTTGGAATCGGGCAATGCCAAAC
Organism: Eonycteris spelaea; assembly: GCA_003508835.1. Lineage (NCBI taxonomy): Eukaryota > Metazoa > Chordata > Mammalia > Chiroptera > Pteropodidae > Eonycteris > Eonycteris spelaea. Next base: position 2,039,512 of record PUFA01000110.1, read on the forward strand.
AGGAAGTTGTTAGGAGTGCGCTCAACTGGCAGGATCTGGGGGAAAGACTTTTATAGAGAAAACAAGAAAGCAAAGTTCAGAACTCATTGATTGGCTACAACTTAAAGCCTAATTAGCTGTTTGTGATTAATTGCCTTGAGGTATTTACTGGCTTAGATTTTGATTTGCTTATGTTGGTGGCCACTGGCATTAGGCCATATCAGTCTAATGACTTCCTTTTTAATTAATATAACATACTAATAGCCCAACTCTTCTTCTTGTAATTACGGTCCAGGCACTTGTTAGGCTCTGTCAGGGGTTGTCTCAGGCAATCCTTGAAGCCGGAATTATCCCGCTCATCATGAGAAGACAGTATTGTAAAAAGTCCATCTTTTCTAATACAGACTGTCTTGAATGCAATCCTCACCAAAAGAGCAAGTTGCTCACCATCTTTGTACCTGTGTCCTCATATGTAAAATAGAAATAATAAAAGTTCTTATAATAAAAATTACATTAGTTAACACATGTATTTATAACAGCACCTAGCATAGAGCAGGTGTGTAAATGTTAGCTCTATTATTATTACTGCTTACAAGAATAAATATATGAGAAGAGCCAAGGAAATTGTGGGGGGATGAGGGAGAAAAGGGCCATATAAGTGGGCTAGCCCTAGCAGATATTAAAACATACCGTAAAGCTATGATAATAATTGTTTTTTTTTAAAAAAAAAAAAAACACATGGAATTGGCAGACAGATAAATGGAATAAAAAGTACAGAACTAAACTCAAATACATAATGAGAATTCATTATATTATTTAAAAGTGGCATTTCAAAGTGATGGGGAAAATCTGTAGGGATAATCTGTTAACCACTTGGAGAAAATAAAGAATGAATCCTTAACTCTTTTTCTTTTAATCAAAACTTTTTACATAAAACAAAGATTTAAATTTTTAAAATTCAAACAAAAAGCACTGGGAAGACACAAAGGACAAGATAAATAAATATGACTACATAACTACTATTGTAAACTTCTGTACAGTAAAGGAGTGTATGTCTTAAATGAAAGCTAAATATCTATGACACAAAAGAGACCAAAATTACGTCCTAATATACAAAAAGTTGATGCAAGTCAATAATGGGGAAAACACCTCACTGAAAATCAGGAAAGTATATGAACAGATCAATTACAGAAAAAATACAAATGAACACTAAATATAAAAAAGGAACTTCAATCTTCCAATTATGTAAATTTAAATTACTAAATATAATTTCTGTGTGTGTCCAAATGCCAAAATTTTAAATTGATCACAAGTAATGTTGGCAAGAAAGTGAAGAACATGTATTCTCAACACTATTAGCAATGCGTGTACTTTTTCATTGAGAAATTTGGCGATATCTACTAAAATTTTGTGTGCCCACTTATAAAACTTTGTCCAAGAGAAACACTAGCATAAGTAGGCAAAGATATGTAAAAAGGACAGTTAACGTACAGAAGCATGAAACGTTGGTATTGGAGAGGAACCTGAGGGTCACCCGGTCCAACCTTTGCGGTGTACTGTAGCTTAGCGGTGCCCAGCACCACATCCTGACACTCTCTGTTCAAGAGTCCCTTAGTTCTCCATAATTAGCTCTTATATAATCTAGTAGCATATAGACCTTTTCAAAGTGAAAGTCAAATATCTTCAGGAACTTATAAATATTGGACATCCATTCTCCGAGTGTCCCGCATTTGGAACCCTTCAGACAGCATTGCTCAAACTTGAATACGAATCATCTGAAGATCTTGATAAAATGCAAATGTTGATGTTGTCTGGGATGGGCCTGAGATTCTGCAAATCTAACCAGCTCCCAAATGATGCTGCTGCTGCTGGTCCGTAGACCAGAGTTTAAGTAGCAAAGCTATCACACTCTACTTTCTACCATGGTCTAATTCTTTGCAGACATAACATCTCCACTGAACCTGTAGGTATCACGCCCTTGGTTCTCATTTCCTACAGATAAGCCCCACAGCCTTGTTATGCCCTTAGCATTGACTTCTTATATCCTTGCACTCAATTTCACTGTTTTCACCATCTGGTCTCCATAGGGCAGGCTGCTAGGAGGTGGCTGCTGCTGCTGGTAGTTCCCCTTTAAATTCTCATCTCAAACTGTGGAAAGTTGGTGCTTTGGTGGCAAAGAGGGTCTCAGATTGCAATTTAGGTTTGGCAAGTGTCTTTTTTTCATCTAGATAACAAACGTGTCTGACCTTAATTATGCTATGTAAAACGATTCCTTAACCTCCAAGAGATTTCCTCTCCCTTTTTCCCCTCCCTCTGCCCTTTGACCTCACCATCACCCCTTGGTCACTCTCAATAAATCTGTGCCTTAAAGGGTTCCTTTGGCAAAAGTGAAAATAATTCTAAGTCAAAACTAGGTAGCTCTGTTGAGTTTGAATTTTAAATATGTAAACTCAGGTTCTTAATTATTTCCTTTGTGGCCATTGGTTTTGCTCCAAGAATACTCAGAGACCAAGAGTAAAAGGCAGGGGTGAGAGGTGGTTTGAAAGCACTGGGGAAGAGGAGGAAGAGGGCCCGTGAGATTCCCCACCGCCCCAGATGAAGAGGCAAACTCCACAAGTGCTCAAGACTCATGGGCAGAGTGGGCGATGATCGGATGGCTCCCTCCAGAGTTCAGAAGTAACAAGAGGCCACAGAGCTGCTGCTTTGCGTGTCTCCTTAACTGGGGCTCATCTGATGCGATAGGAAACCAGAGCCAGAGACTCTCCCCAGATGCTGAAACATCACCCAGGGTGTGGCCTCCCCACCCAGCTCTCCAGCACTCTGGCAGGTCTTGCCCAGAGACTGAGCGATAACCCTGTGGGGGAGGGGAGTGCAAAGAAAAAAGCCCCAGGCAATGATTTCTTAAATCATCTCTCTCTCTCACACACACACAATAATTTTCTGAGCACTCAAACATCAGGGGAAATATATCACTTTCATGCCACCTGTGCCTGCTTTTGAAAATGTTCATGGGTGCAGTCTCCCCTCTGCAGCAAGGCTACAAACGCGGCCCCACAACATCTAAAGCGGAAACAGCATCCCTACATAAAAATAGTAGCTCTTTGACTCACTTCAGATTAAAAGACACACGAAGACTAAAAGGAAGGGGATGGAAAAAGTTATTGCCTTGATGGACCTAGAGGGTATTGTGCTGAATGAAATAAGTCAGACAGAGAAAGACAAATATCATATGATTTCATGTACATATGGAATCTAAAGAACAAAATTACACTACAAAAGGAAATAAACTCATAGATACAGAGAATATTTTGAGGACTATTAGATGGGAGGGGTTAGGGGTAGGGCTAAAAGGGCAAAGGGATAGTTACAAAATAGGCATGGAGATATAAAGTGTAGCATAAGGAAAATAGTTACTAATGTAATAAATATGTGAGGGAGAGAGAGGGGTACTAAAGTTAGTGGGGTGATCATTTTGTGAGTTACACAGATCTCTAATCACTATGCTGTACAACCAAACTAATATATTATTGTATGCCAACTATAATTGAAAAAAAAACTCATTGAATTGTACAATGGAAATATGAGCAACTAATTGTCTATTATATTTCAGTAAAGCTGGGAATAAAAATAGCAGCTCTTTGAAGAAAGCAGACTCTGCCGCAGCAGCTCTCCCTTCACAGAGCGTCTCCCTTGTGTTGTCCCAGCCTCTAGCCTCTGGTCAAAATTAACGCTTCATTACATCTAAAGAAAATGGTCAATCATACCTCAATAAAACTTTAACCAAAAAGAAGGAGGAAGAGGAGGAGGGAGAAATGGAGAAGGAGGAGAAGGAAAAGAAGAAAATGTTCTGCCTGTTTTGGGTCTGGCTAGTGCAAAGCAGGACCACAGGGATGAGACTGTATCTGCCTGTTTTAAAATCTTTTCTCATTTGGAAAGAAGCATGATGGAAATTCACCATCACAATGAAGAAGAGGAGGCTGCAGCAGTAATGAGCATAGGTAATGGCTCTACTAGGAGCCGTTTACTAATTAATTTATTCATTGACTATGTTGGCATCCACCATATCCAAGGTTCACTATTCAGTGATACAAGAAAAACAAAATAAATGCTAAAGACATAGTCCTGTCCTCAAAGTAGCCTATGATACAGTTGGGAAGATCTCTAAATGGGCAAACTTAATTCTTGTACAAGGCACAGTGGAGCAAATGCTCTCAGTGACAAAACAGTTTTCAGATGAGCAAGCAAATATTTCTGCGGGGAATCTTTAGAACAGTTTTCATTGAAGAAATGGAATCTAAATGGCATCTAGAGTGATGGGTAAGATTCTGGTAGACAGAGATGTCCAACAGAGTCTTGCTACTGGAGAGAATAGCATAATCGATGGCCAGAATTTTTTTTTTTTTAAGGCAGAGAGAGGGAGAAGCAAACATTGCAATTTAGTAATGGCAATAGAGTATTGGGGAGATAGCTGGAAAGTGAAACCTAATGTGGAAAGCCTTGAATGTCAAGGTCTGGAATTTTTCCCATAGACAACAGGAAGCCATTAAGGGTTCATGCAGAGTGAAGGAGCTATCAGAGCGGGGTAAAAGCCGAGAAGAAGACAGCAGCAACAGAGACCAATACGATTTCCACAAAAGTGTGGCCCTCTAAATTCTAGCAACTATATGATAAGGTTATGTGATGTCTAATTTTATATGTCAACTTGACCTGGCTAAGGGATGCCGAACAGCTGGTAATTATTATTTCTGGGTGTGTCTTTAAGAGCGTTTCCACAAGAGATTCAAATTTGAATCGGTTGGCTGATGAGGAAGCTGGCTCTCACAGGTGTAGGTGGGCACCATTCAATCTGTAGAGGGCCTGAATAGAACAAAAAGGCAGAGGAAGGGCAAATTTGTTCTCAGCTTGAGCTGGGACATCTATCTTCTCTTCTCCTGCCCTCAGATGTTAGTTCTCCTAGTTCTTAGGCCTTCAGACTCAGACTGGGACTTAAACCAGTGCCCTCTACCCGGAGTTCTTGGGCCTTTAGACCCAGACTGGGACTGACACCATTAGCTTTCCTCAGTCTCAGGCCTTTGGGTTTGGGCTGGATCTACACCGCTGGCTCCCCAGCTTGCAGACAGTGGATCATGGGAGTTCTCATCCTCCAGAGTTATGTGAGCCAATCCTGTATAACAAATCCCTTACTATATATCTAAATATATATACTTTCATCTCCTCTCCTCCATCACCACAAAAGTAGTGAAACTCTTGCAGCATGTACTTTAAATCCACACCTAATTCTATGACACAATTGCATCTCTCCAGAAATGGATTTTATAAATTTCTCTCTCATCACAAAGGTTATCTAAGAACTCTGACTTAAAAATATGTGTTGTAGTTTTAGTGTGTCAGATGTATGGCGCATGCTCTGCATTTGGGAAATTTAGGAGGTTCAAGGCTCATGTAATCCCATTATGACTATCAATATAGGGTCTGAACCATAGTGTCGGCCCCCTAAATCCGTCCTCTCTCAGCAGCCATAGCAGTCACCCAGAAATATACACCAGACTACATGTCACTGTGTCCTCCCTGTCCAAGGCCACACCAGCTGCTGCTCAATACACAGGGCAAACCTCACCTTCAGCAACAGTGCCTGCTATTCCTGTGCCCAGATCACCACTTTCCCAGGTGCCCATGGGGCTTGCCTCTTATTGTCTTCTGGTATCTATCTACTCAAATGGCAAGAAGTCATGGCTGGAGATGTAAACAGGTGTCACCAGCAAATAGATGTTGTTTAAAACTACAAGTCTAGATGAGATAACTTAGAGTAAACAGAGGCCTTGGCTGTAGTCCTGGGGCACCCGTGTGCAGTAGGTAGGAGGGAGCAGCGGGAGAGGGCCAGTGAGAGACGAGGGAACCTGGAATGTTGAGCTCCAGGAGCGTGGCTGGAGAAGAACAGAGGATTAACATAATCCAGTAAAAACGGCCACTTGATAAAATAAATGAGTAAATCCAGGGCAACTGGGCGTGGAAACCAAATGATGACAGTTTGGAAGCTAGAAAGCAGATGGATGAAAAGTAAATTATGTCTTTGATCCTAAGTCGAAGCCTAAGCTCACAGTGGAGAAAGTGAAAGCCTGTTTATACTGTTGAATCGCCAAAGGCTGAGAAATTGGTGACACCTGTTTTCTCTGAAAGTGGAGATGAAGGAAGAGCCACGAGAGGATTGGTTGAAATACTATTTAGGAAGTGGTCAGATCCCCAGATCTGGCCACAGGTGTAACACTCTACTCTCACGCCAAGTCTTCACTTCCCCAAGATATGATTTAAATCGGTCTGGAGACCCAAGTGCATTTAACACAAACAAGGGTTTCTGACTCCCTCCCAACCCATGAACCTTCAGGTCACTCCTACCCCAGTGCTCACTTCCCTCTTTTTGGTCTCAGGGTGCTTCTTGCTGCCAGAAAAATATGAACGAATATGAACAAATGTAACATGAACAAGTATAAATCAGAGTTTCCAGAGTAATTTTTCAGATTGCGATAAATGAAGCCTTTCCAATCCTGGTTTGTCTCGATTACTTTATTCAATAGAAAAAAGAATGAATGCTACTGAGTATGAGCTCTGACATGACCTCCAATCATCTTCACATTCAAATTGTTAATATTGCCACTCAGTCTTGCTTCCACTGTATGCCACTGTGGGGGGTGTTTTTGTTTTTTTGTTTTTTTGTTTTTTTCAGATGTCACTCATTTAAAACATTTCTGGCATTTTCCACTGTGACCCAATCAAACAATTACAACTGACATAAAGCCGGTCCTGTTCTCAGTTCAATCGTGGCATAAAATTGCACTCAAAGAAATAACATTTCATTAGAAGACTAAAACAATTAAAATCTTTATGTGCCTCTCAAGAAATACCACAGGATGAGTACACAAAAATTGCTGAGAACGTGGTAGAGAATAGAAGTTGGGAGAGGGTCCACTGGCACAGAGTTAGAATTTTAATGGGTGAGACACCAATGCTAAGTCACACCGTGGCTTCTAGGAAAACAACATTGTGCTCAGAGCAGCTGGCCTGGAGCCTAACCCTGGCTGGCAATGCTCAAAGCAAAAAAAGAAAGTTCTAGCTGAGGGGAAAGGGCAGAGGTGGCTACCAGCGTCCTGATAAAGCACAGGGTACAGGTGTCAACCTAGGAGGGGCACGAAGGGTGCTTGAAGATATGGACCTACAAAATATATTTAGGAGTGATTTGCCTTACAAAGTGATTATTTTAAAAGTTTAATACCATTTTGATATATTTTCACACTTTTACTTCAAAAAATCTTGAATTGCAATTTTCAGGAAGCCATCAGAAGCAAGGTCCACTCACAATGTAGTTGAAAATAACGTCAGCATGATGACAGCATAAGCAAATGGTGTTTTTTTAGAGGAGACAGGGGAAGAAAAGCAAAGAGAAAATGTTTCCTTTATACATGCTTCTTTATTTTTATTGTCCCCACTTAGATAAGCAAAGAGCTGAAGGTCTTAAATGTGAGTTAAAAGTTAGAGCACTAAAGATAGATTTGGGAAATATCTATGCTCCTCATCTACTAAGGCAGGAACTAGTCCCCTGCAAAGCACCGTCTGCCTGCCAAGGATTTCTGAAATCCAGGCTCAGGGGCTGCGGGAGCCAGGCCCTCCTCTGTGGGCTATTGTAGTCACCACTGCTGAGGCTCCAGAAGCCTCAGGATGCCTGAGAGCCTTCCAACCCCACCGCTCCACAGAACAAGCGTGGGGTCAGGGGCCCAGCTTCTTGGGCTGCACCTGAGAAGGTGTTGCTCTCAGAGAAGAGTGGCATCGGCGTGGAATTTGTTTTAAAAACAAGAGGAGATGTTTTTGGCAAAGAGAAGCAGTTTAGAAACAGAAAATGCCAGACTCCTTGCTCTGTCCCATTTCCCAGAACAGCTTCAGAAAAGCAGAAAGATATTCCAATTCTCTTACCTTTCTAATGGGTTCACTGGCCACATTCTCATTTCCAGGCACTTTCCAGCAGAGTGACTTTGAGCAGCCAGTGCCAGGAGCACGCATGAAACCCTAAGGGTCTCTTCAGGGCCCAGGGTCCAGGGCCCAGCCACCCACCTTACCACACTGGAGCCCCTCATCCTAGCTAGGTCTGGCCAGTACCTATCTCCCGTCTTTAAAAACATTTAGCAAGGGATATCCTACAACTGCAAAACCCATATTGAGGAACACGCAAACACAGCATCAACAAGCCTTTCATAAACACTTACAGTCTTAGAAATAAGTCCTTTTCTCCTGCATCCAAGTCACAGATCTGGGGGCCACACCCTGCTCCTATTTACCATGGCCTCATGTGTCTCCCTATCACACACATAGTGTATTACAGGTAGCCACAACCGCATCAATTTCTAGAACGATAAGCGACAGTACCTTTCTCCTTTAATTTCTACCTGAGTATTTCCTGGAGAATGGTAAAATGACTTTCTCCTATAATAATGCTTGCTTTCATATTACTTATTCAGAGTTTTAGACTTTCTTCTTTCCCTCTGTAAGTGTCAGACATTTGTGAGGCAGAAAAAGAAACAAAATAAAAATATGGGGGGGGGAGTTCAATATTTTACTATGCTTCTAATTCGATTTGTGCAGTATTTGGGGAATTTTTGCAATGTGTTATTTTTACAAGTAAATATTTACGCAAATTTTAACTGTATCATTTTCAGAAATACGATAGTGTCTTGCCTAGTTCATGGCTGACGGTAGGTAAACTTCCTATTGTATATATACTGTTGAAGCAATAAGGGCATTCAAAACAGCACCCCTTAATAAGAGATATGCATGCCCTTTATAAGAGCAACTACAAAAGGTGTGTCTTAAGTTCGTGGTCCACCAGGGAGGTGATTCTAGGAACTGAGAAACATGAGGCAGGGAAAGGAGAAAAGCCAAGAACAGTGGGGCAATTACCACTGTGGGCAAGTGGGGCTACATCCCATGGGGACCTTCTGGGAGATGATGGGAACACACCTCAGGTCATCAAGCAAGATGGGGAAGCTGGCGCATTGGTCCACCAACTCGCATCTACCACTGGTGAGGATTGCCCCAGGGCCCCTGACTTCCCACACTTTGGAGGTGCTCCTGTTGAAGGCAAGGCAAGCTAACATGTTGCTAAGGAAAGACCTTAGGCAGAGAAGAGAGATGCAGACCTTGAGGTGGGAAGGTGTGAGTATTATGAAAACCTGTTACAGGTGAACTCAGGTGGGCCAAGGGGACATAGGGTGAAGCATCCATGACTCTATCGGAAGGAAAACAAAACCAGCTGAGTAAACAGATTTATATTTTCATGGATTTGGGGGCAATGCATTTTACATAATTTCTGAGTCAGCTTGTGCTACATAACAAAGCATCACATACTAGGCATCTTAAATGATAGAAATTTATTTCTTACAATCCTGGAGGCTAGGAAGTCCAATCTGGTTCCTGGTGAGAACTGTCTTCCTGGTTTGCCTTCTTGCTGTGTCCTGACTTGCCTGGGGGAGCAATTCTCAATGCCACATTTCCTCTTATACAGTTACTAATCCCATTCCTGAGGTCTCCATCCCTGTGACTTAATCACCTTTCAAGGACCCCACTTCCAAATACCATCACGTCGGGGACCAAAACATAAACATATAAATTCTGGGGGGGATGCAAACATTGTCCACTGCACATAAATATGTTTATCCTTTATATGTTTATTCACAAATGCAATGCCATTCCAATGAAAAATCCCAACCATGAGTGTCTTGGAATTCAACAAAATTGTAAAATTAATTTGGAAGGAGAAATAATATCAGATTCTGAAGCAAAGAGGATAGTGGAAGAAATTACTCCTACCAGGTGTTGAAGCATATGATAAAGCTGTTACCTGCCTCATGTATTAGTAACAATTTGAGTATAATAAAGCATGAGAGGAAAAGCCTCTCCCCTGCAGCACCTTTTCCTAGGCTGTATCAATTTGCTCTGATAATGCCTTATGCAGAATTGATATAAAAAGTGGGGGCTGAGGGTGGCAGCTGACTGTTCACCAGTGTGATATTATGATTTATAAGAAACATATATTTGGTCATTCAGATGACCACAATTTATTTCTCATATACATTTGGTCTTTGGCCATGGTTCCTGGCTCAGAGCTATCGAAACTCTTGGGATTTCCTGAGTGATAAGAGGAATGGGAGCATCTTTCATCATAATACTTGGTCTCTTATCCAAATCTTATGATCCAAGTATTTTATTGCAGTTCCTGAAGTAGCTTCAGAGCCATAAATGTGAAATAAGTGTCTCATTATTGATAAAAATCACCTTTCCACCACAACCAGGTTTATATTAATGAGGCGACTTTTGGAAAGCACCTGAAGAGGGAGCTTGTTGCCAAGGGAACCAACTATGAATAGAGGGTTGGGACTTTCAGTCTCACCCCCTGATTTTGAGGGAGAGGACTGGAAGTTGGTTTAAAGAGCTCCTGGGCTGGTGAACATGTGGAGATTTGGGGACAGTGGCATGCCTGGAGAGGGCATGAAAGCTCCGCACCCTTTCCCCATACCTGGTCCTATGCATCTCTTCCATCTGGCTGTTCCTGAGTTATATCATTTCATAACAAACCATGGATCCAGTAAGTAGCATGTTTCTACGAGTTCTGCGAGCCACTCTAGCAAATTAATCAAATGCAGGGAAGGAGTCATGAAACCTCTGATCTGTAGTCAGTTGGTCAGAAGCACAGGTGACAACTTGAACTTGCAACTGGTATCTTAAGTGGAGGGGAGGGGGGCACAGTCTTATGAGACTGAATCCTTGACCTTCGGGATCTGATGCTATCTCTAGGACGACAGTGTCAGAATTGAGTTGAATTATAGGACACCCATCTGATGTTGGAGAATTACTTGCTGTGGCGGGAACCACACACACCCCATGTTGGAACTGGGTGTTAGAATCATTTTAGCTGGTAACAAGAAAGGTTACCAATGCTGTAGCAGTTGCCAGTAGAAATAGAGGAAAGCTCCAGTTTCCAGAACAATGGAACAAGTCAGAAGCCAAGCCTGGGGTGGGAGATAGAAGAATGCTGACAAAATCCAACAATTTCATAAAATCTGTAATGTGGAAAAAAGCAAATGAATGGCCCACGTGGCAAAGGTTCTAAATGACATAAAACATCTTGCGGGGGAGGGGAGGGAGAGCTGAGATACCTCACGAACAACTAGACAGAGAAAAGGAAAAATTTGTGGCAACCAAGGAGAAATAGGAACAAGAATGAAATGAGTGGCTGGGAGAGGTGACCACACTCAGGACATCACTCAACTGATTTTCCTGGGCACCTACCACCTCCAAAGCCCTGAGTCTCTCCTTCCAGGCAATTACCACCTAGTTAAAGATAAATAATGGAACCACCAAAACAAGACTAGATACTACATGCCAGCTGCAGCCAGAGCAGGAGGAAGGTGGTTGAGTTTGGGTGGGACAATATGGAAAACTTTCACAAAGGAGGACCCATTTGGGATGAAGGAATTCAGGACTATGGGAACAGCTTGAGCAGAGCCTAAGCAAGGCAATTAAAGAAGGGACAGGTGCCCAGCAGGACTGCAGCTCAGAAAGGTGGGCAGAGCCCTTTCACCGAACCTTGACCCCAAACCGTGCAGTCTAGTTACTAAGGAAATGTTAAATGTACTTAAAGAGTGGACAGACATAAGACACCCTGTACGATGGCAGTGGCGAGATGGTTTCTCTTTAAATTCATGAGCATACACATCTTTAGAGAAAACGAGCCTCACTCCGAAGAGGAGACCACGAAAACAGACTGGCTGTGTTCTTCCTCTGCCTGTAGTGATTTCTCAAATTGCTGTAGCCATCGGATGCCAGCTGGAGAGTGCAGAGTTAACAGAGAGAAGGAATGAGGTCTTTGAGACACGAATATCCCGAATATCCCGTTTAAGGGGCCCACCCAGAAGAGGCTCCTCATTGTTGGAGTTCACAATACCCTTCTTTTCACCTACACTCTCCTCCAGCTACTGCCGAATACTCTGCTCCCCTCTCGGTAAAACGTTCAGAAGAGCCATCTCTACTCCCTCACCTTCCATTCCCTCTTTAGTTCACTTCTGTCTCCCTCACTCTGAAACTGCTCCCAACAAGTTCCCATAACAACCTCCATGCCACCAAATCCAGTGACCCCTTGCATGTCTTTACTCCATCTCTCAGGAAACGACTCCTGCCTTCTTGAAACTCTCCTCTCTCAGCTTCCAGAACCCTCTTGGTTTCCCTCCTACCTCACTGGCTGTCACTTCTCAGTCTCTCTTGCCAGCTACTCTTCCTCCAATTCAAAGTGTGGCTTCCTCCAATTCAAAGCAGTTTCTTGGAACCTGCTAGAAATGGAGATTCTTAAACCCCATCCCAGATCTGTTGAATCAGACTCTCTGGAGTGGGGCCCGGCAATCTGTGCTTTATCCAGTCCTCCAGGTGACGCGCACTGAAGATTGAGTACTGCTGATCTAAAACATCGTTCCTTGAGATTAAGTCCTGATTTTTCTTCTGACTACACTTGCTCCCTTGATGTTATCATCCAAGTTCATAGCTTTAAAAACCATCTACATACTGACAACTTCTAAATGCACATCTTCAGCACCAATCAATCCTCCCTCCCTGCCCTCCATGCTGAGTTCTAGAATCCCCAGGTTCACTCATCTGGAGTTACACAGGCATCTCAAACTCAGCAAGTCCAAAATGGAAGGAACTTCTCTAAAACTTGTTCTCTCTAAAGCTTGGTCTTCCTACATTTTTGACCATTTCAGAATCCCTATCTACCACCACCCCAGAGTGAGCACCATTTTCTCTCCTCCAGACCAATGTAGTCTTTTAAAAAGGTAAATCAGGTCATGGCACTTCCTTGCTTAAAGTTTCTAGGGCATCCTATCACATTTAATTAAAATCTAAATACCTTGTTATGGGTTGTTAAGACTTATATGACTTGGTCACTTTCTATGTGGTTTCCTATATTCCCTCTGATGTCTGAGGTCAGAGATTGAACTATTCACACTAGGTGTTTGATAAATTATTTGTTGAATGAAATAATTCTCTTTTCATGAGTAAGATAAATTTAGAGTTGGACTTCTTTAGCTTCTCCATATCTGCTGAGGAGGAGTTAGGTAATGCTGATGAATAGCTCTAAGCCAGAAACAAGAGATGCAAAGGGAGACTTTTAAAAAATGACTTGATGGTGCTATGAACCTCAGCAGTACCCACCTCATGGGCCCCAAAGGAAAAACCATCAACCCATTCCCCCGACTAGTCCAGAAAATGGCCTTCCTTGTTTATACTGAGATGTGGTAGTTGTGGTGACAGGAGAGAGAATTGTGAATGAAGCTGGCATGAGGAATGATATAGGGCCATTTGCAAAAGCTTCCTCCTGTGGGCTGCCCACCTTGGTGCTGTTTATGAGGTCTATGAAAGCCCCTAAAAACCTACAGGCCAGACCACCAACCCCATTATGGCAGTTTTTTTTTCAATGGTCACAAATTCTGTGCTATTCCTCCCAATGAGAGATGAGGTCTATGTCCCCGGCATAGAGTACTATGAGGTCTATATCCCCAGCATGTGACAATTTCTGTCAATAACATACAATGGAAGTGATGTTATATGATTTCTCGGACTAGGTGGGAAGTGGCAATGTAGCTTCCATCTTGTCTGCTGATACTTTTAGAGTCCTAAGAAGTCATGTAAGAAGTCCATCAGACCTGAGACAGCCAGGCAGGAAGAAGTCAGGCCACATGGAGAAGCCAGTCATGTGGAGGTACCCTGTAGATCAGCACAGCTGATCCTGAAGTCCTCCCAAGCCCAGGTGCCTGTCACGCAAGTGAAAGAGACTTCAAGTGATTCCACTCGCAACTATCAAGTCATCCTCAGATTTTGAGTCTTCAGACATCATGGGGCGGAAAGGAATGAAATGTTAACAGACAGCAACAACATGGATAAATCTCAAAGACAGTATGGTAAGTGAAAGAAGTAAAAAAATAAAAAGAATATGTACTGTACAATCACACTGATAGAAAGTCTCAAAAAGGATATACTAATGATAGGAAGCAGATCAGTGGTCACCTGGGGTTGCCCAACTTCCTGGCCTACACAAGCCACAGGCAAAATAAAATGGTGGTTGTTTTAACCACGAAGTTTTGGAATAGTTGCTACATAGCAGTAAGAGCCAGAATAAGACATAAGCAATCCCTTTTGGTTCCTTCATCGCCCCCCCCCAAGAAATCCTCTGCCTTTTGAGCCTTTTCCTGATGGGTAGAAGGGGGCAGAGTATTCAGCCAGTAGACATAGGATTCTTCTGAGAAGAAGCTGAGTTTAGCATCTTCTAAACAAGCTTTACAGAGCCCCTCATGCCAGGAGAAAGCCGGCCCCTTATGAAGTCTGATCTGGTCACCATTCCCTGCCCTACCCCAGTCTGACAATCAAAGATTCTTTACTGCCCCATTTCACCTTACAATAAGCCATCTCTGAGAAGAGGACTGTCAACATAACCTTTGTGTAAAACAGATGGATAGAAAACAGGCCCGCATTGCTCCCAATGCTCATTTCTAACTGGCCGAAATCCAGTTCTTTATTACTGAATCACTTCCATTCAGTGGCCATGTTTTCCAAACCTCTTATTTCCCTCCCCAGACCTTGTGAGCTCCCACCTACATTCATAAAAACGTCACCCTGCGCTGCACATCAGGGTATACAATTCTCCTGGCTTCTGGCCACCCTCACCACTTGTCCCCTCCCACTTGAGTGATGGCCCTGGGATACAAGTATTTAATCCAAATCCTATTTCCAATGAGTATCTCATATTCTTAAACCACTTTTCTTACAAAGGTGGTGGAGCCTTTTACCAATAACCAGGGGATGAGATGTCCCATTTTTTCCCAGGACAGTCCTGATTTATGCCCGTTGATCTAGTTTAATTAATTTTGGTGCCTCTTTCTATCTCAAAAGCACCCCAATTTGGGTAATAATTTATACAGTCCCCTGACCATACCACCTGTCCTATCACTTTATCCCTGGTCATCTTTACACAAGACAAACCCCTAATTTCTTAGCAGGGATAATAAGCAAGAATACACTATTTTGTTTTATACAATCTATCCCAGGTAATGTGCAGAGTGGACTTGTTAAATGGAGTGCATTTTTATCATAATCCAAACCATCTCTTTTTCATATACTAAGGAGCAGAAACTGAGTAAATGGAGAAACAAAGATGACTAGAGTCCTTTCTAGGCCTCAAATTTTAATGATTTATATGCAAATTTATAAATATTGGGCTCAATCCTGAGTAGCAAAAATTTTCCTTTAGAAATTTCTGATGACCAAAGTTCCAGAAATTGCTTTTTTGTTCCCTAACCTTTCATTTTCTCGAGTTTTCCATTATGTAACGGGGTAGTTGGGGTTTGGGCAGAATCTCCCTTTAAAGACGAATTTTATAGTCAATGAGCAACGTCAGGGAGTGATGACTCTGGCAGGGTGTCAGCTGACATAAATGTTTAAGCGAATCCCAATTCGTTTTTTTCCGGTGACTCAGATCCCCGGGCCCTGCCTGGCAGAGCATCTCGTTTCACGTAAACCAGGTGGCCCGCCCGCTGCCGCGACAGTGGGTGCGGAGGCCGCGTGGTGATTGGTCCGTGCGCGGACCGCCGCCCGCGAGCGCCACCGCCTCCCTCCCCCACCCTGGCACCTTCTCCTCAGCCCTGCGCGTCGCCGGCCCTTCGCGCCAGTCGTTGACAGCGTTGGCGCTGTGAGCTGCTTCTCCGACCGAGGCAAGTAAACAGCCTTGTCACCCTTTGAACTCCGGCGGGGGCCGGGGGCGGGAGGCTTGAGAACCGAGGTGCGCGGGGGGCGCCGCGGAGGCCCGGAGTGAGGATCCCGAGCCTGGAGGCCGACCTTGATCCTGGGAAGGGGCACGCGGGCGCGGGGAGGGTGCGGCCTGCGGGTGTGCGCGTTGGTGTTCGGGTGGCGCGGCCAGGCTGTGCCTTTCTGGCAGGAGCGCTCGTTTTCTTAGGAACGGGGGCGGTGGGCACGCCGACCGAGCCCCTCCGGAGGGCGGTAGGCAGTACCGAGGTGTCTAATCGCCTTTCCCTCCCTCCACGCGTGTCCGCGGCGGGAGCGGGATGGGCGAGTCTCGGAGCCATCGGGGCTGCGGATCTGGGGACGTGGGCGCGATCACCCCGCGCCACCACGGCCGGGGCACCCAGGCAGGGCCGCAGAGAGCTCCGCCAGGGCGCCGGGCGAGGAGAATCCGAGAGAGGTGCGGGGCGCCGCGGGGCTGGCTCCTGGCTCCGCGCCAGCTGGCCGCGCCTCGGAGCAGGCGGCGAGAGGCTGAGAGCCGAGATAGCGACGCCGCTCCCATTGCCCGGGCGCACGCGGCGGCGGGGTGGGGACCGGCGGCCTCCGGAACTAGGGCCCTGGCTGGGGTGCGGTCCCGGGGCGCCTTGCGGCTGCCAAGCTCTTCGCGAGAGTTGCCCCGCCCGCCCTCCGCGCTGCCAGGGTGATCCCTGGGGAGGCCGCGGCAGGCGGGGCTCTGGCAGCCGTCAGCAGACCAGCACCCGGCTCAGGCCTCAGCCAAGTGGGGTCTCGGGGGTGGGGGTTGGCAGGGAGAGGCCTTCCCTCTATTTGTGGGCCCGGCCTTCCCTCTATTTGTGGGCCCGAGACGTCCAGGCGCCCGCAGGTAGAGGGTCTCCTGCGCGCCCCGAGTGTGGCGGACCCGCAAACTTCGCTCTTCACTTGCTGTCCTGGCCCTCTGGAAGGAGAGAATTTGACCGTCTGAGGGACTCAGAGGGAGGGGACCAGGGCCGGGCGGCGCCCTTGGAGTACCAGTCTCCACTTGTGCGGGAGACGCGTTCACGTTTGTTGCATTAGACAACGGGGAGAAATCTATTTTTACTGAATATATTTTTTAATTTTCTCTTTGTAGTGGCTGTAGCAAAGATTTTTAAATCGTTAGCCCACCACCAGTACATCCACCCTGATCATCTCAAAGACACTGCTTTCTGTTTTTCATTCCTTCATCTTTGTTCATACGCAGCACAATGCAAGTTTCACTGCCCTGATCATGATTATTCTCTTGGCCGCGTTTTTCCTTGTACTTGGAGCATCACGGTTTAATATGGAGTTTCCCACATGATGAACATTTGAGATGTTTCCCTTTTCCTTGCAAACAAACAAACAAACAAACAAAACTCCAGGTAGCATAGTACTAAGATTTTTGCAAATCAAATTAACAGAAAAAATAGGAACATGAAATTGAATAAAAATTAAATAAAACTGGAAAAAATAGACTCTCAGATTTGAAGATGAAAGAAAAACATCACCGGTAGAAAAAACATTTTTACCTACACAAACACCGAGACACTCTTACAATTAAATGAACTAACCGGAAAGGGAAAGAAAGCAGAGAGCTAGGATGTGATTTGTATATTATTTGTATCTGGTGCAAGTTTTTCATACTTGTAAAAAGAAAATATCAAGATTATAATAGATAAATGGTGAAATGATGAATCACTTGCAGAATAAAATACAAATTAAAGCAAGCCTGGATTATCATTTTACATCTATTAACAAACACAACAGTAATAGTAACAGCAACCCCTGCTGGAAGTTTGCCTTGAAACTTGCATATTTAGTTATCTGGGGAGGTGGCAGGGCTTTGAGGTTAGAAAGATGGCTCTGTAACTAATTTTTTGACTTTGGATAGGTTACCTAATGTCCTTATTCTCCTTTTATCCATTCATAAAATAGAGGAGATGATACCTACTTCCAGAGTTTGTTAAAGATTATTTTAACCATCTATGCAAAACGAATCCTTGATATATATACCTTTATTCTTTTCCTAATCACAGCCTACTGGGTACATTGTAAATTGGTACAAACCTTTTGTAAAGCAATAAGGTAATACTTTAAGAAGTTAAAAGTGACCCAGAAACCACACTCCTGGGAATTTACTTGGCAATGGAAGAAACAAATAAGAAAATCAATTAAAAGCCCTATTCAAGCCCATATTTGGGGCAGAATGACCTAAAATTAGAACCAACTGGGAACCTCAATGTGTTAACAGCAGAGCAGTAGCTAAGAAACCATGGCACATTAACTGAAAGGAGCATTATGCAATCATGGAAGCTCATTATTTTGGAGCCCATGATAAATGGGAAAAAACTCACAGCTCAGGGTGCTGGTTACAGAACTGAATCTGCTTACTCATATGTGAATGCATGTGTGAAAATCTGAAAGGAAAAGCAAAATAAAAAAAAATTTTTAATAGACATAGGTGATTTAAATTTTTTGTTGCCGATGTATTGCTTTTCTAAATAATGTAATTTTTTTAAACGAAAAGGACTGTTTTCTGTGTGCGAAAGAGGGAGAGCTCAGTGTCATGTTTGTTTTTTTAGCCGACCTCCTTTCTTTGAATATTTCCCATTTTTTTCCTGAATAGATTTTTTTTAGTGGTTTATAACATATATTAAGCTTTCCTTTTAAGGAATCAGATCTTAGATTTATTGATCAATTCTAGTTTTTTCTTTTTCTTTTCAAGGACTCCTGCATATATTTGAAAACTGAACAATTTCAGCCAAGGTAAAGCATTGTCTTCCCGAGGCACGAATCCAGCTTAGCTGAACCACGACAGATGTAGGTACCCTGTGGAATCTCTTTGGTCTTAATAATGATTGAAAGTCCCTAATTGTCACAAAAAAAATAAGAGTCTGGAAAGGCCTTGAGCACAAGCCCCTGCTCTGGAGGCCACATGGGTCTATATGTGTAACTCACACCTGTTGCATCATCCTTTCTTATAAAATCAGCTTGATTTTGCAGAGAAAGGCCACTGTTTTCTCTAGAACATGCTGAATTATGTAAGGAAGCAATCATCATTAAAACAATAACAAACATTTCTGCACCAAATTAACACTGAAGGTGACTATCAACCGAAAAAAGCTTTATAAGAAAAGGTTTTCTATGCTGTAGATTTAACTTACCTGTTCCATTCTCTCTTTTCGGATCTTGTTTCCTTCCAAGACAACTGTACCAGCTGTGAACTGCCATGTATTAAATATTCAGAACGTGCCTGTATCTAACTTGGTGATGGCTGCAACATTATAAAGTCATTCTTGAGTAAATACTTTTTGCAGCAATTCTTACAGTTGGGAGAATATTTGGTTATCTTTTTTCTGCTGGTATACTCTCCTTATTACTGTCATAGTATTGTGTGATCACGTCAAGGGAGGTGTACTCTTTTATGAAAAGCATTGCAAACGTTTTTAAGTATTGCTTCTGAGGACCTAGCTCTGAAGCACATGGCCAAAAGTGAATTTCCCTGCGAAGCTTTGTTACAGATTCTCAAATCCCATTGCTAGGCACTCCCAGGTTCTTGGCTTGAGATAGGCTCCAGCTATGTTGCTTTTTAAAAGTTCTTCAGTTACTTCTGAGGATGGACCAAGTGGGGGCTCCTTTGCCCTATACGGTCCAGGGCTGGGACTCAACGTAGTAGTGAAAAACTCCCACCTCAAAATGTTCTGTGAAGTTTTTGTATAGCTTACATCAGAGCCTTTAAAAGGCAATGACCTCAAAAAGATTAAAATACAGTACTCTCTCATTATCTGGGGTTTTGCTTTCTGCATTTTCCTTATCTTAGGTCAACCAGTCTGCAAATATTAAATGGAAAATTCCAGAAATAATTCATAAAATTTAAATTGGGTGCAGTTCTGAATACCTCACTTCATCTCATCATATAGGCATTATATAATCTCACATCATTAAGGGTGAATATAGTACAATAAGATATTTTAAGAGAGAAACCAAATTCACATAACTTTGATGACAGTATATTGTTATAATTGTTCTATTTTATTATTGGTTATTGTTGTTAGTCTCTTAGCATGCCTAATTTATAAATCAAACATTATAAATCTGAAGGTATAGGAAAAAACAAAGTATGTATAGGGTTCAGTACTTTCTGCAATTTCAGGCATCCACTGGGGATCCTGGAATGTAGCCACCCACAGATAAGGGGGACTACTTTGTGACAAATGAATTCTACTTAGTTCAAGAAAGACAGAAAATTTCCCTGGGGCATTGGGGTGGGGGCTGTTCAGTGTCCCTTCTCAATAAACCAGTTTTAAATTTCAAGTTATAACATGTTCTGACTATCAGAAATTTGGCCCCTGGCACACAGCCACTGGACAAGTTCCCACCAGCTCTGACTCAGTCCCCATGTATAAATGAGAATAGGATTGTACCTTCTCTCTAATTCCATTGCTGTGTCATTCTACTTGTGTGCCAGTGTCATGTGATCTTATTTATCGTAGCTTTACAATGCATTCTAATACCTGGCAGGCTAATGCACCCTAGGTTTTCTTCCTGTTCAATAGTTTCTTTAGTCTTCTTAATATTGAGTATCATTTCATCATGTTCTTTGAAATCCACTCTGAATTATGACTGAAATTGTGTTAACTTTATGGATTATTTAGAAATGCATTGGCATCTTTCAGTATTGGTCTTCCCAACCAAAAACATATGTCTTTCTCTTTTTTCTAGGCTGCCTTTATGTCTCTCATTAAAATTTTATCACTTTTCTCATATAAGTACTTTTTTTTTTTTGGATGAAAGCCTAGATGTTTTGGATTTTTTATTGCCATTGAGAATGGAATGGTTTTTTCCATGCTAAGTCTCCTAATTCCAATTAATTTGGTGACTTGCCATCGTGTTATATATTGATTTCAAAAATGGCACCCTAATGAGCTCACTCAATTATTCTAAGATGTCTCTGGTTGCTTTTCCAGGTATAAAATCATACTTGGCTAGAACTCCCATAACAATCTGTAAGAACAGTGATTGCATCCTCGTGTTGTTCACTGCGTTAACAGAATGCCTTTCCTTTTCAATGAAGATGAGTGCGTCTGAGCTTGTGGTAGTGATTTCCATCTCAGTGAGGGAAAGGGACTACCGGTTCTAGTTCTAGGAACTATTTCAACAGCTTAAACTTAAAAAATCAGGAATGGACGTTGATCTTAATTGGAAACTTTTCAACATCTGCAGAGAATTTTTTTGTTTTCCCTACCCTGGTAATAGATTTCCTGATTTTGAGCCATCCTGGTACTCTGAAAGTAATCCTCAGTATGTCCTTTTACTAAACTGTTTGAATCAGTTTGGTGGTATTTTCTTTCGGATTTCAGCACCTGTTTTGTTGGAGGCTGGGTGGCTAAGAGAGAGAGAGAGCCCTGCACTCGTAATCTTAAGATTTGAATCTTGACCTTTTATGCCCTTAACTATTAACACTACTTCTCAGGTGAAGGTGCCTAACTGTTTATTTCTACTAAGTTCTAGATTCTGAAAACAGTTGCCTAAACTGATACTCCCACTGAGTATCTCACAGATGTAGCAAAATTAATGCGTCCAAACTAAAACCCTCCGATTCCTCTGCCAGGTGTGACCCTCCTCTTTTCTCCCCTAATTTGGTAGATGACATTGCCACCGTCTACCTGGTCACACATGGCATGAACACGGTTAACTTACACTCATACATCCACTCAATCAGCAAGTCCTGATTGGTTCTTTCTGCAAAATACGTCTCATTCATTTCCTAGCCCCTCAGCAGCACATCATCATCCCAGGCCACCATCTTGCTGCAATTATCTTCTGACTGGTTTCACCATTTCCTTTCCTGCCCACCTAAATCTTTTTTTTTTTTTTTTTGACATAACAATCAAGGTGAGCTTTTTAAAAAACAAACCTATCATGTTGTTCTCATAAGTCTCTTTAGTGGCTCCCCACTGCACTGGGAATAAAATGGAAACTCTCTCTGTGGCACATGAGGCCATGGTGTTCTGGCCTCACCCACTCCAGTCTCATCAGGCTCCAGATACATCTCCTTTTTGGTGCTGGAACCCACTGACACTCTATCCTCAGCCCCTAGCACATGTTAGAACCTTAGTAAACACTAACTATGCATTTATTGATGAATCAATAACTATATACGTAAACATTTCATTATCATATGTGTTTTTGACAACTTTTTTCTCCATTTCTTCTGTGGTTATTGATCAAGTTTTCTGTTTCTTTAAACACTGGCACATTACTAGTTATTCCATAAGTATTTGTTGAATGAATTAATTGTAAAGGTGATATTTGTAATTTATATTTTTATAGGAAGGCAACCCATCTCATACAAATTTTTAATTAATAAAACAAAGTTGTGTATAGCAAGTTCTTGCCTTTTTAAAGCCTAGTCTTCCTAAGGAATCAGTATGGAGCTGTTTTGTTTTGTTTACGTGTATAACATTTTTTAAATAACGAGTTTATTTAGAAATTCCACATTTTATTTATTAAACTCTACTTTCATCTCTATTATTTCTTTATAACTATGATGCTTTATTTTGAATTTTTTCTTTCTGGGTTTTTTTTTACTGCGATAATCATTTATTTCACTTATTTTCATTCTATCTATTCAGTTACACCATGCACACTCCTTCAATAGTCATGTGGGTTTCATATTCTCACATCCTTGCTCTCTCTTTTTTTTCCTCTGGCTACGCTGATAAGTGTAAGTGAAATGTCTTGTGTTGTTGTTTGTCTCATTTTATCTGATTCTTAATGTTTTTTGACTATTTTTTCATACTCTTTTGGTTTCCCTCTTTTGTAAACTATCAGTTTATATATTTTGACCATTTTTCTATTGGAATTACTGTCTTGTATTACTTTGTAATAATTTCTTATAGCTCTAGAATGAATCCTCTGTTGGTCTTGAATGCTACAAATATTTTTTACCATTGTGTACTCTTTCTGTTAACTTTGTCCATAGTGTTTGTAGCGTCAAACAGGAATCCTTCATTTTTATGTAATAAAATTCTCCAATTTGTCTCACGGTTTGTGCTTTTATTTTAAAAAGTCTTTCCCCTACTCCTCCAAGTGACAAAGACATTCACCTACATTTTTTTCTTTTATTGTATTTTTCTTCTGTTGTACTTTGACCTTTCACACTTCGGTCTGGAGTCTGCTTCCACATGTGGTATTAGGGATTCAGTTTAATTTTTCTCCATTTCCCAAAAGTATATACTAAACGAACTTTCCTTTCTCCATTGATCTGTGGTGTCCACTTTATTGTATATCAGTTCCCTACCACAGTATATATACATGGGTTTATCTCAGAACTTGCTGGTCCACTTTCTTTGGTCTGTTGGTCTATCCTTAGACTTTTGCCATATGGTCTTTTTATTATGGCTATGTAGTAGGGTTTAATGTCCAATATGGCAAATTCCTTCCTTTTTCTTTTTAAGGTTGAGTTTGCTATTCATGGACATTTTTTCCCTTATGATTTTATTAAACTCAAAATATCCAGTTAGAATTTTGATTGTCATTTTATTGAAGTTTTTGGTTCATTTGGGGGTGAATGAATCTTTATAATACTAGGTTGTCCTGATCATGACCATGGAATACCTTTCCAATTTTACAGATCATCACCTGTGCTTTATATTAGAGTTTAAAATTCTTTTTCCCAGTCTTATTTTTTCTTGGTTAAGTCAACTTATGGATATTTTACATTTTGGGTTGCTATTGTGAATATCTTATTTCTTTAAATTTTTTTTCTAGTCAGTTATTGCTGGTGTAGAGAAATGCTGTTGATTTTTGTAGGCCAATCTCGTATCCTACAAACGTGCTGAACTCTAATTCTGGGTTCTTACCTCTGTTGAGTCTGATGGATTTCTTTGTGTATATATCACATTAATTGCCAATAATGATAGCTGGAGCTCTTTCCTTGCAGTTCTTGCACTGTTACTTCTCTGTCTTTGTATGGCATTGAACAGGACCTCTGGTCCTCAGACAGGGGACATCCTTGTCTTGTTTTTTATCTTAAAAGGAATACATTCAAAGGTCGTCCATTAAATATGTTATTTTTGTTATATAACCTTTATCAATCACGTTAGAGGACTTTCCTCCTATTCCTAGACTGCTAAGAGTATTTTTCTTAGTGTTAGGTATAGATCTTTTTCAAATACTTAATACCTTGAAATATACCACCACCCGGGCCATAGCCTGACCCTTCACAGAGATTATCTTAATGAATAAAGTCATAATACGGCCAGAGATTCGGAAACCCAGTCTCCATTCCCAGCAATTTCACTACCTAACACTGTAATCAGATATGTCACTTGACTTTTCTGAATCTTGGTGGCCAAATTTGTGGAGTCAGAAGTTTGTATTAAATATTATAAGATCTTTTTATTTTATCACAAACAGAAAGAGATTCTCCTATAAGCTCTCATGTAAGTTCTGAGGCCCTCTTATCCAAGGCACTTCAATAATGGTAGGAAGAACATAAACAGGATGATAATTAATTTGCTTTTTTCATCATTCTTTTTCTGAATATTATCCAACTTAATCCTTAGCTCATAATCGAAGGTTATGAAAAATAATTTTTTAGCACTTGATTTCACTTTTCTTTGAAGATAAACCTAATGTTGGGGTTAAGACTAACATCAGCATTACCAGCGTATGCCATTTTTGTTTTGATGCACATGATATTTTTGAGCACATGGTTTGACGTGGGGTACCGTAGAAACTGTTCAATTATCATTGTACTATGTGTGTTTGAGCCCTCCCCTTGGACCCAAGCACCCAGGGTACATGACGTCTTCAGTTTCAAAAGAGATTTTTAATTGCATAAACATACATTCAGCAAAGGGTCATAAATTATCATCTGGGATACTTGGTTTGTTTGTTTTTTACTTAAACTGTGCTAGCCCTTTTATATAAGACATGTTTCTTTTTCACCAAAAATTAGAAGAAAATAAGTCACTCATGAACCATTACCATTACATGTTGAATTAAAACTCATTCAGTGAACGATTGACTGCAGATTACCTTGAACACAGCCATTCTCAGCCCTCTTCGAGCAGCTCTATCTCTCTGTCTACCCATCTCTAGAGAGAAAGAGACATCTACAAGCGGGCTTGCGAAACCCTGAATGTTTACTGCTTCTCCCCAGATACAAATTGTATTCCTTTGAGGAAATTCTTGTTGGCATTTATATGTTCAGGGGATATTAATTCCTTCACTTAACAAATATCTATTGTGTGCCTGTTGTGTACCAGGCACTGCCCTAGCTCCTGAGGAGACAGCAGTAAACAAGAGACTCATTTCCTATTACATTCTGCGGAGGAGAGAAGACAGAAACCAGTTATTTACAAAGTTATTTCCTTTCTGCGGCACCCACATCCTAACTAGACTTCCATAGGGGCCACACCAGAGCCCTCGAGGCAGTCCACCCAGCAACCGGGGCTTGTTTGGCAGCCCCCACAGTGACTGCTCGAGTTTAAAGGCATGAGTTCCTTCCTGTTGGTGACTAAAGGATTCTCCTCGGCAGAGAAGCCGCAGGCCCCACAGGGGCCGATGTTCTTTATAACAGCCCAATGGGCACAGTTCCAGCGTCCCCATAAAGATATGCTGGTTGCAAGAACCACTGCTCTAAAGAAGCTCAAACCTATGGCAAACCCACCGGGTGTTTACAGGTTTTCCCAGCCCAATTGTAATTTATCAATCAGAGGCTGTTTTTACCATAAGCAGTGTTGCTGGCATTCCACTTTTATCAAGGAAACAGAGCTCGAAATTATCTTAAGGTCAAATTTGGCCTTAGAGAAGGAGAAAGCATTATGTTAACCTTTTACTCGCAGTTACTTTAGTCATAAGTGCTGCAAAGACGGACAGAGTGAAGAGCGCTTCCGACCAAGGAACCGATGCACTGCTGTGCATTCATTCATTCGTTCATTCATTCATTCATTCATTCATTCATTATGCAGCAAGTGTTAAATCGTTTCAGCATAAACATAATGTTCTGCGACACCCTC
This sequence comes from Eonycteris spelaea, assembly GCA_003508835.1. NCBI lineage: Eukaryota > Metazoa > Chordata > Mammalia > Chiroptera > Pteropodidae > Eonycteris > Eonycteris spelaea. The sequence goes on from PUFA01000110.1 coordinate 2,065,359, forward strand.
TTTATTTTGCAGATAAGTCATCATGGTGAAAAGCTACATAGGCGGCTGGATCCTGGTTCTCTTTGTGGCCGCGTGGAGCGACGTGGGTCTCTGCAAGAAACGACCGAAGCCTGGAGGAGGAGGGAGCAGTGGGGGGAGCCGATACCCGGGGCAGGGGAGTCCTGGAGGCAACCGCTACCCACCGCAAGGTGGCGGCTGGGGCCAGCCCCATGGCGGCGGCTGGGGCCAGCCCCATGGCGGCGGCTGGGGTCAGCCCCATGGTGGCGGCTGGGGTCAGCCCCATGGTGGAGGCTGGGGACAGCCCCATGGTGGAGGCTGGGGTCAAGGTGGTGGCGCCCACAATCAGTGGAACAAGCCCAGTAAGCCAAAAACCAACCTGAAGCATGTGGCAGGAGCTGCTGCAGCCGGGGCCGTGGTGGGGGGCCTCGGTGGCTACATGTTGGGAAGTGCCATGAGCAGGCCCATGTTACATTTTGGCAATGACTATGAGGATCGTTACTATCGTGAAAACATGTACCGTTACCCCAACCAAGTGTACTACAGGCCCGTGGACCAGTACAACAACCAGAACAGCTTTGTGCGCGACTGCGTCAACATCACGGTCAAGGAGCACACGGTCACCACCACCACCAAGGGGGAAAACTTCACCGAGACCGACGTGAAGATGATGGAGCGCGTGGTGGAGCAAATGTGCATCACCCAGTACCAGCAGAGTCCCGGGCTGCGTACCACAGAGGGGCGAGCGTGGTCATCTTCTCCTCCCCTCCTGTGATCCTGCTCATCTCTTTCCTCATTTTCCTGATAGTGGGATGAGGGTGGCCTTCTGTTTTCACCATCTTCTTCATCTTTCACCAGGTTGGGGAAGAGGGTATCTACCTACAGCCCTTTAGTGGAGGTGTGTCCTTCTCGCTTGTCCCTTTGTCATCTGTAGGCTAATACCCTTGGCACTGATGGCACAGAGAAGTGTAGCATGGCCTGGTAACGCTATGTATTCCAGCCCCATGTGATTGCGTCCTTCACAGGCCAGTACGAGTGCCGGGTTGGTACGAGTGTAACAGCAAATAATTATTGGTTGATCTAAGCTTATTTTTTGTCTAGTGCAATGGATTGAGGCTAAAACAATTCTCAAACCAGTCTTCAAATACATTCACCTAAATACCTTCGGTCCCTTCCCCAGCTAGATACCCTAATGCCCCATCTCAGCAGTGATTTTGTAGCGATTTGCACACACATTCTCATTCGTTTTAGGGATACCTGACTGCATTTCCCTGTTCAAACAGCATTTCTGCCAAATTTGGAAGGAGGCCACATGATACTCATTTAAAGAACAAAACTAGAAACCCTTAGCTCTTGGGCCTGGGTTCTGCCCACTGGAGAGCATGTGGCCTGTGTCTGCAGAGAACTATGAAAATGTTTTGCATTTTGCAGTACAGGCTACACAGCAGCTATTGCATCAAGAGTAAATATTCATGCAACATTAGACCTCTGGGCAGAGGACATTTTCATAGGGAGTGAATATAACCAACATAATATGAAAGGCTTCTGGGACTAAAAATACCCAACATTTGGGAGTGGTGCCCTTGGAGGGTAGATGTTTAAAGCACCTACATGTGGCATTCCATTCTTTAGTATCATAAACTGTAGATAAGTCAGTTTTAAATTACTTTCTGGACACTAAGAACAAATCTTTGTTCGTTTACTAGAACTAGGAATGATTTTGACATGGAGACTTTATTTAGCATACTGGAAGCTGCAGCTATAAAAACGCCATTATCAAAGGACTGTGTGATGAAGTAAGCGATCAGTGTACCAAGAAAAGAAATGCTTGTATTTCTTCATTGCTATCTCATAATTGTCAAAAACCAGAATTGAGTCCTTCGTTTTTGTAATTGGCTTTTGAATCAAAGAACAGAGAGTTAATCCAAAAAAAATAAAATAAAATAAAATCTTAGGATGGAGATGACAGAAATATGGTCCATTCAGAGTGTAAAAAGAAATTGTTATTGTTATTTAAGTAAGGTAAAATTATTCCCTGAATCGTTCAATATTGTCACCTAGCAGATCTATATTATTATTCTGCAATGTTATTGGCTTGTATTGTGGGGGCATTCTATGTAAAAATACATATACATATCGCATATGACAACCTTAGAAATTTTGGTTAGAGCAGTTAACAGCTGAACTATCTAATGCATTTACCTGTTTTTGTAAAGCACTAAATACGTAATATGTAGGCAACCCTTTTGCGTGGTCCTTAAGCTTACAACATGCACCGAATTAGTTTTGTATAAGGTACAAAGTGGTCTTTGAAATAAGCGTGTATGTATATATTTTCTATATTTGTAACTTCGCATGTACTTGTTTTGTTGTATAAAAAATTTAAAGATGTTTAATATCTGACAACAATTAAACAAGAGCTGAGCGGCGTCTTCTGTGGAGTTTGCAGTTGTAGTCACTAGAGCATGGGTCACCACCTCCTGCTGGCGCCTCTAGGCCGGAGGCCACCAGGGTACTTGGGGCTGGAGCCCTTCTCTTTCTACCTGTTCCGCCCTTTCCTCCCTCACTAAAGACAAACAGTAAACACAAAGTCACTATCTTAAATTTTGTATCGGGCAAAGATAACAATGTTCAGTAACCCTAAACTCAACCCAATGACTATAGGAAAACTTAATAGGACTCCACTTTCGTTGCTGATTAGACCATCTCTATTAGTTCGTTAGGGCTGCCATAACAACGTAGCACAGACTGGGTGGTTTAAACAACAGAAACTTATTTTCTCACACTTCTGAAGCTGAAAGTCCAAGATCAAGGTGTCAGCAGCGCTGGTTTCTTTTTGTTTTCGTGGTGGTGGTGGTGGTGGTGGTTTTGTTGTTTTTTGAGGCCTCTTTCCTTGGCTTGCAGGTGGCTGTCTTTACCCTTATGTCTTCACGTGGTCTTCACTCTGCGTGTCTCTGTGTCCTGTCCTAATCTCTTTTAATAAGGATACCAGTCGTCATATTGCCTTTTCACTTTAACTCTTTAAAGGCCCTATCTCCAAACGCAGTCATTTTGAATGATTGGGAAGTAGGACTTCAACACATAAATCGTGTGGGAACAGAGTTCAGCCAGCCCATAATACCATCGGTGTAGAAATGTGATGGCAGTGTGTCAGTGTCACTCTCAACATAGTTTAAGGGCATTCCCAGTACCATGAGGGCCTCACATTCACACACGCCCCCAGGCTTCTCATCGTAAAAATAACCACCATCTGGATTACTTTGTGCTCAACAGACTGGACCACTGTCCACCACTCCACGTATGATTGCCAAAGGTGCCTACCTCAGAGTGCCCGCAGCAGAGCAAACAAATGCTTCCATTCTGGATCCGGCCCCTGAAATCCAGTTACCATGCCCCCATGGCTGGCACAGAGTGAAGAGCTTCATGATCAACCACATTTATTTAGTTTGGCTCACACTTAGGCAGACCTAAAACTCTAAGCCAGATAATGTTCCTCCCACATACAAACACACTGCAAACACACCTGGCTCAGAGTTCTGTTGACTTTGCGTTAATTAATATAAAACCGAGTGTTAGCTATAACTCAATGGATGCTATAGAAAGCTGGCAAGATCTTATCCCCTTACCTCTGCCAAGTTCTAAATGCTAGGCATGCCCATCACCCTGCTCATTGTGGCTGCCCACACATGGAATGTATCCGTTCAGGTTTCTCTGTGGCTCCAGCTCACCTTTACAAACCCCTAACTCCAGCATTCAGGGGGAGCCACACAGACCCTAGGACCTTCCAGCTGGTCCCGCCCATCATCAAGACAGACCAGAGAACCCAACAAGGAAGGAGACTATTTTCTTTTTCTAGCTAATGCCATATTTACCCAGTTCCCCTGTATGTCTCTGAATCTCCTTTTATTCTAGCCCTCTGAAGAGACCTTTTCTCTCCAACCCTCTACACTGCCTTCCAGGAGATGACTGATCTGGGATGGGTTTGTTATTTCCATGGCATCACAGACACAAGGCTATTGTTTGCGACCACACTGGCCCAGAAGGAGGGTTTCCTGCCTCTAATTAGAACCATCAGGCAGGGCAATGCTTCCTCAAGAAATCTCTGGACCTTTGATGAATGAAGAAAAGAATGTATGAATGATTACATGCTCACTTAAGCCCAGATCCCCATCCACCCCATAAAACCTGTCAGAGACCATTCTTAGTTTTGAGAATTTTAGGAGCAAAATTCTTCCACATGTGGAAGGGGCCCATGGTGGCTGTGCCGCATATCTGATTTCCACCAGCTTTGGTTGCTACATTTCCCCAAACCTGTGGGAGATGAACTCAATAAATAAACCAGAACAGGCCATTTGGCTCTGTCCCGCCAAGGTACAGAAAATGCCCCCTGAAAACCACCATCTGGCTTTGACATAATCACCTGAAGAGTAACTGGACAACAGAAACATTGTTTTATTTGGCATCTCCTAGTATGTGATAGTAAAACCACGATATCAAATGGAAGTGCATATGTGTCCTCCAGGGTAAGGGGGACGGACCGTACAATATTCAACCATAAAAAGGCTGGATGAAATTCTGGTACATGCTACAACATGGATGGACTTTGAAAATATGATGCCAAGTGGACAAAGCTAGACACAAAAAGATAAATATTATGATTCACTCTGTGAAATATCCAGATTAGGCAAATCCATACAGACAGAAAGTGAGTTTGTGGTTGCCAGGGGCTGGAGAGAAGTGGGGAGGGAGAGGGGGCTCCTAATAGGGATGGGGTTTCTTTCTGGTGGATAAAACATATCTTGAATTAGAGAGTGGTAATCAATGAACAACTCTATGAATGTACTAAAAATATCCCTGAATTGTACACTTTGAAATGGGGAATTTCATGGTGTGTGAATTATATCTCAGTGAAGCATTAAAAAAAAAAAAAACCAGAAAAAGAAAAAAGCATAGAATTACCTACCTAAGAATAGAAATGATGAGTGGGTAAGGGGAGGTTTAGGCATTTGTTTGAGATTTAATCTGTTTATAAGAACACTTCCACCCACTTTTTTTTTCTCTCACCGGGGTTCCAGGAAGGTCTTTACAGAAGTACTAATAGCCTTGTGTTGTTTATAAATGCTTGGCCTCAAGCCTTTACTGGCCACAGAATCAAAACCTAAATCAGCAAAAACTGAAAAAATGTAATATGACATATTTGGCCTTTAAAAAGGTGAGCAGAGCAATAGACTCACAGACCGGTTGGTTTAAAATTTGCTTGCTGATCTTGCAATTCGTTATACTAGAAGATTTGCTGGTATCAAGAGCTGACGGAATAGTTACCAGTGAACAGACCTGTTACCCACACGTTGCAGAAACTCACCCCCTTTACTGAGCATTTAATACCAAAGGTTCCTCAAAAAAAGCTATAGATCTTTGATGAATGAATGGATGAATGAATGAGGGACTTGGGAAAAACAAGCTTCATGCATCAGTTTTTGTACAAGTCTAGTGATTACCTTTTCCACTAGATTTCAAATTACCTGCCATACAGACAATTTCAACGATTTTTATCCACCTGGTGGAAACTTTACCCCTTTCTCCAAAGAAGGCATTTCTACTGATTTCTCAATCCACCCAACGAAGATAACCCTAGCTGTTCCTTCTTCACCTCACAGAGAAGTTACACAGACAAGTAAGGACGCGCCCTTGCCTGCTATGAACTACATCTTTGGCAAGACTGCACAGTGTGCATACCAGGCCTTGAGAAATGCAGGCCTTCATTTGAGCCTTCGCTCCTGAACTGCCCACGTTACATCCCTGTCTTACTCATCTTGACCTAATTGCCCTATTCAGAGGCCTCACTGGATCCTTTAAGCACCGGATGACCCACTTGAATCACACATATGATGTTTTGGCTTTCCCTCCATTGGCTCTTCTTCTGCTTGGTTTTCCCTCCTGCATTTATACCTGATCCTCCTTCCCTGTGTGTCATCTCACACCTATGTGTCATTTCCACTTAGAGTCAGGAGATCAGAAAAGATGTAAGAGGGATATTGGTTCACATCTAGTTGGAAAAATCCAAAATATTTCCATATGGCACTGTGAAAGGAATCCAGCAGAACACCCAAGAGGTCAACTGTCCCCCTCTAGCCCTTCCTCCCCACAGCCCTCTTAGTGACAATCCAGTCCTCTATTGGCGCACCCCTTACCCTCCTCACTTCCCAACAAGAACTGGGCTCATCGTCTTCCTTCCAGGCAGTCATCTCTGCAAACTGTCACTGCAGTGATTGCCACGTCCTCTACACTCCAACAATCCTTGCCTGATACTTGCCATCATACACAATGAACTAAGGAGCTGTTGCTTAGATCACAAATATTAGCAGTTACAGCTTACTGCCATCATTTCCCCAAGCCTAATTTTCAAAAGTATTTTCAAACTCATCATGAATCTTTACCTTATTGTCCCTAGAGTCATCCCTAAGATGCCCCTATTCCTTTTCTCATGGTCTTCCTTCTACCTGTAATGTCTTCTCTGTTCCCTTCTCCACCTGGAAAAATACTCCTATTTACACATCAAGACCCAGCAGAAACGCCTATCCCTGCCATGGACCTGTTTGTGAGTCTGGTGAGATCTATAGACCCTGCTCAGAATAATGTTTTTAAATGCATAAAATAAAACACAGAGGTTACACGGGAAACAAATTATGCTAAAATATAGTTATCAAAACATTTTTACACTGATTGAATATTTAAAAACTCACTAAGTAAGGTACACTGGTGGGCCTGCTAACTACCATACTTCCACACTGGTAAGTGTAAGGGGGATTTTGAGTTCTGCCTCACCTGAAGCTGAGATGACCAACATGCCCCATTTTGCTCCATAGTTTCCCATTTTAACACTGCAAATCCTGTGTCCTCGGAGCCCCCTCAATCCTTGGAAAACTGGGAGAGTTGGTCACCCTACCTGTAATGTGGCGTAAAAACATCTGCAATTTAGTGGGTTACGGTCATGGGTACAGCTAATGCTGCCATGTCTGCTGCCTGCCTGTTCTTCACGGAGGAAAGACTATCTGTCAGGTAGAGGTCAGTGGAAATAGAGATGTGATTGTTTTTTTTCTAACCAAGTTCATGTATCTCCCAAATCCTATCTGTGGTCATCACCCTTCCAGATTAAGAACCCCTGCAAATAGTAGCACAGAGTGAGGCCTAATCTCTCCTAACCTTAAAAATTTGTTCTTAGCTCTACGATAACTTGGCATGCCAATATCATTGTTTATTTAAAAAGCAAAGAGGGGTCGGCATGAAGCAGGTGCACGGAGAGCACTGGCGCCTTCTCACACAGCTGAACCTAAGCTGGTTGAAGAACTTTGGGAAACTGCTTAGCAGTTTCTACTAAAGCAGAACAGATGCCTATTTGATGACCCAGCATTTCTACTCCTGGGGATTTGCCCAACAGAAAGGAGAACTTATGCTCACCAAGAGTGGTACATTCGAATGTTCAGCGCAGCTACATTCATAATAACCCCAAGTGGGAAACAACCCAAATGTCCATCAAGAGGTCAACAGGTAAATAAAATTGTGGTCTGTTTGTACAGGAAGGAGAACTGAAAAATAGCATCTCTAGGCAACAGTATTGATGAATCTCAGGAACATAATGGTGAACAAAAGAAGCCAGCTATAAAAGAGCACACGTTTCATGATTTCATTTGTAAAATTCAAAAGCAGGCAAAAGTAGCCTGGGTGTGAGAAGTCAGGACACTGTGTACCCTTTGTAGGGGCAGGGATGGGAGGTGAGCATGAGGCTTTGAAATATTCTACTGCTTTACATTAAGTTATTCAGTTTGTGAAAATATTGAATTGTGCACTTGTAGTATGTGCACTTTTCTATATGTCTGTTATACTTTAATAAATGCATTTCTTTAAATTGTTGGGTCCCCCTTTCCCATCTGCTACCAGGTCTCATCCCTGCAGCCATCAATACCAAGAAGTGACCTCACCCTGCATTTTCCAGTTTGGTTGGCTCTGGGGCTTGACCACTACTTCCCACTTGATGGTGCTCCACTCTTTCTCCTGGCTGAAGGCTTCCCAGACCCAGCCTCTGGCACAAACGCCTTCAGCTCTGCTATTTTCCATCACAATGGTAAACCCTTCATTAATGATTCTGGCAGGCCAATAATTAACATGTTAACACATGCCTGTGCAATCAAAGCAGCTTTTAGACTTTAGCTCACTTCCCTTTATAATATTTTGGGGGAAGAATTTTTTTAAAGTCCATGATTCCAAAGCAATGTTTGCTAAGCCCTGTGAGTGGGAGGGGAAGGGGGCATGATAAGCCCAGATGTGAAAACTGATTCTCCCTGTGAACCACCTCCCCCCAAAGATGCCTATTAAATAGACCATTCGTTGTCTGAAATGGAGGTCAGCTATGTGACATTAAGGGCTAAGCTCTCTTCCCACTGAAGTCACTCAAGGCAGAGAAAGGCAGGGTTGGGATTAGAACCTGGGTCTCTGATTGGCGCTCACTCTCTTTGCAGCAGCCCCAGGACCTCCCCTGGAATGAAAGCCACCATGGGTAACGAAGGTGTCACTGCCATGACAGAGTAGCTGATCCCGCTCACCTATTCGAAGGTAACCTCACCCTAGGGGAGGCCTGCCTTCTTTTGGATGAGAGATCCACAGATCAAATGATCGAGCTAATTATGCTTTTTCAAAAACATCAGAGACGATGAGAAAAGTGGTGGGAGGCTGAATGAGAACTTCAGCATGGTGGCCAAGGCTAGCATCTCTGCCCTTCTTAGGGTGTCCAGGGTGGAGTGTCTGCCCTGTCCCCTTTCCCAGTCCATTCCTTTCTGGATCACCTTAAAACACAGCCTTCAGCCTATTACCCGTGCTCTAAATCTTCAATGGTTTTCTATTTTCTCACTTACAAACATCCTATTCCACATTCAATGACATCCAAGATGAGTCCCTGGCTTCAGTGGTCCCAGATAAGCCACGAGGAGATGCCTCACTTCCCAATCTTAACTCACCTCCCTCCCACGCCTCCACACACATTCCATCCCACCTCCCTGCCTGAATCAACTCCCCACAGCCCAGTTCCCAACACCAGCTGGGGCTGAGCTGGGAAAGGTAGAGAACTGCAGAGGAAACGACCCTGTGATGAGTGCATCTGCTTCTCCGGGTCTCACCCTGTGGGCTCATGGTACACTTCCAGGCAACTGTGTGCCACGCAGTAGCAACCACTGCTGTGACAGGTCTTCATCCACCATGCTGCCCTTGATTTTTTTTTTTTGTAAACTAATTGTAAAACTGTTGTCTTTATCCCTGTTAAATTTTCTCTGCTGCCTTTATATATCCAGACCTGCTGTGATTTGCAGTGTTGAGCCTGCCCTCTGGCGCACAGCCTACCTTGGCAGCTTTGATTCATCAGCAGCTCTGACAATACTGTCCTCAACCAGGTCACCAATAAAGAAGGGATAAAGGGAAGCTAGATGCATCTAGAATTTATGCACTGGGCTAGATGATGCGAGCAAACAGGTGCAAATGAAACATGATCCCTCAACTTCTGTGAGCTCAATGGGGTCGCCGATGACTATTTGGCTATATGCCAAGTGCTATGGGATGCCCACGTAGAGACCCCTGATCGTGCCTGGGAAGAGAAGAGTAGGCACATTACAGAGGACAGTGGCATTTAAGATTTGCACAAAGCAATAGTCAAAGTTCTCAGACTATGAAAGCTGAAGGTAGGCATCATCTATATGACCCAGCAAGGCTACTTCTCAGAGAGCACATCCCACAGAAAAGTGATCATACATTCACCAAAGGCGCGGCAAGGATGTTCACAGCAGCACTATCCATACCAGAAATCACCCAAATGTTCACAAACAGAGGAACAAAGACCTCAGTTGTGGATAGTTTTATAATGGAATGAACAATCTACAACTACATACAGTGTGGAGGAATCTCACAGATGTATTCTGAAAAAGACAGAAGCAAAAGATTATGTTCTATATAACTCTCTTTACATGAAGTACAAAAACAGGCAAAACTAATCTATGGCGGAAGGAGTTTGGACAGTACAAGGGAGGGGACGATGACCCAACAGGGACACCAGGAAGTTTTGGGGATGCTGTCATGTTTAGTTTCTTAATCTGGGTACAGGTTACCTAAGTGTGTTCAGTTTATAAAGATACATAGTGCTGTACACTTAGGATGTGTGTACCTTTCTGTGAGTACAGTAGACTTCAATAAAAAGAAAAAAAATAGAGTACGGTTGTTATACAGCTACACAGCTTTCTGAGTAGTTATTATTTCCCAAAACACATTTCAATTATTTCTCCACCATTAGGCAATGAGCTCTTTTATCTGCCTTATCCATCTCTATGCTCTGCCTTCCTTGGCACAACATGATCCCAAGCACATAACAAACACACGATAAATCTTCAAGAAGCCAAGATATGGTGGGTGATCTTCCCACACATAATCCCTTCTGGATAGAGTTTGGCATTGTAGCTTAATAGCCACTGTATTTATTTATAAATGCTTTCCAAAGGTCCAAGCTCTAATCAAACTAGGAATTGACATAATAATGATCCACTCATGCATTCTAGAAACTCAACCTTTCCCTGTTGCTTTTTTGGCTAATCCACATTATTTCTTATTGTTCACATACATGAGAGAAATATATCATAATCCTTTTCATCGTGGAGCACCTAGCCCTGTGGACTCAATGTCATTCTCCCTATTTTCACAAAGACGGTCAACATTAAATTATATTCCTAATAAAATTGTCAAGGCCTGAAGACACAATTCACTGGGCCCTAGCCTCAGCTCATTTAAAGAGACTACTGTTCCTGCACTAATTCCTTGGTTGTTTGTTCATCTTTACAGGCAGAGATTGGAGCAGTTCTGCACTCTCTGCTCTTAACAGTTTTCTTGCCCTGTGTGCAGCTTCTAGAGCTCCTCCCATCTTCTGAACATTTTCAGTCTTCCACACTCCTCTGTGCCTCTGAGAACAGCCTTTTGTTCCATGGCAAGAGGAATCTGCAGCCTCATCAGCACTATACCAACCTCCCACCACCCTCTGGGCAAAGTCCTGCTCAGAAAAGGATAGAAAGAAAGGAACAGAGGGGGGCCTGGAGGTGAGGGTACTAGACAGAGACAAGCAGGATGATTGGTACACAAAGTTCAGAACAGAGCAATGGGCCCTCAGGGGCAGCACTGCCCTCCTGGCTGGGTGACCTTGGGCCTATCTGGGTCCCATGATCTCGCAATATGAAGGAGCTGGACTAGAGGATTCTGAGTTCTTTCCAGCTCTAACTATCCCAGATCCCAATTATGACCCTAAGCATCTATACAAAATTGTACTATCATTTGTCTCTGGATAATGAAATATTAAGAGATCTTTTTTCTTTTTCTTCTTTCTGCATTTCGCAAATAGTCTATATTACATTTGCACTTCTAATGTTTGCATGTGTTCACAAGACCAAAAAGTCTCTGATTCTAGATAAAAATGGTAAGGTTTTATTTAGAGGAAAGTTAAATAAAACATAAAAGTAAAGGCAGAAGAGAGAGAAAGGCACAACTGGAGGCTCCATATCCAACCAGAGCATAGAAGCTCTGCAAGGGCAGCCTGAGCAGCGGGGTTTCCCACTTCCGGGACGAAAAGTCTTTGTAAGCTCTTTAGCGCCATCTGCTGGCCGTCCCAGAAGTAACCGCTTAATTTGGTTCGCAAAAGGGCTTTGAAGCAACCTGAGGAACATTGTTAGAGTCACATTCAGGACGAAGATCACATTTTATTCACAGCAATTCCCGCTCCATACACACCTCTACAATTCACTTTTGATGTTGTGTTGCAGTAATGATCGTAACAGGGACACCCAAATAAGTCCCTTCTGTATAAGGAGTGGTCACCCAGTAACTATGCACAGCCCCTTAAGCCAGGAGTGACTGATTTCTCTGGTTCCCCTCCTGGCTACACTGGGCACCATGTAGAGAGAGAGGCACTCTGAAGAAACTCACTCTCAGCCCCCACCATCTTTGAACGGTGTTAGTTCGTCTCCACCTGTCTTCCTCCCCTGGGTTTCCACTGATCTTCAACTTGTTGAGCTTTGGACTAATTCAGTGGTTCAAGCTTTCCCAGGTGACCCCAGTAGCCAAGTCCTCTGACTGGCCTTCCACCCACTATTAGCCCTGCTTTTCCCTCTACCCAATAGAAGCACAGTCCCTGTGAGTCCAGGAGGAGGGCACCGTGGTCTAGCTAGCTGCACACTTGTCCTCTTCCTGACCTGACATTTCCCACAAAGGATGCCCAGCTAAGGCCTTTGCTCTCTGAGGCTGGTCTTAAAGTACAGAACAGTGTCATATCCAGCAAGACCTCTTTAAACCACCCTGTTGTAGATATTGATGAGAAAGCATTGTCCTAAAACTTCTCATTTCAATTCTGAAGGGCACCTCTGGAAATACCAGTCTTAAAAATAGTTCTAACTAAATTCTTCAGACAGATGCATTCATCCATCTGTCCAGCTATGATGCTGTGACATAACAAGAAATATATATTTGATCTTTGTCCCCAGTTTCTGGCACAGAGCTTCTAAAATCTTGTAACATCCTGATGGGGTGAGAGGAGCATCTTTTGTTATAATATTTGGGTTTTGTCCCCAGTTCCTGGTACAGAGGAGTTCAAAGAGCTTCCAGGTTGGCGAACTCATCCACATGTGGGATGGTGGTGCACCCCAAACTCGATGGGGACTTCTGAACTTGGAACACTTCCAGATCTTGCCCTATGTACCTCTTCATCTGGCTATTTATTTGCATCTTTTATGATATCTTTTATGATAGTAATAGTAAGTAAATAAATACATAAAATAAAATAAAAGGCAACTCTCAATTCTTGCTGAACTTTATCGAGATCACATGGTGTTTATTAGTAAAGAGTGATGAGAAGGTTGATTCTTCTCAAGACAAAGGAGCACCCGGCAACCCCTGATTGGTCCTGCCAGGAAGGGAAGGGCTGCCATATTTGGAGAGAAGCGGGTCTGCCACTCCCTGTGCAGCTTCTACATAGCTGGGCAGGGCCTGCCAAGAGGGTGTGCCGGAGGACAGTGTGGTCTGTGGCTGCAGAGGTGCGCTCCCAGAGAGAGCCCAAGGTAGGTGAGGAGGCAGAGTTTGTGCATGAATTCTATTTCTGTGATTGGGGTTGCTCTTTTCCAATCAGACTGCAAACCATGCAGTGACTGCTTGACCCCATCTCCTGGGATGGGACCCGAATCAGGGGGAGAACATTTGAGCATCCTGGTGTTGCATGGCTATGTTTTGGTGCTACGATAAAATGCTATTTTAGGATGGGCTGGTTGGGGTTTTCTCTTGCTTTTAAACCCTTGCCTAGGAATACAAATTTATTTCTCAAGATCTCTATGCTTTTATTTAATTTGACGCTCCTGTAATTGATGTTATTATTCTTAAGATTTCTCCTCCTAAGGACTATGGGCTGATGACACGGGGTGTGGCCCCTGTTGAGGAGGTTAATGAATGTTTGCTTCATGCTTGGATCTCTGATCTCAGAAAGTAGCTCTGATCTCACTATGATTAGGGGGCAGTGAGGTGTGAGGTGCTGAAAGCATGGGTGCTCGGCTGCTGCCAGGCATATTCATGCTCAACCTGGCGCAGAGACCAGGTGATGCCTGCATGTAAAGAAAGGTTAGCAGAGGCCTCTTTGCAGACATCCAGAGACTAGAAATACACTTAGGTTGCATGTTGCCCGTTTTTCTGCATAAGAACCAGTGTCTCGCTAGGGTTGAACATTTTAACAGAGATACTGATACCTTTTAGGAATACTGCAGGGGATAATGGAGGTGTATTAGGTAGGGGCTAAGCACGCTAACTTCAGAAACTCCACCAGCTCTGGCACTTACAAACTTACAGTAAATCTTACCTAAGAGAGAGCCTAAGCATGCTCCGCTGTATTAACTCTTCCTGTGTCCCTGAGCCACATGAACAAAGGTCCAGGTGCTGTAATGCCCTGAACAATTGACCTTGGGAGGTGGATTTTCACAATAACTATTGTAGTTTCAGGAGCCAGATATGACAAACTACCGGATTAGGGCTGGAGAGGAAGGATATTCTCTAATGTTATCAGCAGCCTTTCAGATGCCCTAGAGTAACCTTGACCCGGCACCCTCAGTGCTCCCCCAGGCCCTTCTGTCCTCCGTATCATCTCAATTCATCTGAAATGCCTCCCCAGCCCTGCTCTTTGCTCAGCTTTGGGTCCATAGGGGCTGTCCTTTACACCCAGTGCTTCAAAAGCACAAACTTGGAGCAGCGGGGCATGGTGAGTGGGCACATGGGCATAGTGTCAGACGGAGCTGCATTCGAATCTGCCACCTGCTATTGTGCAGGCTTGCCAAATTACTTAGCTACTCTGAATCCTAGTAGGGCTTTTATCTAACGGGGCTAGTGATGTCCCTCCCCCATGTGAGAAGTAAGTTAGACAATGTCAGGGGCTGACACACAATAAGTGTGTAATAAGAAGCTAGCCAGGGAAGGAGGATGGAGTCACATCTGTCCCCAGAGGTGAGACATGGAAGGATTACTCTTGGACACAGGGAAAAGCGTGATTCCCTTAACTATACTCCCATCTCTGTCTCTCATTACTTGAAAGGCTTTCAGGATCAGCAGCCAGTGTGACCTTCTGAGTGTAGATGGCAGAATATGCCCACGACACTGCCAGCTTAGAGCAATAGAGAATAAAAGAAATTAAAAAATTAAAGAAATTTTAAAATTAAGAAATTAAAAAATTAAGAAATTAAATTTAATAGAAATTAAAAATACAATCTATGCCCAGGAGCCTCTGATTCTAACTCTTCTATTGTTTATTCCTCTCAGGGATGCCTTGATTTCACATTTAAAATACTGATAATTGCCAACTGCAGCTTCTTATCTGAGAAAACCAGGATCACTGCCCTGAATGGATATAATTCCAGGCAAAAGCAAGGAGCATGGTAGTGATTTAACCCTGTACAGCCCAAGCATGGGAAAACAATTAGGCTTCTGGAAAAATGTAAATGGGTTAAGGATGGACTCCTTGTTTAAAATCTATGCACAGAGATGGGGGCCGTGAAAGACAGGGAACCCCACAGAAACGAACTGTCCCATTCTTTGCTATTGCAGGTTCTGACACAATGAGGAAGCAACTGGGTGGATGCTGGTTGGCCATTGTCTGTGTCCTGCTCTTCAGCCAGCTCGCCACAGTCAAGGCAAGAGGCATCAAGCACAGAACCAAGTGGAACCGGAAGACCTTGCCGAGTACTTCCTCCCACGTGACGGAGTCCCAAAGGGCAGAGATGCGCCCCGGGGCCTTCATCAAGCAGGGGAGGAAGCTGGATATCGACTTCGGAGACGAAGGCAACAGATACTATGAGGCCAACTATTGGCAGTTCCCCGATGGGATCTACTACGACACCTGCTCCAAGGCCAACGTGACCAAGGAGAAGTTTGTTACCAGCTGCATCAATGCTACCCAGGCGGCGAACCAGGAGGAGCTGTCCCAAGAGAAACAGGACAAGCTGCTCTACCAGCGGATCCTGTGGCAGCTGATCAGGGAGCTCTGCTCCATCAAGCACTGCGATTTCTGGTTGGAAAAGGGAGCAGGACTCCAGGTCACCATGGACGAGTCCCTGGTGCTCTGCCTGCTGGTTTTCATGTGGCTCATCATGAAATAAGCTGCAAGCAGGAGGGCAGCCACGAGGATGAACAGGCAAGCAAACCAGAGCAAGTCATCCCAGCTCTCTCCCCCAGCCCCACACCAACGCATGTTCTGAAGGTACCAAAGGGCAGTGATTCTTCAGCGCTTCAAATAGTACTCCCAAGTCTCCACTCCGGTATTTGCTTGTGTTTGATAAATGTTCATGTATCAGTCCCCTGCAGGCTCTACTGGAGAGCAAATGTTCACCACTGCATTTTTAGCTCCCAGAGGAGTGTCTTGCACACCGTATTATGCAATAAATGATAAAAGCACATGCCAGGGATGGTGCCAAGCACTTCACAATACTTCCCAACAACTCTTCGAGGTAGGTGTTGTTCCCATTGTATAGATGAGGAAACTAAGGCTCCCAGAGGTGAAGTAGCTAGAAAGTGGCAGGGCCAGAATTCGACCCTGGCTTATCTAACTGCGGATTGTCCGCTCTGCATTCCCAGAGCTGTCTGGTGATCTCTGATGGTTCTCAAGGCCAAATCCGAACACATATCTCTAATGAAACTGTGAAAACTCCACTTTTGGAGAAATGAAAAGACCACGTATTTTGACGTCCTGTTACAGTGAGGTTTCATTTAATTCCTCTAACTAAACTAAAATATCAGAAAGTGATTAAACTAAAATAGAAATAAAACTAGACAACAGCCTAGAAATGATCTCGTGAGGGAATGTTGCCAAGCTGACTATCAGAGCAGATTCGATCCACAGCAGAATGTTTATCGCACAAAGAATTTTTCCAAAAGAAGAATACGTGTATGCTGTTCCCATCTCTGAAACAGTCCACGTATTTAAGAAAATGTTTTCAAATGACATGCCTGTTTTCTAACGCACTGTGCATGTTTTTAAGTACACGCATGGGAACATCTTTAAATATACTCCCTTTACACAGGGACTGCACACAATCTCCAGCGGTATTTTTACCACCAGTTTGGCAATGGGCCACCGTTTCTGTGAACCACTTACCACTACAAAAAAATAATTCCTCCTAGTCAAAGACGTTGAAAAAAAAACTGTGTCTTTAGAGAGACCTAATAAAGAATTCATCTAGGCCATAAGCAAGAGTAAGTACACCACTTTTTATCTGTTTATTATTAGTTAAAATATATATCACAAATTATGAATACAGTTTAAATAAAAGTAATGAATCTAATACTCTAAGATGCCCCCACAGGCCCTGGGGGTATTCTCAGAACCCCAGTTGTTGTTGAACCATATTGGGAGATAACAGCTGCTGAATCTTATCAATTCTCTTTTTAAAAGGAGTCTGTAAGAGGAGGGGGAAAAAAAGTGCGTGGTGAGACAATTTATCCTAAGTATTTTCAAACATGAATGTTGATAATGGTACCTCCTGTTCTGAGCCTCCTCTGTTATCAGCGTTCTTCTCAAGGATACATTTAAAAGGTTTTAACATAGAAATAGGGTGGCGGACTTGGGGTGGGGCAGCTCTGGGGAGCAGCCTGCCCTTGGGTTGTGGGGAGAAGCCCGCCCCACACTGAAACAACACACCAGGACCCACCCCACCCCTCTGGCAAGGAACATTGCTTCTCCTGCTGCCAGCACTGAGCTCACCTTTTACTTCCAGGGTCTGGTTGGATCCTAAGTCAGAGAGCAAAATTAAAGTACAGAACACATGGAGGTTATTTCTTAGATGTCAATTTTTAATTTTTACTTTTCAAGTGATAACAATAGCAATAAAGACATAAAGAACACATAGATGGATGTTGAAATTTCAGGTCCTGGCTCACCTGAGTTTAATTACAAGCACAACCGTGTAAGCAAAATGACCTCATTTCTGATGTGAAAGCACTTAGGCCATGATGTAGTGTATTTGCGGTAATTGCTGTCTTTTCTCATTTCGTTACTAGTTCCAGAAACCAGATTTAAGCGTGGTGTGAAGTGAATTTGTACATGATGATTCAAATGCAAAATTTATTTATGGAGCTTTTTAAACTGAAAACATATGTGCTTAAATATTCTTGCTCATGTTTATGAAGTGTAAGGTCAAGTCAAGGTTTTTTGAGTCTGGTTTTTCACTTTAGCAAAGGGTTGCTGATGCCTACTATGTCTAAGACATTGTAAGGAGCTTCTGAATTATTCTTGCTAGAATCATTTTAATTGTGAATAATTTCACCAACCATCATGTTCTTGTTCCTTTTGATTGTTGATTTTTAAAATAAATTTATTGTAAAAACGACAACAGACATCCAAATTACAACAGACATACAAACAAAACATTGCCCACAATCCCAGCATCTGATTCAGTCAGTGTTTTTATTTTCCCCAACAACCTCCCAGTCCTTGCCCATTTGCATATACAAATGTACATATTTACAGTAATAATATAGGTGAGCATTTATATTCTAAATTTCCCTTAACTTTATTGTATACTTTTTTCATCTTTCCTATGACTTTTTGTTCTTGCTGCCCCCTCTACCTTCCCCAACACGAACCTCTCCTTCCTGCCTGAGACGTAGCTTCTGCACTTTTATCATGCTCAGATATATAAGGGAGAGTTTTTTGTTTGATTACTCCTATTAAAGATACTATAATCATGCATATCACATTTATGTCTCTGCAATTTGCCTCTCTAACACTGCGTCATGAACCTCTCTCCAGTTCGATAGCTAGCTAGTTTGCTAACTCATCCCTTTACATTGCTGCATAATATTCCACAGTACAGATGGACCCTGATTGATTTAATATTTCCTTGTTGATGGACCTTCAGATTGTTTCCAGTTTTTCATCACTGAAAACAATAAACATCCTTGTTCATACAGCCTTGCAATCTGATACTTTTATTTCTGTCAAATAGATTTACACAGGTGGAATTTTGGGGACAAAACCATG
Source organism: Eonycteris spelaea (assembly GCA_003508835.1). NCBI lineage: Eukaryota > Metazoa > Chordata > Mammalia > Chiroptera > Pteropodidae > Eonycteris > Eonycteris spelaea. Next base: position 2,083,936 of record PUFA01000110.1, read on the forward strand.
TGTAATTTAAGTTTTTCGCGACATGGCTAGATTACACTCACATAGGTGGAGCGATTCCCATTGCCACCTGCAGTGTATGGCATTAACTTGTCAGAGTTTCTATATCATTTAAGTATGAGCAGCTGCCTTTTCTATAGGCACTGCTTGAGCATCTTCTCCCCTTGGAAATGACTCCCCTAAAGCTTCCTAGGTAATCTCTGGCCATAAGGACCATTTACAAATCCTAAAACTGTGAGCAATTCCCATTCTAAATCTGGTCCTTGGCCCAAAACATCTGGATTAGAAGCCTGCAAAAGGGTAGTAGTGTGTATGCAGGCTTCCTGCTCAGAGGGTGATGTGTTTGCACACTCCCAATAGCCGGAGCGGGGGGGGGGGGAGGGGGGTGGGAGGGGAGGGCATACATAGAGTAATGTTTGGTAAAATCACACATGCAAGTATTTGCCAGCAAGGATGCATCTAGGTCATAAAGATCAAAGGAGCAGGAATCAAGCACACGGTTAAAGTAGCCCACAGTGCTCCTCACCTCTCAGCTCAGGCAGACAACCAGCTTCTCCCTGGAGCTCTTTGCATCTCATCTTGCTTGGGATGTCCTTGGCGACATTCAGACACCCTACCCTCTGGTCCTAATGTGATGTGACCCAGGTATAGCCACAAGTTTATTTTGAGCTGCCCACACTCTCTACCTCAAGCATTCTGATCACAAGTGACTAACCTAGGGTAGCCCATTGGGTCAGGGACTCCTAGCTCTACTTCATACCCATAGTTTGGTCACATCTTGCATCTCCACTAATACTTTTTCTTCATGTGCTATATATGGCCAGACAAGGACATCCTCAGATGTCCGTGTGTTCCTGCACGGCACATTCTGGACTCTGCCAGGATTGTAACTGAAATGCTGACATCAGGGCCCATGTGCCCATGTGCACACAATGATAACACCCTGGTGGACCACACATGCCAGGAGAGAGATAAAGAAGACACACAGATGTGGCATCATGACAAGTTTCAGTTTCCCTAACTCAAAACTCAGATGTCGATCTGCTGAGGAGCAGACCTCTGGTGAACCTGGCTCATGCCAGCTGTCGTGTGTTTGCTCTCTCTGCCCCAAGGCCATGCCGTCAGAGAAGCCTGGGACTCGTTCTTCCCCTATCCTCACTGCTGGCAGAAGACCTGCTCTCTTGGGCATCCATATTCCTTGGTGGAAGAAAAGGGAGCCAAACTCCCATGCCACTGGGAATGACATTCACCTGCAAAATCATAATGTCAAACATTTGTCCAACTTTTCCGTGGACGTATACACAGGTGGCTCAACTCGCTCCCTAAGGCCAAGCCAATACGAACATCGGAGGGCACTTTGTCTAAGATACGTGTATATAACGAGCCCAATGAGAAACCAACTGAACAAGGACGACACACACACAAATAGTTGTCAGAGCATCACACAAGTTTAATCATACCAGATCCTGATGGATTTCAGTCCTAGCAGACCACCCGACGGTGCTGACAGAGACAAGACACGTATTAAGCGGTGACCGGTGGATGTTGGCTCGGTTGTTGTTGATCTGTGATGGTCGATCAACAGAGGCCTCTTTTTCAAAACAGGACAATCAGAAACCAAGAGATGGGGGGAAACGTAGTCCCAAAAAGATAGAGACCACACTCTCTAAGTCTGTATTAGAGTCTCTTTTGTTTTATACTCTATGATGATGTCTTTGGTGTCTTATCAGCCAGCCACATGGGTGTCTGTTTATCTTACACACTTTAGATAGTTAAAACACTTTTTGAGGGTTTATATTATCTGGGTTACACACACACACACCACTACAACAGTAACAACAGAAAAAAATACAACTTTTAAATTCTTATATCACACATACACACACACACAAAAAGCATATTATGTTTGTCACTCAGATTACTATAACAACATTCCTTATAAAGTGGGGATAAGATATCATGTCTCTGAAACATCTCTAAGCCCATCCCAGACCACTGAAAGCCTGTTTCCCTTGGCAAATGGGACTATGGGGAAGGAATAAAATTCCCTCTACGCTTGTAAATTCTTCTGGCTAATAATTAAACCTACATGAGACAGATTAATAAGAGAAAATAACCTCATTTAATCACATATGTACCTATGGGAACCCCACACACGGGTCAGAGACTCCACATACATGAGATGTTCAGAGATGGAAAGAAAAAATGAGGAATATATGGACTTCTGAGCTAAGGATGAGTTAAGGTGCCTTAGGGCTTTGGAGAGAAGGAAAGTCATTGCAGGATGATAAGAAGAGATATTCAGTAATTAGAATTTTGCTCCATTCTATATATTGGTCATAAAAAGATATTTCAAGTGGCAATTTTTATTGTGGGCAGGGTCCCAAATTCATATTCTTTAAGGGAGAGGAAAAATTTCTTGTGAGCCTACAGGGGCTCGATGGCCTTCACCTCAAAATAATCCACATGCTGAAGTAGCACATCTTGGGGAAGCCTGTTCAGAGCCTTTATCTGGGTTCATGGGAAGCCTCAGAATGAAGTAGATTCCATGCGTTGACAACACCCTTTCTAAAGGGGCCTTCCTGGTGGCTGCACCCAGCCCAGAGCTGGCCCTCCCAAAAGAACTTAACTTCCAATACTTAAGTGTTGCTGCATCCCCAAGAGCTTCTCTCTACACAGGTCTGAACTTCTTATCTTCAATCACCCACCTACCCAGTCTCTCTGGGGGATTTCCAGATCTTATTTTAATGTAAATCTTTTTGTGGGAAAGCATTGCCTTCTTAAACAATACAAATTGTTTTTAACTCCAACATGCTTGGCAACAAACTGTGAAAGGAACTTGGCAGAGGACCAGAGAGGAACTAAAGAAAGATGGAAATAGACAGCTGGTCTCCCCAAGTGGAGGGAGGTAGGTGAGGGTGGGAAGGTATGGGAGAGGAGTGTGCAGGAGACCATCCATGGAGAGAATTACATACTCAGGCTCATCAGAGGTGACCTCAGCATCCAACAGGGTGGAATGTTATGCCCCCAGGACTCTGAGGTCAAGAAATGACATAAAGTAGAGGGATCTTCAAGGACTAAACAGAGGAAAGGGCCCAGGGTAGGGTCTTGGCTAGGGGAGATCCACATCAGTTGTGTTGTACTTGAATTTCCAAATCCATAGTTAAGTTTCTAATTTCTTTAACTAGCTGTTTTGACTAAGGGCTACTTAGCAATCAAGAACAAAATAAATAAAGGAGCTTGTGGCATCTGTGATATTGTGACTTATAAAAAATACATATTTGGTCATTCCTCATCCATGGTTCCTACATCACAACTCTAGAAACCTTTGGAATTTCCTGAGCAATAAGACCGATGTGAGTATCTTTTATTATAATATTTTGGTGTCAAGTCCTCAGTTCCTGAAATCATTTCAGAGGCATTAAGGTGACATGAGTGTCTTGTTGTTCATAACAATCTCTTTTTCACCACTACTGGGTTTATGTTAATGAAATGACTTTTGGAAAGCACCTCAGGTGGGAGCCGGTGGCCAGGGGAACCACCATTTCCAGAGAGTGAAGAGGGTCTGGAGTTTGCATAAATCATCAGTGGCCAATGATGCCTACACAATGAAGCCTCCATAAAAACCCAAAAGGATGGAGTTGGAGAGTTTCTGGTGGTGAAAGGTGAATACTTGGGGAGAGTGGCACCCTCAGAGAGAGCACGGAAGCCCCACAACCTTTCCCCACACATTGCAGTATGCATCTCCTCTGGCTATTCCTGAGTTATATCCTTTTTATAATAAACCAATCATCTAGTAAGTAAAATGTTTCTCTGAGTTTTGTGAGCTACTCTAGGAGAGTAATGGAGCCCAGGAAGCAGGTCATTGAAACCTCAGATCTATAGCTGCCTTGGACTTGGGATTGGTGTCTGAGGCAGGATGGGGGGGGAGTCTTGTAAGGCTGAACCTTTAACCTAGAATGCGATGTTATCTCCAGGTAGTGTCGGAATTGAACTGAATTATAGAGCACCCAGCTGGTGTCAGAGAATTACTTGGATGTGTGGGGAGAACCCCCGATGCACATCAGAATTGGGTCCAGAAACATTTTAACATCCCTTAAATGTCATTTATTTTTCCCTATGCCTAAGCCAAACCCAATCACCACCTCTGCTCCCCTGGGGGGAAAAATACAGGGGAGCAGGAGGCAAAGCATTGGTGCATTTTCCTTAGCTTTTACCCTACGTGGCAAAACCGAAGAGGGCTGCCCCTCTACCAAAGTTAAAGGCCTTTTTTGGTGTCCATTGACACAAGAACAGGTTCTAAAAAGTTCCTCCTAGAATTTCAAATTTAGTGTGGTCTGGAAACTTGATTCCTTCCAACTGGGCTGCTGACCTGCACAGATGTACACTTCCAGAAGTCCAGCTGCCAGACTCTTACTCCAGACAGGACCTGAGCCTTTCTGCTTCTGCATCTATAGTTCAAGGCCATTGGTCCCCTGCCTTGGCAGATGGCTTAACTTAAGATTATATATAGGTCATTTTTTTCTCTGGGCACTATCTCAGCTCCTAACTTGTGTTCAATATGGTAGCTAATGTCCTTCTTTACCTCATCTTTGACATTTTGTGGGTTCATCCATGTCTTCATCCAACAAACATTTATTGAGTTCCTACATCTGTCAGTGTACTCTGTGCTGGAGGTATAATGGTGGGCAAGAAGGGCAATATGCTTCCTGTTTTAAAGCATTTCCATTCTGGTGGCACAGATATGTGCATGTATATCGGAGGTGAGCTCATGTACCAGCTCTCCGAGTAGAGTGCGTGAGCTGGGGGTAGCCCTGTTTTGCTTCATTTGACAATTTTAGAGATGCAAATAGTGCCTTGGTATTCAGTGCCCAGGTCTTAGTTTATAAAAGTGATCGCATAATGACACAAAGAGGCCAATGCTGTTGAAAGGAAAGGTCAGTGTTACTCACAGTTCCCCTAGAAACAAGAGGTACAGCAGGTGGGGCAGGGCCACAGGAAAAACCCCGGACAGGACAGGACAGGAGAGAGGGGAGAGCCCAGGCTAGAAGTCTTTACTAGGGTTTCCACAGGGAAGGCAAAGCAGGGTAGAATAAATAGTTCAGGATTGGCCACTTGGAGTAAATTCAGTAGGCTTTGGGCTATAGTGGCGGTCTCTAATTTTCTGGTACCTGGCCCTTTAAAGTAGAGGAGTAGTGCCTCCTGGGGTGCACAGGCCAGATGAAGAATTGGGGCTCTGGAACTAGTTATTTGTATATCAGAAACATGCTCCTCACTGAGCCTTTTGCTCTCTCTAAATATTGGCTGGCCCTGGGATGGTCTTTCTCCAGCCAGAAAGGTTTTTTTTTAAGAGGTCAAAACCTTGTAATATACAGAAACTAAGAAACATGATTAATACACCTGGCCGATTTCCAGTAACCAGCATAAATAACACGGCTGACTATAGAGCTGGAAGCTATGTGCACTATCCTCTCTTGGGAGCCTGTGAAGGCTCCAGCACAACTAAGTTAACTGTTTACTTTGTCAGCTTTGCACATATCCTTTACTCTACAGTCAATGTTATAGCCCTCTCAAATCAGAGCTGAAGTCATGTCAAGTCGGGGACTGTGGATGGATTGAAGATTGCTCTCCAGAGCTCTCACCCCACGTGCAGAGACCCAGCAGTTCGTGGCCCTGGGGAAGAGTCAAGGACAACGCAGAAGAGGGATGGCATCTGGGGATGCTTGCTGGCATTCCAGATAGCTTAGAGTAAATCTTTATTGGCTTTCTATTGCATGCTGGATGGTCCACCGTCCGCTGTAGTCGCCACCGTGGATGAGTCACCACCGCTGCCTGCAAGCTCGCAGTGTGATGGGGAAGAGCCATGCACTGTGGGAAGGCGCTGTGCTAGCCATGGGTGCTGACAAGAAGCGTTTCCAGAAGGAAAGTAAAAAGGATGGATGGGGTACCCAGGTGGAGAAGATAGGAAAAGGGCAGCATCGCTTAAAAAAAAAAAAAAAAAAAAGACCCAGGTTCAGTCAAGGAGCTGCAAGTGGTTCAGCCCAGCGGGCACATGGGGGTGTGTGAAGGAGAGTGAGATGAGGCTAGAGAACTAAAGGGCAAGACCAGCAACGATCTCTTGTTCTCCTGGTCCTGTGTCCTGTCAGGCAGAATTGCTCAAGCATTCATGGCACGCAAATTCCCTGGGGAATCTTGGTAAAATGCAAATTCTGCTTAAGCAGGTTTGGGGAAGCCTGAGCCTGAGATTCTGCAGTTCTAACAGGGTAAGGCTGAGGCTGCTGGCCCATGGACCACACTTTGAGGATTCAGGGTGTGGGTAAAAGGGGAGCACTGAAGGGAGGGATTACTGGGTGTCTTAAAATAACTTTTTATATTTCCATCAGTGCCATAGCAACATTTTATAGGTGGTTCAAAGTAATCTGGGATGAAGGTCTTTGCCTTCCCACTCACACAAAAGCCCAAGCACTCCGGAGTTTACCTGCACCATAAAAAATGCAAAGTATGAAATTGTTAAAAAGAGATATGGCAGGTTTGTGAGAACATCTTTCAGTTGTATTGGAAATAATCCAGGTTGTAAACACTTCTGATTCTTCAAGAAAGCAGAATAAAGTGATCCTTATGGTCTGTCTGGGATCCATTGTTCTTTGTTTCTGAGGGTCCTCCAGATCAATTCAAAATCCTTTAAGGGCATTTCACCATGCACAGAAAGACAGGGCATCTCAACAAAGCACATGTAATCCTATATAACCAGACTTGCCTCATTCTCCAAGCTCACCTTCCATAATTCCCAACACGTCTTACAGTCCCACCATCTTGCCAAACCCTCTGAAGCCTTTCCCACTCCCTGCAGAATTCCTACCCACACCTTAGGACTGGCTCAGGCATGACCTTCAGGAGAACTGCCTTAAGATTCTTGGTAAGATAACTAGTGTCCTCATCACTTTGTAACATAATTATTTGTTTACACGTATATATCCCATAGTGGACTGTGCATACCTCCAAACCCAATGATGTGTTTTGCTCACGTTCTGTTCCTCTACTCAGCAGCCGCTCCACTCTTTCCAGACTATCGCAGGGACTAGACCCTCGGGATGGGATTCTCAATGCTTTTCTACCTAACTCCCAAATTCCACTCTCTTTTCTTCCACTAAGATGCTATCCCTTTGTCTTGGAAGCACCAGAACTTGCTCTAGCATTGCTGTTTCTTCGCTGCTGTTGGAACCCACTTCCCAGCGCTGGCCTTCGATGATGGCAGAGCCCTGGACAAACAGGACCGCCTCTGGTGGACCACTTGCTTTGAGGAGCTGCCTGACTCCCAAGAGCCTCAATATGGCATCCTATTAGATCTTCTTAAGAGACATGGGAAGAGTTGATCTTGTTCCAGCACCAGCCAGCAGGAGGCAGTGCAGAAACACAAGCTGGGCCCTTTTCCCCAAGGTTCATCTCCCCTGACCCTGTCTCTCTCTGACTCTTAAGAAGATGGCTTGAGCCATTCCTCAGGGCCTGTGTCCAGCTGGATTCTTCTCTTACCTTTTATTTCTATTAAATTAGAAAATCCTAATTTACTTTCTGGCTTGTTTGGAAAGGCAGAAAGCTCTGCCAGTCACTTCTGGATATTTGAATCAAATGTGGGCCAGATGTTGAGTTTTCTTTCCCTGTTACAGGATCTGAGTCAGCAAGATTTTTTTTTTTTTTGCCTGTCACACTGAAAAGTAGGAACACTGAATATTTTAAGCTGATAAGACATATATAATACTTTCTCATCTTGATTGAGGTACAATTATCATATAAAAGTGTAAGATATTTAGTATACATATTTATTGTGAAAGAATGCCCCTTATCTAGTTAATTAGCACATCTACCATCTCATGTTTATCTTGTTTTAGTGAGAACATTTAAGTTCTACTCTCCTAGAAAATTTCAATTATATAATACAGTGTTATCAACTACAGTCCCATGATTTACATTAACTCCTCAGAACTTATTCATCTGTTATCTGAAAGTTTGTCCCCTTTACTGACTTCTCCCTATTTCACTCACCTCCGGCCACAGAAACTGGTGGGTTTCTAATCTTTTCTGATGCCTTGAATTCTAGAAAGTACTTCTTAGTATCCTACTGAAATGTTTGGATGTGTCTTTTAAATATGATTTTGACTGTACCATAGATTTCTTTCTCTGATGAATGAAAATAATTATCTAAGGTTGAGAAATAGTCAAATCCTCCATGTTTAACCATCTGCACCACAGTGCAAGTTTCTTAAGAAATCCTATTTTTGAACCCGCAGAATTTAAAATCATGTTATTCTGGCTCTAACGTCGTAACTTTGAGCTGTTCTGTATGTTGCTGAGATCATGGAAGCAACCCACTCCAAAGCAGGCACATGTTCTTTATTGCATTGTCGGTCCCCTGAAGAAATGTTTCTAGCTCATCCTTCATTTCAAAAACATATGTGAGCCCTCTATTGAGTGCTCGGTACGCTTCTTTAACCCTCACAACCCTATCAGGCCGGCGCTATAATTATCCCTGTATTACAGAAGGGGAGGCAGAGGCTAAGGGACTAGTCACAATTGCTAGTTCACAGGGGACCCAGGCAGTTAGCTGGCTTCAAAAGCCACACTTTTTAACCTCCACATCTTGTTGCCTCTTTTCAATAAATTTTAGTGTTTTTACATTTTAATCGACAATGTTGGAAGGTCATTTCTCGATGCCGGGGCCTTCAGCTGAAGGTCATGGTCCTTGTGTGGGGGCAGGGAAGACAGGGGTGGGCCCACCTGGCTCTGCATCATCGTATTTCTCACCCAAAGCAAGACTACATGCAGATGGCTTTCCTGGTCCCAGGTGCCCCGCCAAGGTGTGGAAAGCCTCGGGTCTGCAATCCTGTTTTCTGCTTATGGGTCATACAACCAGTCCCACTCCCCGGCTTGGTCCCTTCGTTTCCCTCTCGGTTTCTATTTTCGATATCTTCTTGGAGAAGAGAACCTCCCAGCGCACCTCCTTCTCTCATTTAACCATTTCCGGGTCCCATGAGACAGCCCAGCCTGGCTGAGGGGCGGAATGGGCAGTCTCCCTGAGAAGAGCTTGCTGCAGGTCAAAAGGAGGCTCCTGCCTTCTTGGGGCATCTTCCTCGGACACTGAATGAGCAGGTGGAGCTGGAGCTGCCAGGAGTGGCTCATCCAGTGTGCACCCAACACGGATTCTCCCTCTGCCTGCTACAGAAAGCCCGACTGAGCCTGAAGATCCTGAAGACTTCAGTTGCAGTCCTGGGTAGAAAGGGAGCGTCAGGTCCACCAAAAGACACAGAAATGTCACAACACTTCTGTTCTTAACAGCCACAAACTGGAAACAACTCGGGCAGACTAAGGAGGAAGCCTCTGTGGTGGCCTCCAGGCTGGGCCGGGGACATACGGCCAGAGACCTTAGTAAAGTCCACAGATACATGTGAGAGAAAAGCAACACTTGGCTTGCCTTAAGCTCTGTCCTCTTGTTTTGATGGATGAGGAGCCAGAAACTGAGAAAGTCAAATTCTTTGACTTCTCTCCCTTTTTAAAGCACACAGTCTGTCTCCGTACAGTGCTGGGGTGCAGGGAAACCTTGCCCCCCCCACCCGCCCACCCATAGCACTTTCGACAGGCAACATTCCATGAGGAATAAGCGGAACAGCTTCAGCAAAACAATGAGCAGGTGAGGATGAAGATGGTCCAGAGGAAGCCAACCCCCAGGCTCTCCTGAGTGCCACGATGTTCCATTGTTCTCTGAGAGTCTCAGAGATGTCCAGGGAATAGTGTGGGCCAGCCGAAGGAAGCTTTGGCTCCGGGTTTTGTCATCTCTTCCTGCTGGTGGGAAGAATGGAAGCTGGCAGGAAGGAAAACCGATTGAACAAAGAGCCAGAGGAAAGCCAGAGGTTCCCTGGGGAGAAGTTACAGCTGGCTCACTGTCTTTTGGGGGTGGGGTGACCTGGGTGAGAACAAGCCACTGCCTTGGGACATGCCTAAAAGCCCCAAAGCCCCATGCAGTCACCTCCAAACCAGGCTGTGACCCCAGAATTTGACTTTCCAGATCTCAAAAGAGACTTACAACAGAATTTTAAAACTTGAGTTTTCCACATGTATTACACACACACACACACACACATGTTAACAGTATTGGTCGAGAAAGAGTTTTCTCAAATGAATCAGCCACCATCCAGAGATGGGAGCATAGGTGAGATTGTAAGCTGGGGTTGGGGATGAGTAGACAAGGATCCTAGATTTATGCCACAGATGATATGTGAGGTGTTCAGGGGCCTTGAGCATCTAGGTATCCAGGCCATGGTGCCCCCACAGGGGGCAGCCCTCAGATCAGAATGAGGGACCTCTGAAAGCCTTGCAAAGGCGAACTTCAACATCATTTCCCTGTGGGTCCTAGCCAACACAGAGACTGTGCCAAATCCTAGGTCACTCTGCCTTTCTCATCAGCTGTGTGTGCCCTTGAGCAAGTAACCAATCCTCATGGATTCTCCATTTCCTCATCTGTAAAGTGGGGATAATGACTTACCTCACTGGATTGCATAAAAATGTCCAGTGCTTAGGGCAGTGCTTAGAACATAGGATGTGCTCGACGAATATTAGTTACTGTACGGCTGGTATTACTTCGCCCTCTCATTAAATGCCACCTTCCACCTTCCTTGCTCCCCTCTGGATTTCCAGGAATGGTTTTCTTTTACGGGGGAAGGGGAATTGTTAGCTGATGGTAGTTTTCCCTCATCATACCCCAAACCAGGAGTCTTGGTCCTATAATGTCTATTCTAAAAGCATTATTAATCCACTCACTTCTCAGCACCACCACTGTCGTCACCGTCTGGTCCAGGCTGCCATCATCTCAGCTAGATGTCTACAGCAGGCTCCTAAGTGGTATTCCTGCTGCTGTTCACATGGAACAAGGATGGTCTAGTAAAAATCTATCTCTCTCTCTCTCTCTCTCTCTCTCTCTCTCTCTCTCTTAAGACCTTTCAAAAGCTTCCCATTATACCAAGAATAAAATCCAAACTCCTTATACTAGCCTCAAAAGCTCTGGGTGTTTCAGCCACCCAAGTCTTCTGTCAGCTCCTGAAACACAAGTTCTTTCCAGGCTCGAGACCTTCATCTATTTTGACTTCTCTCCGTTCATCATGTGGAAAACTCCTCCCAACTTTCAGGTTTCGGCCTATGTGTCAGCTCCTCATCAGACCCTTCCAACCATTCTGCCTAAAGTAGTTTCCTTCTGCTCCATCTTTATCTATCTCGCTTCTTGTTCTCTTCAAAGCGCTTGGATCAGTCAGTTCTTGCTATGTAACAAAATACCTCAGAACTCCATGGTTTAAAACCAAAATCTTATATTATCATTCGCAGTTGCAGATATGCTGGGGTTCCCCTGATCCAAGCCAGGCTCAGCTGGGCAGTCATGCTGCTCACTGGAAGGCTGTGGGTCGGTTAGGAGTAGCTCTGCCTCACATTTCTCGCATCCCCCAGAGGACCAGACTGGGTATGTTTCTCATGACAATAGCAGAGGAGAACAAACCAGCAGAAATGTGTACGATCTCTTAAGATCTAGGCTCAAAACTTACACACTGCCACTTCAATCCACATTCCACTGACCAAAGCAAGTCTTATGATCAAGCCCAAAATCAAGGATGGGAAACCGTCCTCCAGCCATAATGAGGCAAGCAGGCATGTGGATCCAAGGCAGGATGAAGAATCAGGGCAGTAATTCAACTGCCACAAGTCTGTGATTTGTGAGTAATATTTTTATTTCTCCCTCTCCACTAGAAAGTAAGCTCTGAGCAAGCAAGGGACTTGTCTGTCCTATGTGGCTTTATCTGGTATCCCGGAACCTAGAACAGTGTCAGATATGTGACAGATGTTCAACTAGTTCCTTATAATACATTTGAATGAAGTACATGTTGAGATCAAGCTCTTGCCCTATAAAACCATCATGACAATTGAATTTTCAGAAATGGCTTTTGTTAGAGATTGACTACGACACAGACAAACTTTTGCTTAACCATAAAGTTTTTTAAAAAGAAAACAAAAAAGAAAAGAAAACATGGAGTCTTTTATTAATCATGTGCAACTTCACACTTGTTGGTTAACAATTGCTTTGGATGTAGCCAGAGAATTACGACAGCCACCCTGTGGGCAGAAAAGCCCCTGAAAGCGGCCTCTGATAAGGACAAAGACCATGCAGGGTATTCCCTCCCTGGACATGGCAGAATTGATAACCTTTAGAGCAGGACCCTACCCTGACCTCTCCTGGTTTCAAACATGTTTATCCTCTAGAGAAGGGAATGGGAGTGGGGAAAAGGTAGCCAGAGGGTAAATTACAAAGGCTGGTGGTCCTCCCCTTGTACCTCCAAGGACAAAGAGGTTAGATATCATGGAAAGCATTTAGGAACATGTGAAAATCAGCAAGGAGCCTTTGCAGTGGAGAGGCCCAGCCGAGCCAGTGACCACACCCTAGAACTTTGGACAAGGGTGCTGACCTCTCTGTGCTTCAGTGTCCCCACGTGAAATGTGACACTGAGGCCCTTGCCACCTCAAAGGGCAGCTGAGAAAATCAAGGGAGATATACAATATAAAGCCCACGTCTCTGTTGGGGATTACTTGTTCCCAAACAGGCTTAGAACCAGTGATCCCCAAACTTTTCAGGCTGGAAACCCACTCAGCGAGCATTCTCATATATGCTGATATTTTTATAAATTGTATACAGTACTTTTAAATATCATGAGTTTTAGTGATCTATCTTCTCTACTCTTGCACTTGCATTATTCATATTATGTTTGATCTATTTTTTCCAGTAATTTTTAAGCTTCTTAGGATTTTTGTGAGGGTTTTAGTCTAAGTAAAACTAAAAAAGTAATAGTTGCTGACACTTATATAGTCTCCACCAAGGCACTTTCCTAAATGATTTAAAGTCCTTCAATTCCTGCAGCAGCCTGATGAGACTGGTCCTAATATTTGCCCCATTAACAGATGAAGAAATGGAGTGGGCGCAGAGAAATCCAGGGCTCACAGTAGTGGAACAAGCCTTTGAACCTGAGCTGTCTGGCTTAGAAATTATCAAAATACACCAGGGATGTGTCAAGAGTTATGTCCCAACCCGTTGAGCCCAGGGAAGGCATCACCAGCAGCCTGCTTTTACGTGTGCAACGTGATATGGGCGGGCACAGAAACCACCAAATGCAAATGTCACTATTTTTACGATTTAAAAAGTCAAATTATTTCAATAAAAAAGACGTTGTAGTCTTTTCCCATCCCATTTTAACGGCCACTGCTCAGAGAGTGGGAGAGTGGCAGTAGTACAGTGTCTGTACCACCAGGGGGCGCCCAAAAACCACCGACTCTGATGGGCGAAGGCCAAACCGCCAGGATTCAGGACGAACCTGAACGCCTGGAACGTGGTCTTTTGCAGAGTTCGTTTTTTGCACTCTCATTAATGATAATTTTGAAAGATGGTCATGTTTTTCTCGGTCTCAAATACTTCTCAGGTTTGGACCTGGGACAGGGAGCAGGGCTGTGATGCTCAGCTAATAACCCGGCGGGGGCAGTGATTACGCAACCCTCGGAGGCGCAGAGTCAGAAGGTACCATCACGGGGCGTCCCCTTCATCTTCTACTGCCACACCAAACCATCTCTTGGTGATAGGTTTTTAAAGACCTTCATGGTTTCAGGGGGAAGCGTCTGTCAGTATATTCTACCTAAACAGAAATAGATTTTAAAAGGTGCCTTCGCACACACAAACTCTAGCTCACACGTTCTTGCGTCACACAAACATTCCAAGGTTAACACGAATGACGTCTGGCTTTTGGACTGCTTTTGATCGCCTTGACCATGACTTTCCAAGATGGCCCTCTCAGACCGGCGGGGTGCAATGGGGAAGTGGTGAGGCAGAGTTCCAGGTAGAGGAACGAGCGCTGACGAATTCATTCCCGTAGAGGCCGAGGGACTACGTTTTACTAGCCCCAGGGGTACCCTCATCTTAAATTCCATTCCCATTAGGGGAAGGGGAGTGCTTAACTCTCAGAATACCTTGGATTAGTTTGCAGCATTAGAAGTCAGGGGCTCCGTGCTCATAAAAATGGAAAGACCATTCATTCATTCATTCATTCATTCAGTGCAACCAAGAAAGATGTCTTGAACATGAAGGATACAGCAGCGAACAAGACAGATGAGATCTCTTTTCTGGGAGCTTCCATTGTACAAGGAGAGACAGATAACAAACAAACAAATAAGACAGTGTCGGACAGAGCTGAGTCAAGTCCATGAAACAAGGCAATGTGATAACAAGGCACTGTTGATTCTTGATTTGGGGTGTTGCGACACAGATGTATGCATTTGTCAAAACTCTCTAAGTCGTACACCTAAGATAGGTGCATTTTATCGTATGTATATTTTACCACAATTTTTTAAACTGAAAAGAGTGACTAGGGGAGGAGACATTGCTAGGGTGATGAGGATGGCCTCTTTGCAGAAGGGACATTTGAGCTGAAGCTTGAAAAACGAGAATGAGATACCTGTGGCAAAACCCGGTGTCTCTTCATGCCAAGACGCTGCAGGAAGAGAAACCCATATGTTTAAAGGCCCCAAGTTGAGAATGTGTTGAGGGTGTGGGAAGGCAGATGTGAGCAAAAGAAGCAGGAGGCTGTGTGTACGAGATGAGGCTGAGGAAGCAGCCAGGGGCTGGTGATGAGGGCCTTGAAGACCGTGTAGGAGTTCATTCTAGGCACAGTTTGAAGCCATTGGGGCCCTAGATGGAGGAAGGATAGAACTCACCAACCTGATGTGCCCCAGGGCCGCTACAGGCAAAATCTAGGGAAGAGGGAGAAGGAAGCAGCCAAGCCTAGCAGCCACCCGAGGTCTGGTGGTAGGAGTGTCTTGGACAGCAGTGGACAATCCAGAGTCCAGGTTGTCTAGGGAGGCTATTGTCACCAGAGGTGGAAAACAGCAGGGAATGGGCAGAACCTAGAAGAGTTAGGAAGAGTCAGGTTCACCTGGGGGGTGCCAAGGCCTGGGTGATCAACAAGTGAGCACCAATGTTTGCCCCCAAAATAACGCCAGGCACAAAGCCAAAAGGAGAGCCAGAAGAAAAGTATCAAGGCTCAATACCTTCAGCTGGAAGGGCCCTGCCCAGCCACTGGCCTGAGTTCCATAAATACCCCCTCCTGGAGTCCACAGGCCCCCTATAGACACAGCCTAAGGAAGCCTGTGTTCCAGGGAAGAGATGCCTGGTTGGCCCACATGGTGCTTAAATTAAGCCCTGAGTTTACAGGGCAAAAGTTTCAGTAATATAGGCAAGTGGCTGAAAACTCAGCCTAGTATCCCCAAAATGCCTTC
Source organism: Eonycteris spelaea (assembly GCA_003508835.1). Lineage (NCBI taxonomy): Eukaryota > Metazoa > Chordata > Mammalia > Chiroptera > Pteropodidae > Eonycteris > Eonycteris spelaea. The sequence goes on from PUFA01000110.1 coordinate 2,099,281, forward strand.
ACTCATTATTTCTGCCTTTTGGTCCACAGCTATGTGCACTGAGAATAATGATGGAAACCAACTCGAAGGTGCCCCCAAACACCCAATGGCCTGGACTCCTTAGAGAAGGAAAAGCCAAGTGGAATATCTGAGATGGGCCATCTTCCATCATCCGAGGACAGAGGCTCGCCCGAAGTGAGACAAGTTGGAGTGAATCACTTGGGCAGGGAGCATAAGAGGAGCAATTTCAGCATGCCTTAAGCCTTACACAGAGGAGGGCTTGGCCTTCCAAATTACCAACTGGCCCCTGGGACACATGGTTTTACCAGAAATGAAAATGCCCTCTTTCTTGTCTCTCTGTGTCTGAGATCTTAATTGTTTCCACTGTTAAATGAATGACAGTGGGGAAAAAAACGAAGCTTCCACAGCTTACTAACTACTTTGGAATTACCCATAAATATATGGTGTCCTTGAGATGGCTTAGAAGTAGGAATGATCACTGAGAAGTGCGGGTACTAGGAGCTGGGGTCAGCCCCGCCTTAACTAAAAAAGGAAAGATAATCATAGGACAGGCCACGACTCAGCTTTACAAAGCATTTTTATATAATCCTATAATGTAAAGGCTGTACACTGCTCTAACCCAAAATTATGATTGGCACAAGAAAGTAGGAAAGGAGATGGAGAAAGAGAAGAACCCAGATTAGCAAGTCAGAAAGAGTGATATCAATATGTTCTTGATAGATTAAATGGTAAACACCAAAAGAATGGACAGGGAGTAATGGGGGTGAGACCCAAGAGGCGCAGGAGAAAGTGGGTTTCGTTTGACTCTTAACTGTGTGCACGTACATCACTGAAAAAAGAAACCGTGTTTTGAACAAAGTTAATCCATCATAGGTAAAGGCACCACCGCCACTCCCTATCCTAATCAAAAGGTAACCTTAAGCCTTCCAACCTCTTTCTATATGTTTATATATGGAGTATTTTTATGCCTGTATGTGACACATAAATATACCCTGTCTGTATCTTAACAATTAACTGTTTTCACTCAACAGTATGTCTTGGAACCTACTTTCAGTTAGTGAATTGATTTGGTGCTAGGTATATAGACTTTAATATACTTTCTTACAACACTGAATAAAAAAATTATTGCACATCATGAGTCAAATCTTTATTACTAGGACTATCAGCTCCATTATGAAACAAAATTATCTTTTAATATGTCTGAGAATGTATTAACAGATCTTGAATTTTCCCAGGGGTGCATTTTGGAGCATCTTCTGAGAGGAAAAAGCACTTTAAGTCAGGATCACTCAGCAGATTCTTTACAGCATCTTATATGGATTCATGTGACTGGCTTGTGCTTTAAGTGGCAGTCTCTGGGATTTTTTCTTTTTTCCTCAACATGCTGAATGTCACACTAGCCTAAAAAACATCATGACTTTAATTTAATCTTATAAAGCCTAAAATCTGCATTGTTTTCAACTTAATTCGGGATGAATTTTAGTGATTACACTGAGAAAAACATGGTGCACAGTCCTCAGGTGGCTCTTTGAGCCCAGGTCAAAAGTGGAATGAACTTCTACAGAGTATGACTTTACCTTATTTTAGAACTAGATCCTCGGGTGCTGGGAGTGCACGTGGGACTCAGAGTAAAGAATGTTGTGGGCAGAGTCAGTGCCACACTTGGACTATCTTAATACTGCTTTATCATTGTTTGAGGGTTTACGGTTTAAGGTCAGGATTATTAGCATCTAGCTTTGTTCTAAATGTGGTCTGTGGACCAGCAGCATCAGCATCTCCTGGGAGTTTGATAGTGAGGCAGTGTCTCAAGCCCCATTTTAGATCTGCTGAATCCGAATCAGCATTTTTTTGAGAGTCAAAAGGAAAATTTATTAGAAAAGGAGTAACACTCCACAGACAGAGTGGGGTCTCCTCTCAGAGGCAGAGAGTGAGAGGGACCAAGAGAAGCTTGGAAAGAAGTGGCCGGGGGTGGGGGTCGGGGTGGGTGGAGAGTGTGCTGAATCAACATTTTAACAAGAACCCTCAAGAATCCCTCTGTTGCAGGATTTGGGGTTATTTGGGATCATTTCCAGTCATGAGGGCTTTAAGGTTGTCAGACGTATTAGCTACTGGGTCATTGAAATGACTGGATTCTTTAGTCTTAATTATAAGGGTCTTTTCTTTTTCATTCAAGATATATTATGCATTTAGACTTAACATTGTTTACTGTTAAAGTCTTTTAGAAACTCCTAAAGTTTAGGTTCTTTGGGGTTGCTTAGAGCTTTTAAAGGATGGTTAATGTTATTTGGCATCATTTAGTGTCCTGAAGATCATTTAGGGCTTAAAGTCATTTTGAGTAATTTATGTCTTTTCAGGATCTTGAAGGATCAGATCCTGAAGCCTTAAGGCCATTTAGGGTAGTTTAGGAGCACAAGGGCTTAGATGCATTTGGAGTGATTTATGGCCCATTCCATAGTTTGGGATGATCTCAAGTCATTTTGTAGGGGTTTACAGGAATTAAGATTGTTAAGAACTTGGGTTAAGACCTTGGGGTTGTCAGCATTGCCATTCTTGATGTCTTGAGGTCTTCACATTCAGGATACATCTGGATAGTCATTTATTCATTCCACAAATATTATAAAGGTACCTGCCAAGGGGTAGGTCCTACTCTAGGTGTTGGCGTTATCTTCTTGGAGTTTGGGTTCTAGTGGAAAAGATAAATAAATCAACATATATATTCAGACAATAAAAATACTTTGAAGAAAACGGAAGTAGAGGGTAGCTGGCAGAAGGTGGGCACTCAGGGAAAGCCTCACTAGGAAGCAAGAGTCGTGTTGAGACCTGAAATAAATAGGAGCCAAGTATGTGATGAGTTGGGGGGAAGAACGTACCAGAAAGCGAGACTGGTGAATGCAAAGTTTGGCACGTTTGAAGGACAGTAGGCCAGCATGTGAGTCATGGCGACTATTAAGGAGAGTGGAGGCCAAGGGGTTCCAGAAGCAGGTGGAATGAGATCATTTAGGTCTAGGGAGGCCAGATAAGGATTTAGTATTCTTTTAAACTTTCAAGGCCATTTGGGATCACTGAATATCATGAGGATTCTTTAGATTTAAAGTAGGTTATTAGAGGTTTAGGGCCCTCTAGGAGCCATTAAGAATTATTTAGGATCTTTTATTACTAAGAACTTTTTATTGTTGTATAGGATTTTGAAAATTCATTTGGAATCATTTAGGGTAATTATTGTTAAGGATTTCGGTTTTAAACGTTTTTGGTTTTACAACTGGTTAGGACTGTGTAAGGTTATTTAGCATTTGGTGTCATTTAGAACTTTTTAATTTTATCAACTTCATTGAGGTTATTTAGGATCTTTTTGAATTGTTGCAGTCATTTAGGGTTTTTTTAAAGAGTTTTTTTTTTATCATAAAAGTCACTTAGGATCTTTTAGCTTCATTTAGGATCATTTAGGGTTGATTAATAGCATTTAGGAATCTTAGAGTTACTTAGGATCACTTAATTGTTAATTATGTTTAAATGTTTTACACGGGGTCATATTTAATCGCTTAGGATTTTTGGATTCATTAGGAATCATTTAGGTTTGTTTGGTAAAATGGTTCTCAAAGTCAGTGGTGCACACAGGAATGAGAGGGAATTGTTGGGAGGGGGAGGGACAATGTTAAAAATCCTGCTGCCAGAGCCACACTTTAGAATTCAGTCAGAATCCCTTGGTGAGGAATGCAGGCATTGGTGTTTTTAAAACTCCCCAGGTGACTGTCATTTCTAATCCATCATTTTACATTTGTGTAGAAAAGGACTATCTACTCAGACAGCAGCGGCAGCATCACCAGAGAACTTATCAGAGATGCACATTCTCGGCCCCACCACTATCTGCCGAATCCAGAACTTAGTGGGTGGAGCTCAGCAATCTGTGTTTTAACAAGTCCCCCCGGATGATTCCGATGATCCTTAAAGTTCAAACACACTGGCATGGGGTTTACAAAGATCTTCAGGATGCTTGAGGTTTTCCAGGGTGGGAGGATTCTTAAGGGCATTTTAGGATCACTTAGGGTGGACACGTGGACAACACTGCCTGGACAACCTGAAGGACAAGTGGTCGGCCCTGCTGACACCAGGACCATCCTGCTCCCCATCCAGAGCCTGCTAGGAGAACCCAAATCTATAGCGCTTTGGACACACATGTTGCCAAGCCCTGGAAAAACCCCATAGACTTACTAAGTACCTGTAAGAAACCTACTCAAAACAGGTCTCCAGCCAAGAGCCCTGAACGGCGCTGTCCAGGCTCTCTCCTTGCGTTGTCTTATTTTTTTCCTTAGAAGGTCTATTTTTCCCTTGGTTTCTCTGTAGGACCTGCATCTTAAGCTGTGGTGTCATTTTTGTTTTGTTTCTGTTTTTAAAAGAAGTCTCTGGATGAGCCCTTGTGATGATGAAAAATGAAATAAATATATTTTGGTTTCTTTTACGCACATCCCCCCAAAAAAGATTATGTGTGCCAGAATGCTCCTTACAAGGCCTCGGTTACGAGGCAGACACCACATCTGGTACCGAACTCTTAATCTTAAGACTTCGGAAGGTAGGAAACTGAAAGTAGGACAGCCTGACCGCACATTCTGTCTAACCTCAGGTTTCCAGAATTTACGACAGGTATTTTTTTCTCCTTTTGAAAGTTTTTGTTTGCTCAGTGCCTGAAAGGAGCATTGAGATTACAAAAAAAGAAAGTGGGTTTGGTGTCCAGGGTGACTGAGCCTGAACGCAAAGAATTCCCCAGTTTCTCATAGAAAGACTCCATCGTTCGGCTTCTGTGTGCTCAAGATGTCAGGCCAACCGGTTTTCTCCAAGACTCTGGCACTATGGCTGTGATCCTCCCATTCCGGGGGTGTGCGTGTGCGTGTGCGTGTGTGTGTGTGCGCTTGTGTGTGTGTGATGTGTGTATGTATATTACACGCACGCACACACATGGTTTTGGCATATAGGGTCTGCATTCTATTTGCATGATGGGCCTCCTATTACAACAAGGACATCAAAGTCTAGTGCTTGGAGAAAATTGACTCCAGCAGGGAGATGACAGCCTGGCTGGCATTAATCTTCTGGCCATTTTTAAAAATGTTTTCTGTGTGCATATGTGCTTCAGGCTCTCAATGTTTTTGGATGTTCTGAGCAGGAAATTTTAATCCAAATGTCCATGTAGAAACATAAAGAAAATATAATCCCGTCGCCCCAAGGTAAATTTTTTCATAGGCTTTATGTATAGTACTACAATCAAAATGAACATTCTATTTTCCTTACTTTATGTAATATTTTCCATGTTTCTATATAAACTTTATATTATACTTTTAATGATTGAATAATATTGATGTTTATGATTTTTATTACACCTGTAGCATTATCACAAAAGAAGGAAGGAAGAAAAGCTCCTACTTTTTTTTTTTAATTGAGGCACATTTACTAGGCTTTTTTATTGAGGTTACTTACATCAGTTTGGGAAGAGCTGCTATATTCTTAATCCATAAACAAGGTATACCTTTCCATTTTAAAATTTTATCTTCTAATCTAATTTTCTCAGCGATATGTAGAAATATATTTGCATATATTTGCATCGTTTTAGCAACCTTGTAAAATTCATTCAGTATTTCTAAATATTTCTCTCTAGAATATTATAACCATTTTAAATTCAGCTTTTACTTGTTAGTTTCTTTGAATGGGTCATGGATATTATAATTTGCTCTTTTTGCTTAGCTAACGCAAGAGATCTTGGCCAAACTACTTAAACTGGTTTTTGTGACAACTGGTGTTAGTACCAAATTTGGTTAAGAAACTTTAATAATTTAAGTGAACAATATACATTACATTTCTGTGAATATGTCACTTACCTGTAGAATCTTTCCTTGGGATAATTTTGGGTTCTGGGCTTTTTATAGCCTCAGACATTCAATATTCACTATGCGTGGGAATTCTCATTAGCAGTTTGTTTCCAAAATTATACTCCAGACATCTCTGGGACTTAATTACTTTCCATTAGTAAGACATAGTCACGCTGTCCTCTTCCTTGTGTCCCAAATTTGGCACCAGCTACCCTCCCAGGAGCCCAGACTTCTCTCAGTGGAGGATATGGTAGGTTATTGACCCTCAGATGGTCTGTGGGCATGCTCAGGGTGACATTAAAAGTCATGAGTTAATGCTCATGTGTCCAATTTTTAAACTCCACTAAAAAAATGGATTTCTAATATAAGAACATTATAACTTAATATAAGTCAGCATTATCAAAATATTGAGAAATGAAACACTCATATTTATTTTGTCTTCCACTAAAACGTGTGTTTAGATTTCAATTCTATCCAAAAATTTAAACTTAACTTTAAAAATTTATAAAGTTTAAACTTTATAAACTTTTATAATTATGAAACTTTAACTTTTCCAATTTATGGCTTCATCTGAAAAGCCTTAAAATTATAAGCTGCTTTTTGGCCAAGGTGTAATGTGACCATATTTATCATTCAGTCTGGAACATTTTGAGAGAAACAGAGGGCACCATTGATAATTACCCTAGCACAGCAGACATAACCGGAATTGCCCTCAGCAAACTCAGGTTTACCGTCCCTACCAACGGGCCCGTAGTTTTAAAACGTTTAAAGTTAACTTCCATACTTCTAAAAGTATATACTCATATATTTAGGTAAAGTTAACTTACATACTTATGTAACTTATACACTGAAATCATAAGTAATAATTTTATTTCGCATGGTTTTAGAATGAAAAAAGCAAGGTCGATTTTACCCAAGTTCAATTTTTAGTAGGTCTGCTTACACCTAAGCATCTCAGCCAAACCTATTCAAATGTATCAAAACTTCACAGTCAAGTCTCATGCTCACAGCAAATTCAGTACGGTAATGACTTCATTACCTAAAATAGACGACACCAAATTATTTCATGAAATCTGTTTCCATAAAGCAAGCCAAGAACTGCCAGCTCCTTTGGCAGAAGCTATTAGCATTTGTTGAATGATTTTAGGTACTCTTACTTCTCTATGGCCTACTGCCTGATTTGGGGTCTTGGTGGGGCCCCAAATGGACCATTCATCTTTTGTCTATGTAGCCAATATCCACGTGCTGTACAGTTCAGAAACCTCACCACCTTGGAAGTGTTAACTGCCCATCTATTTCATCCAACTTCATTAATTCAGCAACTAAAAAGCTACTTCTTGGAGTGAAAACTCTAAATATAAGAAATCAAAACAACACTTAAAGGGAATGTTAATTTATTCAAACTTTTCTCTTTTAAAAAAATATGTGTAAGTATTGTTTGAGGGCATTTTTTTAAAAATCTTATCTTGATTGTTATCTTTTTCTAGATATCAAATTATGTTGGTCATTATTTATTCTCCATGGCCTGTTTCCTAAGAAGACAACTGTCAATCACGTATTCGATTTTATGAACCAACCACATTACCCCTCTGTCAAGTCAGTTTTCCAGAAAAACACAACCAAAAGGATGTATATACATAAAGATTTAAAAATTAGCTCACACGATTATGAGGGAGGGCAAACCCTAAATCTGCAGGGGAGGAGTGCAGACTGGAGACTCAGGAAAGAGATGATGTTGCAGCTCAAGTCCAAAGGCAGATTGGAGGTAAAATTCCCTCTCCCTTGGGCAATCAATCTTTTCCTCTTAAGGCCTTCAACTGATTAGATGAGGCCCACCCACACCATGGGGAAAATCTGCTCTGCTCAAAGAATACTGACTTAAATATGAATTTTTTTTAAAAAATCCTTCACAGCAACATCTAGACTAGTGTTTGACCAAATATCTGGGTACCGTGGCCTAGCCAATTTTAGTTAAAATAAAATTAATCAGAGAGTGGAATGTGGGCCCTAGTCTGAGGTCTTACACTTGGTGACTCCTGGGGTGCCACAGAAGCAGGCCCCAGTCCCCACACCCCACAGGGTGGCTTGGCCATTTAATAGACAAGAAAACCAAGTCCTAGAAAAAGGTTGAGTCAGTTGGTCCCAAAAAGTCAGTGGAGTCAGGACAAACACCCACCTCCCTGAACGGGCGTCTGCAGTTCTTCCCACCGTAACTCCCGTCTCCACCAGGTCCTTAACTCAAGACTCACGCAGGGACATTCCCATTTCACTTCTTATTTGGGGTATTGCAGCCAAGTCTGAGCCCATTCGAACCATAAACTCTGGGGCAAGGAAATTGACGTTTCTCCTGGGTGCACCTTCATGTTCTTATCCCCAACCTCCAAAACTCAGAGGCCTCTCACCCAGTGGACACACACAGACCCATCCGCGGGGCACTTCTCTTTGAAAAGTGCTTTATTCAACAAGATCTAAGTCGGGTGCATTAAAACGTATCAAAATGTTACAGAAATTCACGGCTCCCTAGTGAGGCCTTGTCAGATTAGGTTAAAATACCTAAACATATCAGTTTATAAATTCAGAACCAAACATTGAACCAGGTTATGTACCATTGTTAAAAGGCAAGTTATGATTAAGAAAAGAATACTTCACAAAGCTCAAACAAGTGGGGAAACCCTTAAGAAACACGAACAAAAAACACACCAGAAACCATCAACCTGGGAAACAGGTTTGTGACTTACAGGTGGGGTCGGGCGAGGCTTTCCCTTCCCAACTGTCCTCGTCTTGTAATTACTTTCAATCACATCTGAATGAAAGGAGCCACATTCATTTTTATTTCTCGCTCGCTAGGAGACCATCTCCCATCTCATCTGCTTCAAGCAAGACTTTGTGTAAAACAATTTAAGTAGAAGCTCAAAAATGCTGCATGGGGGTACTTGAGGGGATCTCCCACGTATCCTATCTCAGCCCCCACTTCATGGTTTGGTCACTATGAGACTCTGAAATTCCTTTATTCATATAGAAATTTCTCTCTTGGAGATGCATTTATGACACCATGTTCTCAGTGCTAGAGTTTTGAAATAACCCTGGCTTTAAAAAGTTTCTCTTTTCTTGAGAGCTTCTTGCCCTTCTGTGGCCCATTCCACTCTCCTGATGCTGAAATAACCACCCAACTCCACAAAAAGAATTCTTGCTGAGACGTTTTTGCATTGGAGCGCACGTTTCTTTTTTCTTCTTCTTCTTCTTCTACTTTGGTCATTATTGCCAACATCTTATCAACACTGATGATAAAATGTCCTTATCTGGAGATTTCTAATAGGGAGTATAGTTTTCTTTCCAGTAGGAGGGAGAGAAGGGTGAAGACATTTCTTTTTGAAGACTCAGACCAAAATCTCAATCTCAGGTCTCAGCATTTTTTACATGTGTGGGTGGCTAATCCGAGATCCTCTCACCTCAACTTCAACTTCTGGTTTTGAAGTCCCTCTAGTCTGGAAACTCAGGTGCACACTCTTCACCAGTATGCACAGCCAAGCCCATCCTTTGTGCTTTTCAGTCCCTCACAAGGTAATCCCACCCTCCCTACCCCCCCCCCACTTTTAACTCATCACCTTCCCACTAATGTGATCACAGAGAACATGGCCTTGTGCTTAATTCCACCATCACCTGGGGGAACGGACCCCCTCCCCAGCCAGACGGACTCAGGTTTTTCTTCATTCGATCACCTTGTAACATAAGCCCCTGGCAAAAGAAAGCAGATGAAGCTATATTGCTTTTCACAAGTTAGGGGGGGGAAAAAAAAACCCTATAAATTGGCCTTTTGTTCTTCACACGATTTCAGGTTCATTGCACACAATTACATAAACCCACACAAATCAGTCCAGGAGTTCAAAGCTGCGGGGCCATGTGATACCAGTGAGAAAATCTGGCCCCACATTGTGGAGGAGTCTGTTTCAGCTGCTGGTGTTTCAAAGAACCTTTCCCAAATTCCTGATTAGAATGTGAGACGTCTCTCTAATCAGGGTGGGCCCAAAATGGAAAAGTGTGGCCTGCATTAAATGGAATATATTGTGAAAGATATAATTTCCCCTCGCTTTCACCCCAACTCCCATCTTTAAAGAGCCAAAGCTATGTTGTTATCACTTTCTCAGAAAGTGATCTGGCAAACCTGACATTTTACAAGATTTCCACATTTAACACAATCGTAGTGCTAGTGCAAATTAAAGGGAACTTTCATAAACCACAAGTAGCTGTCACGTAAGAGTTAGTGGTTAGTCTTTGCTTGGTGGAAATTCTTCCCCCTGGCCCTCCAAGGAGAACTATCAGGGCCAGGAAAAGTTTTAAACATTCAAAATAAAAATAACCGGAAGAGTTTTCCAACTCATTTTCTCAAATGAGAAACTCAGGAAGTATGTTTGCATTCTCAAAACTCCTCTTTCTCATCAGTAACAAAGGAAGCCTTCCCTCCACCCTTCTTTTTTTTTTTTTTTGCCAATTCTGTGTATTTTGCAAAGCCCACAGAGGTGTGTGATCGAGACTAAGGCCCTCCAGGCTTCCAGTTGAAACCCTGCTGGGCAGCTGGTGCTGTCCCCACAGAGGTAGGCTTGCTTGCTAAGAGACCCCTGGCAAACTGCCAAGTGGCAACATGCCATCTTTTTGAAAGTCAACAATAAGACCACAGCTGTGAGCCACCTACCGAGGCCATGGAGGCCACCAGGGCAGGAAGGGAGCAAGAGGATGCCTGGGGCAGGAACGGCTCTGCTGCAAAGCTCCACCTTCCTTGCAGGCACCCATCAGTGGTTCTCCCTTCCTCGACTGGCCTTCTCTCCAAGCCACTCTTAGAGAGGAGGTGGAGAGATGGGGCCCTACCCCAACAAGGCTCGAAAGATGTGTGCTATCAGAGTCCTGGCCTTGCTTTGCTTGATCTCCACAGCCAGGTGCCCCTCAAGTATCTGTCTGTCCCTCTTCAAACCTGTCACCCAGTTGTTTGGCAACCCCATGGGGGACAGAACATCCCAGCTCTTTTCCTCCCATTATGGTCTGCTTTGTAGATCACCCAGGTAGTTGCTCAGAGAAGCTGAAAGAAAAGCTCCATTCTCCGTCCGCACCTTCCCAAGGCAGCTCGAAGAGCTTCCTTGAGGCCCACATTTGGTCAAGAGTAGGATGAGTCTTCATCCTTAGAGTTCACCTCCATGCATGAGGCGAGGGCAAGGTGCAAGAATCCAGCCTTGAAAAGAATAAAGTCTTGACTTAAATCACACAGAAGTGCAGCTTCAAGTGCAGAAGACCCCTCGATAGTGCGAAAATGAGCTAGGCTCACAGGCACCTGTCATGTCTGCAAGGACCTCTACATTCTCCTAAAGAGGGACACTTCCTAGCCACCGCCCCAGAATAAGCCCAGGCCTAAGTCACACTCGCAGTGGCGTCACATGCAAATCAGGGAGGCCTGTTTCATAAGATCCTTCCTTCAACTCCAGGAGGAACCAAAGAGTTGGGGTCAGCAGCTTGCATTCTGAGAGAAGTATCAGGCTCCCCTCCCATCTCCTAGAGGTGGCTATGGAGGAGATAACAGAGGCAGAATCTACCCTCCACAGGCATCCACATAGGTCATCATAGAAATCTTTGTTATTCAAAATTGAAGTTTCCAGTGTAAAAACTTGTGGGCTTATTGCATCTACCCCACCGATGGTTTCTCTTTCCACAGACCTGCTTCAAGTGCGCAGGGCTGTTATTTTGTTAGTCTCAGGGTTCTCACGTTCACAGATCCTTCTAGGCATAGAGGGAGGGTTTCTACTAACCTATAAATGCCCCAAATGGCGAGCTTGCGGAGCCCCCTTCCCCTTCTAAGCTGGGCAGATGTGTGTGGCTGCTTCCCAGCACTTGAGGAGAGAAAATCTTTCAGCCTAAAACCCCTGATCGGTGTCTCCTCTGATTCTCCTGCCCACGAGAAGCACATCTGCCAGCCTCAGGACACTTGTGCTGGTCGACCGGAATTAAATGCATGTGAATATATCAGGTATAGGCACGTAGACACGTATCATGTGTGCACACATGTGCGCACTTGCATGTGTGTGCGCACACACACATTTTGGGTCCTCCTTACAACAAAAATCAAAAGTCCTTGTGAATGAAAGGAGAAGCTCGGGGGTCCAAGGACGGGGAGGTGTCTGCTGGCTTCTTGGGAGCCGGAGAGGTCTGTCTGCATTATATGTTTCTGTGGAAGGAGGGCACCCAGTTCCCTGTAGGCTTTCTTATGTCAACAGCGATTGCAGTATCTGGATCCCCTTTTTCTTGTGGCTCAGATTGTTTCTGGGGTCTCGGCTATCTCCTCCAGCCTCTGCCGAATCATCAGCCGGAGCACAGTGTACCTGGAGACAGAAACAACTGCAGTGGGAAGCAGAAAGCAACACACACCTCTTCTCGATCCTACTTCCCAACTCGGGCCACAATGTGGGCTGACTGTCCTGTCCCTTTGCTTCTGTCCCTGGCCTACTCTTCAGCTACTCTGCAGCAGGATGAGAGGGACTGAAGCGGCTAACTCCAAACTACGTTATTTTACTATAGTTAGAAAGTCTGGTAAAGAAGGATGAGACAGTGAAATAACGAGAGTAATAGTAAGGGTTCCATTAACTAAGCGCTTACTATGCCCAAGGACTGTGTACAGCACTTTGTATGCACAGCAGCATATCATCCGCGCCTTGGCTGGACCACGTGAAGTTACCACATTTCACCATATTGGGAGGCCTACAAAATGGCAACTTCATGTGGTTCAACCTCATATCAGTACCTGCATTTTGCAGAACAGGGCCATAGTAACTACTAGGCATGGGGGTCTATGGCTTGTTGGTGAATGCAGCATCCCCATCTCTTCCCTGAACTATGGCAATGCGGATGCTGGAGTGGGCACCCTTGTACAGGGCTGAAGGGGACATTACTTATGTTTGAGGCTTTGCACTGCACAGCAAGTGTTTAATAAACATTAACGGCTATCACACTAGTTATTATCATTGATACAGCAAATAGGGTGTTGGCTATAGTCTCTAGTGGCAAAAATCAATCAATTGTTCTACCATGTCCATAAACACAGTCTGCTTTATGACTAAACATGGCAAAAAAAATCATAAAATCCTCCCCCAGAGATAATTTTTACTGGGCTTTTCAACCCAACAATCTCCACAAGAGAAATGTTAAAAGGGAGGAATGGTACAATTAGAGGATTCCAGAGGTTGGTCAGGCTACATGCCACTAAGACAACCTTCCTGAAATCTCCAGAACATTCTTGTGTCTCACATCAAAATCAGAGGCTGATATGAGAAGCAGAGAGACCAAAACACTAAAGTTCCATTCCCCATCTGAGATCTGGATTCACCAGATCTCAAGCGCCCTGAAGAAGGCCATAAGGCCCAGGCCCATGCAGCTGCTCGGTCCCTGCAAGGCACCTGAACAGACAGCCCTCTCTCTGTGGCCCCAGGAAAAACCCAACCAGCCACCAGGGCCATGCTTACTTGCGCATCAGCTTCTTTACTTCCCGATCTTCTTCTTCTTGGAGCTTCTGAATGAAGCTTTTAAGGACAGGCATCTCGAACTTTATATACTGGGCCACCTGGGAAGAAGAAGTAAGTCTGGGGTGCATGCCTCCCTCCCAGAATTATTCCAGTGCCTTTCGGCGTCTCTCTCATGTAAGGCACAAAGCCCTGGGAAATCTATTTCTGCATTAACCCAGGATTTCCTTAAAGGCAGGAGGCAAGCCTCATTCTTCTCAAGGCTGCTAAAGACTCCGTGATGAAGACTGCTTCATTCACTCTGACATGTATCTTTCACTTCTCATTTTGCATCTTATGTATCCACTCCATGATGAGTGATGGCAAACGTGGAACCGCACTTTCTCCTGATTCCGTGATGCAGAGAAAGACCTGAACCCATGATATTTAACACATCTCTCTGGTCTCCCCCAAAAGAAGTTCAGGAACCATGGCTCGGAATGATGACTATGTCTCAAGTCTCAAACAGGCGTCCAAATGTGAACTTGATCTGAGAGGCTGTGGGGATGGGGGCTCCCAGTTGAGTGGAAGTTAAACAACTGCTCCTCCTCCCCCACCAGAATCCCCATCCTATCTATCCACTCTTTGCCATGAGAGAAGTATATTTCTTCACCCTTTCTATGTTGTGCTTGGCTATGTGACTTGCTTTGGCCAATGGAATGTGTATGGACATGCATACGGCAAATCTGAATAGAGGCTTCGAAGGAGCTTACGTGGTTTGGCCTCATTTCTTGCATTCCAGCCATCTACCATGAGAAGCATACCCCCGGTAGCCACTGCCCCTTGAGCGTGGGCCTCTGAACGAGAACTTGCAATGCAGACCCTCAATCCACAGCCCAGAGCAGAACTGCTGCTACCGCCTGCAGAATCCTGAGTGAGAAAGTAGATGCCTGCTGTTGTAAGCAGCTAAGATTTAGGGTGTTTCTTGCTACAAAGATAAGATCATTGCTAACTTCTTCAAGTTGCTAAGAGAGAGTTTGCAGACACTTCTTGGCCCTCTTGCCACACCTGAAAAAGGCTTAAGACATGTATTCCTTCTATGGAAATCACTTTGTGCTTGAACGTTCCTCCAACAACTCCCACAGGGCACATCCTCAACCTAGCCGCTGTGTTCATTCTCCTGGCCCCATGGCCATTACTGCTTCAACAAGACCTTGTACTGAGGAAGGGCAGCAAAATGGGGCATGGCCTTTGCCCAAAAAGTCAAGCTATACCTCAGTGCAGGTAACCCACCCAAACCCCCACCCTCCTGAGGACAGACCTTTGGACCGAAAGGGGACTCACATCATAGGTGACTTCCTCCACCTGGTCCTTCTCCATAAGGAACACTTTGGAGACCTGCTCACATGGGCCCTGAAGAATTCGCGCAATCAGCGGGTAATCGGTGTTCTTTAGCTTCTGTTTCTCTGGAAGCACACACAGCCAAGAGCACCCTTGAGTTCGGCCTACGGCCTTTGTCACTGTGAGTAGTGGTCAGCTCAGGGGCCCCTGTGGACCAGGCAACCTTAGGACTGTACTGGTCCATGGCCTGTTAGGAACTGGGCTGCACAGGAGCAGGTAAGCAGCAGACAAGCGAGAAGCTTCATTGGTATTTGCAGCCATTCCCCAGCGCTAGCATCACCGCCTCAGCCCCACCTCAGATCTTCAGGAATTAGATTATTATAAGAGCACTGGTCCCGTGCCAAAAAGGTTGGGACCACTGCCTTAGGAGATGCAGCCATACAGGTCAGGAGACTGATTTGCAATGAACAATTCAACAGGTGTTGTTCAAAGCAACCATTCCCTCCCTCTCCCCTTGACAATGCCTCAAACCCTTTGGAAGAGGCTGCAATGGAGGAATTGGTTTTATCGGTATCTTGAGAAAATAAAAAATTCAGTTCCCTTTTTAACGGCGGTTAGGTTTCGGAGTTTGTTACGGACCACATATGGCATTCCCCAGTGGCCTCATCCAGTGAGTGCACCAGCCTCGGAGGCAAACAGCAATCAAAGGTTTCCAACCCCAAACAACAAGTGGATGAGGCAGAGTGTGTTTTTTTTTAACTTGCTATTTTGAGTTAATTATAACTTTTAAAGCACACTGTGTTCTTCAGACTTACCGCCGCTGGTATGGACCACGTACAAAGCAAACTCCTCCGCCGAATTCTCAATCTGAATCAGGAGCAAAAGATGCTTGCTGAAAGTATGTGTTACACATCCTAACTTTGAGCCATTCCTTCTTTATCACTGTAAAGCTAAATAGATTTTAGGCTCTTTTGAGGGGAGGGCTGTTTCTCTGCAACTCTTAGAAGTGATGAGGAAATTGAGCAGCAGGTAACATTATCAATAATACCCGATAGGAAGAGCTAACACTTATTGGACTGAGCCAGGTTTCTACCACACTTAAACTCATCTAATTCTCTTAACAACCTTGTAACAGGATCCTGTTATCTTCATTTTACAGATGAGAAAGCAGAAGAAAAGGGAGGTTAAGTAACTCACCCAGTTCATCCAATCAGTTAGGTGGTGAACAGGGATTAGAACCCAGAGCCTATGCCCTTGGGCCACTAGGTGACACTGGCTTCCATTAAAGTCAGTCTTTTTATTTATAACAAGATGACTGTGAGAAACATACAGAGTAACAGGACTTTAAAAATACTCATGCACTATACTTGGCCCATCTATTGATGGTTCCTTTACAAGGTAGGTTCCCCAACAGTGTTCCAGCAGTCAATCTGTGCACGGATTGTCAGGCTGGGTCTTTCCATGGCCCACAAAGCACCTGAAGGATGGTGCTTCTCAGACTTCTGCGATACCAGAATCCCCTGCGAATGTCGTCTAACAGGTTCCCTGACCTCACCTCCGACCTTCAGGTTCAGCCAGTCTGAGAACCTGCCTTCCTAACAAGCTCCCAGGTGATGCTGATGCCCGGGGTCTAAATAACCCAAACTCTGTCCAGAGCCCCTGTCACTACACACTCTCCACAGCCCACAACGCAGCACCTCTGGGGCCCCCGAGGCACACGTGCCACCTGTCTGAGGCCAGCCAGGGAGGGAACTTGCCTTAAATTTGTTGAGGAGCAGCTTCAGGACCTGCGGGGTGGTCATGGTGCTGTTGATGCGGACGTTGGTGATGGAGCCATAGGCTGGTGTGAACACTGATGTCTGTCAACAGAGGGGTCCAGTTCAGGGTGGGAGTGGGAACAAGGGCAAGGTCTAAAACCCAGGAATCCCACCCTGGTACCTGGGGTAAAGGGCACAGGGACAATGGCAGCCCCCTGACTACCTGGCAGGCATCAGGCTTTGATGTCAACAAAGAGCGCTCAGGAGTTCAAGGGGTCTGAGCTTGCCAAGTGGCAAGGTTGGGGAGGAGGGATAGGACCAGATACGGGAGGCCCTCTCTTCAAACAAAACATAGGCAAAGTCTCCTCCACTATGACTTTCACACAAGGAGCTCTCTGACCACTCACTCTCCCAAGATGTTCATGTTTCTGGAGCTGGATTTGAATCAGGTAGCAGGAGGGGAAGAGGGTCAGCTAACTGGGGTGGCAGGGTGGGGCACAGATGCCCCCTGATCTGGGTACCACAGTTCTGCTTCAGGGACAGCCCTTAGCTCATGGAAAAGTCAGACCACACAGCAGCCAGGAGGCACATGGTGCAGGAAGAGGGTAACACGGAGATTTCCTGAGAGGATCTGATGAGGGGTGTCTGTGGGGTCATCTCACCCACCACCTAGGGGTCTCCTGATCTGGGATCCTTTGTTCCTCACAAACCAGCAGAGCTGCAGCCCACCCACAACCTGAAGAGGAGCAGTAAATCTTGGCTTCCCAGGCGTCTGTAGCCCCGAGGTGGCGGCTGCCCAGGAAGGGGCCTTGCCACCTTGGGGTTTTCTCCCACGACTTGCCACCCTGTCTCCTTTACCTTATGGTTGTAGAAATGGCCATTGATGGAGAAGCGGTGGCGTCTGATTCGCCGCTGGTCACTGGGCGTCCTCACGTTGCCACGACGACGCACTCCGACATCACTGCGTGTGCGCATCAGCTGCGGGGTGTCTTCCTGCAGGGGTTTCAGGCCCTTGGAGTCTGACAGGGGAGCGGGAAATGAGCTCTGCCTGCCTGAACCCGGCACGTGGCAGGCCCCTCTTGGTTGCCAATGTTAGATATAGCCCCCACTGCCTCCCCCAAAATATATTTTATAAAATCAGTAATCCCTGTTAGGGGAAAAACATGCCTAATTTACTGAGAAGCAATACAGCAACAAGGTTCAGAGCCCAGACTTGAGAGGCAGACTCCCAGGTTCAAATTCCATCTCCACCATTGCCATTTATTGCTAACTCTTGTGTCTCGGTTTCCTTATCTTTAAAATAGGGATAATAACTGCACCTTCCTCAAGGGATTGTTGTGAGGGTTTAAATGAGTTAATGCACATAAAGCACTTAGAACAGTGCTTGGTACAGGATAAACACAATATAAGGACTCGCAAGATACTGTAAACTAACAATATCTTTAAAAAGTACAAACGTAGGTAGCCTCAGCGATTCCACTTGAAAGAATCCTAAAAGCTCTGACAAATGTGTGCAATGACAAGTCTAGAAGGCCACTGACGGCAACCTTGTTTGTCATACATAGCCAAAGACTGGAAATGACCTAAGTGTCTGTCACCAGAAAGCGATTAAACAAATGGTCGTTTTCCCATGCAGCAGAATACTGCGGAGCCGAGAAGACCGAAGTTCTTGTCGGACTTAGATGGAATGATCTTCGAGACAAAATGATAAATAGAAACAATGGCGTGTAAAATGCTACCCCTATATAAAAAGGGGAAGAAAAGAAATGACATCCAACCATAAAGGTTTGTGGGTATGTATGTGCTTGTATTTCCACAGAACATCTCAGGAGGAATGTTTTCAGGTTGTTTCTAGGGCCGAAACTGCAATAATGGGTAGATGACATGGGAAACTTTTAATTCTTTTAAATATTTTTTGACTCTGAAACCATGTGGGTTTTACTTATTCAAAAAATAAGTAACAGCTTACAAAATCAATCACATCAGTCTCCACACTTGGCCCTAGACCCGAGGCTCCTCCCACCTCGTAAGGACCTGTGAGACTCCTCCCATCACACATGTACCTGTGGGGCTAGACGTCTGGTCACTCTCGGCTGGGGCATCTACTTCTGTGATCTGAATATTGGGCATGGTGAGGGGCTTCAGGATGGTGCTGGGGACAGAAAACAAACAGAAGGGAAGGTGGTTTAATGCCCCCGGAGAGATGTCCCCACTCACTCCAACCTCACCCACGAGGGGAGCACTTCGCTTGTGCCAAGCTGAGGACCAGTGCACATTAAGCAATGAAAGAGGCAGGTGGGCTCTTCTGAGTCCCATGAGGCTGGCCCCGCTCCAGGCTGAGCACTGGGTGGAGAGGGGGAGTTCCGAAGGGAGATGATGCTGGTCCCCAGCAGCTGCAGCAACACAAGCACCCGATTCATCAAGCCCAGGATGGAGAGCAGCAAAGAACAAAATCCATGTGTTGTCTGTGCTGAGTTTCTATGCACGTATGGTTTCTACAGCTTATTTGGAAATCCTCAACAATGGCCATTTATTGCTCGGGACAAGATTCTGGTTCAGATCCATTTCTGTTGAAGGAACAACTAAGAAATTGATTCTGGTATCTAAAGGAGTGGAAATGGGTTGGCTGCCACAAGGGTCAGGGTGGCTTTGGAAGGGGAGCTGATGACAGCTTTCTTGGGGTTGCAGGGACTGAGTGCTCGGCCATACTGGAGAAAGGGCTACCAGCAGGCAGTCGAAGCTGCAATCTGGCCAGGGATAACTGGCAAATAACTCCTCAAAGCAAAAAGGACAATGGGAGCGGCTCAAAGAAACATAACCCCAAATCAACAGAGGATTCGGCCAGAAAGGAGAATCATATTCAACAATTGGACCATCCCATAGTGAGAGGGGTGTGGGCTCCCTGGCACCCAGTAGAGAGATAGGACTCATGTTCAGGGCATGATAGTTTTAAGGGAAAACAATTAAAATTGAAAATCTGAAGGAACTTCCTATTGTAGTATAACTTGTGGACTTTTGACCCCAGAACAGAACTGGTCGGAACCTCTCAGGAACAGCGAACATTTGGCGCCCACTCCTTCGTCCAAAGTTCCCTTTCTTGCTGAAGCAGAAACTGGGCTCGGCATCCGTCTTAACACAGTGGTCTAGGCACTCACTTTATTATAGAAGGCATCTGGGATAAATTTATTTACATCCTCGAAAACTCTCTCACAGTATTTGCTGGTTTCAAGAACAAACCAAGACCAGATTGCTGCCACAAGGAAGGGAAAAGAAACAAGGGTACACAGTGGAAGACCCCTCCCACATGGCCTAACGGAATTTCAACAATCATCTCATTGAGGGAATGGAATGTAACACAGTCTGGGGGTCAGGGTGGGGCTGTGGAAAGGGTTTGGTCCACTGGAAATCAAATACACCAAAAATGCTGAAAGTAAAGCAGAGTATGAAACCAGCAAAATTAGATGAAACCAAAGAACCATGACCAGACATCCCAGCATCTGATGGGATGGGCAAAGAATTTCCTCCTTAAATTCCCTTGGAAGACAACCAGATCAGCTCCAGGGCTTGGCCACATTGTAGTTTCCTCTCAACTTTAGAGAAGACAGATTTGATTGTGGAGTCTAGCAAAATGTTCAATGGGGCCGACAGAGAGGGCTTGGTTCTCATTCAAAATAGAAAAAAAAAACATCACTGTGGTTTTGGCCGATAAGTTGGCATATTCCACCCATGCCCTGGCCAGAAGGCAATGGGCATCAGCAAGTTTCAGGGTGGAACAAGACTAGTCACAGTCACTTGACCCTAAAAACTGAAGTCCCAGAAAGACGTAAGGAGGGTGTATGTTACTGGATGCACTTGATTTATTCATTTGGTGGTGGAGGGAGAGGAGGAACAGGCTTGGTTTCCACAGACTTTTCAGTGGACACGCAGAGGAGGGGGTCTCCCAGACTATTGACCATCACACCGCCACCCGGCTCCAAGTGCGTCCTGAAGGGACCCGTGGCTGACCTCTCTTGGTTGGCTCAGATAGGGTCCAACATTCCTTTTCCTCTTCCAGGTTCCCCCAAGACACAGAGTACTCTGGTCAAAAGGTTCAGGCCCTAACTGTCTCCAGAGCGGGGTCCCTCTATAACAAGTGGTCCCGTCAGGAGGACACTGGGGCATCCGACGTCCTGTGAGAAATCTGCAGGCCAGGCCTGGCCTGGCTGGCCACTACCAATACCCCTCCAGAGATCCAGAAATTCTCCATGAGGGGGACATGCTGCTCACCCAGGCACTGGCCCTTCTGACTTGACATCTCCTCTCCTCACTCTGACTGTCACTCAGTGATTGTGGTGGCAGGCATGGAGACCTGATCACACCAATGTCTGCCCCTTTCTCCTCATCCCAGAGCAGAGCAGATGGGCAGTGAAGGAAGTAGGAACAGGAGCTGGGGTCAAGGTTGGCCGGAAGGAGGTGGCATTTACCTGCTTGAGAACACAGACTCTCCAGAAACCCCCAATCACCCCCAGTCCCATCTCTCCTCACTCACCCCTGAGCCCCCAGGTTACAGCCGGAGTGCCAGGAGGAGGAGGAGGGAGGGGGGCGAATGCGCTCATTGTCATCCTGCATCTGCAGACGAATGGGCCGGCGCAGCCCCCAGGAGATGTTCAGCAGCCCCTCCACGATGAACTCGTCTTCTTCCTGCCCACAAAGCGATTGGTGCAATGAGTTCCGAGGAAAAGTCCTGCAGAAGTCAGCACCACATTTGGAGACAGCATCCTGGATGTGTGCAAGCTGGACGCACCTGAGTCATGGCACATCCCAGCTCTGAGACACACTCCACTGTAAGTACCCTGAGGCCATGAAGGTGACCTCACAGGTCAGTACAAAAGTTGCCTCAAATTCAAATATACATAGCAAATTATTTAAATGGTTTTTTGTTGTTTTTATACTAAAGACTTTAAAGAAAGAATGCATCTGTTAAAGTAAGTAAGACTAGCCTTGTTAACAGAACAAGAACTAAATTCTTGAATATTAGTTACTTTCCCCTCCTCTACTATGGAAAATGATGTGTCTTTTGCTAGAACGTATGTTTACCAACTGACTGGCTGGTTAAAGGAGACTTAAAGTAACATTTCCACAAGTTGATTCCACAGATATTCTACAGAATACCAGCCCCTCTAGCAGATGAATTGTTAACTTAAAGAGGGTGTCAGGTGATCATGAGATGGGAGCGGCTATGTTAATCGGGTTTCTTAACAGCAGAACTTCCAGAACATATAATAAGCTAATGTGATACATCATGACTCCCCAAAAGGTGAATAAATTATGTGAAAATTCCAAATTTATACTCGAGGGTTGTTGACTAATAAGAAGTTAAATGTGAAACCCTCTGAGGCCATCTGCATGTTTTACCCCAAATGGATCTCCTTTATGGCCATGAAACTCTTTAATCACCAAGCATTTTGAGAATTATTCTATAGACAACGTCCCCAATCTTTTTGGCACCAGGAACCGGTGCCCCTATGAGAATCTAATGCCTGATGAGGTGGAGCTGAGGCAGTGATGCTAGTGCTGGGGAGCGGCTGCAAATACAAATGACACTTCGTTCACTCACCCGCCGCTCACCTCCTGCTGTGCAGCCCGGTTCCTAACAGGCCATGGACCGGTACCAGTCCATAGCCCAGGGGTTGCTATACGACACACCCTGAAAAAGCTGTTTAAGAACTAAAATCTCGTTAATGGTCCAGCCACTAATTAGCAAAAGCTTTGAGGTAAATGCCTGAAAGAGTCAGGCTTTCTTTCCCAAGTCTCAGAAAAGTCTTTCAGAACCCATGTTTTATGGGCAGGGCCCACAGGTGTCAGACCTGGGCCAAGGCACATCTTCAGGATGAAGATGACACCTGTCCAATGAACAACTAACCTGAGCCCCAGGATCATCCTTAGAGAGGGAAGGAGAATAAAAGAAGGCAGGAGGAGTGGAAGGACTTTAGGCATTTGGAGGTCTTGGAGGGAAAGGTTTTATTTAAACACAGGCTCTATATATGGCCTTCTAGATGGTCAAGGTTGGCATCATTACTTTAATTTACATGATGGTAGGACAGAATTTATCTAAATTGACTAGTTTGAGAGACACAGAAAAGGCCACTACATTCCAAATATTATCCCCAACCGCCTGCCTTGGTAGCTGAAATTCTACCATCTGATATCTTTTTCTATGGATTAAATCACCATGGCTTGATAACCTGACAATGAGTTTAGAAGGGTATATATACACCTTCTTATCAGTCAAGAACTTGCGTATAAATTATTCTTCCAGGCTCCTATACAACTCACCATCTATCTGATAACAGGCTTTACAGAAATGGATACAGGATGAGCAAGCTTAGATTCATGATGGGGCTGGGGAAAGACAGATGGATAACAACAGGCATTCTAAGAAGGCACCCTAGAAGGCTGATGCAGTTGTGGGGAAGGCTAAGAGTTACCACCCAGAGCTTAGGTGACCGGCAGGTTGCCGCAGCAACAGAACATGGGCCCAAATGTGTGAACACAGGACACTGGGAAAGTGTCTTGAGTTTCCCAAGGATAGGAAGTCTGCTTGAAGGCCATCTGAAAGGGTCGATTCAGGAAGACACCTTTGGAGGGCCCCGCTCTGAGGCTGGTGCTAGCCCAGCCATACCACCACAGGAATGACTCTGGAACAGAAAAGCTCATCCTTTTTGGAACAGCTGCCAAAGAACTCCAGGAACTCCACTAACATCCTAAATGAGAGGCTACTCACTGTGGGAGAGGCACGGACGACCCAGGATCAGGGACCCGGACCCAGGACATGGAGCGACAAAGACTGGGTTGACCCACCAGAGAAGGAGGCCTTCCCTGGGGAATCCTCACCTCACGGTGTCGGAGCTGCAAATTCTGGCCTTCGTAGTACAAGTTGTAGGTCTTCAGATGGAGGAGAAGTTCATTCCTTAGGGGGAAATACAAGAGGTGTAATATTCTCAGCTGAAGCCACGTATAACGCAAGTTGTTCCCTCTTTTTCTCACCTCTAACCTTGCTTTAGTTACCCACGTTTGGGAGTTTGTCTGCACGTGTGTACACACACACACACACACACACACACACACACGTACAGTTCTACTACCATTCCCATCACCATCTTCCCCCAGGATCAAGGCCAAGAGAACACCACCTAGCAAAGACTGAATAAAACAGCAACTCCAGGAAACTGAGGCAGGCCTGGTCCGCTGACGGAGACCGGCAGCTCTGACAACACTCCGCGAACCCAAGCGAAACAACCTGTCCTTATAAGTCACGGAGTCACAGAGGCAAACACATCTCAAAGCCCAGAGGCAAGGTTTCCCCCACCTCTCGGCCTTTCCTCCCTCACATGAGCTGAGTCAGAGAGGACCATCGTGTCAGGCCTTCACGAGACTCAGAAACTTCTAGGCTTTTCCAAAAGTTAAAGGGGACAAGTCTTGGCCCCACTGACTTATATTTCATACACAATACCTTACCGTGTGTTTAAAAACTTACAAACTCCCATCAATAGCGGAGTGGATGAATAAAGGCAGCTACAGTCACACGACAGAATATCATGTCGTGCTGAGAACATGAAGTAGCTACACATGACATAGATAAGTCACACAGATATTATGCTGCCTAAAAGAAGCCAGACACAAAATAGCACATACGGTATGATTCCATCTACATAAAGTTTGAAATGGGTGTTAAGAATTCAGGATAGTGGTTCACCTTGGGGTAGTGAGTAGAAGTGGGCATGAGGGGGCTTTGGGGCCCTGGCAATAGTCTATCTAGATACTTTTGTCTTTTTATTCTATTCTAGGTGCTTTCAGTTTATTAACAAAATTGATTTCTTTAACTTATAAGCCCCCTCTGAAGCCTGGTATCATGCCTTCTTAGCTGTGACATACTGGTTTCCAGGCGGCCCCACACCCCACCCCACTCCGGGACACACCGCTGCTGAAAGCGGGAGAGAGTGTCAGGCCCCTAGTGATCAGGGTGCGTTCTCGTCCAACCCGAGAACGGTCAGATCAAGTTTTGTCTAAAAGTGCGTGGCAGTGCGTGAGGGCGGAGAGAAGCTCAGGGGGGTGCTGCTGCGTGCTTCCTTTATTCTCAGGCAACAGGCAGTGAAGTGTGATCCCTCTAACTCCAGCCACTCGATGCAGAGACCTGAGGCTAGCCGGAGGTCACAATGGCTGGGAATTCCAAGAAAGCTCCTGACAAACGAAGCCCAGATAAATCAGAGTAATTCTATGTAAGCCAAAATGAATTAGCAGAAATTGTGACTCCAAATACCCTGAAACAAAGCTGTTTGGTACTTCTGAACACACAGATCTGAAACTAGGATGTAAAAGTACTGTTCAGTAGAAGTCCCTGGGAAAATCCCTCAGTGAAGTGATCATAATGATCCATATTTCACACAACTGTGTGTCTATAGGTAGCCAAGGGTGTCTAAAGGAATTAAAACAATTTGGTCTCAGATAAATTAAACATTTAGGTCAGACTGAGAACATTCACAATGTGCAAATCCCTGGTCTGGGTAGGCAAATCTATCCTGAAACTTACAATTCGAAAAAGTCCATTTTGGCTAAGCCCCTGTCACATTAGCAAAAGGCTGAGGTCAAGAGGTTTTAGCGCCTGTAAGCAAATGACATTGCCTCCTTCTGTTCAGGGGGTACCTGTGCCCATTTCAGCCAGAACCCCAGCAGCTCAGGGAGACACTACAGACAGGACAGTGAGCAGCCACCATTCACTTCACCCCCTGGAAGACCTCCAGGACACCATCTCTTTTGAGCCCTCAAAGGAGCTGTATCTTGAAGTCCCCTTTACTTCACTCTTGATGGCCCGGCTCTAGGGGCAGGTTTTCATCTAGAGCAGCAGCCTTGCTGATGCTCTCGCTAGTCCACACTCGGCTCCTTACTTAGCTCCTCCTCACACACAAAGCCCCGCTCTCTCTGCCAGGGCCTCCATCCATATGGGACTGGCCACTGGGGACACGCGACAGCAAAAAGTCTTACTTGGAAATGTATTTATCTTTTCCACATGGGACTAGGGAAGTTTGGTGACTGTAGTCCATTCTTCTTTTCTCTTACACCAGAAGGAGAGGCCTATATTGAAAGAAGACAGAGGTTAAAGTCAGGTTGTGCCCTTAGGAATGCAACAGAACTTGGGCCAAGGGACCAGGGGCACATGGCTCTCTGTCCCCAACCACAGCGTGGGCAGCCCAGTGTTGACCCAGGGCTAGTGAGATGCCACACTGATGGCTGTTGCTTCTGCTTGCCACCTCCCATGAGGAAAAACACCCAAAGGAAAGATGACAGTCCTTGGAAAGCCCCAGAACAAGTGCCCCAGCCACAGACGATGTTGACACCCAAGCTGGTTCCAAGGACAACCAAGAAGTTTTCCCTCTTTGCAATGCATAATTGAGATGCATCTGACAGAAAAGGTTCAGATTCTACTGAGGTATACTGAAGACTGGCAAACCACCTAAAAATGCCCTAATACAGCTGGGCACTATAAATCACAACATACACATCTACAATCACCATTGAAATATGATACTGTGAAGGCAATTTAATTACCTGGGGAAATGACAATACATTATAAAAACACGGGTTATAAAAGTATGAGTCTAATTTTTTTAAAAATATGTAAGCACAAAATATGCACATATATGCATTTATTTGAATGGCTATATATCATCATCAGATATTCAGTTATGTATATATAAAAACAGTTCTATATATAACTGATTTATATATATATATACGTACACACACATATATACATATTGATGTATCTATAGTCAGTCCTCAACATCATTGAAAGGTTTTGTGACTTTAAGCAAAACAACATCATTGCAAGGTGTTGTGACTTTCAGCAAAACAATAGATACATTACATTAATTGAACTTTACCATAGGCTAATTGATATAAACAAGAGTTAATATCAGTTAACTCAAAGGCATTTCATCAACATAATAATGAAATGTTGTTGAATTAAATGACATTATTTGAGGACCTGCTCTGTGTGTGTTTGTGTGCGAGCACGCGTGCGCGTGAAGTTTTGAAGGTTTCTCAGCCTCGGCTTATTGATATTTGGAACTAGATCATTCTTGGTCATCCTATGCACTGGATGATGTTTAGCAGCATCCTTGGCCTCTACCTGCTAGATGTCAACAGCTGCACCTCCCCAGACATGACAATAAAAAATGTCTATGGACATTACTAAGTGTCCCCGGGGAGAGAAACTGCCCCTAGTTGGGAACCATGGCACATATATACCTGTATATAAATGAATAAAAAGCAGGCTCTGTTTGAGTAAAGGCTTACCAGAAATGTAGAATTTTCAAACCTAAAGTTGAAGAAATAAGACAACAAATAGCCATGTACCCATGGCTATTCTACCCTTAACATTTACTATCCTTACTTTATGACACATCTGTTGATATATACATGCTTTTATCCATTCAATAATCCATCTTATTTTTGATGCATTTTAAAGTAAAATGTATATGCCAAACAAGTCTTAGCAATTTAAGATTGAAATCATACCAAGCATCATTTCCAACCACAGTGGTATGGAACTAGAAATCAATAGCAGGAGAAAAAGCAGAAAATTCACAAATATGTGGAAATTATATAACATACTCTTGACCAACCAATGAGTCAAAGAAATCAAAAGGGAAATAAAAAAAAATACCTTGAAACAAGCAAAAATGGAAACACAACATACAAAAAGTTACAAGAAACAGAAAAAGAAGTTCTAAGGGGGAAGCTTATAGCAATAAATACCTACATTAATGAAAAACAAAGATCCTAAATAAGCAACCTAATGTTACACATCAGGTAACTAGAAAAAGAATAAACTAAGCCCATAATTAGCAAAAGGAAGGAAATAACAAAGATCAGAGCAGAAATAAATGAAACAGACCAGGAAAAAAATTGAAAGATCAATGAAACTAAGAGCTGGTTTTCTGAAAAGAAAAATAAATTAACAGTTAGCTAGACAAAGTAAGGAGGAGACTCAAATAAATAAAATCTAAAATGAAAAAGGCAGCATTACAACTGATACCATGAACAATTATTTGCCAACAAATTGGATAACCTAGGAAAAAAATGACAAATACATAGAAACACAACCTAGCAAGACTGGATTATGAAGAAAAAAAAAACAACAGAAAATCTAACAGACAAATAATGAGTAAAATTGAATCAGTCATCAAAATCCTCCAACAAAGAAAATCCCAAGACCAGATGGTTTCACTGGTGAATTTAAAGAATTGAGGCCAATCCTCCTCAAACTCTTACAAAATACTAAGGAGGAGGAAATACTCCCAAATTCATTTTATAAGACCAGCAATACCTTGGTACTAAAGCCAGATGAGGGTACTACAAGAAAAGAAAATTTTAGGCAATATACCTGATGAATGTAAATGCAAAAATTCTTAATAAAATACTAGCAAACTGAATTCAACAGTACATTAAAAGGATCATACACCATGATTGAGTGGGATTTATCCCTGGGATGCAAGGATGGTTCAATACACACAAAACAATAAATGTGATACATCACATTAATTGAATGAAAGATAAAAGTCATGATCATCTCAATAGATGTAGAAAAGGCATTTGAAAAAATTTAACATTCTTTTGTGATAAAAACTCCAAAGAATTTGATATAGAAAAAATATACCTCAACATAAAGGCCAGATACGATAAGCCCACAGCGACATCAAACTCAATGGTAAAAACTGAAAGCTCTTCCTCTAAGATCAAGAACAAGATAAGGCACTGGCTCTCACCAATCCTATTCAACATAATACTGGAAGTCTTAGCCAGAGCAATCAGGCAAGAAAAATAAAAAAAAGTCATCCAAATCAGTAAAGAAGAAGTAAAGCTGTCCATTCACAAATGACCTTATATCTAGAAAATCCTAAAGACTACACCAAAAAACTGTTAGAATTAATGAATTCGGTGAAGTTGAAGCATACAAAATCAGCATGCAAAAATCAGTTGTATTTCTGTACACTAACAACAAACTATCTGAAAAAAAAATAAAGAAAACAACTCTATTTACAATAGCATCAGAAATTATCTAATACTTAGCAATAAATTTAACAAAGGAAATAAAAGATCTGTACACTTAAACTCATATGACACTGATGAAAGAAACTGAAGAAGACAAAAATAAAAAGTATCCCACATTCCTGGATCAGAAGAATATTGTTAAAATGGCAATATAGTTCAAGGCTAAATCTAGATCTGATACATTCCTTATCAAAATTTCAATGGCATTTTTCACAGAAATAGGGAAAAATCCTGAAATTTGTGTGGAACCACAAAAGACTTGAAAAAGCCAAAGTAATCCTGAGAGAAAAAACAGAGCTGGCAGCATCACACTTCCTGATTTCAAACTATATGACAAAGCTCTAGTAACCCAAACAGTATGATACTGATACACAGACCAATGAAACATAATCAAGAGCCCAGAAATAAATCCATGCATATATATTCAATGAATATTTTACAAAGGAGCAAAGAATACTCAATATGGAAGGGATAGTCTCTTCAAATATTGGGAAAACTGGACACGCACATGCAAAAGAATAAAATTGGACACCTATCTTACGGCATTTACAAAAATTAACTTAAATGTAAGACCTGAAATCATAAAATTTATGGAAGATCACAGAGGAAAAAGTTCCCTGACACTAAAAGCACAAGCAACAAAAGCAAAAGTAAATAAATGAGATTAAACAAACTAAGAAACTTCAGCACAGCAAAAAAAAAAAAAAAGAAAAAAAAGAAAAAAAATCAGCAAAATGAAAAAGCAACCTACGGAATATGAGAAAATATTTGCAAATCATGTACCTGGCAAGGCATTAATGTCTAGAATATATAAGGAACTCATATAACTCTTTAGCAAAAAAATAAAATAACATAACATAAAAATAATAATAATCTAATTTTAAAATGGTCCAAGAACCTGAACAGACATTTCTCCAATGAGGACATACAGAGACCAATAGGCATATAAAAAGATGTTCAACATCACTAATTATCAGGGAAATACAAATTAAAACCACAATGAGAATAACACCTCACCCCATCAGAATGGCTATCATCAAAAAATGAACAAACAAGTATTGGCGAGAATGTAGAGAAAAGGGAACCCTCATACACTGTTGGTGAGACTGCAAACTGGTGCAGTCACTATGGGAAACAAAATGGGGATTCCTCAAAAAATTAAAAATAGAGTTTCCATAAGACCCAGAAATTCCACTTCTGGGTATTTATCCAAAGAAAATAAAAATACTAACTTGAAAAGATATGTGCAGGCCTATATTCACTGCAGCATTACTTACAATAGCCAAGATATGGAAACAACCCATATATCTATCAATAAATGAATGGATAAAGAAGATACGGTACAACATAAAATGGACTATTACTCTTAAATAAAGTAATGAAATCTTGCCATTTGCAACATGTATGGACCTAAAGGGAATTATGCTAAGTGAAATAAATCAGGCAGAGAAAGATAAATACCATATAATTTCACTGATAAGTGAAAAAATAAAAATAAATGAAACGAAACAGAAAGAGACTCATTAGATATAAAGAACAAGATGATGGTGGCCAAAGGGAGGGATGAGGAAAGGGGGAAAAAGACCCAAAACCCAGAATGCATAAAAAAAAATGATACCAACTTGCAAAAATTTTTAATTTCTATTTAGAAAAAAAAAAAATGTACCCTATCCAAAGTCAAAAGGCAAATGAGAACTTGGGGAGAAATATTTACATTACTTATGACAAAAGGCTAATGTCCTGAATATGTACTGGGCTTTAAGAAATCAATAAAAAAAACGATTCTACACTCAATAAAAATTGGTCAAAGGACATGGACAGATAATTCACACAAAAAAAATAAATATAAACAGTTAATAACCTAAGAAAGATGTTCAACCTCTCTCATCACTATTCTTTTATGTGCCAAGTGAATGATGCTAACAGCAAATCCTAACACACTATATGTATTATAATTTAGCTTTTCACTAAAATTATTAAATTAGCTTTTCTTAAGGGTCATAGGTGCACTGGGAAGTAGTCACGTCCTGGGACCTTAGGCCTGCCTGTAAAGCAAGTTTCAGAAGGCATACTCTGCTTAAGATAACAGAAGAATGCAGCCTGTTAAACATGAAATGTATAGCAGCTCTGTCCTTATCTTCCTGCTCTTAAGATAACGTCACTGACTCCCAACGCTGAGATGTCTTACAGGCCCTCCTTCTGTTCAAGGCCACCTGGCCATAGTCACACAGACCTGGATGGGACACCTCCACGAGCCGAATAAACGAGCTTGCTGAAGCTAGTATAAGAACCGACCAATCGACACAGCCCACAACACCGAACCCCTTACTCCTCATTAATCATGAGTTCTGCTCTATAAAACGCCGTAGCTGTAAACCATGGAGGAGCTCGGGTTTCTTTCAGCACCAGCTACTCATTCTCCATTGTGTAGCGCTATACTATAAAGGCCACTTCTCTTTCTCCGCACCCCGGGTCAGGAATTGGCCATCTGTAGTGCAGGGTGGACGAACGCTTTTCTTGGTTCCAGATATAACTCAAGTCATCTGATAGCTCAAATGTGGGCATTCTCCAAGACTTTGGGCCACTCTCAACCTGTTGGGTGATCTTTACCCAGGCCATTGCCATAAATCCGACTTGCAGGCTCATGTTGCCCAGTCTTTGACTACAGCTTGACCTCTCCCCACCTTCTTTCTTATCTTTACATATCTGGGGTTAGGAGTGTTAGAAAAATACTCACCCAGCTGATCACATCTGAATTGAAATTACAGGTAACTCTTTTCTAGGATTCAACCCTTCCTCTGTCTGCCTCAAGGGCATCTACAGCTCTCTTCATGAACTTTCCAACCATCACTACAAATCCCTGGCTACCTCCAGCTGGCTGGGAAAAAAAATTTAAAAAGAAAAGACAGCTAAATTTACATACACTTAAGGCAAACACAGCAGCAGAGCTAACAAAGGGCCGGAAATTTAGAGTTCAGTCCGATACTCCTTAAACAGAGTATTGTTCCCCGCACAAGGAAGGGTCAGAGGAAGGCTGTGGAAGGGGCTGGAACGTAGGTTCGGTCGGACACTTCCTCCAAGGGTGCCTGCCAATATCTGCAGCCTTGGAGAGAGGGATTCACTCAGCAGGCTGGTTGCAACTCTTCCGTCTTCTCTGTTATTATTTACAGCCCCAGCCCGGACTCCAAAATGCCTTGCAAGAATCATTTATAAGCATCGTTTCCATAATGCCTTGAGAATACAGAAGTGATCAGCACCGCCTCTTCGAAGAAGGGAAAACAAGACAGGGGGGAACGAGGGGGTTCCTGCCTCGGCCCGCACCTCAGGCCCGGAATGGACACAGCGCAGCAGAGCTTCTGACTCTGAGAAAGGAGGGGAGAGGGGGGAAACGGGGATATGAATCAAAGAGCAGATTTGACTCACATAATTGTTCATGTGGAGCCACTCTTTAGAAATCTAAAACAGACTTAAAGCTATTGAACGCCCTCCGTGAACATGGTCATTTACCCCTCAAAAATTCTAAATCGGAATGTCTAACCACTATGCCGTACACCTGAAACTAATATAAAACAATATCAAATGTCAACTCTAATGAAAAAAATAAAAATTAGGAAAAACATTCTAAGTTAGTACAACTTCTCTTTAAAAAAAAAAAAACCAACTTTAAAAGACAAAACGTCTACTGACTGCCTACCAACAACAAAGCACGTCAGATAACAAGTCTGGATATGTGAACACCACTGGGATTTTCATGTCAGAGCTCGGCCTCCAAGGTCCTGGTCATAGTGGAGAAATGTTGGGGCCACCGACCGGTCAGTCTCTGGCACTGACGTCATACCCTGGCAGACTGTTTCAGGTTCTCCTCAGCTCCACTAAACACCTGGACGATGGCATCCAGTGTGTCAGTGGGACCTCATCTGTCACATGTGAAGACCCATTCATACTTCCTGCCCATTTCAGAGACAACTTGGGGGCACCAAGTTTCCTAAACCACTGAGTATGATGACATCCCTGCCACACAGCATCTTCTGGGCCTGCTTTTCTTGCTCTGTGAGTGTGTCCATACCCACCTCAGACCCAAGCGAACTCACACGTTCCCTGGACCCTGATTCAAAACTGAGTTTCCCCTACACACTGTCCTCACTGTCCTGGGGCACTGTTGTAGGGACTGGAGTTCACACCTCAGCTTGTCCTTCATCACAGCACTTAACACCACAGAGAAACCATCCGTCTGTGTTTCCTTCCCTCCCCTCCCCCACCCCCAGACCTGGAGCTTCCTCTCTGGACCCCCAGCTCCCAGCCTGTGCCTCTCTCCTGCAAATATTCCTGGTATCATTATTTCTTCAAGGGAGGGACCAGCTAACCTGGGGTCTTAGGTCAGGGGATTCCTAGAAGCAGACCCCATCTCGTGCACATGATTTACCGAGGAAGCGTTTTCAGGAGAAACCCATTAAGGGAATAAAGGAAACAGGACCGGGAGTGACGTGGGTTCAGCTGGAGTCCAGCCACAGCCTCATCCCATGGGAGATGCAGGGTGTGAATAACTCCAAGGAGTTGTCCCACTTTGAGACAAGCAGGCCAGACCTTTGTACCCTGTGCCAGTCAGTCATGGCCGGCCACCCTGTAGTATGGGAGGACGGGCTGAGCTCCCATGCATTTCCCTGCAAGAGCGACTCTCAGGACTGGGGAATGGCTAAGACCCGTCGCCAGTAAAAACCATAACATGAGATAAAGGACATCCTGATGGGTACCAACAGCGTCCACTACGCCTGCCCTGTGTTTGGACTTGAAGAAGCTCCTGACTGTCACCTTCTCCCACCCACCTCAGGCTGGAGGAAGCACTGCCCACATAGTATCACCAGGTGCAGCGCAAGGCTGAGCTGCAGGAACGGAGACTGACTTGCCTAACCTCTGGACCAGTCAAAACCCTGGAGCTGCTGCACAAAGGATCCATTCCTCTTCCTTTTCACAGACACCCCTGACACACACACAGGAGTTTCCAGCCTCCCACAGGAGGCCTGCCCAAGAATAAATGTAATTAACCAGGTTCGCGTCCGGTGAAGAGGGCAAACATCAAATCTTCAAGAAACTCAAGCAAGCAGGAAGAGGCATCCGAAGCCCACTCTGAAGAGAGAATCTCTTGTTCCTAGCTCTTGGTTCCTCCCAGCTCCAGTTCCCTCATTTCTTCTCTGCCTGTCAGGGAGCGTGAAGAACACATGTCGGTCAATCGGGTCCCAGAGCATCCCTGGGACGCTGGCTAATCTCTTACAGTTCCAGCCTAGAGACTAAGTGTCTCTTAGCTTATTTATCCACTGGAAAGTCCCAGAGGGAGGTGGGCAAATGCAGAACAAAAAAGTGGCAACCCCTGGCATGGAAGTCCATGGGAAGATGAAGAACCTCCCCCTTCAGTGGTTTGTGGGGTTTTCTAAACTGTCTTCCTGTTGTATAGCAGGAACAGGCCCCATTCCTCTCCCTCCTCAGCTCCCAGAGTAAGATGGGAGGTGGGTGACAACAGCTACTTTATAGGACTCAGGCAGTCCCAGTGTCTAAGAAATATAGCTAGGAAAAGAGACAGGCTTGGGGAGGGGAAGGCTTTCCACAGAAAATATCCAGCGGAGTCACCCCACCAAGCCACTCCCTGACCAGCACGAGGGACTCAGCAGAAACCAAATGGGGAAGGAGGAACAGCGAGCCTTGAGACAGGATACGATATCTCAGAGGTTCTAATGCTGGATGCTCATCAGACTCCGCCGGAGTGGAGATGAGGCAGGGGGTGAGTGTTGGCAGTGAGAGAGGTGGATTTAAAATTCCAGACATCCAGGCTGTAACTCAGACCAATTTCATCAGACCCTATGGGCGGAGCCCAGGCATGAGCATTGCTAAAGCCTTCCCAGGTCATGCCAGTGTACGACCAGGCCTGAGTCCAGCGTGAAATCTGATAGGGATGGAGCTGTGTAGACTGAGGACACCGCCAAATGCCTCTCAAAGCAGCATTTCAAAACCGGAGAAAATAGGATTGTTCTAAAAGCAAACAATTTTAGCGCCCTCCCCTCATAAGGGGCCAGTGTAGAGCATCCCAGAGGGCTGGTGTATGCAGGCACAGAGCCAATCCAAAGGGTCCTGTCATGCAAAGCAGGGCACTACACCACAGAAGCCAGGAAGCCAGCCCCAGGCCCCAGATGCAAAGGAAATGCTCGCTGGAGGCCCGCAGCTTCCCCTTTTGGGGCCTGTCCCCACCTCTTCTCTGAACCCTGCCCTGCCTCTGGGGACAATCTGGAGTTCCTGGGTTGAAGAAGAAAATTATATACACAGTGCTTCATACTATAGTGTTAAAGACTGCCCTATCGGGTCTGCTGAAGGACTCTGCTTTGTATAACCAAGAAGCTTTGAAAGAGGAGATATTACTGACCCCTCCATACTTCAGGCCCCTGGTATGGGGGCAGGAAGAAGTGTCAATGGCAAACAGGAAACCCCAGCCCTATTGCGCCACACGAGGAAGGAGGCTTGAGCTACAGCCTGGGGCCCTGCCAAGATCTAGAGATTACAAGAAATTGCACCTCATGGTTCCTGAACCTGAGCTTGTGCTGGACATGGGCAAAACTGGACAGCCTTGGAAGGAAACAGGGCACACTTTGCCTTCTGCCTGCATGTTTTATTCAATAAAAGGCCTGTCTGTGTCCTCTCTGGGATCTGTTCACCCCACTGATCCCCCTCCCCTAAATTTATACCTCCATTCCCTTTCCTACTCCAGCTGTCCGGGCCCCCAGTGACCTACCACACATCTCTCCCACTCTGCTCAGAAACGGATGTAAGCAATACCACCAGAGGGAAGGTTAAGGTCAAGTGTTATAGGTGTATGTACTGCACTTTGCCTATGATTGTGAATAAAAGGCTTTGCCCTTCTCCACCCCAAAAGAATGTTAAGTATCATGGAAGAGGGAGTGGAAGGCATTTGAGAAAAGACTGGCTTGTCCTGCCTAAAAAGAGATAGCATTTACCTGGTGATAGGTAGAAAGGGTTTAGCTCAAGAGAACTGGCAGAAGACTAGTCGCAGGAGGCCCTGGACACCTGCTTCCCCATAAATCAGGAGTAGAATAATCACAGTATTATTATTGTGCTAATAAAACGACAACAAATGTGAATAAGAGAGGAGCCATAAATGAGAGCTTATTATGGGCTATTACCTGCTTTGACCCATTTAATCCCACAACAATCCATGAAGAAAGAAACCTCAGTATCCCTATTTTGCAGATGAAACAATTAAGGCAAAAAAAAAAAATCAAAGTAACGTATCTAAAACACGCAACCAGGAAGGGGCAAAACCAGGACTATCTGGCTGCAAAGCAGAACCCCTGTCTGCTACAGTTTCTCTTGAGGTGAAGGGGAAGAGATTTAGACTAAAAATCGCCTGATCCAGCCAATTTTGGCAGAGTGGTTCTCATACTTGAGTATCAGAATGCCCTGCACAGCTCCTTAAAACACCGATTCCTGCTCCTCCTTCTCCCAGTTTCTGTTTGCATACTTCTGGAGTGAAGTCTGAGAATGTGTATTTTTAATAAGCTCCCAAGAGATACTGGTGTTGCTGGTAACAAGACTCCAAAAGCTTTATCTTATTCCTTACAGGAACCTGCAGGGAAGGCTTTATTTTCACCACTTTACAGATGAGGAAACAGAAGGTCCCAGAGGTCAGGCAACTTGTCCAGGTCAGAGCTGACATAAACCCAGTGCTCCTTCTATGGTGCCCCAGCTAAGCACTGGATATGAAGGCTCCGTGCAGGACAGGCAGGTGCAGGCCGGCTTTGGCCTCCAGCCACAGCAGGTCTGGGAGTCCTGGGAAAGGGAGGTGGGTGGGTGACTGGCCAAGGACAAGCTCTAGGAAAAGCAGACCCAGCAGGGGCCAGGGATCGAGACCCTGTTCAGGGACTGGGGCACTTGCAATGGCACAGAGCGACAAACCCAGTCATGCCTCTCCTTTTGTCTAAAGAACAAGCTGCCTGTCCCCCATCTGTGAAAAAGCCCAGGGGCCTGACTGATGACAGGTATAATGCCCCTGCTGACAGACAACCTCACTTCCCCCCGAAAAGGCAGCCCCACCTGGCCCACCTGCCAGATGAGGAACTGAGATCCAGCGGTGGCCAAGCTGGGATCCCCCCAGTAGTGTGGTCTACAAAGCCCTGTTCTTTCCCAGGGCCTCGGCCTTGCTGCTCAGGCTTTCTTTCATAGGTCTGAATTCCTGGTAGGACTGGGGAAGATCTGAGCAAATGATCCTGGGATCCCTGCCTAAAAGTCCTGCCTCTCACTCCCACAACATTGGGGTGTGGGACCTGGAAGTCACCAATGAGACCTACCCAATCACCTCATAGGCCCCGACGAGCAACTCCTTGTTTGTAGGGAAGTCCCAACAGTTTCCATGAGCTTTTGACATTCTGAACACATGTTTAGGAAGAAACCAAAAAGCCCTTAGCTTCATGTTAAAGAATCAGGGTGTTGGAGAGGGACCAAAAAAAAGGCATAAAGGAAGTAAGAACTCCAGATGGAGAAATCTGTGTGTGAGCGCACGCAAGTCAGACTCTGGCCCAGAAAAGCCAGAGACCTAGAAAGCTAACCCCCTCATATCTACAGACCCTGGGAAAGGCACAGACACGTCTGCCTCCCTAACGCGGCACCTACATCACCTTCAACAAGAGAAGCCTTGCCAAGATGCATCCCATGTTCAAGGTCGGCAAAGTGTGAAACTCCCTGGGACTGAATTGCCCGAGAAAAGAGTGGGAAGTTGGAGGAGGCAGCACTGTATCTAATAAAGCAAATAAGACGAAGCAATTCTTGATCTGCATTTCTCAAAACCTAGAACTACGTTATAGGGGAGTTTCATGTCCTAACTGGGGAAGGGCAAATTAAGTTTTCCTCTGGCCCAGTAAGTAATTATGGAATGTGAGTGGAGCTCCATCCCACCAGGAGTGGCGGAGGGGGCTCACTCGCCATCTGTGGATTAGTGTCTCAGCTCTGCAGGGACATACAGACTTATTCAGGCAGGTGAGGAGGGGCCACCTCCACTTCCCCATTTCCTACAAGCGCAGGTTTCTTTCTGGCCACACTTCCTGTTTACTGAGTGGTTTCTCTGAGACTCGTGTCTGACCTCACATCCCCTTCCTCAGGGAACCCCAGCAGTTCTTCCTTTTTTGGTGCTAGAGGCCGAGACTCTGACTTTGTGGGTAGAGATCTTGGGGTTTCCTCTCCTTGCTACCTGGGGCCAGGGTTGGAAACCCAGAGCCGACTGCTGGCCTCCTCCACTCCCAGAAAGGAGCTTCCTTGCACTAGAGAAGCAGGAAGGCGGGAAGAGTGAAGGGAGGACCCCCATGTGCAGAGCCCTTCTCAGGGGCGGCCATTGTGGTGCACCTTACATCCACCTTCTTGAACCTCGTTAACACCCCACAACACTCATCGACGCCACACGGGGAAATCCACCCTCAGAGCTCAGACCCCTAGTCGTGCCAGGAGAGGCAGCACATCTGGGGGTTTCCAGAATATTTCCAGGAGGCTGAGGGGAAGTTTTCCACAAAACTACATTCACACCCTCCCCTGTCTGCCCTGTGCTCAGCTGACTAATCCTAACAGAAAACCAGCACCACAAAAAAATTGAACTTCTCCTCAAAATGCCCTTCAGAAGCTATCTATCTATGTAAAATCTTTACATTTCCCTAAGTTTCTGGGAGTATAAGAGCAGCCACCACTGGGTGACAGAAAACTGGCGCAGCCAGTTAAAGAACGTTCTGGAGAGCCCAGTGGGCATGTGTGTGTCCCTCCCAGACCCATATCCTCTCACCAGCTTGCTGGAGGGCCGGGCCGGCCCTTATGCAAGCTCACTTAATGAGGAACTCAAAGCATTTTCCGTAGACCTAGGCGTCCCAGAGCAAAGCCACTTGACCCACTCCCATGACCCCTGAATAGAGCTGTTGAACCTGATTTCCGAGTACTAGGTCCCCAAGATTCCTTACCTCCTTTTACCTCAGACCTGACCTGAAGCATATGCACCACCTTCGCTGCCCCACTCCCACCCCCATTGCACCCTATCACCAATTACTCCATCACATACACAATCCATCAAATACATGAGACACACCCTTGTCCCAAATGTCCATATGATCAACTGTGATATCCTATATGGAGCTTTAGGAAGAAAGCACTGATTATCTGAGGCTACCGCCCATCTCTCCAGAGTAATTGGGGTCTTATGGGCCCCACTAGCTAGTCTTCCCTGCACCCCAGCCAGGCTGATTCTGCCTGTGGACAAAGCATTCATCAGTCATACACACCGTCGTCATGCGGCTATTTAGCAGCATTTGGAACACACAAAGGATGCTTGAAGTAGAAAGATGAGGCTCTCCTTCTCAATCTTCAAGGAAGATGGTCTCAACCACCCACTCCACCTTGTGTGGACCTCACTCACTACAGGACAGCTGTCAGGCCTGCGGCAGAGTGAACTCCAAGTACACGCTCTCAATCCCACCACACACAGAAAGCCCTGAGATGAGACGATGGGGCGGCAGCAAGCCTGGGGCTTGAAGCCCAGCTGCCAATGACCAGCCAGCCACAAATGAGGTCAGCTGCAGGCCAGAAGGACTGCACCCAGATGCCTGCCTTTGACCCCCACTCCAGGGGATGGCGGCAGGGGCAGGAAAGATGGCCAAAACCTTGTGGCCCTGCCTGAAGGGAAACCACCAGACGAGACACCACAGCGCTCTCCCAGGCTTTCTTTCTCTTCCTCTTTGTTCTACAAGAAAACACTTTTTTAATTTTAAAAATATAAGTAAGCAAAAAGATTATGGCCCACCAAAGAACAATTAGTGAATCATTCCACTTTTACGAGGTACCTAGAATACACAAATTCATAAGGGGAGTAAGCACAGAGATTACCAGGGGCTTGGGGGAATGGAGAGTTAGTGTTTAATAAGTACAGAGTTTCTGTTTGGAACGATGGAAAAGTTCTGGAAATGAATAGCAGCATTGGTCATACAGCATTGTGAATGCACTTAATGCCACAGCTATGGTTGAATTTTTGATGTCCTCCCAAAACTCATATATTGAAGTCCTAACCCACAA
The DNA here is from genome assembly GCA_003508835.1 of Eonycteris spelaea. Classification (NCBI taxonomy): domain Eukaryota; kingdom Metazoa; phylum Chordata; class Mammalia; order Chiroptera; family Pteropodidae; genus Eonycteris; species Eonycteris spelaea. Next base: position 2,138,902 of record PUFA01000110.1, read on the forward strand.
TGTAATGGTACAGTCTCCCTTGGTATCCACAGGGAATCAGTTCCAGACCCCCGCGGATACCAAAATCCTCAGAAGCTCAAGTTCTTATTAAAATGGCATAGTATTTGCATATAACCTATACATATTCTCCTATACACTTTAAATCATCTCTAGATTACTTATAATGCCTAATACAACGTAAATGCTATGTAAATAGTTGTTATATTGTTTTTGGGGAATAATGACAAGAAAAAAATGTCTGTACATGTTCAGGACAGATGCGACCACCCTAAACCTAGCTATATGCTACATGTCAGCAATAATATAACTTTTTTCAAATACGTTCCATCCACAGTTGGTTGAATCCCTGAATGTGATACCTACAGATATAGAAGGCCAACTGTGTTAGGAGGTGGGACCCCTGGGAGATGATTCGGTCAGGAGGGTGGAGCCCTCATGAATGAGATCAGTGCCCTTCTGAAAGAGACCCCAGAGCCCCTTAGCCACTGCCACCAGGTGAGGATATAATGATAAGTCTGTGACCTGGAGGAGGACCTTCACTTGACCCTGCTAACACTCTGATTTTGGACCTCCAGCCTCCAGAATTGCAGAAATAAATTTCCGTTGTTTATAAGTCACTCAGTCTATAGCACTTTGTAATAACAGCCACAATAGACTTAGACAGCCACTGAATTATACACTTTAAAATGGTAAAAGTGTAGATTTTATGTTATGTATATTTTACCATAATCAAAAATAAAAAATATGTAATATGAAAAGAAAGCTTAGATCAAAATCTCCCCAAATTCCACCACTCAGAGACAATCACTATTAACAATTTGCCAAACCTCCTTCCTAAATAGATGTTTTATAAATATAGCACATTGGTAACCTGCTCTTTAGAAATATATATTTTCCATGTTAATAAATATACATCTATATCCTACATTCTTTGTAGCCACGTGCTATTTCAATGTATAGATATACCATAATTAACAGGTTTACAATTATTGGGCATTTAGTCTCCATTTTCTTTGTTATTGTGGTGGTTATGGTTATTATTATAAATAATGCTGCAAAGGACATTACCATGCACGTATTTTTCTGCACTTGTCCAACTGTATCCTTAGGATAAGAATTCCTGCAGGTGGAGTGGCTGAATCAGGGACTCCCTTGGGACGATTGTCAACAAAGCATTATGAGTAAAACCACACTAGAGATGTTGAATTCTGTCATATAAAAAATCTCTTTATCCACGTGGGCTTTTCTTGGATTCCACTTGGGTGCCTCTGACACTACACAGTAGTTCAGGAACTTAGGGACTGTCCTTTCCATAAAACACCAGGCCCATACTCCCTACCCCCACCCCCACGACTTCCTCTGGGGACACACTATGCCTGTGTCATGAAGTGAAACTGGTACACAAGGAAAGTAGAATTTTAGTGGGTTAATGTTTACTGAATTCCCTTGTGCCAGAAGGAATGACAATACAATACCAAAACTCTACGATGGCCCAGTGCTGGGTCACCCATGGTAAGCAACGTAAGTGTGAACATATGAAATGTTTTCTTTTGTTAAAGGTTTGTTCTTGTGTAGACAGAAGGAGAATGCAATGGACTCTTCCTAACAAGACCAAAGGTTGGATGGGACTTGTACAATCATCTCACCCTTAGCACTAGAGATAGGGAAAGTGAGGCCCCCAAAGGCTCATAGCATACACATTTCAATAATCATTAAATGAACCCCAGAAGAGTCTCATACACAGTGGATCTGCCAGTTCAGGGCAGAGGGTATGTTCATTTAAACATAGCCCAAATTTTGACACCAAGTACAGTTCTTATCCTCCTCACCCCATGTACAAAATTAGAAATCAAGATCACTGAGGTCACACACATCCCAGCTCAGACATGGCGAGATGTGTGCTGAAGTTGGCTCTCAGGGGCTGACAGAGCACATCTCCTCCCAGCTCAGTGTGAATGATGCCAAGTTAGTAGCTTGAAATCTGCCACAGTGGGTATATTTATACTATAAAAACCACCAAACACCACAAAACAGGGTTTTTTTTCCCCTCCCTGCAGAGCCAGTTGTCAAACATTTATCAGCATATCAGCATATTTCACATCACAATCTGGATGTGAAAACCAGGAGTAGGTGACCTCAATGTCCTCACCTAATCTAAGGACAACATTGTAATTCTCCATGGTCCATCATAACACTCACTCCCAAATATCACAGCCCCTTTTATACTCACCAATGAGCCTGCAAATGTTTGACTGAATGCTTGCTGTCTGCCCAGCTGAGCACATAGCACAATACCCAGATGGGATAGCTATCATTTCCATCTTACAGTTGGGGAAACTGAGACTCAGAGACTTCAAATACTTTTTTATCTATGGACTAAAGCTTGTCTTAGGTTGGTGTCACCTAGAAGTTGACTGCTCTAAGATAAGCATTCAAGTGCCAGTGGAAGAGAGTGAGAAAGTGAACACGAAGTAGCGACTAGAACTCAGCCTTGTTAGGTAACTCTGAGAGCCAGCAGACTGTCCCAAGAGAGACATAGGGGAGCTGGAGTATTTATGCACCTTCTCCTGTCAGTCATTCTTTGAGGCCAAAGGAACGTGGGAAGGGTGCTGACACACAATACCACACAGCTAGAAAACAGCTAGTAAATGCAATTCAGTACTGTTTTCAATTACTTTTAAAGACATAAACAGCTCACCAAACACTTAACTGAGTGCCAACTATGGGTAAAGCACCATGCCGATGAAGTAAATCTACTTTGCCAAATCACTATTGATTGACACGTCCAATAAAAATGCAAGGTATCCTTTTGCCAATTTTTATCAATACAATAGAAAAAGCCCTTCTAAGTCACTTTGCTCATCCCACAGGAATCAGCCAAATGCCCTTCCCCACCCTCTTCTCCTGAGAGAGGTGGCCCTCTCTGGTTCAGCCACGGCTGCCTTGGGCCGGAGTTTGGCAGCCTCAAGCTGTCATCCCAACCTGTGATTACAGACTCCTGTGATTACAGCCATCCCAGGGATGACTCCAAATGACCCCTTGGTCACCCAGTCAGCCAAATCTGAAGGCTATCCATGTTGACTGTGCCCTGTTTGTCCTGTGCCTCCTGCCCCGTCCCCTCCCTTCGACGTCCTCCATGGGAACCCACAAGCAGGCCAAATAAATGAAACCACAATCATGGGCCTGTGGGAGCTTACCCCAACTTAAGGATTTATTTAAAATTCTTCTTGAGAGGCGGGGAGGTGTTTAAATAGGACAGTGTGTCATTTGGCTAAATCACTGGACCACACTGCGAAGAGTGGTGGGAGGGGCCTGCTGCCCTGGTTTTATAAAGCCAGCTATAGCAGTTCTCGGCAACTATGACTTGAAGACAGAGACTGGATGTCTTGTTCTATTCCAAGAGCGTGGAGGAGACCTACTCAGTTTCTCACTCTGGGGGAGAGGAAAAGGTGCTTTTGGATGACCCAGGGAGCATTCCACCCTCTGCATGGGGTTCTCTGGCAACTTGATCCCACCTCTACACCCCCAGTGAGCACACTTCCTGCCAAAGTATCCAAGAGAGGACTAAAAGCAATAATCAGGCCAAGGTCCTCTTGTGCTTTGGTGACAGGACCCCTTCCTGGCAAGCTCCACAGTCCAGACCTTAGCAGTCCAGCAGAGATGCCAAGATGTGCGGTCCTGGGCACCTCTCCAGCCAACTCTCTCGGCCATTCCTAAGCAGTTCAAGCACAGAAGGCAGACACAAGGCTTGGCTCCGGCGTACCAGGAAATAGACGAAGAAATCAAAGCAAAAGCAGCAGATGACTGAAAGGTCCCAGGTCGGCAAGTACATCCAAGAATGAGGACTAAGGGGTTGAAAATAAGGTGTAAGGTTGTCTACCACTCCCAACTGACTCCTAAGATAACACAAACTGAAGAGAGAGCATGAACCTCCAAACAGAAGACATGAAAAAATGCAGAGAGGTGGGCTTTGGAGCCCCAGGGACACAGTCGGACCACCCTTCAGAAGGTGGGAATGCTGCCAGCTGGAAGCACAGCAGGGGCAGGTACTGCCCACTCAGCCGGGTGCAGAAGATACACCTCCACCTTCCCCTGGAGGAGGGCATGGCTAAGGACCCCAGATTCCCTGGCTTCTTTCAGCCAGGCTCCCCAAATGTGCTCCTCATCATTCTAACAGATTTCACCCGCAAAAAATGACGGAAGAGGAACATGGGATATGTCTAGGCTGCACCCCAAATGCTGTTCAGTCTCCCTAATACTCCACTTCTGCTCTCTCATCTTCTGAAGCAAGACTCAGCTCCAGCTCCCAAACACAAACAATCCCGAACTGTACCAGCCCAGACGCCCAGGTGCCCGGGTGGGCTGCCTGCCATGCCTCCATCTCCTTCTCCCAGGGCAAGAGCTACCATCTTTCCAAAACCACCCCACTCTGAGCTCAGCCATCGTTCGAGGCCCCTTTTCTATCCCGCAGAGTCACACTGGATTGCCACAGCTCCCAGGCATCAGCTGACCTGTGCAGAGGAGAAAGCACAGCTGGTGCCCAGACTCATGGCCCCAGCCCAAAGTCTCTGATCCCAAATGGGCACCTCCTAAGCCAACTCCACACTTAGTCTCTGGGACACTGTATTGGGACACAAGCTTAAAAAAAAAAAAAAAAAAAAAAAGAATGAACTCTCCTCGAACAATCCAACATATCTTACTCCTGAGAAGTTTTCTTTAATTCTTCAGACGGCCTGATGAAAAAGTTCTCAGTAAGTAAGTGTAGATTGATAAGGAAAATAATTCCAACTCTAGATTCCTCATCCAGATGCTCCGGAAAGAAGGCCCCTGGCTCTAACTCACAGGCAGCTGTTTAAAAGAATCATTGTTTCTAATTCTTTCCTCCCATTGTACCAAGATCAATGGTGGCAGGAACCCAGTCCTGCTCCAAGATAAATTATTATTTGTCAGCTAATTGCTTCAAAAATTCATTCATCACATGTAAGGTACTTACTATAAACGGCCTCTGTCCTCTGGGAGAACACGTTCTAGGGACCCGGATTCCGGACACCTGGGAATGAAGTGCGTGGAAACATTGAGAAGCCTCGAGCTCAGCTCCTCCTGTCACGGAGGCTCAGAGCTGCTGTGAACAACTCGGGGCCCACAGATGGCCCCTGGATAAGATGGCACCCTTGGTCTCCTTGTCAGGCCACCGCACCTCTCTGCTGCGCCCACGGCTCTCCCAGCTTAAGGGCTGAACGCAAAGCAGGCGCTCAAAATGCAGAAGTGGCCGGGGTCCGATCAAGGCACCTGCCTCTGTTGGGCGCAGAGGACGCGAGCTGAGCCCCCCAACGACCTCAGACACCAGTTCCGGAGGCGGGCGAGAAGACTGCAAAGGGGAAGTGCCCGAAGGAACGGGGGCCCTCCTGCGCACCCTCGCCCTTCGGAAGTCAGAGGGAGCCCGCCGGGTAGGCTGGAACCCGCCTCCGGGAAACCTTCCGTTGGGCGGGGAAGAAGGGAACGGGATTGCGGTCGGGCACTCCTCAGGACTATCGGGGCCTGCCATCCCTGCACCTGCTGCCGGGCCGCACCTCGCCAGGTAGTCCGGTGGATAGAGAAGAGAAGGAAGAACGCCAGGGGTCGGAGGGGGAAATCGAGCTTGGAGCTACAACTTTCTCTGGCCGGAAAACTGGCGGGCTGCGGCCCCGCGCCTACGCGGCCCCTGTGGAGAGGATACCCTCGGGAATCGCCCGTGTCTGGGGAACCAGGGAGGAGACCAGGCGCAGTCGAGGACTGAGGGGCAGACCTAGACCAGGCAGGCGACACTGTGGGACAACTTTCGGCAGGAGGCGGGCAGAGGACAGGCGAGAGAGGACCTCCCGGTAGCCCTCACCTTGCGTCCCGCATCCCGCGCCTGCAGCCTCGCGCCCCACGCCCCGTGCCCCGCGTCTTGCCTGCGTGCCGAGCCAGTTGCATCTCGCGCGCGCCTCGAAGCCCTTGGAGTTGGAAAGTGGGGTGCCACAACCTGGTGGCTTCTCCAGCCCGCGCGTCGGTCAGAGGTCCGCGGGCCCAGCTCAAATCCAGCCGGGCCCGGCAGGCGGCGGCCTCGCGATTGGGGGTCTGGCGCCCCGCCCTCCTCCCTCCCGCTCCACCCCTCCTCGCCCTTTTGCTCTCCCCAAAGCCTTTATCTGCCCCTATCCGGTCCGATCGTGCTCCGTCCTCCTCTTTCTTTCGCACTCCATCTCTCCCCACACCCCTCTTCCCTCGCCTTTCTTCCTCCCCTCCTCTCCCGCCTGCCCTCCCCCCTGGGGGGCGGAGCTTCTCCCCTCCCTCCTAGACAATGCTGTGGCTGCGCGTCCCCTCCTTCCCCGCCCGCAAGACGGGGCTTGGGCTGCCAGCGCCTCTTCCGGGCTGAGAATGGGGGTGGGGTTGAGAGGAGGGGGTAAGATTGTGAGGGTGAGAAGGATGAGCTGGCTCTCCTCACCCTATTCTCCCCAAACCCCTCGTCTCACCCCACGCTGTGACAGCCACTCCCTGGGAACAGTCACACTGCCCCGCGGAGCCCACCTCTAGCGCTCCAGATTTCTCAGTCAGAAGATGTAGAATTTTTCTTTTTTTCCAACACCCAGGCTTATTCCAAAAAGGGTTTGAACAGGGAGTTTTAGCAGGGACGAAGCCAGGCCCCTTCTACTTCGCGGACTGGCAGACGTGACAGTAATGTGAAAGAGGCCAAGTGTCTTTGTCCACCTCTAACCTCCCCTTCTTATCCATCCCTGGACCTCTCGAGGGGCTCTCAGTGCACAGGAAGCTTTAGAGCACCCCAGCTGTGGGGGCCACTTATCTGTTCCCTCCTTATCAGAATTCTCCCCCACATACAAACCCCAACTCTGCAGACTCAGTCCCCAAGCCAAAAGGAAAGGGACCTAACCTTTAATGGGGTAGCCAACCACCAGAATACAGCTAATCGGTAGCCAACCATTAGGATGCAGCAAGACCAGCTCATCCCTCCTGGAAGCCAAACATTCTTTACTAAATTCATTGTTTGGATCTTGGAATGTGTCTCCCTTAGAAACAATGTTATAAATGGTGATCTGCTTCCAGGCCAGCCACAAAAGTCTTTTGAACCCAAAACGCAGCTGTGGGGTGGTGCTGAAAACTGTGTCAGCTACTCAGAAACAAGGAGGACACTGACCAGCTTTTTCTATAGGAAAAAAATTATCTCCTCATTCTTTCCCCTCTAGCTATGAACACAAAGCTCCTCCATTAATTTCCTCCTCCAGCCACTACACTGTATTAGTTAAGCTTCTTTCCTTTGCAGGTAACATGAACACCCTCAGAGGACTGTATTCTGAGGACGTGGGGGTTTCCAGATAGCCTCAGGGTCAGAGCTGCAGGGAAAGCTCTGTAAAAGACAAATCCAGAGCTGGAGGGCTTCCAGTAACCCAGGAAGTCCTCTGTGAGGAGCCAAATCTTCCCTTTCATCATATACTGCCCTTCCCTGCACTCCAAACACATGACAAAGGGTGGCCATCACTTGTATCACTGGAGCTTGAAGCTCCCTGTTGAAGCAGCTAGGCCAAGCTAGAATGCCCAAGTCTCTACTCCAATCTCCTAGGAGAGCAGCTCATTGGCCCAGCTTAGATCAGGTGACTATACTATGACTGATTAACTGGGGCCAAGTGTGGGCTTCCATTGTCCAAAGTAGGCTGCCAGGAACCCTGACCCTATGCCCTGCTTAAAACGAAATCCATTCCTTCTACTTATATTCTCTATCTTGATGAACAAATTGATTGATTGGTTCAGGATACCAGAAAACCTCTTTCTTTTCATCACACTCCCCACACGAAGCCACAGGAGAGAAAGAAATAGGCCCCTATTCATCGAGGCAGTGTAGGGACAATATATTTGTAGGAGGGATAGTATTTTACAAATATTAAACTGATACATTAGAGCCCCTTAAACTCTGTTTCTGCAGCCCCCCAAACCCAGCCCCCAAACTGGACCAGGAGACACACAGATAAGCATTACCTAGAACTAGTCCTCCAATAGAAATGCAAGTGAACCACAGGTGAGGTTTAAAACTTTCCAGCCACATTAAAAAGAAGAAGAAGCAGGTGAAATTAATTTAATAATATATTGAACTTAAACCAAAATACCAAAATATTACCATTTCAACATGTAGGCAATATAAAGAAATTATTTTTTACATTTTATTTTTCTACTAAAGCTAAAACCAGGTATGTATTTAAACTTCAGCTCCTCAATCTAAATATTAAATTTTCATTAAAAATACTTTATGTTTAAATTTTATAAAATTTCTACTTGGAAAAGTAGATTCGCATACCTAAATTGGTCCAAACAACTTGCTTAAAAGTTTCCCAGTAACTGAATTGAGTATTCGTGTTTTAATTTAAGGTTTAATTAGTTAAGATTAAATAAACTTAAAATTCAGTTCCACTAGTCACATTCTAAGTGCTCAATAGTCACATGTGGTTAGTGGCTATCATACTGGGACAGCACAAGTTTAGGGAGCAAGGAAGTCACAGATGAGCTCAGAGTCTCAAAGCTGACCTCCCTTATCTTTTTAGCAGAGCAGTGGCAGAAAGAAAATGATTTTCCAAATTCCTTTGTGTCTCCGTATAACATCTCAAGAGGCAGGTTTTACCAGTAGATCAGAGTTCTCCTTTATGCCTGAGTAGAAGCAGGATATTCAGAGAAGTGAGAGTCCAAAGCTTACTCTTCTGTTCCCAGTGGATTCTGGAAAAAGGAGGAAGTGGGAGACACAAACAGTCAGAAATGCCATACCTTCCCTGTGCAACCTTCAACCATGGAGGGGGAAACCGGAGTTCTGGGGATAGCGGAGAGGGGACTGCCACACTGGCTGCTCTCCCCTGTTCTCAGGCATTGACCTAGGGGAGGGTACAGCCTTTATTGAAGTCAACTCAGTGGTTCCACAGAGGGAAAGTCTGGGTTTAGCTCTCTGGGCTCACCCCACAATTTCTGTGTGGCATAGACGTGATGCAGAAGTTCCCCTGGCTCCCAAGGACCAGGGGCCTCAGAAGGAAGCTAAAGCGTGAGTCACAGCCTTCCACGGGGCCCGACTTAGTGTGGGTTTTCTTGCCTTTCTTCCTCTCCTTGCATTCCACCATTCTCACATGACACCATCCTCACATGCCACAAGAGACCAGAAGACAGAAGCTCCCCCAAAGACCTATCTAGGAGAGAGACGGGGAAGGAAAGAACTCTGAGAGAATTTTTACCTAAGGAGATCAGTGGAACTGTTTCTCTTACTGCATCAGACTTTTTTTTCTCTCTCTGCTATACAGGATGTAAGAATCTACAAGAAAGATCTAATGAGTTATAAAGAAAAAAGGAAGCTTAAGCAAGTTCTGCCACTGGGACCCGAAAACATGTGGACATGTCTGACACACTGGTCTGGTGGGCTAGCTAGAGATGTGTTTGAGAGGTGAGGAGGAAAGGCCCTCTTGAGAGATCATTTTCATTCTGCAAAAAGAAGAAACCAACTTTGGTCCAGTAACAAAGCTTTAGCTGACAGAGGGAAGTGAGATTGTCACTCAACTTTGCCCCTAACCTGGCCCATAGACACTTTGTAAGGGGAAGGAGGTTCCTGGGAAGATGGAAGAAACTCTCAGTTACAACTCAAATGACTGTTTCATAACCTCAGGGATGGATACTCTGGGGCCCAAGCAGCCATGCTTTAGGGACCTCCGGCTAACTAACACTTAAGGGACCCACTCTCAATATTTCAAAGGCTGGGTATATTGAAAACATTACCCAGAACCCAATGGATAGTTTGCCAAAATGGTTACAATTATTCCTTTCCCTGCATACACTTTGCAGTTCCTCCCACAAAAAGTTGGCATCTGCTTCCTCACCTTGATTCTGGACATTGTGACTTGCTTTGGCCAATACAATGTGGCAGAAGTCATAACGTGCCTTTTCAGATCCTGGGTCTCAAGAATCCTTGCGTTATCTGTGTGCCATGTGAATAAGCCTGAACTATCTTTCTGGAGGAGGAGAGACCACATTGCCCAGAGCCAATGCCCCAGACAAGTGAGAGACCTCACCAAATCAGTAAAGCCCCCCACCCAACCCAGAGCTGATCGATGCATGAGGGAGCCAGCTGAGTCTAGCCCAAATAGCCAATCAATAAAAGTACAGGCTAAATCGATGGTTTTCATTTAAGCCACTAAGGTTTGGGGTAGTTTATTATATAGCAGCGGCAAACTGTTAAAGAACTTAACAGGATTTTTTTAAAGGTAGCTATGTGAGGTGATGTATATGTTAACTAACCTTATTGTGTTAACCATTTTACAATATACATGTATATTAAATCGTCACATTGTATCCCTTAAACTAACATAATGTTATATGTCAATTATATCTCAACAAGTTAGGGGGAAAAGAAACACAAGAAATAAAAGCCTTTAATACAAAGCGGGAAAAAACCTAACAGGATAAAGTTGCCATGACTGACATGACTAGGGTATTGGTAGACACAAGTCTAGAATCTCTTGGATTTGTTTATGAGCTTCTGAGAGATGTCTCTGGGAACTCTCCCACTAACACAACACACACACACACACACACACACACACACACACACACACACACACACACACACACCTTCTTCCAAAGCAATGTAGAGGTATTTTCAGATGGCTGAAGTCTCAGCAAGCTGGTAACTTTTATATTTGTGGCTGTTAATGTGATCCCATTTGTCCTCATAAATTGGAGAGACCTAGGGAAATTTGAGAACAAAGATTTGTCACTGAACTCCACCAGCTTAGTTTTCATGGGAAGAACCATCTTAATTAAAAGTATCCAGTTTATTCACCACTAAGAAATTTCCATAGCATCTAAAATATTGATGTGGGATGGTGTTTGGATTCATCCTTAGAGATGGGAGGGTCGATTAAAACTCTCATACACTTGGTACCTAGGTAGGCTCAGGTGCATGAGGCTTGGGCTCCAGACAAGAGACCTATTTTACTGGATTTTTCCTTCTTCAATTAAAGCACAGATAGAGGCTGGTAAAAGGAAAAAAAGAGAGGAAAAGATCCAAAGTACATGGCCTTGACTCATTCATTTCCAGCAAATATGTTCTTTTCACAAAAAAGTACTTGGTATAGAGCCTTAAGACTCACTACTAAATACTTTCTGGGCAGCTATCTCTCTAAACGAAGTGCTTATAAATAGAATTTGGTAACTGTATTTCAAATTAGATGGGAGATTTCATTTAGTTTTTCTAGGAATCCATTCAAGTTTCCTTAACCCCAAGGTTATATTCCATCCAAGTTCCCCTTCCATTTTTGGATGTATTGAAATTCTAATTACTTGGTGTGAAAATGTTACCCTGTCATATTACAAATTGAGTATGCATTCAAAATTATATTCATAGATATTTACTAGAGAGTTATGGTATGCAATGTGCCATGCTAGGTATGGTGAAAATAAGAAAAATAAGACGGAGCCAAAAAAATGTCTAACAACTATTATTTGGTGGGATCAGAAATTGAGACATAGAGGAATCAACTCACTATACAATTCGATTGCAGGAAGCTGTTTAAGCCAACCTAAGTAAAGAGAGTTCGATTTAAAGAACCAAGAGTTTCTTGCAGAACTCATGGGAAGGTCCAAGCTAGGTCCAAGATGGGCTAGAGCATGACCTACAGGATTCTCTCTCTCCCTTTCTCTCTCTCTCATACTCTCTCCCTCTCTCCTCCCTGTTTTTTGTATTGCCTATATCTTCATATCTCCTCCAATTTCTGCCCAGAAGGCAACCTTGATCCCAAAGTCTAAGTGCGCGTAGAGATCCTGCATTCACCATTAACTCACTCAATCTCTGAGTGCCGTCATCTGTGGCCAACAGCAGGGTGAGGCCAGGACGTGAGATGGGTCATTGCTCAGAAATGGGAGGGGTGGGCAGAGGAGAAAGTATTTGGAGCATCTACTGTGTGCTCACATTGTCTATTTAGCTACCATTTGCCCTTAAACCTCTGACAACTCAGGTTCATGGCCAAGCAGGAGAGCCCCTCTCCAAGGGCCCCGGGCCCCTGGGAATTCTTGAGATATCCCAGATGATTTTATTGAGGTTCTCTAAATATGTATGCTTTCTCATTTCTCCATGTATGCTCAGGCATTTTCCCTTTTCCTGGGATGCCCTTACCTCCCATCTTTGCCAGATTATTTTTCCCATGACAGGACAAGGATGGCACGACAGGGCTTTATGCACCGATGTAACCTTGAGTGGTGACTTCTACCCTTCAGCCTCCCAATTTAAACCCATAATCTGAGTAAAAGAGTCCTTCAAACACAGCATCTGGTCCATCGCCTGAGACCCCTTACCCAGGGACTTGTATCCAAAGCTCTCCCCATATTCTGGAGCTGCTCTTGATGCCTGTTCATTCTCCAAATCTTGGCTCAAGGGCCACCTCTCCTGGGAAGCCCTCTCGAAAAAGCCTTTCCCTACCCACCCCATCATTTCCTCAGGGCTCTCACAATACCGTTTCAAATATATCTACAATGAACACGTCCTCAGGGCAACCAGCTCCGGGGCCAGGATGATGTCTCATTTATCAGTCCATCTCCTTCTCTGTCTCAACACACACTGGTGAAAGGAGGAAATGAAAAAATTAATCCTATCACATGGTTTTCTGGGTTATAAACATCAACTCATTTACTTCTCATACAATCGTAGGAGGAGCTCCTATTTTTATCTTCATTTTAAAGATGAGGAAATAGAGTAGCACAGGGCGGCTAGGTAACTTGCACAAGATCACAGCCAGCATGTGCCAGAGCTGAACTATGAACCCAGAAACTCCATCTCAAGTCTCTCAATCCTTGTGTTTTCTGCCTCTTCAGCCACCAGGTCCAAATGCAGGATGACACATGCTGATCTGTACCCAGATTGCTAGCCTCAATGAAAACCTGAAACCCCATGGGGAACCTGAGGCTGGAATATGTCCTGGGGTGAAGGTAGAGAAATGGTTATTGCTTCCTTGCAGTCTCTACAGGGCTGGGCACTTCAAGCAGTGGGAGTATCACCTTGAAATCCCCGGGGTGAGAGTACAATGCCCACTCCTCTGGGCAACGCTGGAGGTCAGCAGAAATTGGCCTTGCGCCCTGCTCCTGCTCCCCTGTCTTCCCTCCCTACCCCACAGCCCTATTTTCTCTTTCATTATGACATGGAAGGCTCTGTCACTCACTGATTCATTCAACAAACATTAATGAATGCACACCAGCCAGAAGTGTGCTTAGCACTCACAGACAAAGCCCTGTCAGGTCATTTTGTGTCGAAAGAAGTAAAAATATATTACTTTGGTGAGATAATATGCTTAAGTATTAACAGATCACACACACACACACACACACACACACACACACACACACACCCCTGTGCATTGTTCACAACTTCCAATGAGTCAGAGAAAGACATCTTGCTAACACTTGAGAAAGATTTTGTCCTGGATAAAACTGGATAAATAAAAATTGGAACCAAGAATTTTTTCAAGAACTAATTTTTTAAATTACCTATAAGGAATAATTCAAAGAAAACTTACAAGTATACAAGAAAAAATTTTAAGACAAGGGAAAGAGGAGACATATAGGCCACCAGGGCTCAGGAAAAAAGTAAAAGAGAAAATAAAACCATCGCAGAAATGAAAACCCCAATAAAGCATCAAAACACTAGTGAAAACATAGCTTAGAACATGGAAGATACCCTTTAGAAAAATGAACACAATAACATGCAGAAGAACAATGAATTTGAAAAGAGAAGAAATATAGATATGGAACAAAGACCAAAAAAATCCAACACATGTGTAATTGGCATTCAACTATATGTTAAAACTTTCCTAAAATAAAAAACTTTAATTTATAGATTGAAAGAGCATACTATATTTTGAGACAATGGATATCATTTTTCCCCCTTAAGTTTTTCTTCAGAATATAAGTTCCATGAGGCATGGGAACGGGGATTTTAGTTCTTTTTGTTTACTGCAATGTCCTTAATATTTAAAATAACACCTGGCACCTAGGAGCTCCCAATAAACATTTATTGACTGAATTGTTGAAGGAAAAGGCCAATAACACCAACATGTGCTATTAATGTTGCCACCCTTCAAGGATAGATTCCTCTGATTTCCCAGCAGAAAGGTCAAATCACCCATTAAAAAAATAAAAAAAAAAAAAACCAGGCTGATTAAAAACTTTAGCACAACATTCAAAGCTAAGAAACAACGTCATATGGCACCATGGTGTCCTCAGAGAAAGAAAACATGACCTAGAAACTTTATGTCATCACAAACTGTAATTCAAATATGAAACATGCAAATATTTTCAAAACTACAGAAACTCGGCTATCTTGAAGAAAATACTACAAGACCAAGTTTGGTAAACAAATGAACAGAGAAACAGGCAAAAACACCAAGAGTGAACACAGCACACATTTACGTGTGGGATTAAAGCTAAAACAACTATGGGAAATGTAGTTAAAAACAACATCAATATTAAAAACCATTATGATGTAGAAATTATAAAACCAATGAAGCTAAGAATTTGGTAGGTACCCTGATTTCTTCCTCTTATTATAGGAAGGGAATGAAAATACAGGTTGTAAGTAGATAGCCCACATAACAGAGATACCAACAACGTGGCACAGTGCGCTCTGGACGGCAGTTTTCAGCCAGCGGGATGGTGTGTCATCGTTGGTGGCCTTGGAGCTTGAGCAGCACTGATGTCATTTTGAGAGTTGGGATCAAAGACAATGAGCAAACTGCAAAGTGCTCAACGGTCTTGCACAAAGAAGATTTGTCTCCTATAAATATATTCATTCATCCCCAGGGATAAATAAAGCACTGGAACTAATAATAGTAATAACCAACCAAAACCCAGGAGAGGAGAGGAGAAAAAAGAGGTGGGATAAAGTGTAAACACGCTGATCTCATCATCACTTACAGTGGAGAGTCCATTGACATATCTTAAGATGAGAAGATTAAAGAAATTATATAGCGGTTTGAAGGTTCTTTTGTACTATTTGAATTAGTTGTTTCATATGCATATATTAACTAGTCAAAAAAATTAAAAAGATAGTCCTAAGGGATGTTGGGGAGTGGAGTGAGCTGGTAGTGAAGCAAGTCAGTCAGATGCTGGTGAAGATTTCTGAGGTGTCCAGCATGCTGCCTCCTCTGTAGGGTTATATCCAGAAGGATGGCAGTAGACAATGAGATCCTTTCATTTCAGACCAGTTTTGGATCTAAAAGTGGAGAGGAACTGTGCCACTTTCCATCAGGCACCCGGAGTAACCTGGTACCCATGCCATGGGGGCTGCCTAGGGCATTTTCAAGAGAGGAGGAACCTAGACAGACCCAGAAAGCCTCTGGGGCTATAGAGGGTGTGAGAGACAGCCAACATTTCCATTCCTCAGAGAAGGGCATGGAAGCCAGATAGGAGAAAGCTGAGGGACCTGAGAGTATCTCACAGCTGGGACAAGAGATCCATGAAAGGTAGCTGTCTGGGCCATTCCAGGGACCCCGCCAGAGCTCAGACATCTTGAGGGAGCCAGGACGGAAAGATGCTGTACCCAGAACCAGCATGACACCCACCCAAGACCAGATGCCTGGTTCCACCCTACAATTGCCAAGATGTTCCATCAACCCACACCACCACCACCACCACCCCCCAAAACTGAGATGAAACCCTAGGGAGAAGGTGGGGGTGGGGCAGGCAGAAAGGAACATTTCGGAATTCACTCAAGTTAACCTGAAGTGACCAAGTTTACCACACATTAAGCAACACGTTTTCTGCTTCTAGCCCCATGAAGATTCAGAGTAGAGATTAAATTTTTTTTTTTTTAAGTTTCACGTGTAGCACATCAGAGCCTTTGGCTGAAAAATTCAAGTAGGAGAATTAGAGAAATGCTTTAAATCTTTGTGCTCAGAGTGAATCCATGGACCAACAGCATCACTTAGGAGTTGGCTATAAATACAAACCAGGCCACAGACCATGGTCAATTTTAACAAGATTGCCAGGCATTCTGTGTACATGCTAATAGTAGGGATTGCCCTGCTTTAATAGTTCCAGGTGCTACATGGAAATGCCTAGAAAGACAGGACTAAGGTGTATAAGGAGAGCCCTCGGGAAGAAGGTGGCATCTGGATTGAGTCTTAAAAATGAGCAGGAGCTCTTTAGATGGAGAAGGACATTCCAGGTAGAGCTACAGCAGTTTAAAATCATCAAAAGCCTGGCCCAGGCAGAGAACAGCGTGTGGTCCAGTGTGGCTGGGACAGAAAAGGCGGGGGTGAGAAGTGTTTTATGTGCCACTGTTGTAGCCAAAAAACAGAACTCAAGATAGTCGAGAACCTTGGTTCCTGTGGTGTTTCAGGAACACAGCTATCTTGCCCTCCCTCCTTATGTGTGGATATGGTTCAAACTGCGGGGCTGGTGGGGAAATCAACGCCATCTCTCTCATGGAAGTGCAGCCTGGCTGAGAGGAGCCAGCTGGGGGAAGTTTCTTGGAGCACAGACATGTTTCCTGGGCCAAGAAACCTCTGGAAGGAGGAGGGGGGGCAGGGCAGCCCAGCCAGCAGGACCAGTCCATCAGCCTCTTCCAGGCTATGTGAATCCCTGACCCTCTGCCCAGAGCTGGCCAAATCTCTTCAGTTGCAAAGCCAACACTCAGGGCTGTCACCACTTTGAGACCTTGACTGCCCCGCCTTCCTGGCCCTGGCCCACCCCACCCTCTCCATGCAGGGAGATGAAAGTTCAGCATGTTCTCTCCCACACTCTCCCTAATCACTTTGCTATGGAGCCTTCTCCAACCCAGCCAGCAGCTCCAATCCTCCTGCTGTGCCCCTGATTGAGAACAGGCCTGGCTGTCCAGGCCTTCCAACAACCTTAACCTCTTCTTCCCCATCCAGGCCATCGGAAAAGAGGAGGTAGGAGGGTCTCGAAGCAGCTAAGTGACTGGACAGGGAATGCAACTCCCAACATCCAGACAATTGGCTCTTGTTCTGGTGGAAATAGTGCCCAGGCAAGCAGGGAGGAGGGTGTGGGGAGATGGGCCTGGATGAAGCAGGAGACGCCAGGTCCTGTCTTATAGTGAAGCCACGATGAGGAGTCTGGGGTTTCAATCATATTGCAATGGAGGCCCCTAAATCATGGAATTTTAAAATAGTGATTAGACCTTATGCCCTTGTGAGAGAAGCTTGTGAGGTAACATGTAGATGAAGACTGTTGGAGATAAAAAAATTTTTAAAAAGTCACAAATTGAAACTAGAAAGCAGGGGAAAATGAAGAAATCTACAAAAGGCTGCTGCCTCTGTGTTCCGTGGGAAACCTGGGTCAGCCAGCGTAGGCTAAAAAGAAAAGCTAGACACAAATTGGGGGACAGTAAAGACGAATGGGAATCTGCAAAGACCCACCAGGACCCCTCAGAACGAGCAGTCTGTAGGTGACCCACAGACCCTGGCACACGAACTTCAGAGCGGCACGTCAAGAACCCAGCGTGGGGAGGAAGAGCTGGAGGCCTAGGTGGCCCCGTGCTGACGAGGCCATCCCACAGATCAAGGACCAGGGTGGACACAGCTGCAGCGGCACCTGCACCCTGAACCCATCTCCCCAAGGTAACATCTGCTGCTGCTGCTGTTGCTGCTTTGTCTCTTTATAAATCTGGCAAAAGTTGTCCTTGTGGCCAGCCCTGATCTGAACCTGCACAGTGAGGGAATTCTAGGAATTGTAACTCCAGCTTAGATAGGTTGACACAGTACAAACTACCACAGAGTCCAAATAGAGATCTGGGGTAGCATAATGAAGTTTTGTTTAATATTCCAAATACACTCACATAAACTTAGTTTCCGAACGTGCTATTTCGAAAAATTGTGTTTGTGGGAGTGATGACATAGGAGTCTCATTTTTATTGCATTCCTTCTTTACTTGGTAAGTGCATTTGCCTTTTGTTTATCATTTTGAGATCTACACACTTAAACCCTCTGATGACTATGTCATTATAAGTGCTTACTTTCTCTTTAAAAAATTGCATTGGGATGCCATTGAAGGCTTTTAAGCTGAAAAAAGATGTTATCTGATATACAATTTAAAATATCACAGTGGCTACTGTTTAGAGAATATATTAGCAAGGGATAAGATTGACACATGTAAACCAGGTAAGAGGTTATTATGAAAGTTAAGGAACAAAATTATGATCACTTGGACTACAGAGGTGTATCAGTCAGCTATTGCCACATATTGCTGTGCAACAAACGGTCCTCAAAGTCAGGGCTGAAAACACTTATCACTTGTGGGGACAACTGAGACGGCTCTGCTTCATGCTGCAGGACTGAAGTCCTGCTCTACATTCTCTCACCTTCCAGAAATCAGTGGGCTAGGCAGGGCATGTTCTTCTGGTAATGGTTGAGGCACAAGAGAGCAAGCCCACCAACACCAGCACATTTCAAGTCTTTGAAACATCCTACTGGCCAAAGTAAGTCACATGACTGGGCCCAAAGTCAAGGCACGGGGAAGGACACCCCACCTCTAGTGGGAAGAACTAGAGTCATATATCAAAGGATATGAACTCCAGGTGGGTAAAGAATTGAGAAAAGTGATACAATCACTTTTCAGTGTCACCAGTGGTAACACTAGATAACACTCATCGGTGTGACCAGAGGTAACAGTGGATGTGCAGAGAAGAGGCCAGATTCAGGAGATGGTGCAAGGTAGAACACACAGAGTTGGGTGATAGACTGGTTCTGGGAGGTGATAGAGTGGGGGGAATCGTGAGTGAATGCAACGAAGCTAAAGGAAAAGCATATTTCGTGGAGAGGGAAGGTGATGCCTCCAATTTGAGAGGCAATCTGAGGTGACGTCAAGTAAGCAGTTGGTTCTAGGGGTCGGACCTTGAAGGCAGCATCTGGGTAAAGGTTTAAAATGGCCGTCATCAGCTCACCAAAGGCTTCGCGAAGTAGCTATGCTTGCGGCCACAACCTGTGACACATGGCCATCAGTCCTCTTTTCCCCCACCCACACCCTGACACAAACCCCATGTGACTATGTTCAAGGGGCCACACTGCCACGTGAGAAGACAATTCTCGCTAGGTTCAGAGAGGCTAAAAGCAAGAGTTAAACTCTGCATTTGACTGGAAAAAGGATTTTTGTTACCGTTTGTTTTTTGTTTGGGGAAAATATATATGTATAGAAGCTTCAGAGTACCGTGTAACTTCCTCATTTTCACACCCCTAGGAGGGGGCACCTGGCAGTCCAGTGACGACTATGGGTGGGTGTCAGAGTTTGGGTTCCCTCAAATGAAGACCTCAAATTAAGATACAGATTCAAGTGGAGGTTGCTTAGCTGCAGGTGGGGCATTGAAAGACCCCAACACGGAGCATGAGGAGCAGGTAACCATGTGGGCAACTGGGGCTCAGTGATGGGGATTCTGGAAGAGAGTGTAGACTTTTTTTTAAGAAAAGGTCAAGAAAAGAGGGAACAGTGGTGATTTTTCAACAGAAACTGTGTGGGCTAGGAGGAATTGGGCACAAAATCTTCAAAGTGATAAAAAGCAAGGACTTAGAACCAATATTATTTGACCCAGCAAAGCTATCACTTAGAATCAAAGGACAGATAAAGATTTTCCCAGCCAGGAGTTCATCATCACTAAGCTATTATTACAGGAAATGTTAGAGAGAAGAGAAGAAGGAGGAGGAAGAGGAGGAGGAGGATGGGAGAAGAAAGAGAAAAGAGAAAAAGTATGACTAATAAATGGCAATAACCACATATCTATCAACAGCTACTTTCAATGTAAATGAATTAAATGCTCCAATCAAAGAAATAGGGTGGCCAAATGGATAAGAACACAAGACCCTCATATATGCTGCCTACAAGAGACTCATTCCAGATCAAAAGGCACACGTAGACTCAAAGTAAAGAGATAGAAAAAGATAAGAAGATATTTGATGAAAATGGAAACAAACAAAAAAAACAAAGCAAAAGCTGGAGTAGTAATACTTATACCAGACAAATAGACTTTAAAACAAAGGCTATAATAAAACAACAATAACAACAACAACAACAAAACAAAAATAAAAAACAAGAAGGACCCAGTAACCTCACTGCTGAGTATTTGTCTGAAGAAACCCAAAACACTACTTCAAAGGGACACGTGCATCCATATATTCATTGTAGCATTATTTATAATAGCCAAGATATGGAGGCAACCTGGGTGTCTATCAATGGATGGCTGAATAAAAAAGAGATGGTATAATATACAATGCAATATACTCAGCTATAAAAAAAAAAAAAAAAGAATGAAATCTTGCCTCTGCATAACATGGATGGACCTGGAGGATATTGTGCTGAGTGGAGTAAGTCAGACAAAGACAAAATGCCATAATATTTCATTTATATGTGGAATCTTAAGAACAAATAAACACACAAAACAGAAACAAACATATAGATACACAGACCATTTTGACAGTTGCCAGATGGAAGGGTTTTGGGGGAGGGTGACAGGATTAAGAAGTACACATTGGTAGTTACCAAATAGTTGTGGAAATGTAAAGTATAGCATAAGGAATATAGTCAATAATATTGTAATAACTATGTGTGGGGTCAGATCGGTACTAAATTTATCTGGGTGATTACTTTGTAAGTTATATAAATGTCTAATCACTATGTTGCATACCTAAAACTAATATAATATTGTATGGCAACTGTAATTGAAAAATAAAAAGTTATTTTTAAAAAAGACAAATGGACATTTGAAAGCAAAAAGGAAAAAAGAAAAAAAAGCAAAACCTAGCTATATACTTTATACAAGAAACAAAGCTGAAATATAATGATAAAGAATGACTGACAATACAGAGATGGGCAAAGAGATACCAAGTAGATACAAATATTACTACTACTACTACTACTACTACTACTACTACTACTACTACTACTACTACTACTAATAATAATAATAATAATAATGCGTGATAATTTTGATATTAAACTATATAAAATTCAAACGTAAATGCACTAAGTAGAATAAGGAGGGTCATCATAATGAAAGTCACAGTTTATAGAGAAGATATAACAGCTACAAACATGTAAGTACCAAAACAACATGAAATAAATATATAAAGCAGAAATTGTTAGAAAAACAAGAAGAAATCTATTTAAATTTTTTTGTTAGAGATTTAAATACAACTCTTCTTTTATTCTGACATGTTTAATAAATGCAAAATAAAGGCACTAGAGTAATTGTATAACACAATCAATATAGTTAAATCCTTTGAGTAGAGAATATATATTTCTTTATATATCCATAAACATGTTTGTAAAATCAATCATGTACTTGACTACATTTTCTAATTATAATTCAATAAAAATGCAATAAACAATTAAGTGACCCAAAACTTTACTACTTAGAAATTAAGGAACCAATTTATAGATATCCAAGAAAATAAAACAGCAATTAGAAACTATCTAGAAAGCAATGATAAAGAGAACAATTCTTATCAAAACCTATAAACAGCAAAAAACTGTAATCAGAGGAAAACATAAAATGTATAGCCTTAAAATTTCATTATTAAATAAGAAAATAAAAAGATAGTGATTGATTTTTAGAAATGAGGAAAAACACAAAGAACTGAAGCAACAGAAAATAGGAAAAGAAAATTAATGAACAAATTGATTAAAAAAAGAGGAGAATCAGAAAAATGTAACATAAAAAATATCAAAAAATACTTACCCAACTCTATGTATAAATACATTTGGAACTTAGAGAAAACAGATAATTTTCCACCAAAATTTACTCTAAAAGTGGAAATTTGAATAAATCAAATTAATTATAATAAAAGTGAGTAGTGATTAAAGATCTACCACTGGAAAAAAGGTGCCAGAACTAGATGGGTTCACAACCATGTTCTATTTACCTCTGAAGGAGGAATAATTTTAATGTTATTTAAATTGTCTTAGACTATGGACAAGCAATTTGAAGCTTACTAACTTATTATATGGAGCCACAATAACTTAAACACTCAATTCTGATATGGCAGTATAAAAACAGAAAACATAATCAATTGCCCTTGTAAATACAGCTGTAAAAAATCCTTAATAATTGTTAGCAAATAGAACCCAGCTTAGGAAGAGAATGCACCTAGAGTGTGGCACTGTGACCGTATGCTACACATTTCAGGAACATGAATCTGGCTCAATCAGGAACTCTGACAATGTAATTCATTACAATAACTTAAAAGACAAAGTCACATAATAATTAAATGCTAAAATTTTATTTTGTAAAACTGTCAGCCATCCAATTAAAATGCAAAGTAAAATTACAAACCCTTAATTATACAACAAAGACTATCTACCAAGATCCAATAGCAAATAATTTAAACGGACACTCAACCTAAATCAGCAGCTACACAGTGATGCCCAGGATCATCATCATTATTTGACATTGCCTTCGAGCTCTAATATGAATAGAAAAAAAGAAAAGAATTGGAACAAGAAAAGCAAAATCTATCTTATATTTGCCAGGGACATGATTGTTTGAATTGAAAATCAAACCAAGGAAACTAAAATGATTAATAAAGGAATTTAGTGAGCTAGTTAGATATATAAGTTAAATATAGAAGAATTAATGCCTAATCTGTACAATACATGTAAAGAAATAGATATCAGATACATATTTCATGTACAATAGCAACAAAACTATTGAATTCTTATGAATACATAAATGAAGCATAAACCTATTTGGAGAAACCTATTAATATTTTTTAGAGGTATTAAAAACAAGAATCTGAACAAACAAAAGAATATGTCACATACATTATTGGGAATTACTGTATAAAATATAATGTAAGTCTAGTTAGAATCTTAACAGGGCTTCTTAGGGATTGAATAAACTGTAATTAAGGCCATGTTAACAAAAAATAAATGCCTGAGCTCTCTCTGCGCTGCTCCCCAGTCACAGCTTCTGGTTCAACGCCAGCAAGGCAAAAGTCCCCAGCTCTGCAGAAACTGCATAGTACATCAAGTCCTGATTTCTGTGTTTCAGAGTATACTGGAAAAGATAGTACTAACTGCAGACTCTCCAAGAGCCAATCCCTAAGCTTCCTGGATACAAAACTGGCTGTCTGCACAAACAGCCAGAAGGATCCCGGTGTCCTTGACCACACAATGCAGAAACAGGACCTCCGTGTAATGGGCAGCTAGATTTCTAAGAATTCTTAATCTTCTTGGCAGCATGGCTGTAGATTGTGACTGCTTTATCCTGGCTACCCATTTACAGAAGCAAATCTGAGGAGCCCTTGGGCCTGGCCCCAAGCTTCTTTTCTTTACAGCTTCACAATCACCATCTCTTCGTAGCCCACACATATCCTGAGCCCAGTGCAACTACACCCTATGCAGACCAGCCCTACTGGCAATAATAAAACAATATTGTTTTTTTTTTTAAATAAATAAAATCTAAAAAAATAATAATAAATTTAAGGAAAAGAACAGTAGGTATGGATTTGCCTTATCATTTTAATAAAGACAGATAATTATTGGAACAACCAAGATAAAAATATAATTCCAGAAACATTAAACATTCAGATGTGAAAAACTAAATAAAAATCGAGTAAAATCTTGGACGACAAGTATAACCCAGGGTGGGTAGGTTATCTTAACCAAAACAGAAAACTCTTGCTCTGCAGAGGCAGATAGACTTAATTAACTATATAAACACTACTAAGAGCTCTTTGTGTATTATGAATATGAAACTCTCTATCTATACAGCAAATTCTTTTTCCCAAATTTATTTGTCTATTGGCTTTGTTTCTGGCATTTTTTTGCTAAAAATAGTAAGACAAATAAATCTGGAGGGGAAATTGCAATACAGATGAAGAGGTAAACACCTATAAGACACAAAGAACTTTCACAAAATAAAGGTAAACAACCTAAAAGAAAAAGGAGCAAAGAGTATGAGCAGACAATTCATAGAATGGCAAATCGAACTGGCTGAAAAATATAGAAAAGCTGCTCAAACACATTAATGGTCAAGAAAAGTCAAGTAAAAGTACAAAGAGTTACCATGTTATATTTATTAGACAAAAATTAAAAGAAAGATAATATCAGCTCTTTGGAAACATGATAGAGTGAGAGACATCCCCAGATCTCTCTTCTTGAAACAACAATAAGCTGAACATCTAAAACTCAATGAAAAACACCCAAACTTCACACCAGCATGTCTGAGTGTGGGATCTGCGCATAAGAGCTACCACAGGTCAGAACCCCAGGTGTCGGGTGGGTGTTGGGCGGTGGACTGGGAGAAATAAAGAAGCTGCCTCTCCCACCGCCCGCTGGAGTTCCCTGTGGGGGGAGGGGGAAGGGAGAAGGAGCGGCAAGTTCCTGAACAGCCCTGCCTGGAGAGGTTTGTGAGTTTAATGCAGCCGCAGCAGTGCCACTCATCAGGACAGGGAAGAGAAGCGGAACAGCAGAAAAAGAACAGTTGAGTTTCACTGACAGCGGTTGCAAAACCAAGGCTGGGCCGCAACCCCCAACTCTCAACCCAGAGGGCCCCTACTCTCATGCCCTCCGAGATCAAACACCGTGGAGCCTCAGGGGAATCTGAGCAAACGCTATGGAAACTTGCTAACACTGACAGGAACTGAAACTGAGGGTAGTGAGCATGATTAAATATCTATTAGAAAATAAAAAGGCATTTTTAAGGCTTTATAGAAAGCAGGGAGGGATCCAAGAGGCTTAGACTCCACCTACTGAAAATCAAAAGCAAAGCACCTTCTTTGCAGCAGGCTAAAGAGAGACCTTTCTGGAAAAACAACAGAATACACTTCCATTAATGCCCAGGCACAGAAAAGTCCATTGAACACCATGAACAACCAAGGCGACAAGGCATCTCAGAAAGAAAGAGAAAAATCTCCAGAAAATAAGCTTACAGACATAGAAATATGCAATTTAAATAACAGAGAATTCAGGATGGCGCTTCTGAAAAAACTCAGTGAATTCTGAAATGAGTCACATCGACAATTTCAGGAATTGAAAAAACACCTCGATGAGCAGAGCAAGGAGATTGAAACCCTCAAAAAAGAACCAAATAGAACCTCTGGAGATAAAGAACACACTGCAAGAGTTGAAAAATGAGTAGCAACTTGGGAAATAGAGTGGACCAATGGAGGAAAGGATTAGTGATATCGAAGACAGAAATCTAGAAATACATCAGAAGGAAGAAGAGAAAAATGAAGAATGAAAAATAATGAAAGAGAAATAAAAGAACTAGTTGATACCATCAGGAGAGGAAACATAAGAATAATGGGCATTATCAAAGGCAAGGAAAAGGAACAGGGACTAGAAAGCATTTTCAGACAAATGGTTGATGAGAATTTCCCAAATCTAAGGAATGAGCTGGAGCTTGGAATTCAAGAAGTCAACAAAACACCCAATTATCTCAACATAAAAGGCCTTCACCAAGACACGTTGTATTAAAATTATCAAAATCAACGACAAAAACAGAATTCTCGAGGTAGCTAGGGAGACGAAAAAGGGAACTTATAAAGGAGAACCCATTAGATTATCCTTCAACTTCTCAGAGCAAACCTTACAAGCCAGAAGGAATGGAATAAAATATTTAAACTATTAAGTGAAATGAACTACAGCCTAGAATAATGTATCCAGCTAAGCTCTCCTTTAGATATGAAGGAGAAATTAAGACCTTTCCAGACATGCAAAAATTGAGGGAATTCTCTACTATGAGGCCTGCACTACAGGAAATACTGAAAGGGGTCAGCTCACCTAAAACAAAATGACAACAACAAAAATACATAATTAGAAGTAAAGTGATTATCAGCAATAGAAGCAGAGGAGTGCAACCTTACTAAGAACAGGGCATTATAAGCTTAAATAATAAGAGAATTGTTATAACAAGATAGTAATGAATGTTCAGCATACATAGGGAAAAACTGGGATAACGATGACTGAAAAGAGGAGAAATCAAAGATCCAAATTTGCAAAGGGGAATGGAGATAAGGCACATGCAGAAGAAAATGGATGACTGTGTGGTGTGTGTGTGTGTGTGTGTATAACACACACATCTACATATATGTGTATGTATACATATATATACACACTGTATATATACACACTGTTTATGTGTGTATATATATACACACAGATATCTATATACATAGATGTGTGTATATACATGTGTGTGTATGTATGTGTGTGTGTATAACTATTCTTTACAAATTCATAATGGTAACCACACACCAAAGATTCAGAACTGAAGTATATAACATAAACAAGAAGAACTAGAGGCAAACCCACAAAAACCAACCAAAATAAAGAAACAGAAACATGAGGACAAGGAAGCAATGGAAACACCGAGCTACCAGAAAGCAAAAGATAACATTGCTATAAGAAGACCTCATATTTCAATAATCACCCTAAATGTAAATGGACTGAACTCACCAATAAAAAGGGACCAAGTTGCGTATTGGATCAAAAACAAACCCAACCATATGCTGCTCCCAGGAGACACATCTCAGCTCCAAAGACAAATATAGACTCAAAGTGAAAGGGTGGAAAATGACATTTCAAGCAAATGGCATTCAGAGAAAAGCGGGAGTAGTGGTACTAATATCAGATGAAATAGACTTCAAAATAAAAAAGGTAAAGAAAGATACGAAGGGACATTGCATAATGATAAAGGGAATCATGCACCAAGAAGACATAACACTTCTTAATATCTATGCTCCCAATCAGGGAGCCCGAAATATGTGAGCAATTACTAACAGAACTAAAGAGAGAAACAGACCAAAACACTATTGTAGTATGGGACATAAATACCCCACTGTCAGATATGAACAGATCATCCAAACAGAAAATCAATAAGGAAATAACATCTTTAAATGACACATTAGACCAACTGGACATAACTGACATATACAGAGCCTTTCCATCCCAAAACAACTGTTTATACATTCTTCTCTAGTGCACATGAACATTCTCAGAATCGACACATACTGGGACACAGACATAGCCTCAACAAATATAAGAGGGTTGAAATCTTACCAACTGTATTCTCTGATCATAATGCTTTGAAACTAGAGATCAACTGCAAAAAGAAATCAGGAAGAACACACATACATGGAGATTAACAACATGCTACCGAAGAATAACTGGGTCAGAGAAGAAACAGAAAGAGAGATCAAGAGATACATAGAAACGAATGATCATGATAAGTACAACATATCAAAACTTTTGAGAAAGGCAAAAGCAGTCCTAAGAGGACAGTTCATAGCATTACAGGCCTATCTCCAAAAACAAGAACGAGCCCAAATAACAACTAATGCTTCATCTTAAAAAACGAGAAAAGGGAGAACACATGAGGCCTAGAGTCAGCAGACAGAAAGAAATCATCAAAATTAGAGCTGAAATAAATAAAATTGAAAAACAAATAGAAAAAATAAATGCTACAAAAGCTGGTTCTTTGAGAAGATTAATAAAATTGACAAACCCCTGGCTAGACTCACTAAAGAAAAAAGAGAAAGGGCACAAATAAACAACATCAAGACGAAAGAGGATAAATTACAACGGATGTTGCAGAGAATACAAAGGATCATTCGAGAATACTATAAAAAAGTATATAACGCCAAATTTAATAACCTAGAAGAATGGACCAGTACTTAGAAAAATACAACCTTCCTAGACTGAATCAAGAAGAACTGGAAAATTAAATAGACTGATCAGCACCATGGAAATTGAAACAATCATCAAAAACCTGCCAAAAAGTAAAAGTCCAGGACCAGATGGCTTTACACTGAATTCTACTTAACAGTAAAGAAGATTTAATACTTATTCTCCTCAAACTCTTCCAAATCAAGAGGAGCCAATACTTCTCAACTCATTTTATGAGGCCAGTATTACTCTGATACCAAAACCTGGTAAAATAACATAAAAAAAGAAAACTACAGACCAATATCTCTCATGAACACAGATGCAAAAATCCTAAATAAGATACTAGCAAACTGAATACAGCAACATATTAAAAAGATTATACACCACGATCAAGTAGGCTTCATCCCAGAGGCACAGGGAATGGTTCAACATATGCAAATCAATTAATGTGATACACCACATAAACAAATTAAAAAATAAGAATTCATATGATTATGTCAAAGATGCAGAAAAAAACCTTCGACAAACAGATACAGCATCCATTTATGATCAAAAACACATAACAAAATCAGTATAGAAGGAAAGTACCTTAACATAATAAAGTCCATATTGACAAACCCTCAGTCCAACATTTACTTAATGGTGAAAAATTTAAAAACCTTCCCTCTAAGATCAGGAACAAGGCAAGGCTGTCCAGTATCACCACTATCATCACTATCACTACACACACACACACACACACACGACACACACACACACACACAACATATCACATTGAGTCCTACCAAGTGCAATCAGACAAGAGAAAGATTATAAAAGGCATCCAAATAGGAAATGAAGAAGTCAAACTGTCACTATTTGCGGATGACATGATTCTTTATATAGAAAAACCCTAATACTCCACAAGAACACTACAAAACAATAGCAAACACAGTTAAGTCTCTGGACACAAAATCAATGGTCAAAAATTCATAGCATTCCTATACTCTAATGATGAAGAAAAAGAAGTGGAAAAAATAATTCCTTTTGCAATTGCACCAAAAAGAATAAATACCTAGGAAGAAATTTAACAAAACATATAAAGGACCTATGTCATGAAAACTACAAGACCCTAGTAAAAGAAATCAAAGAAGATACAAAGAAATGGAAAGATATTCTGTGTTCTTGGATTGGAAGAATCAACATAGTTAAAATGACCATATTACCTAAAGCATCATACAGATTTAATGCAATCCCCATCAAATTTATTTTTTAAAGAAATAAAACAAAAAATCATCAGATTTGTACAGAAGATATCAAATCGCCAAAGCTATCCTGAGAAAAAGAACGAGGCTGGAGGCATCACTCTGCTCAATTTGAAATATACTACTACACAGCTACAGTAATCAAAACGGCATGATATTGGCAGCAAAACAAAATACATGGACTAGTGGAAGAATCAAGAGTCCAGAAGTAAAACCACATTTATAGAGGCAAATAATCTTTGACCTTAGACTTCAAGAGGGTTTTATGAACTGACCTCAAAAGCAAGGGAAGTAAAAACAAAAATAAATGAATGGGACTACATCAAACTAAAAAGCTTCTGCTCAGCAAAAGAAATGTCAACAAGGTAAAGAGACAACCATTGAATGGGAAAATATATTTGCAAGCAACACCTCTGATAAGGGCCTAATATCCAAAATATACAAAGAACTCATACAACTCAATAACAACAACAAAAAACAAACAATCCAATCAAAAAATGGGCAGAGGACCTGAACAGACACTTCTCCCTAGAGGACATACAAATGGCCAACAAATATATGAAAAGATGCTCAACATGCTAGCTATTAGGGAAATGCAAATCAAAACCACAATGAGATACCATCTCACACCTGTTAGAATAGCTATAATCAACAGGACAAGTAATAACAAATGTTGGAGAGGATGTGAGAAAAAGGAACCCTCATACACTGCTGGTGGACTGCAAATTGGTACAGCCACTATGGAAAACAGTATGGATTCCTCAAAAAACTAAGAATTGATCTACCATATGATCCAGCAATCCTACTGGGTATTTACCCCAAAGACTTGAAAACTATATAAAAAGATATTTGCACACCAATGTTCATAGCAGCATTATTCACAGTGGCCAGGACATGGAAGCAACCAAAGTGTCCTACAATAGATGATTGGCTAAAGAAGCTGTGGTACATATATACAATGGAATATTACTCAGCCATAAGAAGAGATGAAATACTGCCATTTGGACAACATGGATGGACCTCGAGATAATCATGCTAAGTGAAATAAGCCAGACAGAAAAAGTTGAAAATCACATGATATCACTTATATGTGAGATATAAACCTAAAAGCAACAAGTGAACAGACAGACAAACAACAGAGACTCATGGACATGGACAATAGACTAGTGGTTACCAGAGGATAGGGCTGGGGAAGGAGGCAGTAGGTAGGACGGTTAAAGGGGGTTAATATAGGGGTTAGTAGCTGAAGGAAACTGGATTTGGGTGGTAAACACACAATAGAATATACAGATGCCAAATGATAATGTACACCTAAAATTATATTAATTGTATTAACCAATGTTACCCCAATAAACTTTAATTTTAAAAACGTTACAAAAAGTGAAAAAAAAAAAAGAAAGATAATATCATTGCTGGCAGAAATGTGAGGAAAGAGGTAAGGTATGCTCATACTTTACTGTTGAAAGTGGAACTATTTTAGCTTTTGGAAAGCAATCTGGTCAATATTCCTTCAAATTTAAAACACACGTACCCTTTTAGCCAGCAAACCCATTCCTGGGAATGTATTTTATCATTTGTTAAAATCTATGTATGAAAATGTTTACTGTAGCTATGGCGATGGCTAAAAACTGAGAAATACCAATATCTCTCAACTTTGAATAAGCTATGGTGAATCCTCAGCAAAAACACTGTGGAAACAATGAGTTAGATTGATGCAGGCTAACTTGAAGGGATTTCCACAAGATATTGTGGAGAGAATGATGCAAGATGCAAAAGACTGTGCAGAAGTGATCCATTTTTTTTTTGTAGAGCAAAGAATGACAAAATATGAATAAATGTGTACATGTGGTATTGATGCATATGTGTGTACAGGTAGATTAGATGATAAATGATAGATGACAGTAGATGTTTATATGACTACATGAATATGGAGAAATGTATGAATGACACAAAGCAGGTGGCTAACATGGATTAGAACTAGACAGAAAGTTGGCAGAGAAAGAGGTGATGGAAGTGAGAAGCAAGTAAACAAAAAAGATGGGGGAAAGCCTGCATTAAATCAGTGTGTATAAATCTTGTTTATGTTGAATTGTGATATAAAATATCAGGAAAAGATAGATTTACGTCTTCTCATTTGCAGGAATGTTGATGCTACATTGTATAGTGAAAGAAGCAAGTTGCAGAGTGCAGTACACTGCTGTTCTATTTCAATAAAAATAGGCAAGCACAACCCTTTACATACATGCATTTATGATGGGGTAAATTTGTTGAACAAGGAGAACACTGCGAAGGTGGGTAACAATGGTCAATGGAATGGGGTAGGGTGGGATTGGGGGGATATTTTCACTTTTCACATCCTTGTGTCAATGGATTCTTTCACTTGGCACAATAAGCACATTACTTTGATAGTTTCAAAACATCGTAGAGAGGGAATAAAAAAATGCCATAGAGGATCGAGGCTTTGTTCGTCCCTCTTGTGACCAAATCAAAGTTATGACAGAACACCCAGAGCAAACAGCAAGGAAAATCACCTGGGATCTAGATGAACAAGCCCTACAACTAGGGAGAGAAATGAGAAATCATCCTGCAGTGGGAGGAGGTAGGATAGGGCGAGGATGTGAGGCTGCCCAGTTCCGAGCAGCTGAGTGGGATGGAGACTAAGACGGCTTCAGCAGGCAACTGCAGATGCCTCTTAAAGGGGCTGTGTCCGGGAGCGGACTTTCACGGGTGACGGGCCTGCTCGCTCTGAGCGCCAGCACCTGGTCGGCTGAGTGGGGGGCATCAGGGACCCACAGGGGGACACTGAGTTGTCAGAGTGAGGGCCAGAGGCGAGGCTCTCTCCTGGACAAATGTGCTGGCGGTATCCACAGTCCTCTGTTGAGCCCTCCCCGTTCCAGGTGTGCTGACGCAGCGCCACCATAGCTGAAGCATCATCAAACTGGATAACAGAGGCCGCTCCGCCCAAACTTCATCTCCCCCAACTTGCAGCCCCACCCAAGCCACATCCAGGTGTGTCCTCGGGAATCAGGTGCCCTTGCTGAGCAGAGCCAAGACTCACACCTAGTGGCAGCTGGCCTCGGTTTCCAGTGTGGTTTCTTGAGGCAACTATATGCACAGCATCTGTGTGGATTGTTTGCTGAATCTTAACAGGTGGCCCTGGAGGGGCACAGGCTGGGCTAAACTTGTCCTGCAGCTGAACCCCTTCAGGACTGTGTCGTTGGACATCTGCTACACAAAGCCACACTAATAAGACAAGAGACTTAGGGGCTTGCTTAGTACATAAAAACACATGAAAGGCAGCCAAAATGGGAAGACAAAGAAGTAGAAACCATATGAGAGAACAGAACAGAGATCCAGGAATAATGGAGTCAAGCAATCTAAACAGATGCAGAGTTCAAAATACTGGTTATAAAGATGCTCAATGAACTTAGGAGAAGAGTAGATGAACTCATTGAGAACTTTAACAAAGAGATAAAAAACATAAAAATGGAAATGGAAATTTAAAAGGGAGTCAGAAATGAAGAACACATTATCTGAGATAAAGAGTACAGTAGATGGAATAAACAGAGTGGATAAGAAGAGGATCAAACCACCGATATAGAGGAGGGGAAACCAAGGACACTCAATCAGAATGGCAAGGAAAAAGAACCAACATATATAATAATTTAAGGAGCCTATGGGACACTATTAAAGGTAAAACTATCTGTGTCATAGGGGTACCTGAAGGAAAACAAGATGTTGAAGAGCTATTTGAAAAAATAATGATGGAAAACTTCCCTAACCTGGTAAAAGAAAAAAAACATAAAACCCCAGGAAGCTCAGAGAGTCCCAAGAAATAGGAATCCAAAGACACCCACACCAAGACATCATAATTAAAATGTCAAAGG
Source organism: Eonycteris spelaea (assembly GCA_003508835.1). NCBI lineage: Eukaryota > Metazoa > Chordata > Mammalia > Chiroptera > Pteropodidae > Eonycteris > Eonycteris spelaea. Next base: position 2,171,693 of record PUFA01000110.1, read on the forward strand.
TTAAATACAGAGAATCTTAAAAGCAGCAAGAGAAAAGCAGTTAGTTACCTACAAGGGAACACCCATAAGACTGACAGCTGATTACTCAAGAAAAATCATTCAAGACAGGGCTTGACACAAACTATTTGACATGATGGAAACACAGATCTACAATCAAGAATACGTGATCCAGCAAAGCTATCATTTAGAGTTAAAGACAGGTAAAGAGCTTCCCAAACAAAAAAAAAAAAAAAAAAAAGCTAAAGGAATTATCAACACCAAGCCAGTTATTACAGGAAATGTTGGAAGGACTTCATTAGGAAGAAAAAAAACATGTATCAAAAACAGGAATAAGGAATGATAATAACTACACTCCTATCAATGAGTAATTTAAATGGAAAAGAATTAAGTGCTTCAATCAAAAGACAGAGTGGCTGAATGGATAAGAAAACAAGACCCTATATGCTGACTACAAGAGACTCACTTCAGATTAAAAGACACACAGGGACTAAAAGGAGGGGTGGAAAAAGATATCGCTTTGATGGACCTAGAAGGCATTGTGCTGAATGAAATAGGTCAGATGGAGAAAGACATGATTATATTGCATGATTATATCACATGATTTAACATAAACATGGAGTCTAAAGAAAAATAACAACAAAAGCAGAGAATATTTTGAGGGCTACTAGATGGGGGGAGTTGGGGGGATGGAAAAAGGAAGGGCAAAAGGGATTAAGAGTTACAAATGGATAGTTGCAGAACAGACATGGAGATGTGTAGTGTCTCACGGGGAATATGGTAAAAATGTAATAAATATGTAAGGGGGGAGAAGAGACTAGAGTTAGTGGGGTGACACTTTGCGAGTTATGTGGATCTCTGATCACTAGGCTATACAACTGAAATTGGTATAATATTGTATGCCAACTATAATTGAAAAAAAACTCATTGAATTGTACAATGTAAATACGAGTAAGTATCTATTATATTTTAATAAAGGTGTGGTGGGGAGACATCAGTAGAGAAAAAAAAAGCCTAAAGTAATAATGGGTTCTCTTTCTTTGTTCCTCCCTGAACATCTGGCTTAGAATGTGGCTCAGTGCCCATATCCCAGCTGCCATACTGTCCTAGTCCACCTCATAAGCATGTAGACATCTGAGTCCCTTTTGTAAAGGGAGTCGAGGTTAACCCTTCACAAAAGTTTCCAAGTGGTGGTCAGATTCAGAGGAATGCATCTGGGTGTCTGTGAGGCTCTTTGAAAAATTTGGGGCCATTTCAGGATTTGGCTAGTCTAAAGAACACAAGAGGAGCTAGTGATGTGGCCATAACTCCATAGGTTGACTCACCCAAGTCTCTGCTCTGGCCTGGCTAATTCTTCCAGTTAAAGCACACACTCTGTGATCATGGCTCTATAAAAATAACTGTGTGTACCTCCAAGGCCTGGAGAGGAAACTGAGGAGAAATGGAAACTAGCTTGTTGAGGCTTATTATCTTAATCCCTATAATCCTTTCTAATACTCTGGATGAGTATTACCTCGATTTTATAGAGAAGAAAACAGAAGACCAGATTTCATTAAGTAATATGCTGAAGCCCATATAGCTGGTCAATTGTTAGGTTGAAGCATATGAATTGCTCATCTAATTTGAGATTGTTTTTGATCTACAAAATCTGTTAGGACGTAGTTTTGACTGCTTCAACAGACACTCAAATAATAATGGTTTAAACAAGTATATTTCGCTCCCACATCAAAACTGGGCTGCTGCATTAGTTCAGGCTCTTCTTTTGTATTTTCCTGCCTTCCCAAGTGTTGCCCTTGTCTAAATGGACCAAGTCAGTTGACTGTTACCTGTTTTCCAGAAACAAGGAGGGGAGGGAGAAGAAAGGGCAAGCATGAAGGTAAAACATCTACCCTTTTGAGCGCAACCCAGAATTTGCACCTTCAGCCTTGTTTACAACTCATTGGCCAGAGCCTGGTCACATGACCACACTCAGCTGCAAGCAAGGCAGGGAAGTGCAGTCTTGTGCCCCTCTGAAATTTCATAACCAGACAAAGAGAATAGATCCTGGGGGACACTTGGCAGTCTCTGCTACAGAGGGAAGAGGGCTTCCGAGGTCTGAGTGTGGTTTTGCCTACCTGTGAAACCCATTATTTACCACTGAACCATTACAAAAATGGTTAAGATGCTACTTGAGGTGAAATTATTGTTTTTCTAAGTCTTCTGTTGGGCAGGCAGTTATTCCTAGAAATTCTCTGAGAGTCATTCTTCCTGCTTTAAACTCATTTCCACGATTTCCCCAAGGTCACAGTGAGTCACTTGCTGCCCAAGAGGTGAAATAAAGTAAATGGTACATATATTTACATGTGTATATACACACACAGGCCTTCTAAACTTATCTGTGGTGAAGGATCGTTTGTTTTTCCCAGTCCGTTATAGGCTCTAAGACTTTTGTAAAATATTGTTTAAAATAAATTAATAAAATTCTGGAAGTTCATCTCACTGAAATTAAAATACAAGCCAGACATTTTAGTATTAGATTCAACACACATAAAACGATTGCCAAATTTCTTAGAAAATTTTATATTTTTAAAATATTTCTAAGCCACTATCAACTTCTGAACATATCTGCTGCCTTCAACAATCACAGCCACATTTTTGAACACCAGTGTTGTAAACAGCATTATCAGGATTTTGTCCTGCCATCAGTCTAACAATCTATTGTTCAACTGGAAAGTTTGGTCATTTTAGTTATCGGTACACTTGGCTTGTTTCTCGCACCTCTGTGGGTCTCCTCTCTTGCACCAAGTTGATATGGTTTTGAATTGTAATTGAGATTGTGGGTTTTTCTTTCCTTTGGCCCTCACTTTTTAATGACCAGGTGCTATAGCCTGGTTTGTGTCCTCCTGAATTCACATGTTGAAACCTAATCCCAAATGTGTCGGTATCTAGAGGTAGAACCTCCGGGAAATGATCTGGACATAAGATCAGAGCCTTCATCAATAGGATTAGTTCTCATGAGAGGCCCCAAAGAGATTGCTCCTTCACCCTTCTACTGTGTGAAGACACATTGAGAAAATGGCTATAAACCAGGAAACAGATCCTCACCAGACGCCTCATCAGTCGGTACCTTGACTGACAGCCTCCAAAACTGAGAAATGTTTGTAGTTTCTAAGCAACCCAGTCTATGGTTTTCTGTGATAGCAGACAGAAAGGACAAAGAAACCAGATGTACCATCGTATTTCATGCTTATCTTTCTCAGTTATCTCCTAAGACACTTCATTTCTCCTCATTTTAAGTACTTCACTCAAAATATGTAAATGGAGGCCTTTGAGTGGCTAGACATAAAGTTCTAAGTTCAAAGTTCTTTCCCTTCATTCCTTAAAAATGCAACTGCCAGACAGGATTGCTGCTGGACAATCTTGACATCCAGAGGCCCCAGCTCCTCAGGGTTTGCTTCTGCTGATGGTCTGGAAGCTTTCAGAATGGCAGAATGGTCTTGTCTTTTTAGTCTTAAATGTTACTACTACCCAGCAGTGAAGATGAATCAACTACATTCTCGATATGTAACAATATGTAACACGAGTGAAACATGACGATACAATACATACCGTCACTCCTTTTACATAATGTTCAAAACCACACAAAAACTAAAACTAAATAGTAAGCTGTTTAAGGATGCGTCTATCTGGTGAACTTGTGAAGAAAAGCAAGGAAAGGATAAACCCCCAATCCAGGTAGTGGTCCTCTCCTGGTGAGGAATGGGGATGTCTCAGGAGAGGGCCCATGGGATGAGAATGAGAGTTGGCAAGGGTCTGAAGTACTTGGTAATTTGCTGTGTCTCAGCCGGGTGAGAACACAGGGTTTGTTTTGTTTTTTTTAAATACTTTACACATACTTTTTCCACGTACATAAAAATAATGTAAACATTTCACCTCGTGTCTGGTTGTCTAGCAATGACTCACATGCCAAGATATTGGGAACAAGGCAGCAGGTTGCATACCTGTGGGAGTAGCTGTGATGGTCACTCATGGCCCAAACTGCCATAGATGAAATCGGGGATGGAGATGGGGAATGGAGGACTTTTGCTCTAAATTAAGCTAAGCACCTCTGGACACCTTCATACCGCACCGGAGCCACGCTCTGACTGAATAAGCTGACATTAGCTGCTCTCAGGCGGGGCTCTGAACCTTTTCTGGAATCTACACCTCAGCACTTCCTGCTGGTCTAAATTCAGTCAGCCTGAAGTGACTGAGGCTGGCTCTTGTGGACAGACAGCCTTTCAGGCCCCCATTTCCAGATGTCACTCACCTAACAAGGCTCATAAATTCACTTCAAGCTCTAGCATGAATGCATCTCCTGGGTCTTACTGCCTCCCTTAGATTCCTCCCAAGGAGCCCGCCAGGTTTCTCCAGGTGTTACCCACAAGGATAACATCCGTGAACCTGTTTAACTGAATTTTTTCTCAATTTCCCTCTCCTAGGTGTAATAACAGGTTTCTTAAAGACTAGCCGTGTGACGGATGCACGTGAACAGCAGAACTGTGTCCAGGAGAGCTTTTATTTGTACGGAACAGTTTTAAAAATACAGAATAAAATAGCTTTATCTCTACTATTATTCACAACATCTGGTCCAAATATTAATATTTTTAAAATACTTAAACGTTTAATGAAGCCATGTTAGAAAAACAATATGAAAATTCTTTTTAAAAACTCCATAAAAAGAATTACACATCTCAAAAACAACCCCCCAAATACCCTCAGTATGCAAAATAAAAAAACGAAATCCCAGAAAGGTACATAGCCAAAGTCAGTCACAAAAACGCAAGGAAAATATAGGCATCCCCACTGTTTTTAAGAACAGTCAGAAATTTATTAATGTGTCAAACAAAGGTTCTTACAAACAAAGAAAATATTAATTTGAACTGTCAGTAAATGGCCACGCTGGTAAAGGTGTACTAAATGCCACAAAACACACAAATTCTAAGGATGCTGGACGCATTACCTATGTAGAGTGATGACGAGGCACAATCGAGAACAACCTAGAAAGACAGGAATGTGTGAGGCTGCTGAAAGGGGTTCCCAGTGCTAACGTGCTTTCTGGGTCCATGGGCGGAAACTGAACGCTGGCAAAAATGGGTGGTCTTCTTGTACTTGGGTTGTGCCTGCAAGAGGGGCAGAGGGTGGGCGACGTTCTGCTTTCTATATCCAAATCATCAGAGGACAGAGCATAATACATGCAGCATGGGAGACTCCAGGCTCTTCTGTAAAGCCAAGGGTGGCTCCCTGGAGTACTAGGCCCTGCCAACGCTCAGATGGCTGCGCACGACCCCGGTGTCCAGGGGGCCTGGCCAGGTGTGCATGCCAGGCCTGATGTCAACAGCCGACTATATACTCGAAGGACAGTGGCCTGCAGGATGCTGCCTCTCTTCGCTCCAGATGGGCTGGAAAGAGGTTTCTGCCACAGCTCCTTACTTGTCTTCTATCTGGCCTGGCCATTTTGTGGCATCAATATTAAGGAAGGTTATAGTTGCCAACTTCAAGTCTAAGTTGCTAGTACCAATATTTCAGCAGGGACATGAATTAAAGAAATAACAACTTAGCTCATGGTCATAAAACATACTCATGGGTAAATAAAGTATACACACATACTAGAGATTCATCAATGGAGAAATTCTATCATCACATGACATTGTCATGAAAATTATATCATTCCCTCCCTGGAAAACTGTGATTATTATCCTGGGTAGAAATGTTATTTTACTATATGGAAATACTGCAATATATTCATGCATAAACCAAGCTGTCATCATGAAAGTCAGTATTCTACAGTATAAAGGAAATCCTGTGTATGAATTTGTTACCATTAAAATGGGAAACCATCACAACCCATGATGCTTCATTCTAGCTGACCTGGTTAAGCCACTTCTCTTCCCTTGATGAACCAATCACAAGAAACTTACTAAAAGTTAATATCTGAAGCCCTCTTAAGATTCTGTGCCAATGGATCTAAGTTTATAGCTCCCAAGTGAGAATGAGAATGAAACTGCTTACAAAGACTGGAGCCACTTCCCATTGTTCTGTGAGCAATGTTAGATATTTTTCTCAAAATCAGTAGTAGAAAAAAAAATCTGTTTTGGGGTCTTTCTTACCCATCCCATACCCAGCCATTGGATATGGCTGCATCTACTGTCCCTATAAGTACTTTCTACTTACTTTCCACATCAGGATGGCTCACGTAAACGTAAAGACAGTGGGTAAGTGGTCACCGTGGAAATTAGAGACTGAATGCCCTGCCCGAGGATATTAACATATTATTTTAAAAACATTCTATTGGACAAAAAAGCATGGCGGGTGTGTGGCCCCAATAATGCAGGCCGATAGTATAAGTGGGAAGCACACGGGGACAGACCGTGCATGGCCACCACATTCCCCAAAACGTCCCCTTTCGGTGTGCTTAAACCCAAGAAGCAGATGAATATATTTTCCTTTCAATGAGACTCATTCTGTTGCGTATTTGCTAGCAGAAGGACAACTCCCTAAAAGGGCTGGTGGGTACTGCATGCGCAAGATTTATTCACCACGAGACTCCAATCACTCAAGCAAAGGTGAGTTTCACAGGCTGTACAGAAAGAACCAGGCTCAATGGAGCCTCTAGTCAGGCTCCATTTATCTTTCCTCCCCACCTCCTGTCCCCTTCCCCCAACCCCGCCCCCACCCTAGGACAGGGAAGCTAAAGCTGGCCCCAATGGAACAAGAAGGGCAAAAACCCTCTTTTCAATAGACTGTGGGTACAGGGCTTCCCTCCACATCTGAATGTTATCACATATCCCCTGGCCTGGCAGATTTGAAACCTCTCAATAAAACCTGACTCAAGGAGGGGTTCAGAAGGGATTTCTGGACGTTTGAAACACATCCCTGAGTGTTACCCACTGGGCAGAAGATGCCTGGTCAAGTTAAGCTGAAGGGAACTTATTTGTTTCTGAATTACTAATGCTTCAGATGTTTTCATTCGGGTACTTGGTCCTTCTGCTCACCTACAGAGCTAGAATATTGCAAATCTCTGGGATGACTAACAGTTTTTCCCATTTTTCAGAGCTGAGAATTGGAGGCACTGAACAAAAAATCAATAGAAGGAACTGAGAGTGACTCAGTATAGGAGGGCTGTCAGCCTCGAGGGCTTACCAAGTTAAAGGAATGGAAACCCTTAACCAGTGTGCTTCAAAAGAAACTATGAACTGAATACACCTCAAAAAACTGTAACATACAAAATTAAATGTCTTTTACAATCTAAGTTCTTTATATAATCTGCAATAAGGTCTTGGCTAAACAATGAAGTGGCTCTGAAGTATTCTTGCCAGAACAAGCCTTGAAGCCCCCGACTTTCCAGGAGTCCAGGAGGCTATAGTGACAGAATGAAGCAGAGGCAGCCGCGGGGTCAGGGAACGCACTCTGTGGACACAAGGCCGCTGAGACCAGAGCCATGACCTCCCGAGGCAAGGTCACTGCTTTATGTCTCAGACTTCCTTTGGCTGAAAATGTTCACACCCAATTCGACTTTAGCCTTTTTTTTTTCTCAGAAAAATTATAGTGTCATTTAATTAGAACTCAACAGAGGGGACCTGCTGCCCGCCTTTCTTTCTACCGTCAGCAATAACTAAACAGGAAAGGCAGCATCTGGCTAGGGGATCCAATTTATCTTCCCCTCTGCAAAGTCAAGATCCAGTGGACATGCAACATGGCAACCCACAAAAAGTCTCCTTACGCCTTAACTACCAAAGTGACTTGCAACAGAACTGCGGTGAGGAACGCACCGGGATGCCAGACCACTCGGTATGGCAGCCCTGTTACCTGTCCTGGCTTCCCTTCTTCACAAAACAAATTCATGTATAACATAACCCCTGGTTGCTGGGCTCTGGTCCAGTAGTCAGTTTTGATAAATAGATTAGGCATTACAGTATTTACATGTTCATGGTTATCAAGCGATACAAACACAACCACAATAATGGTCACTGGCTGCTGAAAGCCATGACAGCAAGCTTCCCTGACGGTGTCCACAGCTTTACAAATGCTGGTTCTTTCTTTAATGGGAGGGAGGGGGCAGGGCACAAGTAATAGAGATCCCAGGTAAGAGGGTCACATGGAGAAACACTGATTTCAAAAATCTGCTACAGTCAATAACATTAAATAGGAATAAAATCTTGTATTTAGAGACACACGCGACAATAATGACATTCACGACAGCAGAGCCAAGACTCCCATAACAACTGGTTGGCGCCTTGTGCGGCAATCTACACCTGTTGCACACCAGCCAGGAATGATAATACCAGACAGAGCATCTCAGCTACTAGTGAAAAAGAGGCCAGTATCGAATGTGCGGCCCAGTCTGGACCAGGGTGGCACTGAGCAAAACAGTTGAGGATCAGATACTGACGCAGGTACTTACTTTCCCTTCCCCCGCCCCCATCCCTAACAAGAGCCTTCCAATCTAATACCATCTGTACAGACCTCACCTCGCACAGATCTGGGCATAGGTTAACCATGTCATTGTTTTTTTTTTTCATCTGGTCAACAGCCTCCTCCAACAGGAAGGAGTATCCGGGAACAAGAATACATTTGACCAATCAGTTGGGACAATGTGAGGTACCCCTTAACCACAGGGTCCTCTGCGGTTCAGGATGAGGTCAAATTAAGAAAGCTGCACGTCAGGTGCTGTACCAGACAGAAAGCCCCTGGATCCTGGAGGTGGCTTACAGGAAAGCTAGGGGTAGTGGAAGGAGGAGGAAAAACAAGGACAGGAGGACAGGAACTTCAATTCAGTGACCCATGGCAGCAGTGGACGTTCTTCAAGGATAAGGGGTAGGGGCTTAAATAAGGAGCCAGGCGGACACCATATTAGACATGATCACCACCCCAACAAAAAAAGCTAATTTGCTATCTGTTCTTAGCTCTGGGTGCAGAATGTAAATGCAGATATACAGATATATATGTTACTGCTTGTTACTCAGCAAGGAACTACAGATTCATGCCTCACTGCGGCGGGCCACAGGGTAAGCTACGGCTATACCGTGGCCTGTGCAGTCCTCGTCTGAACTCCGGCTGTTTGCACTCTTCCCAAGGCTTTCCACGTGTAGCCCACAAGTTGGGCTGATGGGTAAGTAGCTGAAGCATTTGTATTTTTTAATAACGTTCATTGCCAAATGGCAAATCATAAGATTCCATGCCATCGAGCGACTTGGCTGCCTTTGCCCACGCCCTATTTCCTTTCCTGATTCCTCTTTCCTCTGGAGTGCTATGGAACACACACACATCAAAAGAAAACAATACAATGTTTAGTTTAACAGTCCTTTGAGACTGGGATTGTCTAACGTACTGTCCCACAGATCAAACCTGTGGGGATAACAGCAAAGCGCTAACCCATGTGCTAACCCATCTGTCTCCTTTTTGCTCCATATTCAAAAGATCTCCTGATGCCTTTTGCCTCCGCTCTGTCCTTGCACATGACCCGCATTCTCAATTTTATAAACTGAGTCTGGCCCAGACCATGTCATTGCTTTCCTTGGTCATTATATCAGTCTCTTAACTGGATGTCCAGCCTTCCATCTCATCACACCATCTCCCAAATCGTTCTCAAAGACTGGGCAAAAAAAAAAAACAAAAAACCCCACAAAAATGTCTCTCTAAAATGCAAATCTGATCTCATAAAATGGGGCCCAGAGATTTTTTATTGCCACATACATGCTTTTACCAATTGGTCATGGCAAACCCCAGCCCCGCCCACACCACCCACCATCCAGGCATATCAGTTTTACACTCTCCTCTTTTAGAGTGTGTGTGCGTGCTGCACTTGTCACGTATTCCTACTTGTCGTGCTACTGCGAGGATGAACTTCCACTGTCGGGGAGAAAGGCCTGGGCCCACAGGGCTCAGCAACTCCCGGACTTTACTTTTCTGACTGATGTGGTCCACAGCAGTGCTGGCACCTGCGCTCCTGGCGACATGGATACCTAACGACAAACACTTCTGTGCCCAAGCCGGGGTGATGAGCTTGAGTCTATGGTGCAGTATTTGGGGGTCCCTCATTAGTTCTTACATCTAAGCTACCCCTCCCATCGGTGTTTCAGCAATGAAGCTGACTTTAATTTCCATCGGACTCCTGTGCCTCTCCCTCAATTAGTTCTGACTTAGGAGAGAAAGAGGGTGTTAGTTACTGACCCCCATAAACCTAATACTTTCTGCTATTCATGCATGTGATTCCCTCTGCTGATGTGTCATCCCCACTTTTCAACCTTGATTGAGGCTTTTTAGAGGTGGGTTTTAAGGGTAAAACTTCAGTAAAACCTTCCAGCTCAAGAATAAGCGTCATCCTCTTGACGGTACGTGAGTCACCAGTAAGTCTGTGGCAGCATCTTACAATGGTACACAGCAGCCTCCTCTCGGAGGCTGGGAAGGCTGCAAGGCAGGCCCGTATCACATCCTACTCCATCACCCAGCGCTTCGCACAGAAATGCACCAGCTGAGAAACAGGAGTTATGGGTATTTGAGAGATGCTGCCTAGGTACGTCTCCGTCACTGCTCCTGTGGAGCCTGTGCCCATGTACTTGCTGGCTTTTGGTCTTAGGCAGCTGGGACCTGCCTTAGGAAGAAGACTCATCTGAAGGACAGGTACTCCAAGGAGGAGATGTGCTCTAGGCTACAACCAGCTGCTGCTCGAAGAGTGTGTGAACAACTCAGTGCAACCACAGTGCTGGGCGCTGGGTAGGGCTGTGTGGGGAGGGCAGGCAGTCTGGACTGTGCCCATGGCATTGCACTGCCATTTAATAACCATGTGCGAGGAATTTACCTACTTTCTCTGAAAACTAATTCAGCAAGGAGTAAACAACCCAATAAGTTTATTAACAAAAACTGATTAATGAAAGGAGGCTGGGAGTGACATCTTAACCACTTTAGAAAAGGCAGTTTTAATCAGTGATGGCTTTGAACATATTCACTATTCCTGTTTCTCCTGTTTATTTGGCAAAAAAAGTAACCCACACATGTAATAAGCATGTTTGACATATACCACATACCTGGGATGGTGTTGTCCAAAATAAAAGCCACACAGCCTCCTACAAACATAGCAGTTGTGAGAAGAACATTCAACACTTGATCGATTCCTGTTATCCCTAGAAATGAACATAGCAATATGGTCACTGCCAGCCAGGACAGCTTGCCCTTGCCTTTGAAGGGGGCACTGATGTGGGCCCTAATCTCCAGTCAATGCAGTGCATGCAAGTGTAAATTCCTGCTATGCATAAATTTCTGCCAGTGATGCTTTAAACTACTATGAATACCTTCAACAATGATCAAAGGGCATCTCTATAAGGGAAAATTCCCAACAATGGTGCACAGATGGTAAATCTAACAGAGTGAGGTTCACCTACAATGAACTATGGAGCCATCGAGGGTATTTACAGATTTTTAGTAAGAAAAAAAAAAAGATATAAAAGATGGCTGTTGTAAGGCTGAAGGAACTACAAAGTGAATAAAAAGACAACAAAAATATGTGTGGTATCGGCAAGCGAAGGTTTTTAGAATCCTGTGTTACTAATATGTGCTTAGCTGCTTTTAATTAGGAGCAACCAGATGCAGAAACAGGGCCTCACATGAATGTGATTATAAAAATGTCAAAAAGGAGCACCAATCTCCTTGTTATTAGAAGTTCATATGCTTTCTCTACTTAAAATACATTAACGGCAATTCCACTCCTAGGTGTAGACTCCAAAAAATCAAAAACAGTTACTAAAACTAATACAGCCAATCCTCATTAATGGCAAAATTTTTTATCTGTGCATTCACCTACACATTAAAATTCACAGTAAAGCCAAAACTTCTGGTGCTGTCACGATCGTTCTCGCTCATGCACAGAGCAGTAAGAAGGCTGTGATGTGCCGTACGGAGAAAACACATGTGGTAGCTGAGCTTTGTTCCGGCACCAGTTAGCAGTGGTTCAGGATTTGCTGATTCCACAGAACACAACGACCGTGAATGAGAACTGCTGTGCTCGCACACCTATGCTCACAGCAGCATTAGTCATAACAGTCAAAAGGCAGAAGCAACCAAATGTCCATAAACGAATAAATGGAGAAACAGATTCTGCCATTATATATACACAATGGAATATTATTTAGCCATAAGAAGGAATGAAATACTTATACATGTTACATCATGGATAAATCCTGAAAACATTAGGCTAAGTGGAAGGAGCCAGACAGAAAGGTCACATATTGTAGGATTCCATTAATATCCAAAATAGGTAAATCCACAGTAACAGAAAGCAGACTGGTAGTGGCCAGGGGCTGGGAGAAGAGGGACGATAGGAATTAACTGCTTAATGGGTATGGAATTTTATTTTGAGGTGATGAGAATGGTTTGGAAACGAAATTAAAGAGGTGGTGATTACAAAACATTGTGAATGTACGAAAATGCCAGTCCACAGCCATGGCACCCTGAACAAGCCCGATCCCATCTGATATCGGAGGCTAAGCAGGGCCGGGCCTGGTTAGTACTTGGACGGGAGACCACCTAGGAGACCAGGCATAAAAATAAAAATAAAAAGATTTAAGCTGACAGGGTCCTTGTAATCTGTAGGTCAACCAAGGTTGAGTCACCTAAAATAAATAAATAAATAATAAATAAATAATAATAATATAGAATAAAATGCTGCTCACTTTAAAATGGTAAATTTTATGTTACATGAATTTCACCTCGAAATATATGCATATATGTAAAATGGTCCCCATTCTGCGTAAAATGCCAGAGTAATAACTATTTTTTAAAGATGGTTTCCCTTTATTCATTCTTCATGACGTTGAGGTAGTAACAGAAAAAGAAGGGGTTCAAAGTGCATAGAGTTTCAAGAAATTATATACTTTAATGTAGCCTTATTCTGAGAAATCAAAAGGGTTTTACACAGAGGCATTCTCCCAAGGAGGGTCCTGGTGGAGGGGGTGGTGGAGTGGGAGGGAGGGGAGGGAAGAGGAGGGAGGGGGTGAGAGAGAGAGAGACGAGACAGAGACAGAGACAGACAGACAGACCGACAGACCTTAACATGCACATCAGTGATGTGCACATGCCAGCTCATGGGAATACAAAGGGCTTCCAGAGAAACTGTAGCAAAGTGAGATCAGAATGAATACACAGACAAACATTCACCAAGGCAATGCCTGAGGTTCCCAAGTCCCCTCTGATGAAGAGCTGTTTGTGAACTGGTGGCTATAGTTCCAACTCCCCCCAAGGTTCAAAGTGTTTTGCCTACCTGTGACGAGAGGGTTCTGTCTGAGGTAACTTGGAAGGACCAGCCCAAAGAAGATTGAAAATCCAAGCACAAAGAGGTTCCGAGAAGAATTTAAATCAATGAACTGCAGGTTAGAGAGTCCAACAGCTGTGATCATACCTAAGGGAAGACATCAGACAACAGGTTGCATTAGCTCCCATGGATGAGCTTACAGCATGGGTGACAGATGGCCTACAGCCATCAAAGGCAGACTTCCTAAAATGTCCTTTCTCTGTCCATCAGAAGTAGAATACCAGTGCAGGACTGACAGGGGGGTTGGAATGTGCTCACACTGGGTTGCAGATCCAAATGACCTTCAGTGTAAGCACCCCTGGCTTATTTAAGGGCATAAACATCACACTAACTTTCTTTTGACCCAAAAAAACAAAAACAAAAAAACAAAAACCCCAACTAAGGACATTAGTTCCCCCTTGAACTCTACACACACATTGCAAATTAAACTGGGAAACCCCCCAAATATTTGGTCCCTGATTACAACTAAATGGCACAAAGATCAAAGTCTCATTGTACAATGGTCAGTTTTAAACAACCCATTCGGAGGGAAAGACGGTTGAGTTAAATCAATTAGAAATATATTTAGAGAGACTAAATGTCACCTTGTTGTTCCTAGCCCCATTATTCTACTTTTGGTTCTGCCTTCGACATAAATTCTGTAGACAGTGATGCAGGTTTGTATGTTTTGAAGGTGTGTCTTTTGTATTTCAAAACGGAAATTTTATTGTTACTCCAATTTTTGAAAAGACTTAACTAGCAAAAAAACATAACCCCTATGAAGACCAAGAGGAAAAGGAGCCTGAGAGAGAAGCCGGCTATCAAAGAAATGGAAAGTTTACCAAGAGAGTACAGAAGAGGGCGCCAAGCACAGGATCCGGGAGGGAGGCGAAGAGGGCGCTGAACTTCCCAATCATGCCCAAGGCCAGCATGAGGGCGGCCCCGTACTGTATCACCCGGCGACTGCCAACCTGTGGGACACACCAGAGGCAGAGACAGGCGTTCATCTCAAGTGCACCACGAATTCCCCAGGCCCCTTGGTCGCGAGTGTGACAAAACCCTAATACAAAACCTGGGTTACTTTTAAAAGCGTTAGTTAAGAGGGATCAATTTCATTTATAATGAGGACTGATCTCAATTGCCCAGGTTGCTATAAATGACCATTAAGACACTAGAGTAGCAAGATTCCGTCATCTTTCCTCATTCCTGTCCTGGCCCTTCTCCTCGCCTTCACTGTGGGGGCCCCCAAGACTCGGCCTTTGTTTTCCCTTCGTACTGGGTGATGTCACCTCCTCGTGGAACTGCTCCTGCACTCAGACCGTGGGTTTCTCATGCCCCAGTCAATGGCTGGGGTGAACTTCTAGTGCTTCAAACTGCAAACTGCCAAAGCTACCCTTTGCCTCTGCGTCTCTTTTGGGTTCCAGGCATCGCCCTTCACCAAGTGAACCTGCCTCAAAGCAACTCCACCTCCCCTGCACCACCGATCAGACAAACCCCAAACGTTTCTGGAATTTTCTCTCATGTTGTCTTACCTGTGAGAGTGGGCACAGACTAGAGGACACAGACTGCAGAATTCTTGAGCCCTGCTGCCTGGCTGGCATCCCCACCCTACCTCTATCCATGTGACTGAGGCAAGTGACTTAGTCTCTCTGGGTGGCAGGATCCTCACCTCTTTAACTGTGTGGTTTTGCTTCAAGGATTTAAATGAGACATGTAAAATAGTTTGAACAGTGCTAGCCAGCATTGGGCTATTTGATAGCCTTTACCTGGGCTTGAAGCTTCTGGCCTTTTCTCTGTCCAGCTGTCCTCTCCAGGTGAAATGACCTTCTAACACGCTGGCTTGGGAGGTCATCCCCTAAGTCCTCTGGCGCTCATGGAAAAAACACACTTCTTGGGCTCTTTCCAAGGGAGCCAAGCCCACTGTCAAGTTTCCCTGTCCCCTGTCCAGCCCCAGTCACGCTGGGGCTTACCACCTTACCCTCGGTGTACCAGGCAGGCAGGCCCAGGCCTGCCTGTCTGAAACACCCTTTCCCGCATCCCTCTTCTGGCTGTGTTCCCAGACCACAGCCTTCAAAACTCTCACCTCTGCAAAAGCCTTCCCTGATTCCACGGCTAGGCTCCCCCCACTTCTGGGCTTCTGCTGCGCCACTTACATCATTTCCCACGTGGTCTTATTTATCTTTTAAACCTGATCTTTGACTTCTAGAAGCTTCTGTCCAGTCCGCTGTCACCCACGTGGCAGGAGGTGGAGCTGGCACTCGACTCAAGAATCCTGCATTGCTGCCCCTACTCTGTGCTGCCTTTCTCCCAAAAAAATAACCTGGAGGTAAATCAGATAACAAGGGTTCCAGAAAACATCTGGGAGGAGGTCCACCGAGCTTTAAAAATGATTCACAATAATGCAACGATGGCTTACTTACATGTAATTAAAATGAAAATGAAATCTAAAAGTCCACTCTCTTAGTTGCACTTGCCACATTTCAAGTGCTCCCCAGGCACCTGTGCCAGCTGGTGGCCCCCATGTTTCAGGTGCAGAACACTGCCACCACTGCACGATGCTCCACCGGACAGTGCTGGTCTAGAAAGTCCAACAATTTCTCAAAAGACCCAAGGATCAGTTGAGTAAGAATGAGAGTCGAATCCTACTGAGCAAACGAAGAGGTGACTGACTGTCCAACCAGAATCAGCACGGGCTGAGACTAGAGCGCAGGCGTTATTGTTCTAATCCACAGTTCCTCCCACACAACAATGAATGTAGGGAAAGCAGTGACAAAGGTCAGGAAACTGGCAAACCCAGTAAAAAATGACCTATCATTAATTGGCTGTATTACGTGATAAAGAAGCCTTTTATTTATAAATGGCTCATTTTTCAGCAAACATTTTTAAAGACCTACTACGTGAATGGGGGGGGAGGGAGGGAGGTACAAAGATGAGTCAAGTCAGGTGCTAATAATGAGATTCTTATACTCTTGCAATTGTTACAATGTGTGGGAACCCAGTGGGAAAGAGAAGCTGAAGAGTTGGAGGGGGATCCCCAGAGGATTGGTCTTGAGGGATGAGCAAGTTTACTAGAGAAAGAGCATCCTGGCAGAAGGGAGCCACCTGTGCAAAGCCACCTCCTGGCAGGGTCAGGCAGCCTTGTTAGGTGCGCAGGGGGAGGGCTAGCCTGGCCCCAGGGATGCCTGAAAAAAGTCTTACATGAAAACCATGCATGAAAGGCTGATCTGCCTCAGCTGTCAAAAACAAAAACACAAGCAGCAACAAAGCTATTCTACTGTTCAACGAATATTAATTGAATGCTTAATTATTATATTCTGTTTCCAAACACCAGACACGGCCCTAAAATCCCTGCCTCCCAGTGCTCACACAGACCCTAGCATCTCCTTCCTGCTGGCCACCCCCTGGAATCTCTTCCCCACCTCCCTCCTGGCCTCTCCTGAACTTTGGCTCTGCCTCTAGGGCCACTGTTTCTGACTTTCCAAAGTCTTTAAAAGCATAGAAGCGTAGAGGAGAAATGACCTTCCTCTGGACACCACCAGAAATATACTATGGCCAGGGAGATGGTGACCAGTCCTAGAAACAAACTTACGGCCCAATACGGAGGCACAGGGTGAAGAAACAAAATGGCGTCACTACAGCCAAGCTGCTAAATTACTACCATCAAGTAGGTTAAGACGTGAGAAACGAACGGTCCTGTTACTGTGTTCTAACTAGCCTGGGAACTTAAACTTTTTGTAACTTTCCAGTCATGTCTCAATGCCTGGATATATATTCTGGATATATACCAGCCTTCCAGATAACCCTTACCTGGCCATCAGGTGTGACTAGACTTCCTGACACCCATCTTTTGGACCCCCTGACATCTGACTGATAATCATTCTGGAAACAATCCTAGGGCTAAGAATGAAGGGCTGGTAATTCTCAAGAATGTACTTTTACTATGCGAACTCTTAACTTTTCTTTCTTCTTCAGAACGCTTCTGGGTTTTTGCCTAGCTGTGTTCCCCAGTCTGCAAATTTAAGACCCTTGAATAAGTCTTTACCATTGTAGCCAAAGTCTCCAGGCTTTTTGAGTTCGTTTGACAATATCATATAAAGACGGTATCTGTAGCTTACTGTGAACCTACCACAAGCTGGACTCTGCTTAGTGCTCCACACCAAGTTATTCATTCCAATGCCTTGCACCACTATCTTGCTGACAAGGGCATGGAACCTCAGACGACTGATGTCACCTCGGGAGAAAGTGATGGAGCCAGGGCTGGAACCCAGAGCAGTAGCAGTCCCCCCCCACCCTCCATGGCTGCTCCTCTGAGGGACGGACGCTGGCACACACTCAGCAGAGGAGTCCTGCCCCTGGAACCTGACCCTTAGAACTTCAGAACACCACCACGGGGTAAGCAGCCTCAACTCCTGGTCACACACGTTAAAATTTCCATGGCCATGGAACGGCGTAACTGGATAAGAATAACAAATAGTATAATTGCCAAGAAATGGAGGCAGATTCTTTGGACACCGCACGGATCACCCTCTTTTTTCTAACATGCTCTGGAAGTCTGATACGATGACCCGGACCACTGCCATTCCATGGAACTTTCTGCACGATAGAAATATTCTATATCTGTGCTGTCTTTTGGCAGCCACTGTCAGTCACAAGTGACCATGAGCCCTTGAAATGCGGCTAGTGAGACTGAGGAAGTGAATTTTCATTTTAACTAATTTAAATTTAAACAGCCACATGCCATGGCGACTACCATATGAGACAGCACAGATCTAGATCTAGAATCGTCAGGTTTCAGATCTCAGTTCTATTCAGAGAAGTGACTTGTCCAAGTCCTTCAGCTGGATGACAGGCAGAGTCCAGAACCTGTGCCTTCCTTTTTCCTAGACAGGATCTCCCACTGACTGCACACCTCAGGCCACAGAGAAACTGATGTTGCAAGTCTCACTTCCCCGTCCCAAGGCACCTGTGGAGATGGATGGATTGTACCCGTTTGAGTGAGGACAATGGAAACCGATTCCAGGGCCGACATTGCCCTGAAATAAATGTCATCTTTGCCTGAGGAAGTGACCCAAAGTGATTCTGAGGGAAGATCAATTCAGTTCATTAAAAAGCCCTGGCAGGTTGCCTTTTAGAACAGGCTGGCACCACTCAAAATGTAATAAAAATAATTATTCACCAGACCACCTCAATCCTTTATTAGAAGGGAACCTCGATGAGCAGCACCACTTACTCCCTACAGTGACCCTGCCTGCCGATGACATGTTTCAAAGGGTACAGAAAGGGAGCTGGCTTGTTCAACTGCCTTCCCCCAAGGTTCCCACATTTACGATTTTACTCGATGCTATTTAAGATTAGTTATAGGTCTATGGGTTCATGGCAGCAAACCGGGCTCAAGAGTGAGTGGCTTACGCCCATTCTGTGTCCATGAGATAGACACTCTGTGTACTCAGCATCTGCTTCTCACACTGGTGGCAATAGGTCCCAGGGATGGCACTGGAGGGGAAGTGCCATCAGGCAGCCCTCATGAGTGCTGTGCCAGGAGTCACAGGCAGCTGGTGGAGCCATCTGCTCACCTGAGGCTGAACTCTGTGATGAACTTACAGGAAAACCAACCAATGTGTCAGGCATGCGCCGTGTATGCCCTGTTCCCTCTCACCTGGATTTGTAGTCAAGATTAACCAAACTTAGTGTTTGGTTTCTTTTTATCTAGTTACAGAATCTCCCAGAGAGCTGGGTGGAGAATTTCTAATTTCACAGAGGTCAAACAGTTTTCGAAGGCTCCAGCCTACCCCCAAGTTCTCAGGACACAGGGCTCAGGTGAGGAAGACCTGTGACCCATCCATGCTGTTCCGGATGGTAAACCAGTCAGTTCTCACAGCCTCTAGCTGCACATACAATGGCTGGGGAATTAAGTGGCTTTCCTTAGCACCCTGGCAAACAGCACACTTTGGCCCTAGATAACTGGAATATGAAGTTTACTCGCTAGAAATAAATTTGGAAGCCTAAGAATGGGTGTCTTCTTATAGAGGCTGGACTATGGGGTGGGGCAGCCCCAGGGCCATGTATTTGTGCGCAAAGCTGGGTGAGGGAGGAGAGGGAAGTAGGTAGGACTCCTGACCCTGGCCTTGTTCAACCTGAGTAACTCACTACAGCTTGTCTAAACCACTCCATAACTAATTTCATCTGAAAGAGAAGGATTCTGCTGTGACAGTTTAAAAACTCTGTTAATTCTTTACTAAAAGAACAATTTTTTTCCGGTAACAAGTAGTATTATCTCTCATCTAGAACTAGTGCCATCTCCTAACTGGTCCCTGTTTCCGTCCCCTCCACCACCCACCGTGGTCACCTCTTACCACAGCAGCCAAAGTAGTCTTTAAAAAAAACAAAACAAAACAAAAAAACAGATGGCACAGTCTCTCTGGGGCACCCCCTTTCACTTGGTTGCTAGCAGCCTACAGCCTGCGTGACCTGGTCCTCGGTTACCTCGAGGACTTCATCTGCTCTTCTTGCACCTGCCCCTCACTGGCCTCCTGCTGATCTGCCACATGCTATGTACACTGCACCCAACACGGGGCTTTGAACTGGCCGTCCCCTGCCTGACTGCCCACTCCCAGGCACCTGCACAGCTCTGTGCTTCCCTTGCCTCCTTCGGGCCTTGGCCCAAGGCCATCTTATCAATGAGGCTTAGCCTGACCACCCCATTTAACACGCACCCTCATTCCTCATTCCCGAACCCTGCCCCACGTTTCTGTCACACTTAGTATGCTTACTGTTTATTGTTTGTCTTTCCTTGCTACCATGTAAACTCCATGAGAATGGACAGTTTTTCTTTTTACTCAGTAATGCATCCAAGTGCCTGCAACAGCAGGCTGGGACAAGTTTGAGTGCTTAATAAAAATTTGTAGAATGCATGAAGGAATGACAGGACCGAGAGCCTGCCTACCCAGGCCAGCCAAGGGAGGAGACACCCCTGCCAGCCTTCCAAAATCCCATCAATGGAAAAAAAAAAATAAGGAAATAGGGGGAAGGCGATCTCAGAGTTGGGGTTGTCCTTTTGGAACTCAGGTGGTCAGACGGATCAGTGAAATGGATCGACGTTTAGAGGCCCAACTATTTAATTAAAAAAGTACTTGTACCTTAGTAATTCCCAAAACTCCAATGTTGGGACTGGATGAAGTAGAGCCATTCCCAGTACCAAATATGCCATCGAGAACACAGGAGAGACCCTCCACGAATATCCCCCTAAAACGTAAAGGAATGGGGGAAAGAGAAACATTCATTCAACGGGGGAGGCAATCTACAGCATGCTCTAAAGGACCATGACTCAAAGGCCCGGTCCACAGATCTGCAGCCCCCACACACCCTGGGAGGGGGGGAGTGATGCAGAGCCTCAGGCCTGACTCCAGACCTGCGGAGGCAGAGCTTACACTTGAACAGGATCCTTCATGCTCATTCAGCTTTGAGAAGCACCTCTGTCACCACACATTAGACAAAGGTGTTCAAAGAGTATTCCAAATGAAAGGATTTTAGCCAGAAAACAGAGCCATTTGTTGGGATCTAAGGCAAACGTGGGCCGTCCACCGATTTGATTTCTTGCTATTAATATATAGTTACATCAGGAATGACAAGCTTTGTAACTCTGTAAACACTGACACTTTTTAAAAGAATCGTATACGAGTAATATAATCATATGTAACAGTTCCCTTGGAGAAAGGCATAAAAACCAGGACTGTAAACTCTAACATTAGAACCACTGCAAGAGATGCTAAGGCACCACAACCCATTAGATCTCATCAACACACAAACCCTTTCGGAGGGGCCGCAGCTGCCTGGGAAAGAGGCACCGGTGGGGCATTGAGGGCGTGGTGATCTGGGCTATTTTCTCTTCTCTGAAGTTTCCATAGGGTCCAATTCACTCTCAGCATACAGAAACTAAAGACCAGGTGTGCTGAAAACCTAAATCCTACAGCTCAGAAACTTCTAGATTCTGTAGACTTCATTTACTCCTGCTTTTATCTCTCCACATATAAATTATAATTATGAACAGATGACACAGCATCTACCGTTCAGAAACAGCTGGGAAAACAACAATCAAAAGAAACATATGTCCATGACCCCAAACCAAGCAAAGAACAATGGCAGCGTGGCACTTATTTCTGAGTTTAAAGTCTTCAGGGGTCTGCTAGAGAATGTGTTATGATTATTGTTGTGAGAAAGAAAGGGTGAGAATTCTGCTTGGTGCTACAGATGAGGAATGAGAGAGCAGTGGCAGTGACTTGCCAAGGACAAACAGCCAATGAAAAGCCCCGATACTTGGCTGCTTTCATACTGAAACTCTTGGTTTCTTCTCCAAGATCTTGCAAACCAAAGAGCGAAGTAATGAGGTACCGAGCCCGATGAAGAACTCGTTCTCCCAGACACGTACCTGTTTATTGCATGGATAGGGGTGGCGGGGCACAGGACAGCCGTGCGCATGCGTAGTAGTCCCCAATAGACTCGATGATACTGGCAACGACCGCGCTGAGCATGCCGATGACACCAGCCGCAGAGACGGTGGGCAGTCCCCACTGAACTGCGGAAGGAGAAACAAACGTGAAAGTCTCACTTTCTGAGAGGGGGAGGCAAAAGTTAGCAGGACAGCGGGTCATTCAGAACATCAGGACTCTCTAAGACCCACTCAGATTTCAAAACGAATGGAAACTTTATTTTTAAACCTAAGTCACCAATATGTAGGTGCTGGGAATAGTTCTTGCGCCGACTGAAGTTGGCCATACCAGGAAACTCATCTGTTCTACGTCCTTATTTAAAACTGTTTGGCAGGAAGAGGCAGGTGCTTCTCCTGCTTCACAACCACAGTGTCTACTAAATTACAACTTAACATAGCCTGCTGTGTTGGGATGGAAATTGTATGAGAAGGATTTTTAACCCTGCTGTGCAAAGTGTGGTATGAACTCATGGTGCCCTTGCATTGCGGGTGGCATCAAATGAAAAAAGCATTAAAAAGTTACAGCTGGATTAAATCCCAACAGTAAAGCATGACACAAAGTAGAGACAACCCTTAAGTAAACCATGTTATAGAAAATTAGTAGTTTCCTTTTAAGAAAGCAAAGCGAAACCCCAGGTGGCTTCATTTGAGTATCTAGATTTAGTTCTTCACTAACTATAACTTTAAAGAAAAAAAAAAGAAATCTCTTTTTGAACCTTGAAAGCCATACATGTTATTTAATAAAAATAGCATGAGGAACTTTCACTGTTAGAATGAACAGCTTCTTTGATAAAGTACCTAGACCTTCCCTTGAACCATTAGTTATAATACAGCTACTAAAAATAAAGCACAGTGGAAAAGGAAGGATAGATAAAATGGTCTTTTATACAGGAGCCAACAACATAGTTCAGGGAACAGGCAATGAAAGATAAAGGAACAGTGTAATGGGTAGACATCAAGAGAAGGCAACCCCAACTGGGTCATAATGAGTGCAAGTTAGGAAGTCAGGAAGAGGACAGTCCCTGCCCAGGAAGGTTCTGGGCAGGCAGCAGCCTGAATGAGCATCAGCAGATGGGCAGAACCCAGCAGAATATGAATGGTCTGGTGTTTAGCAGAGGGCATGTGTATGGCGTGGGACAGGCAGGTTTAGGAAGGACTCAACATACCACCTAGAGGGCTTGGCCTCTGTCTTGTAGGTAACGAGGAGCAACCTTGAGTTTGGGAAGAAAAAGATGACACACAAAGTTGTGCAGAATATGCCTAGAGTGTGGTGTGGGCAGAACTGCTCCCTCCTGGGCTACTTTACCCTGTGGGAGAAGAGAGGATACAGTGGCAGCCTCTGGTTAGAGGGGCAAAGTGCACGTCCACGGACAGTAACGGGGCATGCTCTATGCCCGCCAGCAACAAGCTCGCTCGGTCAACGTCTTATCTCCAGCGAGTGTGGAACAGATTTTTCTCATACAGATGATTTATCAAGCAACGTTCTGTATTTTCTAAATAATTTTTACATAGTTATCTTGTTACTGATGTAGTGTTATGGATTCAGGCAAGGTATTCTTATTTTCTTTTGTCATTTGCTATTTTTCAGAAATTGCTTTTTACTTTCTTAAGTCTCTATACTTTTACTGTTTTTTTCCCCTTTGCCTAAAATCCTTTATTTTGATTTATAAAATCTTTATTCTATCTGTTTCACATTTTACGATTTGCAATCTTATAATTTCAATCCCTTTTCTTTCAGATAAAAATCCTTGTTGGCTTCCAGCCTTCCAGCTAGCCTGTTGTTTCGTCTCTCCTTTTAACTAGAACCTTTAATTTATGTTCCTTTACAGCAAGGCCTCAACCTCAGCACTGTTGACATGTTGGGCCCCAAATCTAGATTTTAACAACAATCGAGGTAATTCTTAGCATGCTAAAAGACAGACAACCACATATCAGAAAACCGGTGTCCAAATGAAGCCAAATCATGAGAATAAAGACTACATCCTTCTGGCTCTCTGGGTGGCTCTCTCCTGAGGGAGCTTTGGCAACAGGGCAGCTCACGGCAGTTAAGAGTTGTCAGGACAAGGAGCTGGACAGCACCGGCCTCTGGGCACGTGCACAGCTGCTGCTCCTGTGCAGCCCACTGTGTTCCTCCTTGCACTGATCTCGGGAGCTGCCTGCACAAGCGGAGGACCACCCAGCCTGTGCCGTGGGGGCTTCCTCCCGCCTGCCCGCCCATGCCTCACCAACTGACTTTTAATCTCATTTTATCTCAGACTACATGTATATTTATGAATCATGCATTTTTTGAAAGGGCAGGTATATATAAATATATATTTAGACCATATGATCTGATGAGAACGTTATTTTAGAAAGACTATACTTCTTTTTTAAGTGTCTGTAAATGTGTCAAGAACAGAAGGAACAACTGCCAATGTTGCCGTCATTTAACATGCCTAGAACAGTTGTCTGTGACCCAATCTTAATATTCTTGGCTTTTCTTGCTTTCTCTCCTTGTCACTGTCATTGTAAATTGTGAAGATGTGACTGCTTAAACAGGGGAATAAATTAGCACAACCTGGCTAAGCTTGGGCTTCAATTCTAATTAAAACGCCAAGTGCCAGAACAGTCTTCACAACAAAATAACCAAGCATTAATAACCACTGGGTTCAGAGAGTCACTTTTGGTGAGGGGTCTAGAAGGTGGGATACATGAATCCAAGTGACACCTCAGGCTGGGGATCGGCCCCCTCCTTGCCAAAAGTTCTCTAACACTTAAATTATAACTTATGATCCATCTTCCCCCATTTGTGAATCAGTTTACTTCTAACAGTTATGACATTTTAAAAAGATTACAGCTGCCCATTAAAAGATAAGACAAATCCCGTCATACTTGAGCAGTGCGCTTGCTAATAATCCCCATGCCCCTCCCATTCGAGTCTGTTCACTTCGGTGGCCTGGGTTCTGTGCAGCTACATACTTGCTTTCTAAGCAGCTGCTTAAATCCTAAACATCAGATCCCAAACCTGGCAAGTGACCCCTCCGCCAGGATTTCACCCTAGTGGAACCAAAAGAACCAACTAGTTAATCTGAGAAGGGAGCTGGTTAGTCTCTGTGTGTTAATTAGGTCTCGAGGGACAGGGCTTCCCTTTGGGGGGGGGGGTCAAATCCTCAAATGACCAGAACGATAAGACCCTGAGGGACAAAGAGGCTGCAGAGCCTCTGCCAACTTCCTACTCCGCTGAGCTGGCCCCTCGTGAACTCCTAAACCCTCTGGCCAACCAGGATACTTACATGGGTATGGGACCTTAAACCAGGGAGCCACCAGAAGCACACCCTGCCTGGCATCCGTTCGAGCGTGGAAGCCGTACTTGGTGCTGTCAGGAGGAAAGACATCTGTCACTGTGAAGATGAAGCAGAGCAACCAGGACACGAGGATGGCCAGGATGATCTGAAGTGGTCGAAGGAAAAGACGTGATCAGGCCAACGAGCGGTGGCTGTTGGCAAAACACATACCTTCCCACAGTCTGACACCCCCAGGATCTACCACGGTCAATAATTTGCTGAAAGCCTATTATTCCTTAAATGGAATCACATTTAGAGAAAGCAATTTTATCCAGGAAGAGTTACTTTAACCCTAGGTCTAACCAGTAGAATAAGGATAATGGACAAGGTGCCTGCCCAGGCAACGTGGGGTTAGCCCTCTCTCAGTCCCAGGAACTAGCAATGGCCTCCTTCGCCACTACTGAGGATTTCAGAATCGGAAGGTGCCGCCACTTTTAAGTCCATGACAATATGGGTGGTCATTAGTACCCCAATGTCACCGCACAGACGCAGTCCCCCCTCAGGAGAACCTGCTTAAAACCTTCCTTTCACATAAACATTGTACATAATGAACCAAAGGCAATACTGTCAGGAAAGATGAGAAAAGATGACTACTCACCGGAACATTTTGAAAAGCTGCAACTTGTATGCAGTCCATCCTTTCTTGGATTTGTAAATTGGGAGAGGAAATTTAACATTTCTGGCATACTGAGAAAATAGTAATACTAGGAAAATTGTCCTGAGGAGAGAAAGAAAATGAACTATGTTAAAGGCCGTATGTCTGTGTTTTAAAATATTGCTCAAATCTTCAATAGCAAAAGTGACTACATGTGTTCAACTCATTCCTCTAGAAAGCTGCTAGTCTTTTTAACCGTTATTTGGGAAACTGTGTCTTTTGGCAACGCCGTTTTTGGAAAGATATTAGAACTCTTTCTCTTGGCGTTACTTGATACAGAAATGAAATTATTTTGTAAATGCCTGGCTAAATTTTCCTTAACAGAACAAGAAAACCTAAAGAATGTATACACTGATGGGAAAAGCTCACACTATGTAAGGGAAAGAGACAGGCTGCCAAATACAACAAAAAGCCAGTGTAATTACAACCACAAATTAACTGAAAAACAAGCAACTACCACACGAGTGTGCACGTAGACACATGCACACACATACGTGCAAACAGTGAAGATGGATTCAAAATGCTCACAGGGATTGGCTTGGTTGGCAATATGATAACGCTACTTTTTCCTACTTTTCTGTACTTTCTGATTTACTTTAAAAAGCATAAATTACCTTTAAAAAGCAAAAAGTAAAGCTTCAATGTTCAAGAAAGCGATATACAGAATTCCACATTCACACTACGAGGTTTCGTTTGTCAGACATTATAGGAAGGTCTCCCCACCCATCACCTCATCTCAGTGTTCTGCAGTGGCTTCTGTGGTCATCTCCTTTAGAGAGACAAAGCCAGCAGTCCAAGGTCACGCAGCTACAGTTTGCAGGGTGGGCAGGCCAAGGGTCCAGCTCTATGACCTGGGCTCTGAACCACTTCGCCACACGGATCCTAAGGACTGGGAGACCTGAGCTGACTCAGAATTCCCTTCGCCCCGAGCCCCACACTCCTGACCGAGATCCACTGAGGGCTGCACGAAGCAGCAATGTCACGTGACTTTCCTGCAGCAGGCCTGACACGTCCTCATCAGTCTGCTACTGAGTGTGGCAGGTGTGGGATGGCTCCCCATAACTGAAGCAATAAAGGCGTACACACAACGGTATGTTTCATCACCCACTGGGAATCACTCTTTGACTTACAACCTGAGACACAGTTGGCCGAAGAGTGGGTTCTCCAACAGAGCTAAGCTTAATGGTTCCTGGACACAGTTCTAATTGCTGAAATGGAATTATCAGCTCTGACTGTTTTACTGTCACATATCTAATGAGGTGCGAACAGCAGCCAGCTGTAGAACAGGCCTGTGCTGCTCCACCATCTCCCCCATCTACTTGGATGTCGAGGGTCTCTGCCCTACCACAAAGTCACCAGGCCAGTACCAATTCAAGGTTGAAAACACTGAAAACATACATAGTGCTCGAGTTATTCTAATTTCCCTGGGGTGGTGGAATTTAACAACAACTACTACAATAAAAAACAATATGGCAATGAGGGATTAAGCTAAAACTGCTTTGTTTTAAACTTAGACAAAAATGAAAAATTCAGGTTTTAAAAAATGCTACCCATTAATTTCAAAGTGAACACTCTGAGATCCCAAAAGGCCCCGAGTCTGCTATTATTATTATTTTACATGACATCCCACAGGGCAATTACGCCTGAACTGTGGTGTTCTTTGCAAAGCCTGTTTTAAAAAGGTGGGGGGATGCATACAAAATTCAAGGAAGGACACCTAAATCTCAGGCCTAAATCTGGAGTTGAATGAATGGGCTGGGCAGATAAGAGCTCCATTTTCTTCCCATTCTAAAATCCATCTGCTTCTAATTTGTTTATCCTCAAATACACCTGTGGGGCAGGCAGGGCAGGCAACTCCACAGCAGAGCAGAAGGTAGGGCGGCGTGCCCACGTTCACACTTTGGCCGAGCAGAGGAGAGACAAGGGTCTGAGTCTCAGATCCTCTGGGCAGAGTTTGGTCCGCCATAGCTAGCTCTTTCTACCTCATGTTTACATATCACTTATTTGTTGACCTTTCTTTTACCTTACAAATATTTTTCAAAAAATACATACTAAAATGTAGGAAAATTATAAAAGGCGGATAAACAAAAGAAAAAAAAGACAAGATCCTGAAGATCACTCATTATCCCCACTGGGTGACAACCATGGAGCATTCTGGTCTATCACCCCATCGGCTTCCATTCCTGGGATATTGATGGGTCATCTGGGAATACAGAGGAAGACAGGACTGCCTGAAATCATCCTTGTCCTCAGCGCACAGACATGTCATCCATCAGCTGACCCAAAGTGGAATCATATTTTACATGCCACTTCCCAACCAGCTTGTAGCCCTGTTAATGACAACCTCAACAGATGGAGATCTGAACCAGCACCTTAGCGACTACTTAGCATTCAACCCTATAGCTGCACCGCATCTCGTTTAACAGTCCCCACACGGTGTGACACTGGGAGCAACAGAAACACGGTGACAGGTCGCCCCTCCCTGACCTGCCTCAGTATCTCCTTACAAGTTCCAGGACTGGGACGCATCTGTCGAACAGCAAACACCTGATTAAAAAGTTTCTGATACGAACTGCCAAATATGTACAGAAAGGTTGGGTGAATTTACAGTTCCACCCAGAGACCAAGGACATTCCTTTGCTACTCTCTATAACATAGAGTCTTATCATATTTTCAAATCTCTACCAATTTCATCAATTTAAAAAACTTTCTCGTCTTATAATGGTAAAACTGTATAAGTGCGCTTGTATTTATCCATGAACAATATAAAATATAAAAAGAATATTAAAGATTTACTAATCATGAGATTTTTTTAAGGGATGGGTAGAAAGGACTACTACATTAGATTTCCCTGTTTAATTACTGTTAAACTTCAAATGACTAGAATTTAAATTCATTTGAGGGTACAGATAAAATGAGATTTCTTTTGGGTGTTTGGTGATGGTTGGAAGGTTCATGTTACACTACTCTACTTTTGAATAAGTCTGAAATTATGCCAAAATGCAAGTTTCCTTAGTAAAAATATGGTTCCCAACAAGGACCTATGCACGGTATTAGAAATGTTAACATATTTACCCTCCAGAGACTGTCTCTAAATTACCCCTTTTGGAGACCTACGACCCGTGTTGCAAAACCTAATCTATCACCACTACCCTACTGCCCTCAGAATCCCGTGAATGTGCATTTTCATAACGGGGTGGAGGGGCGAGGGTTAACCCTTTTTTACACATTAATTGGCTATTTGTATTTTTTAAATGGCTGTCATATCATATCCTTCATCCATTACTCCACCAGGACTCTCTCTCCTTTAAATCAATTAGTGAAACTATAAACTGGGGACATTGGCCTTTCTGGTGAAATTGGTTATATTTTCCCAGATTCATTTATAATTTAGTTTCAGTGGTTTTTGATATGAGTTTTAAATGCATCAGAAGTAAAATCTACTGATCTTTTCTCATTATTTGCTTAAAGATCCTGTCTTTTCTGTCTGTGGATTCCAAGAAATAAGCATTGTTAAAAAGTCTCCCCTCTTGCGGTCGTCAGGTCTAAGTGAGAGTCTCCCAAGGGCCCAAACGGCCGTGGAAGCTCTTATCGGAGGCCTGAGCTCTGAAACAACGAGCATCTGGGGAGCCATTCTGAGCAATGGGGAACGCTCACAGACTGTGGCGTGATGAGCGATCCAAGCTCCAAGTGTTCCGGGAGCTCTGGGTTTGTCCCATGCACCACTGTGGAGGAGGTGGAAGCAGCCATGAATGCAATGCCACACGAGGTGGATGAAAAGTTGCAGAACCATAAGGGCTGTCCCAAAAGAAGAGTCTCCGAGACCTGGTGCCCAATTCACTGCAAAAAAGATTTCTGCTGACGACACTGAAGAACATCACCTAAGAGATTACTTTGAACAGTATGGGACACTGAAGTGACTGACATCATGCCTGAGGCAGTGGCAAGAAGAGAGGCTTTGCTTTGTACCCTTTGATGACCATGACTCTGGAGACAAGACTGAAAGGCACAACTGTGCGGGAAGGAAAGCCCTATCGGAGCGAGAGATGCTGGGGCTTCCTCCAGCCAAACGGGCTGACGTGGTTCTGGAAGCGTCGGTGTGGTGGCTTGGGGGGGAATGACAGCTTTGGTCATGGAGGAAACTTCAGTGGTCGGGATGGCTTTGGTGGCAGCCGCAGCAGTAATGGGCACGGTGGCTGTGGGATGGCTACAATGGATCTGGATGGTAACGATGGAAGCATTTCTGGGGTGGTGGGAGCTACGATGATTCTGACAATTACAACAATCAATCTTCGAACCTTGGACCCATGAAAGGAGGAAAACTTTGGAGGCAGAAGCTTCTAAGGTGACGGAGAAGAATCCTTCGCCCAACCGTGAAACCGAGGTGGCTACGGCGGTTCCAGCAGCGGCAATGGCAGTGGCAAAAGGTTTTAATTACTGGCAGGAAACTAAGCTCAGGGGGAGAGGCCAGCCAGAGAACAGGGTAGCGACAGGTTACAACAGATTTGTGCTGTACCGTGGGGACAGGGCTTAGCTGCTACAAAGAGGACACGTTTTAGCCAATACTCATGTGTATGGGCAAATAACTCGAGGACCGTATTTGTGACGTTGTGTAACAGTTTATTTTAGTTTCGGTACTGTAGAAAGTGTAGAGGCATTCCAGCAAAGGGTATTAACGTACTCGTTTTTTGCACTCATGCTGTTGATCACTAAATGTTAACAGTCTAATCATAACACGGAATAAATGTGTCTTTTTAAAAATGTGTTGTGTAAAGTTAGTCTACTCTGAAGTCATCTTAGTAAATTACCTCAACAGTGTGAAGTTAGAATCCCTTTGGGGGATGCCAGTTCCATTTGAAATTTATTTACAACCTGCTTGGGTGCAGAAGCCATTGTCTTCAGAAACCTTGGTGTAGTTGAATGGACAGTCATTGTGTTATAATGTGAAGTTCACCGTTAAGAGGGTCACCCAAGCAGTCATGAAGTTTATTTGGTTGTTAATGATTACTGGCATATCCTATGCAATATATCTAAAATAAATTATGATGCCAGATAAAATTATAGATGGGGATGAAGCTTGTGTATCATCCATTATCATATGTAACCAATAAACAATATACTCATAGGAGGGAATCTTCCCTGTTTTAAGATTAAATATTTATATAGGTTTTCTTCTAGCACTTTTTCTACATTTAAAGTCCTTAATTTAACTGAAATGTAATTTGATATAAAGAATCTAACTTTTTTCCAAATATTTATTTCATTTTCCCCACACAATTCTTCCATTTCCCACCACTATCAAATATGACTGTATCATATACTAAACATAAACTTTATCTTGGTTTTATTTCTATCCCTCCTGTTCTACTCTGCCAAAGTCATTACTGACCTAGGACCACTCTCTTGTTATTAAACTCTGGAATGTGTTTTAAATTTTATAAGAGCAAGTTACCATTTCCTTCTCCCTGACCTTTCTGGTATTGATCAACATTATTTTATTTTCTTATCTTACACATGGGTTTAGCACATCTAGGGGATAACTTTAAATGATACTAGTGATAATAAACATGCTTATCTCAATTTCTGATTTCGATAGGTAGGCCTGACTTGTCTTTCACCATTAAGAATGATGAATGCTAACACTTGGCAGCAGGGATACAGGCTGAATGATCACATGTATCACCATGGTTTTTATTAATAAAATCCACATGGACTCATAATGGATTTTATTAATAAATTTTCTAATATATAATTATCTTTGAGTTCCTGAAATGACACAAAATGTATTGTTCTTTAATTGTGTTATCTGTACCAGAATTTTCCCAAATGTTCCAAAGAACATTCCTCCCAGATGTTTACATATAGCATTGTGAAAAATAAAAAAAAGTACATTAACTGTGTGCAGAGCTGGATATGAAGGCCCGTTTTTCAAGAATCTTGTGCATACGCACGTTTTAAAAGATCACAAGGAGGCTTAAGTTAAAAAAAATGCTGAGCTTTAGCACACTCCTACCTGAACACACGTAAACTCAGTTCAGGGTTTTACACAACCCCAGGGAGAAAGAAGTTGGTCAGGCTCTCCCTTTTGCAGTAACTCTGTCGGCATTTGACATTAAGATAAAACTGACCGCGAAATTCCCCTTCTTTCTCAAAGCTCCAGAACAGTTTGAATGGTGCGTGTGTTCTCTTGTCTTTGAGGACGTGATACTCACTGCCTAATCACTGGCGCCCAGGGCTTCTTTTAGGGATCAAAGCCCTTCAACGCCTGCTGACTTTTCTCGTGGTGATGACTGTGCTCGTGTCCCGTGCCCCTCCCCTCACTTGTTCACAACCTGCTTACTGAACACCTTTCTGCGGCAGATGGTGAGCCAGGGTGCCGGGGGTGCCATGGTGACCGGCACAGCGCTGAGTCCCTGCCTTGGCAGCAGTGACACCTCCTCGAGTACAAAAGAGGCTCTTGGAACTCAAAAACAAGAGAGGAAAAATGAAAAGCTCGACAGGAAAATTCACAGATAAACTGAGGAAATTCCCACGAATAGAGAAAAAATGACGAGATGCAAAACAGGAGAGGAAAGCAGAGAAAGCGTGCAGGAGCGCCAACACTCTCGCAGTTCCAGAAAGACACAAGCATGCATGGGGGGAGGAAGGCATTTGAGCAATACCTTGAGATCATTTCCCACCTCTGAACGCCTGCGATTCCAGCATGAAAAACCCTGAACGCCCAACCGGGGATATAAACGAACCGCCAAGGGGCAGGGGATGAGGTTTCGGACACTGGAACAATGAAAAGACCTCACAGGAACTCTAGGTGTGTTCTACTGGAGTTTCAAAAGGGCGAGACAGGGACCACGCACCTTCCAGGACGGAGAATGGACAGGAGGGAGCAAAGACAACCTGGAGACCGGTTTGGAAGCAATGGTCAAGGGTGAGGCTGGTCACGGGTGGCGGCCACGAAGACCCAGAGGGCAAACCTAGGACTGGTTGTGAAAATGGGACAGAATGGTGGGCTGTCCACAGGGAACCAGGGAAAGCGAAGAGTCAAGGATGACTGCAGGGTTTCTAGCTGAGACACTGACGTGTCTGTGCACTGAGTAAAAGGGGAGCGACGGGAAAAGGAACTGGCTTGGCGGACAAGGAGGGAATCAAACGTTTGGCAGTTTCTTCCTTTAAAGTTTGAGCTGTCTTGTGTAACAGCACACGGAGAGGGCAAGTCAGGGGCAGGATCTGTAAGTCACCAACCTAACAGCTGTTTGCTGATTCCGTGGATGAGACGATCTAGGGGCTGAGCACGTGGCAAGGAGGAGGCTCAAGACCAAGTTCTGATGAGCCCAACAGAGCTTATGGTCACAGGAGTTAATTTTAGTTATTCATGCTTTTCTGGAAAACCACTCATTATTATTATTCATTTTAATTTGGGGGGAGGGAGCATAGATTTAACTCATCCTCCCTGGACCTACAGTTTTATTCCTCTATTTGTGCAAGCAGTCCCTTCTTATCTAATGGGCCTTGCCAGAAGTCTGTCTACATGGTATTCTCCAAAGGACCAGCTTTGGGATTTGTTACTTCTATTTGTTTCATATTTCTTGTATCTTTTTAATTCTTTCCACCTGCTTTCATGGGTTCATTTTTATTGTTTTTCTAGTTTCTGGAGCTAGCTCTTCATGTACTTCATTTGCCTTTAAGGTAATAAATTTCCTCAAGAACAACTCTGACTACTCTGTAAAGTGTGATTAGTGCTGTTACTATTGTTTTTTAAATTATTAGCAATTGTGAAGACGTTCCAATTTCATCTCTGACTACAAGTTATTTATAACAGTGAGGTTTTTTTGTTTTTGTTTTTTAGCTTCTAAGTGATCTGGGGATTTTGTTCACCCTTTTGTTGGTTTCTAAGTTAACTGAATGATGGTAAATGCAAGTTCTCCTTTTTAGAGCTTAATGCATTTCACTAAATGAACATTCTTACAAGCCTTCTACACACCCAACCTGGTGTGGAGACTATTACCAACCTTTAGTGAAATGAGTAAATTAAGAATAATCCTGGATATTTTCACATATCTTAATTGTAATAATATATGGGTTCCAATTATGCAAGAATTCACTTTACTTGTACATCATGTTCTAACACAAAGAAGCAAATTTAGTGTTATAGCTTAAGTTCTACTTAGGCTATTTGGGTTTTGAAAACCATCCCTGCCACTTACTAGCTGTGTGATCCTGGACAACTAAATACATTGCTGTGCCTCTCCTTCATTAGCTGTTAAATGAGGATAGCACTGATACCTACATCTTAATTTATAATAATACGATGAATGTTACGTAAAGCACTGATGCAGAGGCTCAGCAAGGGCTGCCTGTGATTGAATAATACAGAATATTTCACAAGGCAAAACAAAAACAACTGGAAATGCTCGTTATTAATTTGCTTTAGAAATTTTACTGGTTCTCTATTATATGATCGGCTCTTACATATGCTCTGTAGACACACAATGTGTCTTCTATTTGTGTGTTGTATTTGGGGTTTTCAGAATTCCATCATCATCAAAGTCTTGGATGTCTTTACTGTCACCACTTAAAGGGCATGCAGCCTTTTTAATAGGCTTAAAATTCTGTGCAAGGACTAGCACTGACCAGTAGGACACTGGCCTCCCCACAGGCTGTGCAGAACTCGGCTTGGCCTGGAGAGCCATGTCTCCTTCAATGCCAATGAATCCTCCTGCGGCCTCTCCCTCCTGCCATTCTGGAAGTATTTTTGAGTCTCGCCTAAAGCAGGGGTCCCCCACCCCTGGGCCATAGACTGGTACCAGAATCAGGCCACACAGCAGGTGAGCAGTGGGAGAGAAGCAAAGCTTCATCTGTATTTGCAGCTGCTCCCCAGCACTAGCATCACTGCCTCAGCTCCATCTCAGATCATCAAGCATTAGATTCTGATGGGAGCACTGGTCCCTGGTGCCAAAGAGGTTGGGAACTGCTGACCTAAAGGATTCAGCTTCTCAGTATTTCAATTTATATGCAGGAGACTTGTCATGACCTCAAAAGTTAAGAACTACTGACACCACCATTTACACCCTCTCAAAGTTTGAAATGTTGCAGCCCTTCCCCTGCACATGACTGATAAATGTATCCTGGGCATACCTTGACTGCAAGTCACTTCCCAACCTCTGGGCTAAAAAACCCTTGAGTAATTCCCTGGCACAAAGCAAATAAAGTCTAAACTATCAGACTATTTTACTTTAAAAAAAAAACAAACCCAAAACTATCTCCTAAAGTCTGTATAAATGTTCAAACATTCCAAGAGGTTGCCCCTCGGTGGTGGAAGAGAGGAGGTTTTTACTGTCCACCAACTGGGTGGTCTCGGGACATACTTACAGCATGGCGATGCCCCAGTGCTTCCCTGCTCTCTCTCCTGCTGCCTGGAAACCAGAGAGGCCAATGAGGGCCACCGTGGGCGTTATGGTCAGGGGCCCGATGTATTTCAGCAGAGCACCAGGCAGGCCTAGGAGGCCGATGACCACTTCTATCAGTGAGGACATGATGATAGCCCCTGGATCTGGAACAAGAGAGAGCACAGACATGAGAGTAAGCTGCTTACACATCACATACTCCAGGTGTAACCACAACCGATAATTCTGGAAGGTACTGAGTTATTCTAAAACAGGCAGGACACAGCTGGAAAGCTCCCAGGAACTCCAAAGGAAACCAACGGTATGACTGAGGCCTATCAAACCTAAGTATGCCCTGACTGAAGTAAGAATATGATAGAAATGGGCACTGGATGCAAAGCCGACTTGTCATTTCCACTGATAAAATGAGACAGACGTAATTCACAATTCCTATTTAAGACACACAGCATTCAAAACCAGCCTCAAAGCTTTATACTGCAGTATAAAGCTTCTTGACTTTAAAAAGTGAGCCCCAACAGGGCACTTAAAAGATAGTGTTATTGACAAAAACTCTGGAGGAATATTTCTACTGTGCAGAATGGCTGTGCTGGTTCTAAACTAGTGGTGAATGGTCCTACAGGTGCTGAAAGATCTGGGTAAACTGTCGGCCATTCTTCAAGTCTGAAGACTCCCAGGCCTATTCAAGTGTACTGCAGTAAACAATTATCTTTAATTCCTTCCACAAATACAGGCAAATGCTGAGGCCTCTGCTGAAAATACAGGCAAATGCTGCCTCTGCTGACAAGCCTCTGTTGCTCCATCCAAAGGAGCCATGCCCTTTGGCTGGTTACGCTGGAGGGTGTAAGTGGGCATGTCTGTGGGTGCAGCAGAGAAAGGAGAGAAAGGAAGGGTGAGAAACAATACTATCTGGCTGAGCAAAGCATTTCCGCGTGCTTTATTTTGTAAATTGAGTTTAGTTAAACTAACCTAAATTTAGTTGAACAGAAGTAAACATGTCAGTAGTTGAAAAGAAAAAAAGGCTTAGTGCAAGCAACTGCAGTTTCTTGGGCACAACCAACACTGAAGCTGAGAGGAAACACAAAGAAGCCACAAGCAGACAATGCTCATCTTTTACCTCGCGTATCCGGGGATACCAGATGTGCTCTGTGTGTAACAGTTCTGTTGTTCCATTGGCAACTGAAACATCTTGAAAACAAAAACAAAGACAAAATTTTTCTTGGAGCGACACTGATGTTTCACAGGACACACTCATTTTACTCTTTTTAAGAAGAATTTCCTTCTTGTTTTAAGTATATCTGTACAAAGACCCATCCCTAAAATTCAACAGTACGGCTTACCATACTGAAAGGTGGGTTCCCCAATGCTAATTTAACCAAATTTATTCATCGACTGAGAGCTCCCAGCATGTCAGAAGCTGACTGAACTGGTGATGCACGTTGCTAGTGGCAGCCTCACACAAAGACCAACCTTTGCAACAGCTAATTGCAATGCCCAATAGCAAGGTTGCCTAAGGTTGTGCAAACCTAGATAAAGCAGAGAGCCTTCTCCAGTTCCTAAATCAAATCAGTGGCACAAAGTAACTCCTAGGAGCAAGGAAGGAAATGAAGGTTGGAAAAACTTTGCTCCCAGAACTTAAAAATGGAACAGTATTTTAAGAGTACGACAGGTCTGGTTTTCTCAAACCCCTATCTTATCTTTTCCTGACTTTATAGGGTTACTTAAGGATCTTTGCAATCACTAAGGGGGGGAGGAAGGGGATGAAAGTCATTTGCAGAAAACCAAAGCAGCCAGATCCTTAAAAAAGCAGAGATGTTTCAGAGAAGGGATGCTGATGCAACAAAGAGAATGATTACTGGTGTTCATAAAATCCACTGAAAGAAAGAGGCAGAAAAATAGCACAAATATTTTTCTCTTCATTCCCATACTTATCAATTTCATTAGCATAGAGAAATGAGGTCCCTTCTGGTCCTTACTTGCTCTGGGATTAGGGATGCATGAGTGGATAGAGAGAGAGACAGAAACACGATCCACAGATTGGAGTGTTCTAAGCTGTTGGTTTGTATGTTCTGTGCCTAATTCCAGAAAGGATTTGACACTGCTGAGGGCAACATGTCCAGGCCTCCCTTTTATCACCTGCATTAAAGGACCCCAATGACATATGCGGAAATAACTGCAATTACCTGTGGTGTTACATTTCCATTTATCTAAAGACAGGATGGCTCGAGCAGGGGCCAGAAATGCAAAAGCACTGGCCTGAAACAGGGGTAACCTAAAAGAAACGAGACCAAAACCATGATCACGGCATCAGGAACTACCGAGGTAGTTCACTATGACAGCTTAACAGTCTTTTCCTTAGACAAACAGCCCATGAGTAAATGCAGGCACACCTGGAAGGACCCCAGTCCGCCAAGGTCTCTTCTCCATGCAGCCAGGGCCGCTGGCTTCTCCGTCCTCCCCTCCTCTGCTCTCCCCTCCGGGTGGGCCACGGGGGAGCCCTACAGTCAGCACCAGCACCTGCCATCGCCACCTCTCCCCTTGGGGTAGGGGATGTTGGGCATTTGGGCATCTCTGTCCTGCTGAACTGTGCGCTCCTCATTAAACATCAGTGTGTGTCTTCTATTTCACCACCCTCCACCTCATCCTCCCTTTCAAATTTTTATCGGTTATTACAGAAAACATTTTTATCTTCCTCTATTGTTCCATTTTGTAAGTCAAAAAACTGCCCTAAATCATTGAAGATAAGCATTAAGATCACATCAGTGATCTAGATCTATTGAGGAAAAGGAAAGCTGTAAGTTACAAATCAACAGTAGATATAATATTCCACTGAATCATAAAAAAGACTCGAAGTGTTCTAAACCTTACTTTTAAAGGACCTAGGAAGTTTAGACTCTCCTTAAGATCTCCTGCCCACAATCCTTAAAGTAAACGTGGAAACACTAAGATGCCATCAATTATATTATAGATACATCATATTAACTTGACCACTTGAACTACTTAAATTCAAAAGACGTTGCCATTTTTTATTGGATATGTAAAGCATTTCAGCTACAGTTGTATTAAGATGACTTTATGGGCTGAGAACTTGATCGTAACTTTTACACAGGGTAAAATACAAAACTGGCCTCTGTTTGCAGAGCTAGGAACTCCCAGACATCCAGATCCTTCTTAAATACCACCAAGCAGCCTTGTTATCGTGTCCTGGCCAGTGGGATGGCAACCCAGCTTGCTTCCCCTGAGCCGACAGCTTGTCCTGCCCTGACTGAAATAGGAACTGTTCTGAGAAACGGAATGGCGTTGGCTGAAGGGCAAGCAGCTGCTTTATGAGCCCAGAGTCAGCACACACCATTCTGAGCCAGATGAGAACCAAGACTCTCTTGTCCTCCTAACCATTTTTTATCATGCAATGACATCAACTGAGAATAAGTAGGCTGACGGCTTTAAGACACAAGGGCAGGCTGCACAGTACAGACCAGAGGCACCGCTGGCAGCCACTCACATGGGCATGCCTCTACCAACCATCCATTTACAATTACCTGTCGGAAGGACCCAAGGTATAGCACCATCAAAAGTGCAGGCGAAGGTCACCTGAAGTGGGAATGTATATCAAAAGGGAAAACAGTTTCATTTACACAAGCTCCTTAAGCACGATTTTTCAGAAATGGGCAGAAAAGGTAAACTTCTAGTTAAAAATGGATGCAATCTCCAATGGCCCAAACAGCGTCTGTTTTACTATTGTTTCAGATCTCAGGCAGTGCATCCTAGGGCAATGTAATATGGATTTCACTTAGAGAGCTCGTCCTTGGGGACACTGCAATCAACACTGCATTGGTGATACCCTTGATGTGGGAGAGTGAAGACTGGCTCTGGGTGCCACTCCTGGTGGCATCGACTATTCTCAACCTTGGTGTGAATCTGGCCACTGCCTGGGCACCTTTTGGGGCAAGCAGTTTATGGCTTCACCATGGCCAAGGGCCTTGAGAGATCTGATAAGCAGCAGCTCACTTTCAAGCAACCAGGACCCTAGTTCCTTTTAAAGTGGGTGATAACAGGAAATCTTCACATGTGCTGCCCTAAACAAGGTCTCCTGAGATGTGGAAGGCTGCGCTCGCCAGCTTACACATTCATCATTCAGACACGCACACTGCCAACCACCAGCAGTAGTGGCTGAAGGACAAGTGGCCGCTTTACAGTAAACAGCAGTCAGTTCCCCAGAAGTTAAATGTGGTCTCCTTTACTGGCAACATAAATCAATGGCTTGACTGAAGTATTCTTAGAGAAAGTTACCACAAAAACAAATGACTCCATTAAATAAGAGCTTAAATCACAAGTCACAAAGCCAATTTTCCAAGAGAAAGACTGAGCATGATACAGCCAGCTTGATTTTCTCATCTGATAAAGTAGCTTTTGCAGGCACTTCGCAGCATGAAGCTGGTCAGTCTTCGGGGTCTTTCCTCTACATCTCATTCAAAAGAGCACAAACAACCTCATCTCCTGGGCCCTCCAAACAGACAAAACTACCTGCTCTTTTATTCTGTACTGACAACTGGAAAGGAAACAAATATTGTGCCTTCTTTACACCAGGGGTTGGTGAACTGGCCCATGAGCCAAATCTGGTGAACCTGTTTTTGTGAGTCAAGTTTTACTGGGACACAGCCGCCTCGTTTATTTACAAGGTATCTCTCCAGCTGCTTTCATGCTGCTATGGGACAGTCAAGCAGTCACAACAGACCATAGAGCCTAAAATATTTACTGCTTGTCTCTTTACAAAGAAAGTATGCCAACATTGTGTACAAGGAAAGTATATCTTAAATATGTGAAGAGATGGTGAATTTTAGCAGATGAAAGTTTTAAAAATTAACAGCCATCACCAGATGTAAGAAAAATTCTGAGCCTTTGTCGTGATGTATTCCCATGTCAGGTTCTAGCCTCAGGACGGCAAAAGAACCTAACCATCCCCAGACAAGTTCTTAATTTGTTCAACCCTGCTGGAGGTGCCTCATTTCCTCCTCAGTACCCAAGTGACCCCAAGCCCCTCCCTGGCCTCACCTCTTACTGGCCCCTTTACACATCTGCACTCCAAGCGAAACAATCCGGGTTCTAGCCTCTGGGCATTTGCTCATCCCTTCTGTCATCAACTCAGTTCTAATATTCAATTTTCATTTATCATTCAAAGCACAGAGCAAATACCACCTCCTCCAGGAAATATTCCAGGGTCTACTTCTTAGGATTTGTAATGTGTTCCCCTACTACTTAGGAGTGTGTGACCATGATTTCTACAAGCCACCCCCTAAGTCGCCCGGAGGTGCTTCATGATTCCTTGGGGTCACTAACTAAAAATGGAGATTTCTGCATTTACCCAATCCTGGTTAATCAAAGTTGCAGGTGGGGTCCTTAAATCTGGATTTTTGAACAATGACTTCTGGGTGAAGCTGAGGCACCAGGCACCACAAAGACTGACAATCCTGTGGCCAGATGAAGGGATCTATCATTCTGGTCACTTGAGAAACATCTGCTTGAGAGGTACAATTACAGGCAGGTACAATGATGGAAGAACCACCCCTGGCCCCCTGAAGGGGGTTTCTGTCGTGTGAAGGAGACTAATCATAGCCACACGTCAAGTGCAGGGATGTGGACGGTGCAAGGTGCTGTGGAGTCTGCAGGAGAATCACTTAAGCATAAGGACAACAAGCACATCACCACACATGTAAGGGATTATGAGCAGTCCAGGCGAAGAGAAGAGTATGTGCAACCCAAGAGTCACAGACCCCAGGAGTCCTAGAGAACTGCAGAGACTTCACTGTGGGTGGGAGCACAGGGACTAATGCGGTGATGGTCAGCGGGGACCAAATGGCGGACACCCTGCATTCTTCCTGCAGGCAAGGGGGGAACTACTGAAGGATCCTGAAGGCCTTCTGACAGGCAGGCGGTGGCCCAGCTCAGTTTACAGTCTTTGTGTGGCCGACCCCTAATCCTGTGGTGTTGGCTCAAACAGCCTGCCACCCCAGGGCAGGTCTCCACAGGCACCGTGGCCTCTACCCCCTCCCTCCAGAGCACGGAGGCGTCCTGCGTGCTGACCTGTCCAGCTCCCTGCTGGCTGGAATTGCCCTGACAGCAGGAACTG
Source organism: Eonycteris spelaea (assembly GCA_003508835.1). NCBI lineage: Eukaryota > Metazoa > Chordata > Mammalia > Chiroptera > Pteropodidae > Eonycteris > Eonycteris spelaea. Next base: position 2,212,981 of record PUFA01000110.1, read on the forward strand.
GGACTGTTTCACCCATCACTGTCTCCCCTTAATAAATAAATAATAAGTAAATTGAAGGTGTTATTTACAAATAATATTATTTGAAATTTTATCAGACTAGAAATAAGAGGTTAAGGTCTTTCTGCTATGTTAACCCCAGGGGCTTACAGTCCTCCTCTGGTGCCATCAGGGGAAAGGTTTTAAAAAGTTTAAGAGACGACAGTCCTAGGAGCAGCAGCATAAAAGTGTGAACTATATCTATCTATCCAGAATCAAACCATTTAAAGATGATGAACAAAAACATAATTCATCAAAATAGAGTGCAAAACTCGGTGCCTGACTTCCTCAACCTAGCAAGTAAGCACTCGAGCTGGTACAAAACCCTTCACTGCCAAATAAACCTATATTTGAATCTAAACTGCAGCACAATTTTAAAACAATCTCTAAGAAATGGAAAGCAGGCTTGGCTGTGATGAGCTGTAGTTTCATTTTTGAATGTGCCATCAGGAGTGTGCGGCCTCAGTGCCTTTAAAGAAAAGCAAAACATAATTTGTTAAAACTCTTCTCTTGGCTGATATTTTTCGATTGTTTATTGTATGTATAAACCCATCTGCCAGCTAAACTGTTGCAAAGTAGCCTGCAGGATGTACACTTCACCCAATCATTTTAGCAGCCATCCCCCAAGAACAAGCATTTTCTGTTCCATCATTGCCTCCCTCTTATCACACCCAAGAAACGTGACACTAATTTAATGATGAACCTAATATTATGGCCATAGTTAAATTTCTGTTTATAAAAGTGCTTATCTGCCCCACTCCTCCAATCTAATCCGAGTCCCTATATTGCGTTTGGTTATCATGTGTTATGATCAGAACCAGGCTAAACACTTTTGGCAAGGAGACTGACTGCTGGGTGGTGTGTGCTTCTTACAGCATGACATCACGAGGCTGTCCCCTCAGGTTGTCCAACAAAGTGGGAATTCTGGGTTTGAGCAGTGACTGCTGGAACTCTCCATTTTAAAAGTACCTTTTCCCTTTTGTAATTTATAATCTCTAGGGTAATTCTTAGACTGTGCAATTATTATATTACCCCTAGCTTATTAACATTCTTACATACTGAGCTTAAAATTTTGGTTTCCCATTTTATTATTCTCTCCATATCTATTAGTGCAAAAAACAGCTTTCCTTTTTGTCCCAACTGTATCACCCTCGTTTTCTTTTTGGAAATTCACTGTAGATGCACGAATTCTTCTTATTCAGTTCTCTATTCACCTCCATGACTATTCTTTTTAATAATTAAATTGTCCCAACTTGCCCAAAGCAGCCAGCTGAGCAAGTCCCCATTCTTTTTGACCTAACTCCCCTCGTACTCCCTCTTTTTGAGCAGTTCTTTGCTCTCTGGCACGATATGCTCCCAGGTCAACTTGTACTTTTCTCAGCTGTAGCCCTGGAGTCAACCACTTCTCTAAGGAACCCTGGTTCATTTTTGATAGAAAATGGTATTTGGAAACCAAGATCTGAGCACTAGGTGGGCTCACTGTTGCTAGGTGTCTTTTAGTGAATAGAGATACAATTTTTTTTTGAATCATGGAGATGTAATGATACCTCAGTTCAATCCAATACCACGGATTACCTTCTTTCCATATTCATATCTCTCCTCCTACACTGACCATCCTGATTTCTCGCACCATCAATGTACTTATCCATTTGTTCTATCCTATGATAAATATCATAACAGTTCCAGAATTATACCAATATTACTAACAAGACTACAAAGTATAAGATTTCAATTTTTTTTTTCTTTTTTGTCCTTAGAAGACATCTCATTCAGGGTGTGCAAAATACTATGTTCTAAAGTCTGTGAATTAATTCTTTTCCTCTGTGTTTAGCAATTTGGCATATAATTAGGTTCACTTGCTTCTGTTCATATTCGATTTTAGGGTTGCTTTTCTTCATTCTTTCAGACTTAATGTTTTGAATATGTAGAACATTTATAGTTTAAAAATCAAACCATATAAAAGGCTATAACAGGAAAAGTCTCACTCCCATCCCTATTCCCTCCAACCCATTCCCACTTACCCACTATAGTTAACCATTTTTATTAATTCCCCACTTATCCTTGTTACTTTTTCTTACCAAAGCTAGACATGCACACATACATACTTTTTTCAACTTGCTTTTTCAATATATCCTGAAACTCGCTCTACATCACTTCAGAGAAATTCTTCTCATTCTTTCTTAGGGCTGCATAGGACTCCACTGTGTGACATTCCATAGCAGCTAGTCTCTTACAGATGGCGATCTTGGCTGTTAACATTTTGCCATTACAAATTACACAGCAATATATTACTTTGCATTTGTGGTCATGTATCTTCAGGCAAATATCTAGAAGCAGGGTTACCGGGTCAAATGGTAAATGCATATGCAGTCTAGATCTTATAAAACTCCTCTTCATAGGGGCTGATTCTTGCTTTTGGATCTCTAATCCATTTTAAGTTGATGCAAAGAAAACTGAACTAAGGAAAGCGTAACATTTACCTTCAAGTTCATGTTATTCTGGTTTTACAGATAAATACTAAAAATTATATGAACCGTCTGGTCAGCACTTTCAATTACAGAGACTCCTGGAGAACCTTGGTGAGAAGCAGCTGACTGGTGCCTCTCCCCTCCCAAGTTATAGTCCATAGCAGGCAGCTCTGTCCAGATAGAGCACAGGAATTTCACAAGGCTAGTTTATGATTTTGATAACTTCCTTTTCAAACATGATAACATCAACTATTTCAGGTCAAGGGCTGTTAGCCTAAAATGCTTTTATTACTTAAAGATCTAGCCAGTCACAGAGAGGCATGAAGGAATTCCTTGGGGTGTGGCAATGTTCTCCTGGTTACAGTTATATGACTGTACACACAGGTAAAACCTCATATAACTGTACATGTAAAAAAGCACACATTTTATTGTATGTCAATTTCTCCTCAATAGCTATGATTTAAATTATGTCTATTAAATATCTTTCTGGGAGTGGAAATGGGGGGGAGGACAACAAATTCCTTAAAATACTCGTGTTAAAGTAATTAAAAACACAAAATTTTTTAAAGAAAGAGCTTCCCTCCTGGTTTTGGTGAGATCTGCCTCTCTAGGCCCACGTAATGCTGCTCTAACCCTGCATAGCTTTTGTCACAACAGTCATCTGTCTGAAAAGGAGGGATAAAGGGGAGAGGCAGTCAGCTATGAGGAAGAGCAATTCACAGCATGTGGAAATGTGCAGGCACGTGGGATGTGATGGTCAAAGGGAAAAAAAGAAAGGCCATGGAGAACTACATTCATTAACCCCACAGATACTCAGAGGACCCTGTTGGTCTCTCCTAGTTCCCGAGAGCATCAGAAATATGAACAGAAAAAGTGTGTTAGCTGAAGGGGGAGATCACCCAGAAAAGCTAAAGTTGAAGGAACAAAGGTGGCGGCAGTGTGGCCACGGAACACACCCAACCGCCCAGGACATGCTGCTCCATCGGGCATCCCAGCCCTAGCCCACCACACCGCCTCTGGCTCCCGTGACTGCCTGCCTCCTTCCCTCCGGAAGGCCCACTAAAATAAGAGTCAGCAGGCGAGTGTGGACAGGTGCAAAGCATTATCTCATTTGACGCTAACAATTTTATTATTATTACTACCATTTACAGATGAGGAAGGGGACTTTGAGAGATCAGACAGCCTGACCGAAGTCACATGAAAATGGTAGAACAATAGCAATGCCATCTTTAAGGTCAGAGCTTCCCCAATGCAGCTGGTTAGGGGAGCAAGGCAAGCTCCCTCCTCCAAGGTCATTACCTCCAGGTTCTCACCGGCCCTATTTCTGTAATATACTATATAAAAAATTATGAGTCGAATGGACAGCAATTTTTTAATTTGGTGGGGAAAACCCACAACTTGTTACTGTGTGCCTGCTTGACATCACAGAATGTGAAGTCACTTATACAATAATGTTGGCAAAAATGTTCACCCTGCTCACCATGCCTCTGGCCCCATCTTCCAGTTTCCAACAAATAAGGGGATTGGGGAACAAATCAAATGCCACCACGAGGACACAACTGGACAAATCAGACCACAGGACACTTGACAAGACAACTGGCCTGGACTCCTTACAAGGGCGGTAACATGGAGGAAAAAGGTGGTAACTGTTTATTATTGAGACCAGAGAGACGCAAAAACACGTGCACCACATGAGCTCGACTGGATCCTGGTTCAAGGAAGTGGAGGGAAAAGCCATAAAAAATATTTTAGGGACAACTCGGGAAATTCAATATGGCCTGCACATTAGATGCCATGGTAGAATGGTTGCTGTGGTAAATGGCTATACAGGAGACCCTCACTCCTAGGAGAGTATGCAGGGGTGAGCCGGCATGCTATCTGCAGCTTTAAAGCAGTTCAAAATTATGCATGTAAGTCTAACCAATGTACTGTATACTTGAAACAAATAATAAATTTTTTTTTAAATGCATGTAACCTACACTTATATACAGAAAAAAGAATTTGGGGTTAAACTCCTATCTCCACCACCTCAATCTAAGTATTGTATTTTTCCATTCTGCTGAGTTTTATCAATAGCTAACTAGAGTTCAAAGCACCAGACTTGAGACCTTGAGGTGTCACTGTGCTCAGCAAGCACGCTGTGTGTACCAGGCCCCCAGAACCCAAGGAGATGGAAGACGGAGCTCTCTCCTCAGGGCGACAACTCAGTTACACACGAGGTTGCTGCACAGGCTACAATGACCCTGTTGCTGAAAACGCTACCTTTTCTCAGCAAAGGAAGGTTGTGTGTGTCTACAGCATGCCTGTGATGGCCAGAAGATGCTCCCCTGGGAGAGGCCACCCTATCTGCAGTCTTTTCTTTCGCTTAAGTGCTCACAGTGATGCCTCCAAAAGGCTCTTTGAGCAAAAGGCTGTAGGTGGCCCCCCGAACACGGCAACTACCACTCCTCAGGGAAAGTAAGCATGGCAGGTGAGCGGCAGGATCCTGGAGGGCCCTCCTTCACCCCCAGCTCTGCAATGACACCTGGGGTCAGAGGCGGGACTCTGGGAAACTAGGAGCTGTTACTAAGACTTGGCTCTGTTGGGAAAGGCAAAGGCAGCCAAGGTGATGCATCCGCCGAGTCCTCCCTGCAGCCGAGGGGAGACTGCTACGGGCTAGGAACCCTGCCCATCAGGGTTCCAAGGCTTTATACTAATTCCTGGAACAGACCCAAGCGGTGGTGGGACTGACATCACAAATCAAACAGAATCACAGATTGCTAAATCGCATTCAAGGGAACTCAGTGAAGACTTGGTTGAAAGCGAGGACAGGAAAGCAAGGTCAAAGGGGAGGAGGAAGGAGAAAAAGGTGAGAGAAGGAGAAGGTGGAAGAAGCAGATACGGCAGAAAACACCCACTGCCCTGCAGGCAGAGGCTCGGGAAGCACTAAAGCCATGGAAGTCACACAAGTGAGGCTGAGACCCACAAGCTCCGTTTCAAAAGCAGTCACGGTCCCCGAAGGAAAGGAACTATTACCCTCCTGTCAGGGGAGAAGTGCAGTGAAGGAAGGAGGGTCTGCGGCCTGCACTGGACCAGACGCATTTTGTGTGGCCTCAGCCCAGCCTGTGGGAAACATGCCCCCAAAGGGGCGTTTGTGACACAGTGACATCTTATGTCAGTGGGCAGTCTGAGCTCGTGCTCAGGTCTGCAGAGGCATATGTCTGTGTTCCCTTCATGGTTTCCCTATCGATTTTGGTTATTTTTATGGAATGAAACACATGTCCAGAAACAGCACGCCCCTCTTCTCCAGGGTGCCTGTGTGAAATGAGGAGGGAGGAGAGGCTTGGCCACAGCCAAGCTGGGATGCTTACACTTTCTTCCTTTCTCTGCTCTAGACCTGTGGTTGTCTTAACTTCCTCCAAATAAAGGCCCCACTCCTCACAAGCATGGACCGTGGTTGATCTTTACGTCCCAGGCAGCTGCCGCATCCAGTGTGATGGAATATCGGGTGTGTGGCAGGTGGTCGGCAAATACACAAAGAAGTGTACAGAGCTTACACACAGCACCATAAACCACTCTGCGTTGGAAAAGTCTGAAAATCTTAGAAATTGTGAAAGCTGACCATGAACAGCTTTTACTTCTGCTGATTTAAGCCTAAGGGAATGAGCACTGAAACTGGCCACTAAAACCCCCCAAAAATCAGAAATGCACAGGCCATCGGCGATCCTATGGCTGCGAGACTGGGAATAAACCCCACTCCTGGCTACATGAGCACTTGCTCCTGCTCTGTCCCATCCTAACGTCCCCTCTGCTCCAACTGCGTTATTAGTTCACTGGATCCTATTATGACCAGGATCAAACAATACAAGCCTGTTAAAATGACCACCCACAGCCTGTGATGAGGGTCAGTGTAACATTTAGCAAAACTAAAACACTTTTCATTACTCATATACTATAACTTCCCAAACACATTTTAGGATGTTTATAATAATCTGTAAAATCACAACAGGTCCATTAAAATAATGGCAAAATGTCATCCGCAGGATACTTTAGGAAGAGCCTCCTCTCATTTTCACAAAAGGAACGAGCGGAGAGGTCATGTGTCCAAGGTCATAAAGCTGTGCAGGTCCCTCTAACTTCTCATGCTTGCCTGTTCCACTCCCCCATGTGTGAAAGAGAAGAAACCATCATTTGCCACATACTGTAAACCACTGCTTTACAGTGAGAACTGTTCATTCTGACTGCCCATGGGATTATAGGTTATAATAAAATACCCAACAACTTGATTTAACCAGTGTTGACAATGTGGCTGACTATGGTTGACCTTGGCATGAGACCAGGATACAGCCGCACACAATGTGTATTTTATCATAAGAGACATCTTCATTCCCTCTTCGGATCAACCAACAATTCTGAACTATAGGCACTACCCCAAATTCTGATAGTTTGGGCTATAAGCTCCTTGATGAGCCAGCTGTTAGGGAAAAAACACATTTCCCCAGAGAACCAGTGCCCTATGTAAGGTTCCTGAGTCAGCCAACAAAAGATTTTTAGTACACTCTGGATTTGAAATACAGAGCCTTGAATATCATATCAACAGAATAAAAGATGCTGCCAGTCAAATTTAACTACCTGGCTCTAAAAAAATGGATTGAGTCCTCTTTGGAATGCGCAGAACACATCTCCTTCCTCTAGCAGGTCAATGATATCCCTGGCCCTCCCCTCAGGTCTCCTAAGGAGACCCTCCCTTCTAATGTAAGGGATCTGCTCAATGCAGTGGCTGCAGGGCAGAGCTGGTTTTAAGAACTCCAAGAACTGGCTAGCGCCCACAGCCTCCAGTCCACATGACTTCCTTCCATCAGCAGACCGGTAAGGAAGCCACCACTTCCCTTCCCAGGGTGGCGCCCATGGGCCAACCAGAATCCCCTAATGCTGCTCACAGTTCTGCCCATGTTCTCCTGTCCCCCAAATTACGGGCAGGTCTCCTGAGGTCCCTAAGGATTCTGACTCATTGGAATACAGTCCATGACGCTCGAGCCTTCTGTAGTCAACTTGTTCCCCCATCAGGGAAGGCAAAGCCCTTCTCAGACTATAACAGAGCAAGAGAGAACTCACATGCTTACTCTGCTGCCCTTCCCTCGAGGACAGTCTTGCATCCTCAGGCCCTACTCTGAGCAGAGCCCCAGGGTTAAGGAAGAGGCCACAGTGTGAAGAGGGCAGAAGAAGGGACAGGAGAAGACAAAGCGAGCCCGCAGGAGGCGACAGAAAAGAACCGTTCCCTCCCTTTCCCTCCCTCCCTCGGCCAGCTCCACACCCATTTAAGCTGGGGCAGGGATGCCAAGGTGAATAAGCTAGAGGCCTGGAACCAAAGGAGGGGAGCACAATCCAGTGGGAAAAGACACAAAAACAAAAAAAGACAAAGAATAAGAGCCACATTAGAAGAACGTACATAAGACGCATGTGTGGAGATTCAGAGGAGAGAACAAAGGCGGCTTCGGGGAATCAGAGGTGCTTCACAGAGGGGGAGAGACAAGCCAGCCCAGAAGGACGAGCAGGGTGCACCAGGTTGCCGGGGAGCACAAGCACAGGAGGATGAAAGAGCTGGGCGGCTCAGGGAGGAGCTCACCCCAGGGTGAGTGCAGGAGAGAGGACAGCGGGGTCAGAGGCATGGCTGGAAGGGTAGGGGACAGGCGGGGGGTAGACAGACAGCAAAGGAGAAGACTACAGGGTGGACACACCGCTTTCAAACAGAGAGCAGGGCTACAGCCTGGCAGCACCGAGGAAGATGCAAATATTGGAAAGATGGCACAAGGGACAGGTGCACAGAGTGGGGCAGGAAAAGTAGCCCTGGAGGCAATGAAACCAAGTGGGAACCTCCTGGAACAGTCCAGGCCTGAACTAAGGCAAGGGGGTGGGAGGGAGTATTGGAGAGAGAACTTGACCTGCCAGCTAGTGGATGGAAGGGGTGGAGAGTGAGTCTGAGTCTCCAGCTTGCAGAGCTGGCTGGGAGGTAGTCATCCACCAAGAGAAGAAACATGGTGGACGCTGAGGGGGTGGGAGGGTGGGGGAGAGGGGAGGTGCAAAGTTAACTAGGAAACCCGCCCCAACTCCAGTCAGTGGACCTAGGTGATCGGCATTGCGAGGTGCCTTCCAGGGCCTTCAGTGTCTCAATTTAGTACCCCAATCTCACCTGCATCCAAACGTTGTCTGCAGTAAAGTTGTGATTCCCACGCAGAAGAAAATGGTCCCGATGAGCTGGCTGGTGGCCCACTGGTCGTACCCCACACACATGGCATCGGCCAGCAGAAAGGGCACCGCGATGGTGCCGCTGAAGCATGTCAGGTAGTGCTGCGGGTGACGGAGAGGCAGGAGGGGAGACAGTAAACCCTTCCTCATTTTCTGCTGGCTCTACCCTAACCCCCCCCCCCCCCCCCAGCGCACACGAAGAAACTGCTTTTCCTAAGGACACGCTTATTAGATGCCAAATCGTATTTCCTTTTCAGCACTTCTTTCCATTGCATTTCCTTGTTTTATAACACTCACCTGGTATTATTACTTATTACTCACACGAATCCAGGCAAGCAGAAAGAAGTACTCAATACAAGCACTGGCGGTATTTTACTTACATGACTCTTACTGAGACTATTTGCTTTTGTCCGAAATGCTTTCTAGTAGCAATTGCTAAAATCATTGGTCCTTCTCCTCCGACCTATTAACATGAATTGTACTGTGCCGAACCATCACTGAAATAAACCCTAGTCAGTCTTGCCACATCTTTCTTCTGAGATTTGATTTGCCAATATTTTACATAGAATTTTACATCTGTATTCTTGAGATAGTCAACTTTTTTATTTTTTAATTCTCTTAGGTCTGGGGATTAAAGTTCATTACACAGAGTGTCTTCCATCTTTTTCTGTGGTCTGGCATTTGACAACCATCGGGGAAGGGTTAAGGGTATACCGGGGCTGTGGGGATGCTCCAGGAAGAGTCCGTCACACTCTTCCTTTGGGGGCCCCACCTCCACTCCCTGAGACCCTGGCAGGACATTTGCAGCAACCCCTGCTCGCTTCCCTTCCTACTTGTTCAGCTTCTGTGTCTGTTCTGCAAATCCTAACTTTCTTTCCAATAGCTCCCATCTCTGTTCCTGTTGGCCAAAATGTGTTGCTTGCAGCCCCTAAAACCCAACTATATAACACTAATAGGTGTTTTATGCAGGAAAAAAACATTCCCACCTAGACCTCTCAGAGCTGCTCACAAGCTTACAAACACTGTATCATCAGGAAGGGCATGATGCATACAGGCTTTCCCAATCCCATTTGACCAGGGAAGACGTCTTCTGGAAACAAATATAGTATAAACATTTTTAAAAGCAAGTTTCCTGAATCTGGTTCGGGATGCTCGGCCCAAGGTAAAGAAAGCATCCACTGAAACCACTCAGCTCCTTTGGTCATAACTCCCTTTTATTAGGTTACCCAGTGCTTTGAGAGCTAAAGGGGTGGGGTGGGGGCTGAAAACGGGACCAAAACATCACTGTCGGCAAGTACAGCCTCACCTCCACGTGAATAAACCTATGTGGGCCCTGAGACTGTCTCAGAAGCTGAAATACCCCAGGGTGAACTGTAATTCAAATTTGAAAGGAGGAATGGCAAATCAGACCCCCGGACAGGGTCAACCAGAGTAAACACAGGCCAGGGGTGTGCGGCCGGGAAAAGAGCTTCTCGTTGTGTGATCTTTCCCCTGAGGCCCACTTCAATCTGTAAGTGGGCAACGGGTGCCAAAAGATGGGGGAAAGTACCAAAGATGAGGAGACTGTGTCACCATGTGACACTTCCCGCCCCGTGGCCCAGCCCAGCCCCTCTCTGCTCCCACTGGAAGCTGCGGCAGAAAAAGCAGCTGCTGCCACGACCCAGTTCGCCTTCCTTTAAAAACAAGACCGAAACCTCTCATTTGTCCTGGACAACATGGCACTTCTCAGTGTAACCACTATTCCCTGGCAAAGGGACCGCAGTTACGGACTGGTTAACTAAGCCAAGAATTGAGAGATGAAAATGAATTCTTTACTCTTCTCCTCCCTCTAGTCTCCCTTCCTTCTGCCTCTCTGTGATCTTTTGCCCTGCCTTCCACGTCACTTCCTTATTCCCTGAACACTGTCCTTCTTTCATTCCCTAGTTAACCTACTCCTCCTGTCGCTTTCTTCTTTTCACTATCATGAAATTGATGTGAATCACCATTCCTCATTCTTAAGAGAGTTAATTTATAGTAAAGTCATCAATAAATAAACATCAAAAGAATTTTAAAAAATCCAGACAGATAATTTAAGTATCTGCTTGTGGTTACACCCTAAAGGAAGCATTTTACCTGCAGGCCCAGAAATATGCACAGGTACCAGGGAGGCACGTCTTCTATGGTGTAAATCATGTCCGATCTCTGGGGGTCTAGGCTGCCAGTGCTGTCCAACGTCTCAGCCAGAGAGCTCTGTGAGAGAGAGGGACAAATTTGTTGTTTACTAAAAGCACAAACTAAACTCAGCTAAGTACAGGCCACTGTTACTCAAAAAAGACTTTATAAAGTGGCTGCCGCTCTCCTGTAAAATAAGCCTTGGCTACCTTTGACAGAATGCTAAACACTCTCACCCAGCGGACACTTTGGCATAATCAGTCCTTGAGTGGTACCCCAAATGAAGAAATAATATGATATGCTAACCACTTTCTAACAGAGAACACTAATCTGCCCCTCCTACCCCATTCTGTCCCTGAAATGAGAAAGATCTCTGTGCCTAAAAATAAAGCCTTACACCGTTCTACCAAAACACTACTGCTTGGACACAATGCTGAGTGGAAAGAACAAAATTCATAAGTTTACAGATGCACGATGACTCAATTTTTACTTTTAAAAAACAGACTAAAATTTATTTATAGTTTAGTGGGCAATTTTTTTTCTTTCCCTCCCCTGCTATTACTAAAGATTTTTTTAAATGTTAAGTGTCGCATGCTTTTTAAGCCAAAATCCTCACCGAAGACCAGACGTCTTAGGTTATAGTCTAGACTTTCCCACTCAGCATCAGCATCACTTCTGACCTCATCCAGTGCCTGAGCCACACAGAAAATTCAAAGTAACTTCGTGTTCCCCAATGGAGCCTCAAAATTGCTCTGATTTCTAAAACCTATGAACAATTTCTTGGAATCTGAGATGTGCATCTTTAAAAAAATCTTTTACAACCTAACAAGTGAAGTGCCTTCCAGGAAACAAAATTAAAACATGTTCCACACACACACAAAAAAGATGACGGACGACATTCTGACTCTTGACCTTGTCGAGATAATTTGTGTCCTCCGATCAGATGGATTTGGTCCCCAGAAAGATGCTGACTCCATGTGTTTATCACTCAATTTTCCATGCACAGCATTGGGGATTTAGGGACCAAACACCCTTGAATGAAAGAACATGCGCAACCCAGGCTCACTTTCTAAAGCCTAACGGCAAATATATGATGTAAGGTGATATTTGATCTGATCCAAATGTGATGTGAATATGACCTTTCCAGAACTTTTTTTCCATTCAAACAATGGATATTGGCACAACTGCACAGTTGAAAAGGCTAAAATGGATTATGTGTGTGTTTTTTAAAAATGTGTTGGTAGGAGTGGTTGAGAAAGTACATGTATGTGAGGAATTTGATACGTGGTGATACACAGTAAAGAATTAACTCAGCAGGTCTGGATGTCCAAATCCTACACATTTCAGAAAAAGGTTTGGCCCTTGCGAGCACCGGGGCAGTCACCTCTGAGCTCTTGGAAACATCCTGCTTCTTAACGGTGTATTTGTTTACCTGAAGCCTTGGACTGCCCCCAACAGTCTGTGCTAATGATGTGATCTATGGTGGGGGCCTTGGGGCTATGACACATCAGGCTGACCTCTGGAGCGATCTCTGTGACTAAGGTCAGCCACACAGTGGTCAGCCACACCTACATGACGGATCCCCAATAAACCCTAGCCGCCAGAGCCCCTGTGAGCTTCCCTGGTTGCCAACATCCCTTGAGTGCTGCCACGTCCCACACTGTCTTTGGAAAAATAAGGGCTGCCCACACAACCGCACTGGAAGAGAACTGAAAGCTTGTGCTGGTGTCACCTGCGTGCCTCTTTCCATGGATTCTGATCTGTCTCCATTCTCCGAAATAAGCTGTAACCACGAGTGTTACAGCTTTTCTGAATTCTTTGAGTCCTAAGCAAATCCCTGAACCTGATTTCAAAATGTCCAACTTGGGTCCTGGGAATCCTTGAACTCAGGTGACCCTTTTGCTAACATGATGCAGCTATGGATACTGGACTTGCTATACAAAGGACAATTCAACACCATTAAGTTATCTACGGTCCTACAAGTAGGGAGTGTGGCTGCTGACAACGTAATGAAGAGAAATAATTGAAAATAGATACAGTAACACTACAATTAATAGACTAGGTATGACTTGTTACAATAATATTGTGAGCAATATTATTCTAGTAATTCCAAAACGCTAGTTTTATTACTGTTTTAATGAACAGAAATTTAAAGAGTGAATCTGTCCTCTCTCAGGCTAAGATTAAGACGTGTACACACACACACACACACACACACACACACACTCTCTCTCTCTCTCTCTCATGAGGTAGTTCTACAACACAGCAATGGAACTAATATAAATGTTCACAAACGGGATTAAGATGACATTGAGTAGGGAACTGTGTGGTCAAGGGGACCAATTAACCGTGTCAGACAATGCCACACTGCCCTTCCTTGAGACAGAAGAAGGAGCATGTTTGGTCACCTGGGGCTAGGGAACCACATTCAGTTATCACTGCATGAACAATATGAACCATTTTTTAAAACTGCAAAATCAAGGAAATTGCCTGTCCTCATAGATTAGTGAACTCAGAACTCAGCTCTCTGGTTGGAGCCTCTTTAAGTTATTAATAACCTTCCCGATCTCATCTATGGTTATTTATCTAGTCTAGCACTTTGAGGGTCCATTGCAGTGCTTCTTCTCTAGGAAATAATTTCCTCTAGAGCAGGATTCAGCAAACACTTTCTATAAGGGGATATATAGTAAGTATCTTAGGCTCTGTGGGCCATAATGGGTCTGTCATTAAGTACTCAACTCTACCACTGCAGTGCAAAGAACTTCAGACAATAGTAAACAAATGAGTATGGCTGTGATCAAAAAAAATTTTATTTGCCAGATTTGGCTTGCAGGATGTAGCTTGCCAACCCCTGCTATAAAGTTTCAAACTGATCATTATAAAGTCACAGCTAATACTCTCTTATACATTTCTTATATCTCCTTTCACATTGCTAATATATATTTGTGCTTTCTTTGCTGTTCCTTAATCAGGTCCACCAAAGATCAATTTCATCAGTTTTTTCAAAGAACCAGCTTTTGAGTTCCAGTTAAATATGGTAGATGAACCACCTTTCATTTTCACTAACTCTTAAAAGCACAAAGAAGGAATAAATATGACACAAACCTAGAAGGATGAAGAGAAACAGGTGAAAGAAAAATGAGATTAACACATTTCTGGAATATATAAAGCATTTACATGAGTTGTGATCCATTTGAAAGGGAATGAATTTAAAACCTGGGTGCTTGCAGAAGGAGAGTTTACAGAAGTGAGCTGGCTGACCAACAGAAGCCCAAAAAGGTACTGTGCTTAAAGGCACAAGACAGAATGGGGATGGGAAGAACACAGATTTTAACTCCGCAATCCAATCAGACATCCTGTTGCCTACTTCTATCCTCATCCTTCAAGACACAACAAGGTGCTGTTTGAAGAATATAAACCAGAAAGACTTCAGATTCAGGGACACGATGTGGGCTTAAATGTTTATGAACAGTGGGATCCTCATCTGCTTCCAGAGGACCAGAAGTCGGGTTACCGCAGCCTGGCTTATCCCTATAGGAGACCAGAAGATTCTTTTCTAAAGGAACTGTGATTGGTCCCAGAAACAATACGCTGCATCTGGACCCCACAGTGACAAGACAGCTTTCCACCTGGTTGTTCAGTGGCAAGCTGACAAGCTTCACTCACATACAATGACCCTGCAATCCTATTTTTTATTACTTCACAACCCTAGGACAATGAAGGAAGCCACTAAAAGAGCCAAAGAAATGGGAAATAAGGCTGATACACTGTGAAGAGAACATGTTAAAAATAAAAAAGAAATCTGTATCTTCACAAAAATAAAAATATTTTGAACCTGGGAGAAAAAGAGACATCATTTTAAAAAGCTTTAATTGGTAAATAAAAACAAAAATAAACCATAAAAGGTCTTAAAAACTAAAATCAAGACAGAAAAAAAATTCAGAAGGGCTAAAAGTGAAAGATATTTCCCCAAAATAAAAATAGAAGTATAGAACAAAGAAAACAGAATATAGGAATAATAACGAAAAAAAATTCCAAGAACTAAAAAAAACATTTACAAATTAGAAAGACCCACCAAGTACTCAGTGAATTAATGAAAAAAAGTTCCCATATTTTGAAAACTCAAAACCATCAACTATATTAAGGAAGACCTTAAAACAGAAATGTAAAGACAAAGGGAAGTCACACATGAATTGGAAGAATTTAGACAGAAGTAGGAGAAAAAAAATGAAAGTGTTAAGAGAACAAGAGAAAAAATGACATGAAAAAAGAAGGGTCACAGACTAGAAATGAAAAAAGAGAACAAAATGAAGAGGAAAACGAAATTAGAGGAAAGTGAGAGCTACAGCCAAAGGAGATTCAGAAAACACAGAGCCCTCAAATAAGAAAACCAAAAGAACAGACTAGAACAAAAAATAAAGATAATTTAAGACAGCTTTTTTTAAAGTAACAGGAGCTTTGATGTTAAAAACTGGAAGTGCCAGAAAAAACTGACCCAGAACAGTCAGCATCAAAGCATATCTAAGTAAAGTTACCAAATATCAAAGATAAATAATCTGTAAAACAGGCAAAAAGATCAAGACACTGATAAGACGATAAAGACGGCTTGATTTCTTCACAGCCACATTCAATACCAGAAAATGGGGGCGCAGCAACTACCAGGTATGATTCAATTATTTTCTTAGCTTTGTATGATTTTCATACATGTTAGGCACGGTGGAAGAGACAAAGGAAAAATAAATCCAGGCGTCTGGACCATCTTTGGGCAGCTCTCTCCTGTCGATGGGAAGAGGCAAAAAAAGATTCTCCCAGGTTGGTGTGTGATTTCCATCGCTTTGGTCAAAGAGTTTTGTCAAAGGCGCTTTCGTAAGTCTACAAAAACTACTTGTTGGTTTCACTCATTCCTTTGGTCACTGGTATGTAGTGTGTACCAGACAATGCTAATCACTTTACATATATTATTTCATTTAATCCTCACAACAACCCTAAGACAAATGCTGGTATGTTTAGTCCCATTTCAGAGGTGAAGCAACTGATGCCCAGAGAGCCTAAGTAATTCCCTCAGGGTGTGTCCACCGCCCTCAGACCCAAACTCTCAATCACTTCCCTCTGGCATCCTGGCTAAGGCTTTAACAAATATATAAAGAACTCTTATATGGGACTTGCCTTAACTGCCATTAAGACAAAAATTAGTAACTTCTATTCCTCATCACTCCTTCTATTTCCATTATAAGAAGAACACCCACATACAAACCCACACCCACTCAGGAGGAGAGATGCGAAACCCCAGATGAAGGACACAGCTCCTGCATGGGACCTGAGACAGTGGCGGTGGGGGAGTGGGAGGGGTGACGCAAGTGCACACCTTTTCTGCGATGCCGTTTTCTGTCGTGTAAATCGCCATAAGCTCGGTGTCTTCGTTGTCCTGTTCACCACTGGACGTGGCACCTCCATTTATCACCACCTGAAGAGAAACACTCCATTTAGAGGCTGTGTCACCGTATACCTCTCTACTATATGGAAATATTTTCCCCCAAAATCTTCTGTAGTCCTCATATGAGACAAAAACTATGCACTTTTAACCTAATGAATTAGCCAAGTTTTGGGTGTTCTTAAATGAAACGCCCAACAAACATGTGCTTCATCAGTGACCTTGCACGTTTTTGATGGAGGAGAAACATACCACATGACCCATGGAGGGAGACCAGGAATGGAACGTCCAAAGAAACTACAAGGAGTGGGACCCCAGCACCCTCCAGTGGCAGGAAAGGCTTGGCTGATGGCCCAAAGCTGCTGTTGGAGTGGGTGAGAGGCATCCTGAGCTGACTTGGTTAAGATCCCTTTCCAAGTAAAAGCCTGGTGATAACGATGTCTACTGTGCCATCCCTACAAGGAGGAAACGTGCTAGTTACAGCACTCGTGCACTGCCGTTCACCTAACTTACTGGTGATGCCTCCCAGGAGGTGCACAGCAGCTTTAGGTCCTGCTGCCTGTCTTGAAAAAAAAAATACAGAAAATAATATATGTATGAATAATAGCACAACTACATTATAAAAATATGTATATTAAAAAAGAAAGTATATAAAAAGTTTAAATTCTGGTACTGTAAACTACATTAAAGAGAAGTAAAAGACAAGTGATGGGTAAGAGAAAACACAGTGTAACACATAACAAAGGATTAGTATCAAAATTTCATAAAGAACACCTGCAAACCCATAATACGAAAAATCCGAGGGCGATCCAAGGCACAGGGTGGTATACAATTCACAGGAAAAAAAAAAAAACTGGAATGTCCAACAAAAACACACAAAAAGCTGTTCAACCTCATCTAAAATTATAGAAATGACCATTAAAATCTCATTTTTCAACATAATAGAGAAAATTTTTAAGGTGAATCTGGTACTGACCAAGGTAGTGTGAGGAAAAAGCTACTCTAAGTTATTAGACAGATTATTTTCTTGGTGGAATGGCCTTTGTGAAAGGCAACTAAGCACTGGGATTTAAAACAGGCCTTTTCTTGGAGCCAGCAATTACACTCATAGAAACCTATCCTTCAGAAATATCCATGCGAGTGGTATGTACATTCAAGGTTAACGCCTGCAGCATGATTTAAAATGCTGGATACTCAGAAACAACCTAAGTGTTCATCAAAAAAAATAGACATTTTTACATTATGGTGTATCCACTTCAAGAATAATATTCACCCAATAAAAATAACAAAACTGGTGTACTGACAAAGAAAGAACTCTAAGAAATACTGCCCCCCCAAAATCGCAAAACAGTAAGCCTAGAATTATCTCATTAGGCTAAAAACATACAATAAAATTTTAATAACCTCCCTGCTTGGTAGAGGATCCAGCAAAGTCACAAACCAATATGAAAGTTGTCCTAGGGACAAGAAATAAGGATGGGCACCTTTCACTTTTCACTCCCAAACGTTCTTTAGCATTTAGATCTTTTATAACCAGTATCAGTATGTGTGTGTGTTATTTGTATATTGCTTTTTAAAATGAAAAAAGATGTACACCAAAATATTAAAAGTGGTTGTCTTTAATCAGAGGGGCCATTTTTACCTTCTTTTTACCTTTATATATGTTGGTAATTTACCATAATGAGGACAATTTATTTTTACAACAGAAAGAAATTAAAAAGACCAAAGATTCAAGCAGTGTAGCATGGATAGTGCGGGTCCAGAGAGATTTAATGCACTCATTTTTGTAGTTGAAGAAATCAGGCCAGGGAAAACTTTAATTTCTCATTCAAGGTCACAGAGATTATAACCCAAGTCTGAAGCTAGTTTTAAAGTAAGCCAAAGATCCCAATTAACTGGTACATAATTCTTACAGGGCAAAATTTTCTTATATCATATCAAATAAAGAGTTACTTTTAAAACCATCTCTAAGGCATGCTGCAGCTTTTTATGCAAGCCAGTTGGGTTTGTGGCATTTGTTTGTAAAACTAGCTGCCAGCAGGCTACAGGTTCCCAGCCAAGATCAAGTCCACAACACAAAACTCTAACTTACTATTAGAACCATGCTCCAAGTCTTATCACAGCAGCATTCAACCCACTGAGAAGCCAAGAGGTACAAACACTCAGGATGAACTGACTTAAAACAGTGTTTAGTTACTAAATCATCAGAGAAACCTAAAACTGATTTAAAATCCTGTCCTAGCTAAAACTAACCTTCACCCACGTTCATCACCAGTTTCCACAGGGCGCAAATGCTTCATCGAAACATGGCTTCCTCTTGGGGTGATGAGAAGGTTTGAGAACTAGATCGAGGTGATGGTTCCACACACTGTGGATATGTTCAATGTCACTGAATTGTTCATTTTTAAACGTTGAGTTTGATGTGCAAATTTCACCTCAATATATGTGGCACTAAAGAGGAAATTTTGGAAGGAGTTAGCAACTCCCACTCCTCCCCTGAGTAATTCTATTCCGCACACAAATAAGTACTATAAAATGCAGATGCTCCTCAGGCTAGGAAAAGGCTCACATAGTCTTTCAACAAACCCTGTTTGAGCACCTGCTATGCTCAGGCAATGAGGATGCAATACTCCCCTTGCTCAATGGGGAGTTCCAACCAGAGTGGGTGCCGGGTTAACTCTGTCTGAACACAGAATGCATCAGGCTCCAGAGAGTAAACTCTAGTTTGTTTTACTACAACTTTCCCCTGGTTTATTAAGTGAACTATTCTGATAGTCTTTTTTTTTTTTTTATTTAAAATTTAAAATTCAAATGTTACAATCAGTTCTTCAAGAAAGGCATAAACTTTAAGAGAAAAAGATAAAAAATGTTCCTGACACTATCAAAGCTTCGCATTTTTTAATCTCTAAATATTATTGCAACTGGGAAATAAAACATGTCTTGGAAAGATTTCAAACTTAATAAAAATGGGTTTTCTTTTGTGTTATTAATAGCATCACAGATAACAGAGGAGAATCTCGGCATCTTTCATCTCAGGAAATTGATCAAGTTTTTATAAGAATAACATATATCAGATTTAAAAAACCTTTGGAACAAGTAGTCCCTTTTTCCCCTCCAAAGTATTTAAAACCAAACTTGTGGCTTTAAAATTTCCCCCAAAACTAATATTATACAATCAATCAGCTATGAAAGCAGATTTTCTCTGCCTACATTTATCCAGTTGATTTTGTCTCCAATGAAGGGCTATGTTGCCTTAGGGTATAGGAATGTCTATTGCTATTGCTCAATAAACATAATGTATTTGTTGCTTTAGTTCAGCTAAGTTAAGACAATAACGCTTAAAGTATGTGTTTCTGAATAGGAATCCTAAAATGGTCAAATGAAGCAGGAGTGTGACAGAAGCAATAGCCACTGAGTGACATGCCGAGTGCCAATATCACAATAACGCCAATTTAAAGTCACAATGGAATGAGTAACTTGTTTACTCAAACGCAAGTTAAAGTGAATCGGGGGCTGTGGACATCTGTAAGGTGAAGGGTACAAAGTACCCGAGAAACCCCATTCCTCTGATCAGAGGGGTCAGAACTTAATTTAGCTTCTACATGGGTATAATCCATCTTCCACTGTCATGTGTCCAGTAGCTAAGTGAACCGATTTATACTAACGCAATCTTTTTCCGAGTAGTAATAAAGTTCCCCAAATTAACTGCTTTCTATTCTTTTAATTAAAAGGTAACACTATTCTTACTCTATACACACAGGCACGTGCACGCGCACACACACACACACACACGGAGGATTATTTCCACTGGTATCCATAGCTACTCTACAATTAAAATGTGCTTTAAATAAAGAAAGATATCAAGATTAGTATTTCCCATCCTTTAATTCAATTGCCTTTTTAATGGACATAAAATTTATCAACTACCTTTTCATTTGAAATCTCAAAGTTAACTACCATAAAAAAGAAATCAAAGTGAGCGTAACAACATATGCTAAACCTATACGGCTTGTCAGTCTTAGATCGACTCCCCCCAAAAAGCAGCTGAAGACTTAAGGTAACACTAGCAACGCAAAAGCTGACGGAGGCAGCAAAGCCCCTAAGCTTGCTTTCGGTGCCTCTTCCAACATGACAGTCCCCTGGGGGCACCCCCGGTGCTCATACACAAGCAAAATCATCTGGAGCAACCAACAGTGCTGCCAAAAACGCAGCTCTTCACCTGCTCTACACAGTCTGTGTCTTCTTGGGACAGCCTGATAAATACACTTGTTCAGCTTTCTCTGGGGCTACGGCAGCCAGAGCAAACTCAGGATTCCTGGTATGTCTCTGGAGCCTGTCCCCCAGCACAACTTGCTGCTTGAGAAGAGCCAGAAGGTGCCTCACCTCTCCCCATTTCTGGCACCTAACCTAACAGCTGGGTGGAGCGTCACAGGCCCACACTAAAAACCTTTTTTGTATGTGCTCCTGCTCCACACGTGTCCCATGACGGTGGTGATGGTGACAGCTAACATTTGGCTGGGCCGAGATTATGTCAAGCAACGGGCTTGACACTTCATCAAACATCTTCCCTTTAAGGTGATATTTACAAGAACTTAACTAGAGAAGTCCCTGTGGATCACCATCCACAAACTGATTCCAAAACAGATCCCAAGGTACCTAGCAGGTTCTGGCACTTCTCCCAAAGGGGGACACTTATCTTCCATTCTTCCAGGTGGTAACACTTTATAGATGACAAGGTAAAGAATATATAAGGGATAGAAACCAACAAGAAAAAGGTCAACATCCCAATAGGAAAATAAGGAAATATACATATTGAAAAGATGCTCAATCTCACTCACACGAGACTGCAAATTAAAACTATAACAGAAAACTTTTTCCAACTAAATTGGCCACGACCCCATTCTGACTCACATTCCACTGGCACACCTGCAGGAAAGCAGGCGCTCATGCACTGCTGATGGCAATGAAATGACCTCAACAGGGCACGCTTGGTGGTGACCCTCAACTGAGCAAGGCATATGCCCTCTGCCCCAACAGTCCCATTCCTGGAAATTTATCTTTTTATTACATCTGAGTGAAATGACCTGTGTACAGGGTTATTCACTGCAGTGCTAAGGTAACAGCGAAATAGTGGAAACCATCTAGATTGTCTATCAAAGGAAATATTTAAATAAATTATGGTACATCCGTATCAGAGGTGCTCTGCAGTTATAGAGAGAACGAGGGCACTCTCTATTCTGACATAGGGACGTACAGAACATCAGCCACAGTATATCAGGAAGTGAAAAAAGAGCAGGGCCACAGACAGATATTTGGATATACACACGTGTGTAAAAGACGACGAAGAATGCATTTGCTTACATATTCACAAGCTCTTTCTAAAAAGTGGTGTGTACGAAGAATTGGTGTATACAAGGCCAGGCAAGGGACTTTTCACTCTCTATCCACTCTGTGTACTCTTAAATTATGAATCATATGACTATCTTACCTAGTGTTTTTTTTTAAACAAAGAATTTAAACTTCAACTCGCTTTAAGGAACAATTAACGAAATTACGGTACATCCATTAAGTTAAATGCCAGTCTGCTGCTAAGGAGGGCAAGGCAAAATACATTCAAACTTTCTGGGAAAGAGGTCCAGGATGTCTTGTTAAATGCAGTAAAAGCAGGTTATGGCACAGCCTGCAGAAGCACCAACCTGTTTACAAACACACATCACAGACAGGAGGAGCACACTTTCTGCCTTATACTGCATCATGTGGGACTTTTCCTGACTCTCACACCTCCCTTTCCAGGTGAGAGTGGGTCCCCTTCCACCCAGATCCCTTCTTTCCTAGTTTCTATGAACGTGGCTATAATAGGGATGATCCTTCAAGGAGATGGGATGGAGCAAAAAAAGATTCCTCCCCATCACAATGTAACTTCTAATGTTTTGGCCAAATAGCTTTGTCAAGGAATTTTCACATTTTAGCTAAACTACTAGTTTCTCCTTATTCTCTTACTCACTGCACATTTCATATGTGTTGGATACGATATTAATAAATATACATATATTTCTTCATTTAATTCTTGTAACAACCCTGAGACAGATGCTATGTTTATTCCCATTTTACAGATGAGGAAACCGATGGCCAGAGAGCTCAAGTAATCCCCTCAGGGTCTGAGTCACGTCACGTTAGCATCAAGACCTTAACTCCAGACTGCAAGCTCTTCCCTCCAGCATGGTGACTGAGGCTTTAAAAATTATCTAGACAGTCACTCTCCACCCGTTTGTGGCCCCAGAAAATGCCTCATAGGAGTCAGAGAGGACTGTTTCCTGAAGCCTGAGGCATCTGTACAACAGTTGATGGCATTAGTCCCTTTTCAGACCCCTTACATGCCCTCCTGCATCATTGTTCTCTGGTTCCAAAGGCATGGTGGAGATGCAGGAGGGAGTGGAACATTTATTAACTGCCTACTGTGTATATGAACTGATGTTGCTGTATGATCTCAATTACTCCTCAAACGTCCTAATACAGACAAGGAGGCTAAAGCTCCAAGCATGAGTAGGTGGCACAGGTTCTCACAGGTATCGAGGGATAAATTGAGACTCATACTTAAGGTCCTAGATCCAAGCCCATATTCCCACAATATGAAGTTGTTCTCCACAGATGGAGCCAGAAGAGCCATCCCCTACCCTGGGGCTATCAACAATGGCAGGCACAGCGCTGATCCCCGCCTTGCTTTCCGCCGCCTTCATGTAATTGGCCTTAACTCCAAGTGCATGAAAGAAGCTGAGCACTGTCATTTCCAGGAAGCGCTCGAGATCTTGCTTCCCAGCAATTATCAGTTCATCTCAAATAAACTCTTGATAAAAATTCTCCACAGATTTGGACATGTATGTCAACAAAGTGGAAAAATTAGATCCATGCTTTGCTATTATGCCATAATGACAAGGTACGTGTTCAGTGGCGCTGATATGCCAGGACATAATATGACATTAAAGAGCCTTCTAAAGCAGATCGTTCGTGTGTGTCAGAATTTCATAAAAGAACACTCGAATATTTGTTTCACCTCTGGAAAGAAATACACCAAAATATTAGGATGTTGTTTTTCTGGCTGATAGGATTTTCGATGATTTGGGGGTTTTCTTCCTCATTATAGGATTATGTTTTCTAAATTTTCTACAGTGAATGTATTTCTTTTGTAAATAAAGTTATACAAATAAAACAATGACAGAAAACAAACGTGTGAACTATAAAAAGATAATGAAAGAATACATTGGTTTTCCTGCTATTACCATTTCATTCTAACAATATATCTGTACTATGAAGCTTGGGGAGAAATACAGACCCTTTAAAATATGTAAAATTAAAGGAGGCGGGGGAAACAACCAGGTAATTACTACCAGACAACCTCCCATAGCCTATCTTCCTCTTAGATTGCTTGATTAAACCCCAACAGGAAATCAGCTATTTCTCCAACAGAATTCGGGCTTAGATTACAGTAAAGAAATTTATCAGAATCATCTTCCTTCTAATCGTTAAAGCTCAGGAGCCTGCCTACCTAGCTTAGATGAACACAAATTAGGAGTGAATGAAAAATCTAGAGGTAAAAGGTTAAGCAGGTATCTACACTTAGAAAAAAAAAAAGGAAGTCTTAAGTAGTCTAGGAATACAAAAGACACGGGCAGGAATCACAGTCAGGGGCTGGAAAGGAACAAGGCAGGGAGGCCACAGGGAGGCTGTCATAATGATCCAGGCAAGAAAAGACCCAAAGAAACACTGGCAGCAGGGATAGTGCTGAGGGTGGGCCCTGTAGGGTAAGGAAGGCAGCAAGTCTGGACAACCACTTGTTATTTGTCATGGTGCTGCTTAGAGCACAAAGCAAGCACTGAATGTGAGCAGAATGGACAAGATTCCTTTATTAAGGCCCTTTATAGGACCAAGAGTCTGTGAATCGGGCCTCATACAAAAGTGAGAGATAATCAACTTCATAAACCTGCTCTAGGAAATGACTGCAGCAGCTCTGTTACTTTAAGATCATTCATAGCAAATTGTACGTGTCCCAACTATTACATGGCCATTGTGTATAACTAACATCTGATATCTCATTTACAACTACCAAAACTCTATTCAAACTAAAAGTAAGCTGCAATATGAGCAACTATGTGTAACCTCAATACAGAAATTCAGAACAGAAAAATTCATTCAGATCAAAAACTCTAGAAAGGTAAAGAACCTCTTACCATGCACACAAATGTTCATTCGCATCCCATCTTCTCAATGTTTTTTATTTCAAAGCATGTATCAGCATATTCCTTTTCTAAAATATTTCCCCCAACTTAGGCATTTTAAACAAGGCTGCTCATCTTAGCTGTTCAATTTTGAACTAACAAGAGCATCCCCTGCCCTAAATCATGGTTATTATGCAGAAGATTCTAGCCCTTGTCTTACAGAAAATAGGGGAACTGAACCTAGTCTCTTGGCTGGCTCCAGGAAACTTAGTCATCCTCAGACCCTTCTTAGAAGCACACACTGTTGATCCCAAGATCTAATTATTCTTACAGAGAGAGAACATTCTCCAAGGCACCTATTATTACCATTCAACTGAGACTTACCATTTTAAGATCTAACAACTCCAAACCCTCTATTCAGGAATGCACAAGAAGAAACGCCATGGCAACTGGTACTAAAGTTATAAGAACAAGGACATGTTCTAGCTAGCCTTCCTTGCTTGGTTTTTAAAATAGGACTGTTTGCACCAAAAAAAGTCTTGTGCCTTCTTTTCACTGCTGAGAATAAGTATGTTCAAATCTGCCATCGTAGAGTCACAGGCCTACAGGAATCAAGGTTACCATTATATGGTTTCTTCACCTATCCCTCCCCATGTCTGCCAAGGTCACTTCTATAAGAAAAGCAAGGGAGGAGAGGGGAGAGGAAGGGGAGAGGAAGGGAGAGGTTGAAAGTAGAGGAAGAAGAGGGATCTGACAAGAAAAAGGAAAGAAAGGGGCATCGGTTGCCCTGGCTGCATTCTTAAAGGGCGCAGCTCTGAGTTGCTGGCCTCCCAACTAATAGCACGCCCATTCAGCCACTGCCTCTGGGGTCTCAGGTCTCTTACAGGAGGGCAGCTCACCCCTACTCTCTAAAGCTGTTGGCCACCCCCTCCTCTGTCCTAACCTCTCACTCCTGGGTTAGCGTTTTCTTCATATACATTCTTATGTCTGGTCCAGGCCTCTTTTTCTGTCATTGTCTCTTTTATTTTCTTTATAGATTTTCTCACAATCTATCACCAGTGTCTATTAACTACTTAATATTTAAACTTTCCTGCTTTTGATGTGTGTGGCCTGAGGATAACCTGCACTGTAATAGCCTAAACACTAATAATTATTATTTACTTACAGCCTTATGTTTTTGTATTTTCTTGGTAGACTCAGTAATTTCTTTCAAAGGAAAGGAATTGATATTTTAAAGAACAATTTGTTCTACCTAGCATTTTAACTTTAGTTTTTCGGCCAGGCCTGTTGGATGCAGAAATTCTCTCACACATTTTCATTCACTGCCACACAGTTTGATTCTTCTGGAGTATTTCCATCATGTAACTATTAGATTACAGCTATGAAAAAAACGGAACTGTTAAATAAAAAAACTTTCCTGCCTTTACTTATAATTCAAAAGACAGGAGCAACATCTTTACTGATGGGGAGCATAATTCACTTGTGGTAACTACAGAAGGTCGGAAGAAGGGGACCCAACTGTGTTTTCTGATCAAATCTGTAACAATCCAATTCAAAAATACTCTTTATCTTCTAAACGTTTTTATGTACTTTCAAAATTTCCTAATATGAATGTGTTATTACTTTTATAAACAGAAGAGGTTCGTGGGTGTGTAAATCAAATCATATAAGATTTTTCATAAAGTTTCTCTGAAAGAAGTAAAAAATGTTTTCAGCTATTTCAAATGCTTAAGTTTGGTTGTAATTATTCAGACCATATAATTCATCATACGCACCAGGACGGTTGTGGGCATAAAGGGGGGTTGTATGAACATATATGCAGGAACAACAGGCATAAACCAGGGTGCGCCGGCACACTCAAAAATTATAATGCCTGAGCGTGCCCACTTTACAACTCTCTTCCTAACTGATGAATCGGGAAATTGTTTTCTGTGCTAGGAGATGCCAATGTAAACAGTCTTCAGATGTGATTTTAGCTGGTTGTTCTCAGCAACAAAGCGGGAAATCTGCTTCCTGGCTGAGAGAAGACAACAGG
This sequence comes from Eonycteris spelaea, assembly GCA_003508835.1. NCBI lineage: Eukaryota > Metazoa > Chordata > Mammalia > Chiroptera > Pteropodidae > Eonycteris > Eonycteris spelaea. The sequence continues at coordinate 2,239,540 of PUFA01000110.1, forward strand.
GGAAAAAAATCCTCAGGGGCAGAGGGACGGATCAGTGCTTCCTTGACTAAATGGACACCAAGTACCACAAAAGAGCAGAATTTTAATTCCATATTCTATCAATTCATTACTTCCCCACACCAACTTAAAAACAAACAAACAAAGCATCCTGTGTTTTGTTTCTGTGTTTCTTATTTTATCTACAGAGACCACCAGACACCCAGGTGCCTAACCCCAAAGCCCTTCTTGACGTCCGTTGTACCTGGCTGCCCACATCTAACCCAACACCGAATCTGGTCAGATCTACTCTTTCACCACCTCTCAAAGCAACCTGTTCTTCATCCACCCGTCTTTCTTCCTAGCTGCTCTCAAAGACTCCAATCCAACAGGCCTGCCAAACCCTTGTCCCAAGTGACTTTTCACTTTTCAGAGCCCCTCCATCCCCTGCATCAGCCTCAATCCTCTCCTTACACCACATAGGGTCCACGGTGCATCACTGCAATCACTCCTGCACGAACCTCAGCCGCTGTGCTCCGGCACTCACCAGGCAAAGGCCCAGCTCTGGCTAAATCTGAAAGTCCATCCTTATTCCTAGTCCAGCTGACTCTCACAATGCCTGGGTCACTGGCTGCCTGGATGGAGCTTCTTTGGTTCCCCTCCTACCTCAGCAACCACCTCTCAACTGTCCCCTTTGCTGGCCCTGCCCAGCATCCACACCTCATCAGTATGGTAGAAACCAGCTGATGTCCAGGTGTGAAACTTTCCTGTTCACTTTTTCGAAGATGACCTAATTTAAATTTGGAAAACTGACTTGTCTCTTACACTAAAAAACTGTGTTGACCTTAAATCTTCAATACGACAGAAAATCCCATTTCGAAATTTCACTTCACACAATCAAACAACAATCAGTAATGTCAGCTATAAAATCAGTAGATCACCTCTCTGTGAATATAGAAAATATTAGAATGTGAATGCAAGTCAGGTCAACCAATGTACTTACTTACAGACATCAAATCTGCATCTTTCTAACTACACTGCAGTGAGGCAAATCCCAGGCAAAGCCCAGGACCATCTTTTAAGGAATCCTAGAATGGTATTCTTGCTCTCAACCTCATTTCCAATATTAAGAGAAAAACAACTCGAGGCAAGTTCTCTCTAAAGAGTGTTTTTCTTATTGATTAATTAATTTATTTATTTTTAATTTATTTTATGGTGACATTGGTTAACAAACCCAGTAAGTTTCAGCTGTACACTTTAACAGTAAGGCATATATATATTTACACTGTGTGTTCGCCTCCCATAGTTAGATTTCTTTGTGGTGACCTCCTTTATCTTTTTCAAACCAACGCTTTAGGTAACTTAATATACATTAAGTCATAATCTTACATCTGGAAAAATACTAGCCCCTGAATAATAATGAATGTGTGTCATCGGCCTTATCTGCCTAATATCAATTGTCCAGATAAAACTACCTCTATCTTGGGCACTGCTGCCATAATGCAAAGCATGGCCATCTAAACAATAAGTCGTTCATTTACTCTCCCACCTTGTAATACAAGTCTGAACTTGGATTGCAGGCTATTTCACAAGAATACATTTTTGGAGATTAAACTAGGCCTTTAACATCCCCCAGTACAGAGTGGGCACTGAGCCAGTTTCACAGCATTCACAGCAAGCATGCTTTCTTCTGGGAGCTAATCCGTCAGGTGACTGCAGCCACAGCAGAGGGCCAAAACCAGAGTCAGCCAACAGGGATCCCCAGGAGACTATCTCATGTGAAAAGCATTTGGTTTTTGAGGGCCTTAACCTTCACTGAAAACATGAGTATTAAAGCTAACCCTATGTCGATTCAACACAGAAACTACTTTAGAGTGATTCAAGAGGAAAAGACAGCAGCGAATGCCCTTACTGGAAGGGTGAAGAAAGTGGGGTGCTTTGCTTCGTCCTCATATTTGCCTTCGGTTGAACTCCCAGTTTCCATGGACTTGGACGTAGTGTTCTTACCAATACCCATCATTAAGGAAAAACAAGTAATTTGGCCGCTGGACTGGAGTGGCTGGAAGTGAAGGCTTGTTCAAGCAGGGAGCCCAGGATCAGAGTTGGCTCTTCCAGTGCCTGGAGCACCCAATTCTCAGGCAGAGATGAGCCCCACCAGCACCATCTTTTAGCATCTAGAAAAGGAGAAAGAAGCCAAGTCACTTCAATACACAAACAACACAGGACAGACACATGGTTATCATATTTTCTGGACAGAAAAGTCAGAATACGAGTTATACCCACCCAAACACCCAAGGACACAGTACTTAACACTTTCCAAATCAACACCCTCTTTGTTTAAGGTCACTCATTGATTCTAAATTGTCCCCTAGAGAGGTACATATTTCAAAATATCAGAAAGTAGGGATAAAAATAAGTCTTTCTTTGACGTGCATTATGGTCTACATTTTATAGCCCTGCACTATCCAACAGAACTTTCTGAAACAGTAGAAATGTTCTGTACCTGCCCTGTCCCACCTAGTTGTCACTTGTCACAAAGCTACTGAGCACTTGAAATATGGCTAGCACAATAAACAGAATTTTTAACTGTATCTAATTTTAATTCAGTTACATTTAAATAGCCACTTGTAGCTAGTGTCACCCATACTACAAAGTGCAGTTATAGCCAATTTGCTATGATTAAATGGATATTAAAATTCTAAATTCCCTACATGTGCTCGATTAAAGGCAGAGGAAGGCACTCAAAAGCACAAAAGAGGAGATAAAACCAATCTAGAATTGAATGACACATGGAATTCCAGGAAGGCAGCAAGATGAGCTTTAAATGGGCTCTAGCCCATTTAAATGCCACACAAAAAAATTGAGTCAAAACATTCTATATCAAATGAGAACATAAACCTAAAGAAAAAAAAAATCCAACCAATAAAGGAGTAGGGGGCTTAAAATAGCAAGAGATTAGGAGATACATAGTACTAGATCCAAGATGGATCTGAGATGCTCAGAGAATCTCAGAGAATCTGATATTACTTAACAATATGAAAGGCTCCAAGCTAACAAAAATCCGAAGCAGAAGTCAAAAGCAGGAAACTACTGAAACAATTCTATACAGCCACATTTTGGTGAAGAAGAAAATTAAAACCTCATCTTCAAACAATAGAAGTATGACAATAAAAGAGATCCGCTTAAAGATTAATAAGCGTTTGGAGAATTTGGCTTCAAAAATTGAGAGGGCGTGAAGAAGCCCGACAAGGCTCGGTACATATACAATAAAATACGCCTGGGCATGCCGAAATTTATGTGGGAAACAAAACCACCACAAGCAGGTAGGGGTGAGAAGGGACAGAGAACATTCACTGGCACGTTGATTAGAATGATGTCGGATGTTAGCACCAATTAATTTCCCACCGAGAATGAATAAACCTGGCCAAGATCTCCTACAAATGTGAGGAGTTTAGAAATACAAGCAGGCAACCTCCTGGTTCAAGGAATTCTGTCAGGGGTACTTTTCATTCAACAAATACTTCAAATGAGCCAGTGTGGTTGTGGTGGGGTGGGGGGTGAAATCTAAATAAATAAAAGAAAGAATTATACAAAATTTTAGAGTTCAACAGTTAGAGGGCAAAAAGTAAAATAACGAAGTTGCCAGAAAATTAAGTTCTCCCTCAATGCAATAGAGGAGCTAGGCATAGACATCGAAGTTTATAAGGAGCTAGGCATAGACATCGAAGTTTATAAGGTGGCTCTTTTGGTTTAAATGTTCCTGCACATGTTGCATTCTTGTTCACATCCCTATCTGTTTAAAGCAGTGGCTCTCACCCAGGAGTGATTTTCCCCTCTGGGGACATCTGCCAACGTCTAGAGACATCTTTGTTCATTACAACTGGGGGAGAGCTACTAGCATCTAATAGGTGGAGGTCACGGTGCTACTAAAACACCCTACAGTATCCAGGACAAATCGCACAATAAGGAATCATCCAGGTCCAAATGTCAATCGTGCCGAGGCTGAGAAACCCTGGTTTACAGATATTTCCCTCCCCACCCCTCAAAAGTGGCATCCCAAATGTGCTATGTGCTCCTTAGCACAAGATCATGCACACCCAAGGGAGATATGTACCATTTTGAGAAACAGGGACATGCCTTTCACCAGATGGAACAAAGCCCATTAAGGAATAAATCTATGCAACTTAGTGCCATTTAGTGACTTTTAAAGTAAGTTTTCCTTTTCAAGAACAGGGACAAGTAGGTCATTATATTTCCTCTTGATTTTTTCTGCTGCTTACAGGAGACATGAGGACCCACGTTGCTATGCAGTTTCCAATATATAAAAGTACGGACTTCAATAGCCAGAAGGGAAGTTACGAACACTGCTTAGCTCTACTTGTAACCCTGACAGAGATGGCATATATTAATTACTTGGAATTAACCTTTTACATACTTTCTTACTTTAAAGGGTTTTACGACAATTCAAAACAACGACAATACCTGGCAGTGGCAAAGTTGCAAAGAGGCAGAACACAGAATATGCCCCCATCTGCTGTCCGGCTACTGCTAGGACAGCTGCTTTGTGTGGCTGCTCAGGTTCCCATGACGAGAGACCTTTTCTTCAGCTACTTACTGGTCCTTTCCTTAAACACATATTTCAGCCTCACCATCAGGAGTAAGCAATCAGCAAGGTTTATGCTCTTCCTAAAGAGCTTGGATGAAGCCTTTGGTGATTGTCTCTCTCAGGCTCTTCTTCCTTCACCTGGGGCCTCCTATAATTGACTCCAGATACAGGTGTTGCCAAAACAACCACCAACAGCTGAGTCCAATGAAGCCAGCTTTCTGCTTCCTCCAGACTGTCCCTTCCCCTGAACCGATCCTAGCCACGTACAAGGTACATGACAGAAGCAGGAAAATGAGCCACGGAGCAGCTCACTGCACAGGAGTTGGCGGGCAGATTAGCTAAGACCAGCTAGTCTCTGGAGGGTGCCAAGTTAAAGGGGTTGTACTCAATTCAGCAGGAAAAAGAGGAGAACCTAAGAAAAGAGGGCTCAGAGGGACAAGGATAATGGCCAGATCTGCACTTGGGGAAGGGACTTTACTATATGAAGAAAGGTGGACAAAATAGAAGGCTAAGTGGAGACAGGAAGATCAGAAGCCTAGAGTGTTATGCAGGTGAGAAATGGGGGCTGTAGTAGGGCCACAGCGATGTGAAAGAAAAGAAGGGTAGATGGTAAGAGGAAAACCGGAGAGCAAAACAGAGCTAGAACCGGCCAGTGTAGAGGGTAGGGTAAGGGAAAGTCAAAATGGCGCCAAGGTCTCTAACCTGGGAGTCCAAGACAGCAATAATGCATAAAATAAAACACTGCAGAATTCCTGGAAATGTGAAAGCACAAATCACCTAAAAAAAAAAAAAAAAAAAACAGAACAAAAAAAAACCCCTCTGCAATCCTCACCAAAATGAATCAAAAGCACCACAGAAAGAAAAAAAAGAAAAAAGCACACCTATTTGACAACTGAGGGAGGATCTAACTTCAAAAAGCAGGTTCAAGGACACCTCCTTAAGCCTCCATGAGAGCTGGCCCCAGCGCTGGCTCTGAAGTCTCACAGGGGAGAGAATGGGGGTGTCACTGGACATCAGAGGGGAATGAATAAGCAGAAAGCAAACTAGACAGTCAGAGTGGGGTTAATACTCATGTGACATGATTAATGCAAGAATCAGGAGAGTGCCTTTAAAAATAATTCTAATTCATATCCTCAAAGGAAAAGTAATTAAAGAACCCAAAAGAGTTTTTAGAATTGAAATACGACTTCTAAAAGAAATCTCTTGATGGATGCATTACTGGGAACCAAACATAAATTGTTAGAACAATTCTACAAACAGATGCCAGAAGAACCAATATCTGTAAAAGAGGAATTCCCACAGACCGTCAGGGAACAGATGAATAAGGAGTCCAAAAACTAACACACAAAACACCCTCACTGAAAACAAACTTCAGATCCACAGGACATCTCAAGTGCAGGGCGAGGAGTACTGAAAAGAAGACACCACTGATACATCCTGGTAAAATGTCAGAATTTTAAAGATACAAAATCTTGAAAACGTTCTCAAAAAAAAAAAAAAAAGGCATGCAAACAAAAACAGATTGCTTATGAAGGAAAAATTAGTATACTGTCTATTATATTATAGATATTTTATAAGGATTTGCCATATAATAGCAAAAAAAAAAAAGAAAAAGTGACGTCTTCAGTGTTCAAGAGAAAAGAAGACAGCCCTAAAATTCCACATCAACAACCCCTACTACCTATTCTACCATATACACATCTCATTATTCCTCAAAACTATGCTATTTAACAGTGATATGAGGTTCTGCTGAAATTACAACTCCACTGGAGGTCACCTGGAGGACCATGTCTGTTTTAACGATTACAAACAATGGTGTTGCGTGACAAACCCTGTGTATAACCTGATCCCTTGGAAAAGAATCTCCAAAGACTAAAGGGTCAGAAAATGTTTAAGGCTCTTGAGACATAACACAAAGCTCTCTTCCAGAAAGACTGTCCCAACAGCAGTCCCACCAGCAGTTTATGTGACCATCTCATCGAATTTTGATAGTCTTAATATAAATCTGTGCCAGTAGATAATTTTTCAGAGATTTTTGCAATATGTTGATTTGTGAGTTTTTCATGTCTATCAGCAAGTACAGAGACTCTTAGGGTTATCTCCTTATGCCCTTGGCCTATTTTTCCATAGTGTTTACAGATCTTTGTTTTTTTTTTTTTTTTAAGGATAGTAATCCTTTAAGTTTTTGTCACATGTGATGCAAATATCTTATCCCTGCTTTTTGTCTGCTCATGAATTCTGTAGATGATCTTTCAGAATGATTTTCATTTTTATGAAACCAAATCCATCAATCCTCTACATCTTGATCTAGCCACCCATTAACCTCCCCAGATGTGGGGGGGGGGGGGGGATACGGGATACAGCATGACAATGAACATATCTAAAAATAAGCTCTGCCTGAAGTAGCCCAGATAAACCTTTACCTTGACCACTAGAAGCTTACGTTTTCCAGAAGATATGACAGGCAAAGAGGATGGTGAAATACTGTCAGATTTTCACAAGGCCATGCAGCCATATTTATAATAACTGACACCAACAAGCTCTTTGCTTCATATCCAGCCCCATCACCAGGCTTTCCAATATGCACTTATCCTTGTTAAGGGAAAATGATCGGAGTTTTTAATATAGAATACGTTTACTCTCCTAAGTTAATTTTACCTTTGTGTTTGTTTCACACATGGACATCCACTTTAGCAGTGCCAACCCTTCCCATTGTCCCCATTCCTAGAAACAAAGGAGGACAAGTTCCATTCTGACAAGACCACTTTCCATCAAAGTACCTCTACCAGGTGTTTAACTGACCCTCACAAGCTCTACTGGGGTCCCATCCGCTCCCTTTGTCAGTCTCTTTTACAGCAGCAGCACTCTTCGGAGTGCTCAGAAGACATAAACCCAAATGAGCACAACAGGGCCAAAGTGCGAAAGTGCAGCACACGAGGCTCTGAGAAAGCTTCTAGACAGAGGACCGCAAAGCCTGGGAAAGGTGGACATCTTGTTGGGTAAGAAAAATAGAGGGAAGAAGGGGAACGACAGTGAACTCTGAAGAAATGCATCCTTGGATATCCCAAAATGACAGAGCATTCCACAGCCAAGTACTCAAGAGTGAGGAAGACAGCCTCAAGGGCAGAAAGACCATACTAACCTGAGATGAGGGTTTCACCAGGTAGCCTGCCCTTTTGTGTGGGGAAATGTCAAAGCCCAGAGGCAAAGGCAGCAAAAGATAAGGGGTTGGGTGGGTGGGAAGTGGGGTTTAGGGGCAGTGCCAGAATGTGTGTTAAACCAAAAATGGAACCCCCCCACGGAATCTGACACAGGGCAAGCCCGCCCACAGTCCCTCATCACCTCTTCTACGCCTTGCGAAAGAATAAGCAGCTAAGTCACTGCCTTCTTGGCCCTGACCTCAAGGACAGGGGAAAGGAGGGGCTGAGGGCTGAAAAATCAGGGCCAGAACAACGAACATGATGAGGACAACACAACGAGAGCAGTAACAGCAGTTTTCCAGCTAAGAGCCTACTGTGCAGGCACATCTCTTACAAATGGCCATTATTTCTCCCTAGTAAGCACAACATTACCTGATTTTCACACTAACTCCACAAAAGTTGGAAAACTGAGTTTCAGAGAATTTGCCAAAGTATACACAGCTATAAGTAATGGAAGATTCAAACTTTAATCAATCTTCCTGTCCTACCGTTTATGCAAGCAAGGCATAAAAGTGTCCTTTAAATGCTCAGTTTACAGCTGACCTTTCCCAAGCGAATACAGCCGGGCCAGCTGGCCTACAAGCACTATCTATCTCTGCATGACTTGCTATGTGGTTTCTGCCCTTGTGATTTTTGAAGGAGCTCTGAAGGGCCAAGACTGCTGAAGCCCACGATCCCCAGACCAAGAGCTCCCAAATCTATGCAGTCTGGCCATTCCACAGCACAAGCCACCATCTCATCCACAGTCAACAGCCTCTTGCTCGTTTTCTTGTTCCATCTTGATGGCTCTACCAGTTGTCCATACTGCAGCTAGCAACCATACTACAGAAACTAGCATGCCTTTTGACGGTGTCCCAATTCACCCTAGACTAGAACCAATAAGCATCCTTTACCTCACCCCTTTCCCTTGTAAGTTACTCCCATCATTGCCTTCTCCGATCATCACTTCACCATTGTGTCTGGGAACCCATGAAGATGGTTATAACACAGTGAGATGACATCTGCCTGCCACAGCCTGTATTTCTTGCACCCCATGCCGACCTTGGCACCTATGTTAGAAGCACCCCAAGATTTGTGGCATGAATAAATTATGCTTAAAAAAATAAAGGTACCTGATATAATGTAACAGTCATCCTTGCTTAATAATATTCCTAAATTGGGTAAGGAAATTAACAGCCAACATCAACCATATATATCCGTGATACAATACGCACATCAATGGCAGTAACGAGACAGCGTGCTGACAGCACTACTATCGTTTGACTGACAAAGATGAGGAAAGGACCAAATTATAACCAGATCAAGAGATAAGGCTATGTGAGAGAATCTATACATAGATGGCTAGGTGCAAAACAAATGAGCAAAAATCTCTTTCAATGTTGGTTGAAACTTTCCAAATGCCAGCAATAAGCATCTAGGTCAGAAGCTGGCAAACTGCACCTGGCCTGGTTTTGTATGGTCCCCAAGCAAGAATGATTTTTACATGTTTGAAAGGGTTATAAACAAGAAAGAAGAACACTGACGTGATCGGCAACCTGGCTCACAAAACCTGATATTTACAAAAAGTTTGCCAAACTCTAAAAGAGAATGAAGGAATTGTTTAAAATGAGAATAGCATTAAATACTTAATATATTTAACAAAAAACATCCGTGGCCTTTAAGAATGGAAGACTAATACTATTACTAAGAGCCATAAAAGAAGTTTCAATGACCCAGAGAAACAGACCTATAGGATAAGAAAGCTGTACACCATATTCGTTGTCCTATAAACTTAATGTACAATAAACTTAATAAAAAATCGAATAACCCAAACAAGAGATCCTAACGTCGTTTGTAATAAAGTTTCAACACAGGCAACCAAAAAGCAAACAGATCAGAAACAGAAAAACCCATAAACCAATGAATATATGATATGGGAGGCCACTTCAAATCATCAAACAAAAATATGAATTTTCAGTCAACAGCATACCAAGACAACTGGGCTACACCATTAAGTAATAAAATCCAAAGAAGTAAGACTCAAGGTTTAAAAAATAACAATAAATAAAGCCCACTAAATGATTGTATATATTAGGGTTAGGGAGGTCTCCTTTTTAGCATGTCAATAAAGATGAAAAAGAGGACTAATACATTTTGCCAATAATAAAAATTCTTTTTAGATTCAGTATGGAGAAAAAACCAAACAAAATTAAAAGCGCAAAATATAATATACATAACATGTTGATAGCCTTATATTTGAAGAGTCTTACAAATCAATAAACAGAAGAAACAAAAATCCTTAATACAAAAATAGGCAAAAACATATGAGCTTCTAATCTTTTAATCCCATCTCAAATAAAAATGGCAAAAATAAATGTTCAGTCCTTATTTAAAATCAAAAAAGATATATTGAAATGAGGTATCTGTTTTTTTTTACCTATGTCAGTTATTTTTAATACACCCATTGTAAAGTGATGGAGCAAGAACAAAATTCACCACTCCTAACGAAAATTAATTGTTAATGAAGCAATGTGGTTTGTACATATCAAAAGAAGTATAAATATTCATATTACTTGAATTTATTTGTCCTAAGGAAATGCTACTTCTAGGAATTTATAAGATGATAAAATTAGCAGACACAGATTATATTTAGCTACAAAATTATACATGTTAACATATTTAAGACCAAAAATATAATATCCAACACTCTAGTGAACTGTGAAATGGTTTAATTGTTGCTATATCAACACAAAGGAATACCACCACAGCCATTAAAAAGATGGCACCAGAAATATATTTACTGACACGTAAAGGACATTCACTCTACATTATTGCAAGGAAAAACTGGTTATTTCAACCAAGTGAAAAATAAGCCAGTCATAGAAGAAAGTATGCCACATGATTCCACTTACATGAAGTATTTTAAGGTAGTTGAACTCACAGAGGCAGAGACTAGAATGGTGGTTGCCAGGGGCTGGGGGTAGAGGGCAAAGTGGGGAGCTACTATCCAACAAGTTTATCGTTCAATATGAGTGAAGTGCTAGGGGCTGCTGTACAAGATTGCGCCTACAGTTAACACTCATTGTACACTTAAATTTTGTGTAGGTTAAATGGTTTTACCACAATAACAACAATAATATAACAGAAGATATTAATCTTTTTAAGTGAAGTAATGAGTAAAAGAAATTAAAGGCAATATACAATGAAAAAATATTACACAGAGCACCACCCCACTGTTTATGTGTAAGTGTGCATGTATGCATACACACACCGAAATGTTAACCAACATGCTGGGGGTAGGACAGCAAAGAACTTACTTTTTTTTTTTTTACTCCTTTATATTTCCTAAAGTTACTTACTTAACAATGAAAGGTATACCAACTTTCTCCCCCAAGAGCCCGATGATGTCCACATCAGCACCCAGTTCTTCCCCACAGATCTAGGGGTGTCGCTACTCCTTAACAAGGCAACACGAAGCAGTTCAGTCCTTCCTGTTGAGACGTCATGACACAGCCCTGTAGTCACAGGACAGTGTGGAATAAAATTCTCATGTCTCAAGTTGTAAAATAACTTTTGTTGCAAGAATGGGGAAAGGCTAAGGTTTTGTAAATTATACTTAGCAGGTAAAGGGGGGAATTGACAACAGAGGAGGTGTACCTATTAACCAAGCCTGCCCAAAGAAGTGGCCCTCAACTTGGACTCCATGTTGGAACCACCCAAGAACTTTCAAAACACTATGGCTTGGGTCCACACTCAAGAGTCTGATTAAATAGGCCTCTGTAGCCTGAGCACTAGATGTTTTAATACTCCCATGCAGCCACAGTTAAAAATCACTACCTTCGAGCAAGCAGGAAATCATTACAATATTTTTTTAAAAAGTCAACCTCAAAATAAATGTAAGCCTGACAGGGTTAAAGACAGCAAATATGGGAAATTCTGCTACGAATACAAAAGTAAAATATTTAGATATTTAACAAACTTTCAATTGCCGAAGAATTAAACCACCACCAATAATCAAGCACAAATGCAGAAAAGCTTTTAATTAGTATTTATTTCATCAGCTGTTCAGCCACTGATCATTTCTATGTGACCATTTCTCTCCAATCCTTCACTGTGGCTTACCATGGCCACCTGACTTGGAAGTATGATGGTACTATTTAAAGAGGATTTAAGGGCTGAGCTGTTCCAGAAGTTAAATACCAATAAGACCTTCTGTGTTTCTTAGAAGCCCAACCAAATCCTAAGAAAACGTGTCCTCCTATCATCAGCACCTAGCAGACCCTAGTCCAAAGCCCCAAGGCTGAACGAGTTAATCACAGAGTTCTCCCAAAGGGTAGAATCCTCCTGTGTACAATTCTTTATATTTACAGCTCTTAGCACAAAACAGATACTCAGTAAATGTTAATGAGATACCTATTTACCCCAAATAGATGGCACTGAATGAATAGTACATCGAAAACATAGATGCATGGCAAAAAACACAGTTCTCCAAATAATACAAGAATAAAAAAGAAGAGAGAATAAAATCAGTGGTTCATGTCCCTAAGCTCACTGGGGAAGCAAAATGCAGATTTCTTCTACACAAATATTTATAGACAATGTTCAAAGCTGTTTTTATTATACAAGCCAAAACTCAATACATCCAAAGGTCTAAGAGCAGGCAAATGGATAACTATGATGAGTCCATACAAAAGCTACCCAGCAATAAAAAGGGAGCAACTACTTAAGTACGTAGCAACATGGAGGAATCATACACATATGTCGAGTTAAAGAAGCCAAACACAAGACATACTGCTTGATTCCCTAATCTACAATGACAGGGAGCAGGTAGTGGTGACCTAGAACAGGAATGGAGGGAGGGAGGGATTCCAAAGGTAGAGGAAGGAACCTTTGGAGTGACAGAAATATGCTATGTCTTGGCTGTGGTTCTGGTGACTCCACTTATATGTATGTCCATTTACTGTATGTAAACTATACTTCAATATTTCAAAAACTTCAATATTTGAAGGGAAAAAATGATTTAAAAACTCCCATATCCCACTAACTTAAAAAATGTTCTCTCCCCCAAAGTCTGATGCTGTAGATCTGTTTGAGACCTGAGAATCTACATTTTTAACAAATGCACAGTGTTCTGGTGCTAGTGGTCTTCAGACCACTAGAGTGGGATAATGCTATTTTCTCCACTTGCATAAACTCATCTAGACAGGTAGTATGACTAAGAAGGAAGACTGTGAGACAAAGAAACTCAAAACCAACTTGCCAAGTGGTAGTTTAGTCCTTCCCAAGATATATACAAGAGCTTTCAGAGGCAGCCAGGTTCAATGATAAAGCATACTTTAAAAGCCAATCCATGGCTTTCTGCTTAAATCCCATCATTATGGGATTACAGTTGAACTGTGGCTGCTCCATTAAATTCTGCTCAATGCTAACATTTGGCCTAAATGCTTTCAACTCAAGCCAAAAAGTGACTACTGGAACAAATATCCTCAACTTATATATGATCAACCCCTTCAAGTGTAATTACTTAAATGGTTGCCTAATACATAAGATTCTGCTTTAAGGAGTTTATACTTCTGACATTGATCCTAGCTATCATTACTCCATTTAAGCGGCAATGAATGAACCTTTAAAGTGTGGTTATTGTTTGATCTTATAATGATGGTTATGCTTACAGGGTGTAACAAAAAATAAAAGTCACCCTACAGCTTTTTCCAAAACGCTCCAAGAACTCTGCTCTTAATTTTCAAACTATAAGTCACTACCCACTAGTGGGCCATGAAATCAACTTGGTGGATCTCAACCAGAATTTTTAAAGCAATGGTACTTAACAGAACAAAATACTCCAGTGCACACCCCACAAGAAAAGTGTAACCCAGTTTCAAGTTAAAATGCTCTGTACCGTGAGTCAGTCAAAAACAAACAAACAAACAACAAACCTGAAAGTCACTGATGTAACTAAAGCTCTGCCTAGTGACATAAAAGGCATATTAAAATTGCCCAATTTATATCAGGTTATTTGCTGAGTCTTCAACTACATAAGGCATTAGAAATAATCTGTAAGTGACACAAGATGATGGCACTGACAAGAAAACGTTATATGCCCTCGCCACAATGATGGAGTGAGTACCCAGAATTATGACCTCAGAGCATCTTTCTGTAAAGTCTATCAAGCCCTAACCCGAACCACCACGACTGCATCAAGAAAACCTCCACTGCCCCTTAAGCTGTGTCAGCCTTCTGTCACTGTCTTGGTTTGTGTACCTGTTCTCTTAAGAAAAGTTAAAAAGCTGGCTAAAACCTGGATTTCTAAAGGAGAATGCACAGATGGTTGCCAGAAACCATCTGCAGAGAACCCCAAGTGGAACAATCCTTTAGAGGCCACACCCCCAGGTCCCACCAGGCACCCATGGCAACAACCTTGCTCTGAAGATGGAAGAAAAGGGGCCTGGATGAATACTGCTGGACCACTTAGGAATCACCTAAAAATGTAGTTGGGGACCTCAATCGTGGGCCAGAGAGGACAAGAAGCCGCTGAACAGACGTGGCAAATATCCCTGGACTATCCATGGGGTGACATGAGTGGGGAGAATCATTCCTAATTGAAAGCAAATATTTTATGGAGCATAAAGTTAAATGAACAAATGATAAAATGAAAAAGAAACTGTTCAGTCTCTTCTAGAGACTTGGTCCAAGAAGTCCTTGGTATAGAATAAGCCCTAGTCCCAAACTAAACCAAATCCTATAACAGCTCTTAAATCCAGCCCAAGACAAGCTATTTTGCTGATTTCAGTTTACACACAGCACGGGCCTTGAAAAGAGATAGCTATGCTATCTAGATGAGAAGACACTGACTCATCCACTGCTCAGTTAGGGGAAAAAACAGAGACAAGTGTACAGTAAAAGGTCAAAGCAGCTGAAATCTTGTTGGTTTAGGGGCTTTAAAATACAAACTCGGTGATCTTTTTTTTTTCTGACTTAATGTTGTAGGTATCAGATGCTGTGGCTGGTATCATCCAGCAGCTATCTCTTCCCCAAACTATATTTAAATAAATTAAGACAGGACCTTAAGACTCAACATCCTCACCATGCCTCTCTTGCCCCAGGTAGTATCCACATGGACCACCTCCTCCAAGAAGCATTCCTGGGTTAGCTGACCCTTTTCTGTATTTACGTGGCACAGCTCCTTGGTCCAGGCAGGGATGAGGGCAGAGACACAGTGTACATCACACAAAAGGCATTCAATATTTGGAGAAAACCCAAACATTTCTCCATGGGCCAGTTAGTCATACACCAGAAACAAAACCTAATTCCTGCCCTCCAAATTTATTCAAGGAAATCGTGTGGCTGGGACAAGAGAGGGGAGAGGTATGAAGCAAAAAGTACAGCCTGTGGGCCAGAATTAAAATACCAATGTATATGTGAGAAAACCCAAGCAAAATTAAGATAAGCTTTACTGCATTTATTTCTACTGTGTAGTATTTAACATATCACTTTTGTGCAAATGTTTTTCATTTAAACACTATTTTAAATGTACCCATCAGTCATTACAAGGGCCACTGAAAAGCTAATTTAATACAGAATTTTAAAAATTAAATTACAGCTAACATAAAGTATTTTATTAGTTTCAGATATACACCATAGTTATCCAACATTTATGTACCTAAAGAAGTCATAGCCATGGTTAAGTTCAGCAACAATCTGACATTATACATGTTATCACAATATTACTGACTATATTCCTTATGTTGTACATTATATCTCCGTGACTTATTTGGTTTATACCTAGAAATTTGAACCTCTTATTCCCCTTTACTTCCCCCATTTTTTTTTCTATTACGGTTGACATTTAATATTATTACGTATATTAATTTCAGGTATACAGCATAAATGGTTGGACATTTATATAATCCATAAAGTGATCTCCCTGCCTCGTCTAGTTAGTACCGTCTGGCATGACACATAGTTATTACCATATTACTGAATATATTGCCTATGCTGTACTTTACATCCCCATGTAAACAGAATTTAATGGCAAGATAAAAGAGTGCAGAATGACTGCCTGTATATCCAAGATACTCTTATCAAAATTCTGGGAAGGGTGGTTATTATCTCCACTTTAGAAAACTCAGGCACGGAAAGGCTAATTCACCCTTGGACAAAAGGCCAAGGACGAGTGGCAAATACAACAAACATTCTGAGGGCATGAAAGCTACTCCTGTTCCCTTACAGATGAACAACAGAACAAGGCTCTGAAGATGAGCAGCCAGAAAACGCTTAAGAGGTTATGTCTGAAGGTCATTCTGAAAGAAGCCAAGGTAAACCCCCTGTTACTGGCAGGATGTGGAAAGAAAGCAGCTTTCTCCTCTTCCACATCTCCAAGTGACCCGTGTTAGGTGTCCTTGTCCTTGTTCTGGAAAGTGCTGGGACCGGACATCAAATAACAAGGGTCACGTGGAGATGTGGAAGAGGAGAAAGGTAACGTAACTTCCAAGGGGGGGCTCTGCCCTGCTAACCCTGTGCCACACTCGGTACTACCCTAGCCCCAGCACCGTCCTCCATTACCCAGCACAGCCGATGGCTCATCGGTCGCCTCCAGCTACTGTTGCCACTCTGCTGGGAAGAGCATTTCAAGTAACTGTTCACTCCATGCCTCAAGCTCGATGTACTTATTAGCCCTCCCTGGATGACTCTTCAGACCATACCATTCCTCTTCGGCATGTTCTCGCCCTGTCCTCCATCCCAAGCGCCAAAGCTAAATTTCCTTCTCTCACCTGAAGAAAGAGGTCAAGCTCCACCTTTCCCTTATTTCCTAACTATCCATTACACCTGCTCAGTTTTGCTGGGCTCTGGCTCATTGACTCGGTTCTCTCAACCACCTGCTTTCTTCCTAGTGTCTGGAGGAAATTCCATCTGCAAATCTCTTCTGCAGGATCCCCTTTATCCCCATCCCAACCCCACTACCCTCTAGCCCTGTCGACCAAGAATCACACCTCCCCTTCTTCCTCGCAAACTCTCAGGATGAGGAAAAGGGCGCTGAAATCTCACCTACCCTGCCGCATAAACCTGATGGTGGAGAGTGGATCTGCCTGAAGTGCACTGCAATTACCCAGGGCTGGGACACTAATTATTCTCCAGGTTAACTCCAAGTACACAGTGATTGAAATAATAGCTTTTCCCTGGCCTTCAATAATATCCCATGCCTGTGAGAATGTTATACATTATTTTTCTGCAAAGGAGCATGTTCTTCCTCACCAAAAAAGCAAAACAAAACAAAACAAAACACACACACACACACACATCCATTCAATAGTCAATGCAGAGATGCAATCACTTAGAATCCTATGCCACAGATTTACTGCTTTTTCTAGTGAACCTGACATTTTTACAACCCAAAAACCTTAAAAAGATTTTTAAAAGATGTATTCAGCTAAAAGATCCTCCAGACTCTCCATGAAGCTTGTTTAATCTGTGTTCCTTTTTGCTTGTGTACTTACTTTTCCTCAACCCCTTAAAATTCTGTATAAAAGAAAACATAAAAGTACATACAGAGCCTTGGAAGTCTCAGGACTGGAGCTCACTCAGAAAATAAAGTAGAGGAACACCTGAAAAACACTAAATCTGACATTTTAATTGTTGTAGATCAGGCATTTAGCATCATTATTTCTCACTTGATTAATGAAGGCAATGCCTTCTAAGAGTGGCATAAATGTTAATGTTCAGTTATTAATAGTTAAATAATGTCTGACAGCACTGAGAAGGGCTTTGGAGATTTTCTGGTAACCCACCTGGGCAAACTGGAGCCACAGGCTCCTCACCCACCTACCTACACAGACACACGTGCATAGTCATATGTTCACAGAAAACCAGACATGGTCACAGACAGAAGCACACACGGCCACAGATACACACACACAGACACCCGCAGACCCAGGTGCGCACACGGACATAGACACATACAGACACAAATTCCCCGAAGCAGAGCTTATGTACCCAGAAATAAAGGGTCTTACCTGTGGAATGAAATCTTACCCTAGCAACAAAAATATTCTTTAATCAGAGCCTCACCCACCAATTCTGGTGTCTGTGCAAGGCTAGGACCATCCCAATGCTCAGCATGAGCCACTTTGGGTGCTGAAGGAATTTCAGCTTTTATAACCCACAGGCTCGCCGAAATTGTATAACCGCACCACCTAGTCAGAAATGCCTTCTACTTGTGTTACACAACAGCCACCACCTGGTTACAAACGGCTACTGCATGCCTCCAGCACGGCCTGCTTGCCGTGTCTATGTATCTACACAGCACACTGGACATTCTATTGTGGAAACCAAGCAGCTGCTGAGATTACATTTCTCAAACCTACACAAATAAGGGAAACTAAACCTACCTACCTTTCCAAATCCTTCCATTCAGACGAACAAGTCCACCCACACTGCTTTCAGCTTCAGTAAAAAGGTGTATTAATTTTACTCTCTGGTAATTTTTCATTTCCTCAACTGGGGGCCCAAAGACAATTGTTTTCAAAGCTCAAAGACTTTCAGAGATTAAAAATAGATCTCAAAGTATGATCTCTTCATTAAATGATAGGCAAAGCCAACACATCACTAATATTAAGAGCTAACTGCCGGAGCCCAGTTAGACGTGGCATCTGGGATGCAGGTGCCAGCTGCAGAGGCCCCACTGAACAGTGAAAGTGCCCATGAAGACATGCAAAAAAGCAAACACACTCTGACAACCTAGTGTCAGTAAAAGGGAAGAAGCCACACCCAGTCAGACTTTGTCCCTTCTAGTCCTGACTCTAAGCCAGAGCCTGCCAGAAACCTGGGCAGGGGACACCTCTGCCCCTCGGGATGTTCTATGCAAGGGCCAATCCCTGCCGCCATCTCCCCAACACCAAACTGCACTTTCCAAATTCAGACGGGACCATGAGGATCAGATGAGAAACGGCCAGAAGAAGGGGCATCTACTGGCAGCAGCAAAACACATCTCGGTAGAGGGAGTCTCTGGGATAAAGGCAGAAGAGGAACCAGGAAAACTCTTGAAGAAAAGGAACTCTAAGGGTTACTTATTCATGAATAATCTCAAGGAAATCAGCAGTGAGCATAAGAGGAAGATACCACTTGACATGAGAAGCCATAGTAGAGGCTGGGGAGATGGATGGGAGCCAATCGCTTTAACTGTCCAAGAGCAGGAGAGTTACTCCCACAAGTTCCCAGAACACAGGTAACATATGACATACCCAAGCCATCAGGTCAACAGGCCCAGGTAGACCAGAACACCCCCTGCTCCGAGGTGAGCCAAGAGGAAAAATCTAGCATGTAGCCTGTGGAAAAAATACTCCCGGTTTCTGTATCCTGAACAAATGCTGTACTCAGGATGTTCTGTGAAGACACTAACCTCAGAAAGTTTCTACTGCAGGGACCAAAAGAAAACTTTAATTTGGAACAAAGGAGAAAAGAATAAAATACAAACAAAACAAAACAGTTGGTATTGAAAGAAAATCAGAAAAAATAGGACCAACAATTCGATGAAGAAAATGAACCGAAATCAAGAGACAACAAGCTGGGGTTGGAAAGAATTGTAAGGAAAAGTCAAAGCACAAAATTAGCTTAGAAACAAAGAGAAGTGAAACTGCAGAAAACAGAAAAAAAAAAACTGAAAGAGGAGGTAAAAAACTGACAAGCTTGATAAACTCTGGTATTGCCAGAGTCATTACCAAAAAGGCAATTCTAGTTCAGAGATGAGAACCAGGGAGGGAAAAAAAAGAAAAGAGCAAAGCCAAGACATGAATGATCCATGTTCATTAACCAGACCTAAAAATAAAAAGAACAAAGAAGCCAGTCATGAGCCAGTCATGTGGTATGATTCCATTTATAATGAGATGTCCAGAAGAGGCAAATCTATAGAAACAGAACAAAATAGATTAGTGGTTGCCTGGGGCTGGGGCGGAAATGGTAGACAGGAATGGGAAGTGATTGTTAAGGGTTTGGGATTTCTTTATGGGATGAAGAAAATGTCCCAAAATTTATTGCGGTGATGTTTACACAAGTCTGATTTACTAGGAGCCACTGAACTATACGCTTTAAATGAGAAAACTTTATGGTATGTGCATTGTATCTCAATAAAACCTTGTTATAAAGAACAAATGAAATAGACTTAAAGATACAAAAGATGTAGAATAAAAAAGATGAGATAAAAATCTGAGTATAGAGATTACAAAGTCACCAGAGTCACACAAAATCAGAGAGAATAAAGCTATACTTGGACAAATCCTGGCAAAATAATTTAACTACAGGATAAAAAAGGCAGAAATATTCAAGAAGGAGGAAATAGTAGCAATAATTAAGATATGCCCTAGGATTTTCCAAGGCAGCATTAAATGCAAGAAGTCAGCAGCAAATGCAGATATATAAAGAACTGAAGTAAAAGTTTTCCCAAAGAATTTTATACCCAGACAAGTTTCGCTTCATGTGGGTAAGCCAAAAACTGCAATCTCAGATATACATGGGCTAAGAAAGAAAAAAAGCTTGAGGCCTTACTCTAAACACATAAGAGGCAAGATTCTGAAAGACCATCAATATACAAGGCTGCTAATAATGAATGTCAACCAAAACCATGATTAGAACTAAACTAAATGAGGAACAGAAACCCAGTTATAAAACAAAATGCACGTATCAAATTATTCTCTAAGCATATGTCATGCAATGTTAAAAATGTAATTAATAACAAAGCAGATTAAACAACATGTCAAATAAAGACTGAAGATTGGGAATAGGAAGATGCTAAAGCCTTTCAGACAGGAATGGAAAAATACCATTAGATCTTAGCTCTGACAACTGGAGAAATAGGTCTTTTTTTAAAAATGTTTTTTTACTTAAATGAAAGCACTATTAGAATTTGAAAATGACTATAGTCTAAAACTAAATTTGCAAATTAGTTAAATTCATTTCATTGAAAATATTCTAAGATGTGTCAAAAAAAATAAGTGCCCAAAGACAGACCTTAAACAAAATGAAACAAAAATAAAGCAACATTAATGCTGCTTTACTGTTATTTTTTTAAATGACAGATACAATGAAATTTATGCCAGAAAATATTAAGTGAAGAAAAGGTCATTTTACATTGCCAAAGTACAAAATTCACAATAGAAATGACAATTTTTATGTTCTAAACACTATTTCACTGAAATATGGTACACAATGGTTAGCAATATAGACAAAATGATCAACACTCCATATATATATATACACATATATATCTGTCTGTCCCTAAGGAGATGGGGAGTGGGGGAGCAAGAGGGTGGAGTTTGTATCGCTCAGAGAATCTGACCCACATAACCAATAAGGTTAATGTAACAGGTATCAAACACTGCACCCCACAGAAAATAGCTTTATTTACAATGACTAAAAAGCATTTGTGATAACTGACCATCATGCAAATGAACATTTCAACCCTCACCAAAAAAAGAAACATTTATATTTCTCATTGTCTGACCATAATGCCAAAAAGATTTTTTAAAAAATAATAATTATTATCAACCAAGAAAGTCTAACAACTTCAAAATTTTCCAACTTTCTCCCAATTAACTGTTGGGTCATAGGTGAAACTGAAACTGTAAAAAACACCCTTAATTTAAACAAGAAAGAATAAGTAACAAATGAAGAAAGTAAGAAGAAATTAAAGAGAGAAAGAGAGAATTTAGTTAGGAAATAAGCAACACAACTGATAATTTGACAAATACATCCAAGAGGGCACTTAAACAAACCTACCAAACCCACAGCGAAGAGAGACCCTCCATTCAAACCTCACAGGGCCCAGGTGGCTTCCCAGGCAAATATCTCCAAGCCTTAAGGGATAGTCACTTCCTATGCTACTTGGACAATGCAAAGCACGGGAAAAAAGACAAAAAGCTTGTCAATCATTTAAAATATCTAGCATAATCCTGATCCCAACCTTGACAAAGCACAAGTAAAAAAGCTAATATTATAACTCACATCAACAAGTAGAGGGAAGAAAAAGTGTAAGATCAACAGAAACCAAGAAAGCATCTGATAAAACTCAACATCAGCTTTTGAATGAAGCCTTCAGTGCATTCTGACAGAGAAGTAAAATGTCCTCAGAAAGAACCTCTATCTCATTTCAATAACCAATGAGATATATACACCCTAAAAAACTCAGAAGGGGCCCACTAAAGACAAACATAACGAAGTCTGATTACCTCCATTACAGAATACTGTTCTTGAAGTTCCAATCCAGTAAGAAAAATATTTTAATGTTCAAATAACAAAGAGAGACAAAATAGTTATTTACAGGTCTGTCTATCCAGAAAATTAGTTTTAAGAAAAAGCACTAAAATAAGATATTCTAGGAAAGGAGTCAGTTACAAACTGAACATAGAAACATCCTGAGCAGTTGCATGAACTCACACAGTGCCCTCTTTTTTAGAGTGGTGTAAACACACATGTGCAGGGGTGATAAGAAAGCAGACAGCGTTGCACTGAGCAATGTACAGTGGTTATTCTACCAAGGGGGATTATAATTGTGTTTTCTTTGTTTTCATCTGATTTCTAAGTTTTATTTATGCCCCTCCTGTTGTACTAGGAAGCAAAATTAGGAGTAGCTCAATTCTTAGTACCTACAAAAGGTTAGTAAACTTAGGCCACAAAACAAAGCAAAACAACTGAAAGGCTAAACTGGGCCGAATACTAAAAAAAGTTTAATTCTGCAGAAATAATTACGCATTTTAAAATATCTACTTTGATTAATGTAATCTCTCATTTATGGTTCCCTTTAAAGAAAATCTAACCTGTTTTTTGAAGAAAAAAAAAAACTTATACATTTGGTACTTATTCTCCCCTTTCCAAATAAATGTTACAACTGACATTTCAGTTTCACAACAGTGAGGGCACTGTAAATTAGCAAAGGAGGTTTAGGATTATCAGATGAACAAAAACTACTCTGACTCTGTAATAAGCCAATCTGGGGGCAAATCAAATTTTATAAACACTAAAAGCAAATGTATTAACAGTGCCCTCTGGTGTTATAATATTTAAACAGGACTTGATAAAGGTAAGAAATTGTGGAATATTATAAAATTGTTTTTCTGTTCCTTAGATTCCACATATCAGTGAAGTAAGTCAAATGGGATGTATCTCTGTCTGACTGACAGAGGGGATAAGGGTGGGAGAGGCTGGGAGGAAACAGTGAAGTAATGTTAAAGTACAAATTAGTAATTGATAGAGGGTCATGGGACAGGAAGCACGGCATAGGGAACGCAGACAACAGTAAGGTAATGCTTATGTGTAAAGCCAGAGGGAAGAGAGTAATCAGGGAGATTGTTTCATAAACTATATAAATGTCTATACAATGTAGTATATATTTGAAACTAAAAAAAAAAAAAAAAAAGTTTTTAAACTTTGAGGAAATTTCAAACATATAGAAAAGTAGAATTAAAATACATTTCCATTTCAAATCCAATTTATTTCTGACAATGTGCTGTTTTGATTCACATGGCAACCTCTCTATTTGATTAGGAGTATCAGAGACTACCAGCTGTCTCCAAGAGTCCTCTCTCATTCAACTAACAATTAACATAATAAAAACTCTTGATTTTAATCTGGGCACACACTTCCCAGCCTCCTCTGCAGCTAGGTATGGCCATGTGACTAAGTTTTGGCCAACGGGATATGAGTGGAATAAGCATGCCCCCTCTGTTCCCATCTTCCTGGCTGCTGGAGCCATGACAATAATGAATCAATCAATACCCTAGAATGGTGAAACAATAAGAAAAAAAGAATCATATAACATAAGGAGCCTCTATTTCATACATGGGTAAATTAAAACAGCCAAAACTATACCCTAAAAAGCAAAACAGTAACAACAACAACAACAACAAAAGAAAATGTGGCAAGATAACACATTTAGAAAACCCTCAGTTACTAAATTTTCAAAAGGAAATGTATCGGTACATATTTCAAACCTAGCTGAAGGTTATTTTCCTTCGAATGGAAGGATCATGAAGAGAGAAACATCTTGGTGAGATGAATAAATGCACTGTTCCCCTTTACTATCAAAGACTTATTAAACCAGCTTTTCTGGCAGACATGTAAAGGAGACCGCTCATTCATAATCTCAAAGCGCAACTCGGAATGTGTTGACAGCACATGCCATAATCCAGCAAAGAAAGTAAAAACCAGCTTATCAGCATTGGAAGTAAATCCATTGTGTAAACCGTACCCTTCAAACTTAAAGTTCACATGACAGTGTGTCCTGGTCAGCACCATGCAGAAGAATACAAGGGACAGTGGAAAACTTGCACTACACTGGGAATCTGGAACCACACGCTATAGACCAGGCATGGCATTTTAAGTGCAGGAAAGTCATCACCCAGTGGGCCTCAAATATCTTGCACTATAAAGTAACAGCGTCGGCCTACGTCTGCGGTTTCTGTACTTCTGTTTTTAGTAATAGAACAAACATTCCTCAAATTAAATCTTTATTGAAAGCCTAGAGGGGGGGAAATAATTGTATAAGTAGGTGGATGTCATTTAAATGTGGACTCAAAGCTCTTTTGCTGTAAAGTTTTAATACATATTTTCCAGAAATAAAACAAAATGTCCAACCAATAAATCAAAGATTCTATAACTTACTCAACGTTGATAACAGCAAGAAAAAATACATTTATCCAATTTTCTAGCCAGCAGCCTGCAAATGCTATGCTGTTCTACACTACCTCTTCTTTATCCTTTCCCATTATTTGGTACTCTAATACAATGCTGTAATTTTGAGTTAAAGGGGAAAAAAGATCATCTAAGGCCAAGAGGAGCAAAAATCAATTGCTTTAAATCATTTAAAAATAGAATCCATTTTTTTATTTTAATTCTTTGAGTTAAAAAAAAAATGGGACATACCTATTAGAATGACTGAAAAGGGAAAACTGCTCACAACCAAGTGTTAAAAATGACACGGCGCAACTGGAACTCTCATATACACCTGGTGAGTATGTAAAAGGCAATGACCACTCTGGAAAACAGTTTGGCCATTTCTTTAAAACATACACTTACCCAGCACTATTACTCCAGGATATCTACCCAAAGAAATAAAAACTCATGTTCAAACAAAAACCTGTATATAAATGCTTATAGTGGTTTTATTTACAATAGCCAAAACCTGGAAACACTCACCTTCAGTGAATGGATAAACGAACTGTGACATATCCCTTTTTAAAACAAGGTACCTTTTAACACCCCTCAGATAAGGCCAAAATAAAGTTCAATAATAATACCAAGTGTTGGTAAAGCTGTGGATAAACTCTGTTTCCAAAAATGTAAATTGGTTCAAATACTTAGAGAAATAATTTGGTAACAAGAAGAAGGCCGAAGATGTATGTGCACTGTGACTCAGCAATGCCATCTCTCAGCAGATTCCACCCTGTTTTTAATAGCAGCCAACCAGCACATCAATATGAGTATATGTAAGTTCTGGTATGTTTAAACAGTAGAAAAAAAACAGAGCAGTGAAAATGAATTCATTCTAACCTCTTGGGTCAAAACAACTTGAAAATGTGTTCTTGATAGAGCAAGTAGACTATAAAAAACACCACATGAGATATTTTAAGGTTTTAAATCATGCAGTCAATATTGTATGAGTTAATGGATATATAAACATGTAATACACAAGTAAAAATATGGACTACAAATTTATCTCTGGGAGAGAGAGGGAGGAAATAAGATTAGCAAAGGATATAAAGCAGGCATCTAAAATGTTTTCTTTTCTTTTTTTTTTTTTTTAATCCTAAAGCTAAGACAACATGTTTAGATTTATTAGACCTGGTATCTGACATATGAGTGGTTCATGCTTTCATTTTCTTTATATTTAAATTTTCATAACTAAAAACAACCTTTTAACAAAGACAATCTCTGGAAGGATACAAAAAAACAAACATAAAAAACACCTGTAAAAGTGGTTGCCTCCAGAGAGGGGGACTGCCATCAAATGTCTGTCCTCGTGTTCTTCTCAGATTTCGTTCTACATACATCCATTACCTTACTTTTTTAACTACAAATAAATTTGTTGTCCTCTTCACTTCCAATCCTGCCTCCCCCAGGGAAAAAAAATCTACCTAACGTATTTTTATTTAAGATAAGGAAAGGCCACTGATAAAGATTCTGGCCCTGACCGTGCCACGAACGAGCAATGCCACCTGGGGAGGTGATTTAACTTGACCTTCTCCAAGGGCTGTGCCAATTCTGACGCACAAACCTATCTCCATAAACCAGTGATCAGAAGTCTTAACCATGCCACAGGAAGCAATCAGCTGTTCTCTTGTAACCCTGGTAGGAAAACATTTAGAATCTGTTATAACAGCTCCACACAGACCATCTGTAGTGATTGCCTCATATCCCCTGTGGAATAAAGTGGGCAGAGATGTGTATAGATAGTTACTTGTTTCTCAATACTCAGTGAGGTAGTAGGACAAGAAGCTGAGGGGCAGTTATCTGATGACTTATTTTCTTAATGAACTAAGTGGAGGTCATGGTGAAAGAGGAGGAGACTGAGGATGAGACTGAGGAAAGAATGAGTAAAAACAATGACATAAAGAGGAAAAAAGTCAAGGGTCTAACTGAGCCCAGAACCTGTTAATGGTAACAAAGAAGTCGCCTTGATATCTGGTTTCTCTCTCCAGGAAGTACAAGTGACACTCTCTCTCTCTCTCTCTCTCTCTCTCACACACACACACACACACACGCACACACACACACAACCCACAGAAAATTAAATAGTAGGACTGTGTCACTGAGGACAGTTGGCAAGTCATGGGGCCAACTCAGAGTGAGGAAATCATGATACTGATAAGATGACAGTCACATGACTCCCTGTGGCGTCCACAGGAGTTAAAAAGGGCTAGAAAGGCAAACAGAAACCAGAGAATACCTAAGTGCCCAAGGAACAAGGACCACTGGAAGAGAACAAAAGAGAATTAGGAAAGAAAGGATGTGGGCATCATCATCAGAAAATAAGATTTCAGAATGAAGGGAATGCCTAAAAATTTATCCAGTGAACCACCACCAGTTCAGGAAGGCAGGTTCTCTAGAGTATTGGTTTCAAGACACCTTAGCCACACATACATAAACATAGTCTGCTTGGCTGTAAGAATTCCTAATGCTATCAAGATTCCTTTTTTTATTTTGATGTTATTCTGTCTTGCTAATGGTAACATAATCATGTATAAGCTTTCTGGTAAAAAAAAAAAGTGAAAAATCCGAAAAAGTGTAAATAAAATTAAAATGTATCATTTATAATTCATTCAACAAATCATAAGATTACTGAATAATCTTTTTAATGTCCCTTTAGCAGACAGGCACTTGTATATATACTGCTTATGGGAATAACAATTGAACATTTCTAGATGGTCATTTTAAGAACATTAATCAAAAGCTAAAAATACACATAAACTTTGACCCAACAATTCTACTCTTAAGGAATTTATCATTAAAAAAAAAAAATTAAAGTAGGCTCAGATTTTTCATTATGAGAATGTTCACTAAAATAGTGCTTAGAATAATCCTGAACTGGAGGGAAAAAATATTAATGTCTAAAAATGGAAAACTGGTAGGTTAAACTGTGGGTACATGCTTATAACAAAATATTGGGGGGATTAAAAAATTGGTGATAGAAGTACTCAGACATGGAAATGTAGTGAGTGGACCAGTGAGTGGAGGAAAAGGCAGATTACAGAGCATACATGATAATCTCAGAGTACACACACACGTGCATGCGCACACACACAGAAAATGAAGGAAAAACACCAAAATGACAAGTGAATATCTCCAGAGAATAGGATAAGCGGCTTTTTGCTCTTATTTTTCTACAATGGGCATAAATCATTTTAATCTTTAAAGCCTAAGGATGAAATACATATGCAGGTGAGACAAACTAGGAGAGTCTGTGGCATTCAAAACCAGTGGGAGGTAAAAAACAAAACAAAACAAAACTGAACGCACCACATGGATGTAGTCAACGGGCTCCAAAGCTGCAGCAGGCTGGGTCAGCGCTCCCCCGGAACCAGACACTTAAGGCCCGTTTCCAAGGTCACGCTGTCGGCACCTGAGTAACTAAGGAAATTGGAGCTGTGGCCGAAGGTAGGCACTCTCGATGCTCTGAGAACCTACTGTGTTTAGGGAACTCCTGATTTTTCTGTATTTCCTCATATTCTTTTACTCTCTACCAAAGGCCATATTTTTCTGACAAAAGTACTGTACTTCTTCACGTTTTCCTAGGTCATCCATCTTTATTTAAAAAAAAAATGAGAAATAGTCATTGGACCCTTTAACAAGTCTACAATAACGAGCTACAAAACATACTTGTGATTCTTGGGTAAAAAAGAAAACTACTTTTAAAAAATTACATATATGTGTATACATTTAAAATGTTAAATTTTTTTTTCTTCTTGAGCTAGGGAATTAACATCTAGAAACACTGCCTACCAATCAATTTACCTGTTGAACTGGTTCAGAAGCATTTCCAGGCAACGAGAAACCTCTCAGTTTGACGGGAAAAAAATGAGAAAGGGGAAGCTGACAGAAGCATCATTTGACTGTGAGTATACATTTATTATGCAGTCCGTGAATGGAAGTGGTTTACATTATGAAATAACCCCAAATCCAGAAGTTTACAAGCTGAGAACATACTACTCAGCAGCAATAAAGCAATGTAGGCCCTGAGCTGTACCACTGCCCCACGTGACTACTGAGCACCTGATACGTGGTACAGCCAACTGAGATGTGCTGTAAGCATAAAGTACACACCAGACTTTAAAGAGTTGCTTACCATGGGGGGAAAAAAGTAAAATATCTCATTAATAATTTTTATGTTGATACTTGAGGTGGTATATTTACATATTAGATTATAAAATATACTACTAAAAGTTATTTTTGCCTGTTTATTTTTACTTTAATATAGCTATTACAAAATTACACGTGCTTTTTTAAATATAACTGTATGGGACGGAACTGGTCTAAAAATAGTGTACATGAGGGAAAAGAAAAGTAAATCATAACCAGACTCCACCCAAAGAACGTGTTCTGATACTTTGACATCACAAACTCACACACACACGACACAGGCAAGGCCATATATCTTAGTCCAAACATCAGAACAAACTCTGTGTTACTATCCTACACAATCAGCTCTGCAGCCTGCACTGCTGGAAGGGAGCAGGTGCCAAAACCTAATTTCGCACAGTTACAGCAGTGGGAAAAGGAAGGAAGGAAGGAGCCAGATGTGAAAAAGGCCAAAGCAGAAATTCACGTGCTAACAAGCACAAGCTGAAAAGTCATGAGGGGAGCTGAAGCTCTTTGCCGGAAGCTCGGAAGCAGCAAGAAATCTAAAGAAAACAGAGGGTCCATCCAAGAGTAAACACTATTTAAACCAGAGGGGCTTTCTCACTACTGACTTCAAGGTTCTGGTCCTGTATGGCGAACCTAAAATGAAGTAATACCTGTACTTAAAAAGAATTACCATTAGAAGAACTAAGACAGATTTACTGAGATTTTCCCATACCAAACAGGAAGTCAGAGAACAACTCAGACAATTTATAAACATCTGGTCTTAATCCAACACTAGCACATTGATTTTAAAATCAACTGAAAAGGCTGGAATTGTTCTAATATGTTTGAAATCGCTTTCGCAGTAAATGTTACACAACTCTTCCTTACCTTCTTTATAAGCTCTGTAATCATCAGTGTTTACATAGGGTTTTGAAACTACCCAATTGTTCCTGTAAATATTTAATTCTCTTGTTGCTGATCCAACTATAAACAACACAGCATTTTTATATAACATGTTTTAGACACGAGAAAGTGGGACGCTGACGTCAACAGCACAGTCTATAAACCAAAAACACAAGAAGTACCAGAGAGCCTTTCAGAAGTCAGCCACCAATAAAATAGACGTTTTTCCTCACGACTCAAAGTTTTTGATCCAGTTTATATCCATGTCCCTCTGCACGTGTGGATCACTTCTAAAATGAGCCTGTATCACAACAAGGAAACCTGGTCTGCAGGTCCCAGGCATTGGACAGAGCTGGTGTTCTCAGGTATGAATGCCCAGGCAACGAACTATCACCTGTATCTCCTTGTTAACAAAGATAAAAGCTGCTAACTAGCAAGCTTTCTCTTTTTTGTTTAGTAAGAGATTAACATTTGGATCTGTACTGATGTACCAAAGAAAATGGAATAAACCAATCGTATGGCCAGTTTCATGCACTGCCACAACAGTCTGAACATTAAGATGGAAATGGAGTGACATGATGTAACTGACTGTCTAACTGGATAGGCCAATACAACTGAGGGATTAGACACATGCTAATGATCGAACTATGCACGAGAGCTCAGAGGAACAGGAACTCAACCGGGCTTGAAACAGTCAGAAATGACATTCGGGTCATCCTTGAAGGACGGAGAGTCTTGAATGGGTGGCCACCATGGAGCCCAGAGCATACCGTGGAGGGTGGAGAAAGAAACCCCTCGTGGGGGCAAAGGACTCTCAAAATCCAATGCAAATGCAACATAACTTTAGGAAACATGAGTTTCTGAGCTGGTGATGAGAGCAGAAGGATTCCACTGCTGGACAATCTCAAGATGAAAGACCAAGAAACCACTGTGTTAATCCAAGTATAAGGATCTTGGCAACTGGGACAATAAAAGCAACAACAAGAAAAAAAGATGGAGAGAAGCAGCAATGTCAATGAAAAAGAATACTTAGAGACTTGGTATCAAAGATTACCCCTTTTAAAAAAAGAACAAAAGTGTCCCCTTCAGATATAAGTAAGGAAATGGGCTTGATGAGGCAAGTAATGACCAAGGTCTGGACTGGCTGAATTTGAGCTGGTCACGGCATATACAATCGACAAGTGCCTACTAAAGGCCACCAGAGATGTGAGAGAGAAGCTCTGTGAAAGAGCAGAGGAGAGAGACAAGTGAATTGAGATATAAAGGTGGTAACTGAAAGTCTGAGAGTTGGCAGACCATGCATTTTGCAGCTATTCCCAGATAAAAGTGTCTTCCCCTTGGCTCCCTCATCATTAATAAATATTACTTTGAAGAATGTAACACATACAGTTTGATGATGCTAGCTTAAGGGGAAAAGAGGCTACACATAGAAAACAAAAAACTGAAAGACTTACACAAAAATGTTCCCAGTGGTATCATTAGTTGATGGGATCAAGAACATTTTCTTCTTCCCAATTTTTGGAATTTCCCAAGTGCTATTTATCTTTTTAAATAGCAAGCATATACTTCATTAAAAAATTAAAAAAAATTTTTTAAGTGATCCCCTCCAAGCATTTGTGAAAGCACTTATAGCTGTAATTCTAAACAGTGGATTTTATTGTATGTAAATTAAAAGCAACTAAAAACAGACATAATACCATGTTACTCCCACTATATTGAATAAATTTAATTTTGACATGATAAAGTGTTTGAGAAAATGTTTATCAGTAAGAGTGCAAATTCTTGCAGCTTCTCTGCAGGACAATTTGCCAATATCTACTGAAACTTAAAAACTGAAAAATTTTATGACTATGCCCAATAATTTTGTTGCCAGGAATTTACCTATGGGTATTCTCCCCAAGATAGGTACAAGAAATTTCACTGCAGTATTCTTTATAATAGCAAAAAAAAATTAAAAAACCAAAATGTCCATCATGCTTTGGGATGAGGGAGAGGGTAGGAGGAAAGGAGGAAATAAAAAAAAGGAATATGCACTTTTAATGTACATGTACTTAGTCTCACTACTTAAATTGTAGAATGTTTGAAAAACACTGAGGGAACACGTCTTAAATCTCTGTACACACAGGACTCATACCTGTGACCCTGACCAGGAGTACCAACAGCAGGACCTACTTAAAGGTTTGCTGATAAGAAAAATGAATATTTACCTCCTACCTTGTTATCAGGATAAGTGGCAAGATCGTGCCTGTTTGTTTTCTGGTTTAATCTATGTGGAATGTGGCCTAAAGAAGTTCATTACCTTTTCATTAGCATTAACCTAACAATCATTCCCAGGACTGCATTTAGACTGTTGCTGACTCGTGCAAAGGGTGACAGCAAGCACAAATGAGTTCTAACCCTACAAGGCTACAAGCTGTCAGCACAACTCTATCATGAAAACGTGGAACGAGAAAGACTGTTTCAAACGCACCTAAATGCCAGGACGTGGATCTGTCCATATGCTTTCTGTTATACACCGCTGAGTGCCATTTCCTTGCACTGTCCAGGTCCAAGCTTGAATCCACACAGGGAATCCCAGTTAGCGAGTCAAGACCTAGCTAGAGAAAAACAAACGGTTACATAAAAATAGAGTACAGATAACCTAGCAGGAGGCACACCACATGAATGGTGTCTTAATCTCACTCCTCCGTGCCCAATCCTAAAACTTTCTCTATTCGTTCTTCACTCCTAAGGTACATTTCCAAGGTCCCAGCCCATTCCTGGGCAGGATCACAGACTGCACCTTTGGTCCTTTAAAAATCAACTCTCTGCAAAATATTTTGGAAAATGGTATTTGAGAACATCTAGAAAAAGCAATTTTACACTCAGTTGGGTTTTATTCCTTGACAATTTTTTAGTTCCACATTGCCTAGCATAGGGCCTTGATTTAAAAAAAAAAAAAATTTAAGGACATTTTTAGTTCTGTGTGCCAGGCATTGTGCTACGTACACTTCATATGTGCACAACTTCATCTTTGCCACAACCCTTGGGAACCACTGGGCTCATGCTTTACAGGTAAGAAAACTCAAGAGCAGTGAGGCCTCGTGGTGAAGTCCTGGAGCTTGTAAGAGATGTGACAGCACAGGTAACAAAGACCATTAAGACTATGACAGCAGAGCCCTCACTTTTATTGTAACTCTACACTGCCTCCGGTGCTGCTGCCAGAATAAACTGGAGGTACTGTACTTGAGGGGAAAGCAAAGATTAAATACTCAAAAATCACCTTTCAAAGCCTCTTAAGTGTATGGGGGTGGGCGTATAGTAATATATTGAGGGGTGCTTCCAAAAAAGCTGCATCACATTCTCTTTAAGCTGGGCTATCAATAGGTACACACGTTCATTTTATTGTTTATCACACCCTTGCACCTTTATTACACAAGAGTGTTTTATACATTCTTGCACCTATGAATACATTTCATAATTAAAAAAAAACCCAGAGCTTGACTCTGGCAGCTCTCTCTGAACAGCCAGCAAGACACCAGTCAGGAGCCCGGCCCGCCATTAAAAAGAAAAACACGCAAGGTGATGACAGTTTAGCCAGATACCAACACATTTCATTGGAAAATACTTATGCTGTGAATCTATATACTCTACTATTTGTTCTAGGCAAGTCAGCATCACCATTCACCAACAGTTCTGAAGTGAAAAACACGCACATGTCATCAGATTTGTCCCACTCCAGCCTTCGATGAGCCTTCAGTGATCCTGCAGTTTTTTTTTTTTAATTTCACAAACTAAACATTGGTCTTTTGCTATTTAGGACAAAAAATATTACTATTCATTTTAAATAATAGGATATGAATAAAGAAATTGTGTTTTTCTCTAAAACAATTTTACATGCAATGCAAAAAAAAGGTAATTTATTTCTCAAAATAAAATCTTCATAACCAATCTATTTTAAGCTGTATTTATTAAAAATTTACAAACTCAGTAGGGAGGCCCTAAGGTGACATCCATCAGTGAAGACTATTCAAGGGGAATAATGGAAAGAACACAAAAAAAAGTAACAAAAGAAAAGCTTTAAAAGAATGGCTTATTTATGGTTAAATTCTAATCATATACATTGTTCTCTTTTAAAAACACAAGTTGCACAATATGCATAGTATAATCCCACTTTTATTAAAAGTATAATTATATAGTACATATTGTGGTCAAAGAAAAGGGTTAAAAAGGATAAATATCAAACTGCCTTGAAGTGTAGTGGATATAAGAGCTGGTGTGACTTTCAAATTCTGCTTTATACATCCTGACAAGTTAGACTTATTTTCCAACATGCGTATGCTTCTTTTGTAAATCCTTTAAAGAGCTAAAAATATATTATTAATTTTTTAACAAGTTTCCATGCGGGCAAAGCTGCAAATTAACAAAATACCATTTTAGCTACAAATCATAGAAAAATTCTGAAAGGGTAAGTAAAAGTCACAGACGGTGCAGATTTATTTCTGGAAATATTTTTTTAAGCTGATTGGTAAGATGAGTGTTTGGAAGGAAGGGCTTTCTATTGCAGACTAAGACAAAGAATTGGGTCGGAAGTTCTAATGGAAAAATGCAATATATTTTTGAGGAAAGAATTAACAACAAAGCCTGAGTTATCAGTGAGCATCCTTGAACTTCTGTCACAGCACCAGTGGAACACCCCTCCCCCTCACATGTTCCACCACACTCTAGAAACACGAAAATCGGCTCTTCACACACAAGGCGACAGGGCTGAGGTCAAAGCCCAGCACCATCGCCACCACCGCCGCCACCACCACCCACCCCCACCCCATAAGGAAGTCAGAGGACCTGTCACATGGAGCACAATGACACACCACCTGACTTTCCCCAAGAAAGGCCACTCCAAACTTAAAGAAACTGTCATAGTGCTTCTGTTGTTTCTTAATTTGGGTTTGTAAATGTACTACATGCTGTGGTTCCCAGACTTTGATTTTACAGAGAAAAAACATGCACTAAAATATTTAGGGGGAAATAATACAAAATTGTCATGTCTGTATTTTACAATTTCCTTAGAAAGGGACACTAGCACTTCAGAAGCAGGAGGGATATAACCCCTGGGCCAATACCATCCGCAGGCCAGAAAGTGTGAGCAGCCAAATCATTTTATCAGTTCAGTAAGTAGATGCCAAAAAGGCTGATAAACACACCCACTCCTGATTTTAAAAACAAAAACAAAAACCTTTTCAGTGAAAATTAAAATACTTGCTGAATATCACAAGGAACATCTTCCGAAAACAAGGGAAAACGCACAATGCTATGTACTTGTCATGCTTTTACATACTTTTTCTTCATAGTTTGTACTTTTTAAAGGACTTGCAAAATAAGCATAGGTATGTATCTGAAAATCTTGATGAAATGGGCAATTCTCCTAAGAAAACTATTTTTTTGAAAACTTGAACAAACAACAATATACAAATAAAGTTACGGAAGCAAAGAATTATGCTCAAAAAAGGTGCCAGGCTCAGACAAATTCACCGGCCAGTTACTCCCTAACCTTTCTGGTAAGAAATAAAAATAGGAAACCTTCCGAATTCCTTCTGGGAAAACTGACAAACCAACTAAGAAAGCCCCAGAGAAGAAAACTGTATGTTAACCTTGTCATTCCTAGATTCCTTTTTTTTTTAACTTTTGCAAATTTGACATGCAAAGAATGACATCTGGTTTCAATCTTGATTTCTCTGATCCATGCGTCTACGGTTCTCTTATAAACTGTAAGTGCCTTTCATCCATTTTTTCAGTAGGTTTGGTTTTTCTCTCATTCATTTGTAAGCGTTACTTGGAAGTTAAGGACATTAACCCTTTGTCATGTTGCAAACATTTTCCTCAGAAAAAGCAAATGACTTTTTTTTTTCATTCTGTTTACACGACCTGAAATAAAGGTTTTTAAATCCCCAGTCAAATCTAATATCTTTTTGCAATTTCTTCTATCACTTTTTGTGCTTCAAAAGTCCTTCCCAATTCAAGATCAGGGAACTATTCACCATCATTTTCAGCTGGATGGTTTTGGTCAAAATCATTTTTAAATGTTTAACAGACATTCCTTTAAAAGTACACGTCCAATAACATCACTGCACTAAGAAAACAGATGAGTATAATTATATTCACTTTAGTTGTAGAACAAGTAAATGCTCAATATTTATATTTAAGGATTGTATAAATTATAACAGTAAAATAGTTTATGATAAAATACTATGAAATCATTCTATAGTACACTACCTAATGAAATGGAGAAATAGTCAAAATGTGTTACTAAGTGAGGGAGAAAGGCAGAACATCTCTATTTTTATATAAAAACTATACTTATTTGGCAAGCCAGGCAATGTAGACAATTACCTGTGATCCTCCCTGGGTGTCCGATTGAAGGCGGTGTCTTATTTCTTTATGTTTTTTCTGTTTTACATATTACTAATGAAAATGTACTGTTTGTGATTAGAAAAATATTTTTAAATTCATAAATACATATGTAAAACAAATCACTAAAAATAATTTTCCCACATGCTTAAGTTGCAACAGTCTTTCCAAAAAAATTGAAGGATGCCTTTCCTCCACGTAACATATTTAATCCCCTATTACAAATGGGATAATAAACATTTAAGAAAAGTGGGGGCTCCACCAATCTTTCTAACTACCTGAGAATCTAAGGAGTAATGCCTGACTTATATTCCTGGCAAAATGACCAAGTTAAAAAAGCACAGCCCAATGGCAATTATCAGTGATAAGTCAGACCCTGTTAAAGTAAATGGTTCCATTTTTCCTTAATAAACTGTGCCTTAGCGTGTGAATAAGCACTGTTGAGTTCGACTAAACTGAGAAGACTATTTTATGTATGCTCACCCCCAAAGTTCCTAAAACCTTTCCAAAACGTCTGAGTGGTCATGATTAGATAATAATCAGACTGAAATGACTGGATGTCAGAACTTTGAACTCAGGACCAGGGAAAGACCTGGCAATGGACAAGCAGGAGTTCCAGACAGGCTGCTTCTTCCAGGCTGTGCCCCAGTGTCTGACCCAGCACCCTGCCTGAAGACCATGCTCAATAAAGGTGTATGGGAGAAAGAACACAAATGGTTTAGAAATCCTGCAGCCCCACCCTCTGAGGGCAGTGAGGGGCACAGAGGAGAAGCAGAGGCTCACCCAGCTGGAAGCAGTCAGGGAACAAAAATCCAGACCAGACTCATTTCTCATTAGAAACTATGGAAAGGAAAATACTGCCAGGAAATGCACAGAGGATACTTAGCGCCTGCTCCCTGTGGTGTACTACGCACATTATTAAGTTTCCATCCATGACCTCGAGGAGTTAACAAGACTAATAAGCCCCAAAGTCTAGTGTTTCCAGAAACCTGGAACACAAAGGAAAGCCCATTTTTTGGAAAAAGCCTAAAGGATATAATTAGAAAGAGTCACTTAAGGCTATTCTCTAAGTCTGATGCAAAAGTTTCAAGTTTTACTTTTTAATACACTACTGGAGCAAAAGAAAGAAATTAAAGCACAAGAGCTCCATCAACCCAAAAGAGACATCATATGTGCCCAAAGGAAAAAGCACTAAATGCCAAAAGTACTCAGGCTTAAAACTTGAGTGGAAAGCTTGTAAATGACACCCAGCTCCATCCACTTCCTGGCTATTTAGAATAAGAGCACCCAACTTCCAGGCCATCCTATTTAAAATTCCCATTTATTAGGACCATGAGGTTGAAAAACCTTCAAGTTCAAATGTCACTCTTTCTTAATTCAAAGGTGGCAGCTGATTATTCCAAGCACGTTTTAGTAGGCAAGCAGATCTGAAACCTAAAAAAAAAATTTCACATGAAATCAAGGTCTGATCGATTTTTATTCATCTTTCAGGAATATGTTTCCTTAGAAACTTTAAAGTTTGAAAAGTGAGATTTTTATTTTGAAAACTAAACTCCAAGAAAAAGATCTACAAATAAATCTTTTCGAATACAAAGTTACAAGACAAAATGGAGAAAATATGTGTAACATGTATTAAAGTGCCAATACCCTTGATATAAAAAGAACTATAAATTACCAGGAAAAAGACGAACACAAAACTAGAAAAATTGGTAAAGGAAATGAATATGCCAAACAAAATATAAATAGCGGAAATCGCATTGAAAAGTGCTAGTTATCATAGAAAAATAGAATAAACACAATGATTCTACTCTCTGCCCATACTGGGGGTGGAGGGGGGGAGCAGGGAGGAGAGAGAGAGAGAGAGAGAGAGAGAGAGAAGTTTAAATATAGCATAATTCCTAGTGAGTTAACCAGGATGCCATTAAGTACCCTGCATACATGTTATTTATGTGTCAAAGCCTTAAAAATGCAAATGATGACCCTTCCAAAAACTGTAGTCTAAAGAAATAAGCAGAAAAATGCACATAGATTTCAGTACAAGGCTGTTCACTATTGTATTATGTTCACCACAGCAAAAAAACGGCTCATAAGCTTAATGCCCAACAATAGAAGGATTTGTCAAATAAAACATGACGTATTCAGCACAAATGAGCTGTTAAGAACCATGATTTAGAGGGCAATTTAATGATTTATTCATATATCTAAGATGCATTGCTAAGTAAAAAAATAGGTTTAAAAAGCCCCTGTATGATCTCTATTTTAAACCAAATACAAATATACATATATGTGTGCATATACACATACAAATTTTACTTTCAAGTAAACCAGAAAAAAAGAATATTTGATCAGTAAAATATTTTACATGTTAAGAGTTTTCGCCACAATCCTAATATTCCAATACAGGACACCAGTCCCACTTCCAGTAATTCTGATCTTAATTCTAACCAATACTGACCAATAGCCTTTTTACTTCAATCTTAATTCTAACCAATAGCTTCTGTATCTTAAATAACTGACAATCCCTAAAATAGCTGCAAATTTCCTGTATAGTCTTCTCAAATCGTTCCATTTCCTATAGCTAAAAGGCAGAAGACAAAAATTCCTGAGAAATGAGGAACACTCCCCAGGACCTGACTCTGTCCTTGCTCTCTCTACAGACCAGGACAACTACAAACACCCAGGAAGAAGTCAACAGCAAAATCATTTTATTTCTGGGGAAAACAATGTCAGTGATAATATTCAATGAAAAGAAAGGACATAAAGAGATCTCTCTAATACATTCTTCACCAAAGGGACCAAACGTTTCACACATGAGGATCTACAGCTATGCACAAAAACGGTCTGCTCTCATCCCAGAGCCGGGGACAACAGCTGATCAGAGCACAGCCTAAGCGCTGGGATTTTTTTAAAATTGCCCAGGTGATTCCAGTTTGCAGCCAGGGCTGAGAACCACTGCTTGAACTGAAAATTTGAACTGAAAATTTCAAACACTGTCTAATTTCAACACTTAATACAAAGCTATAATAATTAAGACAAGTTAGTGGTATAAGAATAGACGAACAGATCAATGGGAAAGAACCGAAAATCCAAAATTAAACCTTAACATGTATGTCGGGTGGTTGCAGTCAGGTGATTTCAACAATCAAGGGGAAAGAAGAGTCTTAGTCTTTTCAACAAACAATGGAGACAGGAAACAACGGAAATCCACATGTACAGGAATGAAGCTGGATCCCTGCTTCACACTATACACAAAAATTCACTCAAAAGGGATCAAAGACCTAAATCTAAGAGGCAGAACTATCAAACCCTTAGAAGAAAACACAGGGGCAAAACCTCTGTAACCTTGGCTTACGCAGTTGTTTTTTGGGTATGACATCAAAAGCACAAGCAACAAAAACAAAACACACAAATGGAACTGAAACAAAACTTTAAACTTCTGTGTTTCAAAGGACGTTAGAAAGAAAGTGAAAAGACAGCCATGAAATGGGGGAAATTATTTGCAAACTATCGAATTAGGTTGGTATGTAAAATACACTAAGAAATCTTACAACAGTAAAGAGATAACCCGTTAAAAATGGGCAAAGGATGTGAATAGACATTTCTCCAAAGAAGGCATACGAATGGCCAATACGCACATGAAAAGATGCTCCATCTCAGTCATTAGGAAAATGCAAATAAAAAATAGCTCTTCACACCTCTTAGGATGGTTATAGTCAAAAAGACAATAACTCATGTTCGTGAGGATGCAGAGAATTTAGAACTATCATCTATTATTGATGCACCACTCTGGAAAAGTTTGGCAGTTCCTCAAAATAGTAAAGAAAGAACTTTACCATATAACAGCAATTCCACTCCTTCATATTTACCCAAGACAACTGAAAACAGGATCACACAAAGATACATACACAAAAGTTAATAGCAGCATTATTCAGAATAGCTAAAATGTAAAAACAATCCAAATGTCCATTAACTTATTAGTGGATAAACAAAATGTGGTACTGTTACAAGCTAAAGCATGGATAAGCCATAAACATATTATGCTAGGTAAAAAGACAATCACAAAAGACGACATACATATGGTATGATTCCATTTGTATAAAATGTCCAGATAAAGGAAATCCATAGAAATAGTGTAGAGCAGTGGTTGCCAGAGAATGAGAGGGAAGAATGAGGAGTGACTGCTACTGAGTATGTGGCTTCTTTTGAGGGTGATAAAAATATTCTGAAATTAGTGCTGATGATTATACAACTCAGTGAATATACTAAAAACTGAAGCACATCCTTTAAAAGGTAGGGTTTTATGGTATGTGAATTCTATCCCAATAAAGCTTTTTTCTTTTTAAAGTTATTCTGTGGCAAGTGTCCCTCCCCTGTCATTCCCACAGAACATCATATGGCTCTTTTACCATAGGGTAGTACAAATAAATAACTTTTCTAACTCAAAGGCTTTAATTCAGAGCCATGTATTTCAAGACCAGATCACGAAATCAAATTAGCATGTCATGACTTTTTATGAAATAGAAATACAAAATATCATAATACACAGTATGTTAGGTTACGTGTGTTTTTCCTGAAACTTTTTAAGATACATATAGATATAGAGAGACAGACAGATATAGATTTATCAATGAAGTCAGTCAAAATAAGCCTAGAAAGTGTATTTTAAGAATTGACCCGACATCCACTCAAGAAACAAAATAATAAGCACAAGATCTCAGAGTTAAAACAGAAATTGAAAAAAAAGTTGAAGCCACTTTGGAGCATCACCCTAAGCACTGACCTAAACACTAGAAAAAGCAAACTGGACCCCACATCCATTTTTATTGGTCAAGTAAATGAATAAGATTCCCTATCCCGTGTACCTCTCAGGGTTTCTGACAGAGTGCAGAGGAGCTTCATGCTCCCAGGTCACTCAGGGTCACTGCCAGTAGAGTCAGCGGCAGATCCATGTGTGAAGGAGAAGGAGGGTGCAAACACCACATTTTGCCCCAATTATTCAAAACAGGGGGAAATGCAAGCTGCAGCATGGACAGCCTGGAAATGCGGGGCCGGAACCACAGTGGGTGTCAAGAAGTAGGTGCAAAAAAGAACTTCAACGGAAAGGGCAAAATCAGTATTGCTAGCACATTCAGTTTATCTACATAGGGATGAAAGAATAAAGAAGAGAAACAAGAACCCGCAAAACTTCTGAGGAGGAACACTTTCAAAGACTGTGGGTCAGAATGCCTGACACAAAAGATGCCAGCAGCTGCACAACAGGATGGTGTGGCTGGAAAACAGAAGCCCTTGGGATGAACCTGAAAAATATTAACTTGTCTAATTCCTCCTGGCAAGAAATTCGAGGTC
Organism: Eonycteris spelaea; assembly: GCA_003508835.1. Lineage (NCBI taxonomy): Eukaryota > Metazoa > Chordata > Mammalia > Chiroptera > Pteropodidae > Eonycteris > Eonycteris spelaea. The sequence continues at coordinate 2,280,763 of PUFA01000110.1, forward strand.
ATCCTCAAACCAGCAGGGAAACTGGACTTATTCCGTAAATTACCACAATAACAGGGACAGAGTCTACCAAGAATTTTTGTGGTATATAAAATTCCAAGGTCAATGTCAAGATGACAAACTTTGCTCACTCAAAAACATCACGTATGACAACACTGTTATTTAGTGGAAAAGACACTGATAGTAGGACGCTTCTTTAATGTTAAGTATTATATACAATATTGCACTCCAACAAAAATTGAGAAGAACCACCGTCACAGTTAAACCTGTTCTGTAAGTACTCTACAATTTCATAAGAAAAAGAAATGTATAAGAAAACAAAATAATCATTTGCAGCAATGATGATTACTAAGAAACTCAAGAGAATCAACTAAAGAATAAGAGTTTGATTAGGCAGTATAGCAGACACAGTGTTATTCCTTTTTCTTCATGACACACAAAGTGACTCCATTTCCCATCCCCCTTGCACCTAGGACGAGGCCAACAAGACTGTGGGAAAAATACGACCACACTTCCAAGCTTGGCCCATAAAAAATATTCCATGCACGAAATTCCATGGCAAACTTAGAGGCCACATTTTGAAGTCAGTTGTGTTCTAAGATGCAAAGGACCTAGTTCCCCAACTGATTACTTAGGGACGAAACCACCTAGAAAAATGTGAGCAAGAAATAAATTTTTATTTTGTTAAGACACAGATTTTAGCTAACATTAACTACCCTGAATAATACAGGCAGTCAGTTATAAGATATATAGACTGCCAACTGTCTACTTCCTTTATACTTGCTCTGTACCAGTTAGAAAATAATGTATATGGGGAGAAGGAGGAGGAGGGGGAAATAATCTCATTCTAAATAGCAAATATTTTTTTAGTAAAGAGTAATAAACAAGTAATCTGTAGACCTTATGGTAGAAAACTCTAGAAAAATGAGATATATAGAATGCATAAATCAAAAGATTTATGCTTGTGACAGAAAATTCAATATTATAAAGCCCCCCAAATTAACTTAAACACTAAATGAAATTTCCCAATAAAAGTTATTTTGAAGCCTTAAATTGAAAAATACTGAGGAAAAAAATTGAGTGTGGGCATTACAAGACAGTAAAACATAATGCAAGGTGATTATAATGATGAAAATAACAAGGTCATGGCAAAGAAACAGATAAATGGAATAAAACAATAAGTCTCATGACAGATCTAAAGATTCAGCATGACTGAGGTGCTATTTTAAGTTAATAAGAAAAGGATGAATTAATGAATAAATGGTGCTGGAATAAATGTAGAGAAAAAATAATCTTTACTTCATATACAAATATTAACTGTAGCCAAATATTAAACAAAGAAAAGAACTAAAGAAAAATATAGGTGAATATTCATAAAATCTTGAGGTAGAGGGCATGAAAAAGACTGACATATATGAATGCAAAATATAGAATATTTACAACTTATGACCCCAAAAAATGTAAATCTTAATAGCATATTTCTCAAACACAGTGAAAGTAGGATCATATATAATATTTAAAACCATCAATTTTACAAAGATTAAGGAGGAGAAATGATTCATATTAAACCAAGCACTAATGTTTCTAAACAGAATTTTTAAATTCACATTAGTTTTAGATAAAACAGAAGACTTAAAAAAGAAGTGCCATGCTTGTTATACTCCCTAATACGTGCATATATTCCCCCATACCATACGTCTGTGGAATAATTTGTAAAGCAATGTCTTAATATATAAAGGGCTCTCAATAATAAAATATGAATTCTACAGAAAAAATTTAGCACTAATCACATATATTACTATGAAACAGGGGTAAACAAACCTTTTCTATAAAGGACCAGATAGCAAGAATTTTAAGCTTGCAGGTCAAATGGTCTCTTGAATGGACATGGCTTTCAGCCAGCACTGCAGAGGGGACAAGGATTTCAGCCAGCACTGCAGAGGGGACAAGAAAGCCAAACCAAATTTGAGGCTGAAACTCCAACTACAGTGCAATGTTTGAGAACTCTCATTTCCAGCAGTGCTTTCCATCAGGATCGGGAGGAGAAGACCATCACAGAGTTCTGAAGCCAAGACCTCTGTGAGAAAGTGCTGATCCAGAATGAAAAAGTTAATGCAGGTTTAATTAAACAAAGCTGGTGTGTGTGTTCGCTTGAACAAAGAAAAGCCACCTCAAAGGAAGACTATGTGAAAGAGGTGCACGTGTTAGGGTGGGAGACTGTGGGAGATTCCTAAAGAATGGGGAAACTAAAATGAAGGAACAAAGGACACAAGCTAGGGTGCACAAAGAACAGGCAGGACAAGAAGAAGGCAGGAGAAAGGTTCTGCTCTCTTTCAGCCTTCAGCCTGCAGGCTGCCCAAGAGTTTTCTATGACCCACATTTCAGCAGGTCACTGCCCTCCAGGAGTCTCTCCGTGGCCTTCCAGACAATATTCGAGCCTCACAATAGTGTCAAAGTACCCTTTCCATCCAAATCCTCAGCTCCTACCAACCATCCTAACACACTTAACCCCTCTCACAGGCATCTCTCCTTTACTCGTGCTGTTCCCTCCTGTCCCTGACCAGCTCCATCTTCAATCCCAAGTCCTTGAAAAGCATCCTGGAACATAGAGGCACAACATGATTAAAGTCTAACTTAGAGTTTGACATTCAGACCAGCCTGGGGTCAAATTCTGACTCTGCCACTTGGCAGCACCCTGATCTCAGGCAAGCAGCTGCCCCCCAACCCCCACCAAACCTCAGCATCCTCAGGTGTAAAAGAGGAATAGTAATACCTACTTCACAGAGCTGCTGGGATTAAATGACTTCAATGAACACAGGAAGTGCTGGCAGAGCACCTGGCACCCACCTGATGCTAGCTTCTCTGTCCTTTCTATGCCAAGAGGAACTTAGAATCCAGACAAGATTTAGGAATAGTGCTTCATGAGGGCCCCACAGGTTACTGGAGCATTAAGAGCAGAATCAAGATCCAGGTGTTAACTTGGAGAAGTTAACCAAGCCTCAGTTCCTTCACTGTTAAAATGTAGACCGATAATGACCTCAAAGTGCCCAGCACATAACCAATGCCCACTGGCACCATCATTATTGCGCTGGTTCTGTTAGATGGGGCCATCTAGTCTTTGCTGGTTCCCCGATATTGCCTGGAGAGGCTCTAGAGAAAAAGTGCACCTTTTAAATGTTCTCACATTCAACTTAGAAGATGGAGGAATTCAACTCTGTAAGATTCACATACATATGAAAAAGGTGACCATCTAGGTGGGTGAACCTACACCAAGCACTCATCGAGATAGCCCAGGACAACTGAAATAAGAGTCTAAGGACTAGCTGCTTGGGACAACACCTACAGAAAGAACCCATGAATGAAGGCCTTCCTGACCACAGACCAGAGAAAGCCATGGTTTGGGGCAGCCAGGCAAGCAGAGGCCCAAGGCAACAATGACATCCCCATCAAAGGATGAAACTGAAGAACTCACTGAGACAGGAAAACAATGCATAAAGAAAAAATTCGAGTCGACATGATGGCAAATAAGAAGGGGCTATGAGTTACAATCTAAAGTTGCTGAAAAGTTCATGGCAGTGAGAACACTTGATTTAAGTCCTCAATATGATCCTCTATGAAATTATACACTGTTCACTATTACACTGAACATTTAAGATATTTCTGTAGAGAGTGTATATGCAAATCATGTCTACCACATTCCCTGGAATTTAGGGTATTGGAAGGGTCATTTTTAATTAATCTATATTTTTGCTTTTTGTGCTATCGTAAGATTCTAGGCCTGCATAACACGTACCACCACTAAATAGTGCAAGAAATGGATAACGAAAAAATGAGTAGATAGAACTCTCTTCCATGGCAATTTTTACGGAGGGCCTTAGAGGTCACAACTAGACCTAAGGTCAAGGACTTGCCTAAGATCAGCGGCAAGAAGACAAAGGACATGAGATATTCACAAAAAGACTTGCATTTCCATGGAGGAGGCCTTCCCCAAAGTATCTGCCCCTTCCTTTACAACGGCATCTGTATATGTCAGCTTGGCGTGTGACAACTTAACATGCCCTAAAACTGCTCCATAGGCATCTCAGTTAATGGCTACTTTCATTCTAGGTGCCCAGGTTAGAAATGTTGGCATTGCTGTCAACTCTCTTTCTCACCTCTATATCTGGTCCATCAGCAATCTCCTCAGCTCCACCTCAGAATCTGATTACTCCTCACTATCTCCCTATCACCAACCCCCAGTCTCCCTGGTCTAACCCACCACCCTCAGCCCTGCACTAGCTGGTCATCCTGCTGCCCTATACCCTGCCCTCCCTGCCGCCTTCAGTCTCCTCTCACACAGCAACGATCAGCATATACCTGTTAAAAGCCACCTAAGTTGAAGTCACTCCTCTACTCAAAACCCTTCAATGGCTCCCACTCCCCTCTCAAAGTAAAATCTACAGACCTTACCTTGCAGTCACATGGCCTTACATGATCCAACTCCCATTGTCTTGCTGACTCAAAAATAAATGCTCTCCTTCTGCCTCAGGGCCTTTGCAATTGTTGTTTCCTTATGGGGAATGCTCTTCCCCTAGATATGACTCACCTCTTCCACATCTTTACTCCCTGATGACTCAGGCCTTCCCTGTCTACTCCTCCTAAAATTTCAGCTCCCACCTCAACACTTAATACCCACAATACTACCAGATTCTACTTCAGAGCAGTCTCATTGTCTGCCTCCCCCCACCAGCATGTGCACTCCACGGGGGCAGGGAATCTCCACGCGGCATCCGAAGCACCAAAAACTGTCACACAGGAGCCCCTCAATAAATGCATTAAATGAGTGAAAGAGCTATGAAAAGTATAAGCTGCATGTAGACCTCAATCATTGGAGAGCCAACAATGTAGCACCTGTGACAATATAACAGGCTAGAAATGGCAAAGCCAGGGAGAAAAGGAAGAGTGCCATAAAGTACACAAAGGGCTTGTTTCAATGCCATGGCAGTAATGTATAGCTTCAGGTGGAGCAGGAATGTTCCCTCGCAAAAGGATAAAAGAAAGCGCAGACACACGCCCTCTGAGGAGAAAGCATAACTGGAAGAACAGCGGGGAGTAAAAATGAATTAATGAGGTTATCTGGCTTTGGGACTAGTGTGTCGGGAGCTTTATAGGCAAGGCCTGGAAACAGGTCAGGGAAGAACTGTAAGATGTTTAAATTAAAAAAGCCTAAGAGGATTAAGTAAAACTAAGTTTTTAAAAAGCTTTCATTTACAAATACAAAGCACTATATACCTGCAAATTATAACTGTTGACTTTTAATTCCTTAACCAAAATGGGAAAATTCCTTAAGTTACCAGTGGTGCCAGAAATGAGTCCCTAAATGGATCCAGGTTTGTCTTTAGAACACTGAAGAGGATGGCAACAGCCAACTCAGGATTTCCAAAATCCAACAAACTAAACCATGGGATCCTTGTGGGCAAACGACAAGGTTTTATCAATAATGACCTGAACATCTAGCATCAAATTAGTGAAGGGACTGATGCACTACATGAACTTGCTCCCACATCATCTAACTTATTTCTGCAATGCCAAGTCTACTAGCCTTTGCTACACAAATGGGATCAGGGGTGTAGCATGAAACCTGGCAAATGTTCCAATATCCCAGCCAGGTACATTCATAAGCATTACTGAAACATCCTAACAGACATTAAAGCTCTGCTTAATTAACTGTGCCAGAGTCAGAAAGCACATTCATGGACGGGTGGCCAGGGGAATGGGACTGTCAATATGCACAGTTCTTGAAACACCTAGTTTCTTTAAAAAAGAAAAAAAAAATCATTCCCCATTCTGAGCAAAGAAACCAAAAGAAAAATGCCCTGTATTCAAAGAAAGAAGCCATTTTGGCAAAGGAAATAGTCTAGAAAGCAGATAGCTCACGCTCAGGCTGTCAGGTGAGACAGGTAGCCTGCTGGACCCACCCGCTTGCTTCCTTTTAACAGGTATACCACAGCTTACACTGTGCATGCCCACTGCTGGCCTTTTAAAAGGCCAGTGCCCAAAAGCTATTAAATTTTGGATGAGTGAAAAGAGACCAGTAGTGATAGATTCACAAGTGACCCTGATAGAGTCGCCGGTAACCCACCCAGAACAGAATTCACAATTTTTGAGCTTGAAAGGCCCTTTACAAATCTCACCAGAATCAAACCCCAGGGCTGGCAAAGTCAGGTGAGAAGGGGAAAGGCAGGTGTAGAAAACTGGAAATGGTGAGGCCCCAGCCTCACCATTCAAATGCAAAACCATAATAAAATGCTGCAGCTAGTCCAGATTCTAGCCTCCGCCTTTAGAACAGCCTTTAGAGAAAAAAAACTGGCAGAGGGAGGTCACATGGCCAACTAATGACAGCTCAAACCAGACTGTCTCGGGACTCCTGGTCCCAAGTCCTTTGCACATCCCTGGCCTTCTCTGCTCTTGGATGACCCAAGCGTCAGCAGGGACATCATCTTCCCCCTCCTGCCTCCCAGCTGCAAGAATAAAAGTAGCAGGTACTGCTAGCGCGCTAGACCCAGAAATCCCTTATGGGTGACTTTCCTCCACCTGCAGTTGCCCTCATTTACCCTTTGCCCTGACAATCAAGAATTTCCCATCAATCATGCTTAAAACCCACAGCCTGCAGGCCCAGTTCCTGTCAACTACCCATCCAAGAGGACACATGGAGTCATAGGAAGGAGAAAATTCTGCGCCCTTAAAGTAGTCACACTCGAAAATGTCAATTTCTCTTTCCAGCACGGTGGCTACAAGGGGAATCCGCGGCCCCCGGGAACAGAGCAGAGGGAAAGAGCCTGGGCTGGGGTCCGAGCAGCTGCTTCTAAAATTACTTGGCGCAGCCTTTGTAGGAAAGAAGAAAGCAAAAATGGAAAAGGCGCCCCCCCACCGTCGCTCACAGCCCCTCTAGATGGCCCTAAAATCCGGGGTGCGCCGAGCGAACCTCCTGCGGCAGAGCGAGGGGAAAGCAACCCCAACGCGCGGGGGCCGAGGGCCAGGGAGGAGGCGGTGGTGGCCAGCCAGGTCCCGGGGGGACCCCACTTGACTCCCCGCGGCGCGGCCTGAGGGCCCGAGCGCACTGCGGCTCCGGAGGCGAGCAGCGGTGAGCGCCTGGGGGCCCGGGCGGACTCGGCGGGGACTGGAGGTCGCCAGACATCCACGCGCCTCGCCGCGAAGGGCCGGCCTGGGGGGGGCGCAGGCCGCTCAGCGGGACCGATGACAGCGCGCGGGGGCCGTGCCAGGCCGGCCTCGTGGGCGCGGCGGGCACCTCGCGCCCCGGCCCGGCAAGGGCGGCCCCGCGGGCCGGGTGCCGGGGGACGCGGCGGCCCGGCTCTCACCTGGCTGCAGCTTGCCGGGTTCGCGTTCTGCCGCCCCGCCTGAGCACCGCACTGCCCGCCGCCGCCGCCGAGTCTGCTCTGGTCCCCGCGACAGCCGCCTGCAAAATGGCGCCGCGGAGGGGCGGGCCGGGGGCGGGGAGCTGCGGAGCCGCCCGCCCCCGCGCCGGCCAGGGGCCCACCTCCCTCCCCGCCCCCGACCCTCGCCCTCCCGCCTCCCCCCGGCAGAGGCTGCCCCCTCGCTCCGGAAGGCGCAGCCTGGCGTCCCCCGGCTCGCGCCCCCTGAGGGGTCCTCTGTGCGCCCCCACCACGCTCCTTTATTTCCCTCCGCTGCGTGGAAGCCGCCCCACTTCTCGTCCCTTTCTGTCACACCTGCTCCTGGGGACCCACCTGGAACGCAGAGAGCTCGCCTTTAGTCTCCCCCTCCTGGTGTCCCCTTTTTACCCTGCCTGACACTGAGCCCTGTCAGCGCTCGGTGAAGACAATCACGCAGCTCGTGGGGCACTGGGCTTAGTGCGTTGGATGTTTTAAGGCAATTTCGCCTCTTCTCCAGTTAGGCCGTCAGTTTTCTTAACTGACTGGGGGAAAGGTCCTCCCTACATTATGCAGATAATAAGGTCAAATGGTCCGAGGCGGCTCCTAGAGACCTGAATGCCCTGGGGATCGAGTTTAAGTGCAAGTTCTGATTCAGTGGATCTGGGATGCAGCCGGAGATGCTGCGCTTCTAAAATGCCCCCACCCCCTGCCGGTTGGTGAGGATCGCTGAGCGGAAAAGCTGCGGGGAAATCCATGGCCCTGGACCTTAAGCGAGCGCATCGCAGCCTCACCTTGAGCGCTTCATTAAGACGCAGATGGCCGAGCCCTACCCCCAGGGCTGCTGAGGCTGAAGGTCTGGAATGAGACTCCAGAATTTGCATTTCTGACAAGAGATCAGGTGTTGCAGATGCTGCTGCTCTCTGGGGATCCCACTTAGCCAGCCACTGTTGAAGACCATCTGAATACATAGCCCCCTCCACCGCCAGAAAAAAAAGAAAAAAGAAAAAACCACTAGTAATTCTCATTCTCATAGCACCTTCCATCTTAAAACTACTGTCATAGTTGCTATTGTAACCCAATGATAACTGGCTAGTTCCCAAACAACTCTTGAAAGAGCTGAAGAATTGTGGACGGTGTCTGACCTCACACGGGGAGGAGCAGATTTTATCATTGGAGTTTTCTGCCTGTTTTACTGTCTGGGGGACTCCATGTTACAGGTATCACACATGTCGATGGGGATGTGTGTGTACATGTGTGTGTCCAGCAATAATGAAAAGTGTATAAAATAGGTGTGGTCTGTGTCTTTGACAATCAATAATGTGTCATTCCATTTACCTCTCTCATAACATGCATTCCTAAAATCTGAGCATTGGCTTATAAAATTCAATACACACTAGACGATGAAATGTTTTGATCCCCATTGAAAATGAAGAATATAAGAGATAAGATTCCGTGTCTAGGGCCTAGAGAAAAATTCATACTGCTCCGTACAACATCTAACATCCCACTATCCTGCTACCCTAGACACCAGAGAGCGTTTTCCGGCCAACCCTTTTTTTCTTTTCTTTTCTCTTTTTTTCTTTTTCTTTTTCTTTTTTTTTTTTTTTTTACTATGAGTCCATCTCAGCCATGGATGTTGACATTTTCTCAAAGCAGAAGTCGGAGAGCTAACTTGCATCTTCAGTGTCTCCCTCTCCCTTTATAGACATTACGGACTTCCTCTATCCCAAAAAAATTCCACCGGCATTCCCCCCACCCTCCTCCAGACTTTGGCCTTCACGTCTTTCTTCTTCTTCCGTCCCCCTGCCCTCCATCACTCCTCAGGCACTGTCACTCCCTGCTTTCTCAGACGTCAACAGTGACCTTCTAACTGCCAAATCCAATTGCCTGTTTACAGTCCTTTTCTTCTTGGATGGCTCTGTAACATTTCATTGACTTCTCCCTCCTTCCTGAAACTCTTTTCTAGTGATAGTATCACTCACTGGTCTTGCTTACTGTCCTACACTACCCCCACTTCCCCCTCTGTGATGTGTGAAGTTGCCCATTCTCACCCCTAGAAATATTAGTTTTTCTTAACATCACCTTTCTTCCCATCTTTTTCCTGCTCTCTTCTTCTTGAACCCCCTCTGAAGGTCAGCCATCTCCTTATGGCTCCCAAGTCTCTCTCGCCTTACCAGACAGATATCTTTCTGAACATCAATTGTTCCCCTAGACAACCTCCTCTGGATATTATCCAAGCATTTCAAATATGTCACCTCTACTACTCAATTCATTATTCTCCCACCAACTTGTTTCTTATCTAGTTTCCTCATTTTGCCATCAGAAACTTTAAATTTGATTTTGACTGCTTGTCCCTCAGCCCCCATGTCCAGATAATTTGATTGAAATGTCTGTCAACTGTGGCCAATTGGAGCAGGGACAATACTCTTCATAGTATTGTTGAAAAAGCTTCTCTCTGGCCTCTCGGCCTCAAGAATTATCTCCCCAGGCCATTCTTGTTATCATCCTGAAACACAAAACTGACCACCTCACAACACTTCTGTAAATCCTTCAGGGCCTCCTGGTCAACAAAATAACCTGGTTAAAAGAAACAGAACATAGGCTATTTCCCAAAACAGTGTTCAAGGCCCTTCACTGTCTAGTCTCCAGTTGCTTCTCTTTTTTTGGACAAAGTACTACCTTTTACTGCTGGCAGACTGGAGTTGGTGTCAGGGGATGACCCTGACTTCAACTTTGCAAGATTTGTGTCAGGCTTAAATGAGATCATTTATATAAAGTGCTTATTCTGTACTCAAATATGTACGTGTTCAACCAACGTTCCTATTTTTACATAATTATCATCACCAATTCAAAAAATATCTGCATTTTCCTATTCATTTCCTTTTCTTTTTGTTTTTGTATCCTATTCATTTTCCTTTCCTATTACAACTGATATAAACAGGGTTTTTTCCTCCCTCCTTAACTTCTCTAAACTAAATCAGCAGAATATATCAAGATCGTTTCATGACCTGGATAATTTGATTGAAATTTCTGTCATTTCCAGGCTGCGTTATTTTTGAGAGGTAATTGTAGCTTGAGGCTATTCCATCTTCATACAGTGCTTTTCTTTACAATATTTATTTCCAGTATCTCTCTAGAGTCTAGAACTGAGGTCAGCAAACTTTTTTTGTAAAGGGACAGAGAGTGAATATTTTAGACTTTGTGGGCCAGGAAGCAAAATCAAGGACATTACGTAGATACTTATATAAAGATAGAAAACAAATTTCCACAAATTTTTTATTGATTGAAATTCCAAATATAATAATAGTAGAGTATAATTTTTTTCTAATAAAGGAGTTCTCATAAGAAAAACAGAATGGTGGGAGATACGATTTTGTTTAATTGGGACTCACAGATAGTGTCTCCTATCATCAGGTTGGTTGCAAATGTTCATCCGTGAAAACCATCCTTAGCTGGTACCAAATAAGCCGTGGGCCATAGTTTGCTGACCCCAGATCTAAACCATAACTCCCTTCATTTTGAGTTGTCTCTTCAGGGTAATATAGGACTGATATAATTTTTAATGTATCTTTAATGGTAGAAGAAAACAAAATGATGTTCATCTCAAGGTCTATTCTTCTGAGAAAATACTTGGAGCTTCATCCATACACCATCTCCTGGTGTTGGAAGAACTGCCACTTTCTGAATAGAATATCATTTGTGAATGACTTCTTTCACTTACTGTGGTATTCCCAAGTTTCAACTATGCTGTAGCATGTATCAGTATTACATTCCTTTTTTTATTGTGGAAAAATACACATAACATAAAATTTACCATCTTAAACATTTTTAAGTGTACAATTCAGTGACAACTCCTACCTCCATTCCTCCCCTCCCCTACACACACACACACACACACACACACACACACACACACACACGCACACAACCTCAAATTCCCTATCTAGCCATTTCCCCCTACTTGCTTCCTGCTTCCAGGACACCATTCTTCAGAGATGCATTCCCTCTGCTCCACCTGCCTTTTCCACAACCAACCTGTCCTTGAGGGACCCCTCCTCCCAGCTCTGGGCTAAAGATCCCTCAGAGACCTCCCTCCTTCAGCTATCTTCCTTCTCTCCCTCTCAGTGCTGACCACTCCTTTCTAAAACCTATATCCCCTGCCCCGGCTTCCCCAATTCTTATGCCTCTCCCTCCTTCTCAGTTCTGCTTCAGTCCCGTCTCCTGACTCCCTCCTCTCTTCAACCCATGGCCATCTGGCTTCCGTGCCTGTTTTTCTCTAAAACCTCCCAGGTACATTAGCCTTTTCCTCTGAATTGCACAATCCAGGGGATCTTTTATATCTTACTGGAACTTTCTGGAGGCATTTTGCTCAGTTGGCACTGTGCTCTCTGGAAAGGCTTTCCTCCGTTGGCTTTGTGGCTGTATTTCCTAGTGGTTCTTTTTTTTCTCTAACCCTGTTTTTTCTGTCTCCTTCTCAGACTCCTCTTCCTTCGGTCCCCTTCAAACATAGGTGTTGGGGGACAGGAAAGTATGGCTGTGTGTGTTTCCCCTCAAAAGCCCTACAGGAGTTTCTCTATTCCTTCTGCCCAGTCACCTTAACCTTTTCTCTGGATCATTCTTACTCATCTTTTGCGGCTCTGCTTGACCACTTCTGGAAATCTCCTCTAAGCCCTTAGGCTAGGTGAGTGTATCAGGGTACTTCCTAGCATTTAGTATGAAATTATGTTACACACACACACACACACACACACACACACACACAAAACAAAGAAAAAGAAAAAGAAAAAGGAAAAAAAAACTGTATTGAAACGATTTGTTTCACTGTCTTGCTCCCCTGCCTCATTAATTGTCAGCTCACCCAAGACAGAGGTCTTGATCATGTGCTCTTCACATAGTGCCTGCCACTTAGTAGGTGCTCAGTAAAGATTCAATGGTTTCACCTGTTGGACTGAACCAAAATATCCTAGCCACTAATGGAAGGTGAAATGAGAACGGAGAGACTCAGAATTAACCCCAAGTTCCTGGAGAATTGGAAGCCAGGAGGGAAGCATAGGTTAGTGGCCAAACACACAAGAAAGGCCTTGAATGTCAGGGTAAAGAAATGGGGCTTTACTAAATAAAGGAGTCATTTGAGCCTAGAACCTCATGGACATACTTAGTCTTGGGGATGGGGGGAGGCAGAAAGAGAACAAAAATGCATCAGTAATTCAGGATGCTGTCACCCTGCGGTCAGATAGTGACTACAGAGAGGCCCATGGGGTCTTCTGAGGAGCTGGTCATATTCCATGTCTCCATCTGGGCACTAGGCATGTAGGCATACTCACTTTGTGAGACTTCATTAAGCTGCACACTTGCGATATATACATAAATATATCTGTATGTATACTAGAAAAAGTTTTAATTAAGTAAATACAACAATTAGACTTAGACAAAAAATCCAATTAACAAGTTTACATTCAATAAATTGGGTGCTCCCCGTTTTAAATAATGTGGTCCATCTGCAGAGATGGGATAAAGCCCCTGCCTAGAGTGGGCCCTAGCCCAGAAGATCAGACCCAGGGAGGTGAACTGATCCCCGTTATTGTCTCCAAGAATATGCATTTAGGAAACAGGGATGTATGTATACACTGCATGATGTGAAGGTTTAATTTTGACTATTCCTTTGGTCCTAGAACAAATGTGACATACAACTCATGCAGTGTTGGAGAAAAGGCACAGGGTCCCTGCCCCACCTTGACCTTGCTGAGTGATCGTGGGGAAATCATTTAACCAACCTGCATGTAGATCTCCTAATATGCAAACTCAAGATAATTCTGTCTGCCTCATTTACCATCCAGGTGGGTGTGAGGATTAAATTGTATAATTACTGTGAACGTGTTTTTTGCAAATATTTTTATGGTGCTTTACAAATACACGGTATAAGAGTCCTAATCTTCTTATAGGACTGAGCTTGCAATTGGTTTTAAGCCATCATATCACACGCTCAGTATCCCCTAGACTATGTTTATACTCTGTCTGCATTAAATTTCGTTCTCTTTGTTTTTGATAAGATTTCCAGGTATGTAAGGTCACCTGGAAGTCAGCTTGCTTAGGTCTAAATTGTTGGCTGCACCACTCACTCATCTTATGTAAACTAACACGGCCACTCTTCACCAGTCACATGCTACCTGGCAGACACAGCTCTAGATGCCCATGACAAAATGATAGATAAGAAACTCACCTCACCTGCCCCAGTGAGCTCACACACTGCTAAGTATGGGGGAACAGAAGAAAACTCATTTTATATACAGTGTCTGACTGGGCTCCAGGTCCTCAGTAGACTTGTGTTCTAAGACATGAGATCGCATCCAGCAAATAAACAAATCAGAAATGATTATATTCGTGGTAAGTGCTAAAAAGGAATAATAAAAGGAACTGACTGATCTAGGTTGGGGGGCCATCTTAGGTAAGCTGGTAAAGAAAGACTAAAGAAGGGACAATATTGCTGAGACTTGAAGAAGCTGGTTATGCAAAGAGCTGAGAAAAGAGCATTCCAGAGAGAGGGGATAGCAAGTCAAAGGTCCTGAGGCAGGAAAGAATATGCTACATTTGAGAAACCAAAAAACAGTTCATGCCACTGGCAAGTGGAATGTAGAAAGAAAAATGAGATGAGACTGAAGAAAAGGTCATGAAGGGACCAAATAGAGCAGGCCTTCTAAATATGATAGGGCGCCAATAGAGAATTGGAAGGGGAGTGACATGATCTTGTTTCTGTTTGAAGATCACTCCAATGTCCTATGGAGAATGAATTGGAGGGGCCCAGGGTAAAGCAAGGGAGAAGTTACAATAGTTCAGGTAGAAAACAGTGGCTTGGCCTGGTAGTAGTGAAAGCGGAGATAAAGGGCAGAGTCAAAATATCCAGTGAAGATAAACCTGATGGGCTTGCTAGTGTGCTGTATATGGAGGATAAAGGAAAGAGAGGAATCAAGGATGGTTTGGGGAGCATTTGAGATCTGGTTTTCCGGCACATGTCATCAGTTCGGCTCAAATAAACTCTTATAAGCATTCACTCTGAGTTTGGACGTTCTTATGTGGATGAGGATGAGAAGCAAATGAACTCAACAGTATTGTAAATGAATAACATTTGGACTACATGCCCTCAGGCTGAAGACAAATATATTCAACTCCAGGTGTAGAGAAGCCAGCAGACACCATGTTAACAGCACCGTTGAAACATTGCCAGGTGACAGACAGATGGACTTCACATACTTCCAGATGGTGCACTGAGACGAGCACACCCCATTTCTCTGATACTACTGCCCAAAGCATGTGATCAATTATAATCTGTGGACGCCACGGATAAACCCAAACCAGCGGTCTTCCACAAAATAACTGGCCTGTGCTCATGAAAGTCCAAGAAAGACCTTTGAACTCGTGAAACTGTCCTTACCAAAGGAAACTGAAGATGCTTGACAACTCATCACAATGCATCATCCTGGAGTTGTTTTTGCCATAAGGCATGTTGGGATAATTGGCAATGTCTGATTAAGATCTATTAATTAAATAATAGTATTGTCTTAATGTTAATTTCCTGATGTTGCTAATTGTGCTGCAGCTGTATAAGAATGTTCATACACATGGAAGTCTACCCTCAAATGGTTCATGAATATGATGAGTGTGTATTTGTGCGTGAACCAGAGGGAGAGAGAAAAGAAACAAAGAAATCAAGTATAGTGAAATGATAGAAACCTGAGTGAAGGGTATACTGCAATTCTTTGTATTCGTCTTGCAAATTTTAAGCCTGAAATTATGTTTAAAAAACTTTTTTGGAGGAAAAAAAAAGGTGCAACCCCAGCCTGACACCATAGGCAAATTAATTCCAAGTGGATTAAAGACCATGAGTCAAAAAAAAAAAAAAAGGATGGCCTCAGGATTTGCAGCTTGGGCAACCAGGTAGGTAAGGGAGCCATTCCATAGACAGGATGAACAGAGGAGTTCAGGTGGGGGACAGTCTAAGAGACTTCAACCTGTGATGTCCCCAAGGGGAAACAATTGAATGGCTGCAACCAGATTTATGTATATGGGTACAGGGAGGAAGATTGGGCTGAAATTATGCACATGGGAGTCACCAGTGCTATGTGATATCTAAAGCCAATGGATTGAATAGGCTCATCTAGGGAGGGAGGGTAGATGGAGAGGAGTAAAGGCCCAGGAATGAAACCCAGGAGGCTCCTCCGGCACAGGAGACTGCATCGAAGTAGGAGACGGCAGTGGGGAAAGAGGACATAGAACATCCTCTCCGTAGCTGATAGGAACCCTCCAGCAATAGCACATCCCTTAAAAAATTGTACTCAGCCCACATGGAGAGAGTAAAGAGGAACATCAGAGTACGAAAATGGGTTCATGCACAAAATTGGCCTGGAGGAAACAGGAGCTCTTGGTCTGAGGAGGATTAGACTCTTCCTTCAAACTACGTCATAATATACTTACAACAAAATGCACAAATTAATGAACTGATTGATGAATTTTTGCATATGCATACACCCGTGTTAAGTACCACTCAGATCAAAATATAGAATATTTCCAGACTTTTAGAAAGTTCCTTTATGCCCTTTTTCGTCATTACCCACCTGTCCCAAGGAAACCACTGTGCTATCACCATCAGTTGGTTTTGCCCGTTTTTGCACTTTGTATAAACAGAACCATACAGAATGTGCTCTCTTGTGTCCAGCTGCTTTCCCTCAACGTTATGTCTGAGATTCATCCATGTTATCCCAAGTGGCAGTTGCTCATTCTTTTTCGCTGCTGCACAGTGTTACTTCATTACATGAAGACGGCCATTTATTGCTCATTCTGCTGTTGGGGGATATGTGGATTGTCCCCAGTTTGAGAATATTATATGCTACAAACATTCTTGTGTAAATCTTTTGTAAAAGGATTGCATTTAGATTCCATGTAGTCCCAAGAACTGCTTCAGATAAGTACCAGAAGAGTATCGTTAAAACTCAAGAAGATGGAAAGAATTTGCAAGTACTCCTCCCAGCTAGGGTTGCCATATATATTTAGGACATACTTATACCAAAAAATATATATTTTTATTTATTTATCTGAAACTCACATTTGACTGGGCCTCCTGTATTTTTATTTGCTGACGCTGGCAATCCTATCAGACCTGCACCCATTTTTGTACACAGTGGGTTTTTAAGAAAATTTGTTTAATGAACACAAATTAACTGAATCTCCATCAGGCTTAGTAGGTGTCCCATGGGAAAAAAGCCTCCTGAGACATTTAGCAGAGTGTAATTCATTCTCTGGAGAGGTGGGATCTGTATTTATATGTCTAGTCTGATTTTCTTTTAGTAACAAGTTTATTCTTGAATCTAGATCCAACATATGGAGGTGTGGAATTCCATGTCAGAAAATGTTGATGGCTGTCTAAGAGTCTAATTTTAAAATGGATTATTTCTTCTTCCAGTGTTTACGGGCACCTGCTTGCTGGGGCTGCCTCACCACTGTTCTGCAGATACCTGTTTGGACAAGTGGACAGCCTCTTAGGACAGCCTCTGCCTCAGTCACCACATGTCAAAATACTGTCCCCAAGCTGCTAACTGTCCTGTTTGCTCCCCATTATGTCTCTACTTAATTTCTTCGAACAGAAAATATATGGGAAACAGCTTATCAACTTATTCAGGGCATAAAAATAGAGTCCACGATTAGGTTTTAAATGCAGATTTTAAGTGATACAGATAATTAAGGTACAACTTTTTTTTATCTTTAATTTTTATCTTGACAAATAGTAGTCATAAAATGTAAATCAAAAACGAGATAGCATGTCCTTCGGCCGAGGGCAGTCTTCTCTAAGATATCCCCAATGGCATATTGATTATTTTGAGTTAAAATCAGTTGAGAAACAGCAGGAACAAGGTGACCTCCCCGGCCCTTGAAATGCAGGAAATAACTCTCCTTGTGATAGGTGCCCTCCCCACTTCTGAGGGCTAAGAGATAACCTTATCATAAGAGTTTTTAAAAACCAAGAGTTGAAACAGCCTGTGTAAACAAATCTCTTATCTCCTTTACTAATTTACTACCTAAGCCCAAACCTTGTTTAGATTCCTTTCTAATGGGCACTAACTTTCTTGGCCTATCAATTTCTCACAAGTTTATTGTTTCTTTGTTTAAAAAATATAAGAAGATGCCTAATGCAATCATTTATTTGAACCTCATTTTATAATCTGAGCATCCAATTGTAATTCTCCCATGCATACATATTAAATTGATTTTTTTTTCTCTGTTAATCTAGTCTTGTGTCCATTTTGTTTTAGTATTAGTCCAAGTAGAAGAACTAAAGAAATGTGGGAGGAGGGAATTCTCCCCAATGTTTTGCTCTCAAATTGGCAAAACTTTCTGAAAGCATAATATTCAGTATTGGTGAAGATGAGGAAGTGGAAGTTCTCCCACAGATTGGTGGAAATTTTAATTGGTACAACCTTTCTTTAAACCTTAGAATTATATATTGCAATACTTTTTAGAGTGCTTACTTTTTAATCTTACAAGTCTATCTGTACAAGTTTGTCCTAAGGAAATCATTATGGATGCGTGCAAGATTTATGAACATGGATGTCTATTATAGCATATGCTGGCTGGGAAATTATTGCTTGGCTATCGCCATGGGAACATAGGCTATTACCTACGGGAACATAACATTCTAACAATAAGCTTTCTGCTCCTGTACCCCCACTTGCACACCCGACCTGTGGGTTGACAGGTAATGAATAAAAGAAAAGTAGATCTTTGTGTTTAGACAGAATGAAGAAGGGGATTTGGAGCTTAAAAACCCTGTATATCTACATTTCGAGGCAGCTTAATTTGGGGTCTACGTACCCCTGGCAGACCCAGCTGGCTGAATAAAGAGTGTGTCCCCTATAACTCACTGAGTTCTGGTGGTCTGTGTGTCTTGTGGGGGCTGGCAGCTACGACAAGCATAATTTGTAATAAAAAATTGGAAATCTCCTAAATGTCAGATACAAGGAATTGTAAATATATTTCAACACGAGTGCTATGCAACCATTTTATTTGATGATGTACAAATTTATCAAATGACAGAAAAATCATGAAATCTAAGTCAGAACCAAATTAAAATGTATATAAATTAAGTTACTTTTGGCTGACAATAATACAGCAAAGAACACTGAATCCTATTTATATGTAAGGAATAAAGAATATAAGGAAGTAAGTAAAATGTATTCTCTCTGCTATCAAGAAGCCCAGAGGTAAGATGGGTTCTGATTTGATTAACAGCTTGATGGCATCTTCAAGGACCCAAGTTCTTTTCATATTTCCATCCCATCTTGTCAACATAACTACCCTCGTGGTTGCAAGATGGCTCCATAAGTCCAGGTAAAACATACATTCACGGTAATGCCTAACTGAAAAAGAGGGTCTATATTTTTAAGAGCAAGGAACTCTTTCCCAATATTCATCATTAGTACCTCATGTTTCAGCTCAACTGATCAGAAAGAGGTCCATGAGCCGACCCTGAATCAATCACTGATAATGTGTGCTTGTGTTGTGAGTGGTTTACAGATAAGTCAAGATATTGGTCCCCCAAATCCTCTGATAGGCTGAGCAGACCTGAAGCCTGTCTCCTCCTAAGAGGCAGTATCCATTTATCTAGAAGGGGCAGGGTGTGAAAGTGGTTCTCAAAAGGTAATCGTTAAGCCATCAACATCACCTGGAAATTCTTTCAAAAGACAAATCTTGGGGTGCCATGCCCAAAGTTTCAGAGTTAGAAACTTTGGGGGTAGGGTTTTTAACAAGCCCTCCAGGTGAATATAATGTTTGAAAATCACTGACTACTATTCAGGATTTCCCTTGACTTGGGAATGCCTGAGCAGGTGACTTTGGCACATGACCAGGAGAGGACTGATAGTCATGGTTGATACTGGGATTAATTTTCTAGGATATCTTCCTGGGCAAAGAAGCCTGGAAGCTAAAACTACATTTCCACCCATCAACATGCTCATGTGAGCTAATGAATAAAAGCTGAATCACAGAGAGGAGAGGCGAGACTCAAGGAACACCAACTCCCTAGTATGAACTTGGCATAGAGGTTGGGATTCTAGGGGTGGCAGCTGTGGCAGCAGCTTCTTCATTTGTAACATCCTGATTATGGCAGGAACAACAGGGCCCTTGGCGTTCCGGTTATCATTGAGGTATGAGGAGTAATTCTGTGACTTTTATTATTGTGGTAAAACACACACACACACACCACACACACACACACATAACATTATATTTAGAATCCCAACCATTTTAAGTGTACAGGTGGTAGTGCTAAGTATATTCACATTGTTGTGCAACAGATCTCTAGAACTTTTTCATCTTGCAAAACTGAAACTCTACCCATTAAACACTAATTCCTCCTCTCCTGAGCCCTTGGCAACCAACTTTCTACCTTATATTTCTATGGTTTTGACTACTTTGGAGTCTTCGTAGTAGTGGAATCATACAGTAGTTGTCTTTTCAAGGCTGGCTTATTTCACTTAGCATAATGTCTTCAAGGTTCATCAATGTTGTAGCATGTGACAAGATTTCCTTCTTTTTTAAGGCTGCATAACATTTCACTATATGTATATAAATATACCACACTGTGGACATTTAAGTTGCCTCCACCTCTTGGCTATTGTGACTATGCAGCAAAGATCATGGGTGTGCTACTATCTCTTGGAGATCCTGCTTTGAATCTTTTTGGATATATACCCAGAGGTGGGATTGCTGGATCATATGGTAATTCTATTTTTAATTTTTTGAGGAATCTCTATACTATTTTCCATAACAGCTGCATCATTCTGACTTTTCTTAAAGGGCCAGATAGTAAATATTTTAAGCTTTGTGGGATATATAGTCTCCATCACAACTATTCAGATCTACATTATAGTGTGAAAGCAGCCATAGGCAATATGTAAACAAATGGATGTGTCTGTGTCCCAATAAAAGTTTATTTATATAAAAATCAGTAACAAGCCTGCTGCCCATAGTTGCCCACCCCTAGATCATGTTTCTTCAGCCCTGCCAATGATTCTGTGAGCAATACACAAAACTGTCTGCCAGAGTAGATTATGTTGTCTGCCAATAAGAATCCTGGATAAGAAAACTTGAATGAACTGGTGCTCTGTTAACAAGAAAGAAAGAGGGAATGACAGCTGGGTGAGCAAACCGTATTATTTCTTACAGAAGACAGTGTGTACAGTAAAAGAGAGAATAGTAGATGAGAGAGAAGTTTGGAAGGCAATTGCCACAGCCAGCCTCCTAAATGGCCCTCAATGATCCTTAATGTCTATTACTCACACTCTTGTGAATGGTTTACCTGTAGGTCAATGGTTTACAGAGTAGTTCCCTTCCACAATAAATGGGGCTGACCTGTGTAATCAAAGAAAACTGCAGAAATGACAGTGTGTGACTTCTGAGGTTAGGTTATAAAAAATATTGTGTCTTGCATCTGCTCTCTCTCGGATCAATAATTTTGGGGGAAGCTAGGAGCCATGTCATGAGGATGCTGAAGCAGACCTATGGAGAGGTTCGTGTGGCAAGAAACTGGGGCCTCCTGCCAATAGCCATGTGAGCACGTCATCTTGGAAAAGGATCCCTGGGTCCCAGTCAGACCTTCAGCTGACTGCAGGCCCAGCCAATATCTTAAACTGCAACCTCCTGAGACCCTGAGCCTGACCCACCCAGCTAAACTGCTCTGGAATTCCTGACCCACCTAAACTAAGTGAGATAATAAATGTTTATTGTTGATTTAGGCCTCTATCTTTTGAGACCACTTGTTGTACAGCAATAGGTAACTAACGGGAATGGAAGAATTACAAATGACTCTTAGTCTCTTTGTTGAACTTGAAGTTCTGACATTTCTGCAATGAACATGTACTTAAATCTTCATATTACCCTTCTCTCTTTGGTTGATTCTTCTCACCTGCTTTTCCACAGCACTCAGGTTAGTCCCTTGCACCATGCCATGAGTTTCTTGGCTGGTCTACACTGTCATGTTTCACTTAATAATCAAGTTTTCTCTCCTCCAGGCAGTCCACAAGGCTAATACATGCATAGTTCATTCACAGAGGGAAAGCACCAGGAAACTAAAGAGAGGAGTCAGATCAGACTCCTGAGAGCCTTGTATATCATTCTCTTAGACACAATATCTTTGATTAGATTTTCTAGAAGCAGACCTCAGATAAGGGGGTTTTTTTGCAAGTGATTTATGAAGGAAAGGCTCACAGGAGAAATTGGTAAGGCACTGGAGGAAAGCAGAATAGGAAAGGAGCAGGAGCTAAGAAAGGTGACTTTAGGTAAGGTCCCAGCCTCAGCCCGATCCCATATACAAGTCCTGGAGAATAAACTGTATCTTCAGGTTGGTTCCTACTCCAGGCAAAGGAGCTGAGTGCTCACACTTGTCAGTCAAGAGAGAAGCTGTGCTTTTAGGAAGAGCAGTTCCAGTGGCCCCGTACAGATGTAGGGCCATCCTCTAAAGAGAGTGTAGATGTAGGTTACTGGAAGCAAAAGCACTGAGAAGCCAGGCAGGTGACATACAGAAATTGTCAATGGGACCCCAGGGCATCTGGGGGAAGAACCGAGAGCATCTGTTAACACCTCATGTAAGCATTTAAGATGTCTCTTAAGAAGCTCACTTAGCATGGAGGATGGAGAGGTGGGCAAGGAGATGAATGGAAAGGAGGCTACTTAGGTGAGGAAAATGTCTGGATGAGAGTGATAAATGTATCTTATGGCAGTAACATAACAGAGGACAGACGATGAAGAGCCAGATAGGGAAAACCTAGCTGTGTGAGCTTGGAAGAGTTATTTATCCTCTGTGGGGATCAGATACCTCACCTGTGAAGTGAGTCAATTATACTAATAGTGAAAAAAATAATAGTAATAGTAGTAACATTTATTGAGTACTTTACTGTGATCAAGATACTGACTGTTCCAAAGACTTTAACTCATTGTTACTTAGTTAATCCCCACAACAAACCTATTAGGTAAGCACAATTATTGTCCCCATGTGACAGATAAAGACACTGAGGCTCAGAAAGTTTAAGTAACTTGCCTAAGGTCTCATAGCTAGTACCTTTCCCAAAAGATTGTTGAAAAGATTAAAAGGTTGTATCCTTTGAACCTTACCTTTTCAGTGTGCTTCTACAAACTCACCACCTGCCAGCCAGTGCGGTTCTCTGTGCCTGAGGGCTTGACAAGACAAGAAGACCCTTGCA
Organism: Eonycteris spelaea; assembly: GCA_003508835.1. Lineage (NCBI taxonomy): Eukaryota > Metazoa > Chordata > Mammalia > Chiroptera > Pteropodidae > Eonycteris > Eonycteris spelaea. Next base: position 2,303,396 of record PUFA01000110.1, read on the forward strand.
AGCACTAGCGGCAGGCAGGCCATGTGGGGGCAATTCCTCCCACCCAGGAGCAGCCTCATCCAAGACTCTCAGGAGGTGTTATCTTTACACCTCAACTTCCCACCAATTCCTTATAAAGGGATAACTCTGGGCGCAAGTTCTGTGCTGGTTCTACAGGATTCGGCTCCAGTTGCCCATAGTGGTAATTGTTTGGATGACCCACCCATTCTCAGCTGCTTTCCTTTCCCTCTCTCACTTCCTTACTCCCTTCCTAGTGTTTCCCAAGCTCACTTCTCAAGAAAGCCACTTGCACCTAAATCCTTATCACATGGTTTTCTTAAGGGGAAATCCAAACTAAGACCCATAATATACCGTATAAACTGTTTCATAACCTGCTTGACTCGCCTAACCTGGAGATAGCCCTGTATCACTAGACTAAGTCTTCATCATGCTTTTTCAGGGCAGCATAATATCCCCATCCATAACCGTGGGAGAGTTGGGCTCTAGAGCCAAATAATCTATAAGTCATTCATCATGACAGAAGCAGCACTTTCCCTATCTTTTCCCAGAGGCCCGCCTGCTCTCTCTCTACAATTTCCTACTTCCATAATTCTCCCAGGCACCCCTCCCGGAAATCTGGGAGCAGCTCTAACCCTTCCCACAACGTCCTAGCCCCATACTCTGTAAATTACCAAATCCACAAACTGCCACTCTCAGATCATCTGTGTTAGCTTATAGAATTCATCTTCCTTCCTTCCATCCCCCTACCCCTACTCTCAGAATAAAACAAGTTTCTTAATTATTATTCTCAGTTCTTTAAAAAATTTTTTCAAAATTAGCAGAATTTAAGAAATTGGTTATCAAGATTAAACAGTCAGATTTCATATTGGAATCTGAATTTCAGGCTTCTTCTGAAAAATCAGAAGTCTTGGTGTTGCAGGATACTTGGATAGAGAGACAGGACATGGAGTCGTTAAGCAGGAAGTAGCATTTGTTGCTGCCAGCACCAGCTCAGCAGATTCATATCCAAAGGCTGAGCCCCAATCTCAGCGGGGCCTTCCTTTTTATACGTCCTCACGTTAGAAAGAAGGAAAGTGGATTTTGATTGGTTGGCAGGCCGTAAGGGGAGTGACCAACCAGGGCCGGTGGTCTGTGCCACGTCAGCTGTGACACTGAAAAGTCCCTTACCTGTTATGGGAAGGAAAATGAACAATCTTCAACTGTTATAGGAAATGGTTAGCTCAGCCTCCGCTACCACATTCCCTGCTTTGATGCTCTGGCCCAAGACTGGGCTTGTTCTTCCTGTTCGTGATCTAAGAGTTGATATTTCCATACTGTATGACCTGACTACCTATTCTCTTTACATTTATAGTCTCAGGGTTCATAAACAGAGTCCTTAGGGGCATGTTGGCCATCTTGGTGGGGTGTCACTATCCTCAGGCTTCTGCTGTGTGTGCATTGGTCAGCTTCCAGTGTGACCAAAGCGAGGTCAATGTTCTTTCGATCTGCAAGTCCAGTCGACGTCCTCTTTTGGAGAGTTAGTCTGAGGAGCTCTGTGGAGTCTGAAATGCACTCCCAGTGTGTGGCCGCTGGCTTAAGCTTGCTATGGTGTATCCAAGGCATTATCTCTGCAACCTTTACTGCAGTGGGGATAGACAAGATAACAGTGAATGGGCTCCTCGAAAGAAGCTTAAGAGTTGGACATTCCATTCCTTGACCCACACTGAATCTCCTAGCTTAAAGGAATGGGCCTCAGTAGTCAGACTAACAGGCAGCCTTTCCCTAACCCAGCAATTGAGAGCCTGCAAAATAGTACCCAGGGCTTGTAACTGCCATCTCAGAGTTAATTTGCCTATTTCTTTTAGGTCTCCTCATATGCCCTGGATGAGCGGGGGTGGTCGCCCATACAGGATCTTGTAGGGGGAGAACCCAGTCATCTTGGTTAGGGCCGACCGGATTCTTAATAGTGCCATGAGGACTTCATCCCAATGTAGATGTGTCTATTGACACAATTTTCCCAGTTGAGTTCTTGGGGTCCTTTTCACTGGGGTCCTGCACTCTACCTGTCCTGAACTCTGTAGTTGATAGGTGGCATGCAATTTCCATCGAATATTCAAATTTTTGGCCAGTAGCTGTACTATTTCTCCTACAAAGGCTGGTTATCTGAGCAAATGTTAATTGGTAGGCCAAATCATGGAACAATTTCTCAGAAGAGCAATCTGGCTACTTCTTGGGCCTTCTCAGACTGGGTGGGGTAATCCTCTACCCAACCAGAATATGAGCACACAAAGACCAAGAGGTATTTGTAGCCCTGGGATTGGGGCATCTCAGCGAAGTCTACTTCCAGGTCCTCAAAGGGTGTTCCTCCCACACTCTGGACTCCTGGAGGGGCCTGTGACCCTGTCATGGGTTGTTTCGAACACATACCTCACATTGTTCACACACTACTCAGGAGATGCTAGAGAGCTGGGGGATGTAGAAATACTGGCCTATTACGGTTTCACCAGGTATATGCAGCCTTAAGATACAGACATGAGAAGAAGATTGTGTCCATGGGGGTGAATCCCAGGAGGGTGTACAGGTTGGGGACGATTGGGTGCAGGGTGACAGTAGCCTGGTCATAGCCCACAGGTCCTGGGCTGGCCAATAAATCGTCAGTCCCTGTTTTTTGGACTGGTTGGAGAGGCATATTCCCTGGTGACTGGCCCGGCTGAAGGATCGAGACTAGTTGCCCATAGCCCTCACAATGGTGGCCTATTCCTGTGAAAGGGGGCCTATGGGTTGAGCCACCACAGAATGTTCTTCTCCCACATGTACCATAAAGTCAATGGGTCGGCCCCCTACAGTCATTCAGGCCATAGGCTCCTGGGACCTAACAGAATGGAGCCCAGTCTGGCCGACTCTTCTCTGTAGTCTCCCAGGGCAGCCAGACCAACAAAATTGTCCTCTGGGACCTCGAGTGGTCGCCGTGTCAGCTGGTACCATCCTTGGAACACTTGGCCTCTTCCTCTTGGGCCTGGAGCAGGCTGGTAACTGCCCAACCATTGGGGGTACTCATTTTTCCGGTGACCATTTTGGTGGCAACAAGCACACTGGTCCTACCCCAACCTCAGTCCTGAGTGAAGTGGTTCTTCCAGTCGCCCTCTCCTCTGGCCCCATCCCGGCCCATCGGGGCACCTCTCCAGGAGGGCCCTGACAATTCTACCAGGGCGGCAGCGAGCAGATCTACTTTCCCTCTGATTTTTCAGTCTGCCACCCATCGGGCTTCTTGGTCTCAGTTGACAAACACTTTTGTTACCACCTCTAACAATTGACTGGCTTTCACACCAGCAAAGCCCTACAATTTTTGCAGTTTGCGCCGGATGTCCCCCTGGGCCTGACTGACAAAAACTGCATTAACCGTCCTCTGTTTTTTGGCCACCTCTGGGTCAAAGGAGTTGTAAAGGCAAAACGCTGCACACAGCCTCTCATAGAATTGGCTTGGGCTTTCCTCGGGTCCCTGGAGTACCTCCGTGGTCTTATTCATAGTCATGGCTTTCCTTCCTCCTTCTTTCAGACTGCCTAGGAAGGCCTCCTGATAATGTTCGAGCATCTGGAGTGCCCTGTCCTCATTGGGGTCCCATTGGGGGCCCTCCTCAAGGAACTGGTTTTAGGCATAGGCCTGAGCATTTAAGATCCCTGCCGGGGCATGTTCCTCACCCTCTTTAAAGCAACCTGGGTGACTCACCGGCGTTCCTCTGTATTGAAGAAGGTCAGGAGGAGCTGGCGGCAATCAGCCCAGGTGATATGCATCTGGATGATTGAAGTCAGTGTTAGTGAAGGGCTGGTACACAAAGGTGCATCAGCCACCCTGTATGTGGCCATCCTGGTCATAGTACATGGGGCCCTGTGTTTCATGCAGTGGTAATTGGAGGTCTTCTCCTCTAGAGACTGCTGCTTTTGGTCAGGTTCCAGTTGGCCATAGCGGTCAGGACAGGGATGGCGGAGAATCTACAGAGGTCGAGGATGGGTTGTTAGTGGATTCCAGGCTGTTTTTATGTGGACTTGAGGACAAGGGTCTCAGGGGCACAGCCAGCTGCTCCGGAACCCTTGACAGGGACGGATAAATGGGAGCATATGGCGGTGGGGTATCCTCTGGCTCACTTGGCAAGACTGGTTTTTCTTTAGTTCGGCATTTGGAGGTTGCATTGACCCAGGCCAACTTTACTCTGCAATTCTCTTCTAGACAGACTCTCAACCAAGGGGGTCAGGTCAGGACCACATCCTGCCAACTATCAATATAGGGGAACTGGTCTGGATGACCAGGTTTCCCTACATTGACCTGGTGGACCCCGGCTACGACTGCCTTGTCCAGGGATCTTTCTGATAGCCACCCCACACCAAATGAGGGCCAGTTTATCTCACAAAAAGTACAAAGTCAGCTTCACACCATAATATTCTGAAAAGCCCTCCTTAAAATTCTTTATCATACTTCCTAAGGGGATCTACTTACTCTCTTGTCCACCCGTATCCCACTCGTGTGACGTGACGCACACACACTCAGGGATTCACTTCACCCGTCTCCGGCCTCTCCCCTTGGGATATTTCAGGCACCTCTTAGCAATCGGTGGGTCAGTATAAAACCCCAACTCGGATCACTGGAGTAGACGCCTCACAGGGATCCAGTGACACCTCCCTAAGCTGTACAAGTTTCACCGCGGAACCGTGGATAAAGGCTCAACTCTTACCTTGTGGCAAGGCCGCTTCTCATTCATACTCAGGCACTGGTCATTTCAAACACCACCCTCTGCCCAAAATAAACCTGAGAGGTCACGATGTCATCTTCCTCCAGAGACTACTCGGGTGACCTCAGGAGTTCATCAGATTCTCCTTCTGCCTCTTTAGAGGCAGGTCACGCCCCTGGACCCGGGTCCTCACCAGTCCTTGGGCGGTGCTCCTGCGCTGGTTTCTGCGCCTCACCGGGTTCCGTTGCGCTCTTGAAGCCACTGCCCCCATCCGCTGGAAGAGCCGTTTTCCCCGCAGCCAGGTGGAACCTGCTTCCCCCAGCATCCTGGGGGCCAAACCCGAATGACGAGGGAGGCGAAAACTTGCCATCTCTGATTCCAGATGAGCCCCAGAAATGCCTCGGGATACCTTGACAGAGAGACAGGACACTGAGGCAATAAGCAGGAAGCAGTGTCTGTTGGTGCTGGTACCAGCTCAGCGGATTCACATTCAAAGGCTGAGCCCCAATAGCAGTGGGGCTTTCCATTTATACTCATCTTATACTTCCTCGTGGTTTTTTCTATGTAAGGAAAGTGTATTTTGATTGGTTGGCGGGCCTTAAGGGGAGTGACTGACCAGGGCCAGTGGTCTGTGCCACGTGAGCTGTGACACTGAAAAGTCCCTTACCTGTTATGGGAAGGGAAGTGAACAACCGTCGACTGTTATAGGAAATGGTTAGCTAGACCTCTGTTACCAAGTTGGCAATGCCTCTCCTAGACGACAATCTTCAGGGCTGTAGTCGAGGGTTCTGCCCCACCAGGGTAAGGGGTGGGGTCTTCCTATCATTTGCCAGTCCCACACAGTGCGCCCCTCACTCATCTGCAGGACCTCCCTAATCCTAGCAGGTGACTGCATTTAAAACCCCTGGTTTGGGCCCTAATTCACATAGACTAAAAGTGTTTCTATACGGCCTAATGTTAAAATACTAATTCTGGTTCAGCAGGACTGAGTGAGGCTCAAGAGTCTGCCTTTCTTAGAAGCTTCCATGTGATGCTGGTTGATATTCTTGGTCCACAGACCATTCCTTGAGGAGCAAGGGTTCATCCTCTTCCGTCTCCAATCCACATTGCGCATCATTGTGCCTTCATTTTTCTAGGATGTTATGTTTCACTGGTTAAAAATGCCAGTGGCCATTCAGTTCCTTTTTACTATTTGATTGTTTATACCACAGGATCTTTTGGCTTCCCAGACGCAATGCTATTGCTGGGATCCCCAGTGCACAGTATACAAGTATAGAATAGGGGTTCTACTGAGATGGAAGAGAGTCCTTGGGAAACGTGACCCTGAAGTCTCCCCTGACCCCACTGATCTCTAGATCCCATGGCCAAGCCACAGGAATTTAAAACAGCACAGAACTCAGTTGAAAATCAGAGGATTTGTCTGGTATTCCAAGGCTATAGGAGTTAAGTAATTTGCCCAAGGTCACAGCTGCAAAGGCCTGGATTTTCCAAACCCCTGGGCAGTCTTGTTCAAGGCCACGTTCACACCTTTTCTTCCCAACACCCAGGCCAAAGCTTCTCATGCCCTGGTCACACCCGAGATTCAACTCCTCTGGAGACATTGCCCCTACTGCCTCTGCCTAGCCTTATCTGTCCTCTACCCCCAAGCGATCTTTTAAAAGAGGGCTTAAAAGGCTTAAAAGTGGCGAGGAAATGTCTGTCTCTTCCTCCTCTCCAGCCTTGCAATTCTTTCCAAAATGATGCATTGGGCCAAAGGTGGAATACCAGGTAACTCCAGGATAAAATTCTACCTCCTTGATCAGGACTCCAGGTATCCATTACATGGGCGGGGCCCTCTGTGCCAGGTGAGCCAGGAAAACTGCTTCTCCACATAGTTGGTGTTACCTTCGCTAGATATCACTCTTGGTGCCCCTGCCTGCCCTGGGGCGGAGGGGGCGGGGAGGGTCTTTGTTCTCCTGCTCCTTACATACTCAGAACATCTGCATTATTTAATGAGCTTTTTTAAAGTTGAAATGAAAAGTCTTTAATGAGGGTAACTAGGAGTATTTGAGAAAAGAACAGCTCCTCTCCCAAGTCTTTTGATGTTGGGACTCATCAGAGACAAATAAAAGCTGCTTTTTTCTTTGCACTGTTCGGGGTGTGCCTAACTCTGACAAGGGAGGGCAGACAAGCAGCTCTCCTTCTAAAGCTTTGAACTCTGTGTTAAACTATACATTTGAAAAATGGCATAAAGCAGACAATAACCTGGAAAAAATATCAATTACCAAAAATTGTTCAAGAAATAGAAAACCCAAGTAGAATTACTTATACATTAAAGAAATTGAATCTAAATTTAAAAATTCTAGCCACAAATACTTCAACAAATCCAAATGTCTTCACAGGCACTTTTACCACTTTCAAGGAACAGAAAACCTCTATCTTATTCAAACTATGAAACAAGATTCAACAATCTGTAAAAGGCTAGATGCTAGCTACTGCTAGAGTAACCCTGACCCCAAACTAGAAAGGACAGTGAAAGAAGGAAACTAATAGCTCAGTTTCATTTATATAGATGTAATAATTATAAATAAATCATTAGCTAACCGAATGCAACAGTGTGGAAAATAAGCATTACCAAGGAGTGTTTATGCCAAGAAAATAAGAATGCCATTTGACCATTAGAAAAATAGCAATATAATTTACTCAGCTGCAGGTTAAAGAAGCAAAAACCATATGGTCATCTCAATAGATTTAAAAAAAAAAAAGTGATGAGTTCAAATTCAGCAACCATTTTCTAAACACTAGTCTTCTTGTTTGGGTTCCCTTAGAAGCAGACCCTCACAATTATTAAGGGAGGTGGGGGATTTATACTCCAGTTCTCTAGAGAAAGTTGTTGCTTTGAGAACTGATCCTGGTGCTTTGATTTCCTAGCACATCCAGCCTTCACTAGGGCAAAGAAGCTTCCTAGGTTTTAAAAACATCAGCGAGGCCTCAGGCCCAGGGAGGCAGATTCAGGCATTTGAATGGGGGCCCAGATACCCTGAAAGATCTAAGATACGAGTAGGGCAAACGTAATACACCAGAAACAGGAGAGAATAACTTTAATCTGTTTTTTATTAAAAATTTTACCAAAAACAACAGCAGAAAAAAAAAATCCTCATTCTTAATGGTGAATTGTTAGAAGTATTCTCTGTAAAGAAAGAAACCAGGATAGCCTCTATTAATACTTTTGTTCACATAAAGAAAGATTTAAAGAAAAAGAAGAAAAGGAAAAAAAATTGGAAAGAAACAAAAACCTGTTGTCATCTGCAGATATTATGATTGCCTTCAGAGAAAATCCTGGAGAATTTCACAATATGAAAGTGATATCTGTACTAGTTAGGTGATGCTGTATAACAAGTTACCCCAAATTTTAGAAGCTTAAAACAACAAACGTTTACTATCTTATGCATTTCCTGAAGATAAGGAGTCCAGGAGTAAATGGCAGCGTCTCTCAAGAAGTTGTAGGCAAGTTGTTGTCCAGGGTTGCAGTAATATGAAGGTAGGAAAATCCATGAGTAAACACGTCTCATGGGCATTACCAGGAGGCTTCAGTTTTTCAGTTTTTCAGTTTTTTACCAGGAGAGAAATAGGGAGAAAACCCAAGATGGAAACTACAATCTTCTTATAATAGTCTAATCTCAAAAGTGACATACCCCCTACTACTATATTCCATTCATTCGAAGTGAGTCCCTATGTCTAGCTCATACTCAAGGGAAGAGGACTACATGATAACCTGAGTACCAGGAGGTAGGATTATTGAGAGTTTTCTTAGAGGCTACCTACCACAGTATATAAGAGAGGCGGAGTTACAAATATATAGAAAAAAGAGTGGACTCTTTCATATATGTGACTAGGACAATCGGTTATCCAGAAAGAAAGAAGCACCAATCAGATTCTGAGCTCATACCACACTCCAAACAAATAAGATTAAAGGCTTAAATATTAGAGTTAATTATTGTTCATTGAAAAATAAATATTAAGTATTAAAAGTAAAACTTTCAGAAGAAAATACTGCAAGAATCTATTGTGGTAATCATTCCATAATATATGTTAATAAAAACACCATGCTGTATGTCTTAAACTTATACAGTGATGTATGTCAATTATTTCTCAATAAAACTGGAAAAAGAAAAGCTACACTTTGGGAGATAAAATTTGTAATGTATATAACTGAGAAAGAATTGGTATCCAAAGTATTTTTTAAAACATACAAGTGAGGGAAGGACACACAACCGAAAAAGAAAATAGGTAAAAGAATGAATTCTATGAGCAATAAACACATGAAACATGTAATCATATAAAATGAAGATCATCTTCAGTAAGCAGGGAAATGCATATTAAAACATGAAGAGATACCATTTACATCTTTCATATTGGCAAAAATCAACCTGGCTATTTTAATCAGGAATGCATTGGGTTACAAGTAACAAGTTCTAAGTACCATGACTCACAGATGCTAGATTCTTTTTCTCACATAACAAGAACTCTGGAGAAGTCTAGGGGTAAAAGACTGTGGACATCAGTTCATAGCTTAACCACGCGATTGCAAGGTAGCTGGTGAGCCTTCAGGCATCTCACCCAGTTTTAAAGCCAGAATCAGAAAAGAAAGACCAAAGTGAATACATTGTCCATCTGGTCAGAAAAGCAAAAGCTGTAGAATCCTTCCAGCCAACTTTTACTGCATGAAGTATTTAAAACATCAGAAAATAACAGAAAATGATATAGCTCAACACTTATGTACCTACGATTAAATTGACATTTTGCAAATTTTGCTTCTATTTTGTTCTTTATTAAGACATGAGAGAGACATTGTCCAGGACTGTTACATGACCATCCTGATAAGATGGAGAAGAGAATGTGGGTATTTAGTATGAACAAAATAGGGGTGCTTTAATAAATCAGTGTCCAAAAGTAACCTCACAGGCTGATCTGATCAAAAATTCCTAACTAGGCAGGTCATGGTGGGTAGTCACAACCAAGCCTATAATTTGTTTTGAGAAAGTTTTAAGAAAGCCCTGTCCATTGTTCTTACCATCTAGGTTAACACCTTTAAAATGACAAAGCAATTCTCTTTTTAAGATCCCTGGGAGACAGGCATAACCACATTCAAGGGAGCACATAACTTTGTTAACTATCCTGTAATCCAATCCCCACCTTGTTTTCTTCCATCTTCATGTAATCTCCCCTAGTTCCCTCCTTCATTCCGAATGCATAAAAGAAACTGCAAACTATCATTTCTCAGAAGCATTTGAGATTCTGCTTCCTGGCAATCGTCAATTTTGGCTCAAATGAACTCTTACAAAATTTCTCTGCAGGTTTGGATGTCCTGATGTCAACATTAGTTTTCCAAATATCTATAACAGAAGTAAGCCAGGCAGAAAGGGTTAGGACAGGTATGCAGTTAGCCAGCCCACAGTGCCTAAAACGCTGACACAATTAAATGTAGGCAAGAATTCGACAATAGAACAATGCTCACACATAGTTGGTAGGAGTAATCAGCTCTGCTATTTTGGAAAGAATTTGACAATATTCAGTAACTATAAAGTTCTAAATACAGGGCAACCTACAAAACCCTCTCCTAAGTATTTGCAATTGTGAAACTCTGACACTTGTGCACAGAGACCTAAAATATCATTTTAGCTTTATTTATTTATTTTTGAAATAGCAAAAAAATTGGAAACAGCTTAAATGTTACTCAGTGGGGGAACTAATATATTTCACAAAATGCAACCTAAGGAATATATACAGCTATTAAAATGAGTGAACTCAGCTTATATATATCTTAAAGGTATGAACTTTTAAGACTCAATGCCGAGTTAAAGAGGCAAGTTGCAGAAAGAACCATAGAGTATGACACTCTGTAAAATGCAATGCACACAAAACAACTCTGCGTTTATGGATTCTACCATTTGTAATAAAGGTGCAAATAAAGTACAGGGGAGGAAACATACCAACTTCATAGCAGTAGCCATCTTCAGGGAAGGAAACAGAACTGAGCGGAAGGCATGTGGGCATGGGAAGAAACTATATTTCTAATGTTTTGTTAAGGTAAGAAAAGTAGATCTGAGAAAATTTGTCAAAATGCTAAGTTACAATATCCGAGTTATAGGTTCCAAAGGATTTGCCGCAATATTTTTACCTCTTCGGATATTTAAAATGTCATAAATTAAAAATCAAAGGAAGCAATGCGATATTTCTTGTAAAGTAGCACTTCTCCAACTTTAATGTACACACAAACCCCCTGGGATCTTGCTAAAATGCGAGGCTGAATCAGCGGCCTGAGGTAAGGCCTCAGACTCTGCATTCTGACAAGCTTCAGTGATGAGATATTGCTGGTTCAAGGACTCTGCTTTGAGAAGCAGTGTTTCAGAAAACTCTGTCTCAGGTCTTCTGAGGTGGAAGTAAGAGGCCCAGCTGAAGGGTCCAGGAACCACAGAGAATGAAGACATCGGATGTGAAGGGTACCTGAGGCTTTCCTGCCTATTTTCTGACAGGCTGAACTTGAAGTCTCCTAAAAATCCTCTTTCAGTCCCTCTTCAGCTGCCTCTACAAAGATTTTTCTATCCTCCATTATTTTTTGACCTCCTCACTGATTATCTCTTATGCATAGATTTGGTTTCAGTTTCTTTTATATCTTTGTAAACCCCTTTTTATGCTTTAGCTTTGTGTCTCTCCCTCTATTGTTCTTTTTAAAACTCTTAATCTTGCTTTGCAGAATTTTAAGCTATAATCTTATCCTGCTTTTTATTCTAGCTTCTATGGCTTCCATTTTAAACCATTGCCATCTTATTGATCTACTTTATCCCTTTATTTTCACAGACTTTCTCTCCCCAACCCCCTGTTTTTTTCCCCTGCTCTAAAATTTCCCTTTTCTTCTAACTCTTTTGATTTAATCCTCATTGTTTCAATGCCCCATGGAGGTAGTGTTGTATCCAGGTTGACAGCAGGACTTTGGCACCAGGTCACCTGAGTTTAATTTCTGCCTCCATCCCTACTAGCTGTGGATCGTTGGCCCAGTAGCTGAACTTCTCTGTGCCTCATTTTCCTTATATGTAAAATAAGAATAAGAACATATTTACCTCGTAGAGCTATAGAGAGAATGAAATGTATTAATATATTGGGACAATGCCTTCCTCAAAATGAGCACTACAGACATGCAAGCTCGTATTTTTTATTTAGGTTGTATGGTATTCAGTCACCAAGATGGTCTTCAGTGATCCCTGTCTCCTGGTAGTTCATTGAAGGAAGGGGACTTGATAACAAATGAGACGTTGTAGAAATGATGGTGGATGGCTTCTGTGGCTTGGCTTGTGTCGGCTTCTATCGCTCACTCTGGAGGAAGTCAAATGCCATGTCTAGGGAACCGAGGCCTTGTGCCAATAGCCACTCAAATCTAGAAAGTGGATCCTCCAGTCCAGTCAAGACTTCAGATAACTGTAGCCTCACCGCTACCACCATCTTGACTACAGTCTCCAAAGAGACTGAGGTGGGACTGCCCAGCTAAGCTGCCCCCAAATTCCTGACCCACCCACAGAAACAACTCGAGATAATGTTTATTGTAGTTTTCAGCTGCTAAATTTTGAGGTAATTTATTGGGCATTAATAGATAACTAACATATATGTAGTTTTTTTAAAAAAAATTCTTATTGGACTTGTTTTTTAAATAAAGATTATTTTCTAAACTCACATTTACTTATTTAGGCCTTTTTTAAAACAAACAAACACACTTCCTCCACTTTCATCATGATTTTCACGCCCTTTTCCTTTTAGGACTTACGTTCACAATGACTGGGAAGGGAGAAGGAGACAGAGATTTTTTTTATTCCCAGATTCCCTCTGGTTCCTCAGGACTCCTCAGCTGGGTTGAGGATGCCCTAAAAGGTCTCCCAGGAGATTGGGAAAAATAACCACTTTGATTCTCTGCAGGACCACGGGTCCCAACATGAACATGTGATTTGATGGAATGGTGTTGATGGCTCCCAGACTGCAAGCCCTATATAATGAAATCCATGCACTCCTTAAATCGGGAGAGAGCAAGGGGACAAACAGCGACGAGAATCAGAAGGGGCTGGAGAAGAGCCAGATGGTCTGGAGTCCCAGCTCAGATGCCTCTGGGAAGCAGTTCAGTCATGATTCGAAGGTCACATCATGGGAGGGTCCAGAAGCTTAAATAGACTCCAAAGTTCCCTTTTGTGTCTATTAGGTCTGTCCTTGGAGCCCAGAACAGTCTAGCAGGGGTGGAGATGTTCCTGCCTTTTAGATTATGGGCCATCTTTACACCAAGGGAACTTGAGGCAGGGATCATGACAGGGACTTCCGTGTGACCCTCGGTAGCACAGCATAGCCATAAGGGGCACAAGCTCTGGAGTTCAAGTGGATACTCTGCAACTTATGAATTATATGTCCTTGGGAAGTACGTAACCTCTTTGTGACTTATTAGCCCCTCTATACACAGGAAAAAAATAGACCTAACTCATAAGGCTATTGTGAGATTTAAAAAATGTAAAACATGGAATGAAGCCTGGCGCAAAGTAAGCTCTCAATCAATGTTAACTCTTCATACTCCACCTTGGCCACATATTAGAAGCACCTATAGCAATTTAAAAATCTATGTGCTCAGGCTGCACTTACATCAGAGCCCCTGGGAGTGGGGGCCCAGATAAAATGTTTTTTAAAGCTCCCCAGGGAATTCCATTGTGCTAGAGAGCCCAGAAATAACCCTTCACATATATGGTGACATTATTTTGTCAAGGATGCCAAGACCATTCAATGGTGGAAAGGACAGTCTTTTTAAATAAATGATGCTGAAAAAAAAATAGATATTCACATGCAAAAAGAAAATGAATTTGGAACTTACCTAACACCATATACAAAAATTAGCTCAAAATAGATCAAAGACCTACATGTAAGAACTAAAACTATAAAACTTATAGAAAATGTAGGGAAAAGCTTTATAACATTGACTTTGGCAATGATTTATTGGATATGACACCACAGGCACAGGTTACAAAAAGAAATTTGTATTTTATCAAAATTAAAACTTCTTGTGCATCAAAGGACACTGTAAACAGACGGAGAAGAAAACACGCAACATGAGGGAAAATATTTGCAAATCACATGTCTGATAAGAATTAGTATCCAGTCTAGGTAGCAAACACCAACAACTAAACAACAAAAAAATTCAAAAATGGGCAAAGGACTTGAATAAACATTTCTCCAAAGAAGATATATACATGGCCATTAAGTACATGAAAAGATGCTCAATATCACTAATCATTAGGGAAATGCAAATGAAAACCATACTGAGATACCATTTCAAATCCATCAAGATGGCTATAATTCAAAACAAAACAGAAAACAAGAGTTGGTGAGGATCGTTGTGGTGCATCAAATCTAAGACCCATGGAGCCAATTGAGATGAATTGTGAGCCTTTATTAACTGGCCAGCGACTGACTCTCTACCACGCAGGGTTAGAGGAGATCAGTTCTGAGCTCCCAAAGCAGGCAGTTTATAAAGCCTTGAACCACTCTGGTTAACATAAAGCAAGCGGATTACAGAAGCAGAAGTTGTCCCTTAGAATATCTTTGAGCAGATTACCACACTCTGGTTAACATCAAACAAGCAAGCAGATTACAGAAGCAGAAGTTGGCCCACTTGAAAATTTTCCACCCTTAACAAGGATGTGGAAAAATTTGAACATTGTGCATTGCTGATACAAATGTAAAATGGTGCAGCCATATGGAATGGTGGTTCCTCAAAAAATTAAAAATAGAATAACCATAGAATCCAGAAATTCCACTTCTGCATATAACCCAAAGAATTGAAGGTAAGGCCTTGAATAGATATTACACCCAAGTTCATAGTAACATTACTCAAAATAGCTGAACTGTAGAAGCAACCCAAGTATCCATCAACAAATGAATGAATGAATAAAATGTGGTATATACACTCTTGTATATTGGTTTGATATGATTTCAAATCTACATATTTATGACTTAAATGTTGTTTTAAAAACACTTGTTCATGACAAAAACAAAAGTTGTTTTTAGAAATAAAGTTTTTATATAACTATGAAGTAAGTAGTGTCAGGATGTCATCATCCTATATCTATTATCGATTGATAAGTCTCTAAGTGGCCTAATTCATGATGTGCATAGCTGGGGGCTTATCAAGAAAAACATGTAGAAAAGCAGCTATGTCAAGGGGATATTTAGACTATAAATACTGAGAGTTTGTGAGGACTATTTAAGAATTTCGGTTTGGGCAAAGATGACATTTTACAGACCTCGATAAGCTTTCCAAAGACCCTTGGTGGAATTAGCTCCTGCCATGCTAAGGGCTACTCTCTTATCGGCAGCAGCAAAAGCTGCACAGTGGCCCTGTGAAGGAGGATCAGCTTGCTCGCTAACACCAGCATCTAGTTATCCCCAGCAACATGCTCTAGCAACAAGGGAATTTCATTCTGCTCTGGCAGATGAAAGTCAGCTCGTGATTGGACGAACCATTTCTCCAGAGAAACCAAACTCATATAAAAAGGTACCCCTCTGTTAAATTTGAACTTTATTTTTTGACTCCCTTTAATAGTATGATTAATATGTCATTTGTTCAGAGTATGTTATTTCTTTATTTTGCTTATTAAAAGATATTCTCCTGTATGATATTGGCTTATGAATTATTAAAATTCCCACAGGGAACTGGTGCTAAATAACTTGCTGGCAAAGACAGAATCAGGACAGGAGTCATGGGTATGACTTCGCTGCCTCTTCTCAAAACAAAACATACCCACAACGAAAAATAATTCAGCCCTGGAAAGGAAGGCAGCACTGACACATGCTACAACATAGATGAACCTTGAGGACAGTATGCTACGCAAAATAAGCCTGTCACAAAAATACAGATCCTGCATGATTCCACTTATCAGAGGTATCTACAGTAGTCAAAATCATCAAGAAAGTAGAGTGGTGGTTGCCAGGGACTGAGAAGAGGAGGGAAGACATTGTTGTTAAATGGGTGTAGACTTTCAGTTTTGCAAAATACACAACAATGTGAATGTATTTTATACTAATTAACTGTACACTTAAAATGGTTAAGATGGTAAATTTTGTGTCACATCTATTTTTCCATTTTTAAGTTTTTTAAAAAACTTTAAAAATCAGCCCTAGAGAGAGCACGTAATATACTGTGAATTGATGTTTGCTGAATTATGTGAAAGGAGAAATTAAATATCTTCCCCCCAACTCCTATAATGTTATCCTGCTATGAGCAATTAAACAACCCTTCCTCGTTTTTTCGTTACAGTAGTCCCCATTATCTGCATTTTCACTTTCCATGGTTTCAGTTACTCAGAGTCAACCATGGTGCCTTTTTTTTAAATTAATGTAAATATAAAAGTTCATTTAGTATTGTTGTGGCGCGATCAAATCTAAGGGCCACAAAGCCAAGTGAGATGAATTGTGAGCCTTTATTAGCCGGCCGGGACTCTCTCCACCACAGGGTCAGAGAATCAGCACTGAGCTCCCCCAAAAAAGCAGTTTATAAAGCCTAGAACAAGCAAGCATATTACAGAAGCAGAAGCTGGCCCTTAGCATATCTTTGAGAAGATTACCACACCCTGGTTAACATCAAACAAGCAAGCAGATTACAGAAGCAGAAGTTGGCCCTTAGCATATCTTTGAACAGATTACCACCTGGTTAACAGAATCAAGTAAATCCTTAATGCTGGTTTACTGGAAAATTTTCCACCCTTACCAGTATTCTATTAACTTATTAGTTGTTTTGTTTTTGACAGACTGATTTCTTTTATTCATGTTCCCTAGTTCTATGTTCTCAAATTCTTGAATTACATTAGTTAGCTTACTTCATTATGCTTTATTGATGTTGAAAACTTTTAAGATATTAATTTCCAGTTTGGGCCCTATTGCATGAATTTTGATGTATCGTTTGCCTTTTTTTTTTTTTTTTTCAGTTCAAACTTATTTCCTTTTTATTAAAGTCCAAGTGCCATTACATGTTTGGTATTCAATAAAGAAAAATTTGTTCAAATAAAGTAATATGTTATCATCAGTATTTCCAGGTCATTGTTTACAACCTAGTAGCATTATCAGTAAATCCTTTGGAAGCCAATCCATGGGATTTTCACTTTGTCAAGGCCCAGTTCCTCTGGAGTGGAGATTCCCATTTCATTTAAAGTTGGTCTAAGCTCCTGGATGACATAAGAAAAGATTTCCTTAAGAGGTCCTGCTTTGTCCTTAACAATCTTTAGGATGGGAATAACACTAGCAAAATTATTTCACTGCATGCCCGCAAAGCAGTGTCAACAATTTTGGGTTCTGGATTCAGATCATAGGCAACAAGTGTGTTCATCCCTTTGTGGAGTAAAGTTTACACAATTCCCAGGCATCGATATCTGCCTTATTGAAGTATGTCATCCAGCGAACATCAAACAGCTCATCTGTCTCACGTGACCCATAGAAGTAAGCGCACTGACTGGATAGGGGCAGCTGAACCAGGGGCCTGGACCTCACGCAGGAAGCCGGAAGGCTGGCCCTGGCGGCTGTGGCTGCTGCTACCGTGCAGCAGCAGTGTGCTCCGCCTGCCAAGACAGCAATGCAAGTGTGACCACTCAGCTCATTTTTCATTTTTATCTTCTAAACAGTTGAGGTGTCTGTTAGGTCAGTGGAGGTCTGCCTGGAGGCTTCCCAGCTTGACGTCTGAATCCGACAAGGCCCACCCTAAAGCCCTGGCCCACCCCCTACTCCCTCCGCCACCACCCTAATCTGGATGCTCAACTGACATTCCCCATTCTATACCCTACCCCACATACCCCTATAAAAACTACGCCCTCTGTCCCAGGGCGCGACTTCTCTGGCCCTCTCCTCTCTGGCCCAGTGAACCTTGCCCGGGAGCGCTCTCCCAATAAAGGCTTGCTTTTAAAACTTCTCTCGGGGTGACATGTGTTTACCTTACAGTGTCGATTATTCTTTCTTCTTTGTCTTAAATGTTGTTTAGAAGGGCATATAAAATTTTTTTCATGTAGTTAAATTTTTTAAATTTAAACTTTTATTTTTCATCTACAGCTTTTATCATATTGTGATCAGAGAAAGTGGCCAGGATATTTTCTGCTTTTACAAGTATACTGTTTTGTTGTTTTTGTTTTCTAATAAATAGTGCATTTTTTCTGTGTCCCTTGGATGCTGATTATATTGGTATACTCTATGTTTCTAGGGGATACTTTTTGATTTATAATTAACAAATCAATTTTTAATTGCATTATTCAGGTCTTCTATAGTGTTATTTCTTGCCCTCCTCGATAGGTTAATACTGAGAGTGAATTAAATCTCTATAATGACTATGTTTTACTTTCCTTAAAAATTTTAGAAATTTTTAAATTCATACTTTATAAAATTGATTTCAAACAATTTTTTATTTTGAATATTTTAATGCACAGAAGTAAAATTGTGAAATTTATCAATGTAACAAGAACACTTCGAATTCTACCTTATTGATGCAAATTTGCTATCTTGCCTTCTTTTTATTTGTATTTCCCTGATATAATTTTTACTTTTTTTTTTCATTTTTATCCTTTTTGCTTACTTCATTATAGATGTAGTTTGTAAACAGCATATGGTTATGGCTTTGTGTCCTAATCTACAAATCACTGTCTTTTAATAATAGAGTTTCTTTGGCTTATATTATTACTACAATTGGTATAGTTCATCTTACTTATGCATTTAATCCTGTTCTTATGTTTTTTTTCATTTTCTACTTTTTGCTATATGGACTGTACTTTCTCCTCTTTCATAAATATAATTTGAAAATTGCATAGTATGTACGTACCTTTCATAATTATGAAATTGTACAAAGTACGTGTCCTATTTTCAGTCCTATTAGTAGTTTTCACATTTTTCAAAAGCTTTCTTTAATCTATGATTCTCTGTCAGAGTTGGAGTGAAATTATCTTTGGGACCTTCCCAAAATTTAAAATATAATCTGAAGTGGAGTTTTTTTTAATGATTTTAATTTTTTCCCCTGTCTACCACTTCCCTCCCCCTAATCTGAGTTTTTTAAGCAACATTATTATTACTAAATTATTATATTTTAGATTGTATACATTCTTCCTATTTATTTATTTTTTTTCACTTTGGCATTTAGTATTGTAATCAGCTCTGAAATAATTATGAGGACATCTGACTTGGATTGTGTGCACCAACCACCTATACTATGACTTACTTTATTCCTTATTCCTGAGACACTAATTTTGCTTCCTTTTCAGCTAGCCACTGTGTATCTTTAAAGTACTTCTATGTAAGCAAATGTTAAATACATAATTTGAATATATATACAAACTATATGCTACTATTAAGTTCAAAATATACTATTTTAAGTTTAATTTTTGAATAGGCACTTTCACGTGGTTTAAAATCCAAATCAAAATGTGTGAAGAGTTACTCAGTCAGCTTCTTTCCCATTCTTATCCCCTAAGCTCCCAGTAAA
Source organism: Eonycteris spelaea (assembly GCA_003508835.1). NCBI lineage: Eukaryota > Metazoa > Chordata > Mammalia > Chiroptera > Pteropodidae > Eonycteris > Eonycteris spelaea. The sequence continues at coordinate 2,322,614 of PUFA01000110.1, forward strand.
ACCTCCCCACCAACCATTGACTGCAGTTTCTAATTCTTATATTTCCCTTCACTTCTTTATGAATAAACAAGCCAATGTTACTATAGATTCTTATTTTCCCACCATTTTAATCCCTCAGGTAGCTCCAGCACATCACCACAGCCATCTTCTGTCACAAGGCCCAAGAAGCAGAAAAAGCCAATTCACAGAGACAGAGAGAAAGGAAAGAGGATTGAGGAGGAGGAGTTAAGAGGAGAAGGAAGAAAGGACGCAAAGAAAGGTGATGAGAGAGGTCAGAGGGACGATTGCCTGGATTCCTGACTTGTCCAACTTGTTCCAGTCCCTTCCTGCAGCCTGGTGCATTTCTGCATTTCTATTATATAAGGATGTACCTCATATCCTTATAATAAATTCTTCCCCTTTATTGGTTGTATTGTATTTTTAAAAATTTAAGCTTATACTTTATAAAGAATAATTTGCTAATCCCAAACTGCAGTTTAAAATTAATACTTAATACTGGGTGTCCACACACTCAATTATATGTCACACTTTTATTAAGATTCAATGACAAAAAGATAAAGTATTTATATCAATTAATATTTAGAGATATAGCTACCAAAGGTGTAAACTTTCCTAAATTTATTTGACCCAAAGTATTGTATAGTATGTGTAGTGCTTGATTATAACACCAATGCTTCTTGTTCATATGCCTTTTTGATAGTAATCTATGATTTTTTTTAAACTTAGCATTTGAATAACTGTTTTTTTTTTAATTTCTCTTGGCTTTAACCAAAGTACAGAGGTGTTGTTGTGGTGCAATCAAATCTAAGACCCATGGAGCCAATTGAAATGAATCGTGAGCCTTTATTAGCTGGCCAGCAACTGACTCTCTACCTAGCAGGGTTAGAGGAGACCAGTCCTGAGCTCCCAAAAGAGGCAATTTATAAAGCCTAGAACCACACCCTGGTTAACATAAAGCAAGCAGCTTAAAGAAGCAGAAGTTGGCCCACTTGAAAATTTTCCACCTTTAACAGTGTACGGCAGGGCAGTGTACAATGAGGTAGAGTTTTTTAATTTGTTTTTTACATACTTTTTGCAGCTGTTTAGTGATGGTCTTTTAACCAATTTTAGTCGAAATTGTTTACACATTACTTGTCTGTGCGTGTACTCCCCCTGGTCTCTCTCTGTGTGTCCAAATCTCTTTTTATAAGGATGCCTGCCAGGATGGATGAGGGCCCATCCTAATAGCCGCTTTTTAAACTTAGCTACCACTTTAAAAGGCCATCTCTCCACATAGAGTCACATTCTGAGGTACTGGGAATTAGGGCTTCCACAGAATTTGGGAGAACACAATTCAGCCCGTAACACCTGCCTGATGCATCCCTACCCCAGCTGCACTGAGTGTTGGTTACTGATGACCTACATACAACTGCCCTCTTCTCCAGAATGTTGTTCTTGGCCAACCAGGGTCCTCTTACCTGGGAAAATTACCTGACACTGTTGTTTAAAAGGCGGGCCCTCTTGCTTCAACATGAGACTAACGCTGTAGTGCTATTTACGCTACAGAGCTGTTTTGGGGATCATGCTAAGGCAAGATTCCACATGAAATCATATCCTTCTCAGCTTCTTCCTCTGCATCTGCTTCCCTCACTCCTCTTCTCCTGGGAGCACTCCCTGCAAAGCTCTCACACACCTAATCTCTGCCTTAGGCTCTGCTCCTAGGGAACCTGATTTAAGACTCTTATCTTAGACCTTTAGAATTATTCCATTTTTAACCCTAGAATGGAAGATGGAAGTTACTGTTGATGTTTTTGAAGTAGCCCTGAAACTGTCCCCTGCATTCCTACAACCACCATCCCAACTCAAGGCATCATCAACTCTTGCCTAGACAATAGCTCACAACAAAGCTCCCTGCCTCAGTTTCTCCACATTTTCTTCAGAGTGCCTTTTTGTAAAACCACTACCGTTTAATCATTAATTTTGGTCTGGTGTGAAACCTTCTGCTACCTGCCCAGCTTGCTCCACGCTACATCACTTACTCTTTTCTTTTTGCAGGAGACAATCCATATTCCCTAGCAGAGTCTTCAAGACTCTTCCCAGCTGGCCCTGCCCCATCTTTCTAGTTCCCAGACTCATCAGACTGGGTGTGAATTCATGTTTGCCCACTCTCTCTACCTAGAATGAATGCCTTTTTCCTACCTTTGCATCCCCACTTCCCCTGGAAAAACCTTGCTTCTTTCCCAAGGCCCCACCGCCTCTGAGTGCCCTCATCCTTCCTGTCCCTCCCTCCTCCCTCTATCACAACATACCAGGAACATCTGCTTCACTGCCCAATTATTAGGTACATGTGAGGCTGCGTCTCCTTCTAAAATGTGAGCTCTTGGGAGAAAAGCAGTATGATTTGTCCTCAAACCCCCAGGACCTCACACAGGGCCTGACACATGCAGGTGCTCTTTATATTTCTAATTAATTGAACCGAACTTGATTTAGGCGCAGAAAGAGCCTGATTTCCCTCTGCATGTGATGGGAAGTCCTGGGGTTTTGCACGGTTAAAGAAAATATCTTCAGGTCAGAAAAGCTGATGAAAGCTTTTTTTTTTTTTTCTTTTTTCTTTTTCTTTTTCTTTTTTTGGTAAGCATGGTAAGGGGCTTGTCCCTAATCTGTGTCCCTAATCTGCTGCACTACTCCCTTAATCAACTTTAAATATTGATTAATGTCATGAGCTCCAGGACTTGTGCATTGGTTACTACAGCTGTGAAAGAAATTACTCTAAATTTAGAGGCTTAAATTGTAAGTACTGAATACCTCCCACAGTTTCTGAAGTTCAGGAATTTGGGAGTGGCTTAGCTGAGGGTTTCTGGCTGAGGGTATCCTTTGTGACAGTCACATGTCATCCAGAGCTGTAGTGACTTGGAGACTTGGCCAAGGCTCACTCCCATGGCTGGCAAGTTGGCTCCTCTCCATATGGGCTTCTCCATGAGACTTCCTGAGCACCCTTATGGCATAGAGGCCAGCTTTCTCCAGAGCAAGCAATTCAAGAGGCCAAGGGGAAAGCTGTGATGCCTTTTATGGCCTAGACTTAGAAGACACACAGTCACTTCTGCCATATTCTATTGATCACACAGGCCAGCCTTGCTTCAGAATGGGGGGAGTACACAAGGGCATAAATACTCTGAAGTGATGATCATTGGGACTATCTTAAAGTCTGGTGACCACACCTAGATTGAGAGATAAGATATATCTTCTTATAGACCACACAATAAAAAAAAATAAAGAACACAATTAGTCAAATGATTTGTAGACCTTATATGATGTCTTCTAAAGGTTGCTCCTAGAATCCTGAAGGCTGAGAAAATAGAATTCATGCCTTAAAGAAGAGAGAATTTAAGACCCTTTATCAGCAGTGATATAGTTTAATAAAAAATTTTATCATTTATTTAAAAAAATATTTCAGTATACTCCTGGACCCCAAAGGTAGAAGCTCATAGCCTTACACAGTATCCCCTTGGTAAAAGATCCCAACACCTTTGTATGGTAATAAGCTATCCAAATTTAAGATACCCTTGTGCACATACTCAAGAAATTGAGTGGATTTTTGTTAAAGAAAACTTACTTCTACATTCTTTAAAAGTGTACAACCAGGGATCTGACCTTGCCCCTGACCTATTTATTCATCATGTTTATCAGTGATTTGTAATAAAAAAAAAATAGAAAAAATATTATCAAATTGTAAGTGACTCAAAGTGTGAAGAAATTGTTAGTACATTAGATGATATTGCCAGGCTTTAGAGCACTCTCCATGAGCTAGAAAGATGGACAGAACAAGTAAAATAAATTAAAGAGGGTTGGTGAAAAGGCCTACATTCCTATTCCTTTAATCAATTATTTAAGACTTATCAAATCCTCAACCCACATGTCCCTGCTATTAGAAAGCATGGATGGCCCCATCACTCTTGGTAAATGCCCTCTCTTCCTTATTTCTGATGCCCCATTCTGATAGGGACACCCCATAACAGAAGGGTCTTCAGGTTGATGGGAAAAGAGATGTAGAAGAACAAGGCAAGAAAATCCCTTCATGACTAAGTAGGTCTTATTATCAGCATCCTTGTCCCTCTCTTAATCTCCACTCTCTTCCTCCCCACAAGAAGACATAATAGTCCTGTAGAGGACATACTGAGAGTCCACCTGTGGGAAAGTGTATAAGAGCATTCTTTCCACAGATAACTATCCATTTTGATTTTCCTTTAAACTGCAGAGGAATTTGACTTTATCTTTTGGACACCTAAAGATCCACCATGATCACTCATGGTCATTTGTCTTTTCCTAAAAGGAATAGGTTAAAAGGTGGGTATATGACTATGAGTATGAAACTGTGTGCTTGGAAAAACGAGGGCTCTGTTTTAGCCAGTACAAGTTAGGTAATGCTGCATTAACTAACAATGCCAAAATCTACGCGGCTCAAATCTACACGTTCATTTTTCACTCACATTACATGTACATTGCAATTCAGAAACCCAAGTTACCAGTGGCTGCCCCATCTGTCACACCATTGGTCACCACCACAAAGGGAAAGGAAGACAGAGAACATTTACTGACTGTTAACTGCTTCTCTGCACATGTGACATATGTCACCTCTATTCATATTTCATTAGCAAGATCAAGTCACATGATCATGCCTAATTTCAAGGGATGGGGAAGTGGAATCCTCCCCTAAACCAAGATATGAGGGGATCAGATGGAATAATCTGTCACAGGTTCTCTATATAAGTAGAATGATGGTTTTGTTTTTATTTTTGTTTTTGTTTTTTTGTGGAGCTGGGGGAGAGAAAGGCAATGGGAGTTACTGGTCTTTGATAACTATTTTTAATAGAAAGAGTTGGAAAAAACGTTCAAACTGAATGAAAAAAATAAATAAAATGCAAAGTAAACCTGTCATCTGGATACTCCAACTCCCAGTTCTCTTCAGTATCATAATTACCAATGTCCTGTGTCTCCTTCCAAAAAAATTCTTTACAACAATCACATATATTTACAAACATGAGCTTATTGTGTATAGCATGTATTTTACATAGCATATATACATTTTTTTAAAAAAACCTTGCAAGTAGAGTTTAATAACAAAAACTTCACCAACACCCAGGTGAAGGAATAGAAATGAGAAGCTCCCTCCCCAGAGTTCCCTGTATGCCCCTCGTGGTCATAACCAGCTCATCCTTTTAGGTGCCTGTGATTCTGACTTTTCTGAGTCATTTACTTGCAAAAAAAACCAAAAAACAAAACAAAACAAAACAAAGCCTTTAGCACCTGCATTTCTATCCCTAAGTGACATAATTTAGTTTTTCCAATTTTAGAAATTTGGAATGAAATCATACATGTATTCTCTTTTGTGTCTCTTGCTTTAAGCAACATTTTGTTTGTGACAGTCAATCACATATAGCTGTAGTTTTGTCATTTCTATTATTGTGTAAGATTTATCATTCTTGGAATTGTCAGAGTACATGATTATTGATTTTACATAAATGGGAGAGTAGCGTATAATTTATTCTCCAACCTTATCTTTTAAGTAATATAACAATATATCTTGGAATTTATGCCACCTAGAATATATAGACATCCATTTTCACGGTTGCATAGTATTCTGTGGTATGAATAATTTATTTCTTTTCTCTACTGTCTTAAAACATTTTAAACATAGAGACTAGTGGGGCAAAGATGGCATGTATTCACAGCTCATTCCTCTGCCCGCGGCAGACATTACTAATGGATCATGCATACTTTCATTGAGTATAAATGTTGCTTTAGATTCCTTCTAATTCCTCTAATACCTTGCTACTCAAACTGTAGTCCCAGGACTAGGAGCTTGTTGCAAATGCAGAATCTCAGACCCCACTCCCAACTCGTTAAATCAGATTCTGCATTTTAGCAACGTTCCCAGGCGATTCACCTGCACAAGGAAAATCTCATAAATACTGATTTAGGCAGTTTCTACCAATCAAAGTTGTTCCATGGGATGAAATGTGTGTGTGCTCCCTATTCCAGAGGCACACTGCAAGGCTCTGTCCTTGGTCCTGTTCTTTCCAAGCACTTTGGTGTGCATCACATGAGAAGACAGGTGGCAGGCCAATCTGACCTGCTAATTGTAAGAATCCCAGCACGGTAGCAGGAACACTGGAATGCAGAATCAAGATAAAAGCACACTGAGAGGGTGGAGTAAAGGACTGACTCTAACCATTGGGCTACATAAAATTTGAGCAACACAAAAGACTTCAAACAAATATATTTGAAAATAGGACTTAGGACAGCATGGCATACGGTGTTTGTTTCTGGAACATTAACCATATGTCCCACAGAAAGGTTGCATTGCAGATCAGTTTGAGAAACAATTATTTTGTCCCTTATAAAGTCAATTAATGCACTAAAAAATATAGAGGCTCTGAGGTACCCAAGGCAGCCAGCTCTGTGTTTAATTCAGCAGTCCTCAAACACACATATTAATAGGTATATTAATACTGATATCTACAGGATTGGTATCCCATGGAACACAGTGTTGGAAACACTGGCTTGGAGCTTTAGTTTATGGCCCCAGATATAAAAAACGCAAAGCTACCTTTGAAATATGTTAAGAGAAATATAATCTCTAGGGCAAAAGAGGAAGTGCCCAGCGGTCTGCAGTCTGATCAGCACTGTGTTGCCTCTGTAGTTTTTGCTAAGGAGGACAATGAAAGGTTCGAACATCTCCAGAAAGGAACCCTAGGACAGTGAAGTCACGTCTGTTTTACTGTGAATGTCTAACCTCAAGCAGATTTTCCTTTCCTGTCTCAACAGAAAAATGAAAAGTCATACAGGCTGTATTTTTTTTTATCATAATGCAATAGAATTAAAGATTAATAACAGAAATCTAACCAAAAATTTAACTTGAAAATTTTAATAAAAGCTTTCTAAGTGATTCTTGGTTTCAAAAGGAAAAAAAAAATTATAGGCTATTGAGAGATAAAAAAAAAATAGAGAGCTACATATCAGAATCTGGGAGATGAGGTCAAAGAAGAACTCAGAAAATGCATTTCCACAGGTGCATTGATAAAATGAAAAAAGATTGACATTAGATGAATTAAGTTTTCAACCTAAAAAGGTAGAAAGTAAAATAGCAAGATGAACACAAAGGAATTATAAGCAGAAATTACTAAAGGTAAAAGCATAAATAAATAGAAAATAAGTAAAACCCGGGTAATAAATTTGATCAATCAAATCAAATGCTAATGCATTGAAGGAAAAACAATAAATTAACATTTTTAAAGTGTTATCAAACTAAAAAACTAAAAATAATAATTCTAATATGTATTTGAACAGATAAAAAATACTAGGTACAACTTTATAGCAATAAATAGCAATTTTTTAAAAAGGTATGATATTTCTTTATGAAATACAAATATTTAATAAGCATATGAAAAGATGAAAATATTATAGGAAAATAGGTTTGGTTTCATTGATAAGGAATTATTTCCTAACAAATTGGGATGATGCATGAATGGGATGACCTGCATTAGGAAGGGAACATCACAGGCTCAGATGCTGTCTGAGAGGTGGTCAAACTGTCAGGAGCAATGAGGCTGGTACTTCTGGGGGGAATGAAACAAAGAATTCTGTTTCTTTCATTTCTATGATCCACCTCTCCTAGTTGTTCACTACCAATGGCCCTTGTTGTGGGGATTAGCAGACATTAGTAGGCAGGGGAGGGGCAGAGCATGGGGCCTGTTGGCCTGGACCTAGAAAAGGCCAGGAGGCCAGAGCAGAGGCCCATTAACACCAGCACCTTCCTGCTTTCCCCAGTCACATGTGGGGATGCTTCTGAAATAAATGAGTTAAAGTCAGGCCCTGTCTAATAACTGGGCTCTCGGGCAAGTCTCTCACATGAAGGACAGGAAGTGACCATCCCACAGACTGGACCACAAAGGCTGTGACTCATCATTTGTATGGGGTGCGGGTCGCGCCCCTGCCGTGCCAAATACTACAATTGTAGGTCAGCTTGGTGTTGCACTGCAGATGAGAAGTGATGTGATGGGGACTGGGCTGTATCAGAAATCCCCATCATTGTGAGGATGAGAGAGGCAGGAGCCAACCTGAGCAAGGGTGGAGAGGAGCCACCGTGTAGTGGAAAGAGCCCACAAAATCTCTCAGTTTTGGCATTCTGCTCAGGCTCTGCCCTCACCCTCAGCTCCATTCTGCTCACATACCACACCAGCCCAGATTGGGAAACCTCACAGCCTCGCCCCAGATTGGTCAGGCCACTCATGGCAAGTAGACCAAGTAGATGACACATCGTTGCCACATTAGTAGGCCTCCTTCTGACTGCGCTGGGACTGGCCTTGGGACATTTTGCCAGCCAGTTAGGGTGGAGTCACTCTTTTTTGGAGGACACTGCCTTCCCTGACAGAGAATATGAAATGCTTCTTTGTCGTTCTAGAGTTCTGGAACATCCCAGAAAAGGCAAGACTGGGAAGCACAGAAAAGAGCATTTCTTTAAAAACAAAAATACCCAAACATACCCCATAAAAACCCTTCCTGTGTTATTCACACCCGTGACTCACGTGATTTACACCTTGAATGTGTCTGGGATCAGACCAAATGTCACTGACTTGGGTCAGCTCTTGCCACCGCTTGTGGACATGAATGTGTTCATCCCTCCACTGCCCTCTTTGTGACCAATCTCCTTGCCCCCACCTCTAGGGTCCCCAGCTGCCAAATGACACACATGTAAGCCCCCATTTAGAGCTTCTAGGTGTTCCCATTGACTTCTAACCAGTCTTAATCTGAGTTCCTATAAAAGTAGATTCTGGGTATGGATAGTTTGTTTAGAGGTGATTCTAGGAGGAGGTGAGGGTTGGAATACAGGGAAGAAAGAAAATCCAAGGAAGAGAACCCTGAGGAAGTTATCTCGATCACCCTGGAATCTCACTGCTGAGAGCACAGCCCAGCTCACCTGCTCTGCCATACTTTTCCAGGTGAGCTAAGTGCTGTGGCAGGTGACAAGTGACACTCATCCACCAGAGTGGTTCCACTCATCCAAGTTAAGTGGAAAGCAGTATTTAATTAGTGATTGGGAGAAGACTCAATAAATATTTGCATGAAAGGATTTTTGTTCACTCTGGGCAAATAACCTGGCAGGTTTTATTTGAATGTTGTTATTAGTGGTGGTGGTTGCTCTGGAGTAAGTGTGGCAGAGGAAGAGAAACGGCCCTCTCAGAAGATGTATGGAATTTTTTGTTTGTTTTTTTTATTTGCTAGGAGTTGACAGTGCCCCATTTCCGGGCAGATGGCAATGGAGTGGTACTCAAAACCAGATGATCATATTTTTAGATGGCCAGAAATGATGGTAAACTTGGGAGTGGGACTATATTTGCCTCCATCATTAGTGAATGTCTTGGCTCCGGAAGTATGCCTCGCTGGCTGTGTGGCTCACTGTAAGGGAGGGGCAAGTCGAGAAGACACAGACTCATGGACAGATGCAGAAACAGGAGCAGATAGATATGTGTAGACGAGGAGACGGAGAAAGATGGAGACATGAATATAGACTTATAATTATAGTGATGTATATGTGTATATATAGCAAAGTGAATATAGGCACCAAGATGTGCATTTAGAGAATGAAATATACAGAAAAATATGGAGTGTGCATATTTATGAGTTCATTTACCTATGCATGGTGAGATTGCAAGATGTTTTTCCTTTTTGCTTATCTAATATATTCTGCTTTTTCTAAACTAAACGTGTGTCATTTGTCCAAAAATAAAGTTATTTTCTTAAGAAAAACAAGTTATAGAAAAAGTATAGAACAGTTTGTAGGAAAGGCTTTAGAATGGCAAACAGATTCAGTTATCTCCCAACTAGTTATGGTGTTGAGGCAAACAGAGGGCTTCTAGCATCAGGAAAAAGGGGGCATTGCATACTCTGGGAAACATTCAAAAGTGTGTCCATTGTCCCAAACAGCTAATAATGTACCTAGTTACGTTTTAGTTCCATGAAATAGTTTACTACTGATAAATTAAAGTTTATAATGAATATCCAGTTTTCAACCAAGGTGTTTCAGGAGTACAGTAGTGATTCTTTGTGAGTGTTCCTTTACAAGCACAATGCTTTCAGAACCTGCGGCGCAGCCTTTAAATAAATCATAGCACCTGAATATGTCTATAATTTAATGAACTCATTTCAATGTAAACAACTTTCATCCTTTGAGAGGGTATTTGAAATATGAAGCATCAAAAGTTTTTGCTAACCATAGGTGAGGACTAACCATTTATTAGTTGTCTGTTGCTGCATAAAAATTACCATAAACTTAGCAGCTTAAAACAAGGCCTCTTTGTTATCTAACACCTCTGTAGATCAGACATCTGGACAGGCTGGGCTAGGTCTTCTGCTCAGGATCTCACAATGTTGAAATCGAGGTGTGGGCAGAGCTACCTTCCTCTCTGGAGGTTGTACTAGGGCATAATTCTCTTCCAAACTTCTTCAGGTGTTGGCAAAATTCAATTTCTAGCTGTTGTAGGACTGGGGGCCTGCTCCTCACTGGCTATTGAGTGACTGGAGCCTCTCTCTGTTACTTAATGCCACACACATTCCTTCTCATGTGGTCCCCACAATCTTCAAACCAGTTATGGCCTGTCAAGTCATTCTCATGCCATGAATCTCCTGCCTTCTTCTGCTGCTTCATAAAGGGCTTATGTGATTAGATGTGATGAGATTGAGCCTCTGTATTTTAATGTCTATGGATTGGGAACTTTAGTTAAAGCGCAAAATCTCTTTTTGGCAGTACCTAGGTTAGTCTTTGTACTAACCAGTGGATAAGAATTTGAGGTGGAAGGAATCCATCTCTAGAATTCTGACCAACACAGGCATGAGTTATCCAGCTCAAGATGGACCAAATATCCCACTTAAAAAAAATAATTCCCAGCGTTATTTTTAGCATACAGAAAAATTGTTTAAATGATGTTAAGTAATATTAAATTTTAAGTAATTCCGATAATTTTAAGTAATGTATTTGTCTGTCAGTTCCATTGCACCCAGGGTTGTCCTGCCTCTAGGCAAGAGAACAAGACTTTCCTTCTCCCTCCCATACCATCACTCAATGATTAAGGGCTGCCTGGGAAATGTAAATCCAGTGTTTATAGAACAGTTCCAGGAACTCCAGGGAAGTCTTAGGCGTGGGAAAGAACAGGAAGTGCCCAGGGTTGGGCACACATACCCAGAGCGATGGCTGCCAGAGGATCTGAACACAGGGCTGACAGCAACTACTGCGCAGAGGGAGGCAGAGCCCCAGATGGAGCCAGACTGGAGGACTTTTGCTGTTATTTCTTTGGATTTTGGCTTTGGTGGCTCCAGGGTGCTGTCAGGGTGCTGCTAAAGGGACAGAGCTGGAGCCAGGCTCAGGCTGAGGCCTGGCACCAGTGACTGCCCTGGGGCCCGGGTGAAGTGCAGCTTGCAGAGCCTGGGCAAGCAGGCTGCCAGCTCAGAGTTGGGCCAGTCCAAGGCCAGTCTGAGGTTTGGATTCTTGAGGGCTGATACAGCAAGACGGGGGAACTGTAAGAGGGCTTCCTTGTCCCTTTCACTGTTGGAGCTTTCCCTCAATATCATCACACTTTGCTCTTCCCACTTTACAATCTCCCAGGCCCATGGCAGGGTGTTCCTTGTGCTTACTCCTTTGAATACCACTTCTGGAAGCAGCTCCCTTCAAGGTACAATGCTTGGCCCCTGCCCCACTCTCGGGCTCCCTCGGCCTGTCCATCTGGCACCAGCTTTCACAGCAGATCCTGGTCATGCTTGCCCTGCAGTGGACTCTGTTGAAGGCCCACCTTTGACTAGCTCTGTACACCCATCTCCTGCCAGCTTTGCTGTAGATGGCTGCCACCAGCCACCTTCAGAGGACTGCTCTTGGGCACAGAAGCTTCCATGACTTCTTGGAGAGTTGGAAGTATTTGGAAGTTTTAAGTTCCTCTTCCCCAGGGCAAGTAGCCAAAGACTGGGGTGGGAGTACAAAAGCCAGTTCCTCTGCCTGGCTCTTAAAGTTCCTCAGAAGTGACACATCACTCAAACTCATATTTCATTGGCCAATGCAAGTCACATGGTGACACCTCGCTTGAGGGGACGAGGAAATACAACCCAAACAGGAACCCAGGAGAACTGGGCCCATTTGTTAGTCAGTAGTTCTGACACTATTTGTTAAACAACCCATCCTTTTGCTTGTGATTTTAATTGCCCATTTATAATATACTAAATTTTTATTGATATTTAGGCCTCTTTTTAGGTAGTCTTTCTGTTGCACTGATTTCCCTTTTGATGCCTGTGCAGAATTGTCCTGTTTTAATTTCTGTAGCTTTCTAATGCCATTCAATATCAAAGAAGGTTAGTAATCCCTCAAAATGTTTTCTAGCTATTATCTTCCTTTTAATTTCTAGATAGATTTGAGAATCACTTTGTCGAGTCCTCTTTACCCCTCCCATGTGATTTTGATTAGAATTGGATTGAATTTGTAGACAAATTTACACCTCTTTACAATATAAGAAAGACTGACTAGTTTAATAACATCTTTTAAGTACCTCAGTAAGTTTATGTGATTTTCTTCAAATTTATTCAGTAACTTCCTATTAATTTGATCTCCAAGTAATTTGTTTCACAGTTATTATGAATGAGACCATTATTTTATTATGCTTTCTAATCATTATTCTAGAACAGTAGAAGGGCTCTTAATTTTGATATTCTTTGTAACTATCCATCCAACTGAACTCTCTTATTAGGAATCTCTTGGTTTTCATAAGTTACATTCTATTTATTTACAAATAACATTTAGTCTCTTGCTCTCTTCTCATTTTTTCTTCCTCTTTAAATACCAATTTTATACTTCTCATTTCTGCAGCAAGAGTGAAACTTGCTGTGTCAGCCAATACAATTATCATTTACACTATTTTCTGTGACTTTATGACCACTTCTCTCCAGCCGGAAGCAGCGAGGCAGTAAAAAACCTTGGACACTCCCACTAGGTAGGCACAAGGGCCACTTCATACCCTCACGTGTAGAAGAGACAGAGACCTGAAGAAAACGTGCCCTCAAGAAAGAACACCACTGCTACATGTATGGATCAACACCTGAGGTCTACACAAGACAAAGGACATCTCAGCAAATGTCAACGCAAATACACAAGGGCTAGATCCTTTCCCTCCCTGGAGGTCTTGAGACTATTGGACCCCCCTTCTCCAAATGAGATGGTAAACCTGGCAGGAGGAACACTCATAATGACCAAGAGTAAATTTCAGCCAACTGATAGAAAGGTGACTCATAATTTGATGAAATTATTTAGAAAACCATAAAAAATTGGAACACCTTACCTCTTCCAAATTTGAGTCTATGAACTGAAATTCATGTTTGCTTTTGCTTTGCTTAACTAGAATGACAAATGTCTAGTGTGGCAACTTTACCTTGTTGCTGATTTTAATGGAAATGCATCTGGTATTTTATTGTATGCATTTGCTATTGATTCTTCATATTTTTTAGGATGTTAAGGTCTATCTATTTAAAGTTGGCTAGAAAGATTTGTTTTGTTATTAACTCAGGAAGTGATGTTGAATTTTATGCCTTTTGGGCATCTATCAAGAGAGTCATGTGAATTTTCTCCTCAGATACTTTTTTAATAATATTTTTATTTTTCAATTATAGTTGGCATACAATATTATATTAGTTTCAGGTGTATAACATAGCAATTAGACATCTATATAACTCACAAAGTGATCACTCCAAAAAATCCAGTACTCATTTGACACCATACATAGTCATTACAATATTATTGACTATATTCCTTATGCTATACTTTATGTCTCCATGACTATTTTATAACTACCGTTTTGTTCTTCTTAATCCCTTCTCCCTTTTTCACCTGCCCAATCTTCCTCCCATTTGGTAACCCTCTTAATGTTCTCTGTATCTATGTGTTTGCTTCTGATGTTTGTTTTTGATCTTTGGATTCCACACATACGTGAACTCATATGGCATCTCTCTTTCTCTATCTGACTTACTCACTCAGCAGAATACCTTTTAGAGCCATCATGAAATATCTTTTTCTATCCCTTTATTTTCCATCTCTGTGTGTCATTTAATCTGAAGTGAGTCTCTTATAGGCAGCCTACGTAAGGGTCTTGTTTTCTTATCCATTCAGCCACCCTATCTTTTGATTGGCACATTTCATTCTTTTTCATTTGAAGTACTTGTTGATAGATATGTAGTTATTGCCATTCTTTATTCATATTTTTGATACGTATTTTTTCTTCTTAGAGAAGTCCCTCCAACATTTCCTGTAATACTGGCTTGGTGGTAATGAACTCATTTAGCTTTTCTTGTCTGGGAAGCTCTCTATCTGTCCTTCAAATCTAAATGATAGCTTTGTTGGGTAGAATAATCTTGGTTGTAGGTCCTAGCTTTTCATCTCTTTGAATATTTTGTGCCAAGCCCTTCTGGCCTGCAAAGTTTCTGATGAGAAATCAGCTAACAGTCTTATGAGAGCACCCTTGTAGGTAACTACTTTTCTCTTGCTGCTTTTAAAATTCTCTTTGTATTTAACCTTTGGCATTTAAATTATGATGTGTCTTGGTGTGGGCCTCTTTTGGTTCATCTTCTTTGGGCCTCTCTGCACTTCCTGGGTTTGTATATTTATTTCCTTCACCAGGTTAGGAAAGTTTTCAGTCATTAATTCTTGAAATTGGTTTTCAATTCCTTGCTCTCTCTCTTCTCCTTCTGGTAACTTCATGATGCGAATGTTGTGGTGCTTAATGTTGTCCCAAATGTCCCTTAACTACCCTCATTTTTTTTGGATTCTTTTTTTTTTTATTGCTGTTCTGATAGAGTGTCCTCCACTACTCCATCCTCTAAATAGCTGATCTGATCCTCTATTTCATTCAATCTGTTGATTCCTTCTAAGGTACTCTTCATCTCACATATAGTATTCGTTTCTGACTGGTTCCCTTTTATGTTTTCCATCTCCATTTTTTATATTTTCTATCTCTTTGTTAAAGTTCTCCCTGAGCTCATCTACTTTACCCCTAAGTTCATTGAGCATGAGTGTTTTGAATTCGGCATCTAGTAGATTACTTCTCTCCACTTTTTTGGTTCTTTTTCTAGAGCTTTGTTCTATTCCTTTACAAGGACATGTTTTTTTTGTCTCCCCATTTTAGCTGCCTCCTTGTGTTTGTTACTAGGTATTAGGAAGGGCTCTTAAGTCTCCTGGTCTTAGTAGAGTGGCTTCATGTAGTTGATGTCCTGGGGAGCCCAGTAGCATGATCTTCCCTGACCACCCAAGTGAGGTGCTTGAGGTGTGTCCCTGGGGTGGGTTGTGTGTGCCCTTCTGATGCAGTTGAGCCTTGGCTGCTGTTTGCACTTTGATGGAAGGTATTGATCTTTGGGCTGATTGGCTGTGAGGATGGACTGGTCCTCACTTTAGCAGGACTCTGGTACCTGCTCAGTCTGCCTTTCGGGTGCATCCTCCTCAGATGCAGCCCTGGGTGGTGCTCTGGTTCCACTGTTGCCATTCCATTGTTGCTAGTCAAACCAAGCCACTGGGAGTGCCCCCGAAGGGCCTCCTGGGAGGGGCACAGCTGCAGGACAAATTCAGCCTCAGCCTATGCACTTCCAGGGCCACCTGGTAAGAGTTACCAAGCAATCTGCAAATGGCTGCTACCAGTGCTGGGCTTCTAGGTGGCTTGAGAGGCCAAGTCAGAAACTGGCTGCTGCTAGTGCCAGGTTTGGTGCTGCTCAGCAAGAGGTACAGGGCATGCCAAGGTCAGATGCTGATTCTTTGGGTTTTGTGAACCTTTGTGAGATTTCAGGAAAGTCTGCAGCATGAGCCAAGATAGGCTATTTGTAATAAACCACTGGAGGCAGCTTGAGTGGGCCCACAAGTTGGGAGGGGTAGAGCCTCAGGAAATCACCTGGGCAGAGGAACTGTTAACCAGGTTGATGCAGACTCAGATATGGCAACTGCATTCACACACTAGGAGAGGGAGGGCTTAACAAAGAAATAATGGATACCGCCAGCACTTCTGTCCAGTAGAAAGCCGCCCCTCCAGCCCTCACTCTGAAGCCTGACAACTCAGTATTTTTCTGTATGTCCCTGGCACTCCTCTAACAGCTGCCCCAGCTGGAAGTCAGAGTGAGTGAGTCCGTCAGTGAGTAAGTCTGCACGTAGACCCTTTAAGAGAAACACCTGCAACTCCCCCAGCCTTTCACCTCACTCAGCCACAATCCCTGCTCATTTTCATAGCCAGAGGTTGTGGGGACTGCTCTTCCCGCACTGTAACCCTGGGCTGGGGAGCCCAGTGTGGGGCCGAGATCCCTCGCTCATCAGTGGGGTGGAGGCTCTGCAGCCAAGATGACCCTCCCAATTCTCAATTGTTTTACATCTCCGCCCCTCCAACCAGCCTTGAGGTGACGTCTTATGTTATGTGCCCAGTTGTAGGACTTCTATTCAGCCGACCTTAGGCAACTCCCAGAGATGGTCACTCTGTAGTTTTGTTACAATTTTGGTGTGGTTGAGAGGAAGCGTGTACAGAATCTACCTTCTACATCAGCTTGGCCGGTCCCTCCTCAGATTTTCCTAATATAACTTTGACTTTGTCAATTTGTATAAACCACAGCTGGTATTTAAGTTTATTATTTATTTATAACTTTAAAACTAATGTTCACAACTATGTTTGGTGTACTTTTTTAAAACATTATTTGGACAAGCTTTGATATGGGGCTTATAAAATGAATAGTAATGTTTCTAAAATTTCCTTATGCTCTAGATTCTACAATAGAAAAATTTTTTGAAGATTTACTAGAAACTTTCCATGCTATTACCCACCTGGGCCTCAAAATTTGAGGGAATAACCTTCAAAGACCCTTTTCCTATCCTCTAGAGCTAGTAGATCTTTTATGTTTTCCATTTCTTACTGAGTCAATCTTAGTAATTTTTATTTTTAAAAAATACATTTCATTTCCATTTTTAAACTCTCACCTATTAAAAATCTCTTGTCTGAGTGTCTATCCCTAAATCCTTCTTTCATTTGAAAATAATATTTTTAGGCTCCAGGTGGCCCCCTCCAATGTCCTCTCTAATCTCATCACAAAGATGATCTTTTTGTACAAGGTTCCCATTCCTGGAAGCAACTCTCCTCCAATTCTCCTGCTTCATTTTCTTTAATGTTCCTGAGTCTTTTCACAAGCCAAGTGCTTATCTTTACCCAAAGGAGTCTGTTTTTGTCCAGCGTCAGGAGTTTCATGGGCTTACTCAAAGACTAGGGTTTCCTGCTCTAATCTTCTAGTCTCAGAGAAGAGACTAGACTATCTCTGGGCGTATTTACCAGTTTTGGAGGATGAGCTGAGAGTGAAGAGAAGGGCTGCAACCCTAGCTGAGGTAGGGGACAGTAGGCTGGGATTCTTTCCCAAGGCATAGAAGGCTCTCCAAGATCTCACCTGAATCCTTTCCTTAGGCCTATCCTGTTACAACCTACCAGCCATAAAGAAGTTGGTCAATTCTCAGGCCAATCTGCTTTGTCACCTCTTACCGTGCTGCCCATGCTGCTCCATCTGTCCAGGATGCTCATGTCACGCTCTTGACTTGGGAGTGCTTGAGTTTTCACTTTTGTGATAATTATTTAAACCATACACTTATGTTTTGTGTTCTTTTCTGTATAGGAATTATATTTCATGATGAAAATGGTTTAAAAAGTATCGATCTATAATAATTTTTATACATGCATTTTTTTTTCCTGGAAGAATGCAATGGCAAACTGTCAATGCAATATTTTCTTAATATAATTCTATATTTCAACAAAATTATTATTTTTCAATGCCTGAAAACTGAAAATCCTGGGCTGACCCCAGATGACTAGGTGCACTTGCACAGGCCTGGCTGTGTCCAGAGAGACTTCGACATCTAGCTTTCTCCTTCCTGGACCACAGACAACCATGCCTTGACCTGCTGCCTTCTACCCTCATTGCAGATGTCAATCACTCCCACAGGTTTTAACTGCAGGACCTAATCTTTGCCAGGTCTGGCTCTGCATATTTCAGGGGCCTTCTAAGGATCTCAAAGAGCAACATACTTTTAAAAAAATTATTCAAATAAACTCTTCAAACACAATTAGTTCTAATTCAATTTCTTTAAAAAAAAAAGTCACGGTTATTTTCGATGGGAGATAGAGGCTTGAAAAGGAGGGAAGCTATTCCTGTTTGAGAATGTCATAAAATGTATTGATTGAGTACTTTTGGTATATACATCAATGAATGAAGTAGTACTCATGTCTCCTAACTTGGCTCGGTCAGCAGAAGTGTGAGCAAAGGCCAAGGAATCAGGTCTAGTAGCTAAGAGAGAGCACTGGTGATTGAAGGTTAAGCAGCAAGTAGAACTGCACTGTTAATGACACAGGCTCATCCGAATATTGTGGTGGGAACTCAGCAGAATCTAGGCCCAGAAAAGGATTAGGGGAAAAGGGAACATGCAAGCTAGCAAAGATCCTGTGGTGGGGATCAATATAGGAGAGCAGGAAGGAGGTATAAGAAAATAGGGCTAAACACAAGGAATGGTTGAGGCAAGGGGAACAATATCAGGGCTCAGGTACTGAAATCATAACTCATTTTCCCTCTCATTCATGGCAGAGAAAGCAGAGAAAAAAATGTTTGTGCACTGCTTTGCTGTGACATTGATAGCTGGGATCCCTTTATCCAGGACCAATGTAGACCATAAGACATTGGGCAGTCCTAGGAGAGCAGTTCATCTGCTCAGTGCCAAGTAGACTGAGCAGACTTTTCCACTCTGACCTTAATCTAAATTACTTCAGAATGATATATCCCAATCACAGGGGAAAGGCACAGAAGCAACATGAACTTATAATACAGGACCCCACAAAACATAGGGAACTCATGATGCCAAATAATTCTAAAAGTGGGGTAGAGGTAAATGTATATGTAAATGGATTGACTAAAAGTCTACCTAAGAATTAGATTTTATGTATTTACTTTATGAAGACATCAAGCTTTTGATTTGTGTACTGTTCTATATGTATACTACACTTCGATAAAAAGTGAGTTAAACCCTACCTCTGCTCCCCAATTCTGGGCAAGATCATTCACAGACCCTAGCAGAAATCTCAAAGTTTGTTCTTTTGGAGATGGCTTTGAAATTAGGGTTTTAACTGAGAGGTTGAGGGATACTATTTACAGAGGTGGGAGACCATACTCAGAACCTGGAGGGTAAGTAAGTCTATATTCTGAGCATTGAGACACCCAACCTTCTTCAACAACTTGGTTCCCAGATGTTGGTGGCCAGCCCTGTCTGGGAAAAACCAGCCTCAGGGCAAGATCAACAGTTACAGATAATGCACGGGCAAGGCAGAGTGTACCACAGACAACCCCACAATCAACAAAGACCTTTCACAGGCACAGAGCTCCAGCACCTGGTATTCCTAGGTGGTCTCCCATCCAAGTACTAATCAGACCTGACCCTGCTTAGCTTCCAAGATCAGATGAGATCAGGCGTGTTCAGGGTGGCATGGCGGTAGACTCCACTGGGTTTTATTTCTTCACTCTTTAACATGTGCTGACAGCCAAAGATCACTTGAAAGATAGAGACTGAAGCAAAGAAATAGAAAAAGCAACACAGAGTAAAGAAAGGCATGAAGGGAGAAGGAAACAAAACAAGCCATGAGTATCCGCAAGGAGATTCATTCGTTCATCCATCCTCTCACTCAACAAAGATCGTTGGTGCCCCATGTGCCAAAAAACATGGTTCTAAGGTGCTGAGAACACCAATATACAAAACAAGAGATGTATGCCCTTATTAGCTGATATTCTAAATGGGGTGAGGGAGTGGAATGGTACAGAAAACAATGAAAAATACACATAATAAATAAGTAAAATTAAATAGTGAGTTAGAAGGTGATAACTGTTACAGAAGAGTCAAGCAGGAGAAAGGCAACCAGTAGAGCTAATGCTAGGGACAGACGGCATGTGTGGGCAGGTTGCAGTATTAAACTCAGAGGCCAGGGCAGGCCTTACCAGGAAGATGCAAGTTGAGCAGTCTTGAAGGAAGGGCTCCAGGCAGAAAGAATAGCTAAAGCCAAGACCTAAGGTGGGAGTAGGCCCAGAGAAGTCAAGAACACTGAGGAGGCTGGTGTGGCGGTAGCAGAGTGAACAGAGGTAGAGCAGCCGACGATAGGGAGGCGAGGAGGGGAAACCATATTGAGTCCTGCTGGCCATTACAGCGGGGCAGGCTTTTACTCTCAAATGTGAAGCCACTGTGGAATTCTGACAGGAATGACGTGATACGACATGTTTTAAAAGGATCATTCTGATTGCTATGCTGATATGTGAATATTTCATGTTGATAAGAGAATACACTGAGATAAAGTTATGGCCGCAAAATAAAAATTTATTGCTATAAAACGAACAGCTAGAACAATCCTTGGGCATTAAAAGTATGACAGCAAAAAAAAACAAAAAAAAAACAAAAAAAACAATTATAACAGAAGAGTTGGAAGATAAAGTCGAAGAAATCTTCTATAAAGATCAAAAAGACAAAATATGGGAAAAAGACAATAATGTGGCTAATAGAAGAGAAAAGATAAGGACCAACAACTAAAAAAAAAAACAATTTTAGACATAGAAAAGAGAGACATTTGAGTGAAATTATCAAAGAAATTAATCTAAAAAAAAATTCCCTAACATAAAAAGACATGAGTTTCCATACTGAAAGGGCCCAGAGCACCTGGCAAAACAGGTAACAAGTGCTGGATTATGAAATGTCATTGTGAAATTTCAGGACATGTCGTGAAATTTCAGGACACTGAAGGCAATCCTACAAGCATCTGGAGAAAAATGAAAAACGTAGAAAAATGAAATAATAGAAAAATGAAAGACCTAGAATCAGAGTGGCACCAGACATCCCCACAGACATCACACAGGAAACCTAAAAGCAGTGCAGTTACATCCTCACTTCTGAGGGACAACGATCAGATACAGAACAGGGCAGCAGGCCCCAGAGAGAGTTCTTCAAGATGAAACAAGATGTACTCCTGGGAGGTATATACAAATGGCAGCAGTTTGAATTAGTGATAGGTAGACAGAAAATCATGCAAATAAACGGGATTGTTAGCTCCAGGGAAAACTTAAAGTTTGCCAGTAGGAAGTAAGTCATAATGTGTGTCCTGGTTTAGCCGTGAATAAGGTTTACATAAATTCTATAAATACTATGTCAGCACTTAACATTGACCTAACTAAAACGACACAATTATACAGAGAAAATGGAAGAGCTGAAAGTATGTATAATGGGGGATGATGAGGGAACAGAGCAAAATCTACATCTTCTATTGAATAAAGTCAATTGATTAGGCCTAATACTAAAATATTGTGAGGTGGTAATATAAATACTTCATGTGGAGATATCAAAGTGAACACTAAAAGATTCAGCTGGAAGAATTGGTAGTTGACTCTTGAGGAGTGAGGGAAGAGGGGCTGCAGAGAACTACTGTTTTGTTTTTTCCTGTTTTATTTTTATCATTTATTTTGTTTATAGTGACATTGGTTAACAAAACCCAATGTTTCATCAGTACACTTTAACAGTAAGGCATATATGTTTACACTGTGTTCACCTCCCATAGATTTCTGTCACCACATATTTGACCCCCTTTACCTTGTCTACCTCCTCTCTACTCCCTCCCCCTATCCTCTGGTAACCACTAGTTTATAGTCCATGTCTATGAGTCTCTGTCTTGTTCCTTTGTTGCTTTTAGGATTATATCCCACATATTAGTGATATCCTGTGATTTTCAACTTTTTCTAAGTTATTTAGCTTAGCACAAATATCTCAAGGTCCATCCATGTTGTCACAAATGGCAGTTATTTCATCTCTTTTATGGCTGAGTAGCATTCCATTGTATATATGTACCACAGCTTCTTTAGCCAATCATCTATCATAGGACATTTTCAGTTGCTTCCATGTTCTGGCACTGTGAATAATGCCGCTATGAACATTAGTGTGTCAGTATCTTTTGGGATATGGGTTTTCAAGTCTTTGGGGTAAATACCTACTAGAGGGATTGCTGGATCATATGGTAGATCAATTCTTAGCTTTTTGAGGAACCTACATACTGTTTTCCATAGTGGCTGTACCAATTTGCAGTCCCACCAGCAGTATATGAGAACTACAGGTTTTTTTTCTTTTTTAAATTTTTATTATTTTTTATTAAGTTTATTGGGGTAACATTGGTCAATACAATTATATAATTTTCAGATGTACACTATATATTCTATTGTATTTAAGTAGTGGTTTTCATGGCAAGTCTGGTAGAACTATTTGACTTTAAAATAGCCTCCTCTCCAATCACTTAGCAGAGCAACGATTTTCTAAATTACTCATTTATTATTACTTATTACATTTGTTTAGCTAGTTCAGGTATGAATCTTTTTCTCTAGGTTATGTTGCAAACTTCTGGAGCAAGTGGATGATTCCTTTTTGATGACTAGCAAAATGCGATGTCTATAGTAGGTGCCCAGAAAATGTTTCATGGAGAGTAGAATGTAAGGTGAATTGACAAATTAAAATAAATGTCTGGAGATAGGACCAAGGTTAAAGTTGTGACTGATAATAGTTAAGACAAGCAGAGAACCTAACTATATCAAGATAGGCTGCTTTCAAAGCTCTGAGGTCCATTGTTTTGGTTAATGTTTAAGTTGATTTGTTTTAATAAATAGATATCTTGCCCCCAAAGTACTTTAGGTATCAAGTTTCAGTGACCTGGGCCTTGGTAAGTAAACGTGGGTCCACCCTGCCAACACCCTTTGTGACTTTATAGACTTTGTGCCCGCCTTGTTTTTCCAGATTGCAAAATCCTAATCTCTGAGCCTTGACAAATTAACTTTTTACTGCCAATCAATGAGATAAGACTCCCGGTCCCCTTGCCTGAGGCAGGATGCAAACACCTGGGAGAGCAATACAGTGGAAGACCATCTCGAGTCAATGTTCAGAATGAGCAGGTGTCCTTGATCTTGGCCCAATATCAGTCCAAGGCTCTTCTGATCTGTGGTTTCACTCTCCATTGAATGGGGAAAACACTTGGCATCTTGAGATATCCCCAAGAAGGGGAAATCTGTGCTTTCAGCTAGTCCTCTGTCAGTAAGCTAAGTCTTAAAATGTCCAGATCACAGCTACAGGGAAAGGAGCCTGTGCCAATGTTCAGAGATTTGATGTACCCCAGCTCCTCATGATCACTCCTCTCGGCCAGTGAGAGTCATCTCAACTCTGCCAGGCCACACCCCCTCTTAAGCTGTGTTGGTGATTCTGCTTCTGTCATCTTTTCAGTTGTAGGGGGATAGTGGTGCTGTGGGTGGTGGTCTTAGAGCAAATTCTATGAATATTAATCCTAGAGAAATCCCTCTTGAGAGAGTAGCATCTTGGCCAAGAAACTTGATCCTTCAGACTGGAGCATTTTTTAGTTGGCTCTTCTCAAGTTATTGAGAGGAATGAAAGAATGGAAGCATTAGAGAGCTAGAGACAGGAAGGGACGTCAGCACCTCCAGTGTTCAGAAAACAAGAAAAATGATATCCTGCCAGTCACTGGGTCATAAATTACACGTTGCTACCTTCCCCCTGGCCTTCAGAGAACCAAAGCATGCTTCCACTCTTGTCACAAACCTTTCTCATCTGTGGGGCTTCTGTTTTCATTTCTCACTGCCCACAAAAAGATCTTCACAAAACTCCGTGCAGTTATTGTGCCATTTCTGTGATGCTTTCTCAAGACCCTGGGGGTTACTGTTTTAGCCGGCGAATAATGGTGGACCAAGTTGGGGCTATACCTTCCAGGTGCCTCCCACATTCAGCCACTGGCACTGCCAGGTAGTCGTCTCAGATGAAATTCACGGGGAGGTGCAAGGCACCCCAGATCAGTGCTTCTCAGACACGGACACGCAACAGGCCCCTGAAAGTCTGGTTCAAATGCAGGTTCTGAATTCACAGGGCTGCAGCAGGCCAAGGGCAGGCCCAAGATTCTGCATTTCTAACGAGTTCGCAAGTGATGCCAATGCTGCTGGTCCACAGACCACACTTTAAAAAGCTAGGGGCAAGACTGAGGACAGGAAGCGCTATAAGAGGTGAGAATAGGGATCATGCAAAGAATGGAGCAAGAGTGTGAAAAACAAGCTCCAGAGGGAGTTGGTCTGATGGTGCTCTAGCTGCATCATCTCATTTCACAGGCTTCCCTGCAAGGCCCTCCCAGGCAGGGGCAGGCTTCCATGGCTACAATATGTGCTTTGGTACAATGTGTTGGCTACAATAGGGGTGCTTTGGTACTTCCTGTTCCCCTTAATTCCAATGGACTGGAGCACACAGCCCCCCACACCGAGTTCATGCGAAAGAAGGGTCCGGGGCTGGAGACCTCCTCACACCCTCCTGTAGGCAGTCGCTAGGAAAGGGAACCTGTCTTGGCTAGTCAACTGGCCCTTGGCCCTGGGGCAGTTTTGCTATGTCACAGCAGGTTCTTCAGGTCAGCTTCAGGGCTAACAGACAGGCTCTCCCCAACTCCTCAGCTTCTCCCCAGGCACAAGTCCCTGAAACCAAATGAGTGACCTTCTTCACTTTCTCAACGAGCAGCTTTCATTTACTGGGTGCTTACTATGTGCCCGACTGCGTGAAGCACCCTCCCACACTGTTTTAATCCTCTTAATTACCCTGTGAGATAGGAACTGGTTTGTCCTACCTTTATAAAGTAGGAAACTGAGGCTCCAGAGGTAATTTTCCTAATACCTTGTAACTAACTAATAAGCAATCTATGCCCTTCCTACGCTGGCACTAAACCATGACTGAATCACGCACCTGTGAGGTCAGGAGTCTGTGGGACTGAATCTAGGAGAGAAGCCTCAGGATAGGAATTTAGATGACAGAGCAAGGTAACTAAGGTGGCTTGATTTGGTTTATGACCTTTGAAGACCAGCAGAAGGTCAACGTTGTGATTGTCCCTCTACTAGCTTCCCTCATCACACGGTCATAGGTTCTTCTGTGCCAGCTGGCAGAGACACTGTGTGGCCATGAGGGGACTTGCAGGTGGTTGTTACTGGGCTCACTAGCTTGAGAAGGTGGTAGCAGGCAGAGACTTTACTCACTAGGAAGCACCAATTCTGAGGAGTAGCTGGCCTCCCAGGCAGCTGACGGAGGAGTCATTTAGGAAAGTGAATCAAATAGTACCAGCCCACGTATCCCTATGACAAAGGAACAGCGCCCTGGGATGGAAATGCAGTCTTGGCTTTGGTTCTTCTTTCAATAAACCTAATTGACCATAAGCACAGTGCTAGACTTTGCAGGACTGTCAGATACTCTGGGCCCTTAATGAAGATCAGCAGGTTGGGTATATAAGTAAACAAGCTGTGGTGGGCACTGCAGTGAACGAGAGAATTCCGCTCAGCTGAAGATGCTTCACTACTTTGCTCTGGGTGGTTGCAGTCTCTCAGTAACAAAGGAAAATCTATTGATTTTTAAAAGAAAAGACAAAATCAGGATCCTATGAACCTTTCCATTTGTAAAAACCAAATGCAGGCCAACATGCGGCCATTGGCTTGCAAACTGTTCCTCGCTAACCAAATCCTATCTTTTCCTGTTGTACCTTCAACACCTGACAATTCCTTGCAGAAAAAAAGCAGTATGTCTGGCACGCCGACCAAGTGAAACTAATCAAGAGGCAACGGATCTGGAATCATTATCATATGTAGAACAGCTGATGCAACTGGGGAGGATTTCTAGCCTTGGAAATGACTGAGGCATTACAGTTGTTTCAAATAAGAAAACCCTCATAAAGCTAGGGCACGTGGTTTTGCCAACCTTTTAAGGTTGGGGACAGAGGGGAGGGGGAAGTGGCAGCTTTTAAGTAAAATATACATTTGGCAGTAGGCCTTTGTCCCCGCTACTACTATCAATACCTTGCCCCATTTCTTTACTTGTTCAGCCCCTAAAGGCATTTGGCTTTCATACTTAATAGGGGAAATCAGGGTTTGCCCAAATTTGAATTGCAAATATCCAACCTTTTACCTAAGACTCTTACCTAACCCAGGGTTTTCCTAAGGATTAAAATGAAATAGAATACTTCATGCAAGTGCTTGGCAAAACACCAAGCAAAGGGTTCAATAAAGATTATAATAGAGGTGTAGATGTTTTTTATAAAGCAGTAGGATATATAATTATTATCAACGCATAGTTACAAAGAATCTGATTTGGACTTAATAATACCCCTGTAACAATTCCAACTGGAATAAAATTATGAACCTGAATGTTCCAAATAGAACAGCAAGAGCCGTTCTTCACAGGACATTGAGAGGTGAGTCCTCCTCCAGAAATATGACTTTTGTGGTATCTGCTCTGAGAACCCTACGACTATATGCATAGCATAGAAAACTATGCTTATAATGCACATTAGAATATGGCTGATCTCTGGATATGGAAAGATATACAAAATAGTGTTAAGTAGGGAAAAAAGAAATTATAGAACTATACAACAGGACCTTGATTTTTTTTTAAATATTATATATACACACATACATACACTTAGAACATTTTCAGACCAGTATATAAGAAACTTAGACGACCTTGAGGACTGGGCTGGGGAGCAAATGTTTTTGCTCCCCAACCAAATGCTTACCTTTCACTTTATACCCTCCTGTTCCATTTTTCTCTCCCTCCTTACCAGCAGCATCATTACCATTATAAAAAGAACCAAGTAATTTGGTTTGGCCCAAACCTTCCAGTTTGAGCTTTGCTTTTCAAACACTGCCCAGGAAAAAGCTTTATACATTTCCTCATATTTTCACTGCCAAGGCCCAAAAATTTTAGACTCCTGGACTCCCAAGCCTACCCTCCCGTTAACAAAGGTACCTAACTTTGGAAGCTTTCAGGTCACCCTCTCTGTCCCTCATTTCGAGTCACAGTGTTTTTTTCCATGTGCACTCTGTAGGTGTCCTCATCCAGCCCCATGGTTCTCAGATATTGTCTGAACACTGACTCCCAAATTTCTACATCCAGCCTAGACTCCCTCCCTTCCTGAACTCTGAGCCTAGGCAATGCAATCGCTTAGTTGATAGCTCCATTTGGGTATCAGGTAGGTATCTAGAATTTAACACACCTAAAGCTGAACTCATTTTTCCTCAGTAAACTTGCTCTACCCACAGGCCTCCAAATCTTAGCTGATGGCACTTCCAGGTTTCTAATCACTCAAGTCCACAACCTCTGAGTAAAAGAATGCCTGTCTGACCTACATTGGCAGTTTTCTAAAAATAAAGGTGTTTCTAGGTACTAAGATCAAAGATATCATATGATCGTTAAAATGTTTTCTGAAATATGTTTGAAGTTAACTCAATTTAAGTGGAGGATTTAGGTTTTGACATTTTAATTTCTTTTGAACATAAGTCATTTTTTGCAAGCTAGAAACAGAATCAAAATAAGGCAGTCTAGTCAGTCCTCTAGGATCCAGGCCAAGTCTTGAGATCTTCAGCAGAATGACGTCATATGAGGCACTAACAACGGGGTTATAGAGTCTCAATAACAACTACTTATCTACACTTTTCCTTAGGAAGTAGCCAAAAGTCTGATCCTTAAAGGCATGATATACAGAACATCTTGACTCAAATTGCATACTGGCCAACCTACTGTGAACCAGATCAGAGCTGGTCTAGGACTGGTGAACAGAGAAAGTGCTTGTATTTTGAAAACTTGCTCTAAGGTTTAAAAAATTCCTGGTTGCTATTAATAAGAAAGCAAGTAAAAAATATTGCAGATGCACCAATATTTGATTTTGCCAAGGTCTTCCACTAGAACAAGAAGAGATGAGTAAAGGGGATACGATACTTTCAAAATAACTTAGTAATAAGAAACTGACATACTGCATTTTTCCATTTGCCGCAAGAACAAACTGACAACAAAGACTATTTAAAAGTAACACTCAACTCTAAAAAAGGTGATGGCAACACCGCCCACTACAGAATAACCTCCCACTTTTCTATACAATTAACACTGCTATTTTTCCATGATACAGGTTCAGGTGGAAAAACTTGTCAGGAGCTTTAGCTAGAGCCAGGAAATGAGAAACAGAACATGTTCTAATTAGCTAATTGTGAGCTGAGTTAACATCTTTAGGATGGATCCATAAAACCTGGCCATTGTTTTGTTAAACATCTGCACACTGCAGAATTCCTTAGCCCTTAGCCATAGTTTCTGCTCAAGGTCTTAAAGCTGGGCTCAGTCCCATCTGATTCTTCTCAGGGCTGAGGTGGGTGCTAGTCATCAAAGTCTGGAATGTCATCGTAGGAGTAACCCCGGTAGCCTTTGGATGCATAGTAGGCGATGCGCAGGTGGTAAAATCCTGGCAGGAACACCAGAATGCCAATGATCAGGACAGGAACGGCCCGGTCTGCCCCCTGGTGGCAGAAGGAGGCAAACGCATTAGTACCATGCAAGTTATGAATTTTAAAATAAAGATACCAATCCATAGATAGGTATCTTACAGTCGTTTTTTTTTTTTTGGGGGGGGGGTAGCAGGGCATTTTATTTGGGTAGTACACTACCAAGTGAAAAGGTTTATCTCTTTTTCTGATTATCAATTGTAGAAAAACTGCAGAGCACTAAAATGATCTATGTTCATCCATAGATATTTTGGCTTATATTCTTCTACCCCTCCTTCACTGTTTTTAGTTGTGAACATACTCTGTGCCTTGTTTTTCTCTTATTATAATAAGCTACTGCCAAATTACTAAAAGCTCTTCACCGAGGGTAGGGATGTGGGAGAAATGGGTGAAGTGCTCAAAGGGTTCAAAATTCCAGTTATAAAATAACTAAGTCTTGGAGCTGTAATGTATAGCATGGTGATATAGATCTTAAAAGTTCTCATCACATAAAAGAATGTATAACTATGTGTGTTGATGGATGTTAACTAGATTTACTGAGGTGATGATTTCAAAATATGTACGAATAGTGAATCATGTTGAACACCTGAAACTAGTATGTCAATTATGTTTATAACATTCCACTGTTAATGAATGTACCACAATTTTACTTTACCATCACTTACCCCCACCTTGACTGTTGGATACTTTGGTTGTCTCTCGCTTTTTGTGACTATACAGGATACCAAAATAAATTATAGTGTTTTTATTGGTTATTCAGATTATTTCCTTAGTGTATATTCCCATGAGCCAATTCATAGCTCCAAGAGGGAGGAATGGGGGTTAATCTCTTTATCAGTAGGTCTTCAGCTTTTAGGGGAATTCCATGAAGGCAGGGACTTTGTTCATCCTCGCATTCCCGGCCATGCCCAACATATAACAGAGGCTCAATAAAAGTGCTGCATGAATGGATTCACCTTTACAAAACTGCTCTTAGTTTTTCAGGTGCAGTTTTAAATGTTTACACAGTTAAATTTATCCTTCTTTTCCTCTGTGATTTTTCCCACTGTTTTTAAGCTTAGGAAGATTTCCCTCATCCAAAGATTTAAACCCAATTTAAAAATCTCCTTCTCCTTTGTCTCTTAGATGGGGTGGAAGGGGATTGGCATGCTCTATAGGCCTTCCCAGGCACTAGAAAAGGCCGAGACCCAGGATGTCCCTGGCCAAGGGCAGGTGCAAAGGTGATAACTGTCATGACAACCTGCACATATCCTCTACTCTGGAAGCTGTTAGAATCCGACAAGCATGCAGATGGACTGCCCTTGCCTGATGAGCTTGATGAGCATCCCTTGATTTCCAAATCACAGGACTGAAAGACCAACTGCCTCTTTCCACCTCCACCAGCCTCTGGCTGCACAGCCAGGTCCTACCAGAGCTTGGCTCAGGGCCCATGCTGCCTCTAGCTCCCTGATGGGCTAGAGGTAACTTGTGTCTTCTAGCCCCTTAAGAAGCACAAGTATTTTAAGGAATGAACTGGTCCCTGTATCCTGTATCAGTTATGATTCCAAGAAAAGCAAATATAACTTTCAGCTGCATTAAAAGCATCATGTATTTTTAAAAAAACAAACTCCTTTTAACAGGACTATTTACACAATGTATACTGAGAGATTATCTAATCGATATAATTTTGGCTGCTTCATTCACAGAAATAGAAGTATTTACCTCATATGGATATAGTGAAAACTAAATTAGGTAATACATATAAAGCAAGTGGGTCCAGCTGGCACACAATGACTCAATAAATATGAGCTTAAACTTAAGGAAAGACTTTGAAGATGCTCCCTCAGGCCAAAGATGAACTAGTTGAACATCAAAAAGACTACTACAACTCTTATAATTGGACATACTTGGTGCTATTTCTGTTATATTATTTTACATTTTCTACTCTTCTGGTTCTTTATCTTTTGCAGGATTTTGACTATATATCCCTAATGCGATACATCCTAAGGATTCAAAGAATTGCAAAGAAAACTTACAATGCATTCATTCAGCCTTGCTATACTTAGCATTAATACTGTCACCATTATTGTGAAGTTATATGCATAATACAGAATAAGGCAAGTAATAATGCCAAATCATTAGGATACACATATAAAATCAAATAAATTAGGCTCAAATTCTAATCTTAAATTTGCATTGGAAATATGTGTATATCTATATAATATCTATATATATTCTTTTCTCTTGTTTTCTAAAAGATATCTATATCCCGATTCTGTCACTGAAAAGGCCTAGCAACGATCACCATTAATGCCCAGTTTCTGATCTCTAAAGCAACTTCCTATAAGGAAACCAGGGCTCCTTAGAGATATGGCTATTTACAAATTGGGGGGCAGGAAATGTGTAACTGGGATAACATGCTGCACCAGAAAACAAGAAAACTATCAAAGGTTTCCTGGGTTAGATTTAAAAAACACAGACTTAAGTTGAAGGGGCTCCTTTTCACCAAATTTGGGTGAAATTTATACATTAAAAAGAATAAACACTGCAATTCATTGAAAAACATACATGTAAGAAATGATGAGTTAATAATGATACTAATAATTCTTTGGTCACCTGTTGAGGTTGTTAGGTGTACTGTTATAAAAGTTAATAAAGAGAAATAATCAAACATGTTTTCTACCTTCATCATACATGCTGTATTTCAGGACAACCAAATAACAGATTTGAGAAAGCCCTTTACAGAAGAATTTCAGCTGATAAATGCAGGAAGTGATAAAATTAGATTATTAGGTGCAAAGGGTGATGGGGAAGTTTATAACAAAATGGCCTTAAGATATCTGAACTAAGTGATCAAACTTAATATCAACTAAAAATGAGGAAAACTATTATGTGCCTCTTAATGTAATACTATAGCAATGTTCTCAAAACGTGGTCCTTGGACCACCAGCATCATGTGCAAACTTGTTAGAAATCAAATTCTCATGCCTCACCCTAGAACTACAGAATCGGAATCTCTGGGAGTAGGACCAAGGAATATCTGTGTTAACAAGTCTGACAGGTAATTCTGACTGACATTCAAGTTTGAGAACCAATGTGTGATATTAAATATATAGCAACTCTTATGAAATATTCTAAAACAAAACTAAACTAAATCCAAATTTAAGCAAGTCCCTAAATCTAACAGTTTACAAGAAATATGAGGAATAGAACAAGGAAAATAATATTGAGACAGTACCTCTAGCTTTATATAAAAACTGTTAGAGAGCATACCGAAGATGCACATTTAAGAATTTATCAGCAAAATTTATCCTGGCATTTTGCTTTAATACACAGGAAAAAGGTTGGGAATATATGTGAAACAAAATGCTTATAACTATTGATACGGGGTGGTGGAGACGCAGGGGTTCATTATATTACTCCATCTATTTCTGTTTTGTTCAAAATGTGAAAAGATCCCAAACAAAACAAAACCTATTAGTGATTTTCTTAACATCTTTACCCTTAACTATAAAGCAGTTTTATAAACCACACAAAGTGATATTTTTTGCATATGGATCTCACTTCCACTCTTAATTTTTACAATATCATTCATTAATAAACTCCTTACTATACCCCTGGGATTTATAGTGCACGCTACAATGAAAGTTAACCAAAGGCACAGTCTTGAAGTTGGGTGTTCAAATTCAGACTGCACCTCAAGTATCAGGTAGCCATATAAGAGTTTTAAATAGTTAAGAACCTAAGGCAAATTAGATATACTTCTTAAAAGCCATGTGTAGCTATTTTATTGTGACAGTGCTACTACTGCCAACTCCAATGATAACACTACAGTTTTAGTTCTTGGCTATGTTCCTTCTGCATCTCTTGGCCTGGTGTGTTGAAGAATGGAAATGAATTATGATCAATAGTAGTTCAGAACAACTTAGATCCTATGTTTATGAATCTGTATATAGCCCAAGAACCATCAAACACTTTAGATTCCTAAGGTTTCATTTTGAAGCTCAATAGAAACTACAACCGAACTCAATATAAGAATCTGATTCATGAGCCAAAAGTCCTGGCTTGGTCAGTAGCCCAGACCTTCACAAGCTTCACTGCTTCTCCCCAAACACTAACTAGTATATCTGCGGTACTACAAAGCTACAATAACAACATTCTACTTCAGTTACTGCCTTTGTCAGTCAGAAGTCTTGGATGCCCGGTTCAGCTTTGCTGTTCCAAATAACAAATTGCTCGACATCTCAGAGGGAAAATTTGCTGACCTGTTACCACCTACCTCAGAAGAACTGTGGGAGAAGTTCGTTGTTCAAAGGAAGAAAACATGTTTTGTCATCAGAGAACAAAATCTTTAAAAAACAAAACAAAACAAAACCCTTTCTTCTTTGTGCTGGAATCTGCTGTACAAGATATGAATATAAAACAATTTAAAGACCTCATGGCACACTGCCATGAACCCTTCAGCTTACCCCTTTGCTGATGTAGCCCGCAAGCAGGAGGGAGCCTATGATAATGAGAAAGGCGCCAATCAAAAACAGCACTGTAGCAAGTGCAATGGCCTTATAGGGGATCTTAGGAGGGCTTTTCTTAAACTGGAAGAGAAACAAACAAAAAAAGACAAGGAAGAACATTATGAAAATACCAGGGTTCAAACACTTTAAAGCAGAGAGAACAATCAGAACCAATATGGAAACTTTGTGTGTCTTGAAGTAATTCCTACCCAGTGCAGCTCTGGGAGAGAAGGGAAAGGGACAATAACTAGATGAAGCTCTAGTTATTGTTCTACCAGTCACTCAAAGGAGTCCCAGCAGAATGTTATTCTTTCTAACTCTAGTCTCATTCCACAGACTGTAAGAAACTACTTTCTTACAAAAACAAAAGACACTTTATGGTCATTCATTGATTAAACATATATTTATTATGTGTCTGGCATTTGGAAGATTGTACTAACCTACGGGGATGTTCAAGAGTGAACATCATGTTCTGGAGAAGTAAAGAAAGTAAGTGATTTCTGGCTTTCAAAGTTAAATTAGTATATAGTCAAAGGTTTTAAAACAGCTTCTCCTAAAGCATTAGTTATCTATTCCACAGAGCAAGTAATCTACCTTATTAACAAGTTCAATTCAAGGTTATGATTCAGAGACAAACTTTCTAAGACTTGGCTTATGGTTTTATCTGACCTAACTGGCTGGAAGCTTCCCAAATGTACTTGGAAAAAAATCTCTCTCTTTCAAGTAAGGGTCCAAAGAGTATAAAGAACAATTGTTTTGTTTATAATTAAAAGGATAGCTTCCTGAGACTTCCTCCCTGATCCCTGGTTCCACCTAAAATATTCTATTCTAAGAAGTGAGCAAAAGGAGATGCTATGCCATTAAGCATTTTACAAAAAAAGGGTAGGATACAAACTTAATATTCTGTTTTACTTACTGTTTGCCACAAACAATACCTTTAATAAATTGGATCTCAGGACATCAGGAAAGAAGGAAGATTTCCACAAGCTGTTGGCTTTAGCAGTTACTTTCTCCCTTAAAAGATGAACTGGCTTTGACTAAAGTGTAAACCAATGAGGCAGTCCTTAAAAAAATTCTACTTAACAAAACACAACCTGATTATTTTCTAGATAAACTAAATAAAATTTGCAATTACTGGGCTATGGCATCATAACTAAAAATTCTTACAAATGGACAATAATTATATTGATTTGAAACTGCTCCGCCAAGGTCCCTCCTTCTGCAGGATATAGCTGATATAGCTCAGAGCTAAGTTTCTTTCTTGCTGCTCCCGCTAATCCCCAGGGATAGTTAGCAAAACTTCCACCTGGAAGGTCTTCCTGCTGACTCAACAGAAACAGCCAGCCAGTCTCATAAGCTCTCTTCTGCAATTACCTGAAGGTCAATGTAGCCATCGTCTGTGCTGGAAAGCCTTGAGTATTTCACTTTGCTACTAGGGATTCCAGTAGCCAGGTTGGTACGAGATGGCATCATAACACACTGACACAGCTACAGTCTGAAAACAAAAAAAATCATTATTGTCTGCAAGCAACAATGATGTTTTATAACCAATGAATTCAGGCCTCTCAGATTCTGCGTATTAGGGTTCTGGGCTGTGATGACACACTAGAACCTGGCAATATAGGCTCCGCTGCTCTTAGAACCTGATATTCTTTTGACAAAGTGAAAATTCTCTCATTAGATATCTACTCTGGTTTGTCCTGATAGAATGAGAGTCAAGACATTGGCCAAGAACCAGAACTCTTGTTTACCTTGCCACCAACGTTCTCCTGCCTCCTAATTTTTCCAAAGTCACAAAGGGTGGAAGAGTGGTGACTTAAATCCAAATCCATTGGACACCAAAGTCCACATTTTCAACCATCTGCTATAGTATCATTTGTCTCCAGTTCCTGCTTCAGAAAAAAGCAAGAGGAGCTTATACTGAAGTGATTCTCTTATTTGCCAGAGGGAGGAGAGGATGGAAACATAATACACACACATGAACAATTTGCCTATTTCCCTCTGATGGACGTCATCCTTTTAATGCAAAGGACTTGTAAAGCTTGTTGTAAATTTGGATAAGCTACTGGCTATCAGTATAGTACCAATGTATTCTGATTTGCCTGCCTCTGCCCAGTGAAACTAGTGATTTCATTCTCCATAACTTCTACAACTACGTTTTAAAAAAAATCATTGTTATTGTGTCACTAGTTTGATAAAGAACAATGACATTTAAGTTGAAAAACATTTGTGCATTTTTCCTCCATAAAATCAGTTATATAAATAAATCTATTTTACCTGTGAAGGTATTTCATTTCTAAAAGTGCAACATCTTTTAAAAGAAAAAACTGAGTATTTCAATAAGGGCAACATAAAAAAACACACACTGCCCTTCTGGTATGACATTTTACAAATAATCATCATGATAATAACAGCAATTAATAATTACCTAGTGTTGGTTAGGTGCCAGGTGCTTTATATGTACTTAATCCTGAATATTAATCCGCTGTTTTAAGTGGCCTACATTCAACCTAGAAATAATTAGCATCATAAATGAACTGGTGCTAAATGCTCATACCCCTTTTTAGTAATTACATACTGGTGAAGAAATCAAGTATTGAAAAAAGGTATGCTAACTCA
Organism: Eonycteris spelaea; assembly: GCA_003508835.1. Lineage (NCBI taxonomy): Eukaryota > Metazoa > Chordata > Mammalia > Chiroptera > Pteropodidae > Eonycteris > Eonycteris spelaea. Next base: position 2,358,151 of record PUFA01000110.1, read on the forward strand.
TGCTTTCCTGAAAAATGTTAAAGAATAAAGTTCAACCAAGTAAATCTGAAGCTCTAATTGGCTTTATTATTCAATTCAGGAATCAGGCAGCATCCCATCAAGCAACTGAAAGGGAGCTGTGATGAGTTGTACAAAAAAAGGTTTTTGTAGGCAGAAAAGTGGGTTGAAACTACAATAAGGTTAGTTATTAGGTTTTGGCCTGGTGACACGGCTTAGCAAAAAGTGACTGCATTTTGGCCTTTTTTCTTTTTTTTAACAAAGGTTTGGATCAAACTGCCTCAAATACTAAGTTTTTAAGTGTTGCGATCCCGATTAGGTGATAATCTAACTTTAATTCTATGAAACTTAAGGTCCAAACTACCTATATGTGGGGGTTTTGAGGGCATTTAATCACCTCTAATTTATATTAGTCTTTAAGTTTACGTACTCTGCCATTAACTATTCATACACTCATATCAAAATATAAAAAGCGCAGAGTATGAGGGAGAGGGAAAGGCAAATGCTTATCGGTGGTAGCGTAAAAATTCTAAGAGGGAAAAGGAAAAACGTAAACCGATGTTTTCAAAGTACCAGTCCAAGTTCCCAACAGGCTCCACCCAACCTCCAAATTCCCTCAGCACCTGAATAATGCAAGAACTTAAAAAGCATCAGCATCACTTAGCGCAGTAGCTCAGTGCCTGGGACTAAGCGCCTGCACACACACTACTTTCCAGTCTCCAGACCTCACCAGGAAGAGAAATAAGAACCGAGGCGAATTTAGACGGAAAACAAACAAAACCAATTTCTGGAAAGAGGCCAGCCGAGGCGGGCGAACGCTGCACACGGAGGACTCGGGGTTGATTTTGGCGAGGAGTGCCGTCTCCGCCACGCCGAGTGTGAAGGGGCGCTTCTGCTCCAGTCCCGTCATACGCACGCCTTACCGGAGGGCCGCGCCAGGTTGCCTGCGCGCCAACAGCTCGCTCACAGTTGGCAGCAGGGACGCCCGAGCCTTCATGGTATGCGTCACCTAACTGCCGCCCCGCCCCAACCCCGCCGGAAGTGGCGTAACGGCGTGCCGGAAACCGGCGCTCCGGAAGTGGCGTCGCCCGGAGCGACGTTTTCTCATCCGGCTCTCTCGAAATGTCCCATTTCAGCCCTGTGGTAGCGTGGGCGGCCTCCGACAAAAATCTGGGACCTCGGGAGGCGCTGATGGAGTTATGCCCGTAAGGTTTACAGAGGCGGCGGAGCCGGGCTTGCTGCCAGCCACCTCTGCAGGGGCGGGACTCAAGCGTGCTCGCCCGTCTGGGTCAGTCAGGCTCAGGGCGAGCGGCTACATGTCTTTCCTTGACCCTTCAGGCAACGTAGGGAGCTTAGTGGTACACCATGGAGGCGGAAGCCAAGCTCGTGGGAGCTTCCTGAAGACGGGAGCTGCCGAGTCTACTGCCCAGCGCAACCAGCCTCCCACGGAGGCTTGCCAAGGTCTACGATCCCACTACTACTCTTGAGTAACCCCACATTGTTGTGCTTGTTTCTCGTCATCGGGCCTTGCCGACGTAAGAGGCCCGCCCACAATGGACATTTTGCCACACGTGAAGCCTTTTAAAATGTCAGCTTTATTAAGGTAATTTACATACGGGAAAGTACAATTGGAAGAGTTTTGACAAATGCATAGTCTTGAAACCATCACCAGCCTTGATAAAATATTTTCATCACCTCCCAAAATTCCATCAGGCCCCATTTGCTGCCAATCTCCTCCCCGTCTCAGCCCCAGGGACACAGAAGGTAATCAATGGATAGTGAGTGCTAAAGTCAACTAGAATTCAGTCCAGATACATTTAATCCACCAAATAAAATACACTGGGGGAAAAAAAAACATTGTAATAAGGCAATTCTCAGTGTGTAGTTTGTGACCTTGTAGCACAATTACTGGGAACGTTTAAACATGTTTCACAAATGCTGGGCCTTTTCACTTTCTTGGTTGAATTCAACATCCATGGAATGAATAAGTTCCATATTTATCCTTTAAGAGAGTAAGTCCCAAATAAAGCTAATTATACTAGAGAAAATATTTTTGCACAAACATAGCCCTTGAACCCTATCACAGATATAAAACTTACAAGATTCTTGTAAAATATTTCCTAAAGAAACACCATCCTATAATAATGCGTCTGACAAAGCCCACACAACTTTGAGTACATTAACCTTCTTCTGAAAGTGTTAGTTTTTGCTAACAAAAATGACATATAGGATTAGTTCTACTCTCCCCTGGTTCAATTCTTGAGCTCGTTAGAATACCAAATTAAATTTGGCATCCCCCAAAATATCGTCACCTACTGTATTTGGAGTACTTATAGTTATATCTAACGTATTTATATCGGCTGCTCTAGACTAAAAAAATAAACATATTTTACACAAAAGGTAGCATTAGCTGAGAATTCCCTAGGATACTTGCAATAAGTCAAGGTCCAAAAAGGCACTGTCCTGTGATGTTTGAAATGCAAATAACTTTATTTAAATTGAAAACAATTCTTAAAACTGCATTAATGGTCTCTAAAAAATCCTAAGGAGTATTTCGAGATAAGGCAGAAGTAGTTCTAGATTAACAAGATCAGATTTGACTTGGAATTTTACCTTTAAACAAATCATAGAGAATGGACAAAAATATAGATTATTTACAGAAAACATTATCTACATGTGTATTCAGAGGTACACTTTTGGTGACAAAAAGACTTAAGGACATGCTGGAATCTGTGAAGCAGTTCTCAAAGAGCTTAGTTTTATTTTCTTGAATTTTAAGAGTGCCTAAGATCCTTCTTCATCCTCGATCTTGGGAGCCAGATAGTACTTTAAATGTCCCATATCAGCAATTTTATACTCTACAACTGAAAGACAGGAACATAGTTATTGAGAAGTACCGCATATACTACCTACAAAACAATATTCAATAAATTTATTATCTTACCAAGGGGAACATCTGCAGACATACTGAGTGTTACTGTAGGAGAGAGTGGAGTAGCTTTTGTAAAGAAGTTCAGATATCTCAGTGCAAAAGTTAGCTGAACTGGCTCATTCATCTCGATGGTAACCTAAAGGAGGAAACAAAAGATTCAGAAAATTGAAAAACATCATGAAAAGTTGCAACCCATTAGTTTATAATATCAATTAGAAAAAACCTTTTATTTTGGGGGAGGTTGCTATGAAACTAATTTTAAAGACAGGTTAATAAAGCAAAAGAAGCAGGTACTTAGCCAGCCCTTCCCTGTATGAACTGAATCTCAGGTAATCAAGTTATGTGATGAGAGCTTCTCTTTAAAGGAATATTTCTAATAAACAGCTAATAAATGAAGGAATGAAATATGTTAATATATTAGAACTCTGTAAACCCTAATGACTTAATGAATCTAATAATTGTCTGCTAATATTACAAAAAGGCATCCAGACACCTCATGAGTCCTACTAAAGGTACACACCACCATCTATTAAGTATTCTTGTTCTCCCATTCCACAATAGATATCCTGAATATCATCAAGCATATAGAGCTATAGCTACTAGTTTATAGGAAATACAGGGTAGAGGAACATATTGACATAAGGGATGCAAATGGCAAATTCTACATTCTGGGAAACTCGGTGACAACTAAATGACCTCGTTTCTTCAACAAATGAAATTATAATGGAGGGGGAAAAAGAAATTGAAAAGAGAACCAATGAACTGAAAGAAATTTAAGGGGCATATCAATCAACTACAATGCAATGTATAACCTTCTTAAAATTTTAATTCAAACTGTTCTGAAATGACCTAGGAAAGAAGAACACTAAAAAATTCCTTAATATTGAATAATTTTCTTAGATGTGGTAAAAGATTAATGTTCATGAGATTTTTAAAAAATCAACATTGGCAAGGAAGTGAAATGTAACTTAGGACAGATAAAATTCATAATTACCCCCTAGGTTTTTGTTATTAATATAATTTTCTTAATGTATCTAGAGAATTTTACTTTCATTTAAACTGAGGAATTGACTTACCCATGCAAGGGACAAGAAAATAAAACCAAATATTTACTATAAACTTACAATATGCTAGAGACTATGTGAAGCACTTTGAATGTTGCCATATTTAAATCCTAATAATCCTGTGAGGTTAAGCCCTTAAGCTGTCCTTGTTTTACAGTGTTCACAGGCTAACAAGTTTTATTTCAGTTTAATTACCAAATATTAGTTTATACATACTCTAAGGATTTGAAAAAACAATGAAGGAAAACATTAATTTAAGGATATTTAGGAATTAGAGTGTTATTTTTTTTGGTTAAATGAAGGTTCTCTAGGTCCCCCTTTGGGCCTACTACATAGAAAAGTTAATGTGAGGATTATAGAAGAGCTCACAACAGCTAGATTTTTACCCCTAACTAGATTCCTTCTGTTGAGTTGCCGTCCTATGCTCAACTATTTGATAAAAGCAGAGTAAACACCTCCAGAAAGCCAATAGCTTGAGTTTGATACAAACTCATTGGTTCCATGGTTTATAAAGGAAACACTGACTCTGCATTCCCTTTTCACAAATTATAAATTAGATGGCAGATTTCAATAATATCTTTCACATCTCACAAATTACTTAGAAATAAAATTTTGTCTATTTTTCTTTAGTCTTTTCTTTTAGCAATTACCTTGCTATAGATTGAATGTTTGTGTTGTCACCCCCCCCCCAATTCCTATTAAAACCAAACCAATGTGATGGCAGTTGGAGATAAGACCTTTGGGAAGTGCTTTAGAGTCATGAGAGTAGAGCCTGCACAAATAGGATAAGTGTCCTTATAAAAGAGATCCCAGAGAGTTCCCTTGCCCCAGGTGAGAAGACTGCAGTCTAAGAAACAGGAAGCAGGTCCTTACTAAGCAAAGAATCTGCCAATTTCCCAGCCTCCAGAACTGTGAGATAAAGTTCCATTGCTTGTAACCACTAGTCTATAGTATTTTGTTATAGCAGCCCAAACAGACTAAGACACAACCTAATATTAAGCAGCGTTACAATTCTCTTCAATATATTTTATCTACTTAAGGATTACTTACAGCTTCTTCTTCCTTATCGACATTACTTGTTTGCGACAACTTAATATTTCCATTTCCAAGTTCTCCACTTGCAGAAAATTTCACTCCATCCTTTGCACAGGAAATTACAACAGCATCTCCAATATGACTGAGATCTCGGCATATACGTGCAAATTCACCAGAAGGCATCTTTACTACACAGCTATACTCTTGTTCCTATGAAACAAAAAAAATTTAAAGGTCTATTGCTGGAAATGAAAGATTTGGCACACTCACTTTCTGAAGAATCAGCATCTAAACAAGGACTCAGAATTTAAGACTTTTGATCACTTTGAAATATCTCTCATTATGATTTTTTAACACTTCCACCACTCAAAAAGTGCAGATATAAAACAAGTATAATAATCACACTAAGAAAACAAATTACACCTTAAATTAAACCTTTAACAGTAAATGCACTCCAGTGAACTAGAGCCTCCCCTAATCACCGTCCAGGGCTAAAAAAGAGGCCATTAGAATATGGCACAGGGACGATGATGGTGCAAGAAGGCCTACCTGATTTCCAAAACAAGAAGATATATAGGCGTTTTAGATATTCCAACACTTCCTCTCTCCTTTAATGTTGACAAATCTAATCTTAATAAATTCCTGCTACCATATCTTTAAAATCTACTCTAAAACTCTACTTTGCAACATATAACTATTAGGAAGTATGCTTTAAATTATATTAACATAGCTATGTAATTATCATGTACAGTACACCCAAACAGAAACTGATACTCACTGGAATTCCAAGTTGTTCAACATCTAAATCCATTAACTTCATTTCATAGTCTGAAACCTTTTCTTGATCTACCAAAAGGAAACAAATATTGAAGAAAAGCATATAAGTTTATAACTACAATGTAAATTTTAGAAGCATCGCAAACATTATCTTAAATTTCTCACAGCTTTGAGAAATACACTGAATTTTAATTTTCTTCTGTGTAACACAGAATATGACTTACTTGGAGCTTCAAATACTAGTGCCAAGGTGTCCGCATTATCTTCAGCCCTTAGTGTAATGATGTCTTCGTTGCCAGCACACTTTAGAATTTTGGACATGCTAGACAGAGAAGACACAGGGTTTAAAACAGACACCATCTTCTCCAGATCATTAGATTTCTAAGCAATTAAAATAAGGAGTTACCATTTTACCCATTAGGCTGTCTGATGAATTGGCAAATTAGGTAAAGGTACTACAAAAGGATGCTTAAACTAGTCCAGCCATTTTGGAATGCAATCTGACGGTATTTATAAGCTAAAAAGTTCAGCCTACCAACAGTAATTTTACTTCTGGACATAAATAAAAGAGCAGTATTTTCTAAATTGCAAATCCATACCCCAAAGACTTGAAAACCCATATCAGAAAAGATATTTGCACAACGACGTTCACAGCAGCATTACTCATAGGACATGGAAGCGATCAAAGTGTCCTATGATAGATGACCGGCTAAAGAAGCTGTGGTACACATATACAATGGAATATTACTCAGCCATAAGAAGAGATGAAATGCTGCCATTTGTGACAACATGGATGGACCTCAAGATAATCATGCTACGCAAAATAAACCAAAGTTGGAAATCACATGATATCACATATGTGGGATATAAACCTAAAAGCAACAAATGAACCCGGCAGAGACACAAGGACAATAGACTACTGGTTACCAGAGGGTAGTGGGGAGGAGGAAGGTAGACGGGTAAAGGAGTTAAAGTATGTAGTGACAGAAAGAAATCTAACTATGGGCGATGAACAGTGTAAACATATATATGCCTCACTGTTTAAGTGTACAGCTGAAACACTGAATTTTGTTAACCAATGTCACCATAAAAAATAAACTAATTTGAAAAAATAAATTGCAAATCTATCTAGTGGGTGAACAAATTATTGGGCCGTGACGACCATTAAGAACGACCTAAAGTTGAAAGCCACTGCCCTGGAGAAATTTTCCAACTCCAAGAGGGTGCTCACCGCAACCCTGTAATAAAAACTTATTGTCCCTAAGTAAGGAGGCAGAACTAGAGAACATTATAAGGCGATTAAAGTCAATCATGAATATGGTTTCTCAACCAAGGCCTCTGGCACCTAACGACTAAAGAGTTCTGGAAAAGTGCTTTCCTGACGGCGCAGCGAAGCCCGTCATTTTCCCGCCACCACCCGCTTTGTGACTTTGGCGCGGAAAAACTTGGTTCGCGCCGCAGTCAGCGCGGGCTTTCGGAACCGCGCGCTCCGCTGGGTCCCGCCCCCCAACACAGCAGGCCAATAAGAAGGCGTCGATGGCCCATACCAGCCACTGAGGGCCCTGGTCAGAGGCACTCCCGCCAAGAACCGGGTTTGGGGGTGAAGGGGCGAAGGCACGATTCCCCGCCGTCCCCGGGCTCACCTGGTGAGGTTGACGCCCATGGCCAGGTTGCGGTCGCAGCGGTATGTGTCGAAGCCCTCGGAGCGAAGGGTGAGCTGCACTAAGGAGACGTGGGACGAATCCATGCTCTGCAGGTTCACACCGCTCGAGCTGATGTCCCAGCAGGCCTCGTTGATGAGGTCCTTAAGCGCCTCCAACACCTTCTTCAGGATGGAGCCCTGGACCAGGCGCGCCTCGAACATGGTGGAGGTGTCGCAACGACGCGGCTACAGGTTAAGAGAAGGGAGAAGTAGCCGGCTTAGGCTTCACAGGATGAGAGCAAGCGAGAGATAGCAGTAAGAGCCTGAGACAGAGGAAGATGACAAGTCGCAGCGCCTGCAAACCGTTTAATATGCCGCGTATGCGAGCGCGCGTTCTCGCCGCGCCCTGTGGCAAGACGTCACCACGCTGCCCCGCCCACTGCCTGCGGAGAGACTCTAGGGCCAATCGTGTGCCTTCTCTGCGCGAAGACGCCCCTTCCCCCAGCATCCATCGGAGAAGGTGGGGACGGGGGCGGGGCAGTTACGCGGAACCTCCTGGGAGTGACAGCGGAGTAGGGCAGGACTGCATCGCTTTTTTGTCACGTTCTGGAGTCTGAGCGCTTGACATGTGTGGGCGTCAGTGAGGCCCAGGTTGAGGTTCGTGGAGCTCCAGCTTTGTGGTGCCTTCTCAACCTCTCGCTTCGAGGACAGAAAGTTTCCAGTCGTGAACGTGAAACACTACGGGGGGGGGCGGGAGGGAAGGGGAACCGCCTGTAGCTTGAAGAGAACAGCTGCTTTAAATGTGCACTACATGTGACGCGCTCCTAAAAGTCAAAGATAAAGAGGTGTATAGTTACGATTTAAAAGTTATCTCAGTTCCCCACGACCATCTCTTAACACCCGCCCCCATACAGAGCTTATATCACTCAATTGTCGTTTACAGCTTTCTAAGCTTTTTATGTAGAAAATATACATGTAAAAAAACAAAAATGGGTTCATACCGTTAATACTTCTGCAATGTAAAATTAAATAGTGTATTTAATTTTAAGCTATGTACAGGTATTCTATATCAGTACCTTTTAAGAGGGCATAACAGGCATACCTCAGAAATATTGCATCTTTGGTTCTAGACCATCGCAATATGGAAATAAAGAGAACCCTGATCTTTTTGTTGAAGGATCCTGCCTTCAATTTATAAAAAAACAAGTGTGAAACGCAATAAAGCAAAGTGCAATAAAGCGAGATGCCTAGTATCTTATGTTTGTAATTTACCCACTTCTCATAATTACAAACACCTTTGGGTACTTTGGTGCTTGTGAGATCAACTCGTAGACTGCATACTCATTAAATATTTGATTATTACTAAGTTGACTTCTAAAAAATTGCACTTTACATGCCAGCCAAGACAAAGAGCATGCTCATTGCCTCTGATTTTCCTAACTATAGATATTAGCAACCTCGATTTTAAATCTGTGCTCATTTGTGTGAAAATTCAATTTGCATATTAAAAGTTTCGGGTCGGGCATCTTTCATATATTTCTTGACCATTGCATGCTTACATTTTTCTTATTGATTAAAAGAAGCACTTTAGATATTGTTGTAATCCCTTCCCTATTATATATATTATTCCCTGATTTCTCTTTTGCTTTGATTGCAGCATTTTCCTTTAGTTGCATTTGATATCTTATGGTCTGTAGAATTCTTCAGTTTTTCTACAGTGTATCTGGGTGTGGATTTAGTTTTATTTATTGTGGGCAGGGAATTTTATGTTCCTGAATCAGAAGGCTCATGTATTTTTATCAAGTAGCATATTAACCACTATGGCTTCAAATATTACCTTTCTCTTCTCTATTCTCTCCTACTAGCATTTATTAGATGTATTTATTTCATTGAATTTAAGATACCTTCAACTGTAAGATGCACCATTATTTTATGTAGCACAAGAAAGAAAATAAAATGTCAAACTATCATACACGCTTAGAATGTTTTGTGTTTATTGAAGAACTTTTAGACTTTTTAAAACATTTGTATTATATGTCTCTTGTGCATATATTAAAATATGTATACAAACAAAATTAATGAGTTAAGGCATTCCTAATATTTCTCCCATTGAGTCCCCCCCCCTCAGTTGCCTAACGCTGTTATCCCATATTTCATATTCTGTTGTCCAGGGTGCTGATGATGAGTGCTACTCTATTGTCTCTGGAATTTCTTCCAAGTTTCTGCCACACATTTGTAAATTTTTATTTAAAAATTTGTAATTCAATTTATTTAAATAATAATAAAAAAGAGTACATCCATTTCCCCCTTCCTTGCCTCTAGCGATCATGAATCTCTTCTCTGTATGAGCTTTTTTTTTTTGGAGGGGATGTTGTTCTACATATGAGAAAGATCATACACTATCTTTTTCTCTCTGACTTATTTTACTTAGCATAATACCGTCAAGGTCTATCTATGTTGTCACAAATGGCCGGATTTCATTCTTTTTATGACTAAATAATATTCCATTGTACACATATACCCCTTCTTTATCCATTCACTCATCAGTGGACCCTTAGGTTGTATTCTTCCGCTCTTGTAAATAATGCTGCAATGAATGTGGGTGCTCACATCATTTCAAGTTAATGTTGTTGTTGTTGTTGTTTGATAAATACCCAGAAGTAGAATTTCTCAATCATCATAGTTCTATTTTTAAGTTTTTTTGAGGAACCTCCATTCTGTTTCCTATAGTGGCTGCACCAATTTACATTTCCATCAACAGTGCACAAGGGCACCCTTTTCTCTATATTCTCACCAACACATATTTCTTGTCTTTTTGATAATAGTCATTCTAAAAGACGTGAGATGTGAGGTGATATCTCGCTTGACTTTGATTTGCATTTCCCTGATGATTAATGATGTTGAGCATCTGTTGGTCAACTGTATGTTCTCATTGGAAAAAATGTCTATTCAGATTTGCTGCCCATTTTAATTGGGGTTTTTTTTGCTATTGAGTTGTCTGAGTTTATATATTTTGGATATTAGTCCCTGTCAGATATATGTTTGGTAATTAGTGTCTCCCATTCAGGAGGTTACCTTTTCATTTTGTTGATGGTTTTGCATTTGTAAATTTTGAATCCAGCACTTTCTTGCTTTATGTGTGATCAACTATCCTTTTGCATATATCTTAATATCAATAGTAACAGCTTCATCTATTCCTGAGTATTTTCTTTCTTAGGTCTTTTAAGAGTCTCTGGTTCCTTTGCAAAATGTGGCATGTGTTCATTCCTCCAGGAGAGGAACATTTGCTTCACTAATAAATGTATACTCTGCTTTTCGCTTACATAATAACATTTTGGTTTAATGCCAAATCAAAGTGTAATGGATTTGAAGACATTTAAAATAGCAATTAAACTCAACCATGTGGTACTCACAAAGCACATTATCAGTTGAAATGAGAACACATAAATTTCTATGACCTGTGGTCTGGAAAGGCCTGTCCCAGTAGCATTTTACTGGAGAAGCTAGCTGTTTGGGAAGTATGAGAATTCCGGACTGAAAGAATAGCACGTTTAAAAAGGACAGCATGCTTATAAGGTGATGAGATAGTAGTTAGTTTTAGAATTCAAAGATTTTTGGGGGGAGGGGCAGGATGATTTTTTCCTCCAGTTTTATTGTGATATAATTGACATATACTAGAACTCAAAGACTTAACGTTTACCTGGAACACACTGAACAGTGGGGAGAGTTGTGCAAGGTGAGATCGCAAAGAGAGGCAGGGGTGAGATCTTAGGGACGTTGCAAGCCCTCTGTAAATGCAAAGGAAAGTTATCAAAAGGTCTTTGGCATGATCCAATTTGTATTTTAAGAGGATCACTTTTAACATCCAGTAAAGGTGCTATTCCAATCAGTAAAATAAGTAATTAAGTAAATTATGATCAAACAATTGGTTAAACTAGTCACTGAAGTTCACTGAAATAAATTTCAGATATATTGAAGAATTAAAATTCAAACAAATGTAGAACCAATAAAAAATGGCCAAGTATTTTTATAATTATCTATGAGATTTTGCTGTGGGCTTCTAAACATAAAAGGAATAAAACATAAAGGATGACTAAATAAGTTTTAAAATTTCAGTATGCTTGAGAGCACTGTGTCGGTTAGTATACTTTAGGTTTCCATGACAGAGAACCCAATTCAAACTGATTAAGAGAAAAAGGGAATTAAAGCATCATCTAAACAAAAGCCAGAGTTCCTGGTTTTCAGTGTTCAAGGCCCCATCTTAGTAAATGTATGAAAAAATGGCTAGCCATATGAATTAGCGAAGAAATATAAATTAAAGAGAGAGATATATTTTAACGTACCAAATTAATAAAAATTTTTTGGTACCCATTTATTAGGAAGGGTTTAAGGAAGTTGCCATTTCTATACATTGAAGATGGGAATATAAGTAGGTATAATTTTTCTGGTGGCAATTTGGAAATGTGTATGAAAAGTCCTAGAACTTGTTTATTCTTTGACAGAAATTCAATCTCTAGGATTGTAAATCCTAATCTAGGCTGACTAAAGAAGTAATTTGAGGTATTTACCAAGATGAGGCATGTTTAAGAATGTTTCTTATAGAAATATGAACAATTCCCCTGAAATTGGAAGGAAACTTAAGGTCTAACAATATGGGCTTTGTTAGAAAAATTATAATAAATCTGTAAGATGGAATACCATATAGACTTTCAAATACCATTCTCAAAGGACATTTAATGATAAAGAGAAAAGTCATGGTTATGAAACAGTATAAACAACAGTATTCCAATTTTTTCAAATTGTTATGCCTGGGTGTAAGTATACAGAAAATAGAAAAGACAAGAATATAAATATTAACAGTAATTATCTGTAGCTGATGATACCACAAATAATTTTAATTATTTTTTACTCTACTTTTCTGCATTTTCTACACTTTCTTTATCAACCATGTATTATTGACCACAAAATGTTAATGAATATCGGGAGAAAAATACTGTAAACTATTTTTTACAATTTCTAGCAAATTTCTTTACAAGGTGATATTATGCATTAGAGTGATTCTCAATTAGACTCACCTGGGGAGCTTAACAACAAACGCCTATTTCCTCCAGGATCCACCTTCAGAGATTCTCATGTAGTCCATCTAGGTGAGCCCTCAATTAGTATTTTTTAGAAGCTCCCCAGTTAATTCTAATGAATTATCAAGATCAAGAATTACTGTTTCAGCATGTGTGAAAAAATAGATGAATAATTGTGCTTAAAGTCACCACCCCCTCCCCCACATAGACTATTGGTTTGAAAAAGAAGACCTACAATTTGTCAGAGGGAGACTGACAGTCTAGTTTAGAGGGACTGTCTGTCTGATAATCTTATAGGTCTGTAAGTTTGTGGGAGTGCAGGATTTGCATTTTTGAAGGTGTAAGAAGTTTTCCAATTCTGCATAGCCCAGTCTCAATTACATTTTGTATATCATCTCATTAAACTAAAAAAGTTTTAGCTGAGTACACCTGTCAAACTAAGAACTGGAAAGGCAATATGAAGAACAGGATAAAGAGCAGATAAAGGCTATTTTTGCTTATTGGTGATTCTTTAAAAATTTTATTTTTTAAAGAATTGTTTATTGACAATTCTTCCCTCTAAGAGAGGAAAAACACTGTTTAGGGAACTGAAGAATTTTCTTCTCACTTGTACACATGCAATTTTTAAATATCAAGAACGGCAGAGGTGTTTTTATGATAGAATGATAATAATTATAGCAATAGCAGCCCATTTATGCTGAGCACAGTCAGTCTGCAAATTCTGGGGGACAAAGAATCTTATGCCCATTATCTCAAAATAATGAAACTAACCAAGGAGTGCAATGAAATCACTGTACACAAGATATGCCACAAGCCTGGAAGAAATGACCCTAGAGGGAATTACTAATATGAGAAAAAGAAAAATCAGGAATAAAGGAGGAGACGTAAGGTAATATAAAAGAACAAAATTCTTCTTTGGGCTGGAGGTGGGGGAAATTTTTACTTTTAATTTCTTCCTACAATCAAGGGAGAGACCCTAAAGCTGGCCTAGTTCTGTTAGCATGGCTTCCAAAGGTCTGAGCACATGATTCCTCTTCTCCACAGCATTGGCCTCAGGAATATACTTGATCTGAGCTCAGTTAGCCTGGCAGGGCTGAGTGTGATGGATGAGATGTTTGTTTGTTCAGGCTAAATTGTAGATTATCTACCCTAGTAATCATACTGTGTATTCTGAAACTCTGATCTATGTGCATTGGTTCTCCAACCTCCTTTATATTAGGCTGGGGTTGAAAAGGAATAGCTGAGCTTCTAGAAGGACTGATGTGATGTTTACTCAGATGTGACCTTTCACAATTATGTACCCTAAAGGTGAGGATCTGGATACCAACTCTTCCACTTGTCTCAGAGTATAACCTTGAGGCCCTCTCTGTGTTGATGTCCTTCTCGATCCTTTAGATAATAAATCTTGCTTAATTTACTCAATAGGTGTCTGGTCTTTAGATCCAAGAAACGACCACTGACAATCAAAATGGTGATCACAAAAGTCCTCAACAGATTGTTTTAAAATCATCATGAGCATGTTATTACTTTTATAAATAATATTTTTTAAAAAGACAAAATAAAATACAAAAGCAAAGCTTTCTTTAAATAAATTATGGCCTGAAGGAAGTGATTTCTTTCTCAAAAACAAAACAAAAACAAACCCCCAAAAGTGTTTGTATAATGTTGTTAATAAGAAACAAAACATATTCTCAATTCACTATTCCTCCACACCGATTTTACTATCACTCTAAAGCACTGTTGCAGGAATTTGGGAATATACTCTCACAGAAATCAGGGAAATACAATGCCCTTCTCAGAATTCTCACTACTTTCCCCCAAATCCACAGTTGCTTATACGAAACTGCAAACTGGAGTGTCTAAGTTTCTCTCCTTGTTAAGTCACAATATGCTTAAAGGAAAACACCTCATTTTATACTTGTCTTACATCACTTACAAAGCAGCGATTAAGAACCGCTGAAGGCAATGCTTGAGCAACATAGGTTAGTGTGGGCTTTGGTAAGAAAACAGACCTGTGTTCTAATTCTTGGTGGGTATTTTCTAGCTGTGAGAACTTGGTTAAATCATTTTCCTTCAGGAGAAAATTTAAACCTATTTAACAAGTACTTAAGTACATAGAGAATCCGGCTAAGAACAAAATAGGCAGCATTCCTTCCCAAAAAAACTTTCAACAATCCCAAAGACAGAAATTTGAAAAACCACGGAGATCTTATTTGTAAAATGAAAATCACATCCATTGCAAGCGTCGTGCAGATCAAATGAGATAAATTAAAGTGACTGCTTGGTCCAGTGCCTAGCACATAATTAACGCTCAGTAAGTACTAGAGAAAACTTGGCAAAGCGATGCAGATCGAAGTTTAGGTCTCACTTCGTTACCACGTGACGACCTCAGTTTACACAGTTGGGTTCCCCAGGCCTTTCCACTCAGGCCCAAACCAGAGTCTACCTACATGCTTGAGGGAAGACACCAGGATACGAAGGACACAAAGCGCAGAGCAGGAAGCAAAGTTCTACCCGGGCCAAAGGCTGCAGGTTGTCGCCTCTGGCCTTCACCAACCCGTTACCTTTAGGATTTAGATGCCAGCACAGAGCAACCGCGGTCAGGCTGGAGCTCCTATTGGCTATTCGTCCTCGGAAACGCGCACCTTTTCCCGCCCCCTCACATTTCTGTCTACTGCGTGCCTATCTGCTCCGCTCCGCCCCACCTTCGCTGCCCCGCCTCCCTGGCGGAAAAGTGTCATTGGTGGATCTCCAGGGCCTTGAGAGTGGCAGTGCGCATGCGCACTTGTTCAGGGGCCCCTCCGGAAAGACGCTAGCTGCCCGGGGTTGGAGGAAGGCGGTCTCGCCCCGCCTGGGTGAAAGGGCGGCTGCGGCGCTGGGTGGGGCCGAGGTCCAGGGCTGGTGGCCAGGCTGCTGTGGGGCCTGCGAGCTGCTGCAGAGCTGTGCGCTGCTCTGGCGGGGCGGGGCCGGCCGAGTGGAGTCCGCGCGCGCCCTGCTGAGCTGCCCGCTCCGGCGGCTGCGCTGCTCTCCAGCGGCGACGTCGCGCCGGAGTCTCCAGCATGAACGAGCTGAGGCTTAGGGCGGTCCGCGAGCCGGACGCACCGCCCGAGGACAAGGTAGCTGCGGCAAGAGGTGGACACGGCCAGCGGGGCGCTCCCGGGAGTTCGCGGGGGGGGGGGCGCGCAGAAGGGTCGTCTAGCTCCTTGACCCTTTGTCGCGGCCGACGCACCGGGCCTGGGCAGCGCGGAGCGTCCTCGGGTGCCGGCCCCCAAATAGTGCGCATCAGGGGTCAGCAAGTTAGGACCCCGGGGACCTGGCTCAGGGGTCCGGTTGGGAGTGATATCTCCGCGGCGCAGGAAGGAGCGCGCGGGGGTTTGCGCACGGCCTCCTGCCTCGTAGGTTGGGGGTCCCTCTCCAGGCCCGTACCTCCCAAGGCCTTCCTGGGTGTGAAGACGTCGAGACCCCTCAAAACTGTCTCTGGCAGACGACTGCTCTGAACCCGATTTAGGCTCTCCGCACCTCTCTAAAACTTGAAAAAAAATTGGGGGGGGTATCAAAACAAGGCCTTGGGACTCGTTAATTAGGAGATTTAAAACCCTTCTGGAAAGTGAAATCTGTTGGCTTTAAGCAGAGAAATCTCTTAACTCATGCAGTGAGCAAGTGTGAGAAGGTAGACTCCCAATAGATGAGCTTCTTTCCTACTTCAAGTGTGGGCACTGATGGGGTAGAGTAGGGTTAAAAAAGAGGCCATTTTGGCGGGGATGTGACTGGGTGGGGGGTAAGGGCTGAGGGGGAGTAAGTCTCCTTTCGTTGAAGTAAAATATCTGTGTAGAGAAGTTGAGGAAGGTGGATAGTGGTTATGAGTCTGAATGTTGAATGACAGCATAAGGGTTGGCAGTTCGTAGTGGTATTTCAAGCCTCGAGTTAGTGGTTAGGAGCAGTGGATTTGGTAAATTGATCTGTCAGTGATGGGTAGAATGGACTGATGGAGCTTGGACCAGAATGGAAGAGACTGGTTAACTTGGGGGTCGCTAATGTAATGGGTGACCTGCAGATGTTTTCTTTGATCCATATGTCCTTTAGAAACGAGAAGATTTCTCCTAACAGTCTGAATTTCTTGCTTATGATCTTGGATAATTGGAAGATCTGCCATCATGTTCCCACCTAATTAATTTGGAGCTGAGGAACAGCTGTTCCCACCTGTGCCTGTTGCTGCACAGTAGGCCTACAGCATCCACTTATGTAACCTGCAGGTTTTGAGGAAAGGAACATTAGGGAAATATCAGGAAGGAAGAAAACACACGATTTGGTGACAAACTGTCAACAGAGCAGTTATACTAGGAGGAATGTTTTGGGTGAGATGTAATGGGATTTTCACATTTTTTTTGTTGTTGCTATTGACAGTGGATCATTCAAGGAGAACTCTCCATATTAATTTTTAGAATATATTTTGGAGAAAGTTTAGGGCTTCGGCTCAAGTTTGAGTTGCTTGCATAGACAAGGTACTACAAAATCTCTAATCTTTCCATTAAATACCCTGGTTGGGTCTGAAAGAACCCTGTCCCCACCCTGCATATACTAGTTGGTGGGTATTCAGATGTTTGGAGTCTATGTAGCCCTGTTTAAGGGTGACAGGTCAGACTTGATGTTAATGGGACTTCTTGGGCCTAGAAGATGTGAGAAGAGGGAGAAAAAAGACAGCTAGTGAGCTAAATTTTTGAAAAACTATTTGTAATAATTAGGCATACTTATCAGTAAAAACAAAACCACACACATGAGTACATGCACGAAAAACCGTTTCTACCCTCCCCACCCAACTCCTTGGATCCGTCTCCCAGAGGAATAGTTCCAGCTGATTGTTAAATACTTTCTCATCTCTGCTTTAGGTGGGGAGGACATGAGGAGCTGTCCAACTGAAGGTGCCTTAATTTTTTACAAGTGCACTTAAACCACTTTATACAATGACAATGCCTGGGGTTGTGAGGTCCGCTAAGTGCGCGTAGCTCCTAAAACATAGTGGCTACTGTATTCTGTTAAAAGCCTGAGCCAGTCCGTTAGCCCAGAATAAGGCAATCAGCTCCTCATCCCATCACTCTGGATTTCTGAATTATGTATAGGATTTTTAATAATAAAGATATATCTTAAGAACTGTAAAATGCTTTACCTTTGGTGTATATATATATATATATAGTTGAGTTTTTAAAAATCTTGATTTATTCCATTTCATAGTTTGAACAACTTTCATGATTCTGGCTTGTTAGAATTTAAGAAAATTAGGAATAATGATTTAATAGTAGAATAATTTAGAAAACAACATCAGGTCAATTCATTAAAAGAACTGGAACAAATATGAAAGATTCTTTAAAATGTTATAGTTGCTTAACTGACAGTCACTAGTTTCAAAATAATCTGGAGAATGTGTTTATTACGAAAGTAAGAAGATATTTTGTTATATTTAGCATCCTAGAATGGAATTTTCAAAGCCAGTTGCTAATAAAGGAAATGTTTCCCTCTGGGAACTGTGCTTATAATTTTAAAGTCCCAAAGCACAGTATTGTTTCCAAACTAAGACACTTGGAATTTAAGCTTTGGGAATGACCTTTTTCCTACCCAACCATGTGTTTACAGGGTAGCTTAAGAAAGAAGAGGATGAAGCATGGGCTGGATTGTTATCTTAAAGTTTATAATTGGGTTGACATTTCAGAGGACTTTGTTTTGGAGGTTAGAGTGAAGGTTCTGGGGTTTGCTGCTGTACTTAGATGCTGGAGTGCTATTTAAATTAGAACTTTACTCTTTTCAAGGCTTCCTTTCTAGATTGATGAAACCAGTATTGGGAGGAAATGGTGATGGTATTTAGATAGGGGAGCTCAAATTTTAACTGAAGATTGGTTAAGAGCAGGGACTTAGGGTGTTATTCTGAGCATGATGTGTAGAACGACTACCGTGCAGTGCTCTCTTCCCAATAAAGTGTGCTTTCTGAAGAAAAAAAGTCAGTTGCTAGATCCATCCTGAGCCTGGGCTCTACTGCTTAAGAGCTGTGTGTAACTGAGCAAATCACTTGTATAAAAGCCTGTTTGTCCATCTCTAAAATGGGGATGATAAAATAACATGTGCATTAGAGGATAATTGTGTGAATTAAATGAGTGTTCATGTTACATAGGGAGGGCAGGAATAGTCACATTGTAATAATGTGATAGCTATTGTTTCTGGTTGAAATATGGTGTTCTAGAAAACTCTTATTAAAAACATCTTCTGTGCAAGGTCGGGCCTGCTTAGTACTTGGATGGGAGACTGACTACCTAGGAAGACCAGTTGCTGTAGGCATAAGAAAATAAATAAATAAGGGATTGTAAACTGACAAGGTCCTTGCAATCTGTGAGGTCAACCAAGGGTTGCCTTGCTTAAACAACAACAACAACAAATCTACTCTTGGAAGATGATTAAATCTTCAAGTTACAAGTGTTTGGAGTAGTCTTCCTGCTCATCACCTTTTAGGGAAAGGGTATGGACAGGACTTGGCCTTCTATGACCTATCTTTTCAGTTCATTTTCTTGGTGAATTTTTGTGCTCAGAATCACAGTCAAGCTTCAGCTGTAGAAGGAGCATCACTGTATACGATTATCTTCCCTTTGTAGCACTACCTGTAATATATTTTAGGACAGTGGTGAATAATTAAAAATGTTTTTTTTTTCTGACAGAATTTTAAAACTACTGGAATAATAAAAATCTTATTTTAAGAGCTATAATTACCTCAGGTGTAGGAGAAATGCTTTATTTCTTTCAAAAAAATTTTTTTACATTGAGAAATACTTTGGGTATTGAAAAATTAATAAGCCCTTAATTGTGTTTCTCAGACTGAAATTGGTAGAGAAGGTGAAAGATTGATTTGTCATAAACTCACCACTTTAAGTTTCTTAATTATGTTTGTCAAGCAATATAATTTTATTTTAAAAACTCAATTACTCCCCAATTTATGAGTACTTAAAATTAATTTTTTTAAAAGCGAATTTTGTTTAAAATGTTTCATTGGCACAAATTTGTGAGGTTTTTTTTATTAGAAGAATTTATATTATTTAAAAATGTTAAATTGCTCTCATCAGGTGTTAAAACTTGAAGGGATCCTAAAGATCATTATTTTATAGATGTGGATGCCATAGCTCAGATACTTGCCAAAGGTCACACAAACTGGTTAGATGCAGAATGGTTAATAGTATGTAGCTTTTGTAATTCTTGGGTTTTTTTTTCCTTCATCATGTTGCATAATGCTGCATTTAAAGGTACAGAATTAATTTACAGACTTTAAAAGCTTCGGCACTGATTGACTTTGATAGAAAAAATGCCCAAATGTCATCTCTTTCTTATGTGGCTACAAAAATTAAAAATAAAACCTTCCAAAATGCCAAATATATATATAAAAAAGTAAATTCTCAGATAGTAAATGTGGAGATTCTGAGAAAGATTTTTTAGGGGGGCGGGGGGTAGAAAAAGTTGATTCGGTTCCGTTTCCCCAGTTATTGTGTGACTGGTGATCATATATTTTGAAGTCCGTCTCTGGGAGTGGCCACTTGAGTATCCTTGACAGTATCCCAGTGAGGTGAAGGTCTCACTCTGAACTGCATGTAAGGCTCTCAGAATAAATGCTTTCTGCTTCATGACTCTTAGTATCAGAACTGTTTCTCCTAGCAATAATCAATCATTCAGTGTTCAACACACTTCCTCCTTCGGACATTCGTGGAGTCCAGTGTCTCCCTTATATGATCTCAGTTAGCTTTAAGGGACGAGGGCTAGTGTCTGTGTTCATTAGGAAAATGTCCAGGATTTTGTACCAATTTTGGCTCCAAATAATGTTTTTTCCTCCAGTAAATCTGTAGCCATAACTGCATGAGAGTCTGTCCCTGTGGTCTTTTCTCCCCCACAAATGAATATTGATTATTCACTTGTTTCTTGATCTTAGGAGAGGTGTGTTATATTATGGCTCTTTGCTTATCAGCACAGACTTGGAGTTGGACTGCTTGGTTTAAACTTGGCTCCGCCACTAATTAGCCTCAGTTATCTCATCTGAAAAATGGGACTCACAATGGGGTTGTCCTGGGGTGTTATCATGCCTTTCTACACAAACTATGCCTTAGAATGACCAAATAGTTGAGTAGGAGAAGTTTCTTTTTATAGAATAAGTGGAAAAGGACTGACAGAATATTATTATTTTCAACCCCCACTGAATTAATAGAACAAGGTAGCAGCCATCAGTGCTGCTGCCGTCACAGACAACCAGATGTCGCGTATCTCTTGATGGAAGTATACAGTACTACTGATGGAATAATCTTGTCCAAAACTCATGTCTGAGCCTGATCAGGACTCTAGTCCTAAGAACTAATTTACTGTGCTCACTTCAGCAGCACATATACTAAGAATTAATTTACAGAAAATTCAAGGAACAGAAGAGCACATTAAAACACCACTGGACAATTGACTTCATTGCTTTAGAAAATAAATGGCAAGAAGACACCCCTCTCCGGGACTTTAAAAAAAAAACAAAAGAGAGAGGAGAGTGATAGACATAGAAGATAAAACCTACAGATTAAAAGACTTAAGGCACATTAATGATTTCTGGACTTTATTTCGATCCTGGTTCAGTCAAACTGTCATAAAGACAAAAACTTGAAATTATTGGATAAATTTAGGTACTTAAAGTATTGTTAATTTTTTTAGGTGTGATAATGGTATAGTTATGTTTAAAAGTCCCTATTAAAAAAACACTGACCATAAAGGAAACACTTGATAAACTGAGCCACATTGAAATTAAGACTTTTTGTTTCTAGAACTATCAAGAAAGTGAAAAGGAAGGCCACAGGCAATGAGAAGATATTTATTAAAAATATATCCCACATAGGACTCATATCTAGAATCTATAAAGAATTCCTACAAAATGAATATACAAAAAAGACAATAGAAAAATGAGTATTTCAGGCGGTCCAAATAAATGAAAAAGTGTTCAGCATCATTAATCATCAGGGAAATCTAAATTAAAACCCACAATAAGATACCACTATACACCCACCAGAATGGCTAAAATTAAAAAGACTGAAAATACTAAGGGTTGGCAAGTGTGTGGAGCAAAGGGAACTTTCATATACTGCTTGTGGGAACATAAATTAGTATAAGTACTCTGGAAAACTAGAAATATTTATTAAAGCTAAGTATACACAAACCTTATGATCTAATAGTTCTCTTAGGTGAAATCTGTGCATACATCCACTAAAATACAAGTTCTCGAATATTGAAAGCAGTATTCTTTGAAGTAGCCTCAAACTGCAAACAACTCAATTATGAATAATGCTGCTCTGGACATGGGTGTACAAATATGTGTTAGGGTTTCTGCTTTCAGTTATTTTGGGCTTATACCCTCTGAAGTGGAATTGCTGGCTCACATGATAATTCTGTGTTTAATATTTTTGAGGAACCACTCGCTGTACTTGCGTATTCTCATATTTTAGAAATTTCTCAAGTTTTAATTTCTAATGGCAAGCATCGATAGATAGTAATTAAGAGTGTAAAGTAGTCCTGAGGGAAAAAAATTCAAGAGCTGCTGCTTTAATGAACTGCATTTCTTACCAAGGAAGAGCGGGGTTGAAGCAGTCATTGGTAATGGGTGTGGACACGGTGGGTGATGAGTAGGCTGACCTCTTTTGCTCTTTCTTTTAAATTATTTTTTTAACTTTTTAAAAATTAAGTTTATTGGGGTAACATTGGTTAATACAATTATATAATTTTCAGGTGTGCATTATAATTTCACATCTGTATATTCTATTGTGTGTTTACTATCCAAAGTCCAGTTTCCTTCAGCTACCATATATTTCACCCCCTTTACTCACTTCACCCTCCCCTCTTTTGCTCTTTCTAACCCACTTTGGAGGATACGTAATGCGGTCACCCTAATTAATGATCAGGTGGATTGTCAGACTCGGTAACTGAGTCCCTTTGTTTGGTGGTGGTGGTGTAGAGCTTCCTGAACTGGCAGGCTTTCTCTTCCTATGGACCATGGAGGACCATGCTTTGGGATGAAAAAAACTGCAGCACGAAGCTCCGTTACATTCCTGGTTGTATGTATGATGCTCTAAGGGTTCAGGCTATTTTTTTAAAAAAGCTTCTCATATCTTCACAAAGTTTATGTTGCCAGCATAACTCTCAAAATACCTTTGAAGATTATACATTCCTTTTGAAATTTGACTAGTGATTTGAAATTTATTTAATGATCCTGATCATCCGTCCCCCCCACCCCCGTGTTATTTGAAATGCAACTCAGAAATTTCCCCATTGTTTAAAATGTTGAATGGATTTTTGAGATGTAAATATACATTTTCCTGTATAAACATTGACTGAAAATATATTGGAGATTGTGTGCATTCTGTGAAGTTTGTGTAATAACAATCCATGGATATCTTCCCAGAAAAACCTTAGCTCGGGAGGATTTGCAGGGTGTGCTTGCTTGATCCAGCCTTATCTTCAGGCTTGTAGAATGCATCACTTCCTCCCAAATCAGGCAGCACAGAGGCCCATCTAGTCATTAGTTATCGCATGCAGCCGAGTTCCATATCACAGTTTAATGTCATGTAGTCTCCTTTTTGGGTCTGATGACCATGCACCAGAGGATTGCCTGTCCTCCCTGCCCCCTCCAAGTACAATTATGGAAGGACAGGATAAAGTGGGTCGGGGTAAGCCAAATCAGCTTTCTGATTCAGATAAGGAAATAATGGGAGAGGAAACGCACAGCAGCGTCTTGTCTCACTTCTTTCCTAATTGTGTTGACTGTAAACAAAAAGTTGATAGATATTTCATCAGCAAAGTAGATTTTGGGGGGAAAGTTAAAAGATTGCAGTCCTGTGCTTGCATCCATGGCGAGTTACATGCAAATCCCCCAGACCAAGAAGAAAGTTTTTTAAAGAGGGAGAGAGGAAGTTAAGAGGAGGGGCTGTTATAACCATAGAGCTCTGTTATAATCATAGAGTTCTTCCTGTAGGGCTTTCTTGACCCACATAGAGTATGAGAGTTCCTTCCACAGGTCGTCCTGATGCCTGCCATAAATTTTGACATTGGGAATTTGACTGGGACCTCTGTGTACTTAAATGGGGCCTCTTGTCTGATAGGCTTCATTTTAGGTTGAGTAGGTGGGGAGCAGAACCCACTAAATCTCATCCACCATCCCATACATCAAGTCTCAGTCCAGAGCTTCTCCAGGGTTTCAGAGAGTAGAGGAGCCTGCCTGAAGTATATACTCTTGGCTGCATTTTCTCTGTTTTATTTCATCCTTCTTAGCTCTTCAGTCTACTATGTCATCCAGAAATTTGTTGAAATCTATATCCACTGATGATCCCTGTCTCCTACGAAATGGTAGGGCCATGCTTATTCTTTACTGTGCCCATTGACATTCATTTCTGTGAGATATTGAGGTCAAAATGCATGGGCTCTGCCTGCCCTCTTCAACAGGAAGTTTTGAGAGACGCAGCTGGTCTTACAACATTGGAAGCAGGTAGTTGCTACACTTTTGTTGTTTTGTCTGTGGGGAGGAGATGGGTAAAAATGGTTCCTGTTGATGGATGACATGCAAATTCTGGGCTTCTGCACTTGGCATTAAGAAGGCAGGAGTTGATGACTGATCCTGGAAAGTGCCTGTGTTTGGTTTGTTGGCTGGTGAGGAGAGGAGACAGGGTAGGAGACAATGAGAAGTCAGGTGAGTGTAGTGTGATACCAAAGCCTGAAAGAACAAATTTTTGAGAAGAAGGAAAGGGTCCGTGTCAGGTTCCACAGAGATTTCAGGTAGAATGAGGAGTAGATATGGTTTTTTTCTGTCCATGTTTTTCCCAAGTGGCCCAAAAATCATTCCATGGAAGATGAAATCTCAGAAGATGATGGGACCTAAATTTTTTGAACAGTAAACCTTTATATATAGATTTGCTATTTTGTAAATTTTGCTAAGCTCTTATATTTTTTTTTTAGCCTATGTTACCTTACAGAATAACTAGCACTCTGTACTTATAACCTATTTCTTTCAACATTACATCAAAATCTTGGGCTACTATACTGAAAAGTGTCCCCATCCTGTTTAACTGCAAGTGAATGAAAACCAAAAATGAGAGTGGCTTAAACAAAATAGAAGTATATCTCCCTCACATAAAAGAAGTCTGGAGGTCAGCATTCCAGCAACTTCAAAGTGTCAAGGATTTGGGTTCCTTCTATTTTGTTGTTCTACCATCCTGAGTATGTGACTTCTACCTCTGTGAAGGATGGCTGCTGGAATTCCAGCCATCACATCTACATTTCAGAAAGGAGAAAGAAGGCAAGGAGTAGGGAGAGGCCTGCTCTTTCCTGTAAAGACACTTCCCAGAATATGCACTCACTATTTCTGCTTACATCTCATTGGCCGGAACTCTGTCACATGTCCTTGCCTGATTGTTGGGGTAGCTAGAAAATGTCCCATATAGGTGGCCATGTGTTTGGCTAAGCATTGGGGATCCTGTTACAATGGAAGAAAAGGAAGACGGATATTGGGACAACCAGCTATTTCTGAGCACTTCCTAGTGTCTGAAGATGCCTATTAAAGACCAGCTGGAGATCTACAAAACACTGAAGAAGAAGAGCTGGAGGTAGATGAGGGCAGAGAGTAAAGGAGATCAGTCATGGTGGTTGAGGGTCTCCTCCTGTGGTGGCCGATTCATTGACAGCAAGGCAAAAAGATAAGGGGGGCTGTTTTTGCATAATTGGGGATGGGCTGGGGGTGAGCACAGGCAGCTGCCACCTCAGTTGAAGAACCCTCAAGGCACACGTCTTGAGGATCCTTTGGTATGTAGTATATAAATGTTTGGCAGACAAATAATACAAATAGCAAGTCTGTATATAAAGATTCACTGTTCAAAGAAATAATATGAAGGAAACTGCCTGTATTTCAGTAGCTCCCAAGTACATCCACTACCACTTTTATAAAAGTAGAGGAAAGCCAGGCCCTCGGCATGTCCCTCTTTATCAAATTTATATCTTTCGATCTCTATGGGACAGAGCAGTAATTGTTACCTAAAATGATGATTTTGAATTTCTACAAAATTGCATGGAAATGACCTGTCGAAGATAGCCATAAATGGCGCTGCTTTAACAAGATGACTTTGGGTAAATGTTATTGCACGTATATCTTTTTCCCACCATTGTGACAGAAATGTGTGTCACCCAGCTGTTGGGGCAGTAACTTGCTGGAGGTGGTACAGCTACTGGCAGGGCTGGCATTGAAACTCGGGTGTCCTGCTGCCTGAAGGGCCTAACGAGGACACCGTGGTTAGGTTCTTAATAGCACGACGAGGCAGTTCTCTTTGGAGAAATGAATCAGTTATTAATATATTCAGTCTTCAAAATAATAATAGTCTTCAAAATAAGAGGTCCTTGGTAGAAAAGTAACTAAAGGATAAGGTTGAGAAATAGGCCTGTCACGTTGAATGTGAAACAAGGCTCAGAAAGTCTGGCTGGCCAACTGAATTCTGATCACCTTTGCCCAGTTTTTTCCATGGACTTAACTCCAACTGCATAAATCTCTGTTCCCTTTCACTGTAGGTTTATAGTGTTCCACCCTGTTTTGTACGTGAGGGTGCTTGTAGACACCCAGGGACTCCCTTCCTTCACTGCTGACCTTTGGCTACTTTTAATAGAATCTCCCACTACAATTCAGTCTGTGCTGTTTGGGGACTGATGTTTGTTCCCTCCTATTGTTTTGATAAAGTGCCACATGAGCTTTTTTTCCCCACAAGGATGTCAGCCAAACACCCAGTTTTCTCTTGAACAGTTGCCATTTCTCTCTCTGTTCCACAGAGTTCTCTATACAGAGACTTTTCAATGTTCACATAGTGGTCTCTTGAAAAGGTTCCATTGGGGAGTAGCTATTTTGAGAACTTTTAACAAAGAACCATTTCTTCCAGAGATATCCACCCCTCCTGGGTACTTATCACCAGACAAGTGACATTTCATTGTTGCGGAGGGTCCCACTTGAGTCCTCTAGTAGCTGTGGTAGATATCTTATTTCTTAGATCTCAGGAAGAATTATCTTGATTATTGGGTTTGGTGTTCTAACACATGACTCTTAACATTTCTCATGGGTCATAAAATATCCAAAACACTAGAGTGAGCCACCATTTTTAGTGTCCGGGGGGAGGGGTCAAAAAGGGGATAGAAAACTAAGACGGTTTGAGATTTTTCAGGACCCTTTCTTTTCAGGGAATTTAGGTCCAGGATTTTCAGCCTTCATTGGCCACTAATCTCTGTTAGCTTTGATGAGTTCAATACAGGCATACCTTGGGGATATTGCGATTTGGTTCTAGACCACCGCAATAAAGTGTCATGATCTTTTTGCTGGTAGAGAGTCTTGCCTTCCATTTGTAAAAAAACACCTGTGAAGCACAATAAAGTGAAGCATAATAATAAAAAAAAGGTATTCCAGTATAGGTAATATGGTTGTGGAAGCTGACCTTGGGGGCTGGCTGGTTCTTTCTGTTGCTTTGAAGAATTTCACATTGCCTCACGTATTCATCTGTGTGACCCCAGGGCTCACTAGTTATTCTGAAATAGTTAGTACTTCCTGGGCAGGGGTTGGATAAGGGGCTTGGTGGGGCTAGACATTTGAGCTGGAGGAACAGGAATGTGCCTGGCAGGTTGGACAGAGAATGAGACAATGTCCCCAAATGCAATAGGAAGGCCTTTGAGAGTTTATGGGGAAGCCAGTAAAGGTGTCTGTTTTGTTTTTGTTTTGGGAGGCAACAAAAGTTATTCTCAGAGACTGGGTTTTCTTTGCCAGCAATTTATTTAGAACAGGTTCCCTGTGGGAATTATAATTTCACAAGCCAGAAACATATAGGCTGATTTAATAAGCAACATAAAGGAATAATATATTCCAAATGAATGAGAGATTAATCACACTATTCTTCCAGGCAAGGGGAGATGAGAGGAATAATCTAAATTTAACATGAGGTGTCCCTTTTTATACAAGTTAACATGTAGGAGAGTCAGGGTCCAGCCTAGAGCTGATTTCAAACACATTGCTGGGGAACAAAGATGCCAGTGCTGGTAAGCACGCTGATCTCTCTCACAGGTCCAGCTATGTGGTTTGTAAACCTGTCTACCAGGAGTGCCTGCCAAGACAAGCTAATGCCCAAAGGGACTTCAGAGAGTTTTAGGTTAGGAGGAGCCACCTTGCCCAAACCAAAAGTCTCAATGGTGCTCACAGACTCTCAGTATTTATAGTTTAACTATCCCGCAGCCATAGTTGCTTGCCCTGTCCTGCATCAGAAAGCTGCAGGACAGGGCAAAAAAATGGAGATACATTTTTTTTATTACTATATTTTTATTGAAGTATAGTTGGCTTACAATATTATATTATTGAAGTATTGTCATCTTACAATATTAGTTTCAAGTGTACAAGGTAGTGATTCAATGATTATATACCTTGTGATCACCACAATAAGTCCAGTAACCACCTGTCACCATGCAGTTATTACAATAATACCATGGTGTGAGGTCTATGTGGCCCTTAGACTCTGAGGCCCAGCTCCTCTGTGGAACCATCTGGACTCTGGCTTGCACCCCTATTCTCCCCACCCTTTTTCATCTCCCTTCCTTCTCCAGGCTTGTGTGGAAATCGTCCAAATCCTGGTTAGGTGCTGTCTCTTGCTCCTCAGCGGGTGTAGTCTCTGGAATCGGGCTTCTGTCTTGGATTTCTGTAGCTTCCTTGCGATTCAGTCAAGGCATGTTGAGCCATCATGGGGGTTCCTGGCAGTATGGCAACTCTGACTGTCTCAGGAGGAAGAAAGTAGGCAGATCCGAAGGCACAGCTCTTCTGATTGGTCACAAACTCCTGGACTCTGTCAGTTTTGGCTATTTGTAACACATGAGATTGTCAGGAGGCTGAGTGGTGCTAAAGACAACTGTGAAGATTAGCAACTGATTGGGCAGCGAGATCCAGGCCTCTGGATTCAGGAGGAATTTGTTGAGCTCAGTGACTAGAGTTGAGGAGCAAAAGGAAAATACTGCCATGTCAGTATTTATTTTTAGTATCAGAGTACCATGCTACATTAACATGATGTGTGCTTAATTATCCCAACATTTTGTTTAAAAGTGTTTAGACTATATGAAATTAAAAAGACAGTAAGACTAAGTGGTTCAGATGCACAAAGTTTGGCACACTACAGATGTCAAGTAAAAACTTAAATTCGTAAAAATTTAAATGCTAATCATAAAAATTACTATTCCTATATAGGTTAATTTAAATTTTATTTAAATTTTATTCAGAATTAAAACTTACCTAAATGTACTAAATAAACTACATTTACTAAATGCAAAATTAAAACACTAAAATTTAAATGCAGTACTCTTTTAAAATATGCATCAATGATGAGATTGACTTCAGCACATTTTCAACTTTTTTCTGTGCTGAAAACTATGGAGTAGAGGAACGAGGAGACATTAAACTACAGCTCATTCCTCTTATTAATCTTCATCTCCAAATCTCACCTGCCGTTTGATAACTTTGAGGAAAAAAATTTTGTGGAAGGGGAGGAGCCGAGAATGTAGTAGCCTTTTAATTGCTGTGTGCTATGGTTTTTGGTTCAAAGACAGTATTTCCTGTTTGTCTTGGTGTTCTTTAGTTTCATCACTAGTTTGGAAATTAGTTTTATCATTTCATTTCATCATTAGTTTCTTTGAACTGGAGTAAGAATTAGTCTTCAGAAAGAAGTTTTGCTTTATTGGCTGATTTTCTTTTCCTGAGGATTACGGAGAGAAAGAAAAAAGTTGTAAATGAGGAAACCTTGGTATGGTAAGTCTCAAATATAAATAGGCTAATGGGAGAGCATATTATTCAGTTTTTCATCTATAAAAAGTTAATAATGCCTAGACTCCTCCTCATTCATGCCCCCAAAACTTGCATGGTGAATTAGTTTACAACATTTCTGTGCATTGCTTCAGGCCTTTCAGGATATTTTAGACCTTGATCCCCAGGAATAAACACATTTTACACTGTGTCCCAATACAAAGTTGTGTGTATGAAAGACTTTGAAAAAAAATTCAGGAAACAGTACTTTTACTATCTGTGATACATTCAAAAGTTTTCTGTTCTGTTTGATTCTTATTCTGCTTTTTATGTAAACTTTTATCGAGGTGTAACATACAGAAAAGTGTCCATATCATAATCATAAAGTGGGATGACTTTTCGTGTAAGCACCTCTCCGGCCTGCCCCCATCAGACAGCACTTTACCGTACCTGGGAAGGCTCATTGTGATCTCTTCCAGTCAGTTCCCTCTCTCAGAGGTAGCCCCTAGCCTGACTTCTGGCACCGCATTTTATTTTTTGCTAGTTGTGATCCACTGAATTGATTTCAAGACCCAGTAGCTCTCTACCCATGGCTCAAAAACCACACAGCCTTATTTTATCTTTCTGATGCAGGACAGGGCAATTTCCCCAGGGAAACCAAGCCCTGTACTGAAAGAAGAGGTCCTTTTGGCCGAGAGCATAGAAAGACTTAAACATGCACACCAAAGTTAGAGTCAAAAAGAAAGTTTATTAGAAAGGGGTAACACTCCACAAAGTGTGGTCTCCTCATAGTGGAGAGTGAGAGGAAAGGGACCCTGAGTGTTCAGGGAATTCAGTTTATATGTCATTCTTTAGTTCCTGTGAGTTATAGTTTAAGGACTTCGTTTTACCCATTTCCTTTGTTATGGGCATATAGTGAGGAAGAATAAGAGTCCCGTGGAAAAGGTAAGGATGTAGTGGTGAAAAGCCTACTGGCAGTTCCCAGCCTTTAACCCATAGGTTCCCTATGGTTTTAGCCATAGGGAATAAATGATTTCACTTTCTGTTGGGCACCACTTAAAGACTCTTTTCCTGTTTCCTTTTCACAGTGTGGGAAATGGGTTGTTAGCAATCCTAGTAGAACTGTTCCTTTATTCTGCTGGTGTCCTCCTGGCCTGGCTGTAGGGCTGGGCTGATCAGCAAACTGTAGTCTCTGAAAGCAGCACGATTAACATTATAGTTCTCTTGCCTCCTCCCTGCATCATCCCCAATACCCTTGAGATGGTCATTGTTTCTGTTTTATAGATATAAAGGGCGAGGTCTAGAGGTGACTCGATTTTTTCTAAGATCACACAACTTGTACTGGTTTCTCCTTTTTTCATGCTTTTGAGACACTCTTCTCTCTGAGATAAAGAGTGACTTGCTTCTTTGGAAAGTCAGTTGCAGCCTTTTTTGTTTTACGTCTAGTTTTTCACTCCCTCTTACTTGTGTTTACAGGATGTTCATTATTAATGTAGCGCTAGTGAATTCCAATATTGCCATTCTGAAGTGCCGAGAATGGTTTTTGTTTGTGTTTTTGTGATTTTGTGAATATGTACATTTGCTCGTTGCTGTGAAGGATGTGTGCTTTGGAGGCTTTCATGCTATCATCCTGTGGCCGCCAACCCCTCCCCTTTGCTTCCCCAGTAAAACTCTGCAGGTGTGACAGATGGCTTGGACTGGGTGCACCGCTCCCACCCTCACTGTGCAGCAAAGTCCTGTGCCCGACTTGTATCTCTTTCCCTGCCTGTAGAAGCCCATGGATAGATTTCTTTGCATCCCATGTATCCCTCAGGCTCCAGAGTACCCACTGCAGGGCATAAGTGCTGAGCTGTCTCATCACCTCAAGCCTTTCTGGTTGCGAGGTCATTGCTCCCAGCCAGGACTCCTAGAGAGCAGTTGGGGCTGATGTCCTACAGTCTCTACCCAGAAGTCCTTGGTTGGGCACTGGGTCTGTGGACCCCTTGGGCTGTGAACTTGTGAACTGTTCGTTCTTAGCTCAGGCCTCCTTCTAAGAGCCTTGGCCTTTTGAATTCTCCGTCAATGGAGTTCCCTGGGAGAGAGGCAGTTTGGAAACACATTCAAGGCAGGTATCTGATAGCCAGTGGCCTGATGGTAAGGGAGGATTCAAAGCTGAGCACCTGAAGCATGGGATCTGTAATATTGGGGCAGACAGCCTCTTTATTCATTGGCTTCGAAGGCCTGTTTTGTACAGAGTGGCTGGCTATTGTGGTGTGCCATTTCTGCCTGCCATTTTAACCTACAGACTCAGAAGTGGAGAATTCCTTAGTTATTCCTTAACCTGTTGTCTTGCCCTTCCTCTCTTTGTGAAGAAACATTTATTGAGGACCTTCTATATGCCAAACAATGTTGTAGGTCATGGAGATGTAGCAATGAAAAGCAAAACTCCCTTCCACATTGGAGTTTTTGTTCCAGATTGGAAGATGGCCAAATGTGTAATAATTTCAGGTAACAGTGATGTTAGGAAGGAAAATAATGCAGGTGTTTCTTAATATGAAGGTAGCATCTTGACGTGTTAGCATTGGAAAGGGACTTCCAGTATGCAGTCCAGTTAGCTCAAGGGACAGATGTATTGACCCTGCTTGGAGCATTTCTCATTATTTAAGGGAAAAGAGTGGCAATGCACACAGACCTATACATTTTGTAGGGCAGGATTGAACCATTTTTGGGTTTCACTATGCCTCCTTACTCATTATTCCTACTAACAACACATTAGTTGCTCTCTGGAAATACAGCTCATTACCACCCTGGATTTTATGGATGCCCCCTAGGGGCTCCCCTCCCCTCAGTCATTTTAACCTTTGGGGAGGGCTGAAATCACAGCCCTTTTAGTCATTAGTTTCATTTGTATAACTGTAGCTCTAGGATTGCCTTCCCACACTAATGCTGGCCATCCATTATTCCAGGCTTTGTAAATAAAGGTTGATGAATTTGATTACAATTCAGTGAATTTGAAAAAATACTCTTTGAGCTTTTAACAGATTCCAGGCAAGGAGTCAAGGTAAACAAAGTTGGATAAGGCAGACTTTACATTTAAGATGTCCGAAACCTAAATTAGACGATGGGAAGTGCCCTCTTACTGTCTGGTAGTGAAATGGTTCAGAGCCAGTGTTAGGTTTTAAAAGCTGAATCTCCCACACACGTTCTTGTGTCTTTTCTGTAGAGCTTTTTGGTGTGGAGTGCAGTTACCTGTAGAGGTGCTTTATGTGCCACAGTCCATCTTGAGTAGCTGAAAACATTTTCTGTACATCACATTATTGATATGAGGCTTTTGGAGGACTGGACAATGGCCAGCCTGGGATGAGTCTAAACCTTCAGGATAGGATTCCTCCTATTTGATCCTTTGTTCAGACAATTGAACTTGTTCAATGGAGTTAGCATTAGAAAAAGCTAGAAATACTTTATTAGCTATTGACACACATACCCACCCACCTACCTACACCCACTTGCTTTTTCAGTGAGAGGGACACATGGGTCTCTGACATTCTTACTAAGGATCAACCTGTCTCTGGTAATTTCTGTTCCAGGGTCATGTCTGTAAGTGTCATAGGGCTTGATTAGAAGGTGCAAACAGATAATTAGCAGGAAGGTTAGGGTCAGCCTAACAACTGTCCTCCAGGACAAGGTTTATAATTTGCACGTAAAGCAGCCCAAAACAGTTTGTATACGTTATGTTGTCACTCGGTTAAATGAAACGTACACATTTGAATGTGGTGCCAGCGGAAAGGACAGAGTCGTTGGAAGCGTAACCAGCCAAGGCACTGAGTGCAGCCGGTCCTCGAATAACACCGTTTTGTGCATCATGATGTTGATGAGATGCTGTAGGAACTTAACTCTTGTTTACGTCATTTAGCCTATGGTAAAATTGGTTAAGTAACTTGTCATTTCACTGCGGTTCCAAGAATCTGTTGATTAAGTGAGGATTTACTGTACCGCCTTTTAATGAAATTGCCTTGAAAACTAAAAAGGAGAAAAAGCCTAGTGAGTGGTTCCACTTATTTCCTTCCCTACTTTTTAGCTCCTTTTAGACAAACATGAACAGCATATTAATATATTTTCTTTAGCAAGGTACAAAACCGAGTTGGTATCTGGTAAAGAAATGGGATGTGGAGTGGGGTGGGTCCCATCTGCCAGGGTTGACACAGTGCCCAGGGCTCCTGTCCAGCCTGGCCACAGCCACACTTTTTCTGGTCAGGCTTGGACCGTCGCCACTTGTGTGTGTCACTGTGGAGTCTTGAGAAATACTGAGGTTGGAGGGTGGGCCCCTGACAAGACACAAAAGGGAGACTTAGAGGGCTGTTGCCCCGTAAGCTTTTGTAAGCCGAAGGCAGGCCTTTGGGAAAGCCTGAGAACTGAGAGAGAATGAGGAGAGGAGGATTTCCCCATCTCTTTTTCTGGGCAGAGCCAGGCCCCTCCCCAGGCTAGGAAAAGCCTGGCCTCCCACCTGCTGTTCCCTCTGGTCCTCCCTTGCTGCTTTCTCTTGCTTCTGTTGAAGGAAGGCTTCTGTGCTGTTCTGAGCTCCAGGTCGGGCTGGTGTTGGCTTTCGGGGAGCTGCGGCAGGGAGAGGGGCACCAGAAGGCTGGGAGGGGAAGCTTTGGAGTATGAATTTCTCCAAAAATGTCCTCAGGTCTTGCCTGAGCCCTTGGTACTCAGGAGACTGCGTGTGTCCATCACCCTCACTGCTTCTGTCTTTCCCTACAGACTCTTAAGTGAACCAGAAGGAAGGAGGCCTCGGAGGGAGCTTTGTCCGCCTTCCTTTTAAAGCATCACTTTTGTTTCTTGTTTACACCAGCACCACAGCCCCCTTGAGAAATGGCTAAGGGAGGAAGGGAGGATGAGCAGTTACTGAGATAGAATCTTTGAGAGAGGATATACTCCACTTAGCCTCTGATCTGGTCTCTTGGGTTGAAAAGCAGGGGAGGAGGAAGAGAGTGCCTGGGAGCTGGGATGAGACAATTTGAAGCAGCAATGCAGCAGCTCCTTGCTGCATTGTGCTGGTCCCAGAGGTGCTGAGCTGGGGCCTCAGATCCCAGCAGGGGGGGGCGGGAACGGGCACTGGCCTGGTCTTGCTTTGAGGGCCACCGTGGAGTCTGGGGCATGGGTCGGGGCATGGGTCCTGGCACATGAGCTGGAAATCAGAGTGGGTTCTGTCAGACTCTCAGTGCAGCCCGGACACTTTGGTCGACGGTAGGTCAAGTAGAATTAATTATCTCACTAGATCAACAAATCTGTAGGTGCCCGCTATATTCCAAGATGCTCACGGCTGGTGACATACCACTGTGTTGGATGCGTATGATGTTTTTACCATGTTTCCCAGCTTGCACAAATTTACTAAGTCATATACATGTACTTATAGGTCCATTATAAAGCACACACAGGAAAGAAAATACGAACAAGGTAAAACAGAAATTAGTTCTAATGTTTGTTTCTACACTTCAGTGGATTGTGTTGCACACATCTCACTTCAGAGAGCACTAATATGTACTGCTGCTTTCTTGCTTCTGACCTCCACCTCCACGGTAGCTTTGGGAAGTGGATTATTTTAGAGTTGGGGCTGCCTCTTGGATAAATGGAAGGTTTGACAGAGGAAGCAAGGCAGGCAAATACTGAGCTCACGTAACTGGTTAGCACTGGGGCCCCAGCCAGGCCTGATGGCTGTCATTCTTTCCTCCATCCTCCTTGGGTGCTCAGATTGCCTGGGGTGGGTGTTTAAGGTCTTGTGCTTCCCTGTGCACCATGGTCAGGCTGCTGAGAGGTGGGGCTGTTGGTGTTCAGTCCCTTTATAGATTTCATAGACTTTCATTGATACTACATTTGATCATCAACAACCGGCTGAAATGAGGGACCCTTTCCCCACTAGGAAGACCCAAGAATGGAGGCCTGTGCTGGATACAATGAGTATCAGAGCCGGGCCCTGGGCCCTGTTCTCCCTGACTGGCTGCTGCTGCCTCCTGCAGAAAGTCTTTCTTTACATCTACCTGTTTCACCATCCCCTGGAGGAGCAAATCTGTGAACATGCTCGGCATCTCTGGCTCTTGGTCCAGCATGTAACAGTTTTCTTCTGGCCAAGGACTTGGGTTCCACCATGGAAGCTGCATCAGTACTCGGCATCCTTTACTCACCACCATAAGTGGTCCAAGTGCAAGACTTTTGCCCATGGGGTGCGGGGGAGCCAGAACACTATAGGCCTCCAGGGTCTCTGAAGTTTCTGATCCCTTGGACTGTGATATTTGGCCAAGATGCTTGTGGTGGGGCTGGGGGTCAGGAGCCTAGAGAGCTGGCTGACTTGCCCCTTCCCCATCCATATCTTCCAGGGCTGTGCCCTTTCCTTCCCTTGTGCAGCGCTTTGCCTTTCTGCTGGTGGGAGAATGGTTCTCTTTGTAGGTATTGGTTCCCTACTCAGAGGAAACCTCCTGATAAGGGTTCTGGGGATGCATTTTCTGTGGCCTGGGTGAGGCCTGGAATGAGGCCTGGGACCCTGGAGTTAACTTGCTCACAGGCAGGTGAAACCTAGGAAATTAATCTTCAGGCTTGTTCTTACAGACTTAATTTCCTAGTTGTTCCTAGTTGATGGTAAAAAGAGCTGTTACAGTGTCTTTTTAATAATTCTCTGTCTCCTCCTATGTTCTGCCTCTGGATACCTCTCTTCACTTTACCCCATTCTAGCAAGGAAGAAGAGTCACTTATGGTGATAGTGCAGGGAATGGTGCTGGGCTAATGTTGGTAAAAGGGCCTGGAAGGTTGGGCAGACTCTCCTGAGCTGGGGCTGTCTGCCCCTCCCGTGCAGACGCCTTTTCCTGGCCTTCTTCCTGCCCTTCCTCGCCTGGGGAACCAGCAGCCTTTGTGAGTCTCCTTGACAACAGGACAGATAAGTTAAAAATAACCTTGTGCCTGGGCTTCTGCACGCGCGCGCGTGTGTGTGTGTGTGTGTGTGTGTGTGCGCGCACGCACACACACAGGCACATGCTCTCTTGACTGCTGTGTTCAAGCCCAGTCCCTGAGGCTTCTAGATGCTAGAAGTTCAGAGGCCTAGGTGCTCTCATGTTGAAGCCCTTTGGTTGAGGGGTCAGACCTAGATAATCACACAGCACCCTTACCTCATTAGAAATGGTCACGGGTTGAGTGTGTGTGTTACTGTTAACATCCGTAATGGAAAGCCGATCTGAATGCGACACTCTTCCTTCAGTCTAGCCGGACAAGGGTGATCCTGGAGGCTTTGCTGTGTTTCAGAACTTCTCGGGGCAGTGGAATGGGACACAGTCCTGGATGGGAGTTTGGTTGTACCTCTTTAGTGAACCCCCACAGGTAAGGAGGACCCTTTCTGGGGCCCTTTTGTAAGGACCCCGAAGTACACAGAGAGAGGCACTTGTCTAGAGCCACCTGGCTCAGCTGTGGCGGAGTAAGGAGCAGCGACTTCGTCATCAGAAGCTGTAGCTCTTTCCCTCAGATCCTGTCTGTCCTTTACAAAAGCCAGCTTTGTTTCGTGTCAGCAGTCTTGCACTACGTAAGGCCCTCTGTTTTGTGGTGTTATTTTAGTTGTAATTTAGTTTAGAAATAGCTGTTTCCGTAAGGGCAAGGGCTGGGTATCTCTTTACCATATCTGGAATCAACTCCTGGCCCCTCTGTCCTTCCTTCCATTAGTAAGTATTTTGCTGTGTGCCAGACATGGAAATGTCATGAGAACAAGGTGTCTGGGGTCCCATCTTTAGGGAACAATAGACAATTACAAAAACTCTCCAAGTCCCCATTGTGGCCAATGCCAAGAGGGAGATGGTCTGAGTATTACAGGGAATGACTGGGGTCAGGGTGGGATTAGAGATGGCTGGAAGAACATTTCTAGAGACACAAAGCACTTAAATCTGAAATGCGTAAAAAATTCCTACAAATCAATAAAAAGGAAGGCAGAAAACGGCCAGTAACTTGATAGACACTTCACAAGGGAAGATATCTAAATGGCCGATAAACATGTGCAATGGTGCTCAATTTCATATGTTATTAGGGGAATTCAAATCATCAATTCAACTTAAAAACACATGTAACTGTTTCTGTGTTTGCATAGGTATATAACGAAATCTTCGGAGATGTGATGAAACATCCTTTTTGCCATTTCTAGTTTGTTTTGATTTTCTTAATGAAAAATAAAATAAATTCCAAGAGGCTTAAATAAAAGAAGAAAACCTGGGTTAATAGGAGATTTGGGGTCAACCACTGAGCTGTTCACAGCCCATGCCGCCTCCCCCCCAAGTTTCTTAATTATCCTCTGTTGCTTCTCTTCTTCCCAGAACTGCTCTGAGGTTCAGGTATGGGAAATGCTCCACAAACTGTGGAGGGCTATACAGATACTAAGTGCTGTTGTTACTGTCTAATTCTAAGTGATTTGATTTCTACTCCACCTCTTCTCATAGCGACTATTCTAAATTCCCCTAAGAAATAAAAGCTCTGGGTAGTAGGCTCAGGAATGAGCCTGGATGAAATCTAGTCACAGCCTCTTTTGCATTCTTTGGATACAAAGGAGAGGCTTTCTCTGTCTTCTGGACCGTCCCCGACTTCCCTGTAAGCATGGAGATTGAATAGACTGCGGCTATTACCCATCCTCCCTAGGTGCCCGTGCATGCCTCTCTTGCAGCAGAGAGCTGGCCATCCTGGCACATGTCAGAACAGTGTTGGGATCACTGTGAGTCCCATCTGCCAGGTCCTCAGGCCCTGTTTGGGTCTTTTCCCACAGATTTCCGATGACAGATACGTACTTCTCGGTATCCTACTCAGCATTTTTGACCTTTTCTGTTTTTCTGCCACATAGGAGTCAGAGCCAGAAGTGAAGGTAGATGGAGAGACTGCATCAGACAGTGAGAGCCGAGCGGAAGCTGCTCCCCTGGTAACTCCTGCAGACGATACCCCAGAGGTCCTCAACAGGGCCCTTTCCAACTTGTCTTCAAGGTAACCTGGCTTGATGGTGCCTTGCTCTGTGTCCAGGGGCCATGGAAGACTCGGGGTCCTCAGAGAGCCCACAGTCTTGTGGTGGGAGTCTACTTCTGTCAAAGTGTGTGGGGCAGGCCCGCCTACTGGCATTGGCTGTGTCCCTCTCGTTTCTATGCGGAGCTTCATTGAGTGTCATCTAGTGCTAAACAACAACTGTGAGCACAGCCTGGAAGGGTCTGGCCCTTGAAGGGTGCTCGAAGGTGGGCTGGGAGAGGCAGTCCCAGGAGGAGGAGAGCGTGGACAAGGGGGTGATGGTGGGCAAGGTCGCTGATGTAGCTCATGAGGAGTAATGGTTTGTGACTGGTGGGTTGGCTGCTTTTCACAGAAGAACCCACGCTTCCAGTTCAACGTTTAGTTTTCCTTCTCTCATGCACACACATCCATTACGGGCATTTAAAAATTCTTTCAGAAGAATCGAGAAACATCTCTACTTGGGTGAATCCAGGGTTAAAATTCTGGTCCCTTGAGACTCTGGTACCTCCACACCAGCTATGTAGGTAGATTAAAAACACAAACTGTAAGACCCCAAAACATTATCCAAGCGCGTTCCTATGTGTGCCTCCCGCACACATGTCCGTTTGGGAGGTTGTGTTGCGCAGTGGTCGAGGGCATGGGTTCTGGAGCCAGACTCGTAGGATTCAGATCCCAGCTTAACCACTTTACAGCTGTGTGACCTGTACGTCTGTTTCCTTATCTGTAAAAGCTCGTAAGAAGTGTTGAAGGTTGGATGAATTAATATATAAAAAGTCTTCATAAAAGTACTAGGTGCATATTTGTGATAGCTATTATTTTCGTTGTTTAATATTATCTCTATAACGATACAGGAGACGAACAATGTTGGATTCCGCTGCAGGAAATGTGTTCATAGTTTTTTCTTCAGATAAAGATGACCAGAGAAGCTGTCCAGGAAGATACCAAAGTAGAGGGCATTGCATTTTTATTGAGATTTTTGCCCGATTCCTTCATTAAGACATAAGTAGGTGTATTTTCTGTAGGCCTTGAGGTACCCGCTGAGTTCCTTGTGGACGAGGTGATGGCTCTAGTGGCCCTGCTCCCGCCAGCACATGACTAGTGCCTCTGTTGGGGTGAAGGAGGTGCTCCCAGAAAGGATCGACCTCAGGCCCACTCCTCCGAGGACCAAGCCATCGCCCTGGGGTTTGTGCTTCGTTTTTTGTTTTTTGGTTTTTTTCTGGACTTTAACATGTTTTCTACTTCTCTCCTCTCTAACTTAGATGGAAGAACTGGTGGGTGAGAGGCATCCTGACTTTGGCCATGATTGCATTTTTCTTTGTCATCATTTACCTGGGACCAATGGTTTTAATGATAATTGTAAGTGCCATTTGCATACTATTTTAGTTCGCTCTTCAGTTTTTCCTGCAGGATCGGTCATCTGAAGTGCTTTGTGTTGGCTTAGTTCTAGGAATCATTTGGGGTCCGGGCTCCTCGCAACATTTTCTAGAATATCTGTGACTTCTTACCATTCAAGACCCCACTGGAGGAACGTTGGCATAGGCCAGTTGTATGTGGTTAAAGATGTCTCTTCATTTTAAAATTTGATTTTATTATTTCAACTGTTTGATTATACTTTGACCCCAGCTGTGACTCTGTTGCTTGGTTTTGTTTGTTTTCTTGGGGCCTCACTCATGGGCTTCGGCTTTTCATTAAGAAATCCCAGTCCACAGTGCTTCTCTCAGTCTTCTCACTGTCGTGGACAGGATCAGATGACTAACAGCTGACTGCTAAACACAGTAGTTGGGGCTTTTCAAGTATTTCTAGTCAAAGTCAAAAGGAGAAGAAATTGATTGAGTCCTAGGAGGTTCCAGAATAAAAAAGTTAATTGAAACTTCAGGAGCATGCATTTGAGAATTCATCTACTCCGTTTGACATAAAGGGCTGCATTCTGTGTGGGATGGTGTGAGAGAAGAATAGAAGAGGAGGGCCGGATCACTGTAGGACTGACGTTTTTCTTAAATACAATGGTTTTTCTTGAAGGCCCATGACCTATTCGTTTCTGTTTCCAAAGGCCGTAAGAATTGGGGGTGAGCAGGCATTCTCATACTTTTGTGTCCTACAGGTGATGTGTGTTCAGATAAAGTGTTTCCACGAGATTATCACAATTGGATACAACGTCTACCACTCCTATGACCTGCCCTGGTTCAGGACCCTCAGCTGGTAAGCTCCCCAACCCCATCGGGCCTTTGGGAGATTTGGATGGTGTTTTTGGTAGATATTACAGTGGTGGTGGGTAGGAGGGATGGGTAGTGAGGGCTACAGACCTGTACAGCACCTTTGTCATCTGAGTATTTCATAGGCCAGACTGTGTGGCTGGCCTTTGAGGAGTCCTTAGTAGTTGCCAGGAATCTGGAATCTCCCTCAGAAGAAAGCAGACTGGCTGATGTGCTATAGAAGTGAATGCCAGGGAGACCAATACCAGGTTGGGCAGGGTTTTATGAAGAAAATGGTATTCAAGCAATGCGTGAAGAAAGATAAGTGAAGAGGATGCTCTAGGCAGGGAAAAAACAGGAGCAAAGCAGACAGGTGGCAGAGCTGGAGTGAACCATCTCTTTAGGCAGGCAGGGTTCTGTTGGGAAGGGTGGAAATAAGACTGGGAGGCAGGATGAGGTGTGTTTTGGAGCGTTCTCTTATATTTTGAGTGTTCTTGTTAGGTATGGAAACTCTATAAAAGGGGCAGAAACTAAATCCCAAGTTTGTGATAGATGGAGGGTGGACGAAAGCTGCCACAGTTTCTAGATAAACTTCTCACCTACAGTGTCACTAGAGAACCAGGGGACTGTGGGCTCTGTCGGGAGGGTTGGGGAGACCGCTATTTGGGTCCTATCCTTGGGGTTTTCTGACAGCCTCTCTGTAAAGGACAGGCCCCCTGTGCTCCCCGAGGCAATGACCTGTCTTTATTTACAGGTACTTCCTACTGTGTGTCAATTATTTCTTCTATGGTGAAACAGTGACAGATTACTTCTTCACGCTGGTCCAGCGAGAAGAGCCTTTGCGGATTCTCAGCAAATACCACCGGTTCATTTCCTTTACTCTCTACCTAATAGGTATGCACCCAGCAGCTCACACGTTCCTGAGCCTGTCTTGTTTTTGTATGTCTGCCAAGTAGGAGCTTGGCGCGTTCTCAGTTAATGTGAAGTTTTGATGCCATCCACTCTGAGCGGGCAGGGGAGCAGAGCCGAGACTCTGCCTTATGTGAGCTGTAGCAACTCTTTACCGAGAGAAGTGAGACTGACGGGCTTTGTAGGGGTGGGGACTGCAGTCTTTGCTACCTGTCCTTGTGATCCAGCCTCTTTGGAGGAGACAGCACAGCCTGGTCGGTCCTGATTCTTCTGTCGGCAGAGATTTTCCTTTCCTGTGTGACAAACAAAGGACCACCAAGGAACTTACATCCAGAAACAAGTGGCCATCTTTAGGAGCGTCTTCTTAGGAGACTGCCTTGAGGGACAGACGTTGCACCGGATGGAAATTGAACTGATTTAGGTTTTAAAAGACCATGACTTCAGAGGGGCTGGGAGCTGAATCTTCTGAGTCTCAGCCCTTTTTAATCTAGAACTAAAACGGAGGCGTTTCTGTGAGGGTTAAATCATACAATAAAACTTGACAAAGTGCAAAGTGCTCTGTCAGCCTAACTCAGTTCAGACCGTACACTAGTTCTAATAATGCTAGTGTTTCTCCTAGTTGCCTTTAAAGCTAGTTGGAGACAAGAAATTTGTTTTGACCTAAATTCGTCTGACCTATTTTCGATCAGCTCTGTGAATGACAGACTCCTGGCTATTAAAAATACAAAATTTGCTGCTTAAGGGGTCAACTGACATTGAGGATACTCAGAGGGCATGTTTTAGAACCCGAAAGCAGCCCCCACAGGGAGGCCAGGGCTCTGGGACAGCAACATGCTCTCTTCTGGGCAGGACTGCTTTTGAGGGGCCCAGCACACTTATGGGTAAAAGTCCTTTTCCTTCCTAGAATAGGGGCTGGGTTTGCAGATATTTCTTGATACCATATGGGTCAGTGTAAGACTTGGCAAGGGTGGCCTTGACCCCATTCCTAGTGGATCTTACCCTCCTGTTCACCAGATCTCTTTCTCTGGGACAGACGTTAGCAAAGTTTTTCTTAAAGGTCCAGCTAATAAATATTTCAGGCTTTGGGGGCCCAAGGTCTCTATTGCAACTCCCCAGTTCTGCCACTAGCAGGAAAGCAACTATAGATAGTATGTAAACAAATGAGCATAGCTGTGTTCCAATAAGATTTATTTAAAGACAAGCAGCTGGCTTCACTTGTTTGCTGGCCTTTGCTCTAGGGTCAAAACATTCTTATCTGGTGAATAGTGGCCTAAATTGAGTGTTGTCTGCAAGATTTAAAGATAGTGGCTTCCTTTGATTGTCTTGAAGAAGTCATTTTTTCCCTTCTGATTGCTATCTGAAGAACTAGCCTGCCCCTGCCCCCCAGGCTTTGGGATTGTGTGGATAACTGCTACCAGGAAATTTGCCAAAGGACCAGGTAATACAGATAAAGGAAATGACTGGGACCAAGATAAATGTGGAATGTGATTCATTTTACCCTTTCTCCTCCCTCCCTCAAACCAGGATTCTGCATGTTTGTACTGAGTCTCGTCAAGAAGCATTATCGCCTGCAGTTCTACATGGTAAGGGAAGTGTGTGTGTATGTGCCTGTGTGTGTGCGAGAGAGGGAGCGGAGAGAATTCTTGGCTTAAATGAAGTTCTGCAGAAATACAACAGGCCTCTCATCCTTTTTATAATAAAACTCTGGAGTGCTATCTGTCTTCATGTATCTAGAACCCAGAGCATGAGGAAAGAGGACCCGTCTAACTTTGGCAGCTCTCCATTTACTTACACCCTGTCATGGTTGCTTAGTTTACTCTAAGTAATCGCTCCACTAGGACCTGAAGATGGGCTCAAGGTGAAGGTTCAGGCATTGTCCACAGATGTCCTATCTGCTACCTCATCCGTTAACTCTAACACCTTCCTTTCTCTGAGTGCCCCAAGCACTCAACAAATACTAAGAATGAAAAGTACCCAGGACTTTGGAGCACAGAAGGGCTCAGTCCCTAGTAGTCCCGACTAGATTTAGACTGTAGCTGGGGGACAAAGTTTCTCCCAGAGGCCTGCTCTGTATCTTTTCACTTCTAATAAGACAAGTGCAGAAGCAGATATCTTTCCTACCCATTTCTCAGCAATTTTTAAAATTTTGGCATTGACTTATTTGAAGTTCCTTTCAAGGTAAATCAATAAAGTTGACTCTTTTTCTTTTGCAGTTTGGCTGGACCCATGTAACGTTACTGATTGTTGTAACCCAGTCACATCTTGTTATCCATAACCTGTTTGAAGGAATGATCTGGTGAGTATGACGATGAGGGGATTTTCCCTTTTATTTTGTGGGTATTTCTCATGTTACGGTACTTTACCCTCTAAGCCAGTGCTCACACCTTGAACTATATCAGAACCCCGGCAGGGCACCCCTGAGTTGCTGCTTCAGCAGACCTAAGGAGGGGCCTGAGAATGAGTTTCTGGTGAGTCTCAGCTGATGCTGATGCTTCTGGTCAGGACCTACACTCTGAGAACCACAGTTCCAGACTAAGAGGTACAGGGATATTAAAAAAATCTAACAATGCTAATGTATGGCAACACATTTGAAACTCCAGAGTAAATTTTTATGATTTCCCAGCAAAATGTAACTACTAAAGTCGTGAAGAAGAAAAACTTAA
Organism: Eonycteris spelaea; assembly: GCA_003508835.1. Classification (NCBI taxonomy): domain Eukaryota; kingdom Metazoa; phylum Chordata; class Mammalia; order Chiroptera; family Pteropodidae; genus Eonycteris; species Eonycteris spelaea. Next base: position 2,402,268 of record PUFA01000110.1, read on the forward strand.
GTAGATTGATAACTAGAAGAATTTTGAAAATTGCGTAAGTGTCTACACCTGGAAAAAAAAGCCATGATAACAGCTGAGCTTTATTGAACCCTTAATACTAAAGCTGATAAAAAACATAGGGAGGGAAACAAGAATAACTGATTTTTTTTTATGATTATAGATAAACCATTGTAAATAAACGATTAGCAAATGGAATCTGGCAGCGAGTCAAAAGAATGTGTACAGTTGTGCGCAGGTTAATGTTTTGGTCAGTGACGGACCGCATGTCCTGTGTTGGTCCCTCCCAGTGGAGCTGAAACATTTCTGTTGCCTGGCGAAGTCATAGCACTGTGCATTACTCAAACACTGACCATCGTGCTGCAATTGCCTACAGTATTCAGTACAGTAGCATGCTGTACAGATTTGAGGCCTAGGAGCTGTAGGGGAACAGAATTTGTCACCCCAAAATATCTCTGTTTGGCATAAGAATTATCTTAGGCTGATTAATTTTAAGAAACAACAGACAAAGGAGAAGCTTTGAAAACTTAAGTACACAGTGCCTTTGGAAAAGGCATTTAGGTTTGTAAGGGTGTCTCCCTGCAGTACCTGGAAGAGGGGAAAGGCCTTTTCTCTCCACACTCTTAACCAATGCAGAAGAAAATGGACCTAAATCTGCATAACAGCCTTGCCCTAGTTTACTTTGCTTTTTGGGATAACCTCCTCTGACTTCCTCCACACCTAACATCATCTTTGGTCTTCAGCTGAAGATGATATTTAAGGTGGTGGCTTCAGCCATTTTGGCCAGTTACTCAATTTTCCTGGTATGCATGTTATTACACTTTTGTTTGGTTTTCTCCTGTTTATCTTTTATTATAGGGATGTCTCATCCAAGAACCCAGAAGGGTAGAGGGAAAACTATTTTTCCTCCGTTACCGAGCAATAGATTCTACCATATACTGTATACTGTTTGTGTACGGCACTCGAGGATCTTCCTACAGGGACTCAAATTGCCTAGCACATTTTTCAGAATGTATCCTGTAGTTAAGCAGCTGTACTGTTAGTAGATTTTATTCCAGAAATGCAATGGTTTCAACAGGAAATCTGTCAGCATTGATAGAAATCAGCTGATTGAAGAAGCTGAGTGGTCTCAGGGAAGAGGTGAAGGCATAGCCTAATGTATACATGAGGCGTTAAAGAATCGTGGGTAAGAGACTTGAGCCTCTGTTTCCAGATCTCAGAATGAGGGTACAGTACCACCCACCTCCTGAGGTATAAATTACTAAATACATGTAAAGGCTTAGAACAGGGATGAGATCATATAAATGTTAGACATTTATTACAGTTAAACAATTATAATGGAGTGGAGGGGATATACTTCCTCCTGTTTTTTTTTCAGATTTTGCTAGATGTTTTTAACAGTAGTGCATACTATGTCCTCAACTTTGGGGACAATTTACCATTTGCTTCCAAAGTGTAATATTAAAGTCTCTAGTTACTGGTTTTTAGACTTAACCTCCAAGACGTAAAAATTAATAGTTTATAGGCAGAGAATATGTACTGGAAGCCTTGATCCAGGAGATGTTTGGGGGTTGGGAAAATGCAGAGGCTGTAAACCCTGTCAATAAGCAGAAAGTCAGAAATTTTGTCTATGCTGTTTATGGGCCAGGAGACTGAGAATTTTGAATAGTATGTTAAACAGTAATAGAGGATTTTTTTTTTATTGTAACATTCGTGTTTCTATTTTTATTTTTAAAAATTATTTTAGAGGAAATTTAAAAAATGACTGTCAGAGAGTGGAGCGAGAGAGAGGAAGTCGATGTTGCAAGTGTGGAAACGGCCCCCTTTTTCACGGTGGGGATGACCAGACAGCAGAGGGAGGCAGAGAAGAGATTTAGCTGTGTGATTTTACTCTTAGAGTAGCCCTGGGGAAGGTAGGGCTCACTAGACAGTTAAGAAAAAGGTTAAATTATGAAATAGACATAAAATATATTAGGATTGTGGAGGCAACTACTAAAAGAAGAAAAATCAGAACTGATTAAAAGTGGCTGTTTTGGGGAATAGAGATAAGGATGGGAGAAACAAGGAAAACTTTTTTTTTTTTTAGAGTTTAAATATGTATTATCATGTACAAAGATTATAGTGAAAAAAAAAGAACAAGTGACATTCCATGGACTGCCACCTTCATGTATTAAGTAGTCATTCGGTAACCATTTGAATACCTGCTATGTGCCCAGTGTTAGGTATGGCTTGTTTGGTATTTTATGTTTTTAAATTTATTTCTTAATGGGTAACAAGTATTTATTGGTTATTTCAGTACTGGAGTTTATGAGTGGCATGGACTTTTGCGATATTATCATCTTGGTAGAGCTGATCCTTTGGTTTATTTCCTAGGTTCATTGTCCCTATTTCTTGTGTGATCTGTAATGACATCATGGCCTATATGTTTGGCTTCTTCTTCGGTCGGACCCCACTCATCAAGGTAAGTGGTCACCCTGACGTGAGCTGTCATCATGAGGGAAGGATGGTGCTTTCCATGTGAGTAGGTCAGCTTGGGGCAGGATATCTAGCTTGTGTGTATGCCTTCATGTCACCCTGGAGAAAGGCTGGTACTAAATTTTAAGAGAAAAACCAAACAAAAACGTTGACAACTACCCACAGAAAAAAAGAATAAAGAATAAATTGTAATAGACTAAATAGGCACATTTTGGGGCTTTGATCTGAATTTGTGAGTTGCCATTTAATTAGTATACTGTTTTATGATATAATTAAATGATTTGAATGACCAATTGAAACAAAAAGGAAACTGAGATGAATCATGCAGGGAACCAAGAAAGCAAGCATGGGGATATTTTTTAAGGGGAGGTAGTTAACAGTGAGGTTTTTAAGTATTCATCGTTCCCAAAGCCGGACTTATCACAGCACCCTTTGCTAAGAACTTGCTCTCTGTCTACAGCTGTCCCCAAAGAAGACCTGGGAAGGCTTCATCGGGGGCTTCTTTGCTACCGTGCTGTTTGGCCTTCTGGTAGGTGGTGGCTCCTGGCTGGGTAGGGGAGTGGACAGAGGCTTCACACATACCTTTGAAGCCCGTCGTGGGCTGGAGAGCCTGTCTCCCAAGGCCAAGGGTTCTATCCTGCTGAATAGGGACCTTGCCCTGAAGCATGGCATGCTCCATAACTGCCAGGCAATACCAGCTGCCCTTCATCTGCCAGTTTTCAAGCAGGATCTTGGCAGTCAAGGAGCAGGGGCTATGCGCACCCTGTGCTCCTTTCATGCGAGGCATGCCAATAGTCAGCTGGTGGTGGTCTTGTCCAGGCATTTGATATTTCCAAGTCGGTTTGATTGGCTCTGGAGAGTAAAACGTGAGGTGAGATATACCACTCCGGCCCAGATTTCCTCCTGCGTGTGCCCTGCCCGTAGGTGGATGATCTTCCAGCCCTTTCCAGAGCCCCGTTCCCTTTTCTAACATTAGGCCAGTCTCCCCTTTGAAGTGTCATCTAGCTGTCCACTGATGACTTCCTGCCATAGTGCTTTCTATTTAGCCTTTTTTCTCCTGGCTGCCTGCCCCTCACTCACTGTACATTCCCCCCATTGCCTCCAGTTAGCACGAAGTTAAGAGATCCTGAGAAAAATGGCCTGTAGCTCCCCCAAGTGGGGAGAAACTTCTTATAGTTCTTTGCCCTTTGCCCACATTCCTCAGGTCTTTCCTGGATTCATTCAGGAACTGGGTGTTTGGGCAAGGATGTGTGAGACCTGAGTGGGCTGTGAAACTCCTCCTCCGCCCAATTCAGGTGAAATACACATGTGGTGAAACCTAGATCTCTGATTTAGTGTGTGGCTTGCAGGTAGGTGCTAGGTACTGTGAGCGACGTGGCCAAACCAGGTGTCTGTTGCTCAGGCAGGGTGGCAACACAGTCTCCTTTGCCTGTCTCTGTTCTTCATCCTCAGCTGTCCTATGTGATGTCTGGGTACAGATGCTTTGTGTGCCCCGTGGAGTACAACAACGACACCAACAGCTTCACTGTGGACTGTGAGCCCTCGGACCTGTTCCGCCTGCATGAGTACAGCATTCCCGAGGTGATACAGTCGGCCATTGGCTGGGTATGTCCCACTCCCATGTGGCGAACCAACTTCAGTGGGATAGTGACACAAAGACAGAGCCCCCTCTCCACCACTGCCTTCCCTCCAGAACGCTACCTTCCTCTCCCCTCAAAGCTGTAAGCCTAAGGATGAAGGACAGTTGTTAAGTCTGTTCAGGGTGAGGCACGAAGAGACCTTCCCTCCCACTACAAATCGCTAGGGCCAGCGGTTCTCAAAGTGTGCTCTGTGGATCCCTGGAGGACCCTGAGATCCTTTCAGGGGGTCTGTGAGGTCACAGCTCTTTTCATAATAATACATTGACATTATTTGCCTTTTTCATTTTGTTGACATTTGCTGTGCTGGTGCCGGCAGTGGTTGGGTAAACCTGCTGGTGCCTTAGTGTGAGTGAAGACAGTGGCACCAAACTGGACTGAGTCATTCGATTCCTCATGCTACACCCTCAGTAAAAAAAAAAAATTAGTTCCTCTTAAGAGTGTCTTTTGTGAAATCGTAAAATTATTAATTTTATTAAATCTTGACCCTTGAATACACAACTTTTTAATACTCTTAGTACCAAAATGGAAAGTATACATAAAACACTTCTGCTAAATACTGAAATACTTGCTTGCCTAAAGGACATGTGGGTACTTGCTTGAATTATGAACTGAACTAGTTGCTCTTTTATCAAAACGTAGTTTTTACTTGAAACGAACTGACAAGTGTTTTAGACTCGAATATGTGGCAGACACTTGAAAAATGAATGAAGCAAGCCTGTCGCTCAAGGAAAACAACTAATTGTTACTGATGGTAAAATATGGCTTTCAAGTGAAAAGTAGAATTTTGGAAAGTATGTGGCTGCCACTGTGAGCTTGACAGCTTCTGATACTTTACGGGTTTTCTGATGAGATCCGTGGTGATTTTAATATGTAATGTTTTGACATTATATAGTGAAATGTGGCTATATTTGGAAGATTGACATGACTCAGTGAACCAGTATTTTCTAAATGGTTAATGCATGGTGTTACATAGTCATCCGTGGGTAAAAGATCATTCAAAGTGCAAGGTAGAACAATGAATTTTAATTTAAGAGTACAAAAAGTTCATTGATAGGATTCCACCAAATTTTTAAGGAACTACCAGTTATCAAATTCTGGTATAATGTCAAAGACTATCTAAAAAAGTACTAAAATATGTTTCCTTTTCTTCAACTACATATTTGTTTAAGGCTGGTTTTTCTCCATATACTTCAACCAAAACAACAGATTATAAGAGACTGAATGCAGAATATCTTACTGTCTTTTATTAAGGCAGACACTAGAGACTTTTAAAAAAATCATTCTTCTTACTAATATTTTTTTTCCGGGGAGGGGCAGATATAGTTAGTTGCGTGAAAGAGTTATTGACGTTAACATGTAATGAGGCTGGGCCTACAGGCATCTTGACTTTTGCTTCATTTATTCTTCTCAGAAAATCGTCCGGATGTACCCCTTCCAGATCCACAGCGTTGCCCTCTCCACCTTTGCCTCGCTCATCGGTCCCTTTGGAGGGTTCTTCGCAAGTGGATTCAAACGAGCCTTTAAGATCAAAGTAGGAAAACCTTCTCTGTTTCTCTCATTGTGTGCCAGCAGGCCCCTCTTCACCTCCCTTCTGCCTTCCTCCCCTGCCCCACACCATCAGCCGCCACCCCCTTCAAAAGATTAGGCTATGAACATGTGCTCTTCTTCACCCATGCACGAAATTTAGGTAGGTTAAATAAAAAGACGTTGTTTCCATTAAAATTCAGTAGTTGGATTTTCAGTCTATTTGGTAGTAATCTCTACATCTTTCTTAAAAGAAACATTTTGTAGTGGAATAAGATGGTGTCCTGTTATAGCCTCAGCGTTTGAGTCAGTGCTTACGGCTCACACTCTGTTTCCCTCAGCTACGCAGAACAGTGGCTGGTGGGACCAAAGGCCAGGCCTCAATCTTGGCTGAGCCCAGGCTCACCAGCCCTTCTCCCCTTGACAGGACTTTGCCAATACCATTCCTGGCCACGGAGGCATCATGGATCGCTTTGACTGCCAGTATCTGATGGCCACCTTTGTCAATGTGTACATCGCCAGTTTTATCAGGTACAGTGCCTTTCTATCTGAACCAAGTTGGTAGATTTTTAAGTATGGTGAATATCTAGAATTTTAGCTACGTCTCAGTTTCAGTGAAAAGCATCCCAATTCCAAAGGCGGTTTTCCGCATTTGGATTACTATTTATGGATTCCTTGAGGCCCCTCTGCCCTCCGTTAGTAGAACATCCATAGGTGGAAGCAGCCGCTTGGATGACCAGGCCCTAGAAGGTGCTGGGCCTTCATCAGTGCCGTTTCTTCACATTCTCTTCCAGGGGTCCAAACCCAAGCAAGCTGATTCAGCAGTTCATGACCTTGCGGCCAGACCAGCAGCTCCACATCTTCAACACACTCAAGTCTCATCTGACCGACAAGGGGATGTTGACAGACACCACAGAGGACTAGTAGGGGCCACGCAGGGCCAGGAGAGCCAAAGCAGGACTGAGCGAGGGGGCAGCGCTCCAAGGCAAGCCCCGCCGGTGTGACTTAGACGATGACAAAGCTTCAACTCAGTTTTTTTCTTTTCCTTTGGTAGAGTCTTTTTTCTGTGAGTGTAAAAAAATTCTGTACATATAGTCTGTGTGCTTACGATTTGGGTTACAAGGAAACCACAGCTTTGAGTTGGAAGGAAGTCATGGGAGTAAAACCATTTGGGTTTTTTAAGCAGGTGTTTTAAACCTGAGAGACAGTGTTGCCCAGCTCCGGAGTGGCTGCTTCGTGCTTCTAGGTCCCATCAATTGAACGGTTTCTGGACTCGATCAGAGAGTGGCCGTTACCTGCGTCCAACCAGTTCAGGGCCACCCATACCTGTCTTTGTATCCCCCCCGCCCTCCCCCCGGCAGGGAAGAGGCACACGGCTTGGGTATCTTTGCTACTGGAGAGCTTCCGTCTTCTGCGCTATAATCCCTGCCTTGGAGCTCCAGGCTGGAGGGACAAAGGCTTATTGATCAGATAAGCATTCTGTCCACATGAAATCCTGTGGAACATGAGCTCTGATATAGGATGTGGGTTCATCTTACTTCATCACAGACTGAAAGAAGTTTTCCGTTTTTATTTTCTTCAGAAAGCATGAAAAATTATTTATAATAGTCCGGAAAAGAAACCAGACTGTAACATTTCAAGCGTATGCAGTAGAATGTACTGTAACTGAGCCTCTTCCCACATGCTTAGGCTCAGATGGCCCCTCCTTAGGGCAGTCCAGCTAACTGTGTCATTTCAGGGAGTGATGGCATTCATGTTTGTGCTGTAGACGGGTTGCTGCTGAATCCTTTCTGGGGGCTTTCCCGTTAGGCAGGGAAAGCCCTCTGCCTAAAGAGGGCTTCTCGTTCATGCACCCTTTGCCTCACCGACCACATGTAGCTGCTGTGTTGTATTATATTACTCGTAAGGCAAGCGTGTGTTGTGTATGTTTTAAAAATCACTTATTTCTTACAGTGATTTCAGTTGTACCATTATTTCTTCACTAAAACCACAGAGTCCTGCTTAAAACTCTGGAAAACCCAAACCAGTTAGAGGTTTGACTAGTCTGAAGATTAAATGCACACTTTTTATATAATGTGACCAGTTAAATGTAGTTTGTATTTTACTGGGGGACCTTTTTTTAAAAAAAAAAAAAAAAAACACACCCAAACTGTGATTTACTTTTTTCCCCTTATCATAGGCGTGAGGTCGACCTTGGAAGGGGGCACAGGAGAGGATTCAGGGCTCGACTGTGCTCTGTTTTTCCGTGCCACAGCTGTTCTCATTGCCACGCAGGGGGGTAATGGCATTTGCCTCAGCACCTTGGTCTGTTGCTGGTTTGTTTTGTTTCTGCTTAAATCAGCCTTCCTGCCACCCTGAAAACTAATACTCTGTCCAGATCACTGAAGCGTCCAGCGCAGGGCAGACTGCTGTAGACACTTCAGCTCACAGTCACTGCGTGACCTTCCAAGCGCAAGCAGCATCGAAGCAGCTTCTTTCTTTGGCATTTTTACTTCCATTTGAGAACTTGGCCTTTCTTTTTCAGGTCCAAGTCCCCTTAAAAAAAAAAAAAAAAAAAACGTGTTTTTGCACAGGGTTATAATCCTGGCTATGAAACCTAGACAGGATGCTTCACTCTCTGGGTCTTTGTTTTCTGAGCCGTTTTCTAATTCCAGTATTCCGTGATTCTGGCTCAGCAAGTTCATGTCACCAGAGTCTGCTGTGGGTACTGGGCACCCCAGAAACAGGTGCCCTCAGTCCTTTTCTAAATGCGTGTCCTGAAGACAAGACAGTGTTTCAGCAACAAGTTAAACAGTGAAAGTGATGAATAACAAATCTAGTTCTCTCCTTGAAGAATGAACTTGGTTTCTCAAACCAGAGACAGAGGGCATCTCATTTGTCTTGTGTCATCCCATTGGGGCATATGGTGGGGTCCTTGGAGCAAGGGAGTCTCAGCTGGGGCCCACTAGCAGGAAGCCACTCTTGAACAGGGCTGCCTTTGGGATCAGAATGCCTGGCACATTCCTTTGTGGTCACTGATGGGGATCTGTGGGTCCTGAGAAGCTAAAGCTGGGTGCTCACCAAAGCTGCCAACAAGAAGGCCAGAGGGTCATCTTGGGTTTAATTTTCTTAACGATTTCCCCATATTCTTTCTGGTGAACTATGGAATTTCCTGGTGGGGTAGTCAGGAGAGCAGTGCCACCTTGTGTCTGTATTACACAATGTTTTTCTTTCTCTCGTTTATTGAAGATATTTCACCTTTCAGGTAAGATTTAAGAGACTATTTTAACAAATACCTGTGTAGATCCTAATGGCGTAACTTGCTTCAGATACATTTGTGTGTGTGTGTGAGAAATAAAATGTGGCTGAACTGTGTGCCCTCCCTTGCTGTGGATTCAGTTTCTCACTTGCATGTGTGACTTTGTATTTCTCACTTGTTTTTGCATTCATAAATAGTATGCAGGCCCGATTTAGAGATTTAGGTTTTCCAATCTAAACCCTGTGCATTCTCAGAACAGCCTTCCAACGTACCTCGGGTGAGAGTCATGAGCACTGTGTCGGTGAGGAAGTTGAGGGGACAGAGCTTCCCCAGGGTCACGTGGTGAAGTCAAAACTCCATCTTGCTCTCTGCCCACCAGGGCAGGGACTGGATCGTCCCTGTCCCACTAGCCTTTGTGAAAGTGGCGTAAGTGTACCTGAAATTTTGCAGCATTCTTTCCCTCAAGCCTTAGGTGGCCTGACCTAGGTTGGAGCTTAAGTTGCTGCTAGCTCATGACTAGTGACATAAAGGAGCTGATGGGCAAAGGGATTACAGAAACCAGGGAGTGTTTGCAGAGGGCTGAGCCTGGGCGTCCTCCCTGGGGAGTTCCACTTGTCACTGCTCACAGGACACCTGATCTTTTCCCTTTGTGTGTGCATGCTACCCCCTTAATCACGCTCAGCATCATAAAAGTACACGCTTATGTTTTACTCCTGAAAGTGAGACTCTCTGAGGCAGCCTGGACCTAATTTATGTTTATTATGTTCTGCCTGTTTCATATTCTGAGCATTTTAGTAGCTATAGTATTTACTCTTACTGTTGTATAATTCTATAACATATATTTGAAACTAGTGTCTCAGAAGGGGCGAAATGTCACTTAACCTTATACAGGTGGACTTTGAAATCATTTTTATGGTATTTATCTTCTCCCTCTGGGCTTCTTGTCCTGTATGTTGACTGATATTATGCAACAAGAGTTTATATATATGCCTACAGCATCCGATCTTACTAGGTGGTCTCCTATCCAAGTACTAACAAGGTCCAACCCTGCTTAGCTTCCAAGATCGGGCATGTTCAGGGTGGAATAGCTGTAGACCCAAAAATATTTTTAAGGGAGACTAAGAAGATGCTGTGATTTGAGTCTCAGCTATTTGCTGAGTTGGCCAGAGGCTGATTTGATTGGATCCTTGAGCTCAGACTTTCAGACTGCCAGCGACTTCCCAGCAGGCTCCGAAGCATCCCTGATGTTGACAGGGATGGGTGGGTGGAGGATGTGAATGACTCAGGGCAAAGAGCATCTTTGCTTGGCAGTGGCCTGTTCCCTAAGAAGCCCACCCAAGATCAATTTTCTAGGGAGTAGATTTGCATCACCAAATGTGATATGTCATTGCTGAAACAACTTCCTGTGTCACCCAACTCTTAGGTACCATTGCTTTTTGTTTTTTGGAGTAACTCACATCTATGCCCACCTTGTGATTATGCACTGAGAAAAAGGTTGAGTGGAGAGGGGCGATTTCACTTGGACTCAGCATTCCTGTTCTTCCGAAGTCAGGGCAGGGAGGAGAGGCTAAGAAGAGGATGTCCAGGTGACTGTTGTGGACACATCACAGGACAGTCAGCCTGGGCAGAGACTCACTGAGCTGCTGCAGCAGCTGGAACAAACCATTAGCTCCCTCAAGAAAGGGGCTGGTTCTTGGGCAGAGCTTTGTTATTCTGTTCTCGGTCAAAACAAACTTCCTTGTCCCTTGATCACACTCCACACAGTTTCCCAGCTTCTGATTTTTAAGGAGATGGAACAGCTCCCACTTCCTGACTTGGTTTCCCTTGTTGGGTGGGAGCCTTGTGGCATGACCAACAGAGGGTGCTAGCGTTTGGACCAAGTGGTGATGAAAGGACCTAATTTAAAGGCCTCTTCTAGGCTCACTTCCTCTTGATCCTGGACTCTGCTCGCCCACATCCCCAACAGTAGGTGGGCCCCGTTCTCAGCAACGGGGTCCCAGCTGCTGACTGCCTGTATCGTTTGAAAGTGGTCCCATCTTTCTGTTCCTCCCGTACTAATGCACCCCCACCCCTTCCCCACCTCCATTTGACCGCCAATGACCTTGCTCACCTGGGTTCTCAGGTGGGTAGAGGCTGTTGCTCTTACCTGGAGCTGCCTCTTAAGTCTTTTACCCGTTTGTATGTGGATCATGTGTTCAAAGGCAAAGAGATCTTAGCTGTGAGGGCAATTTGGGAGGTATGCTTTAGATGCTCAAGTGTTGGGGTTTTTCGAACATGGATGATTTCTGAGAATCTGGAGCAGAACGTGTGACATTGAAGATTTTAGGGCCAGAGGATTTCAAGTCCTCTGGCTATTTGGAAACCTTGTCCCCTCTCCTACCCTCCTCCAAGAAATGCCTGTCTGCCGAGGCTCCTTTTCTTGGTATTCTTGAGCCCAGTAAGTTACCAGCAGTGTATTTATGAGTAATAAGTGCAGTATAGTAATAGTGTTTAATATGTGCCAGGCATAGTGCTATGGGTTTACATATATTATCCCTTTTAATCCAAGAACAACCTTTATACGTGAGCACAGAGGCACCATGGCAGGAGTGCAGTGGTTAAGAAGGTGGATGTCAGGCTAGGTCTGGGCAGGTTACAAAGTGCTGCTGTGACCCAGGTGGGTCTGATAACAGAGCCTCTCGTGGGATTGTGAGGATTTTATGAGATAATGCACACAAGCATTTAGCACAGTTCCTGGCACACAGCCGCTCAGTAGGTGGTAATTATTTCTGTTGTACTCAGCTAGAATCCGAACCCAAGCTGGTGTAGTGCCAGGGACTGGCTTCCGGCCGCTGCACTGCCGCCTGCCCTGCACAGCCTGGGTGTTCAAGGGCTGAAGGGCAGCCACACTGCCTTTCTGAGAGGAGCAATCCAACTTGAACCCCCACCTACAGCGTCTGGGTGCTTCGCACCTCATTTAGAAGGCCAGCCTGATACAAGGAAAGGACATGAGGATACTCCAAAGTTTTCCGTACTGAGTGGGAACAGTTTGCCTGAGGCCTTGCCCGCTTCCTGCTGCCCCTCGACTGGACCTTCCATGGGGAGGGAGGCCTTTTCCTCTTCCCTTCAGCTCTGTGGGTCACGAGGGTCTATCTGTGACTTCCCCATTTCCCCCTGTGGCCAAGGGCTGTGCTCTGTGCACACAGCTCAGAACCTGCAGCATTGCCCTGTGAGAGTGGACATCTCGGGCCAGGAAGAGTGGGGAAAAGATGATGACACAGACAGACAGCCTGAAAGCTCTGCCCACACCCACACAATGCAACAAGCCAGGGCCTTGTGTTATGCTTCAAAATGTTAGCAGGATAGAAGCAGGTGACCACTGCAGACAGATAATGTGGGGGTTTCTGGTGGATTCTAGGTGAGCAAGGGGTCACGTGGGTGATTCATGAAAAGGAAGAACAGGCACTGGACTGAGTGAAATATTTTTTTAGTTTTTCAGGTGGAAATGGAATTGGGAGGGTGCGTGTGAGGTGGAGTGTTCTTCACTTGAAAGGAATGGTGTTGACAAAAAGGACCCATAAAATTCTCCAGGCAATGGAGTGAGAGAACCGTAGAACTACCAGCTTGACTGTGGACTGTTTCTTGGGGGTTAGTGGGAAGTGAGGACCAGACCCAGAGGCTCATTGCGGTTACTGGCCTCTCCCCTTCAGTTATGATTATGGCAGGAATGAGAACATGGTCATAGGGGTGTTTGGTAAGGAGCTGCTCTGACAAACTGATCCTAGGCTTGTCCTCTTGATCTTTTGGACTCATGTTTGCCAGGCCTGGTACTTCCTCCCTCATCGTTGGATCTAATGGGCCTTTTTATCTGTAGAGAAAACGGCTACCAGCAGGCAAGGGACAGGAGTGGTCTCCCAGGCCTTGGGCAGGGCCTAGCTTTCTGCAGCCTCCTGAGGGCCTTGCATGGTTGTGGTGCTGGAGGATGTAGTAGGGATAGCCCTCTAGTGATCTGGTCCCAAGCGAGATTATGTTTGCTGATGACTTCCACGCAGCTAGCTATCTCTGCCCTTAACTGCTGGCACTCCTGTTTCTCACCTCCATTAGGTTCATGGCCTGGGTTTGCTCCAGACTCGAAAGGGAGCTGGGAATATTTTCAAGCCGCTGCACCCTGTACCTGACTCGGCATTTCACTAGATCCATGTGTTTGTGCCACAGCTGACCTTCCTCTGGGTCTTCTCCTCCGTGTTGAACAATACAATGTAGATTCTTTTTCACTAGTGTCAGAACATGATGTACTATACGTTGGAAAGTATTTACCTTATTTATATACCTGAATGTCCCTATATACAAATAAATCTGTTAAATTCTAGATCCTGCGTGCTTCCTGCTGGTGGGGAGTGCTGACTTGTGGGACGGTGGTTGGTTGTGTGGAACCAGTGTCACTTCGGAGGATGCAGCCAACCGTTAGAGACACTCTCTGCCCTTGGCCTTTGCAGCCTGCTTTCCTGGTTTCCTTCCTGCTCCGTGGCTGTTGCTCCTCAGCTGCCTTTCTGGGTGTCTCTTCTCCAGCCTGCCAGCCCTTAGGTGGTAGCATTCTCCCTGAGGCTCCCCCCACTGAACTCTCCTGGGTGTTCTCACCCACTCTCAGCTCTGATTACCACACTCAACTCCACGATTTCAGGTCCACGTCCTCAACCTGCATGGGCCTGTCAGGCCTCTCCATGTGGACTTTGTACAACCGAACCCAAACCCGGGTCTCTTCCTTCACCTGCCCCAGCCAGTGTTCTTTACCCCCACCCCCAATTCTGATACTTATGTGAGTATCACTGTGTCGGAACTCGTTAGCAACCAAGGCCTGCCCCTTCCCCCTTTATCCTGATTGCCAGCTTGGCCACCTCTGCTGATCTGCTCCGTACCTGTAGCTGGGGTGAGCTATCGCTGCTAGTGACGTCCCATGGCCTTAGATCAAAGTTCCGCCGTGTGAATGAGGTTCCCCAGGCTGTCCCCCGCACTTGGGGCCTGCCCTCTCACAGCCACACTGGTGTGTGTCTCTTCTTTGGTCCAGGTGCTCTGCTCTCCCAACCCTCACATGTCACTTCCTCTGCCCGATTTCCTTTTCCTCTCCCTCCCCTGGCTCCCCTCAGCCTGTCCAACTCCTGCTCACCTGCAGTCTGCTGTCAACAGCACCTGCCCCAGGAGGCCCCTGTGCTCTGCACCCCAGGACTCTTTCTTTCCTAGTGAGACTGGGGGCCCTCGTAGGAAGGTGGAGGATGCCTGAGTCTGAAGTCCTGGGAGTGTCTATGGTCATGCTACCCTGAACAAGCCCAGTGTCTGATCTCAGGAGCTAAGCAGTGTTGAGCCTGGTTACTGCTTGGATGAGAGACCACCTAGGAAGACCAGGTGCTGTAGGTGTAAAAAATAAAAATATTAGGGATTGTAAACTGAAGTCCTGGAAGGGCCAGCCCACCCCTCCTCCGTGAGCTAATGCCTGGGGCCAGTAGGCCCTCTGGACTGTTTGCCTTTTGGACAGGGGCCTCTGCCCTCTGCCTTTCTCACTCACTAAAACCCTAAATTGTGGGGACTTGTAGAATGAATCGCTTCCCAAAACTCAAGGTGAAAAAAAAAAAAAACCACTGCGATTACTTACTTTTCCTTAATCGAACAAAATCTGACTCCAGGTCACTGGTTTCCAAGGCTGATGAGAAACCAGACACTGTTTTCCATGGCTGCCTGCTCTCTGGTACCAGGAGCCAGGGGCTTGTGTGGGGCTGGGGAAGTGGAAGGGGCCCCAGGGCCCAGTCTATCTGCTGAAGGTTCTCGTCCAAGCCTATGAGCTCTGTCTGCTCACTCCGAGGAGGCTCTAGTCAGTGGCATCAGGACCCACCTCCCTGGGCACCTGCACAGCCATCTGCATCTGGCGACCATCCACCTCAGATCCTTGACGATCCCCATGCGTTTAGCAAACACTTGTGGAATTCCTGTTCTGTGCCTGTCCCTGTCTGGACACTGGAAATGCAGCAGCGAATAAAGCCAACACAGTCCCTGTCCTCATGGAGCTCATTTTAGGGGAGGGTGGCAAACACGTGAGCAGGGTTAGATGGAGAAAAGGTAGCCAGGAGAGGGAAACAGAAAGTGCTGTTGGGGCGAGCTTGCAATTTTAAATAGGGCATAGGGCGGTCAGGCCTTGCTGCCAAGGCGATGTTTGGGGAAATGAACACACGCCTGAGGGATGTGGGGAAGGGAGTTCCAGGAAGGCACAGAGCAAGTGTGGAGACACCAGTGTCTGAGGAAGTACTGTGGTGGATGAAGCAGGTAAGTGAGGAGGGGCAGTGGAGGGAAACGAGGTCCAGGAGAGAGTGGGTAATCATGCAGGGCCAAGGCCATTGGCTTTCACTCTGAGCAAGATGAGAAGCTGTTGGAGAGTTGAGAACCAAGGAGGGACTTGATATGATGTTTGTTTTCTAAGAGTCACTCTGCTGTGCTAAGGGAGACAGAGAAGGAGGAGCAGCAATAATCCAGGCAAGAGAGGATGGTGGCCCAGCTTGGGTGGTGCAGTGAGAAATGGTCAGATTGTCATAATTTGCTGAAGGATTCTATGTGGCGTGGGAGAGAGACTCAAGGAAAGCCGTGATGTTGCTGTCCTGGGCAACCGGAAGAATGGCACTGCCATTTTTCTGAGCTGAAAAGGGCTGTAGAAGGACGGATTGGAGTGGGAGGTAGAACACGAGGGAAGATCAGGAATTCGGCTTTGGACACAATAGGTCTGACATGCCTGTGAGGTATCCACGTGGGGATGTCCAGTCCAGGAGGGTGAGAGTGGTATTATTCTGTACCCAAAGCCAAGAGATTGGATGAGGTCACTGAGGGAGAGAGTTAAGGTCCACAGCTGACCCCTTTTCCTCTATGAGGAAGGACACCATTACCATTTTGGTCTCTTGGGGGAAGGAGGAGGAGGAAACAAAGCCAGAGTGACTTCCATATTTGGTTATTCAGAGGATAGGCAGTTGGGGTGGAAAGCCCCAGAGAATGGACCGATGGCCTGACCGTGACACACTGAATGGAAAACCATCACCTCTCCGTATTTACCAAAGGACATTGCCAGATCTTAAATCAACCAAAACCCAGGGAGCTCTCAAAGGGTAAAACCGTATGGCCACTTCCCTGAATGTTTCTTCTCAGTTTTAACAAGAAACCTCAGCACGTTTTTGGGTCAAAACACGTCCATCAGATAGAGACTCCATTCAGGGTAAATTCTGATTCCCATGTGACCGAGACAATTGAAGTTGTTATTCCTGCAGCAAAGATGGGCCTTCTGATCTGGTCCGCGTGCTCCCAATTTCTCTGAGATTCCAAGAGCCTGAGAGGGAATACATTCCAAGCCAATGAGTCTCAACCTTGACTGAACATTAGAATCACCTGAGGAACTTTAAAAAAAAACCCAAAGCTAGGCAGCACCTGAAACCAATCGTATGTGTCTCTGGGGGTGGGACTCAGGCATCAGTGTGTTAAAAAAAACTCCCCAGCAATTCTGATGGGCAGCTGAGGTTGACGACCAGTGATTGAAACTCCCTCCTGTGAGTCCATCCCCTTTCAGACACCTCCCCCCCATCACCACAAATGGTCCCTGCCTTCTGCCGGCGGGGGTCAGGGTTGGGGGGAAGGGGAGCCTCGGAGTGTCCTGAGTGGCCTTCTGGTATAATCATTGGAATGATGTTCCACACCAGGAGCCACCGTGTAGAATGACGTGTGCCTCCCGGAACCTCCACCCAATGCTCATTGGTCTTTCTTCTCAGGCTGAGTCTGTTCCTCTTCGCCTGGAGGATGTAATTTTTCTGGTGTGGCCCCAGCTAACTCCTCCCCTCGCTTCCCAGCCTTCTCTTCCCAAGCTCCTCGTTATAGTCTTCACTCTTTCTTACAAGAAATGCCCTCCAGCCCCTTCACTATGCTGACATGTGGACACACACAAGTTTACCCTTTCGGAGGTCCCCTGTCATTGCCTGTAGTTGTGAATACATGTGCACATTGATGGGGGTACACATGGGGTCCTATGGGACCTGAAGACCCCCCATAGCTACTGCCCTTCTTTCGTCTCAAGGGTTGCTTTACTCCCTACCTACCATGGCCGTCATGATTGTCGTCATGATGAGGAGCCAAGGAGGGGGCTCTGTGGACAATAAATTTGCAGTTTCTTATGGACGCCATCATTTTCCAGAGAAAATCCCGGGAGAGCCATGGTGGGTGGCTTCATGAGCTGCAATTTTTTACCTTTTTTATTTGAAATAATTTTAGGCTTGTAGAAAAGTTATAGTATAAAGAATTCCCTACACACTTCACCCAAATTTCCCAAATGTCAACATTTTTACATTTGCTTAATTATTATCTTTCTATGAGCATGCATGCGCATGAGCGCACACACACTCCCATACACTTTTTCCTGAATTGTTTGAAAGTTGGAGACACGATGCCCCTTTACTGTAAGGTAACCTTACTCAAATGTGACCAGTTATCCCAGTACTGTTCTTTATAACAAAATAGCACATATTGTTTTACCAGTGCAATTTGAGGGGCTCTGTGGTGGCTTTGAGACCCGAACTCCTTCTACCACTCCCCACCCCGTCTCCACCCCCATCAGAAGGAATCACTCAGCAGGCCCAAGCTGGAGGCCAAGATGAACACCGTGGCGCGCAGCGCAGGGCGGGCAGTGCTACCACATGCCCAGCAGAGAGCAGCAGTGAGTCACAAGTGAGGCGCAGGGCTCCGGAGTGCGGCGCATCTGGGCGGACTCCCAGCCCCAGCACTCACTAGCTTTGTGACCCTGAACGAAATACTCAACCATTCAGCCTCCTCTTCTATAAAATGGAGATAATTGAGAAAATATGCAAAGCACGTGTCCAGCACCTAGCACCTACTAATTACTCATTAGAAACTTTTATTCGTGGTATTACTACCTTGGTCTAAGAAGTGAACTTCTGGGGAACACAGTGGAAGGAGCTGACACTAACCCTCCAGCGAAGGCAGAGCCAGGGCTGGACCTTGAAGCCGGAGAACAAAGAAGAAGCACCCTTGGGGAGGAAGGGAGGGGAACGGAAGTTATAGCTGGGTTGACTTGACTGACCATGGGCACCCCAAGGCCAGCTGGAAATAAAATGCACACTGGAATTCTGGCTGAGCATTTGATGGCATCGTCCAGATTCCCTGGAACCCGCCTCCTCCGTAGCCATGCTTAAATCCAAGAAGCAGGAATGCTTCGTCTTTGCCGTTTTGACTGGGAGAACACCTGAGTTCCACTCCTGACTCTACCGTGTACTGGCTGTGTGACCCTGTGGCTTGGGCAAGTAGTAACCTTTCTGGTTACTACTTGTTTTTTCATCTGTACAGTGGGGATAATAATAGTGCCCAGCTTGTGAACTGAGGATTAAATGAGTTCATACTCATAAACACCTTAGACTAGCTTCTAGACATAGTACATTTTCATAAATATTAGCTATTATTTCAGATCTTCCCCCCTCCCCCCACTGATCCCCATTTTCTTCCTGATCTGTGTACTTGGCCTTTTCATATCACCCCTGAGATGGTCCTGTTGGGACTGGGGAGTTAAGCGTGGCTCTGGCCGTGCCTGCCTTGGACATATCTGTGGTACACAAGTGGCTGCTCACACTGAACTCTTTGTAGCCACCAGTCAACCTTGTGGAATTTTCACTGACCGATGGCTCTCTACTTGTCTGTTATCTATTGTTGCAAACACACCAGAGAGCAAGGGAGTTATAAAAAACAGTCGGGTCATATCAAAATGCCTTGGCGCCAACTAGAGGCTCCCCAAGATGGAACATTTTGAACATCAGTAAGAACAAAAACTGAAGTTGATTGCAACATATCAATTATATTTAAAAACATGAATGTATAATGATACTTTAAAAACAACTGCCCACCTCTGGAGGATGCTAGGAAATGGAATCTATTTCTTAAACTAGTAAAGAGAAAGAATCAAGCATTTATCCTGCCTTTTCTAAATAAACTGTACCATCGGTATTAAACATCAGCTGCATAAAGACGAACCAACTAGCAACCTAGGAAGTAATTTTAAAACTTGTAAGTGAAGTGAAAAAATTAAGAGCGGAAAAACAGACCTGCCATATATGGTCACCTGATTCATGACAAAGGTGTTGGTGCAGTGAGGCAAGTGTGGTCTTTTTAATAAATGTGCTGCATCAATTGGCTATCAGTGTAAATAACCTACTACACATTGTACCAAGGGAAAAAAAAAAACCCAACGCAGATGGATTATAGGTCTGAATGTGAAAGGTAAAACAATAAAGCTTTTTGAAAAAACTTAGTAGACAACCTTCATGACTTAAACAGGACACAAAGGGGTTAAGTATAAATGAGAAAAATTGACAAATTAAACTAAAAGGCTACTGTGTCAGGTACCTTGAAGCTTATAATGATAGCAGAACCTGGTTCTAGTCCTAATGAATTTTACTATTAAGCCTGTTTACTGTTTTTTTTCTTTCTCCCTTTCTCCCTTTCATTGACTGATGGCTTTCTACCTGTCTCTACCTCCCTCCATCCTTCCCTCCCTCCCTCCCTCCCTCCCCCTTCCTTCCTCCCTCCCTTCCTTCCTCTCCTCTCCTCTCCTCTCCTCTCCTCTCCTCTCCTCTCCTCTCCTCTTTCTCTTTTTCTCTCTTTCGAAGCTGCCTGTCAGGCTCTCCCTGGGTAGTGGGCTACCTCTCTTAATCATCCTGGCTGTTATCTTGCTGACTGTCCCCAAGGAGCCTGTCTCCCTGCTGAATGACTGATATTTCTCCTTTGCTTTGACAAATCAGCCTCTATTTGGAGAGGCGGTTTGTTGGTTGAAGAATGAAAATGGGATGGGAGAAAGAAAAATGGGTCTCTTTTGCATCACTGACAGCTGATTTCTGTTGTCAAAGTGCTGAGACTGTGAAATTGCCAGTTGGTGATGGCTAAGATTCTTTTGGGGTCCTGTGGGGACCAGGGGCGTGGTAGCACCTGAGAACATGGCCAGAGGTATGTAGGGAAATGGAAAAGTTGCAGTACAGAGCTTCTGCCTAATCATTCACAGGTTGGGTTATAGTTCCTTCTCCTTCTTTCCCTCCCCTCCCCACCCCTCCTCTCCTGTCTCTTCCCTTTCTTTATACTGTTGGCCTTGGGTCTTAAGAATTCAAGGGAGTTAGAAAAACTCAGCGGCCTGGGGTTATTCTTTCATTAGTCACACACACACAAAAATGCAAAGACAAATAAATCACCCCTTGCTCTCATTATTATGAGAGGCATTTATTTAAAGTAGGTCACTACGACACAGTGGGAAGGGTTATCAGTAGCTAATCATCAACGACGTTTATGAAAGCTTCCCGTGGACAAAATATTGTGCCTGACCCTTTATTTGCACCATCTCCTTTAATCCTTCATAACATTTCTATGAACTAAATTTTATTCTACCTGTTTCATAGATTGTAAAATCAAGATTCATAAAGGTTTAGTAACATGATAAGTATATTGTCAGGGATCCTAAGATTATCCTCTTCATAGGTTCTGGCCCCTCGATCAAGTGCCACTTGGCAATAACTCTTACTTTGTTATCAAACTGTCTCCAAAATTATCTGGAGCCTGAGGCCTTAATTAAAAATCTGGCTGATGCCACTTATAAGGTGGAAGAGTACTGACATCATGTTTCTAAATCAGCGTATGATTCATTTTTTAGCTATGTATTTAAAAGGATTGATGGTGGCTCCTTACGCCTCAGGGCAGCACCCTTTCAATGCCCAGCTTCTCCAAAAGGGTTAGGGCTATAGCTGGCTGGTCTCAAATAGAGAAAACACAATGGTTACCTTTCTGCAGTGGCCTAAGGCACAGAAGACACACCTGTCCACACTGCACCTGTTGAGACACACCAGTCTTCCCATGACAAGAAATGGAAGTTTCTTCAGGACTGTTCAGGCCAGCTGAACATTTCTTCAGGTTCAGTATGCGCGGTGTCCTGCCTGGAGTGGGGAAATTAGAAACTCCTAACTGTCTTCTTTACCTCCTCCTTCTTTCCCGTTAGTTCTCAGGAGGGTGAGAGGTGGCATTAGCCTTGCCCGTGCTTAACCTTTCACCTTAGATTGAGTACCCCTTAGGTTCTAAGGGGATTTCAGTGTGTGCAATTTTTTGGGAAATGGCCCTTGAAAGCTAGAAAGGGATAAGAAAGTTTGGGATAGAGAAGGAAAAAAACCTAATACATGGTGTGCTAAAGAGTGAGTCCCCCTGACAAGGTAAGACGTTAACTGTAAATCCTAGAGGAACTGCTAAGAAGATAACTCCAAAGTACAATGAAAAAAGCGTTAAAGGGATTATGATGTTATGTTAGACAATATTTACATAAGGTAAAAGAAAGCAGTAAAGGAGCAACTGGAGACAAACCAGACATGAGACATATAGAAAACAAAAAGTAAAATGGCAAACGTAAATCCATCTATATCAATGATAACATTAAATGTGGAAGGATTAGAAAATTGAATTTAAGAGACAGCAGACATTTTAGTCAGACTGGATAAAAAATCACAATCCAACCGTATGCTGACCGTAGGAGACAAACTTTAGATTCAAAGATACAAATAGGTTGAAAGTACAAAAAGGGAAGATATTCGGGTATAACTTGGAGATATTGCAGTTTCAGTCCCAGACCGTCAGGATAAAGTAAGTATTGCAATAAAGTGAGTCTTGATATTTTTGCTGGTGAAGGGTCTTGCCTTCAATTTGTAAAAAATGCAACATGTGCGAAGCACAAAAAAGTGAAGTGTAATAAAATGAGGAATGCCCGTATTATGCAAACAGCAGCCATAAGAAGGTTGGAGTGGTGATTCTGATACCACTCAAAACAGACTTTCAAAAAACTTGTTAGGTAGAGAGGACCATTTTGTAATAAAAGAGTCAATGCATCTGGAAGGTATAATAATAATAATAATAATAATAATAATAATAATAATATATATATTCACCTAACAATAGAGCCCCAAAATATATGAAGCAAAAACCTTCAGAATTGAAGGGAGAAAGATATAATTGAATTATAATAATAATTGGAGACTTCAATATTCTCATTTGACTAATGGATATAACAATGAGGTAGAAGATCAACAAGGAAATGGAAGACTTGAAAAACCCTTAAACCAACCAGACTTAACAGACAGCAGTAGCAGAACGCACATCCTTTTCAAGCTCACAAGGAACACACTCCAAGACAAACAGCATACTAGGCATACAACGAGCCTCAATACATTTAAAAGGATTGAAATAATACAAATTATTTTCCAACCCAAATATGACAAGGACATTTGGGAAATTCACAAATATGTGGAAATCAAACAACACACTCCTAAATAACCAATGGATCAGAGAAGAAATCACAAGGGAAATTAGAAAATGCTTTGAGATGAATGAAAATTAAAACATGACATACCAAAATGTATGAGATGAAGCTAAGCAGTGCTTAGAGGTAAATTTATTGCTGTAAATGCCTACATTAAAAAAGAATCCCACCTTAAGATACTAGAAAAAAAAATAACAAACTAAAGTTAATATAAATAGAAGGAAGAAAATAATAAAGATTAGGGAAGAAATTAATGAAAAAGAGAATAGAAGAACAATGGAGAAAACCAATAAACCCAAAAGTTTGGTTCTTTGAAAAGATCAACAAAATTGACAAACTTTTAGACTGACCAAGAAAAAGGAGAGAAGACTCCAGTTACTATGACCAGGAATAAAAGAGGGAATATTACTATCAATCTTACAGAAATAAGGACTGCAAGAGAAAATTATATATAACTGTGTGCTAGCAAGTTAAACTAATGAAATGAACAAATTCCTAGAAAGACACAAACTACCAAAACTAACCCTAGGAACGGGCAAGGCCAGATAAGAGGCTACTGCAGTAATCTGCGTGGGAAAGCTGAAGGTGGCTTGGACCAGGGTGGTTGGGGTGGGAAGGGAGAGGCATGGGACCCTGGGAGATATTTTAGAGGAAGGACGATGAAGCTTGCTGATCTGAATTGAATACAGGGTGGTGAGAGAAAGAGGAATTAAGAGCGAGTCTTAGGCATGAGCCTTGCCCAATAGTGAGACAGGGTGCCACTGTTTCCTTGTGAGAATCTCACTACTTAGTACAGGAGAGAGGTTATGGAGATGTAGAGAGATTCAGGGGAGTGGGAATATAGCTGGGTGTTCCAGAGGGGAAACGTCTGAAACATCTCTCCCTTTCCCTCTACCCATTTTGAAAATCAGGACTTCTCATAGTAAAGTGTTATTCATCTGGGAGTTGATAATGCTGGCCAGGGCTGATTGCTTTGCTGCATTTGTTTCTGTTATCTTTGTT
The DNA here is from genome assembly GCA_003508835.1 of Eonycteris spelaea. NCBI lineage: Eukaryota > Metazoa > Chordata > Mammalia > Chiroptera > Pteropodidae > Eonycteris > Eonycteris spelaea. The sequence goes on from PUFA01000110.1 coordinate 2,425,489, forward strand.
TTGACAGCCTCTCTTTTTCTCGCATTTGGTGGGCGTTGGCATAATTAGGTTTGCAGAAATAACAGTAGTTCTTCTGCCCACTGAGGGGGATTGATTTGAATGTCATTTGCATATGTTAAATTACTCTGTGAAGATTACTTCCTGTCTACTCTGGAGGCTGAAGAACTAGACTTGAAGACTTAAAGGAAGAATCAACTTAATTCTTTTTTTTTTTTTTAAATTATTAGTTTCAAGTATGCAGTACTTTAGTTAGACATTTATATAGTTTATAAAACAATCCCCCTAATTGCTCTTTCTCTCTTCTGGCTCTCTACCTAACCAATACATTAATGCTAACTGCATTGGCTATGCTGTGCTGCTGCTTTAGGTTGGGCTTCGTAAGAAGCAGACCCTGAGGTAAGGAGTTCAGGACAAACCTGCGGTGATGGGAAGAGGTTAGATGAGAGAAGTGTGTACTAATGAGCAGGCTGGGGGCAACTGGGGCTTAATACCCCTGCAGAAACTTGGCAAACTATAAAGATTTGTCACCACCAAGAGGTGAGGAATTTTCTCCGATCTGCTGTCCCTGGTTGAGGAGAGCTTCTGGGGGCATCAAATCCTCCAGCGTATCCTACCCATTGCACCAGTGGGCTGAGAACATTTCTATAGCCAGAGGAAGCTCTCAGGCAATGAGTGGCAAACTATAGAAAGTCATCGCTGCAAAGGAATGGTGAGGGCCAAGGGAGGTATGTATGGGTGGGGCACTGACATCATCTGCTACAACAGCTTTTAGGGAAGAGAGGGGCAGCTGGGTCTGAGGCAATGACTGGAAGGGCATGCGGGTGGTCTTTCTGAGTGTGACACAGAGGATGCCATTGTTGCCAATCCAGTTTCACAGTCTGAGAGTCTGGCAACAACTTCTGAACAATAGCAAAAGAGTTTTTATCATAGTTCCATCTCTAAAATATTTTACTAATTCCCAATATTTCATTCAACTATTCTTTTCTTTTAAATAGCCAGCTTGTACCTAGCCCATGCAACTCCTACAGAAAATATGTGCTGAGAATGGAAGATTTTTGTCCAGGAATTTATGCCTAAGATCTGAAGATAATTGGCTGGCTTTAATTATTGATGCCTGGCTTATGTGAGCTCAGCCTGCCAGATACTATGGTGCAGACTGCATGTTACACAAAGATGATGTGTAATGGGGGCCAAAATGCAAAACAGGTTCTCTTACCAAGTCCTATATCTAGCAAGGAGTTATACCCAGTCCAGATACATCTGGACTTGAGGAGTCTTCATCCAGTCCAGAGAATGCATCTTTTCCTAATTCGCACAAAGTTGCCATATGAGTTAATGGACGCACTAAGTAGGAAAAGTAGGTTTAGAAAAAAAAATTGGTTTATATCTGCCGTATGTCATTATGTCTCATCTATAAATCCTTCCTTCCACTCTTGGTAAGATCCCTTTACTACCACTTCCTCTTCAAAAATCTCTACTGTTTTTCCCTCAGCGGGCAACTCGCAAATTATTGTACAGAGTGATTTAACTGTTCTTTATTCTTACCTCTCTCACCTAAGCTATGCCCACAGGGATCTTCACTTTCTCTATGAATCCTGTTAATTAAGACACCTGGCTAAACAAAACAATAGGTCTCACCCTGCACATTGTGCTTATTTCTCTGAGTTTGAGCTGCTGCTCCAAGTATAGGCAGTTACAAAATGCATGTTCTTCATTACATCTGACACTATGAGAAAAAGTGAGTTCAAGATATATAGGAGTGATTTGGAATTTTCAGAAAGGTATTATTTGTGTGTTTTCACAGTGTTTTACATTGATCATATTCTTTTTGTAAAAAGACAAATATATTAAGAAAAAGAATATTGTCTTTTCTCCTGTTTCCATGAGTATTGACATGGATAGTTTGAGTGAAATAACTCCTTCCAGCTGCCTCTTGTTCAACCTCGGATGTGGCTCTAAGGTTCATACTAAGATACTTAAGGTATGGTGCTTGTCAAAGGCTGGGGTGTTGTTAAAAGGTCTGAGATCTAGGCACCTCACCCTGAGCCTCCATTCCCATGAAGAAACAACAATGTTCCCTGCAAGTCCTGTCAGACCACATCACTGGCCCATGGCTGTGGTGGACTTTGCTCTTCCTTGTCTTATATATCAGCTTATATGGTGGGGGAAATTACTTTCAGCTCAGAGATGGCCTCAGCCAATTACAACATTGTCCTGCTCTATCAGGACACTGGTTCAAAAAGAGCTCAGCTAGATTTTACAACAACCCTGTTACATTGAGAAGTCACTTGGAATTAAAGAAATCTGGATTTAAGTTTTAGGTTAGAGTCTCAGCCCTATGTGCTATATGACTTTGAGCAAGTACTTAACCACTCTGAGCTTCATTTTACCCTCTGTAAAACAGGATCGATGAGAGAGTTGTGAAGATTTAAAAAGCCCATAGCCCAGAGCCTGAAATCTGGTTGTCACTCAATACATGATGATCATTTTTAATGTCTACTTCTGTCACTTACTAGCTTTTGGCCTTCAGCTAGAACTCTATCTTGCTGAGCCTCAAGTTTTGCATTTATAAAGTAAAACAACAATGACACAACAACAACAACAAAAACCAAACCTGCCTGGTCGACCCACATGAGATTGGGGTGAGGTTTAAGTAAGGTGAAAGTGAGAAATGCTCATTAACTAAACCAATAGGAAGAACCCAGTACTTGGTCTTGGAGAGGAACCAGAAAGTAGATTAATGAGTCACTTTCTGTGATTGATTGCAAAAATAGCCCTGATTCTTCCTCTCCTTGTATACATTGCCCCTTGGCAATGTAACTCCTCGGCGTCAAGAGGGGGAGATTATTTCTCAACCCTTGAAATTGGGCTGGCCACATGACTTGCCTTGCATTGCAAACAGAGCCTTGTAAAGTGCTTGCACAATGAAGCTTGCCTTTTCATTGCCCTCTTGGGAACCCAATGACCACCACTATGTGAATGAGCCCACTGAAGTATGAGCAACACATGCTCTGAAAAAGGGACTGTTATTGTTCCTGCCAGCATGGACCATGAGCTGATTGCAATGCCTGAGGGAGTCCAGCCAACACCATGTGGAGCAGCTGTCCCACTAGCTCGGCCCATTTATCACACACAACATTCCTCCATATCTACAAGTAAAATCACTCTCTGAATTATTGCTATTATTAATTACCAACCTCCCATTTGAAATTTTATCTTTCTTATTCCATGTGTGTTTGAAAGCAAATGATATAGTTTCAAGCATAGATAAGGTGCTTGGTGAGTATAAACTGGATGGATAAACGCATAGATGGATGTTGTAGGCCAAGGCAGGATAAAAGGCTGGAATGGGGGTTTCTCATGAAGAATAGTTAGAATAGAGTTTCTCAGCCTCAGAACTATTGATACTTTAGTCCAGATAATTCTTGGTTATGTGTATGGGGGGCTGTCCTGGGCATTGTGGGATTTTTAGCAGCACTCCTGCCCTCTATACACCGGATACTAGTAGTAAATCATACTTCCCCACAGTTGTGACAACCAATAATGGCTCTATACACTGTCAAATGTCTTCTGGGGAGCAAAATTGTCCCCTAAATTCACTCTGCGTTAAGGGAGATGGTTCTGAGCAGTTTCAGGAGAATGCAAACAGCTCCTCAGATGGAGGGCTCCATCCAAGGACCCATGAACAGGATTAAGAGTTTAGGAAGGCTCTTCAGCTCATACTTCTGGGGCCTGAATGCCAGAGCCATTGAGCCACTGGCCCTAATCAAACTGTGAATCTTACGCTTGGGGGAAATGAGAATCGAAGGCTCTAGTTTGTGATATGAGTTTTCCCTATCTCTTCTGTTCTTCTCTGGAGCCTGTCACCTCATCTCATCATTGGTATGTTCATCAGTCTTAAACAGAGAACATAAAATGGAAGAAACTCTGAGGAGCCAACATTTCTATTTGTTTTAAGGGTCTGGGAAAGGAAGAGGAAAGAAATCAAAATAGTCTTTGTGAGGATTTCAGTCTCCTCAGTCCTTTGTTTACATTACAGCAAAGGTAATTAAGAATTAGCTTTATTTCCATGTACCCAAACCTGCAGCAATTCCTTACCAAAAAGCAACTCATTGCCAGTTGTTTAGAATAATATGGTAAAATCAAAGTGATACATGTTTTTCCTCTCACAACATAGCAGGAAACAATAGCTATTTGAATACTTCATCATAATCTAAACATCAATAAATCTGAGTAAGATTGTGTTGTTATAAAACCTTTCTCCATCAATGACATTTCAATATCCCCTGACACCATTACAGAGTGAAGATGTTCTATAAACAAAAGACAATAAGCATGTCTTGTCTAATAGCTTTTCTCCCCCACTGTTATTCTAACCACCCTAATGCAGGCGCTCTCACATTTATAATTCTTAGCAAAACAAAGTCTGCTTCCCGACTGTATAAACCACCCCCCATAAGGGTGTGGGAAATATACTAATGAGATGCGTGAATGTAAGCACGCTTCCATAAATGTAGAGCATTAGATGAATTTATTTTCATTGGTGGCCTTTGGACATTGTGGATAATGAAACACTATTATCAGGGTTCTCTTGCAGGATTGGGAGATGAGATTTCCAGGCTAACCGAAAATCCTGGCTTTTAGAGAGCCAATGAATGAATATAGGCGACTTATTAGTTTGCCATAACAAAGTATCACAGGTTGGGTGGCTTAAACAACAGAAATTGGTTTTCTCAGAGTTCTGGGGGCTAGGAGTCCAAGATCAAAGTGTCAGCAGGATTTTGTTTTGTTTTGCTTTGCTTTTTGAGGTCTCTCTCCTTGATTCGTAGATGGCCACCTTCCCATGTCTTCATGTGGCTTTCTCTCTGTCTGTTTGTGTCTTAATATGCTCTTATAAGGGCAACAATTGTGTTCGATTGAGCCCCACAATGACCTCATTTAACCTTAAATACTCTTTCAAGATTCTATGTAAACACAGTTACATTCTGAGGTACTGGGGTTAAGACTTCAACACAGGAATTTGGTGGTGGTGCTGGTGGTGGTGGGGAGACACGGTTCAGCCTGTAATAATGACTATAGCCAGGCACACATCCTTTCTCTTCTGCACACACTTTACCAACTGTACAGAATGCCAGTCCCATTTGAGCATCAGCTAGTGGACTCATCTCTAAGCTGCTATGAGCTTTGGTAGCTAACAGCTTAGGGTTGCCCCACTCTGTGCAGAATTTTCATTGTCCAGGATCTCCTTGCAGGAGAAGTTATGCCCCCTCTCCTCTGGCAGCCCATAGCTAATGACTGACTGACATGAGGTTTCAAAGGGCCAGCCCCTTGCCTTAAGGTGGAACCGATTATATGGTGCAATTCATGCTTCAGAGCTCACTGTTAACCAGGCTGACACTAGACTCCAGCCGTGACCACATCTTTGCTCAGCTTCTTCCCCTGGCCCCTCCTGCTTCTTTACTCTTCTTCTCCTGACACTCATCCTCAATAAACCAGGTGCACCCAAATCCTGTCTTAGCCTCTGCTTTAAGGGACTTACTCTGAGATTGTGAATTTTAAAGAAATCACTCAACTGCACTTTATAGGAAGACTCTTCAGAAGATAATCTAGGTTTTCTTTGATGATTCAGAAGATACTCCCTGACTGTGCAGTGTCTCTGGGATCTTATTATAAATATCAATTATTTCTACAGGTGGGAAGAAATATCTTTGAATAGAGGCACTCCTATGCCTAGAGGATGCAATTATACATTTTGACTTAACTGTAGCCAGAATCCGGTCTGTTTGGGTCCAAATGAAGCCAAATCTGAAGACACAGCCAGAGATAAGAATGATATCTCCATTTGACATGATGCACACCAATGACACGAGGCATAGCCACTCTGCTCTTACGTGTGTAGCTTCTTGCTTTGATAGCATTTTACATCATTCATCTTATTTATAGACACATAGAATGCTGGTGCTGGAAAGTCAGTAGTCATTCTTGTAACAAAATATTTAGAGCTCTGTGATAGGTTGAATTGTGTCCCCCAAAAGACAGGTTGAAGTTGTAACCCCTAGAACCTAGGAGATGACTTTATTTGGAAAGAAGGTTGTTGTAGATGTAATCAGGATGAGGTCATGCGGAGTAGGTGGGCACTAACCCAAAATGTGATACCTTTTCACTGTTTTACTTGTGAAGTCATGGGAACCTGATGCAGACCAAACTTCATTAAACTTAATGACAAAGACTTAGAAAGTCTCTTCTGACATTTCCTATTTAAGGGTAAGGATGACAAGCTACATCGTGTAAAGCGTTATCTCATTCTGTTGGAATAAGAATGACTGAAAGAATAAATGGAAAAAATGTAGTAGAAAAATTAAAACCCAGTCCTTGTTCAGAAAATATATGGAAGATACTTAGAAAATATCTTTGGAGATTTGGAAAATATTAAAATAAATTACACAGGTGGGAAATTCACAATAGTTTGATAAAAGAACAGGTAAATGTTACTAATGTGCCCAGCTTACAATGCTTGTTAGACTGTCAAAAACAAAATGCAAGAGCTATTTTTTAATAGCCATGAAAGGAAAGGTGAATTTGATAAGGTAATAAATAGTCTTAATAGTAATGACCTTTTGAATGAAAAATGACCGTTTGATGAAAAACAAAAATAAACAACCTATTGCCACAACAATCATCTGCTTTGATTTGGAAGGGAAACATAAAGGATTTTGGAGTGAGGATATTGAGTATTCCATAAAAAATGCATCCACTATCGTTTCAGAGGCTAGGTGTTGAAACAGGTGAAAACCAGAAATGTTCCATTGATAGAGCTCACTGAATAAGGACATTTAAAAAAGAATAAGTAAAAAAGAATTCATTTGCTAACAGAAGTTTCCACTGGGTTGTCATTGTGGCAAAGTTTATACAAGAACCTCTAGCTTAAAGATAAATTATACAGTTTTTTAAAAACAAGACAAATGTTTCCAATTTGGGAACCTCTTCTGGAAAGCCAAGTGACTGTAAATAGAATTGACAACAGAAGGCTCAGATTGGCAGAAAGCCAGTAAACAAACATGGATAGGGAAATCAACAAGGTTTAGTTATCTCATGATGGGGAGAGAAGTTGGAATAGTCAGAATTCACTGCAGAAATTAGGAACATTAACTGAACCACAAAGAGGTGTAAACGTGCACCAAATATTCTCCCAGATCTACATGGTATCAGATGACAACATCTGATGAGCGAGGGTTTCCAGACCTTCTGGAAGCCTAACTGTCTATCTGGCTCCTGAAACCCAACAAGCTTTGCAAATTTATATGGACGAATAAAGAGCCAAGAAAGCCAAGGCATTCTTGACAGAGAAGAACAAGGTAGCAGTGAAGTCCTGCTCTCCTAAATCTTAAGACTTATTAAAAGGTTGGTGTCATCAAGTCTGTTTGATATAGCCACAAAGAGAAAACTAGACTGATGGAACATAATAGAAGGGCCAGAAACAGAAGCACAGGTCCATGGAAACCTAAGATGCATTTGGGGTCATTGCATGAGAAGGAAGGAATGGGTTGGTTCATAAATGGCTCTGTGGTTCAGTGATGGACTCGGTGCTCTACGCTCCCACTTCCACTCACCCATAACTCTGGAAGATCATTGTTTTATTCTCTTTCTGTCTCTTCCACAAACTTGACAGCACTGAAGGTGTCTTATTCCCTCTCTTTGTATCACTTAACACAATGTCCAGGACCCAGTGGGAGCTTCCACAAAACTCATTTCCATCTTTTGTGAATATTTGACATCTACTTCATGGGGACATTGTGAGAATTAAAAGAGATAATTTAAGAAAATCTGATAGAGCTGTGCTTTGCATAGATTGAGTCCCCCAAACTAGTCATCATAACAGTTAATTGAGTCTTTTTATGTGCCAGGCACTGCACTAAACTCTTCATAAGAACTACCCCAGTTTAATCCTTGCAGCAATCCCATAAGCCATGGGGAAACAGAGAGGCTAAGTACTTTGTTCAAGGCCATATGATAGAAGGTGGGAATTGAGGCTTTAAACCAGAGCAATATGACTTCCATCAGCATTTCAGTGTAATCATAACTACCATATTATACTATGCTTCATAATAGTGCCTTGGTTTCATATAAAAGACCACAAAAATATTTGTGGCATGGATAAGCACATGAGTGATCCTGAGTCCTCAATAAAATGTTGAAAAGCAGGGAAATGTGTGACATGTCATTGAGATACCCATTTTATTTTATCTTGAAGGAGCTCTGGTAAACTAGAAGGATAAGAAATGTGGTCCACCTCATCTCCAAGTATACAGGAGAAAGAAGGTGTTAAGGAAGAACAGCATCCCTCAGTCACCAAGAGACAAGACAGGTACCTGCAGTTTGGGGCCACTGTGCTGTATGGAGCAGAGTGTGTCCTTGACTTGCCTGGGGACCTGTGTGAGCACTGGGTTGAAAGGGGAGGCTGGGTGAGGAATGGGCTGCATGAACCCATAACAGCTTGGGATCCCCACTCCCAAATAATGCCTGATCCACAAGGAGATATCACTGTACACCTACCAGAATGCTTAAAATAAACCGTGATAATACAAAATACTGGTGAGGATTTGGAAAGATTAGATCCCTCAGATGCTGCTGTCAGGGATGTAAAGTGGCACAGCCACTCTGAAAACAGTTTGTCAGTTTCTTAAAAGGTAAACAGGCAACTACCATGCATATGACCCAGCAATTGCATTCTTGGACCTTTATCTCTAAGAAATGAAACTTGTTCACACAGAACTTGTACGTAAATGTTCATGGCAGCTTTATTTGTAATAGTTTCAAACTGGAAACAACCCAGATGGCCTTCAATGCGTGAATGGTTAAAGAAGTCACGGTGCATCCATACCACGGAATACTGCTGCTCCGCACTGAAAAGGGATGGTGAGCCATCCATGCAATGACCAGACTCCCTAGAAATCTATGCCAAGTGAAAAAAGTCGGTCCTAAAAACGTACATACTATATAATTCCATTCATAAACATTCTTGAAAGGACAACTACAGAAGTGGAGAATAGAATAGTGGTTGCCGGGGCTAAGCAGTGGGTAAAGATGGGAAGCAGGGAGGCGTGGCTGTAATAGGGCAACCTGAGAGGTCCCTGTAGTGATGGAAACGTTCTGTATCTTGACTGTGTCAATGTCAATATCCTGGTTGTGATATCTTCCTATAGTTTTGCAAAATGTTATTATTGAGGTAAACAGAATAAAGGATGTATTGAATCTCTCTGTGTTATTTCTTGCAACTGCATGTGAATCTATAATTATCTCGATATAAAAAATTTAATAAAAAAGCAGTCCTATTATCTCTTTTTGCAATATTTTTACCTTTGAATTTAATTTCTTTAAACCTATACATAATTTTATATAAATGCATAGGGTTTACTTCAAATGCAGTCTTTTTTCTTTCTTCTCTTTCTTGCTCCTTCTCTTCTTTCTTCTAACATCTTTATTCACATCACCGCCCACCCTTAACTGTTAACTGCCTGCCATAGATAATGTTAGTAGATAAATGAAAGATTGGGAATAATATCAATAATACAGATGATAAAGTTGATATTTTTAATATTCAGAATCTTACAAATTCACAAGGAAAAGATCGACCATCCAATAAAAAATAATGGGCAAAGATTTGAAGAGATGATTCACAGAAGAGCAAACTTAGAGTTCAAGCTATAAGTGACAAGAGGCTGAAACTCACCAGCAGCCAGGAAATGCAAATTAAAGTAACAGTGAATATCACTTTTATCCATTAGGTTGGGGGAAAAAATCACTGGCAGAGATATGAGGGCAAAGGCACTTTAACTCATTGCTGTGGAAATGTGAATTTAAAACAGCAATCTGGCAATATCTATCACAATTAAAAAATGTAAGTACTCTTTAAAAATTCATTGAGCCATGCACTTAAGAATTGTGTGCTTTGCTGTGTGTAAGTTATGCCTGAGTAAAAAGAAACAGAATTTTGTAAAATACATCTACCTTTGCCTTAGTAACACTTTCTGGAAATCCATTCTAAAACCACCAGTCTGTACAAAAGACATTGGTACTAAGGTGTTTATTACAACATTATTGACACGCCAAAAGAAACTAGGAATAAAAATGCCACAAATGGAGATGTGCTTGAACATGACATAATCACACTGTAGAGTATTGTGCAGTCAATATAGGAAGTATGTCAGAATTATGTAGATAACTTGGAGATATTTTTTCAAGTATTGTTGATGGAAAAAAGCTAGATGTAAATCAGCATCTAAAATGTGGTCCTATTTTTATAAAGTAATTGCCAAGGAACTCTGCATGTGTGTCTGTTTGTATATACACATCCACATATATATCCTTGAGTGTCTTTTCTCACACTCAGTATTTTTAAAGTGCAGAGAGTTATCAAGTTAAAGATTATCTGAACCTGCTCCCATTTCCAGGGTGCAGACACACACCCAACTTTGTTTGGGGAGCTGGTGAATAAGCCCCACTGACCCACCCTTGAACTCTCCAGGCGTTTGGGATTCACAAGCCAGGAAAACTTTCTTGGCAGCACAGGAATGTCTGTGTGAACCCTGCCTAGTTCCTACTGGATCAAATGTGACAGTTTCAGTGACTTAATGTTACCCACAAACAGCAGAGGCTTTTGGAATGGAATCTTGTCGCTAAATTGTCTACCCTGCACTCTCTCCCCATGGCATCTGTTTTCATCGTCTCCTTATGGAGCCATCTTTTTCCCAACTCTACTTAAAATACATTCAGTTTCTATTTAATGGTGTTTTCAAACATTTTGGAGCATTCTGGAGTAATAACAGAATCATGACATCTAACGTCTGTTGATCCTGGCGTACGGTAAATGTTCTTAGCCTTTGAGTAGCAGTCGGAGGGGAGGATAGAGGAGAGGACAAAGGAGGGATGAGGCCAAAGGTGGAGCCAACAGCTGTGGAAGGAGGGGACGCTTCCTGTCACTTCTCACAGACCCTCTCAGGCTTAAGGTGCCTGTCATACATTTAATTCTTATGAGGAAGCCTGAGAATATAGGCTAGTTTTCTCCTTCTCTTTAAGAAGAAGACATTTAAAGTCAAGAAACATTTCTAAAATTGTAATTGCATTAAAAATTATTTTTAAAAACTAGTATAAAATTAATTAAAATATTACTACACAGTTATTAGAACGGCAAAAATCTAGAACACTGACACCAAACGCTGGGGAGGATGTGGAGCAACAGGAACTCTCATTTGTTGCTGGTGGGGATGCCAAACAGTATGGCCGCTTTGGAAGACAGTTTGGCAGTTTCTTACAAAACTACACATAGTCTTACCATACAATCCAACAATCAGGCTCCTTGGTATTTACCCAAAGGAGCTGAAAACTTATGGATCTTTATAACCACTTTATTCATAATTACCAAAATTTGGAAGCAATCAAGGTGTCCTTTAGTAGGTGAATGGATAAACGAACTGTGGTGCATCCAGACCATGAAATATTATTCAGCCCTAAAAGGAAATGAGCTATAAAGTTATGGAAAGGCATGGAAAAAACTTAAATGCATAATTCTAGAATGTCAACCTGGGTGGCCAGGTTGACCGGTAATGACTTGTAGACCTTTGCAATGATTTCCTTATAAAGAACTCCCTCTGCTGGCCATCTAACGCCAAAAGAGGGCCAGGCGATCTCACAAAATGTGTGGAGTTTCTGTGGGGTGCGTTGAACTCCATAATCTCCTGAATAACTCTTTTTAAAATTCTTAAGCATACATCCTAAAGGTGTCTCTTCACTCTGCTGTCCACCCATTCTTCCACCTGTGGTCAGTGACGCACATGCACTCAGAGATTTGTTTCGCCTGACTCCGGCCACTCCCCTCATGGAGATCTTTCGGGCAACTTTTAACAATTGGTGGGTTGGTATAACCCCCCGACTAGGATCACTGGAATAGATTCCTCATGGAGATCCAGTGACACCACCCCAAGCTCTATGAGGTTCACTACAGAACCGCAGATGGAGGCTCAACTCTTCGTAGCAAGGCCATGTCTGTCGCCCACAATCACACACCAAACACACTCCACCCTCCGCCCTATGTACCTGAGAGGTCACGGTTTCCTCTAACAAATGTAGAGTACATGGATGACCTTGGGAGCTAATCAGACTCCCCTTCTGTCCTCTAGCGGACAGGATGTTCCTGGGACCCGGGTCCTTACCATTCAGTCGGGCGGTGCTCCTGGGCTAGTTCCTGTGCCTCTCCGGTTTTATTGTGCTCTCGGAGCCGCTGGAAGAGTCACCTTTCCTCACAGACAACAGGTCTGCTGGCATGCCAGGTGAAGTTCGCCTCTCCCTGTGTCCCAAGAGCCAGACTCCGAAGACAAGGGAAGCGAAAAACTGCCATCTCCGGATCCCAGATGAGCCCCCAGAAATGTTGCGGGATTCTCTAATGGAGAGATGGTACGGCGAGGCTATAAGCAGGAAGCAGCATTTATTGATACCGGCACCGGCTCAGTGGATTCTGTTTCAAACACTGAGCCCCGATTGTAACATAACAGGCAGTTTTATACAGCCTTGTCATTCTTACACAGCTACAGTTATAAGAAAGAACATTGATTGGTTGGCAAGCTATGAAAAAACAGATGTTAGCTGGAGAGACCTTGAGGTGGGAGAAGGGCAGTCAGGAGCAAACTGAATCCAGCAGGAAATGGCCACGCAGGGTCAGTCTGCCACACAAGGATGTGACCTTAGCTACCAAAATTCAAGGGACAAGAGGAGGAAGAGAGTTAGGGTGTCAGCATTCAGTATGTGGATAGATTTGTGCTTACCTTTCAGTTTTCAGTATGGTCCCTCTTGCCCTCAGCTGTGCCTGGTGTCTCTCCACTTTGTTCTCTCTGGGGAAAAATTCTTCAGTCTTTGGATGGAGAATCTGGTTGTCTATTTGCTTTGTGATTAGACTCTCATTCTCATTTTGTTGCCAGCATTACCCTCAGTCCCGCCCCCAATAATGCCTGAAACTTTTGGGCGTTCAACTGCGCAAAGCAGATTGCTTCTTGGATTTCCTCACTGTTGACTTTAGATTCTATTTTCTCATGTCTACTAATTCAGGTAGCTCTCATCCTATTGCTACCCAGCTTCCAAAAAGTGGTGGTTGTCGTTTTCTCTCCCACTATCTTTATTTTGTAGTTTACGCCTTTTAAAATGCTTTTTTGTTGTTGTTGTTTTTTGAGTAGCATTCAGAGAAGTTTGGGGGATAATTTGTGTGTTCAGTTCATTATTTTGAGTTAGAAAAACCTCAACTTACTTTTTCTTACCAAATATTTCTTAAAACTGTCCTGTCTGGGAGTTGGCAATGGCCATAGTATAGTTCCCCAGCCCACAGAGCACTGGTTATCAGTCCTGGTTGGTCCTTCAGAATCACTTGTGGAGCTTATTGAAACATATAGCCTCAGGCCCCACCCACAGGTACTGATTTCAGAAACGGAGTGGTGCCCGAGAATCTGCATTGTTTTAACCCTTGTTTGACCTCACAGATTGCAAGGACCTTGTCAGTTTACAATTCCTTCCCAGATGGTCTCCCATCCAAGTACTATCCAGGCCCAACCCTGCTTAGCTTCCAAGATCACACGGAATCGGGCTTGTTCAGAGTAGCAAGGCCATAGACTGAGAATCTACATTTTCAACATGTACTACAAATGCTGTTTGAGAATCATTGCAGGACAGAAACTCCCGTACAACTCCCTGACAGACGGTCAACCAAATCTTAGTTCACACCTTCATTGACAGGCTGTGCAAATAATTAGATGATTCTGAATATTAGGAAGTGATTTAATATACACAACTCAAATTTCTATTCTGGGGAACTTTCCATCATTGTTTGCAGTTGTACTTCTTGCGATTATACCCCACATGTGTGGTGACTATTTATATGACAAGCTTTCAAATTGTGAAACAAGTTACCATTTCCATGTCTCCCTTCGGCCTCTTTTTTTGGGGGGGTGGACTCATCTCCTTTTTTCTAGAGCGTAGTTTTCATACCCTTCACCATCCTGTGTAGCTATTTCTGGCAACCAACTCCAGTTTATCAACATCTTTCGTGGAAGTGTGGTGTTCCAAATAGAACCCGATGCTCTGAGTGTGTGAGCTCCAGAGGGCAGGGTGGTGGTTATGTCCCTGGAGTCTGATTTTACGTATGTTAATGTGGCCATCGATCACACTTTTTTTTGTTTTTAAAGCCCATTATTATTGATTGTTCAGTTGGGTCTTGGAACCAGATGTCCTCTCCCATCGAGATCTTCCATCTAGATTCCTTAAGTCAGGTCTCCTACTGCTACACTCAATAATGGACTCTAACAATGCATTGAATAAATAAACAGATAGTGAGTGAATAAATGGACTTTAACAAGAAGTCGAAGGGGCTTTTCCTGATGTCGTGAAATTTTGGTGAAGCCCAAAAATGAGGATAGTAGGGGAAATTTACCCTCAGTTCCCAAAGAGAGGTGTCAGAACAGACCGTGCAAGATGTGTTTATCCCCATTCTAAAGTAAGATGCTACACATACCTATGCCAGAATTACTAGAAGATATTAGAACAAGTTCAATGGCCATCAACCCCTTCTCCTATGTTCAGTCTTTATGAGAAGACTTTCTGTTTGAAATGATTATTGAAGTTATTAGGAAAAGACAGCTCAGTCTAGTGGGAGCTGCTATGCTTTTCTGTCAATGGTTCTTCCACATCCCCCCCGCCTGGCCTCTTACTTCCTAGCTGATGGCTGCTGAGATGCACAGTCCTGTAGTTCCATCTTGGGAGCCACAGGGAAGGAGGAAGGTAAGAATTCTTGGGAGAACCTGGATCTAGGAGAATTAAGTCAAACAGAGACTGGAGCCTATGTCATACCAGGTCACGCTAAAGGTGGAGTATAAGTTGGCACTGACTATGATGGCAGGTCAAGGAGCATGGACATTGAGAGGCAGATGGCACTCCCAGCAAGGCTGGGTGAGTGGATACCATGAATGGCCCCAGGTTTAAACGGTTTTGATGGGAACTCGCCCAAGAGGTAAAGAAACTCCAGCAGGAAGAAGGTTTTGGCTGAATGGATGGGGTAAGAATCAGAAAGGAGGAGGCATGAGGGTTATGCAGAGAGTATATTAATTCAGAGAACTAAACAGGATGGAGGCTCGCATAGATATACTTTCTAAAGCTTCCCCCAATGCACCTCACTGGGAGCCAGGTTGAGAGCCTGCCATGTACAAAGGAGACATGTAGAGACATGTAGAGACAGTCGAAGGAGAACCACAAACAGCACTGGCTAAGTACATCGATGCGTCCTTATTTTCTTTAATCTCTCCCACTTTTGCTTTGTTCCATAAGAAGGAAGACCCGAAGGAAGGGCAGAATGGCTCACAACTCCCTTCTTCATTGCAATGACTCTAGTTACAGTTTAGGTAGGACCTGAAAGGAGAATAAGTGCTTGGAATTGCATGAGATTGGAGCTTCAATTTGGACTATGCTAGACTTGGCTTTTTAATAGCTAAACAATGAGTCAGATCAAAGTGAGACTGTTCTTATTGTTGAAAGTGGTTGATTAGCTTGAGATGTTTTCTAGGGGTAGGGACCAAACAATTTGGATCAATGAAACAATTTTCTGTTTGGATCTCAGTAAGCTCAGCATTTTTAATATTGAATGAATGAATGGATTCAGCATTGATGATAATGGATTCCTATTATTGTACATTCCAAATCCCAGAGAGCTGCTAATTTCTTCAACTCTTGAGAGCATTCCCTGTGGTCAGATCTACCATTCATTCATTCATCTCTCCATCCATCCATCCATCCATCCATCCATTTATTCATTCATTCATCCATCCATTCATTCAACTTTTAATTGTCTTCTCTGTGTCTAACATTGAGATAGGTCCTGGGGGTCCTAAATGAGCAAACCAAATCCCTGACATCCAGGAGCTTGCCTTGCTCTTGGAAGAGGAGGGGATTCCACTGAGCTCTGAAAGATGACTCAGGCCTGGGAGGCAAGAGGAGGTGTCATTCAAGATTGGGGCACTGTCTCTTAGAGGGGCTGGGTTTCCTGACACCCCACTCCGGCCTGTCTTGCTCATGCATTTATTCATGTGTGGAGCACCTACCTACTTTCAGGGTAATCTTGGCATCTTTCTTAGAAGAGCATCTCTGATGGGAAGATCTTCCAGCAGGATATGTTTATTTCTCACTCTGAGGAATTTAGGCAACAAAGAGGTGATATAGGTTCAATGTTTTGGAATCTACCTTTTCTGACTAATAACTCTCTGACTTTCCCAGTTGCTCCTTAGTGCTCTGTTGACTTTAGACCAGAACTGAATTTAGGAAATAGACAAATGCAATTTGCTGGAGTCAGAGCACTTGAGGGCCTGAATGGGAAATGAGGAAGGGTCCCTGGTAGTGTGGTATTCCCATTTCCCATCCAAATCTTGTGAATAGGCTTGCCAGATAGAGTTGTAATATTTGGACACATTTATTCCAAAACATTGTTCATTATTTATCTAAAATTCAAATTTAACTGGGCATCCGTATTTTAATTTGTAAGTCTGGCAGCACTACCTGGGAAGGGCTCTCCCTGGCCTGAGGAAGATTAGGAAACTCATATTTCAGGTTTTCAAGAGCATCTTACCCTACAAATCTTCTCACTCCGCTGGCTGGGCCCTGCTGCTGTTTCTCTGCAACTAGACCTCATGAAGGGTGGAGTGTGGGTGGCCCAATACAAGGACATTAGACTGGGAACCAGGAGAGCTGGGTTCCAGATCAGTCTACCACCAACAGGTTCAGAGACCTTGCACAGGACACTTTG
Organism: Eonycteris spelaea; assembly: GCA_003508835.1. Classification (NCBI taxonomy): domain Eukaryota; kingdom Metazoa; phylum Chordata; class Mammalia; order Chiroptera; family Pteropodidae; genus Eonycteris; species Eonycteris spelaea. The sequence goes on from PUFA01000110.1 coordinate 2,442,317, forward strand.
CCCTTCTGGGCCTGATTTCCTTACTTAATATGAGAGAGCTAATTTCCTTATTTAGAAGATTTCTTCAGGTAGGATCCCCAAGGCCTATCTTAATGTTAGGCGTAAAGTGAAAAGCCAATTAAAAGTTGAATAAAGAATGGATAAAGAATGATGGATCTGACCACAGGGACTCAGGAGTTCAAGAAATTAAAGCTCTCTGAGATTTGGAGTGCACAATGATAAGACCATTCTATGGACCATTGAAACATCACACATGGATTTAGCTTTAGAATGCAATCAAGACAGAAGCATCAATTCATTTGTCCACTCTGTACTCAGTCAAGACTCTATTCTGTTTGTTTGTTAATTTGTTTTTTGTTTTTTTGGTGTGTACGTCCATTGAGGGATGGATGAAAGGTCCTAAACTGCCTTAGATATTGCAGGAAATGGCTTGGTAAGTGCCAACTGCCATGATTTTTTGATTTTGTAGTCTGGAAACAACTGTTCTGACAGTGATGGGTGGGTGAGGAGCAGTTAGAGGCCCTGCCCTATTTCTGTCTCAGTTTACCTTTCTCAGAATAACCCCATCCTCATCCATGCACACTCCCTGGAGAAAACAAAAGTTCTTTCTTCTTTCTGTTCCTGGAATACAGTAGGCTTTCAGAAGGAAACAAAGACACAATGACAGACTGTTGAGCTGAGTTTGAAAAGAACTAGTCCCAGGAACCCAGTTCCCCCAAGCTGCCTGGGGCTCAGGTGGCCCCATCTGGGAGGCCTCTCCCTTCAGCTCTGGCTATTCATTTGTTAAGTCTTATTCTAAAACAGAAGGCAAAGGAGAGGGGGCAGATCTGTACAGAATCCTGCAGGGAAGCCAGAGAAATGACTACAATAAGAGGAAATAAAAGTACACCTTTTAAATGCTGCTTTTGTTCTTCACTCTAGGATCATGCACATTTGGCAGGACAACTGACTGAGAAGGGGTAGACAAAGCTCACATCAGGGATAGAAAACAAACAAGTGCATCCTCAGAGCTGCCTGGAAGACGGAACGACAGCATCAGGAGGTTTGAGATATCTGTCACCCTGAAGTAAAACACTACTGCTCTTGCTTTTAGGAGAAGAACTGGTGTGCATTGTGGACACAGTTGTGCCACCAGATCTCTGAAGGTCCCTCTGCCCAGCTCTGCTTGTGCATCCCAGTTGCTATGTACATAGCTGTGAATGCCGGCCTCTCTACCTTCTGGAAGATTGTCTTGGATGGTAGAGCTGCCTTGTCCCCCAAACAGATAGAAGAGCCTGGGAGTTCCAAGCCCTTTCTCCAAGCTCCTTCCTTCCTAGCCAAGGACAGGCATGGGAGTACAGAAGCTTGGCTTCCGAAGTGGACAAAGTCTGATATGTAGTATATGCCTCAGAGCTGCCCACAGGATCAGGCTGAGCTTGGGGCCTCGCCTGAAATGCTTGGCTTCTTCCCCTTCCATATCCTGCTTTCTTAATCAAACCACTTATACCTGAACTCTGGTCTCAGGGTCACATTCTGATCTGATTGTAATAGTGGGCAACCCAGTGTTTGAACCCAGGAGGACATTCTTATACACACTCCAGGTTCTTGGGAAGGAAGAAAATCAAGAGAGTATCAGCTTCAACCAGCCATGGCCCAGAAGCAGAATTATCATTTAGAGAAGCCCCATACCCCTCTCATGGAGGAAGAGGGTGGATGCTAGGAGCAGGGGCTCCTGGAGGGCTGCGTCACAATCTCCCATGTTTGTGTCTTCACTTGGGGATCTTTGAAGTGATTTACGTGGGAGACTCTTTCCAAGTCTGGGGATTTTTCAGTCTATCTCTCCAGTGAAAGTAACACCAGTTTTATTTATTTTTTATTTTTTAATGCCTATAGCACCCGGTATTCCTAGATGATTTCCCATCCATGTACTAACCAGGCCTGACCCTGCTAAGCTTCTGAGATCAGACGAGATCGGGCTCGTTCAAGGTAGCATGGCTGCAGACATGGGAGATTCTCGACTTACTGGCTAAGAGCGTGTGTTTCAGACCCAGACAGCTCTGGGTTCCCATCCCACTTCTGACCCTCACTAGCAGCACAACCTGGGACAAATTACTCAAGCTCTCTGAGCCTTAGTTTTTTCATCTGTAAAGTGAGACTAGTAGTGTTCCATACCTCAGAGGGTAGCTTAATGAGCTAATGTAAGTGCCTGCCTGCTGGTGGGAAGTGTGTTGGTTCTGGTCCCTGAGTCTCAGTATTAACATAAAATAGAAGCCCACACTCTCTTGTTTTACCAGGATGTCGTTCCAAGGTGGGACATGCCAACTGCTACACAATGCAGCCAGCTTGTGATTTTTTACAAGAGTTGTTATGGCAACCATATTTTTAAAAGTCATTAAAAGTTGGCAAAGAACATGAAATTAGGACTAGTGACAACAAAAAGTGATGGGATGACATAAATAAACCTACAAAGAAAGGAGAGGAAAGGACTAAGAATACAGGAAGCTGGTTGGGAAACATATACTAAGTGCGGCAAGATAATTTTATGTGTTCAAGTCGGGGTGGAATCTGGTCTGGACAGAATGAAAGGTGTGAACTTGGAATGGGCATTGCTACGTGGTTTTGGCTGTTGTCCACCTTATCAGGGCTGCCTGAGCCATTCTGCTCCTTGTCAGCACCCTCTGGAGGGAGAGGTGGGACCTCCTCCCTCCACAGGGTCCTGGCTTGGGCTTTTTATTCCTGTAGTCTCCCTCTCTTTGCCTTCTGTCCCACCCACTCAGCTCTCTACGGGGAGCTTTCTGGTGGAAGACATCCCCTCCCCATCCTTTCTCTATAAGTTTCCAGTAACTTCTGGCATCAGAGAAGTAATAGGACTCCTACAACCCCAGGAGTGGGAGAGTCAGAGTCGTGGTCTCACTGGTAGTTGGGTAGTTGGAATAGCATTGTGGGAGCCATGGTGCTGTAACCACTGCCAGGTAGACATCTTGTTAAGGACTTAAGAGAAACCCCCCTTATCACAAGGCCAGTAGAGTCCCGGTCTGGGCATGATAGAAATGAAGCTATCATGGTTGCAAGAGACATTAAGGGCCTGATTTGAGATGTGTAGGTGGCTTGTCCTGTTTGCCCACCCCAGATTCATTCTCTGCCCTTCTCTACCCTGCTCTGTGCCCAGTGGCTGACCCTATTAATAGCATTTTTGGGGCTCCCATGCCAGTTGGATTTAGGTTGGGTTTGACCAGTGGGAGGCACTTGAGACTGAGGGGCAACAGGAGAGAGAGAGGTCAGCGTGTCTACCCCTGCCCCTGCTTTGACAGTGGCTCTACCTCTCACTGGGCTTCTGTGTCGCTGTTTCCTTCCCTTGCTCCAGTACTCAGGGCAATAAAGGTGCACTCTGCTGCTGGTCTCGGAGCTCAGTCACCCTTTGTTGGTTCCTTTACCTCACCCACACCTCTGTAAATAGCTCCTTTATTAAAGTTTTCCTTTTTTGAACTAGCTGAGTAGGTTCAGTCCCAATCAGATGGAGAGCCTAGAGCTGAGCATGAGACCAGAGAGCCGACCAACAGGCTAAGAGTCATGAGAGAGAGCCAGAGAAAGTAGAGTAGGTAATATGGATGAAGGCAGACAGGTTCAAACTTCCTCCCATGGTCTTAGAGGAGCCTGAGTAGGGAATGAGACCAGTAGCAGGCAGGAATGTACATAAATCAGTTCATGATAAATGTATGGTGGCAGGATTATAGCCCACAAATTACACAGTTTTGGCTTGCTCTTTAGTGCTGGTAGGGGAAAGTATCATTATGATAAAGACACTTGAAAGCAGTATCTCTGGCATAGGAAGGGCCATTAAAGATATATGTGGGAAGTGAACTGTGGTGTATTATCCATACTAGAGGAATTATGTTGTAATATATGATAGCTGACTGGGTTTGGGCAGTCATTCATGGGTCAGCCTCTCACCTCCCAGCCTCCCAGCCTCCCAGCCTCCCTGCCTCTGTCAGGGCTTTCTTTTCAGTCCTTCCTAAGGTGTCCACCTGGCAGTAGCCAGGGCATCATGGCTCCCATGCTTACTTCTGTTTCCTTCGCCACTAGTGACCCAGGAATGCCTAGACACTGTACTATCCCCATGACCTGGATGTTGCTGTTTCTCTCCAGTCATTAGCACAGGGTTCAATGGGGGCAGACCACATTTCCCTTTTCTGACCCCTTGCCCCTTTCTGCACCTCCACACATAAGTGTAAGGGAGGTAGGAGATATACGATTTTAATTTTAAAAGTCTCATGTTATTTCTGTATAACATATTAAATTTGATCTTGAGCTTTGATTTTCACATTTTCGGAAAAAACTTGATTTTGCCAGTCCACATGTATACATGTTTCTGTATCTGGGGCTTTCTATTCTATTTAATTGGCCTATTTGTCTATCCTGTTTCTGAAGACCTCATTCTTAATTATTATAGCTTTTATAATAAATATTATTGTCTGGTAGAATAAGTCCCATCTTCAAAAAAGTGTCTTGGCCTAAATTTTGGGATAAGTTTGTCAAGTTCGTTATTGATTTTTATTTCTGGATCTTGCTGCACTCTCCTATTAGTTCTATTGGATTTTACTAGGTTCTTCTGGATTTTCTGTGTAGACAATCATATTATCTGCAGATAACGGCAATGGCATTCCTTTTCTAATCCTTATCATTTTTTCCTCATCTTATGCTGAATTCTAATACAGGTTGAATGGAAGGGCGGAAAGCAGACATTCCAACCTTGTTCTTGCTTTAAACGGGAGCACCAGCTTCTTTTTAATTCCCATTGTGGGACTCACACTCACTTTTTTAGAAACCCCATTGTTTACCCAAGGGAGTCGCCCCAACCATGATTTGCCCTTCTCTCCTTGCCAGTACGTTCCTGGTGCTGAGGAAATCCATCTGTGACAGTGGCCTGTGTGCTCCAGAGGGCGGCAAGGGGTGGCTTTTGACATTCTACTTCCCATGGCACAGTCTAGGATGAGCTCTTCCTTCCAGATTTCTCCCCATCTGCATATTTTGCAGGCATACTTCTTCATCCTTTATGTTTTCCAGTAAGCGGCTGTTGAATCAGGTGGAAAGGCATGTGACCATGTGTTCTCTTTCTCTGCCCCTCTCTGTCTCCCTTCCCTCTCTCCCTCCCTCCCTCCTTTTTTCCTTTGCTTCCTCCCTTTCTCCTCTTTCTCTCCCCAAGGACAAATGATAATTGTCAGAGACAGTTAAAACCCACAAGGAGACGGAATCACATTTTCCTTCATGTCCCATAATTTTAAAAACCACGTTTCCTCAGCGGAGTTAAACTTCACATTTTTATGTGGAAGAAATCACGGGTTCCTCCTCTCTTTTGTCTCAACCTTCCCCTTCAGACTGTGTCCCTCGATCCACTCTGAGTACAAAATAGCACTACCTCTTAATAACTCTTTCCTCCGCTTTGCAAAGAGCAACTTTGAAAAGCTCTCAAAAAGCTCTGAAAATGCCACATTGAGGCTCGATGAAAATCTTAGCCAAGGGCTACCCTCCTTTTCCCTCTGGGTTGGGGAGATTGGTTTTCTTCTTCCTGTTTCACGATAATGCTATAGAACAGATAAGCTGTAGCTTTCAAGTTCAGTTCTTTTTCAGTGAAGAGACAAAAAAGACTGCTCTCCTCCTAGACGTGTGGTCCCTACAAAGTATGGTTTGTGGTTTGGTTAAAGGTGTGTGCTCCCATCACAGACCTTCCTTTCCAAGATGTTTCAATTTGTATCCAAGAGTCAGATTTGCGTAGGAGGGATGGCTGGCAGGGATGCTGCTGGAAGTGGCAATTTGACCAATTAAACCTGGACTCCATGGTTTTATTCAACCAGCACTTCAAGTTATATCTTGTGTTAAACAAGTTTTGCACTCAGGAGATTATAGTCAGTTCTCATTATTCACAGTGGTTGAGTTCTATATAGTCATAACTAACACTGAATTATTGAATATTGAATTATTGTTCCTAGAGGAATTATAAGGTTAGGTTTCTGTGAGCCTCTGGTCACAACATTTTTGTCAACCAATCAATACATACCATTGTTTTATGTGTTTTTCTGACAAAGACACCTTATTTAATATATATCGTTGATTCATTAACACTGAACTCATGGCCAACAGCACTATGACTCATGCTTAAATGAAGTTTATATAGCACTTGTATTTTCTTTTTTTTCTTGTAATTTGCAGCACTAGACAGCCCTTCAGCTGCTAAACAGCAAAAACACCAACAAAAAGCATAAAAATGCAAAAAAACATGGCACTACATAGCATGTAAAAAGGACACTTGTTTGCAGTATGAAAGCTGAAACAAGAAGGCAGAACATCAATCAGCGTGTTGGACTTCAGCTGGAAACATGTACTTTAGGTGACTCAAAATTTTCCTTGCTCTGCATATGTCTGCAGGTGACCATGAAAGTGCCATGAGTATCGATTTGGAGGTTATAAACAAATTTTAGTGCATAAGAGAATTAACAAATACAGAATCTAAGAATAATGAGAATCGATTATATATAGTAAAGAGGCTGTACATTAAAAAAAATATTTCTTTCCAATACCCTATGACCGTATTCTTTGAGAAACTCCTGAATGAAGGTAAGTGATTTGTGCTCCCATCAGCTATTCAAAAGGGAGCCTTGATAACAACTCACATGTCACTCTGCCCATTGATCTCACTTCTACATCAGGACTTCCAGGTGGGGCGGGGGTACGGGGATTTAACCATGTTAAATGATGAAGTGAATACTGTAGAGGTTTAACCTATTTCTTGTTTGCCCTGAAAATGCTCGCTGTCTGGGGGTGCTTTTGACAGTAGAGTTTATACTGAGATAACTTGAAGATTACAGTCCTAACATTACCCCCAAAGTTTGCCACAAAATATCTAGCTTTCATTATTGTTTTTTTTTTTTTTTCTCATCGCTCTGGTATATTGATAGTCTTTGGAAACAAATGACATTATTCTATTTATAACATTCTTTTTTAGCAGTGGTATTTCCATTTATGAACTATAATCTCCAAAAATGTCAAATCCTAGAAAATATAGTATTTTTATGCATGATGTTCACATCGTTCTCAAATAGTTGTTAGCCAAAGATTCATTTGATGAATCTGATTTATGTATACATCTCTGTTACATTAGGATTAGAGACAAATTCTGTGTAGAAATAATTCCAAGAATAGTTTTTATATTTTATTTTCACATTGGAAACCAGTAAGACTTGCTTCAGCCTCAAAGTGTGTGTTTATGTAATATTAAGCTGTAGTGAGCTGTACTCTTTTTTTCTAAATAGGAAATGGGTTCAACATGCTTCCACATGTCAAGCCTCACAGAACCTAGCAACCAAGAAGGTGGTGATACAGATGTCTTCTTATTTTCTGTCTTTTCCCCTAATTTAATTTCATCTCTTCTTTCTTTTCTTAAAAAAATGTGCCAAGATGGTAAGAGGATAGTTGGTAACAGGGAGGGTGTGGATGAGCCACTCTGGTTTAGGAATTCCTAAATTTCCAAGGAGAAGTCATTCTGGACTTATTACATAGGAACAGATCCTGTGAAAATGAAGGATTGGAAGCAAGTCCTTGGCTTTTGATGTGTTTTCTGACATTTTCATGGTTTGAGAGGTCTGGTAAGTGTGTCTAGGTGGGAGGAAACTCAGCCACTTAGTTCTGCTTTGATTTCAGTTTAGGGCAGGATTTCCCCACAACTTTTAATCCCTTTCTGTGGTAAGCAGCCACCATACCCAGTTGACTTGCAGATCGGGAGGAGAAGCAAAGACATAGATGGAGCATCTCTAGTCTAGGAGCTGAGCACATCAGTGCTGTTCCTTGGAGCTGAGCTTGCTGCCATGTGGTTGGCTGGGTCTAGTCATTGGTGCGCAAGATTGAAACTTTCACCTCCCCAAATACCAAATGATTACATCATGAATCTGGGCTCATGAACAAAGTCACAAATATCAAAGCTATCGATATCAAGGGTTACCATATGCTATGTCAACTATATTTTCCTGCACTGTCCATGTTGAAGACATGCTGCCTTCTTATTATTTTGAGCACTATTCCAAAAGACATGGATCTAGATCATGTGTTTCCAGTATGACAACCTCTTTTCTCCTCAATCTTATCTCCAATCTTCTGCTGACTCATCATTTTTATATGTGCAATGTTGGCTCACACTGCAATTGGATGTACAGGGAAAACAGTCTTTTGACTTCTCTGTCTTTGATCAAAATTTGATAAGCTCCCATCTCATTGGGAGCTGGAGAAGCAAACTTAAACTTAGATATTAATGATATATAGTTCTTTTAAACTTAAGTAGATTCCCTTTAGCTTAAATCATCCACTTTTAGACAACTGAAATCTTTTGGATTTCAGTCCCTTCTCACTACCCCAGTATGTCAGGGCTTCCCTTGATCTCACATTGGAGGAGGGGAGAAGGAAGACTCAGCATCATGTACTGTTGCAGGGTTCCAGACCCTTGCTAGCTCTGCTGCAGGCTGCATTGCTGAGGAATACTGGGTCCCATCTGGTCTTTTGTAGCCTATGGTCCTGGATACTTGTTTTTGATTGCGAAGGCCCCACATATAATGGCCTCTTTAACCCAACCCTGGGCTTCTGTCTACCCATTGTGGCCCCTAAGTGGAACACATGAAAATTTATGGATCCCTGCTTGCTGTGGCGGAGTGGGGGAGGGAGCAAGGCACTGCCTCAGACTCTACCTTGCTGTCTCCTCTACTGCTGCTTCACCATGTGTCTGGGCCATATGCGGGCTCCTTTTAGAGGTCTGAGTCCAATCCCTGGTGAGCCTGGGGAAGGATTCCATTGCTGCCTCTCTGCCCCGTGATCTTAGCTTCCCTATACTTTCAATACATCTGTTGTATCCCCACCTCCACCACCTAGATTTAGTCACTGAAAAAGAAAGTAAGGACAAAGGCATCTGGTTTTCAGTTAACTTGTTTCTTTCCCACCACCATTGGGACTAGAAGGAGTAGTGTCTGTTTTCTTCTTTCTCTGTAGGGGGGACTTTCCCTACATCATAGTGTCCTTCTTGAGGGTCATTGAACTTCCTGACTCAACCTTGATGGTGGGAAGGCATCTTCTCTACTCTATGGAAGATATCCTGTGACTTGAGTTGGCCAGGTACCTTTGGGAGTCCAAGATACCAGGGACATGGGATACTAGAAAGTAGAAATACTCCTGTTTGATAATCCCCAAATATTATATCCATTATACATGACAGGTGTTCTGAATTCATCTAGGAGACATTCTGTTCCCAGAATTAATCATTATAAAAAGAATAGCTAATATCTGTTGACTGTTTTTGATGTGCTAGGCATTTTTTCTAAGATATATATTTAATCCTCATAGAATCCTGCGATGTAAGTGCTATCATTATTCCTACTCTACACATAAGAAACTAAGGTCTGGATACAGGGTAAGTTATCTTTCCAAACTCACGTGATTAAGTAAGAATTACTATTGAACCCAATTCTGACCGTGATCGCAGGCTGTCAGTCTACCCCAACGTCTGGCCTCTTTCTTTCCTGCTCTTCGGCCTGCTCCCTAAGTCTGTTCTTCCTCTAAACACTCCGCATTCTTTGTGCTGGTCAAATCAATTTGCTATTCCACTTATATTTCATCTCATTTCCCCTCATCTACGTTTTAGTTCATTCTGTTCCGTTTTCTTAGGATACCTTCTTCTCACTTTTCCCATCTTCCAAGGCTCTGCCTAACTACTTCCATTCCAAACTTTCTCTGATCCCCATGGCTGGAAGGAATGTCTTCTAAATTCCCTCCATTTTTGTGCCTACAGTGTCTCAACTTTAACATAGAATTAATCATATATTATTTTGAAAGTTACTTTGAGATTCAGGTTTACATCTCTCAATCATTTTTGCTACTCAGCAGCAGTCAGCACAGAAACTGAGTGAGTAAGGTTGGGATATCCTTTTTTGCATACACTGGACCATCCCTGCAGCAGAGTTCAGTCAAAGGAATATGTCAGGATCTTGTCTAGGAGCTGGATCCAGAGCTGGGAACCCAAGGTCAGCATTAAATGAGATTCCAGAGATGACCTCTTTCATCTCCACCTATGACTCATATGTCACAAAGGGTTTCAACAAAGGCATACAAGACCTTGTGTCTACATGGCCTTCTGTTTCAGGGACTGACCTCCCTGTTTCTTGGAGGCAAATCCACTGCCTACTTCCCTGTTTAGTGATTGTTCTAAATTCCTACGAATCCTTTGCCTCCAATCAACTAGTTATAACTGAAGAAAGCGCCACATTTTCTTTAATCCCACACCAGTTTATCTCTTGGAAAAACTACTATATTTGAAGCTCTTTGAACATCTGTAAAGGAGTAAGTGGTTCAAACAACCCCAGGAGGTGATGTGTGCCTGATTGGCAGACCTCAGGAGAGAGGCTGACTTGGTGCCTAGAAGGGACAGCTGCTCGGGTCAGCAGTAGTAACTTGTGTGAAGATTGCACACTCTGTGTTGAATGGCCCCAGGCTTGTTTTGTTTTTGAATGTGAGTAAGGCCTTTTCCATCACCTGGGGCCAGGGGCAGCTCTTGTCACAATATGCCTTTCTATGGCTCCAGCATCACTTAATAGCTCCCTGTACATTCAAGGCAAATGTGTTCAGACATTCTCCAGCAAGGGCTTTAGAGAACAAGAAAGGCAAGAACACTAGAGTGGTTCTGGTGTAATTCCCTCTGGTTTCTCTGGAATCCTGATGTCTGGATTATAAAGTTCCTTGGATGGGATGTACTCTTTGCTTACCGGAAAGAGGGAAGGTATCTTTGGTGCAGTTTAAGATTCTCCCTTGAGGTCAGAAATCAGCTTAAATGGCCCTTTAAGCATTCTTAGAGAGTCCTTCTTCTTTGGAATAAGGAGGGCAGTTACTGAGTGCAGTTTACCAGACCACAGTAAAGACCTTGGGGCAATATTCTGGCTTTGGCAAGTGTTAGCTGTGCTTTGTTAAGTAAATCACTCTTTCATTTGAAATTTAGATCATCTCACCTGAGAAAGTTGAGTTATATGCCCTTTAAAGGTATTTTCCTGTTCTGATATCCTATTGGTGTGTGCGCACGTGTGCATGTGTATGTTCCTGAGCCCAAGGGAGAGATAATGGTTAAATTGAAGTTTCAAATCCATCATTTTCCCTTAGAAATAAAACTCACTTTAAATTTTCTAATCACCCCCCACGTTACATTCTTCCTTATAAGTCTGAAATTGGTTTTTATGCCTGAAGGGCTTAAAGTCATCTTTTGATTTTTTTCAGAATCAACTTTTTTTAGATGTTGGATACTCAAAGAAAAATCTCTAATAGCTTCATCACAAAGCAATCTCTCTTATTCTGGCCAAGAAAATGAATATTTTGCTAAATGAGATTAAATTTTCAATATATAATATATAATATTTCAATATATAATATTTCTATATCATAGCATTTAAAAGCATTTTAAGCTTATCATTAGTCTTAAGAAAAGTTTAAACGCAAGTGCAATTAATTTATTACCAGTGAGATGAATGAACAGTTTCCATGCAAACAGTAGTTTTCATTAAGATGATTTTAAAATAAAGGAGTAACATGGGCACAGAGTAGTGGTTCTTGGCTCATTTGCATGCATGAATACACTCCTGGGCTGTAAGCTTGAGGGATGTAACCAAGATGAGGCTGTTTGCTGGTATGAACTGCTACTGTTCTAAAAACACATCCAAGTTCCTTTTTGTTTCAGGGTTGAACTGTTTAGATGGCTATTACTTCATTTATATCTAAATATACTAACACGTATGAAAGATTAGTGGGGGAAAATGATTGAACACTGTGGTAAGAGTCTACATGTTAATGATTTAATTTGAAAACACTGAAAAATTACAAATACACACTATTTACAAAAATTGTTCCAGTTACATTTAAATACAGAATGGTATATTTTAGGATCAAAAAGAGGGTTTTCATTCTGTTGACAGCACAACTAGTATACAGTCTACTCTTAAAGAATCTTATTAGAAAAGTCAGAAAGGGAGCAATAAAAATATGATTACTATTATATTTGTCAAAATGGAGATAACCCCCAATATTTACTTGCTTAGCTTTAGAACGTATTGTGTAATTTTGTTAAAATCAGAATTGACAAACCAATTGGCTTAGACTAATTCTAAAGTTAGTTTCCATTTTCTGGGCATTGATTGAGCTTGAAGGTGTCTGTTAGGTGGTGATGGAAGAAAATGTTGACTGAACTTCACTGTTGAGTAAACAAACCAAAAGTTATTTAAAAAAACTACAAGCGAACAATGAAAAACCCTTTATCTATAGAAAAATAGTTGTCCAAATGTGGATGGGTCAACTCAAACTAGGTACCATTTCTATAGTCTTTGCTTCAAAAACAAATCAGGAAGAAATTAGAATGAATACACACAGTAACCACAGATGTATAATAATATAGATTATGCACTCCTGGGGTATGCAACATGCAGGGGAAAATGCCAACACTTCTAGGATCACGGGGATGCTGAAAACCTGGAGGTCACTGAGACTCTGAAATTGAATCTTCCAGATTATAACAGGACAGGATTTCTTTTGTGCCCCAATGTAGATGTGCTGCTCTGTGAAGAGCTCAGGGGTCTCTGGTCCAAATAGGGATAAACAAGTGGGAATGTTCCTCCATAAGCCACAGTGGATGGGGTTTCCCTTGTCCAAACAAACTTTTTGATAACACTTATCCATTTTATCACTCAGAGAGTTGAAAAACACTTTCACAATGTATGACTTTAATGGGCTCTCTCAACAGTCCTATACGGTGAATAGTAAAGATATTTTCATCATTCTTATTTCACTGAAGCAAAACTAAGATTCAGAGAGAATAAACAACTAGGTCACGTGAATCTTTGACTTAGGACTTGAATCCAAGCCTTTGGATTCCAAGTAGGGCTGTTTGTGAAAGAGGGTTTTTTTTTGTTTTTCCCTGAAAAGTGGTCCAGGCCTTAGCAAATCAGCCACACAGACTGTTTATTGCCAGTGGCAAGCTCCACCCCTTTCTGGGTCCCTTTCCTCCCTGACACCAGAGACTTTGAAATACTTTACACTAAGGTGTCAGAAGCCAGCCATGTTCCTTGTTTCAAGATTATGTCTTCTCCCAAAAGAATAATGAGCTTTCAAGCATCAGTGAGAAAGATTTTTTGGTTCTTTTTTTGAGATTACACCATCGTAGATAACCAAAGGCCTGGTTATGAGAAATTTTTTTCTGGCAGCCAGAATCCTAGAGAATGTTCAAGGGAGGTAGTAGGAGCTGAGTGGGAAAGCTCAGCATAGCATGAACTCTCCATGAGGCTGTAAACCTCATACTCTGACAAACTTATTTTTACATTTCCATCATGTCTTTTGACATTTCTGCACTTATGAGATACAGGATAAGGGAGAGTGGAGAGTGAGTCCAGATAACACCTGTGGCCTCTGTCTGGCCATTCTATTTTGTTTGGTTATTTAAATATTTTTTGGACAGTAGGTAATCAATAAATGTCAACCCCTGTTGCCCTTGTCTAATCTCACTGGCTAGCACACAGATGTCCAGTCAATGTCAGTTGCCATTACTTTTGTATGTAGGTGCTAAACAGTATCAGTAAAGGTCAGTCGCTGTGGTTTGTGTATGGTCTTATTGCATGCTATGACTGAGAAGCATCCAGAAATTTGAGGGCATGAACACAGATGCCCTTTCTCCATGCACCTGTGAACTTGGTTATCCATAAATTTTGCTCTAAGTACTGGCATTTGGATTTTTACCTGCAAAACACCAGAGGGTCACTTTAACCTGATACAGTCCACCTCTTCCGTGGCCGGCATGCCACTAGTTTTGAGGTCGAGTTCCGCACTGGACTTGCTCCCCTGGTGGGAGGGACGCCAGCGGAGCCGCATCATCTTCTTGAAGTACTTCATAGTGTTGTTCTTGACGGTCACGAAGCACATGGTGTTGATCATGCTGTTGCTCATGGCGATGCACTCCACGATGTAGAAGGCGGTGAGGTAGTGCTTCTCCTTGACGAACACAGTGGGGAAGAAGTCGCGCACGATAGTGAAGCCGTAGAAGGGCGCCCAGCACAGCACGTAGGCCGTGAGGATGCACATGAGCACCAGGACCGTCTTCCGGCGGCAGCGCAGCCGCTTCCGGATCTGCTCTGTCTGGAAACCTGGGACAGCCTTGAACCAGAGCTCGCAGGAGATCCTGGCGTAGCACAGGGTCATGGTGACCACGGGGCCCACGAACTCGACGCAGAAGATGAAGAGGAAGTAGGACTTGTAGTAGAGTTGCTGGTCCACAGGCCAGATCTGGCCACAAAAGATCTTTTCTTGGTTTTTGACAATAAAGAGGACTGTTTCTGTTGCGAAGTAGGCGGATGGGATGGCGATGAGAATGGACACCATCCAGACCAAAGCAATCAGGAAGGAAGCCGTTTGATAATTCATCCGTGGTTTCAAGGGGTGGACGATAGCAAGATATCTGGTGGGGGAGGAAGCCATCAATTATAATGATGCATGCTTAGGAACATTATTAGTATCTAATCCTACCACACACAAAAGCAGACAAAATGGCACAATGATTCCCCATGCACTATTAACCCAGCTTCAATGAGCTTTCTCTTATTTTAGCAACATGATTTGGTATTTGGTGGACTGGAGTGGTTTAGAGGAAGCAGCACAGGCCTTGGGTCAAATAGGTGGACAAATCCCAGCCTTTTCCCTGATGGCTTTGGAGTCTGGAGTGAATCAGTCTCTCTGAGATATGTTTCAAAAGCAACACGGGATAACATGGCACCTACCTTGCAGGTCTGCTGTGAATATTAAATACGATAATGTTTGTAAAATGCATGGCATGCAGTAGGTGTTTAATAAATACAGGTGGCCTATTAATTATGAGTCCTGTTGATGCCATCCCTAGGCTTTCAGTCTTGTCTTTCTACCCCAAAACATACTACTTTCAAAACTCGTTTGAAATATTTCATGGTTTAGGGGAGAAAGGAGGGCTGTGGACCTCAGAGAGAGGTGGGGACCTTTTTTGGAGCAGTAGGCAAGGGCTTTCTCTCTCCTTCCCCCAAGGGTCATCCAGCAATACAGAGCAGAAGAGTAAGGGTGGGCTGGAGTGGAATCTAAAGAATCTAATGACAAGTAAGTGACTTCCCCAGGCTCCCTTAGTGGAGGGACCAGAATCCAGGCTCCCGATCAAAGCTTTTACATCCACCTCCCTGGGCTAACCCAAGCTCAGAAGAGGTGTGCGAAGTCACCTTGACACCATAAAGCAAGGTCTTCGTTGCCATGTATTTGCTTGGATGGGCTTCTTGAAGTCAACATTCCTTCTACAGTCTCTGTGACTTTAAATAACATCTCCCTTCAGGTCCTCTACACATGAACCTTGCTTTTCGGTTTTGGCATCCAGCAATGGCACTAGGTAGCCCTTCTGATATTTCTACGTAGTCGGACAGGCATATTTACCAAGAGGTAAACTGAAGTGCCTAGGGAGGCCTGTGTGTCTCCCACCATTTCATACTTCTAAGTATGAAATGGTCCCCAGGCCCACAGATAAAAGTCCCATTATCCCGCATCAGTGTAATCACAACAAAAGTGAGTTTGGTATCCATCTTTCTTATTATTTTGCCTTATTTTTAAATTGCTTTAGAATCTGAGTGAGGAAGAAAGTATTTATTAGGCTCCTATATTATAAGGCCTGAAATTTCATGCGCTGCCTTGACATCTGTGAGCCTCACAGGGCCTCAAGGACCTAGCTGTGGATTTCCTATTCTTCCCAGATATACCCTTCCACCCAGCAGGAAAGGCTTCCTGTTCTTCTAGTTCTTCTATCAGCTAGACCAGCTGCACCCTCAATCTCAACTTAATGGGTTCCACTGCTCTACCAGCTGGCAGAATTATTCAGGTAAGCCAATCACATTCTCCCATGGAAACCAACGGTAAGCACATCCTCTTGTCACTATAAAGCCTGCTACCTACAGACCCTGCTGGTTCATTCTATTCCTGAGTGCAACTCCCACGTGGCCTTGCATGGTGTGCAGTGTCCTCTCCCTTTGGCTGTGAGCATATGAGACAAATTAACTGCTAACGTCAGCTGTAGTGTTTTCAGTCATCTTGTACTATTTAAGGTGGGAGAATCCTGCCTTCATCAGTGGGGTGAAAGGTAGTCAGTAGAGCACATTTACATCTCAACAGCTTCATGAAGCATTCCGAGACTACATCACTAACATAGTGGTCACATCGTACTCTTACCCATCACTTGATTATTTTAGTTTTTGTGGGAAGAAAAGCTCCCCGAGATCAAGGACTGTGTCTTCTACTGCTTTATGTTTCCACGTACATACACTGGGCTTACATAGCAGGATCAGCAACCTGTTGTGGATTTAGCAGGCTGTAGCAGATACTGTCGATGCCCTTCTCATACCCCTTTGCTTTTATTACTTCAGTGCACACTTGTCCACTCCCATCTGTCAGGATCTGCATTTCACTGTCTGAAGGCCTTCTCGGGCTTCTAGAGTCCTCCTAGCTCTCTGCACAACATTTTCAGAGTAGCTTTCATCAATGACTTGTGAATTGGTGTATAAATGCCCCAACTCCTTTCCACCTCCTGCTCCTAAGAGAACTCTGAGGTGTGATCTACACCAGTTCCAAAGAGGAATGAGCATCTGTTGCCCACAGTGGAACCTTGCTCAAGGATCAATCTCTACTGACTGCTTTCCTTTGTGTGCCTAACCTCCTTTCTCCCTATAGGTACTTACTGGGTGCTACCTGGACATGAATCCTGTCTTAGAGTCGATTTGAGGAGTAAACCAAACTAAGGCATAGGTATACGGCTCTGTGCTAAGCACTGTGGAGACAGAAAGATAGAAGACATGGTTATCACACTTAAAATACAACGTTGTGGGTAAAGACTATCTGTATCTCCATACACACACAACAGGCTTGTATGAGAATGGAAAGACAAACTGGCATCAGATTATAAAGGTTCTGGAATGCTACAGTCAGGACTTAGCATGTATTCTGTTAGGCACTGAAACTTTTGTAAGTTTGTAAGTCATGAAATATTTTAGAACTCATCGATGATATTTGGATGCTTAATATGGATGGGTATGAATTTCAGGGGACAGTCAGGAATCCCTGTAGAGACAGGTGTAGAGACATGTCAGAGGAGCATTATGATGGTCCAGCTATGACTTGCCAAGAAATGAGATTGAAAGGATAGTTGTCAAAACTTAGTGTAGGGCTGAGCACGAAGGGTGGGTGGATGGGTGGGGATGCGACAGGAAAAAAGGCAAAGAAGGATGCTAATTTTTTCCTGCTTGAGAAAATGGTAGACTTGCTGATGGAGCTGGGAAGCTGACTGGGGCAGAGCTGGTTTGGGGTGGAAAAAGAACCACTCTTTGTGTTGTAACAGGATGGTTGCTTCTTAAGAAACCCCTGTTAGCAAACAACAAATAAAAACTGCACCATAAAGACAAAGATTTCAGTGGGGCAAAGCGGATGAGAACAGTGATAACTCTCACTTGAGTGAATCTCAAGTCACTCAAGGAATTGGATATAAAAATGCAGATTCGTGGGCCCTAGCCAAGAATTCTCATTCAAGGTGGCTGGGGAGGTGGGACCCAGAAATCTGATTTTTATTATTGTGGCAATACTTTCTATCATTTCCCCTGGGGAATTTTGTACAGTTGGTTGGTGGGTACATTTCATAAACACTGGTTTTCAGGGCTGCAGAGCCTCAAAAGGTATAACAAAATTATTTTTTCTGAAGGAATTATGTTAGAAAAAGGAAGATGCCTCGTGTGTGTATCTTATTACCATAAATGAAAAATAATCAACCGGTTGATTAACAAGGACAACAAACCTGAATAGCACTGAGAAGAGAAAAATGAAAGGGCTGAAAGGAGAGAAAAGGGAAAAAGGATGATTAAAAAATAGTATCAAAATCAGTTTCAGCACAGCTCAAAACGGTGGTCCCTAGAACAGAGACATTGCTGGCCTACAACTGTTCATGTAAATAAAACGTGTCTGATTTGTTATAAGCTGCTATTAGGAATTTGACTTTATCAATCTATAACAGAGCAAGGACTTCCAGAACATCGCATGCAAATGTATGAAAATGAGCATGTGGATGTATACACAAACGCAAAAAAAGCATATCCTTCCTTCTTCTCTGCAAACAAGCCTGTTGTGTGATTTTAAAATCAGCTGTGTAACAAGGTCACCAGAAACAAGAGTACATCCTCTGTGATTCCATTTTTATGAAGTTAAAGAACAGGCCACATAAAACTAAGATGATGGAAATCAGATCAGGGTTGTGTGGGATGGGAAGATTGCCTGCTAAAGGGACATCAGAAAGTTTTCTAGGTGATGAAAATGTTCTCTATCATTATTTGGGTAGTGGTTACAGAAAAACTTGGTACATGCTGTCTTGACTAGAAGCTGCCCTGGTTAACTCTCATGTGACTTCTGTGTAGTAAGCTGCCTATACTTTCTGCTTTTGCTTTTGTGTTTGATTCCACTCATGGTTATGTGACATGCCTATATCTGATGCAGATGTGGTATCTGGGGCCTGGCCCAGAGCTGGGGGTCTCAGGAGCTTCCTCTTGCTCACATTTGGGAGAACAGGAACCATAACTGAAAAAAACAGGTCTCCTCTTGCCCCGTGATAGACCAGTGAGCATTCATATCGGAAGCCATGCCAACTGTCAGAGCTGAAGTGAGGAAAGGGGCAGCCTGGCCCAACCTCCATCTCTGCCCCAGTCCAACATTCTTACCTGTCGATAGCGATGGCCAGCAGGGCATTGGTGGAGACGTAGAGTGACATGGTACGCAAGTAGTTGACAGAGGCACAGAGCACATGGCCATGTTTCCAGGACAGCTGGCGAACCACGTAGTAGTCCATCTCAAAGGGGCAGCAGACGATGGCCACCAGAAAGTCAGAGATAGCCAGGTTCGCAATTAGCAGGTTGGTGAGGTTGCGCAGCTTCTTATAGCGGGCCAGAGCGGCAATAAAGACAAAGTTGCCAATGCCGCAAACCAGCATGATGCCTGCCAGTGCCAAACCGATGACGATCTTGGCCGCGAAGAAGGTCCACGTCTTAGTCATGTCCTCGTCCTCATCCAGAGGGAGGTCGTAATCACCGTAACTGAAGTTGAAGGGGAGCAAGGAGGCATGGTCTTGGGGTAGATTGAAATTGGGTGCAAAACTAGTGTTTACATTCTGAGTGGCCATGGTGAAGCTCGCACTGAGCACTCTGGGTCCAGATCTGCTCAGAATCAGTGAGCCTAGCACTCTGCCCACATCACTGGGGAGAGTGAACACACCATCCTGGATCCTGGAAGGAGACACAACCAGTGGACAACATGTAGGAAAACACCTGGTAGCATTCTCCCAAAATCCCGCAGGTATAGGCCAACTAGAACCCACACCTACCCACAAATAGAACTACCCAGAGCATGGGGGAGAGGCAATAGGAGATCCGTAAATTGGGAAATCCCCACAGGGGTCTTCTGGAAGTTTCCCAAGGCTGCTTCAGGCAGTGGGCCCAGGCTTCTATGGCAGTCACGTGAGCCAAGAACAATGAAGCCAGAAGGCTGGGACACAGTAGGCTCTTTCCTCCAAAGCAGAGCACTCTCCCTGCTTTGGCAAACCACGGACTTAAAAATTACCAAATCCATTTTCCTATGGACAAGCTGAGTTATCTGGGGGCAGTGATTTATGCTGTCTCAATCTTCCTGTAAACCAAACTCCTGCTGTCCAGCCCAAAGCCTGGCACATAGTGGGGGCTGGATAGGAATCTGTTGAATGAAAGCATGAGAATCCTAACCAGGATTCTGCTGGTGGAGGGAAGGAATTATCCAGCTGCTCCCATGCCTCTAAGAACCAGCTCTAGAAAGAAATCCTTTGTCTGTTTCCCCTCTCGTTTTTGTCCTCATCACCAGGCCTCCAATTCCCCTCCCAGAAGAATCCCTAACTGGGAGGCACCATATCCTGTCACCTAGGTCTGTGTTCTCTGAAAGACCTAGCCTAACTTAAAAAAAGACCCCCTAGGGGCAGGAGAGCGTCAGCGAGGACCCAGAAAGGCCTGACTTAACTGTCGCTTCTTGCCTAAGTCTTTTATATTCTCAAGATGCCCGCAGTGAGGAAATAAATTCTCTGAAGTTTTGAGCCCTCAAGCGACAAGGTGTCATTGGATTCAAGGCGTTGGGAAGGCTGGAAAAAAAAAAATCCCGGACCTCAACACCTGGAATGGAGGCCCCAGGCCTACAGCTGTGAACCACCTGCACCCTCCCGCTTAGCATACTTGGAAACAACTCCAAGCGTGGGGGCCACCGGATGCTGGTAGAAAGAACTGAATCAATTGAATAGGATGTCTGGCCTGGCCCTGTGAGAGAAGGGGGATCTCACGAGGGGCAGAAACTGCCCGGGCGGGGGCGGGGGGGAGAAGACAGCAGTCGCAGAGTGGCAGGGACACTCCAACCTGTAGCGCGTAAACATGCGGCACACCCGAGGGAAGTCCCAGAGGCGTTCGCAGCCGGGGATATCCTCCCGCCTGGTGGCCTCTCGGTCGCAAGCGAGGCTCAGTGCCCGCAGGCGTTGCTCAGCCAGAGACAAGCAGGAGTCCCGCTCTCTCGGCTTCTACGCTCCGCGGCTCTCTAGTCCCAGGACCCCAGAGGCGGCGCGTGCGCCGGGGCCGGGCAGGTCGACCCGTTTCCGCGGGATGCACTCCAGCCCTTGACCAACTCGCTCCAGGAGCTACCTCCTCGCCAGTCTCGGATAAACCACCCTGCACAGCCGCGCGGTTCCCAAAGGCGCCACCTGGCAGAGGCCGTAATCAAGTCAGAAAATCGGGCTCGGAAAGCAAAGCTTGCAGAAGCTCTGCGCGGGAAGAAAACTGGGTATGGGGGTCGAAAGGGTGAGCGGGAATTTTCCAGAGACGCTTCCCCTTTTCTGCTCTCTTTTCAAGAAGGTGCACCCCTGCCCACGCCCTTCCCTGAAATTTGGCGCTCGCCGGCCAACCCAACACTCGCTCGCTCGCTCTTTGCTCGCGCCCGCACTCCCCAGTCTCAGTTTACCATGCCCTGCCGGGTCCCAGCGTGTCCACGGTTTGGGGGGCGCTCCCGGCACCAATTCCTTTGGGCCAGCCTGCGCGTAACCCCAGAGAGCAGGAAGCAAAGCAGCTCCAAACCTCCGAAGTTGGCGGTGGCTCCCTCTGCCTGGGAGACGCTCCCATCCCACCAGTGAAGACCCGGGCCGCGCGGACCGCAGCATTTACCTGCCTCTGTGCCTCCTCCCCGCGCGCTCAGACGCCCGGCCGCTCACTTTCCGCCCCGGAGACCCGGACTTGTACTTACGGAGGCGCTGCTTTGGGGGTGTCCCTCTTTCTTTCTCGCTGCAGCCCGCTTCCCGAGACCGTCGCAGTCTCCTGTCTTCCCGCTGGAGTTGGCGCTCCGCCTCCGCAGCTCTTCGCGCCTCGGACCCGGCCGGATGCGCCCCGCCCCGCACTCGACTCCGCCTCGGGGGTCCCCCGCCCGCTTCCTATCCGAGGCGGAAGACGTACCGCAGGCTCCCGCACCTGGAGCGCCCAGGGCGCAGAGCTCGTGGGTCTCTGGCCGCGTTTCTTGGGATCCCCAGTTCACCCGGTCGGATCCCGCAGGGGTTCCTGCTCCAACCTGTACCCAGGTTGTCAATGGGACTGCAGTAGCCAGGTTCGGAGCAACCTGCAAGGCTCTCTGCTCCGCGCCGTGGCGCCCCTCGGCGGGTGGCCGGTGCAGGAGCTGAGCGTCAGGTTTTCAGCAGGAGCTCAGTGCCAGAGTTCACTCTCGCTACAAGATGACTCCTTCAGGAGCCCGGGGTGCATTCTGTCGTGCCCCAGAGCTGGTGCTGGCGAGACTCCTACCAGCGCAGAGTGGGCTTTGGGGGTGGGGAGTGGAGGAGGACCCCCTCCACACACACACGCACACCCCTCGGTGAGGAAGCTGGGGATCGAGGGCAGCTCGCTTTGCTCAGAGCTCTGACCCTTATCAGAGTCCTTACCAAAACCCCGCGATGCCCTCCACTGTCAAATTCCTTGGCCATTCAAAAACCATCCCAGCTGGGCTTCTTTCTGTCGGGAGACTCTGGAACCCTTTGCTTCCAACTCTGGTCCTTGGTTTCCTTATACACTGAGCGAGGAGAGTAAATTCTAAAGAGCTGCTAATTCTAATGACTGATACAGCTGGAAAGCATAGCAGGAAGCTCTGGGTTTTCAGAAATGGAATTGGGAGCTGTGGCAGGACACTGAATCCCCCATTGTTAAATCTCAACCAATTATTGCCAGCTTGGAATATGAACTCTGCTTTGCCAGATCTTCCCATTTTTGCAGTCTGGGATTTCAGAACTTTGTACTCTGTTGGGTTAAAACAAAATAACCTGTGCCAGTCAAAGACAGCATATCTCAGAATGAATACAGCAACCCGCCCCTCTCCCAACCCTACCGAGATTCCAATTTACCATTCTTGAAGTCCTTTGGGTGGTGACATTCTGTGATTTTGCCTTTTCCATCTTATGTGGAACGACACCCATCCTCTCAAAAATTTTTATTTTTTTTTACCAGGTTTATTGGTATATAATTGACTTATTATATAAGTTTAAGGTATACAACCTAATGACGATTCATGTGTATATTGTAAAATGATTACCGCATAAGTTTAGTTAATACATCCATCACCAAACATAATTTTGGGGTGCTGTGGTGAGAACTTTTAAGATCTGGCCTCTTAGCAACCCCTATTGCAGAAATGTTGCAAAAATAAGACCTGCGAGCAATCAGCACTGAGAGAGTTGGAGAACTCAGGTTTTACCCTAGCTGTCCCAAAGGAGCTAGGCTCTGAAGCACTGGGCCAGGAATTCAGTTGCAACTTTGTTTATATATAGCTTGTTTGGCATGGGCTGATTGGTCAATTTGTCCTCAGACAAAAACAAAGCTGGGAGTTGCTATGGGTTGCAGGCAGTTAAAAAGAGTTACACAGGCCCCAGAGTTGCTAAGGGGTACAGGTAAGTTACATTTGTTGCTTAGCCAGAACAAGCAAGAGGGAAGATGAGTCTTTAGTTAATTTTGAGTAAGGCTTATGCAGCAAGCATATCTACAGAAGCAGAAGAAAGACCTGATAACCCTTTTGAGTGAAAATTCCTCTTCATCAGTACATAATACAGTGTCATTAATTATAGTCACCATGCTGTACATTAGATCCCCTGAACTTACTCATCTTGTATCTGGAAATTTGTGCCCTTTGACCAACACCTCTCCATATCCTTCATCCCTACTCCCTGGCAACCACCATTCTACTCTGTGATTCTGTGAATTTGCATTTTTTTGTTTTTGTTTTTGTTTTAGAGTCCACATAGAGGTGAGATTTAATTATATTAGTATTTGTCTTTTTCTGTCTGACTTACGTCAAGCACCAAAATGTTCTCAAGTTCCATCCATGTTGTCCCAAATAGGATATCTCTTTTTTTTTTTTTTAATGACGGGCATTAATTCCCAGTCTGTCTGTTCTGTCCCATTCATAGGCAGAGCAGAATCTTGTGATCAGAGAATCTGATCTTGTTCTCAGGCAAAGAGATGCCCATTCTGTCAGTTGGAAGACACACACTGAAATAGTGTGTGTGTGTGTGTGTGTGTGTGTGTGTGTGTGTGTGTGTGTGTGTGTTGGTGGGGGGAGCACCCAGGATATTTGTCACATGGGCATTACTTTGCATGGTTGTACTGAAGTTCTTGGCTGGCTCTATTCTTCATGTTTCTTATCCTCAGCAGGTTCATATGAGCATGTCGTCATGATGATGGCAGAGGTACAGGAGCAAGCAAGTCCCAATGCATAAAACCATTCCAAGCCTCTCCTTGCATCACATCTGATGATATCCCATTGGCAAGTCGCACGGCCGAGTCCAGAGTCATAGGTTAGAGCAGGTCACCCCACACACTGTAAAAAGGGCATGGAGGCAGGGAGGAGTGAAGAATTGGGGCCAAACAGTACAATCCACCACAATTAGCTCCTTGTCTTGAATCCCAGAGCTGCCTTCCCTGTTCTTTCAGCTGCTGTTCTGAATCTGTGCGTTACCTCACCACCTTTTTGGAGCAATTTACCCAGGGCTGGATTCTGTTGTTTGCTTCAAGGAGCCCTAAAAAATCCAGGAATTTTCATGCAGGAGAGAACAGGCGCAGAGAGGTCAAGTTCCAAAGGTCACGCAATGAATGGTTGCAGAATTGGATTCAAACCAGGCTGCAAATTCCAGACTTTTCCCATTGCGCTAACTTGAGAATTGTTACTTCAGTGCAAGAGAGTCAGGACTCATCATGCGTGCTCTTGCTCTCATGAACTCTGCATGTCTCAGGGGGAGTGTAGTATTGAAGCAAGGACTGGACAAAACAGGAGAAGAATGAACAAGAGCCCCGGGATCCATGCTCTGCTCTGGAGCTTTGACGTTCAAGCCTAGATGGCACGGCACTGGATTAGCCATGATGGCAGTTCTCAAATTATCAAGACCTCTCTCAAAATGCCCAAGCTGGTAGATTCTCATTCCATATATCAAGAAAAATTTCCTGGCTTCTTCAGGTATTCATTCTTTACCAGTGTCTTCACACACACACACACACACACACACACACACACACACACACTATCCTGATAGAAATCATCGACTATAAAAAGTGGACCTTAACACACTCTGCTACAAAACAGCACAGCATCTTCCTAGCAGAATGGCATTTTGTTTTATGACTTATAATCTCTCATATCAGCCAAGATTGTGTAATCCTTTTGTTTCTTTTAAATAAAAAAAATCAGTTTGGGGCTTATATTTAATTCAATTTAAACATTTTTTTTTTGAAGCTCTTGAAAATACCACTTAAAAACACACTGAAGCCAGAAAGAAAAAATGAAAATTAGTGATAAACTCAACATACTTTTTTGGGTACCGGTTCCATGTAACACAATTTGATAGTCAATGTAAGGCTTTGAAAGATGCAGCTCAGAGTGTAACTAAGCTGGGGCAAAGGCCAGGAAGGTGAGAGATGTTAGCTTATCCAAAGGCACGACTTGTTTGGGGAAGTGGAAGTAGATTTTGAGGAACTGTAAACAGTAAGTCCTCACTTAACGTCATTGATATGTTCTGACTTTTAGTGAAACATGTAGTGAATCCAATGTTACCATAGGCTATTGATGTAAACGAGAGTTAGGTTCCTATGGCATATTATCGATGTTATAACGAAATGACATTGAACGATGAGCTACATTGAATAAAATGTGAGGACCTGCTGTACCCAGTAAATGGCCTGAAATTATGCACACATGTTCCCCTTAAACAGAAGGCATCTAATATTTAAGTCCAGACCCAGCACCATCTGATCACTCAGTTTTAAAGCCCAGGAATCCTGCATCCCTAGGAGAGAAAGAGAATTTAACTTGAAGAGGAATTTTCACTCAAAGGCTTATCAGCTCTTTATTCTGCTTCTGTAGAAATGCTTGCTGCACAGGCCTTACTCAAAATTAACTAAAGACTCATCTTCCCTCTTGCTTGTTCTGTCTAAGCAACAAATGTAACTGCCTGTACCCCCTAGCAACTCCTGGGCTTTGTAACCGTCTGAGGACAAATTAACCAATTAGCCCATGCCAAATAAGTTCTGTGTAAGCAATATTGCATCTGAGCTCCAGGCCCAGATTTTCAGAGCACTAGCTCCTTTAGGACTGCAGGCGTAATAAACCTGAGTTCTCCAACTCTCCTAAAGCTGAATGTTGCTTGGTTTTTCGCCAGTCTGATATTTGCAACTTTTCTGCAACAAACTGACCCAGCTTGGGTAGGGCTTCTGCCCAGGAGGCTACTAGCCCACAGGGAGCATTTGTGTTATTTGGAAAAGACTTCCTTCCTCCAGACAGATGAACCCTGCACCAGCACAGACTCAGGCTTCACTTGTGTCCACCAATTCCTTTTCTTGTGCGGGGTACAACCCACACAACAGTACGTGGCAGTCCTTGTCCACCTCTTATCCAATCAGCTGTGGTTGGGATGGGGACGGCAGATTACAAGGTTTCCTCTAAGCAGATGGGTGGGGAGACAGCTCTCCTCCCCTCTACTCTCCAATCCAGAAACAAAAACAGCTCTAGAGCTTTCCACCCTTCCTTTTCTGGGCAGATCATGGGGCTGGAGGTACTTCGTGCTGGCATATTCCATGAAGAAAGTGTAACTTTTGCTTGTAAACATAAAGAGCATGATTAAAGTCGATAAATGCATTACTATGTATAGCTAAGGGGAAAAAAATAGAGATCACCTGGGTTCAATTTGTACCATCAAATAGCTGAGTGAAATACAAGATAATTTGGGGGGACTTAGCACTGACAAACAAATGGTCCATTAAAGAAAGGAATGTAAATTCTTCTTCAGGAAGTTCTCATTCTAGAAATTTAGAAGCACCTGGAATGGTTCTGGATTGTGTCTGCCAGGAGAGGGAGCAGATGTGAGGTGTGGAGTGAGTCTCCTGGCCCCCGCTAAACCTGACTCAGGGAAAGCAATCAGATTTTTCCTTTTTGAACTCTGTTTGAACCCACGCCTGTAAACTGGCTCATGGTTTTCTGAAATCTATAATTGTCAACCTTGTTCTCACATTAAACATAAAGACACATCTGTATTTTGGGAAAGCTGCTGGTCTCTGCTATATGTTTTTCCTCCCTGCTCCTCTGTCTCTCCTGTGTTTGACATGATTCCAGTTTGTGTCAGGGATCCTCTGGTTCCCTTTTCCCCCTGCAGAGCAAACTCTCCTGATGGATCATCATTCACTCAGGCTTCACTTTGTGTCCCTTCTGGTGACATGGAATTTCCAAATTTCCTTTGACCCCCAACTGTCAATGATAGCCCTTCCACAGCTTCTCGCCACCCATTTGGACCTAGTATAGCTGGGCACACATTTCAAAATGCCATCCCATTAGCCTTTATGAAATGATAAGGCATTTTCCTCTCTTGTAGTTGGAAGTCAACATATTTATAATTAACCTTAGGCTATTTTTAAGACTTGGGCTTGTTCCTAAGTTTTTGGTTTCAGATATTACCACCTGTTTTCTGCCCCCAGAATAACCCCAATTTGATTCAATTCTAGATGGTCAATACCAACTCTGGGCTGGATGGGGCAATCATGGTGGGAGATGCTGATAGTCACATTTACATGGGTATAATTGGTTGAATTACCCCTGTCCAGGGCAGGAAGTTTCTGTATTTCTTCTAACCTCATCATCCTGGTGTGTTATCTTTTTATTCAGAGAATAGTGAGTTATATAACATGTCTACTCTAGGTATGATATGACTTAGGCAACTAAATAGTACAGTGGTGACTTGGAAAGTTTTAGAAATCTAGGGAGAAAAATGGTTTGGCTCATTCTAGAGATCTTTGGCTTAAAAAGCTGGAGAGGATTTGTAAGAGCCAGGTTGAGAAATGCAGATAAAATCTCTGAGCAACAAAAGACCCTTATGGGAAAGTCACAATGTAGATGCAATGATTTTTCATGCATATGGTTTAGGAGTCCTGTGGTTGAGCCAGAAAATTGCTAGGATGTAGGGGCCAGGGAACTCAGAATAGCGAGCCAAGAATAATCTTCAAAAGAGATTTAAGTGTTTTCTGTTATGCAGGCAGAGACAGAAAAGGGAATCCTCAGAGTGAAGAAGGCTATTGAGAAAATCATTTCATATTTAATTCTCCAATTAAACAGCTGGACACCTTCTGGGGTATTTTGGTAACTTTCCAGAGTTCAGGAGTTGCTCAAGAAGAGAAAAAATTTAATTAAGCATTACTGGATAATTGTCAAGTTGGGGCATCAGAGCACTCATTTTACATTACCCTCCCTAGAATATAAAATTGTTAGAAGTAGAAATTGAAGATGAATGAACATGCCTTCTGACACCCTTCTGTAAAGGATGGTGTAGAACATGTATTAGTAAGTGGATCAAATGCTGTATTTTTCTCAATTACCTAGAGTGAAGAATGATTTGCGTCTGTTGATTCACTAAGAAACGGGCACATTCAGTGGGTCTGATTCTCAGGCTTGGCTGTACATTGGCATAATCCACAGGAGCTGTAAAAAAAATATTGATATCTAGGGTCTACTTCCAGGGATTCTGACTTAATTGGTGTGAGTGTGGTCTGGGTACTGGGATTTTTAAAAGCTTCTCCAGATGATTCTAATATGCAGCAAAGTCTGAGCTCTATGGGATTTTCTTGTTATTTAAACATTTTTCAATTTACTCCTTGAGGTTGGATTGACTGGCCTTTAGTGAAGCTTGGCATTTCTACTGAATAGTGTGTTTATGTTAACAACCCAATTAAAGAACGTTTAGAATGTTCCAATGTGTTCTTCAATTGCATGTGTCTATCTTATACTAAAATAAGTATGTGTATAGAAACTCATAAGATGTTGGTTTTAAATTCAATTGAATTTAGAATTTGCTGAAACCGTAGCAAGTTTTATGGAGAATCCTGATGAGGATTTAGTACACATTTTGTTTTGAAAAAAGCTTATAATCTATGAAAAGAGGTCTGATTTTTTAAAAAACAAGGTACACTTTATATCTTAAGCCAAAGTTTGTGAGTTAGAGTAGGTTTAAAGTCTATTAGTTAGCTTTTGCTGCATAACAAATTGTCCCCAAACTTAGTGGCTTAGATAAGAACTATTATTCCTCACGAGTCTCTGGGTCAGCTGGGCAGTTCTGCTGATCCAAGCTGGGCTTATTCGTGTATCTGAGCTCAGCTTGTGAGCTGGATGTGGGTTAGTTGGTTTTAAATGGCTTCAGTCATCTGTCTGCTGGTTTTCTAGCTATAGAGTGGGGTGACAAGAATGCTGGACCACGTGGTTTCTCATCCTTCAGCAGGCTAGCCTGGCCTCACTCACATGGTAGTACAAACTCCCAAGAGTAGCAAGAAGGCAAGTCCCAATGTGCAAGCAAGCACTTTTTAAGACTCCGCTTGTATCATGTGTCACTATCCTATTGACCAAAGCAAGTCATATGGGCAAGTTCAGAGCTCGTGTGAGAGGGACAGTACCAAAGAGCATGTATATAGGGGACCATAGAACAAATTGGGTTAATTATTCCAAACAGTGCACCAGGTGCCTGCTACCTCAATGCCACAATTCTTCCAGCCTTCTGAGTTACCTTTTCCTTTAATTTAAAAATAGAATGGCTCAAACCATCATCCCATAAACCTTGGGTATCCCATTATTCCTCTTCCCAGCATCTCTGGGGATTGTTGGAGTGTGCGTGCATGTGTGTGTGTGTGTGTGTGTGTGTGTGTGTGTGTGTGTGTGTGTAAGTGAAGTGGTGCAGGAAGGGTGCCCTTACTTTCCTCCCCAACATTCTTTCATTAACTTTCTTTTTCCACAGAATTGTCCATGGACAACAGTTTTCACTTCATCTCTAGTAATTTCTCTTCTTTTGGATTTCAGTCTTGAAGTTATCGGCCATCAGATTACTTGTTAATTATAAAAGAGGAAAGATAGCTTTACAGTAGAGTTATCTAGAGGGCATCGCTTTAGCCAAGGGGTCAATCTTAACATTCCCAACCATGGAACAAAGTGACATCGGTGGCCTTTGATGTGATGCCCTGAGATGGGCAGAACCTCATTTCTGTAGTTGTGCCCAAACGAATCTTGTTATGAGGAAAAAAGCCACACAAATACAGTTGAGACACACTGTGCGAAATAACTGGTTTGGACACTTCAAAATGCCAAAATCATGTAAAAAAAAAGTGGCAGGACAACTATTCTAGATGAAAGAAGATTAAAGAGGTATAAAAATCAAATTCAGTATGTGATCCAAGAATGGATCCTAGGTTAAAAAAAACCTACAAGGATATTTGTTAGGAAGATCTGGGAAAATTGAAATATGGACTGTGTATTCTATACTATTAAATTGATATTAACTTTCTAAGGTGTGCTAATAGTATTGTGGCTGTGTGGGAGAATACTCTTAGAAGAGACAAAAATATTTCAGCATTAGCTGTCATGATGTCTACAACTTACTTTTAATTATTTTCAGTAAAAAACAAGCATAAGATCATGTCGTGACAAGATCATAACAATTGGTGATTCTGGGCAAATGATATATGAATGTTTATTCTATTCTTTTCAATTCTAATCAGTTTAAACTTTTTAGGATAAAAATTTGGAGAAAATGTTTTGGATATTTGCATTAACACTGAAATGATAAACTTTCATTCTTTGTCATGGTCTGAAGTTTTCAAGTCTGCTTTTAGGCCAAAAAACAAGAGCAAGAGCAAAATCCTCAGAGGTTTCCTTGTACACGCCAGGAAATCACTGGACACAAGCCCCCCAGGAGGCTGGGGCAGTGAGAACCCCCGGAAACTCACCCGTAATGCCCAGGGCCATCTTTCTGCTTCAAGTCAGGGCTTCTCTGCCATGTGTGGACCAGGTCTGAGAGCTCACATTGGCTTTTGAAATCAATTTTGCTGCAGAAAGTGCCCTGCTCTTCTACTGCCGTTTCTGGGACTATTTTGGTTTCATGCTGCTTTGGTGCTTTGTGTGTTCCCCTAGGAAGCCACAGGGAATATGGGACTGTCATTATCGCTCATCGATCTCTCCACTCCCAAATTACTCATCCTAGATTCAGTTGGGAAATAGGAAATAGATGCTGTTCTATGAAACTTGGGTTGGCTCCACCTGAGAGTGACTAATTTTCTCTCTCCTATGGTATCTTCCAAGGAAAGACCCAGCTGGGCCTCTGAGTCCCGGATGCTGAATTGTTCCTCTCCCTATACATGGTAGTGCCTCATGGTAACTTTTCAAAGCTGGGCAGCTACCGCCCATTTGTGCCCACTGCCCAATCCAGGGCTCCTGGTCTGAGCACCGTGGCCCTGAGCTGACAGAACCCAATTCTGAATTTAGTTCCAGAGTATCCTTCATGTTCTATTGTCACATTTGGACACAGTTTTATAATACAGATAACACTATGCTGTCTTTTTTCTCTGACAAGAAAAATAATCAGGTTTTGCATGTTAATAAAAGTTAGGTATGAGAGGTAACTCTGAACTGGTTTTGCATGAAGAGTTGGTAGCCCAGGAGAGGAAAGGAAATGAATAGGTAAAGGGAAAACAGATCAGGCTGGTGACCATTGGTGTAGAAGTGTGAGGCAGCATGGAGCATTTGGAAATCTCAGGCCATCCAGTGTGGCTGGAGAGGAGAGTGAGGCAGAGGGTCACAGTGAAAGATAGTCCTGAGGTGGCCAAAGGACAGACCACAGGCAGTCTCGCCTCTTGGTACATTAAGGAGTTTAGACTTCATTCTTCCGGTCTGCGATTTGTATATTTGTCATTTGTAAAGCATTTGTTGAGTGCTGTTACTGAAAAGGATCGCTGATTACAGATAAATTAAGAAGAAACAATTCAACACAACCAGCGTGATGTCTTCTGTTCCTTGGTATTTCTCAAGGTCCCAGCACAGTGCAAGACACAGGTAATTTTTAACATGTTGGTTGGTTGATTTAGACACACAAAAAAGTATTGCAACGTCACTACAGAGAATGAACGTAGAACTCTGGTTCAGGGTAAACGATGGTGAACATAGGGCATGCTTGGATAATCCACGGTCCATGTGCAGACATAAAATAACACCCTGAAGGATTTTTTTTTTTTTAGAGAAGATAACTTTTATATCA
Source organism: Eonycteris spelaea (assembly GCA_003508835.1). NCBI lineage: Eukaryota > Metazoa > Chordata > Mammalia > Chiroptera > Pteropodidae > Eonycteris > Eonycteris spelaea. The sequence continues at coordinate 2,474,025 of PUFA01000110.1, forward strand.
GTGAGATGGTATTTTATCCACTTTTATCAAAGCTCAAGGACAGAAAAGTTGCGCTACCATAGCTCATCAATTTCTTGTTTTAGTCTTTCCAAAATGAGAAATTCCTAAGTTATAATACACCCTGGGGATGGCAGCCAACATTTGGTCATTTTTTTCAGATGGATCTGAGTAATCGGATTGACAAAAACAAATCATGGAGGAGTCTCCCGGAAGATCACATTCAGCACTTTGTTGGATGCAAAGTCAATGAGAACACTGTCCCGGAGAGTCAAGAGTGTCAACCTAGAAGGGAGCTGTGAAGGGGCTCGTATCCACTCTGGATGAACTTAGTTCCGAGGTATCCTCCCTATTCCGTTGTAACATTTGGATGTGGTTTTAAAATACAAATGATAGTAGCTCTTGATCTCTTTCTCTGACAAGAAAAAAAAAATCACCAAGAATTGGCAAAGAATCAAATATTCAAAGATTGAGCCATTTGTACAACATTTAAATTTGTCGTGGTTATTTTTCTTCAGCACTCTGAAGATATTTTTTACTCACGTGACTTCTGCAGCCAGGTTGCCAAAACAAACATGATTCAATCTGATTTTTGGTCCTTTGTAGCTAACTTCCACTTTGATTGCTTTTGGGTTTTAGCTTTATCCTTTTTTTTAATTTTTTTTTTTAATACACCCTGGGAGACCAGGCCATAAGTGCCTTCAAAGTATCAATGACCAACTGAAATTCACATTAATTCTCATAGCTAGCTCATTCTTTGTTCTTCTTGATACACGAGCCAAGCGATATACCACCAAGATGGCCTTTTATTTTGAAGTTTCACCATGATATGTGTATGTGTGAATTAAAAAAAAAAACAAAGCAAACAAACAAACAAAACAAACTTACTTTATTGAGCTCTTGTTAGAGTATTTTAATCTGCGGACTCTGGTCTTTATTCAATGCTGAGAAATTCTCAGCGCTTCTCTCTTCAACAATATTTTTGCTGAATATTATTGTTTTTTATTATCTTCCTTTATGTGTTGTTTCTGCTTCCTGTAATCTGGGCCTTTGTGCTTATGCTGTTACCTCCATCTGCAACGCACATCCCACTAAACCCTCTACCCTTTTCTTCAAGGTTCAACTCAAGTAACTCCTCTTCCATAAAACCTCTTTTGATCCCCAACTGGATGTACCAAGTTTTCCAATTATACAAAATTATCTCTGAAGCCAGGATGGTGTCTTCTGTTCCTTTGTATTTCTTAAGGTCCACAAGCAAAGTGTTCAGGACACAGGTAACTTATGGCATTTTGATTGGTAGATTTAGACACACACACAAAAAAGTGTTGGGAGTCACCAGAGAGAAGGAAAATAGAACTCTGGTTCGGTGAGAAAGGATGGGGACCATGGGACGTTCATGGATAATGCACCACCCATACGCAGACATGAATTTTGTGAGCAAATGATGACTGCTATTTCAGAAATAAAGATAGCCATTAATAGCTAATATTTATTGAATCTCTATTGTGTGACAGCCACTAATTTGTTGTTTCAGTTCATGCTCAAAGCAGTATGATGAGGGAGACAGTATGGTTCTCGTTTTCTAGCTGGGACCCTGTGGCTGAGAGTGGTAGGTGATGTGCCCAGGCGCACACAGCTGGTAAGCTGAGCTGGGATAGGAGCCCGGGTCTGGCTGACTGCAGGGTAACCACTGTGTTCCAAGGTCTCTCGAAAAGCAATGCCTAAATACACAGACCAGGTTGCTTAATGACCATTAAACATTTTGAGTGTGTTGTTTGGCCAATGCCATAGATAAAACTTGCTTTTGTCCTGAAAATGTGATTCCTGTGGCAACTGGGAAGTCTTGTGGCCTGGCCAACTCTAAACCAGAATCACTCTGAGGCTTTTGGAATCAGCTGTGGGCCATTATTTATATAACTGATGCCTTTTAAGAGTGGGAGGTAGTAATTGTATTTACATTTGAAATATTATTTATGCTGTTCTCTGGGAATATTGGGACATTCTTATGCTTCTCAGATAATCTGCAAATGTCTTAAATGTCAATATGCAAAAAAGTCAGTGACATTTGAAGAAGCTCTCCACATTTATAACTTTATATTAATGGGACAGGAAGCCCATAATTCCTGCAAAATTGTAAAACCCCATCATTTATGGAATAAGTCTGACAAGCCTGCCAGATTTTGCTGGTCATAAAAATTTTGTTTTGGTTTGCTCTACTTTGGTATTTTGAAGAGCTGTGATTTTCTTTCAAAGTATGTGATGCTAATTACACTAGAGCAAAATGCTCTCTCTCTGCAGTTTTGTAAATAGGTCTGAGGCTAAATTAGGGTGGTGGGGGTAACCACTTTCAAATGTAGGTTTTGTTTTCCTGACTGTCAATGTCAGGGTGGACAGAATGAATGAATCTCTCAAAACTGAGTGGGAAAATTGAGACCACCAACTTCCAAGGTGTTTTATTTTGGGTGAGTGAGAGGGAATGTGGGAAAGCCAGATCATGCAAGGCGAGTCACCTATACTATTCCCCTCAGAAAACTCTGCTCATACCTGCCTAAGCTGTAACTCCGTGCTGAAAGGTTCCTATATAAAGGTCAGGGTTACGGATTGATCGTGTTCCTCCAAAAGATATGTTGAAGTCCTAACTTCTGATACTTGTGAATATAACCTCATTTGGGAATAGAACCTTTACAGATATAATCAAGTTTATATGAAGTCGTTAAGGTGGGCTGTCATCCGATATAACTGATATTCTTATAAGAAGAGAGAAATTTGGATAGAGGCACACACGGAGGGTAGATGGCCATGTGGAGATGAAGACAGAGATTGGAGCTATGCTGCCACAAGCCAAGGAACACCTGGGGCCACCAGCAGCCAGAAGAGACAAGGAAGGATCCTCTCCTAGAGGCTTCAGAGAGAGCATGGCTTTGTTAAGACCTGAATTTTGGACTTCCAGCCTTCAGAGCTGTGAAAGAATAAATGTCTGTAAGCCAGTTTGTGGTACTTCGTTATAGCAGCTTTAGGAACATTATATGGTCAATGACTCTTAACAGTGACTGGTATCTAGAAACACCTGGGGATCTCATAGACAATACTCATGCCTGGGTACCCCATCCTAGACTAATAGAATTTCCATGGCGTTAGCTTCAGCCTGCGTATTTTTTGAATGCCTTGTCCTTTCCGGTAATTCTAATGTGCAGCCAAAGCTGAGAACTCCTGATAAGGTCATCATTCTTTGTACCCCATGCCCACATTTTTCAGGCTATAACTAATGTGTTCAACAGCTGGCATCTCTAACCCACAGGGAGATATACTCAGGCCTTTGAAGTATAAGAATTGTGCTCAACAGGAGCATCCTATACAGGAAAGACTGTTCTGACCCAATGTGCTGACCCAATCAGATCCTCTCTCTTGGGGGATTTAAGCATGAGATATATAACCAATATCAGCAGATAGCTGAGAGGTACACAATTGGAGAGAAGCCACAAGTAAGCAGATGACATGAGTAAGTGGGAGGCAGGAGGGAGCGGGGGAAAGCTACTCAGAAAAGCAGACATGGAAGTGTTGAGTTTGAGCCTGGAACACTTCTTGATTTGTCACAGGTTCCTCAGAGCTGCCAGCGGATAAGCAGCGCAGCTACAGCGTCAGCAACTGACATAAAGAATGCCCTGTTCTCCACATCTTGTCACTCTGTGTGGTCTGAGGACTGGCAGCATCAGCGTCACCTGAGAGCTCATTAGAAACGCAGGATACTGGGCTCTAACCTTGACCTCCTGACCCAGGATCTGCATTTTCCAAGATCCAAGATTCGTTTGCTCAATAAGTTTGTCAAGTAAGTACAGCTGGCTGAGTGGCCCCTGGTGTTATTTCCTGGGTCTTTTACTCTGTTTCTCTTTTTAAAAACCAAATCACCTGAGTGGACCTCTGATTCTTACAACCTAAAAGACTTTCTCCTCACGTAATTTTCCACGTAAGAGCTGCATCAAGTTGGAGAGATTTTGAAAATGCGTCTGGGCATTAGAGATTGTGGAGACGACTCTGCCCTTCATCTGGTGCAGGTCTTACAGAGATGGAGCTTTACAAATATCTCTAGTTCAGTGGTTCTCAAAGTGTGGTCTCTGGACTGTCAGCTTCAGCATGACCCAGTAATATGTGTTAGAAATGGAAGTTCCCGGGCCCCACCACAGACCTACTGAATCAGACACTCTGGAGGTGGGATTTAGGGATCTGTGCCTTAAGAAGCCATCCCAGAGATGCTGGTGCATGCCAGCACTTGAGAACCATTGTGCTAATTCATTGGTTTTATTCCACGTACTCTTTCATTTTTGGAATGACTGGACAAATGATTCAGTAGTTCCATTGATAAAAATATTGATGGGATAGCTCTTTGATAATCCCAAACTGAAAAGAACCTAAATGCTCACAACAGCAAAATGAATAAACACATCCATGTATTTTCATACACTGGAATATAGTAATGAGAATGAATGATTCACAGCTACAGGCAAAATATTAAATGAAAGAAGCCAGGCATAAAAGAGTACATATTGCATAATTTCATTTACATAAAATACAAATACAGCCAAAAGTAATCTACCTTGTGAGAAGTCAGGCTTTGCACATGATGTTCGATCTCCCTGGGACACTGTCCCCATTCCAGGCTGCCCCCCACCCCTGCTCTTTCCTGTCTAAATCCTACTCATCCTGCCTTTCTTAGCTTAGAGGTACCTTTTTAGGTGCCTTTCACTGTCACCTCATTCATAAGTCACCGTGGAGGGAAAAACACCTGGAAGGAGGCACGAGGAGGGCTTTTGGGGAAACCGGGAATGTTCTGTTTCTTGCTCTGAGTGCTCATGACACTGGTCTTTTCATTTTGCAAAAAAATTCATCTAGCTATACACTTACCATTTGTGCACTTTTCTGTATCTATGTTATTATACTCCCATAAAAAAATAATAGTGGGTGTTGTAAAATGTTTGAGTCCTGATGTGATTTTCCTACTGCATATTTTTTATAGCCTGTAATTTGGGGTTTTGGTCCAATCTCTTGTTTTCAATGCATGGGATCAGGAACATGAATGACCCACATGGTTGTGAGTTAATCTCCAAAACCTCACTTGAAACAGCGTTGACACTGGACAATGATTAGAAGTTTATAAAGTGTTCTAAAATACATCTTGCTAGTGTTTCTGAGTTAAGTTTTGCAATACAATTTATTTTTTGATCCATGAACACTATCATTGGTTTGTTTCTTTCTGAAGTAATGGTCTTACCTTCTTCTTCTTCTTTTTTTTTTTTCCAGTGGGCCATCTTTAATCACCTTTGGAATTCAGTGGAAGAGACAATTCTGTGTAATTATTTCTCAAGCCCACTCAGGAAACACGTGGGCAGAGCTTTTTGAGGAAGTAATTGTATTGAGTGAGATGAACATCTAAGAGATATTATAAACTCAAAATGAAGACATTTATGAATCATTACAGCTTCTTTCCAAAAAGCACAAAAACTTATTACATATGCATAGCCTAACATGCATTTTAGATAAGTAATCAGAAAAGAGGGAGAAACAGGAAAACATACCAACATAATCAGCGTTTATTCAAACCCAAAATGTTATAGTGTAGCTCCTCTGCTGTTATAATTTTCAAGGTATTTGAGAAAGAATAATGTTCCCTTTTGAGAGTTTGCAAGGCTTGGTTTTATTTCTATTACCCAGATTGAAGTTTAATGGCTAATCCTGCCACCACTCTATCCAAATTAGATTCCTGGTGTTTGAGGGAGGAGGAATGTTTGCAATACTTTTGTATAATTTGCTTCTTTGATAGGGTGGTAAATGAAGCCCACAGAGGCTGAGTGGCCTCCACAAGTCCGTGCACCTGGTTAGCGGAAGAGGTTGGCTAGATTCAGTTTGTAAACTTGTCCGTCTGGGCTTTTTCCATGGACAAACTGAAAGCCCAGCAGAGTGCTGGTCCCGGAGGAGAGAAAGTAGAAGTGATGGGAGCCCCAAGTGCCTAAAGGTGAAGCAAGCCACTCTCAGAACTGGGGTGGAGTCGCAATGGAAGACTCGGGCATTTAATACCGCCACTTCGACTGTTTTCAGACTGGATCCCTTCTGTCTCCTGTAAATTTTCTTTCTCTTTCCATTTTTCTCTACTAATTCAATTTGTTGCTACTAATTCAATAAGTGCCTGCTGGACGCTTAGCTAGATGTTGAGGGTTTGCCAGTAAACAATGCTGTCCTTAGCCTCAATGTGTTGAAGAGCAGATATTAAATAAATCATAACAATGCAGGGCGATGACAGGTGTATTACAATAGGGTTTGAAGCTAGTCCAGAGTGACAGAGAAAGGCTCTTGAAATTTCTTCTCAGCCAGGAATAACAGGATGAGTTGGCTTAAGACAGAGAAGACCAGGGGACAGCTAGGCTGGGGACAATGTCCCAGGCAGATGGAACATCATGAACAAAACTTGATTTCAAGAGACACAGTGTCACCACCAAGGAGACCTCTGAGTCTTTGTCCCTCAAGACCTGAACTGCTCGATTCCCAGGACTCTGAGCCAATAAATGTTTTACATCTAAACGTCTTCATATCATTTTAAACGTGTTTTAGGAGATCAGGGAAGCTAAAACACAGTTATTTACACAGTTATTTCTTTTCAGAAAAACATAAGAAAAATTTAAACAAGGGTAGCTGTCCTCAAAGAGCCTTTACCTCCACTTCTGTATGCTCCTAGAGGCCCGTAACACAACTTCTGAGTATAGCTCGATTAAATATTCAATTTAAAAAGTATATTAAAATACAAAGATATACTTATTGCTTGCATAATGCAAATGATCTTATCGGATGTTTTAGAACAAATAACAGGAAAGTCAAAATATATTTAGAATTCATACACTTTCTTCACTGCCACTACTAATGTGAAAAAGTGTGAGGACTATGAGTTATATCCCATTACAATGGTCAAAGGTCAAGATGGAGAATAATCTGGAAACCACCTGGTTGAAGGAAAGGTTGAAGATACGAATGTATCAGTCTAGAGAAGAGGTGATTCAGGTAGGAAATAATTTTTGTTGTACTAGGCAGGGAACTTGGCTATCTGGCTATCATTAGCCAAGTTGGTATTAATGGAAAGGGGATTTGGGTTTACATAAATAGAGACTAGCATTGGAGACTGGGCAAAACTAACGTAAATGCAGCCTTGTTCAGGACATAGGAAATGTCTAGTGCAAATGCTGCTAGTATCTCTAACAATTCTTTACCTTTGTGGTACTTGCCCAAGTCCTGGAACATGAAAGCATCTGACTGGCTGAGCTAAAGTCTCATGCTGGACCCCTCCTATGCCAGGGAACCCAGGAGGACACAGAGGGAGGCTGTCCTTGGTAAAGGCTATTATCTCAAGACTACGCAATATTAGGAACATCTAAGTTGGGTATACAGCCAATAGTTATCATTACTCTCTTATTTATGTCTTTGCTTGTTTATTTTCTGTCTCTTGCCTCTGGACTATAACCCTTCAACTACTGTCCACTGTTGACCAGTGCTGGATCCTTAAGCCTTGAATAGTAGATTATCGAAAGACTAAAAACTGAGAAATGTATTAATGAATGAACATTCAGGGGATGTAAACACACACCACATTGTTCCATAGGTAGACAAGAATGAATGTGTCATTGTTACAAAGATGTGGATTTTGGCTCAAGATAAGAAAGACTTTTCTAACAACCAGAGTTGTCAAACAGCATTATAGTCCATCTCATGCATAATAAGTTTCTGAGTGTGGAGGTGGCAATGGGATTTCAACATGGACATCCATTACCCCTTCCTGTGATAACAGCCCCCAAAACTCTTGTCTGGGGCTTCCTTCCTCCACTCTCAGGTTGTGTGTCTTCTAGAACGTTTAGTCCACTTTCCAATCCAGAAGCTAATCTGATTGGCAAAATCTATCCCCCTGGCCACAGTGACTAGTTCAAGGAGAGGCATGTGACCCAAATCAGTTCAAGCAGGGTCAGGTGGGCCCATTCCAGGACTTTTGTTTGAGCCTTAGGGGAAGCAGACACTCTCTTCTGAGAGATTTGGTGTCATGATAACAAGGGAATGGAGTAGCTAGGGGCCCCCATGTAAACTTTAGAATGAAGCTGACATGGAAGAAGGCAGAACTGAGAGGTAGAAGTCCTGACCTCTGTGTGCTTGAAGCCAAATCCACCCTGAATCCTTATAACATGAGCCAATATGTTTCCTTGGGTTGGGTTTTTTGCTAGTTGCAAGAAAATGATTCCTGCATGATACAAGTGTCAGCTCTGATCAATTGCTAGTGACCACCCACTGCTCTGTATTGGAGGAGGATCTTGAAGCCAAATCCTGATACAGTGGAAAGAGTAAGGTTGGTGAGTGTTGTTAGGATTGGGAAGGGGAGCAGTGCATTGCATACCATGTGTTTTCCTTCCTTGGGCCAGATGTTCATTTCTTAGGATATCTTAGCATAGATTCCTATCATAAAGTTTGGGCTAGGTGGTTCACAACAGCATTGTTCAATGGAAATGTAACGTGAGCCTTGGGTGTAATTAAAATTTTTCTGGTAGCCATATTAAAAAAAAATAAAAAAGAAACAGTGAAGTTAATTTTAATAATGTCTTTTATTTAACCTAATGCATCTAAAATATTATCATTTCAACATGTGGCACTAGCCATATTTCAAGTGCTCATTAGTCACACGTGGCTAGTGGCTACTGTACTGGTCAGTATGTTTCTAGAACCATAGAGTATTGGAAGTAGAAGAGACTTAGGAACAGCTTCTACTACCACCTTATTGTACAGTTGAGTAAATGGGAGCCAAGAGAGAAGTGAGTAACTTTCCAAAGCACGTGAGTAGTTGTAGTAACTTTCTGTAGCATATTTTCTTCTCTTCTTCCAAACACTAAGTCTGTATAGTGAGTATGGCAGACATAAAAATTCCCCCTGCCAAAGATGTCCACATCCTAATCTCTGGGATTTAGGAATATGTTACATGGCAAAAAGGACTTTCTTGGATAATTCGGGTGGGTCCAGTGTAATTATAAGTGTCTTTATAAGGCAGAGGAGGTCAAATGTCAGAGGAAGATGGGAAGATGGAAGCAAAGATTGGAGTGATACACTTTGAAAATGGAGGAAGAGACCATGAGTCAAGGGCTGTAGGAGGCCTTGCTGGAAAAAGCAAGAAAACAGATCCTTCCCTGAAGCATCTAGAAAGAACAAAACCTATACTTTGATTATAACTTATATAGACTCGCTTCAGACTTCTGATCTCCAGAACCTAAAAGAATAAACGTGTGTTGTTTTAAACCA